>OZ014522.1:388265354-389540354 GCA_963966055.1 Lathyrus aphaca | reverse complement strand
AATTAGGGTTTCCTCAGTAAAAGTCAACTGAACTTTGACCAGGCATAACTTTCACATACTTCATCACCAAGTCTCCATCCAAAGCCCATTTTGAAGAAAATTGAATTCTCTACAACTTTGATGTTGAAGGTTAAGCCCAAAAATGCTTCATTTGAAAGATATGATCTAAGACATTATAGGTCATTTCAAAAGTCAACAAAAAGTCAACAACTTCAAAAGGGCATAACTTGAGATTGGTAAATGATATGGACCTGAAACCAATGGGGTTGTTTAGAGGATTCTTCAAGCTTTCCAAAAAGTCCAATAACACCCTCATACCTTTAAAATTGAGGGAGATGTGTCCTTGCAAAGTTGGGCAATTTTGGGATGGTTTATGTTGAAAATGGAGGCTTAAAAGTAAATCTTTCCAAATGGGCTGCCCAAATTGTGACCCAATTCACTTTATAATGACTTGCACGAAATTAATTTAAATTATTAATAATTTTATTTATTTTATTTTTATTTATTATGATTTTTATATTAAAAAGTCATTTTAAATTCTAATAAAATATAAAATCATGAAAATAAATTTTAATTTTATTTCTAGAAAGTCTTAAAGGGTGATTGGAACTCAAAGAGAAGGAAATCATGTGATCTCTCCCAAAATAGCAAGTCATAATGCACAAATATTTGACTTTTAACACTTGATCAATTTCAATCTTTTTAGATCAAAGTTTCCACTAAATCAATCAAACTTTTGACCTAGAATGACTCACATATATATACATAACACAAACCCAACCCTAGACACGATTTCCAGCAGCTTCAAGGTAAGTTTCAAAACTCAAATTTCAAGCAAAAAAGTGAGATTCGGTTTCTTCCATACAAGAGATTTCAAGGTAAACTAAGAACGTAGACATGTTCTATGGACATCCCTGAAGCTAATGCATCACACATATGCATCTCATGACCCCTGTATTGGCCAACCCGAAGCAAACTTTGGCTTGAACATATTTTTTTCGATTCTAACAATTCATTGCGTATTACTGACTTTTGATTATGTAAACTTGTTTGTCCATGACTATAGATGAAATCTGGATGATTTGGTGAAGCTCCATGGCCTAAAACGAAATTCACCATTATTAGGGTTTGACCTTCGAATTAGGGTTGTTTGATTTGCGCATTATAAATGAATTTGGTTGATAAAATTGGACTGTACAGGTTATGAGGAATTCAAAAATGTTCTCAATTTGATGAAACTGTATTGTTTAATGGTACTTTGAAATTCGTAGGTTTTAAGAGTGCAGGAAAAATCGCAGGTATTGTTGTATCAAAATTCGCAGCAAATTTCAAAATCCAGAGGTTGAAGACGAAGCTTGGTTGGCGCGAAGTTCATATTCAAATTTCTGATTTAAAATATTATTTTATGTTTTTGTTTGTTATCACAACTGTGTAGTTGTCCCAGTGGTTGTTGGCTTGGTCCTGAGCGTGTGAAACCAAAGGGCAGGGGTTCGATCCCTGGCTTTTGATCATATTATTTCTTTTTTTTCCAGGGATTAAGTGAATATCATATATTATGTATTATTCTCATTCAGTTATCAGGTGGGCTCTTCCAGCCGGGTGGTGAGGTGCGTGTTTGCGAATATAAAGGTCCTGGGTACGAATCCACCCCAGGCCTTTTTATTTCTCTTATTTTTTCCAGAATTTTCAAGTTTAAGGAAGAAAACCAAATGAAACGCATGGTTAGGGCATTGGTGGTGCGCAGCTCAGTTGGTCATTCCCTTCACTATCCAGGTTAGGGACCTGGGTTCAAATCCCAGGTCCTTACTTTTTAGCCAATTTCATCAATTTGTCATATTTTTCTATTATTTTCCATTTATTCATTATGTTCATGTTATATTTTTATTATTAAAAACCCTAAAAAATATAAACCCTAACTTTGTAAAACCTAACTCTATTTTTTAATAATTTTATTTTCTAATTACCAATATAATTATTATGTATATATGTTTTCTATAAATTTTGTCAATATGTTTATACTCTAAATTATTTTTCTTTTAATGCTTAGAAGTAATTTAATTTAGGCTAATTATATTTTTGTATATAGTTAAAAATAATTTGTAAATATAATGACTAATAAAATTAAATTTTAATATGATATTTAAAATCTATCTTTTTCTTATAATATGTATATAAATGTAAATATATGTTTATAATAATTAAAATTTTGTAATAATTTAAATATTATATGAATTAAAAATTTATTTAGTTGTGCATGTTAATTTCTTCTTATATTATTTTTGATTTCTATTAACTATATTGTTACTAATTTTTGCTTGTTACAATTTTATTAACCTTTTAATTAATTTTTTTTATTGCTAACCATATTATTATGTATTATTCTATGTTTCTAACCTTGTTTATTTCCAATTATTATTATTATTATCACTAACCCATTTATAATTCAATTATGTTTATTATCATTATTTTTGCTAATCTTATTATTTACTAACCTTTTATTTTTTATTATTTATTGTTTATTTATTTACTATTTATTTTGCTTAATATTTTGCTTATTATTATAATTTCTTGTAATTGCTTCTTGGATGTAAATTTGTAATTATTTAATTATTCTTGTTATGGTTAGTAATTAGGGAGTGTAAAACATGTATGATATATTAAAATAAATTTAGATCACTTTTTAATCAAAGATAATTAAATAAACATTCACACACACGTAAGTCGATTTTAATCGCCATCTCACATTTCTAAGGTTATCCCTCAAGTTGCCTACGAATAATGGTTAAGTGGGGTGTATAAAGCAAGTCCCTCGAAAGAAAATCATCAAAGTCCCTTATGGTTGCCTTTACGAATCGAGTCCCTTTCGAATAAATGATGATAGTCCCTTATATGTGCTTACTACACCCCACCATTGCCTCAAAAATCAGAATGTCCCTCATATGTCCCTTAAACATCCAAAGTAAGGACTACCTACTTCTTAATAGTAGGGATAGTCTTACAAAGGAAAGAATAAAGAATAAGAAAGACCTTAAACATTAGGGTAGGTTACTCCTAGGTACTTGCTCACTGCAAAACTTTTCCACACTTAAACAAATTTCAAACAAATTTTCAAACAAGTTTTTTACACATCCGTACGAGGATTATTATTAAACTATTCTGAAGATTTTTTCTATTCACACACTACATTTTCAAAAACAATTTAAAGTGAGCTTAAGTACCTAAGAGCCCATGGATAACCATGGATGAAAAGGATGCTAATACCTTCCCTTTTCATAACTTACCCCCCGGACCCAAAATATTCTCTAAGGTCTTTCCTGTTCTTTTATAACCTTTCCTTATGGATAAAATAAAAGTCGGTGGCGACTCTTGCTATCCGCAACATTCCTTAAAGTCAGTTCTCCCACCGTGTTACATTCATACAAGAATATTTGAATTTTAAAGCATTATCTTTTTGAATCTTTTTGGATCAAATTTTTCACACAAGCATCAATCTTTTCTGACCTAATTGATCACACTATAAGTATAGAATATAACCCTAATGCAAAGACACGATTTCCAGCCTCAAAGAGTAAGTTTGCAAATTTCAAAAACCTCACAAAACTCAAATTCGGTTTCCCTTCTCCAAGGCATTTGAAGGTATTTTGAGAACATAGCAATGATCCCTGGACATCATTGAGTCGAAATCAATGTTCATTTGCATTCAAAACATCTCATATCACATAAACCGAATCAAACTTTGTTCTTGAATATGAGTTTTTCGATTTCACATATTTGCTTGATTTAAATGATATTTGATGATTGCTTGATGTTTGTGATAATGCTAGGAACGTTTCTGGGCAGCAATCTTGAAGTTTAGCGACCTCAATCGCATTTTACCATTGTTAGGGTTTGAACGGCCAATTTAGGGTTTTACGATTTGGACAATATAAATAAATTCTAACAATGTGGATTAACTGTATGAATCATAAGGAATTCATTGGTATAAACAATTTGATGTGATTGTACCATTTGCTTGATGTTTGAATTTCGCAGGACATGAATATGGAAGAACCTGCATGAAATTTCGCAGGAAAAATTGCATCAATTTTCGCAGGTACCATGAAGAAGATGAAGGCCCTGCGCGTGCATTCTGGAATTTGAAATTGGTTTTAATATTTTTACGTTTTGTTTCTATTTTATATCACAAGTTTGTGCTTGTCCCAGTGGTAAAGCAGGCGCGCGTATTGTTGGAGGGCTGGTGTTCGAATCCTGGCTCCAACCAGTTTTTATTGTCTTTTCCATTTTAATTGTTAAACATTATATATTGTGTATTATGGTGAGATTAATATCAGGTGCGCTCTCCCAGCTGGAATGGTTAACGTGTTTGTGTGATTGCTTGAAGGTCCTGGGTTCGATCCCCCCAGGCCTTTTGCTTTGTTTTCTTTTTATGAATTTTCAGGAATAACACCACAAAACCAATTGAACCCTTGATCTTAGCACACACGCGCAGGCTGGCCCAGTGGTTGTTGTTGCTGGTTTGAATGCTTACAAGCAGGAGGTGCTGGGTTCAATTCCCAGCCAGGTAAGTTTTTTGATATCTATTTCTTCTTGTTTTAATTAATTCTTATTTTTGTTTTAATGAATTATAAAATGTTAAAATAATGATAATAATATTTTCTAAAAAGCTATTTTCTTTTTATTAATATGTATGTATATAATTTATTTGTATAATTGAATTAATATTTAATATTTAAAATTTTTATACATAAAACCTAATTCTTTTTCAAAACTCTAATTAATCATAATAATTTTCAAAACCCTAATTTTTTTTTCTTCTTCTATTTTGTTTAATATTATTATTTGTATATATTATATTCATAATTTAGTTAAAAATTCATAATTTAATTAAATTGTTTAAAAATTAAAATTTCTTAATATGATAATATGATATAATTTGTTTAGAATTTAATTTTTGCATGTAAATATGTTTAAAAATTAAAATTCTTAATTTATTTTTATAATATGTAAATATGATCTAAATTGTTTATATTTTTAATTTTGCATTTAAATAATTGTTAATATATGCTTAGAAACAGTTAAAAATTATTAAATTAATTTTGTAATTATATTTATAATATGTTTATTATCAACTTATTTTTTCTATATAATTTACAAATAACTTAAAACTTTATAATTAATAATTAATCATTCATATTTTTCTTATTAACTTTAAATAATTGTTTATATAAAAATTTGATTTTTTTTAATTATTATAATATGCTTGTTTAGTTCATTATTATTTATATTCTTGTGATATTTATTTATTACTAACCCCATTAATTTGATATTATTTTTATTATTATTATTTTCACTAACCCAATTATAATTATTTATATATTTTGCTTATTATATTTAAATTGCTTTATTATTATTGTAATTGCTCCTTGGTGTAAATATTTATGTATAATGTTTAAATTATTTATTTTATGCTATGGTTAGTAAATAGGGAGTGTAACATGTATGTTTATTTAAAATTAATTTAGATCACTTAATTCAAAAGATAAATATTAAATTGTACACTCATACACGTAAGTCGATCTTTGATCGCCATCTCACTTCCTTAGGGATACCTCTCATTGTTGCCTAATCAAAAAGGTCAAGTAGGGTGTATAAAGCAAAAGTCCCTCAAAATAAAGTCATCTAGTCCCTTAACAATAAAAGATCAAGTCCCTTTTCGAATGTTGCCTTCATAATGATCTTGTCCCTTTCGAATAAAGATGATAGTCCCTCCAAAATTGCTTAATACACCCCACAGTTGCCTACAGAAACAGATGTCCCTTCACTTGTCCACACATCCAAGGTAATGACTACCTATTCCTTAATAATAGGGATAGTCTTACCATTCAAAGGATTCAAGAACAGAAAAGACTTAAACTTTAGGGTAGGTTCCTCATAGTTACTTGCTCATTCTTCAAAACTTTTCAAACACCTCACACTTTCAAACAAATTTTCCAAACAAAGGTTTATACGCATCCGTACATGGATCATTATAAACACTTAAGAAAATTTCTATTCACACACTTCACATTTTCAAAAACATTTTAAAGTGAGCTAAGTAACTAAGAGCCCATGGATAACCATGGATGTAAAGGGTGCTAACACCTTCCCTTTACATAACCTACCCCCCGGACCCAAAAATCTTTTAAAAGGTCTTTCCTGTTCTTTTATGCCTTTCCTTTGGATAAAATAAAAGTCGGTGGCGACTCTTGCTATCCGCAACATAACTAAAGTCAGTTCTCCCACCGTGTTACAGAATGCATAAGAAGTGATAGGATAGATATTTTGGAAGGCGTTTGATGTAGCTGATCAATAACCTTATAATCACTCTTCTTAATGATTCTGAGAAATTCTGCATCTTCTTCTCCCAAGACTACCCCTTTATCCTGGTTGACAACAGCTGGAATGACTTCTTTAGGTGGAATCGTATTGGCTTGCTGAGTATAAACACGACCACTGCGAGTTAAACGACCTGCACCCGCTATGTCAGCACTTGCCACTTTTGAACCTTCCTTCTGACTAGCTTTATCAATCTTCTGATGAACTTTCCCTGTATCATACTTCCATGGAACTGCTTTAGTGTCTTCATAAAGGAAAGGGTTACTCCTTTGTTCAAACCTTGGCTCAGGTATATTGAAAATGGTTATCACAGGCTCTGGCATATTAAAGATGGGTTGAACTCTTGAGGACTCAGGCAGGTTGAACACTGGCACCAAGGTAGAATTAGATTCAGGCAAGTTGAAAATGGGTTCAATCATTGCCACTTCATTCTTCTTCACATGACCGCTTACTTGCAAAACACCCAGATTAATCAAATCTTGAACATCTTTTAAGACCAATTCACACCTATTTGGGTTATTTGCACAAGCTTTACAATTCTTATGACAGTTCTTCAACATACCCACTTCTACTAACTTCGCATGGAAGTCTCTAAGCGGGGTCTTGATCTTTGTGGCGTTGAAAATCAAACCTTCGTCAGACTCGTTAACAATGGCATTTATGGACCCATGCTTGGGTAAAGGATTATCTTTGACATTCGGACCAGTATTCCCAAATGACAGAATGTTTTTCTCCATCAAATCTTTCACGATGTACTTCAAAGCATAACAACCCTCCAAATCGTGCCCTGGGGCACCTTCATGGAATAAACAGTGGGCATTTGAGTTGTAATTTGGTGGGAGCGGATTTGGTGGAGGACCCAAAGGCCTTGGAGTAACCAAACCTTTCTTCAGCAGTGAAGGATATAACTCAGTATAAGTCATAGGGATTCGAGGATTAGGAGGCATTCCTCCTGGTCTTCTATTCTGAAAGTTGGGGTTCGGATGAGGAGCTGGAGTCCTCTGCTGGTAGGCTGAAGCATTGGGCGCTTGTTGATAGCCTGGATTGTTGAGCATTGGTTGATAAGGTGGAATCACTGGAGCCGCTTGCTGATACATTGGTACTGCTTGAATTGGCCGATACATCGGGACTTGTGGATTATATGACGGTTGAACCGCCGCTACATAAGGATGTTGGGCATACTATGGTGGATGAGCATATTGATGTTGAGCCATAGGTGGAGGCCTCTGCCAAAGCGGATTTCTTCTTTGACTTGTCATTATTGCATTCGTCTCACCCTCTTTCTTCTTGTGGAAATTACTGGTAAATTTCTTGACATTACTTCCACTACCCGTGCTGGTACTGCCAGATGCACCACTCATCTTTCCACTTTTTAGTCCAAGTTCAACTTTGATTCCCACGACTACAAGGTCGGAGAAGCTAGCAGTTATGCTCCCCACCATTCTCTCATAGAATTATGGTCGCACAGTGTCAACAAACCAGTCAGCTAATTCTCTTTCAGTCAATGGGGGCTCTACCTGAGAAGCGGTCCCTCTCCACCTCTGAGCATATTCTTTAAATGATTCAGAATCTTTTTGTGACATACTCAACAGTTGCCTCCTATCGGGAGCAAGGTCCATATTGTATTTGTATTGCTGGATGAAAGCATCTGCCAAGTCTTGGAAACTGCGAATCTTCGACTGGTCTAGCGTTAGATACCATTTGGAGGAGATTCCCTTCAGACTGTCCTGGAAGCAGTGGATCATTAATTTATCATTGTCCACCTGCGCAGCCATTCTTCGATAGTACATCAAGAGATGGTTCTTAGGACATGTTGCACCTTCGTACATATCAAAAGTGGGTATCTTGAACTTTGGAGGTATTACCAATCCAGATACCAGACACATCTCTCTAGCAGCAGCCCCAAAGATCTGGTCACCTTCAATTGCTCTTAACCTTTTTTCAAGGATATCAAAATTCTCTTGCATCTTCTCATGTTTCTCGTCTCCGTTTTCAGACATATCGGGCGCGTCATACACCTGAGGGTCATTAAAGTATGGTTGGGCACGGGTGTGCACAATGTCTGGTGTAAAATTAGCAACTGCATGGTTCTCTTCATTAGTCACAGGAATAGTCTGTTGAGCAGCAAATCCTTGAGGAGGAGGCACAAAACCTTGGGAAGGAAATGCCATACCCTGAGAAGGAGGTGCGAAACTTTGGGAAGCTAAACCTTGGGAAGGAGGAAAGAAACCCTGAGCAGCAAGTCCTTGGGAAGAAGGAAAGAAACCCTGAGCAGCAAGTCCTTGGGAAGAAGGAATAAAACCCTGAGCAGCAAGTCCTTGGGAAGAAGGAATGAAACTTTGAGAAGCAAAACCTTGAGAAGGAGGGAAGAAACCCTGAGTAGCAAGTCCTTGGGAAGAAGGAATAAAACTTTGAGAAGCAAAACCTTGAGAAGGAGGGAAGAAACCCTGAGTAGCAAGTCCTTGGGAAGAAGGAATAAAACTTTGAGAAGCAAAACCTTGAGGAGGAGGGACGAATCCATGAGGAAGCCCAAAAGGAGGCCAGGTCACAGCGGTAGTGACTGATGATGTAGGCTCAGTCGTTGCAGTGACAATTTCTGACACCACAGTCTGCTGGGTATCCATCTTCGCTCGAATAACCTGCAACATTTCCATCATCTGACCCATATTTCCACGAATATCAGTAAGCTCTTCGTTAACTCTGTCCATCTCTAGGTCTCTTTCAGCCATCCTCTTTCTGGCTTGAGCTCGAGTGTAGTATTTGCGTGAGAGCCTCAGTGTGAAAGCTGAATTGAGAGCAGATGACGGGAATGAGTTTATATGAAAAAATGCAGATGAAATGCCAAATGTATGAGTGCAATGCGAAAATTAAATTTTATTCAAGGAACTTAAGAAACAATTTGCAAATACCAAGGAAAACATAATAATCAAAGGACATGATTTCATTAAATTCAAAAAGTGATACAAAGTCTTGAGTACATCTTCAAAAATCCCAAACATGGCTTAATAAAAACAAAGACAAAGTCCTAAGGAGATTCTCCTAAAAGCCTCAAGTTGAGCTTCTCGATTTGTGCCTTCATCTGAGCCCTTTCAAGCATAAGTTGATCCACGATCGACTTCCAAGAAGTGTCCCCTTGAGTGCTGGAGGAAAATAAATCCTCTTGCGCTTTCCTTTTCTTGTTGGAGAGCTCTTCTTCTTCCTTCATCTTCAGTTGTCTTCTAAGTTCTTCATTCTCACTACTGATGATTTGATGTCGATTCTTCCATGCATTCTTCTCTCGACTCTCTTTCTCCAAATCAATCCTCAGCTTCTCTGCATCGTCCATAAAGATTAGAATGGGTTTCTTGAAGGTCATAGGATCCTGGCGAGGGTAAGGCATCTTCAGACTGATTGCCCTATCTCGTACCCATTGGAGATAGGGTTCCATAGAAACACAATTCGGCTTTCCCAAGCTACTCCTCCCCTTCCTATGGATGTACTTTCAAGCTTGCATAATCTGTTTCTTGAGCTCTGGTTCTTCGTCATCCTTAAAGAAAATTCCTTCCACTTCAACACTCTTAGGTTTGTCCTTTAACGGATACCCGAGTTGGCGACGAGCCAAAACCGGATTATAGCTGATTCCTCCCTTAGTGCCAAGAAGAGGTACATTAGCAAAATCACCACAGCTATCAATAATCAATGCTCCATCATAAACACGATTGTACCAACTAATGTCAGAGTGGGTAAGAGACATGATCCTTTGTGACCACCACAGACCATCCTTAAGGTTCCAAAATGAAGCTGACTTAGGCAAGTGCGAAATAAACCACTCGTACAACAATGATGCACAACAAGTAATCATCCCTCCCTTATGGAGATTCCTCAGATGGATGGAATGGTAAGTGTCTCCGAGCAAAGTAGGGACCGGGTTCTTCTTCAGAAATATTTTGATGGCGTTCAGGTCTACAAAGTCTTCAAAGTTTGGGAAAAGTAACACTCCATATATTAGCAGAATAAAGGTCGCCTCAAAAGCTTTCATATCCTTCACACTAACAAAATTCTTGGCCTTTTCTACCAAAAACTTTGTAGGGAATCCAAAAATCTTTCCTTTATAGGTCATATTTGCCTTGACCTCAGGAACACTCAAATATGTTGCCTTTGCAATCTCCGCTTCTTCAGGGTCCTTCTCTAGAACAGGGAATGGAAACTCATCCTTAACACGTGATCCCACCAGAAATGAATACTCTTCCAAAGTAGGCTCCAATTGGTAATCAGGGAACGTAAAACAATGGTAGAGAGGATCATAAAACTGGAGCATCACAGAGAGCAACCTTCCGTCCCACTCAGTCTTAAGTAAGGCTAAAAGTCTCCTATGCTTCTCCATGAAGGCTTCTTGATCCAAAACCAAATCTCTTAATCTCCTTAGGTCTTCGAGTTTGGGAGTTTTGAATGTGTACTTGACAGTCTTTCTTCTTCCAAAGTCCATGATGATACCTACGATATTTGCAAAGATAGAGTTTCTGAGCTCCTTGAATAAATTGGTAAAAAATGATGCTTCATGATGCGTGAATGCAATGAATACACAAACACAAACAAGGCTTAGGTTCAAAGCTTGCATGAGGTCGAAGGTTCAACCCTCCCGAAAGGGTATGTACTATGAGTTTATTTGTACCTGTACAACGGGTTCTAAAAGTTCCCAGAATCATTGTCCCATCTTTCGGATATTACCGACTTCCCAACTCAACTTGGTAATCAATAATATTCTCAAGAGAGTCTCATCCGGGTGTAGTATCGCGTATCAACTATTTCGGATTTACACCCTCATAGTCATCGCACCACATCCCTAAAAGGCCAAGTGGGGGTAAATGTTCTACGGTCCTCAGCATTAATGGCTCTCAGGTCGAATATAGTAATGCTTTCACGACTGAACTCGATCAACAAAACTACATCCGAGGAGGCCTCCGCTGAGTGGTGGTGTCTCAAGTCAACTTGGTCGGGACTCAACTCCCTACAAGCCTTCTTGAATATACCACCGTCCTATCTTATTTTGCACTCAAGTCCGGGTTAGGACTTATCTCACCACACATGGAGCACCCAACAAAAATCCCAAATAATAACAAGCAATACAACAACAAATATACAAATATACAAGGTGGGCTTAACCCTCAAAAATAGAGTCCCCAGTGAAGTCGCCATTTCTGTCGCGGTGAGAATCGGATACCAAGCTATTGATTAAGCTTGAATCACAAAACATTTATGTTCACCACCGACTTTAATTTAATCCAAAGGGAAAAGGGAAAAAGATCGTAAAAACCCTAAATGAGGAGAAACTAGGTTCGGGGGTTGATTATACCTAGGGAAGGTGTTAGCATCCTAAGCATCCGCAGTATCCTACGGGAACCTCTTGTTAATATTTGTATTATTGTTATTTATTGCTTGCTAAAATTAAGGGAACCTAAGGTTTTATTTCTAATGGTGCTCGCACAACATCGCATCGATGCCTACGTATCGGGTATAGAATCAGAGCACTCGTAGTTCTCCTAAGGATTAACGAACACTTGGTTACGCTCAAGGTTCGCGGGGGAAGGTAAGTGTTATGGCAAACACTCACGTGACTTTAGGAAAGTCACAAAAAAGTTCTAAAATAAAAAGTCCTAATGGCTAAGGTCAAAAAGGTAACTAGAGATGGCTAAACTTCCTATGACATTGAGTCAACTGCAGGAGTTCTTTCCCTTTTGGATTGAAATGCGAAAAAATAAAGTAAATAAATGAGGGTGCAAGCTCCTAAGTCTAAGGCATAAGTTGCTACTTGCAAAAAATAAACTGGATAAAGTAAATGGAAATACAAGATAAAAGGCTTAGTAATCGGGCTAGGACTCGATATATGGATCGAGAATGCGGGGGTGGAAGACAAGCGTGGTGCGTCAATTTGCTTAAGTTGAAAAGCTGTGAAGTGTAAGGAATGTGCAGATGGCGATCGTAAAACGACCGACTTACGTGTGTGAGTGAAGTGTATGGGAAGTTCACTTGGCGTTGGACCAAGGAACTTAATTATATTTTTTTTGAAATAAAATTATTTTGAAATATGGTCTCGCTTAACAGTTTATGATAGAAAATCGAGAATGAGATTCATGTTATACAAGTCATACATTATCACTATGCGACTAGATGATGAGCAAGAAAATAAAATGAGCATACACCTCACAAATATAACACACATAAAATTAAACAAACTAATCTAAGCATAACTATTTACCAAAGGTTAATTAATAAATTAATTAGATAAAATTATTAATCATAAATAATCAACATGAATTATTATTTTTTTTTAAATTTGTTTTTTTATTAAACTTGAAAAGAAATTTAAAAGAACTAAACTTATATATATAAATAAACAGAGAAATAAATTTTAGTGAAACAAGATAAAAAAAAGGGGGTTGGCGGAAGCAGGCCCAGCAAAGGCGCGGGTCGTTGGATTGAAAAATTGACCGGGTCACGGGGCGACCCGAACCCGACCCGGTTGACTGTCCAAAAGGGGGAAGAGCAACCTAGGGTTTTTACAGCCACAAACACAATTTGTATTCCGAAAAGGGAAGGAAAATAAATTGGGAGCGGAAACACCCTCAACACCAACACGTTATGTCTCTCTCTCAATTCTCTCAACCATGGTTTTTCTCAATCGTCACCCCTCTCAGTCTCTCTTGAATCCAAATCCAAGGTTATCTTCATCTAAAACTTAAACAAAACCTATCACAATCTAAACCCTCACTCTGATTGGGGCTCATCCTACGATAATCTCCGACGACTATTTCTGTCTCAGTCACGAGATCTTCTCTGCGTTTTGAAATTTGCAGTTTAACACGGATGGCGGTCTTGTGCGTTCAAACGGCAGTAGAGGGGAGATGGTGAGGTTCGCGGCGGATTCTGCTTCCGCGGTCTGTTTTGTGTGTCGGCGGCGCAAAGGGGTTTGTGAGAGGGTTATGGTGGTTGGCGATTCGCGGATGGTTGGGGTGGATGACAGTTCTCGAAAGGGGGTTTTGGCCTCTGGTTTCGGTGGCCGTGTTTGACTCACTCGGTTTATGAAGGAAGGACAGAAGCTGAAAGTGAGCTTGTGTTTGCGTGAACGATTTCCGGAGAAGGTGAGTCTTGGTTTTGAGGTGATGATTTTGAATTCGTGTTTTGGTTTGCGATGTGCATCGTTTGGATTTGTTCGGTTAGTTTTGAAGGTTTGTGCATTGCGATGTTTGCTGGGTTTCCGCGTTTTGAAATTTGTATCTCTGTGTTTGTTTCAGATGTGAGTTGTGGTGATGGATGTAGTATTTTGCAGTGGTTCTGAAGCAGGTTTTACGGCTTACGATGGTGGTGAACAGCGGCTCTTCTTGTGGGCTTGGTGAGGTTCAAGGGAGAAGTAAGGGCGGTGGATTTCTGAGTTGCGGAACTGGTCGATTGGGATTTGTGGTCTGGTTCAGAATCGTTGAGGGTTTGGGATGAAGGCAAAGGGCGATTTGCAATGTTGTTGATGTCTGTTGAAGGGAATCGGTTGTTTTTGGTTCAGGCAAAGGTTTTGTTTTTGTTCGTCATTTGTAATCGTGGATGCGTTCTCTCTGCTCGTCACGCAAAAAGGTGGTTTTGGAAGTTGACAGCAGCGGATTGCCGGATCTGTTTGGGGTTGTTATTGAATGGAAATAGGGCTTGTGGCGGAAGTCGTGGTTGATGTTTGTTGGTGGGTTAGTGATGGTGTTGAGAGTAGCGGATTTATGGATTTGGTTAGGTGAGTTCGCGGAAGATGAAGGTCACGGATGAGGGTTTTGAGGAGGTGGAAGGGAGGTCGGCAATGGTGGTTCAGAGTTGGTTTTGCGGGTTTGGTTACGGATTCGCGTCTGGCTTGGAACGGCCCGTTTCGCTCACCCTCTCACTCAGTTATGCTTCATGGCTTGATCTCATATTCATTTTAATGAAGATTTTTCTTGTGTAAGTCTGGTTTTTCTTGTGAGTTCTGTTTGTTTACAGGTTGTGTTGGAATTAAACTTAAAATTTGAATTGAATGAATAAGAAAAATGATTTTGGAATGAACTCTTTTTAAATGTGATGAATGGTATGTGAACGTAAATTAGGGGGCAAAATTTGGGGTGTGACAACGTTTATGTCATTTTTTGCGTGTGTCCATTTGGACTTTATTATCTCTTGTACTTTTCTTTTCTTATTGTCCATTTTTGGACACCAAAACATTAATAAAGGCCTAATCACTTTAAAATACTTGTTCTTAGTTATGGACTATGGTTACTATCTCATGCATTGGAGGATATATATCTTTGGGGGATTCTTGGTTTGATTTTGACCTATGGACTTAGTATTAGGATTTATCCCATTGCTTGATTATTATGGAGTGGTTATGCTAGCCTTTATTTGGCTCATTTTCTCAAGAGGATGGAATTATATGTTACTTATGCTTTGAAGTATCTCCAAGTGGTTAGATCTTTCTTACCTTAGCTCTTTTTCCTTTATTTTTAGGGAAGTCACTTCATCTCTTCCCATTCTTTAATTTTCAAAATTCTCTCCCTTTTTCAAAAGATTCTTCTATTTAAAACTTTCACCACTTTCATAATTCAAACTTTGACCTTGGTCAGGTGATTTTTATATTTTTCTTTCATTTCTTATTAAAAGCTAATGAACTCAAGCATATTGACACCATTTTCAAAAGACCTTAAAAAATGCAAGAACTCATTCACTCTCTTTTGTGACTTGTGCACTTTTTATTTTAACTTTTTTCATATGTTTAGACATGATTCATCCTTTCTAGTAATTATTCGCTAAAGGATGACGACTTGTCTTTACATTTTTAAAATCAATCAAAACCAAGAACAAAAAACTTTTTCTTTTTACCATGAACTACAGGGTTTTGATCTTACATTGTACTTTGTGGGTACGTAGACATGAGATAATAAACTTCTCCAAACAAAAAAAAATAAAAACCATTTCTTTTTCTCATCTCCACACTCTCATTTAATAAACCCTTTTCAAACAAAAAAAAACATAAATATTTCAAAGGGCTCTCGTGGAGTACCACAAATTTTTTTGGTGCTAATACCTTCCCATTTCGTAACCAACCCCCTTAGCCATTCTTTGTTTTGTTTCTTTTAGCTTTTGCTTTTAGATCCATCTACCACGCTATCCCCCTTCAGTCTTGTCCTCTTACTAATATGAGCCACTCTATATTTACTCTATAGTATAATAATCAGAATCATCCAATACATTCAATCATTTCATCATAACATATCTCTCTCTCTCTCTCACACACACACACACACACACAAGTTCTAACAGACACAAATAAATCTTTCCAAACAAATATGGCAAAGGCTACAATCTACTAACATCATTATTAGTGTTGTTGATGGCGGATGATGGTCCATGGAGGAGAGCCCAAAGTCTGTCGTACCGGCCTGCCGCTATAGCAGATTATGGAGAAAAAAAACTGCGTAATATCAACCAATATTTAGCATTACGGTGAGCCTAAAATCACTGTGTATATCCACCATTATGTCGCCAGTGTCATCATATATATAATTTTAATGTAAGGTAATAGTACCATATCAAAACCAAAACATGAAGAACCCACGTTGTAAACACCCAAAATTTTCCCTCACTCATTTCACACCATGGCTTGTGATTCTTTTCATTTACATAAGTTCAACCATAGCACCTCATATTACATTTTTACTTCACTGCATTGAGTCAAAGTCATCTGCATCTAGGGTTTGTGATCTGAACAATCCAAGGGCTATCTGAGCCACTCCAAAGGTCTTCAATCATCTCAAGAGGGTCTATGTATGTCCAAGCATCATATTATATCCTCCCAAGATCAAAGAAATCAGAGAATCACAAGAACTGAGAAAGGCATGGAAGCAGAGCCAGGCTTAACTGCACAGATGACCTAAAATTAGGGTTTTGGTTTCAGAGGCCATAACCACAAATATTTTGGTCATTCTTGTTTCTATTGGTCTCCATATGTTGTAAGGATCATACATACCAATTTTCATGAAGGAATTCAAAGGGGAAGGCATCTGATCACAAGATAACTTCTTGAGCAAGTCAGTGCAAAATCAGGGCATCTGAGGCCCCCAATCACCCAACCAAAGGGCATACTCCATCATTTTGAATGTGTATGATCTTTATTTGATCATAGAAGATGTTAGAAGTTCACAAAATTGAAGAATTTCAAGCCATTTGCAAAGTTGCCTTTTTGGGAAAGTGACTTGTAATGTAAACTTGCCATTTTGGGAAAGTTTTTCAACCTCCTCTTTTTGATTCAAAAATGCTTCAAATGAAAAATCTTTGGTCATGAAAGTTGTAGATTGGATCCTCCCATTTTCAAAAAGTACAAGAACTCATTCTAATTCATTTTAGATCAAAAGTTATGGCTTGTCAAAGTTGGGAAAAATCACTTATTTTTCACTTTGGCACCAAAGAGGGAAACTTGCAAATTCACATGCCAAGCATTTTTATGACTTCAAAATGACTTCTAAGCATCACATAAACATAACACATTTCCTAAAAGTTAGATTTGTGCCAAGAATTCTCAAGTTTCATGACTTGTGCATGAAGAAATCAAGAAAGGGCCAAACTTCATGAAATTTGCAAAACCACCCATAAGTTTCAATCCACTTGCTGATTTGCCTCAATCTCATTTCCATGGTTATCCTTGAATCAAGCTGCAGCAGACATGCCTTTGTCCTAGGCCTGAAACAGCCCATACCTCAAAGGACACATAGCCATGACTTTTTGCAAAACAAGCCATACCAATCAGCATAGCCCACAACAACTCTCTGACCTATGAGAAGTTGATACATGGACCAAAAGCAACTCAACACACCACACAACACAGGATGAAACCTCCCATAACTCAGCA
Source organism: Lathyrus aphaca (assembly GCA_963966055.1). Taxonomy (NCBI): domain Eukaryota; kingdom Viridiplantae; phylum Streptophyta; class Magnoliopsida; order Fabales; family Fabaceae; genus Lathyrus; species Lathyrus aphaca. Next base: position 389,523,091 of record OZ014522.1, on the reverse strand, counting down.
TTCACCAAAATCCTCTCTTATGCATTTTTCTTCGAAACTCAACACACAAGCCTCAAACCTCAAAACAAATTCCACATAACAACTCACCCTAACCCTCTGATCATTTCCCAACCATCACTTTGCCCTAAAAAGCCCAGAATCAGAAACACGATTTTCACCTTTCACAAACTGAACTTCTGCCAACTTCTTCTTGAGGCCATTTAAACTCCAACTAAGCATCACAAGCTCTTGGGGAGAGTCATTGGAGTGGATTTGAAGCAAATAACTGGCCAGAAAGTCCCTGTTTCGAAAGCTCAAGCTCAGGTAGCCATGGCATTTATTTTTCCAGAACTCTTATTTTATGTTATAGAATGATTCTACATGTTTCACTGATCACCATGATGTCTTTACTTTTGAGAATAGTTGAGAAATAAGCATTTCATGAGCTTCTGAAATTTCTGCCATGTTTTCCGTTTTGCTTTGATTCACGAATTTGATGATGAATAAATGATTTTTGGTGAGTGATTCTTGTTGGGGTTGATGTGGGGATCATTTCTAGAAAGTTAGGGAGCTTGGGGATGCGTAGGGAGTGAGAAAGCATAAGTGATTGGCCGAAGAAGATGACCGGAACACTGTTCCGGTCATCTGAAAGTAATTAGGGTTCAGGATTAGGGTTTAATCATAATTAGTGAAGTTTGAATTTGGGTCGTCCATTTGCGCGCGCTGGTCAATTCCCTCCCCTTTTTGTTTGAATCTCAGCCACTGGATCTGATTACTTCCATTAATTCATATTTTAAATTCATTTTTATTGCATTTTCTTTCTCATTTATTTTAAAATATCAAAACACATCACAAAAATTTCATTTTTTGCATGCTGACTTAAAATATTTTTCTCTTTCTGAATATAATTTTATTTTTATTTTTTGCATCAAAAATTATTTTTAAATCATTTAAATGTTTATTTTTAATTAGTTAATGGAAATTAATTAATTAAAAATGCATTTAGGTATTTAAAAAATCACCAAAAATTCACATTGCATTTTGACATATTTAGAAACATTATCCAACTCTTCAAACAAATTTATTTTTGGTTCTTGACCTATTTTGACATTTTTCATTGGAATAAAAGTTATTAAAAGGCAATAGTTTGGTCCTAACTTAGAAAAATTCATTCTGCCTAACCATGAAGAGTTTGATGATGGTTCTTTTTGCATTGCATTCTTCATATCATGTAGTTTCTAGGGTAAAATTGGTTTGAATTTATCTTTCATTTTCAATTTAATGAGCATTTTTCCTTTTAAGGTGCCTTGAAACCCTAGTTGACTTGAGAAAATCATAACTTCCATTAGGTTAAGACTTAGGTCCCCTCCTTTGGGCAGTGAACTTGTGTAGGGTTAGGGTTCCTTTGATCCCATTTTCAATTTTTTTATCATGTCATTTGCTTCTGATTTTGAATTTTGCATTGCATGTTGTATGTAAACCCTATTTCTTGCCTTCATTTGCATCCATCTCTCATATGCTTGCATTCAAGAACTTTCCATGACATTTTGTGTATCCATATGACATATAAGACATCTTAGGACATATTAGAATCATGTTTGATCATTGCTTCATTCATTTTCCATGTTGAGCATTCACTTCATTACATAAACTTTCATGAACTTTCATGGTTCAAAGCATGCTTCATTTGCATCCTCATCCTTGTATGATCATCCACAACTCTTGACATGTGTTTGCATCATCTCTTAGCATCATTAACATCATGTTCATGCTTCTGACTTTGTCTAGCATCATGGCATTTCATCTCATTTTCATTGCATTTCATTTCTTTTGTTAACTTTTCAGGTGGTAAGTTGTTTTGAGAAGTGAATTTGCCTTCACTTCTCACAATCTTTTTTCATCTTTCTTATGCATCTTGGCTACATTTTGTATTTGTTTTAGAGTGAGATTGCTCATTTATGCTTCATTCTCACTTCCTTTCTTCAAGCAACTTATCTTCTCAAGTGAAGTAAGTTGTTTTGCTTCTCTTTTCTTCTCCTCCTTTCATCTTGTTCTTCCTTGGTGGCCTTTGAAGATCTCTTTCTTTCTTAAGCCTCATTAACCCTAGGAACAACCAAGCATGATCACAATTAGGGTTTGATTAGTCCCCCATTAGTTTTACCTTTGTGTCATCTTTGAGTCTTCTCTTCTCATAATCAAGGACTAAACCTTAAAGGCTTTAAGGCTTTGTGATTAAGCTCATGCCTGCATCCTTCTATTAGGATGGAGTGTATAACTTTAATCCTAAGTGTTAAACCCTTAATGTGTTTAAATCCATTAATCAATTCATCTAATAATCACTAAGACATCAAGCTTGTAACTTGGGCCTTGCATTAGGGTTCTAATTCTTCCTTAACTGGTTAAGAAGGACTAACCCTAGTGTTAATGGACAAGTCCCCCTCAAGTTGTCTTACAAACCATAAAATCCACTTCTTAATCTTGCCATTAATTAAAATCCATTCAATAAAGGCTTTGTTTTGTCATGAGGTTAATCCCTAATCATGGATTAAGTTGAGGAGCCTTCCTCAGCTTAAATGTTCTCATCTATTATCTTTCTATTAGGATGGTGTAATGAGTCCATTAAATCCTTGATTATGGCTTAAACTCATTACTTAACACTAAACAAAAACAACAAAAACATCTAATTAAATACAAGTAGGTTAATGATCTTAATCCTACATCATGGTGATTAAGTGTGAAGTGTTTACTTCATACTTAAGGTATTCTCATTACCCCTGATCAGAGGGAGGATGTGATGAGTTTACTAACCCTTGGTTTAGGCTTAAGCTCATTTTCTTATGACAAATTCAAAAGCAATAAAAGATTGAAAACACCAAAAATAAACAATAATCGTCTCCTCCGGGATTCTTTTCTCACCTCATTCACTTGCAAACGAGAACTTGCTTCTTCCGTCTAATGCAAGACAGTTTACACCTGAGCCAGACAGGTCATACACTTGAGCATAGACAAGTAAGCAGTTCACAAGTCAATTTACCTTTCAGTCTCTTTGAGTCGAACTACGGTGTTCTGACTTCCTCATTGCACGAGAGGATACGTAGGCATAACTTAAAAGTTATCGAACAAAAGTCTCTGTATATTTCCCCTCCTTCCAGCATTTCTCTAAGCCTTATTATCTTGAGCATGTCACTCTTGTTCTCACACTGACACTCACATATATCACACTTCACATTTCTTTACACTGACACTTGCATTCTTTCCAACTTTGATACACAGATTGCACTGACACTACCCCTTTAAAACACAAATCTTTCAAGCGTGGATCCCGTCGAGTACGGAGGACAATCTGGGTGCTAATACCTTCCCAGGTTGTAACCAACCCCCTCTCTCAGTTTCTCTGGTTCGCAACCGTCTTATCCATCTTTTCTTAGGTTTATGCAGCATTACCTTTCCTTCGGGATAAAAATGCCTAGCTGGCGACTCTATTCATTTCCTTCTCTTTCGCCGATCGTTCGCGTCTGTACCCCTTCTGACCAGGTGTCATTTGGTGGGAGCGACACACGTGTGTAGCAAAATTGATTTCACAGTCAAAGAAAATTTCAAACAAAACCAAATCTGGAAAAGTAATGTCAATTCTAGAATAAACCAAATATCTTAAATGTAATAATAAATCTAAAATTTGACATTATATATATATATATATATATATATATATATATATATATATATATATATATATATATATTTCACAATTTGCAATTTGAAACAAAATAGTAATCAAAATTTATTATTAAATTTTTATCTTTTCAATTCCAACCAAAAAACTTATATGAAAATATTCTACAATAACACAGTAAAATTCAACTCAATTCCATTTTACAACAACATTTCATCAACACGCTATCAAACATTCAAAGCACCTGCACCATCATACATGCATAATCATGAAAACATACCTAATTTGCAAATCCGAAAGAGGAAAAAATGCGGCGTTCAAGGCCTTTACTAGTATCACCAAAACCTCCAACAAATATTCCTATAGAACCTGTTTCAAATTCCGAAAAAATAGAATCACCGTCTACAATGAAATTCCAGAAAAATGGAGAAAGAAATGTGTTTAAATTCATCCGCAACACAAGGTCCAAATCCAATATTTCAAAACACAAAGAGAAAAGAGAGAACCTGGAGAGAAAATAGCGAGTATGATGATGATGGTAGTAGCGACGTAGAAAGTGAGAAGTTGCGGTGAGAGATTAAGAGAGTGAAGAAACCTAAATTTGGAAACGCAATCTCTATATTAATAAATTTTCTATTGATTATCGATTTAGGGTTTATGATTATGATTGTGGTGAGAGTGGATGGTGATATAGGGTTTATCTATCGATGGTTTATGAAAATGCAAATGTAGATAGACTGTAGGAAGTAGGAACGAATGTGTGTTTTTTGTGTGGGTATACTCTCGTCAAAACCAAAAGTTTAATTATTATTTTTTTATTACACTAAAGTGTATCAATTTGGAATCGAACCGGTGCCTTTTTAGAAGTAAATAAAACCTCTTAGGTTAGGTGGACGACACCTGACTTAATAAATAGACTTTTTAAGTCAGTTAATGATAACAGCCGACTTAAGAAATTTAATGTGTATTATATATTTTTTATTTAATATTAGTTAGGTCAGTTTGAAATTAACACGACCTAATTAAGTTATAAATATTTATGAAATTGCCACCACGTCACTTCTTAAGTCATGTGGATGGTGAACTGACTTAAAAACCTATACTAAAAAGGTATTTTTATACTAGTGGTGGATCTACTTAACTAGATGGTCTCTCTTATTACCCCAGGTCACGTGGGATAATTCAAAGAGAATTATGGTGATATCATGGATCTGGTAGTTAACCTGGATAGTTCTTAGAGGAGTGCAATTCATACCTTGTTGCAGTACTACGACCCCTGACTCAGATGCTTCACTTTTCATGACTTCCAGGTCATGTGGGATAATTCAAAGAGAATTATGGTGATATTATGGATCTGGTAGTTAACCTAGATAGTTCTTAGAGGAATGCAATTCATACCTTGTTGCAGTACTACGATCTCCGACTCAGATGCTTCACTTTTCATGACTTCCAATTAGGGCCTCTGCTTGAAGAGTATGTTGTGATTTTGGGGGTCCCACTCAAAGACCAGATCCTTTTCAATTCAGAAATGACCAGACCAACTTATTTTGACATTGTCAAAGCTCTTTATTTGAGCTTAATTGAAGTGGAGACAAACTTGACTGCTACCAAAGTCGGGGTACTTGGATTTTCTCTTGACTTTCTGGTTAGAAGAACTAGAGAACTTGTTGTAGCTGCTCAGTGGAATTCAATTTGTGCTATCTTAGCCTTATCCATCTATGAGATCATCTTGTTTGCTGACATGGATAAATTTGTGGATATGATTGTCATTCATTTGTTTGTGTTGAAGAATCTTATGCTCACTCTTCTGGGTGATCTATATTACTCAGTACATTACAAAAATGAGAAAAAACAGGATGGTTTAGTCTGGTGTTGTGTTCCTCTATTCTACAATTGGTTTATGAGACATCTACCCACTATTGAAGCTTTCACCGATCCCAATGTAATCTGGGTCCAGAAATTGAGCATGTTGTCTGCTAAGGACACCAGATGGTTTACCTTGAGGCTCAAAGGGAAGAACTTTATCATTAGCTATGGAAGTTATCTCAATGTGCCATTACTAGGAGTGGCTCGGGGCATCAGTTATAACCCCATCCTCTTGAGAAGGCAGTTGGGATATGCATTCAAAGATGTTCCCAAAGAATCAGAGTTATTCCATACTTTCTACTTCCCTATGAAAGATAACCTTCCTTTGGTCAGAAAAGCTGCAGGTTCCTGGAAGCTTATCAGAAGGAAAGGGGTAGCATGTCTAGGCAGAAGTAACAATCAGATGTCTCCTGAGTATGAAGCTTGGATAAAGGAGAAAGCACAAGTGGCCCTAATCCCCTTTTCTGCACCAATTCCATCTCCTGCTACTGTGCCATTGGAGGATTATCAGAAGTTAGAGGCTTTAGTCCAACATCTTAGAGCTGAAAATCTGGAGGCCAACAATGCTTTCCAGAAGCTGATGATCCACAACAAGAAGCTGGAGGAAAGAACTCATCAAGCTGAAGAGATAGTCAGGCTCAAGCAAAAGGACTTTGAAAAAAGGGAGCTCTACTTCAAGAAGAAGATGTTGGCTGAAACCCATAAGGTGAGTCAGCGCCGGAAGGACAAGAAGTTTTTAGACGAAGCCAACGAATCTGTGACCCTTTGGCAAGAAAGATGAAATGATAATCTGAAAAAGCAAAAGGAGGTAGAGGTTGAGTACAAGCTGAAGATAAAAAACCTTCAAGAGCTTCTGGCTGAACAGGAAGAGCTACTTCAGAAAGCCCATGAGCAGCGTAGGGATTACCTTCAGAAGATAGCAAAAGGTCAACAAGCAGTTGAAGATACCAGGAAGAGGTAAAAGAAATGAAACTCTGGGCCGATGTCAAGAAAGTCAAATATGAGCCAAGTCTTAGCAAAGAGAACGATGAGGTATTCCTGCAGCAGATCAATGAACTACATGCTTCCTTTAATAAGAGGGATCTCCTTATTCAAAATCTCATCCAGGAGCCAGGTCATCCAGACATAGCTCAGTTGTTCTAGGTGGTCAAGCGTCTCTGTTGCACCCCAAAATTTGCCCTCTATTTTTTAACTCTAACCAATTTTTTTGTTTCACATTCATTTGCATCATCATCATAGCATAACATTTTTTTTTCTGTCTTAATATTAGCCGGAATAATTTCTCGGAATTTACAAACAGACTGGTCAAATTAACTTTTTAACTATGCCTAAAATTAGTCGACGAAAAAATGTCAAGTTTAAGTTTGCAAATGTCGGTAACATTAATCTGCGGTTCACGTGGTTTAATTTGACATGCTAAAAATATTTTTACGACTATTTTTGGTCATATGTTGATCAGTCTGAGCAGTTTAAACGGTCATAATTTTTATTTCAAAATCCGACCAAACGCTGTATTTTTCCAGGTCATTTATTTCGCGCTGATTATTTTGACGTATTCATTTTATTTTTTCGAGCATTTTGGTGCCCGGATTTTATTTTTTTGAGTTTATTTATTTTTATATTGGGTCTAGAATAAATAAATAGGATTATTAGTTTTTTATTTTATTTTAACTAATTTAATTATTAAAACTTTATTTGTTTTTTAAATTAATATTTTATTGGGTCTAGAATAAATAAATAGGATTATTAGTTTTTTATTTTATTTTAACTAATTTAATTATTAAAACTTTATTTGTTTTTTAAATTAATATTTTATTGGGTCTAGAATAAATAAATAGGTTAATTAGTTTTTATTTTAGTTTTAACTATTTTTATTAAACTTTATTCAATTATCTATATTAATATTTTATTGGATTCCAAAATAAATATTTAGGCCCATTTACATTAACCCTAATTGGTCCCTATATATACCTAACGTGTTATTGCTGTTAAGAGGAGACCTCCTTTTATTCTTTGTACTGTATATGGTTTGTTTGTTTATCATTGGTTCTATCATCATGTTCTTCCTAACACACATGTCTAAAACATATGTATTAATGTGTGTCATTTGTTTCAAACATATGTATGTGTTAACGTGTATATGTTTTTTTTGGTGATAAACCATGTTATGGTTTATATAAGTGTGTACATCTCACTTTGTTATTTATATGGCTAAGTTATTCATGTATAGATATATAAATTTATTTTGTGACACCTTTTTTATTATTATGTTCTTAATACGAGTTTTTATATTTATTCTATATATATATATATATATATATATATATATATATATATATATATATATATATATATATATATATATATATATATATATATATATATATATATATATATATATATATATATATATATATATAGATTATTCGGATCGTGTCGATACGCTATTTTCACATCTGGGTGTATGATGCGCGACATTTGTGTTGATCCGATATAGTTGCGATGATCGCAATTTTGCGTTAGCAAATCTTTGTTTCTTTTTTAATTCATATCATTTTTATGTTATTCATACACATATATTTAGATCTGCACATTTTTTTCATAACTAACTACCCTGATTTTTTTCCTAAGCCTTGACGATTTTGCCTCAACCTTATATACGTTTTGTTTTATTATATAATAACTATTTTCCAGGTACATTCACTTGTGCGCGCATGTGCGCGCGTGTCTTAGTGTCAAGAAGGCAAAGCTGGTAATTTTGAGGGCATTTTGACAAAGAAACATGAGTTTATCTTCTCTTTCCTAATTTCTCCTAATTTCCTCTATTGTTTTTAATTCTCTAATTTCTTAAATTAATTAACCTTAAATATTTAGATTAATTTTATTTGTTTATTTTCTAAAAAAAAATTCTTAACTTTATTTTAATTACTTATCTTCATAATCCATTCATAATGTTAATTAATTATTTATTTTATTAAATTAATAATTCAATATAGTTTTTTTTTAACAACAAAACTTTTTTTTTATATATTTTCATAAACCTTAATTTTTCATGTAAACCTTAAAACTTTCTCATAAATTTTAACCGTGTTATTTCCTCTAAACCATAAACATTTTCTTAAACCTTAACAAACCTTTATTATTTCTTATTTTCGTTCATGTTTATGTTATTCATGCACTGTAATTGTTTCGCCCTTGTAATATTTTAAGTTTTAACTTGTAATATTTTCAGTTTTATTTTTCGCCATCTTTATTATGTAACTGCCCCAAAGCATTGTAATAGTTAGAATTTTATTTTCTGCCATTTTATTTTTTTGTCACTCAAATTCCTACCATTGATCTTATATTAACTGTGTGGTTTAATAATGTAGGGCGTAAAAACCTACTAAATTAATTATTTAATATTTTTCTATAATCTTTACATTTTTTTGTTTTTGTAAATAAATGCTAATTATTTTTATAAACTTATTTTACTACTTATTTATAACAATAAATCTTTATTTTGTAAATAACTAACTTAATATTTTTCATATAACTCTTTTATTTTATATATTGTACATTAATATTTTTTAAATTCTTTTATTATTACTAATTTATTTTAAACTCATATTTTTCTAATAACTTCTAAAAAATCTAACTTGTCTAACCTAAACTTTTTCTTTTTCATTAAATATTTAATTGTTATTTCTTTAATTTATTTTAACTTTATTATTATTATAATTACTTTATTATTATTATTATTGCTTTATTGTTATTATTGCTTTATTATTTTTGCTTCATTATTATTATTATTATTATTATTGCTTATTTATTATTTTATTATATCTATTATTCTTGCTTTATAATTTATTTTTATCCTACTATTATGTATCTGCCAAAGCCTTGTAATAGCTTATAGATTTATTTTTCCGTCTTTATTTTCTTTGTAAATATTTTATTATATGGTTAGTAACCTTAGGGTGTGTATAACTTATATGTAATTAAATTGAACTTAGATAATTAAAATAAGATAAATACCTGAATATAAACACTCACACACGTAAGTCGATCTTTGATCGCCATCTTGCACTTCCTAAGTTACCCCTCTCAGTTGCCTTAAACATGGTCAAGTCCCTCGAATATAGGGGTGTCTTAAGCAAAGTCCCTTCATAAAAATCATCAAGTCCCTACAGTTTAAAAGATCAAGTCCATTCGAGGTTGCCTACAGAATAATGATCTTGTCCCTTCGAATAAATGATGATAGTCCCTACGAATTGCTAAAGACACCCCTCAAAGTTGCTTTCTATGACCATACGATGACCCTACGTTTTTCCCTTAATATCCAAGGTAATGACTACCTATTCCTTAATAATAGGGATAGTCTTACCATTGAAAGAACATTTAAGAACAGTAAAGATTCAAATTAGGGTAGGTTCCTCTTAAGTACTTGCTCACTCCTTCAAAAACACTTCATTACACATTACATTTTTTAAACAATTTTCAAAACAAAGTTTTTATATATATCCGTACAAGGATCATTATAAAGTACTTAAGAAAATTTTTGATCACACACTACACTTCTCAAAACAGTTTAAAGTGAGCTAAGTAACTAAGAGCCCATGGATAACCATGGATGTAAAGGGTGCTAACACCTTCCCTTTACATAACCTACCCCCCGAACCCAAAAATCTTTTAAGGTCTTTCCTGTTCTTTTATGCCCTTTCCTTTGGATAAAATAAAAGTCGGTGGCGACTCTTGCTATCCGCAACATTTAACTAAAGTCACTTTAAAATTGTTTGCCTTGTTTGCTTTATACTTATCTGTTGGGTGCTCTTATGTGTGAAAGATCCTAACCCGGATCTGGTGTACCTTAGGTAAATGGCAATAGACCAAGGAAACTGTACGGCGTATACCGATATGGTTGATCTGGTGGCCATAGTTAGTGTGACTTCTTGGTTGGTGCTTATGTTCCTTAAGCAAGTTGAGGATAATATGAGGCTGCCATATGTTGTCAATACACTAACTGACTTTTAGAACCCTAGTCATCCCATCCTGGCCTTTAGAAAAGTAGTGAGATAACCAGCTTTTGTGAAGACTGAAGTTGGTTGATACTCGATGCTACACTCATTGAGATCCTAAATTTGGAGGGTTTTGGTTGGCAAGTAAGTTGCCTACTGAACAACCACCCTTGTGAAGGATCAATGATATTGAGATCCCTTAGAACCTGATTACTTTATAGGACATGATGAACCATCTAAACTTCAGGGGAGGGTACTTACCTTTAAACCTCATGCAAGCCTTCAAACCTAGGGCTATTGTGTGACTTGTTTGTGTGTGCCACATGTTTGTGATTGAGCATAACATCATAACATCATCATGCATCATAAGCATATCATTTTCACTAACCATTTCAAGGACCAAAGGATTTATCTTTGTTCTTTGTTGCAGGTCATGGCTTCGGCTCGTAGGAATACTATCCGGATCAACTTTGTAGGAATACCTCCTAAGCTTAAGGAGTTGGTCTCTCAAGTTTCTGAAAACTCCCAGTTCATCAAAAGACATGGTCACCTATTGGATCTAGTCACTTCAGGGTTCAATGAAGACATGATGAGTGTTCTGTTTCAGTTCTTTGATCCTAAACATCATTGCTTCACATTCCCCGATTATCAGCTGGTTCCTACAATGGAAGAGTTCTCCAAACTTCTGGGTATACCTGTCCTTGATCAGAGACCTTTTAACAGGCTTAGATAAAGAGCCTAAACCTGAAGTTATTGCTGCAGCTCTACATCTGAAGAAGTCAGACATTGTTCTAGAAACGAGAAGCGGAGTTAAGGGTATTCTTGCTAAGGTATTGATGGAGAAAGCTCAAGTGTTCCTGAAGGCTATGAGTTATGATGCTTTTGAGGAGATCTTAGCCCTATTGATTTATGGCTTAGTGTTGTTCCCCAATCCAAACCAGTTCATAGACGTTCACGCCATCAACATATTTCTGACTCATAATCCAGTGCCTACATTGCTTGGAGACATCTTACATTCTCTTCATACTCGTACTACAAAGGCACGAGGAACTCTGATGTGTTGTATACCTTACTATCTAGGTGGTTTATTTCTCACCTCCCTCGATCAGTGATGAAGAATGAACAAGGGTTCAGATGGTCCAAAAGAATCATGTCACTTTCTCATTCAGATATTCATTGGTGCTCTCGATCTATGGAGAATGTTATTATCATTGACCGTTGTGGGGAGTTCCCTAATGTGCCACTCCTTGGCATAAGAGGGGGCATTACTTACAACCCTTCCTTAGCTTTACGTCAGTTTGGTTACGCTCGAAGTGATGGTCCTCATGACATATTGATTCAGGGTATTGTGTTTGACTACGACCACGATCTGCAAGGATATCATCAAAGGTTTATACGAGCATGGGGTAAAGTGAACAAGGTTGACAGCAAGACTCTGGAACCCAAGTACACTATTCCTATGGAAGCTTATCTCAGATGGGTACGATCTTGTGCTCAGACTCTTATGATGCCATATCCTGCCATCCTGCCAGTTACTATGGAGCCTGTGGGTGAAGGAGATACTTCCTATATCATTCTTCATCCAGACATGCCCACTGACATGGAGGAGTTACAGAGGTCCTGGATCCAGTTGAAGGAGCAAAGAGATACTTTTGAGACTCATTACAAAGCAAGTCAAGAAAGAATCCTGGAGCTAACAAAACAACTTCACGAGGAGCGAAATCTCAACTCATACCTCAACACAAAGAGGAAACGTCCATGGGAGACTTAAAACCTCATTTTTATATTCATTTCATTTTTTTTTGTAAGCCCAAGGGGCAAACAAGTTTATTGATTACTAATAAAAGTTTACTTTCTGGTTGTTTAAACAAATTTAAATCATGCGGTCCTTGAAAACATTGCATATGCATCTACATACCATATCATTGCATGACAGGTTGTTACAACAGGTTTCTCATCTTCTCGTTGTTTATTTCAGCAGAAATGGCTCTCGAACAATCTGTCAAGGATCTCCAGGCTCAGAATGCTCCGTTCCAAGAAGTGATCCTGAATTTGTCCAAGGGGCAAGAAGAGTTGAAAGCACTCCTCTCTAAGGACATGAAGAAGAAGAATCCTGAGGACAACAAAGATGATCAGCTGAAACAACTACAAGCTGAGATAGCAAAGATGAGGATTCAGATGAATGGCCAAATGGCTCTTATCCAGAGTTTGGCCCAGGGGCAAGAAGAGCTGAGAAGTTTTGTCAATAAGCTTTGGCATAACAGAGTTGGGAATCTAATCATCAGTCAACCTCCGTTGAAACAAGCTGACTTGGCTGAAAGGAAAGTAAGGATAAGAGAAGGAAAGAGACAGGCTACTACTGACCATCCTCCAATGGAAGAAAGAAGGCCTTGTAAGGTTAATCCACTTCTATACAAGGAATGTAGAAGACAGTTCATCCGGTTCAGCACACCAATGTCACAAGTTTTGCAATGCCTGTTGGAGATGAAGTTGATTTCCTTGAAAAATTCTCCTAAAAATCCTAACACCTCTTCTCCTCGCTATAATCCCAAGGCAAGGTGTATGTATCACTCCAACTGTCCTGGACATGACACTAATAACTGTTGGGCATTGAAGAATAAGATTCAAGACCTAATTGACGAAGGAATACTCGAGGTTACTCCAGAAGGCCAGGTTGAGTTCTTCTATCGTCCATCAAGCATCAAAGTTTCCAGATAACTGGAGTGACGAGTTTAGAGGAAGAGACTTTGAGAACATTTGAATTTTCATTTGTAATTTCTTTTGTTTGCCTAAACACGTACTATTATGTCAAACTTTTGTTTTCATTAATGCATTGCATATGTTTGTCTTGAATTAATCCATTCGTTTCACTATATTTTAAATTATGCTTCATATTTCTATTTTATGATATTTAACTCCTGAAAAAGCTATAAGCTTGTAGAGGGAGGATGACGAAAACAATACCATAATCTTATGCAGTATGCTTTTTAACAGACTATGCTGACGATGTACATCCATTGTTTCAATTCCTAAATAGTGGAGAAATAAGGAAGTTAATCCCTAGTCAACCCTTTTGAGCCTATGAAGTAGGAGTTTTTATTCTCATGCAAATTAAAACCCTTATTCATAACTCGGGGCAGGGTAGTTACTTGGTTAACTCAAATATGCCAATTATCTATGTTGCACACAACTAATGATGTTTCTCTGTAATCATTAAACCTGACAGTCAATATCTAGCAAAAAAAAAAGCTCACTAAGTCAAAACCTATGAAGGAGACTTAGTAAAAAAATTAAGACATCCCGCTGACTGTAACCTTGAAATAAATAGTTCAGGCAAAAAGAAGGTATAACAAAGTCAAAAGAAAAAAGAGGTCACTATGAATCCTCAACAAAGAAGGATGACTGAATGTTCAAATAAATTTTTGGTTTCTGAACCATAATAAATATCAGTGTTACAATTCCAAACTCCTTTGAGCCTCAATGCATAAGTTAACTGAGTATAGGACTGAAGAACATCATGGAGATTGGGTTGGGTACAAATAAAATTTGAGCCTTTATCCTTTGTTTCTTAAACCGTGAACCAGGCCACGTTACAACCCTTTAAAAGTCCTAACTGAAGCATGGTTAGTTCGAAAGCGTACTGCTACAAAAAGGTATCCTGACTCCTTTAGGGCTTATTATAAAACTTGAGTTAATATCACAGTTTTTACAAAAATTGTTTTTCTAAAATAATTCTTTTTCAAAACTTCAAGACAGACATAAGCATTGCATTTTTGAATATATTTGTTTGCATATACCTGAATGTTTGATAAACAGAGAAACTTACAGGATGAATGTTCAATAAACCAAAGTCCTTCCGATAAACAAAGTTGCTTCCTGGATCAAAGTCCATGTATACAAAGGGGCATAGTCATTATCTCCCAATCAAGGGGGCAGGCCATGATACTGCCTAACTCATTTGGGGCAATCAGGACAGGATTCAACTATGTTTAAGTAGCCAGGGGAAGATCTCCTCATCTATCTAAATTACCAAGGGTAACATTACAGAGTTCATAATGCTAGGGGCATAGTCACTGTTTCCCAATCAAGGGGGCATACCAAGTTACTGTTCAATTCATTTGGGGCAATCAGGTCCAGATTCAACAGTGCTTAATAGCCAGGGGCAACTTTCCTCATGTATTTGAATTACCAAGGGTAACATTACGAAGTTCATGATGTCAGGGGCATATTATTGTGGGGCGTTCTGCTTATTTCTCTTGAGGTAACTACCTTCAGATACTTCCATTATGGGACAATTCATCCTCAACCAAAGGGCAATGCTTTCTTTTCAAATCTAATACCCGGAGCGTATATGGTCCATCACTATTTGAAGACACATTCCTCTCATTTTATTACCTTGATATTGGATTCTCAGCAGAAGCCATTGTGGAAATTAATTGTCTACGCCAGTAGTATCAGATGGTGTCAGTATCATGTCTTCAGATCCAGCTATGAGGATTTCTGGGAAGGTATTCAGGAAAGTTAAGAATCTCAGGAGCTCTAAATCCAATTGGTAATACACTCTCAAAGTTGAAACGATTCTGTTTTCGAGTTCAGCTTTACTTTTCCCTCTTTATTCAGGATTACTTTTTCCTCTTTTACTAAAGCGAAAAACGTCTATTGGTTGTGTTTGAATATATGTAATGCTTGAATATGATTGATGTTTACCAGAAATGCATAAAATGCAGTAATAGTATTTACTAAGGACGAACGAGGGAAGGAATTCAACGAAGCTTCGCCTGTTCATTCCCACAAGACAGCTACAAATCCCCCAGTAGGGCAAATCCATCTTCATAAATACTTTGAGACACATCTCCCCTGGAATTTATATCCATCTCTTTTATCCTCAAACGGATAGTCGGGAATTTATCATTTCAATAGGAGTACGACGAACAGAGACGGGAGGTTATGGATATTTTATTATCAAACGAGACGGGAACAAGTTCCTCATATTCTTCAGCAACAAATCGGGATTTATTTTCCCTAGCCAGCAGTTGTTATACGAAGATATCCAGACGCTTCAAGCTGCATGATGCATACATCATTTACATCATACCATAACATATATATCCATAAGTACATAATACATTACTTAAGTGCATCATACTATACATGCATACATAATGCATAAACTAATATTATCTTGCAGAATGTTATATACATCATGATATTTGTATCGAACTAATCTTGTTTTTTAGATTAACTCTCCAGCAGACAAACTTCATCAACAACTTGTTACCTTGGGCCGTTGTTTATCTACCCAAAGGTTATCTCATTATCTTGGGACGTCGTTTATCTTCCCGAAGGCTATCTTGAGACGTCGTTTATCTTCTCAAAAGCCATATTGTTACCTTGGGCCGTTGTTTATCTTCCCAAAGGTTATCTCATTATCTTGGGACGTCGTTTATCTTCCTGAAGGCTATCTTGAGACGTTGTTTATCTTCTCAAAAGCCATATTATTACCTTGGGCCGTTGTTTATCTTCCCAAAGGTTATCTCATTATCTTGGGACGTCGTTTATCTTCCCGAAGGCTATCTTGAGACGTCGTTTATCTTCTCAAAAGCCATATTGTTACCTTGGGTCGTTGTTTATCTACCCAAAGGTTATCTCATTATCTTGGGACGTCGTTTATCTTCCCGAAGGCTATCTTGAGACGTCGTTTATCTTCTCAAAAGCCATATTGTTACCTTGGGCCGTTGTTTATCTTCCCAAAGGTTATCTCATTATCTTGGGACGTCGTTTATCTTCCCGAAGGCTATCTTGAGACGTCGTTTATCTTCTCAAAAGCCATATTGTTACCTTGGGTCGTTGTTTATCTACCCAAAGGTTATCTCATTATCTTGGGACGTCGTTTATCTTCCCGAGGGCTATCTTGAGATGTCGTTTATCTTCTCAAAAGCCGTATTGTTACCTGGGCCGTTGTTTATCCACCCAAAGGCTATATCTTCATATTTGGCATTGCTTTCCTCTCAAAGAAATATATCTGAAGAACTTTTCTCCGAATGGCATCTCTAAGCCCATCTCCAATTCTTCCAAGTGGCATCTTTAAGCCCACTCGAGCATATACAACTAATCATCAGTGTTACTCTACGCACCGGCGAGTGCAAATTTTTGGGCTTTTGTGTTCAATCCCCTTCAACCTTCCAGGTCACGACTGGCACATATACCAATCTAACCCCTCAGGTTTCAGAAAATTGAACAGGGGCAGTCTCAACTGGAGGTTGAAGGACATGGAGCTTCCTAGGGCTTAGTTTCAGTTTCTTGTACCAGGATTACCCACATGCCTTTTGTGGGACTCCCTTTTCGCTTTGCTATTGCTGTATGAATTGACACCTGTAACACGGTGGGAGAACTAACTTGGTCGTTTTTGTTTTCACAAAAACTATGTTGCGGATATCAAAAGTCGCCACCGAATTTTATTTTATCCAATAAAGAAAGGCATAAAAGAACAGGAAAGACCTTTGAAAAAAGATTTGAGTTCGGGGGGTAAGTTATACAAAGGGAATGTGTTAGCACCCTTTGTATCCATGGTTATCCATGGTCTCTTAACTGCTTAGCTCACTTTACTTTTGTTTGAAAAATAATGGTGGTGTATTTAGAAAAATATTTCAGAAGTCTTTAACTTTGTTATGATCCTCGTATGGATGTATACAAAGTGTTTAATTTGAAAGTATTTGAAAAAAGTGGGGTGTAAAAAGTATTTTGAAAAAGGAGTGAGCAAGCACTTAAGAACTACTTACCCTAGATTTGTGAGGTCTTTCTTGTTATTTCTTTCCTTTAAGGGTAGGATTGTCCTTACTATTGATTAGTAAGTAGTCTTAACCTTGGATATTTAAAGGGACGGGCGTAGGGTCATCGTATGGTCATAGAAGGCACCCTTGTAGGGTTATCTTAATAATTTGAAGGGACTATCATCATTTTCGTAGGGTCATCGAGGGACGAGATCATTTATTCATAGGGACTTAAAGGGACAACGGGGGACTATGATCTTTTATCTGAATGGACTTGATGATTTTTACTTAGGCAACTTTGCTAAGACACCCCTATGTTCGAGGGACTTGACCATATTATAAGGCAACTAAGAGGAGAAACCTTAGGGGTGCTGATGGCGATCGTAGAATGATCGACTTACGTATGTGAATATTAATTTAAGATATTTATCTTAGAAGTTAGTGGGCTAGGTCCAATTATTTTTACATACATTCTTTTCACACCCTAGATTTACTAACCACACAGTTTATATTTAACGGAAATTAAAAAGCAGAAAGTAAAACCCTAATTTAAACTAATACATGGCTCTGGGAGAGATACATAAATATAAAAAAAACCTTGACATAAAATATAAAGTGCGAAGAATAAATATTAAATTATTACAAGGCTTTGGCAGTTACATAATTAAAGAAAATGCGAGAAAATAAATTTATATAAATTAATTAAACAATTTTCTAAAAATAATAAGACAAATAAAGAAATTGATTAATTAAAATTTTATTTAAGAAAATAAATTTAAATCCAAATATTAGTCATTTTAGGGTTATGTTAAAAATTAGGATTATAAAAATCAAAATTAAAATTAGAATCGATTAAACCCTAGTTATTAAGTTAATTATAAATTAATTACAAAATTAGTAAAATAACCTAAAAAAAACTAAATTTTTATTTATGAAAAATAAATTTAATATATTATTTAAAGAAAATAATTAAAAAGTTTTATGAAATTGTTTCGAAATTAAAATAGTTAGTAGGTTAATTAATTAGTTAATTATAATTAATTAATTAAATAATAAATAGAAGAAAAAAAATAAGAAAACAACAAATATGACAGAAAAAGGGCCAAA
Organism: Lathyrus aphaca; assembly: GCA_963966055.1. Taxonomy (NCBI): domain Eukaryota; kingdom Viridiplantae; phylum Streptophyta; class Magnoliopsida; order Fabales; family Fabaceae; genus Lathyrus; species Lathyrus aphaca. The sequence continues at coordinate 389,504,699 of OZ014522.1, read as the reverse complement.
AAAAGAATGGGGAGCCTGGGTTCGAACTTAGGTCTCCAGCTTCACCAAGCCTTCCTCCAACCACTAGGCTATGCACATGTGCGTGTTAATGAATGACAAATAAAAAAATATATAATAAACTTAAATTTGAAAAATCTCAGCGTGCCAAAGGACCTTCTTCTTTGTTGATCCGTCCGTTTAGCCTATAGCGACAGTTTGTCCGTAGCAAAAGCTTTTAGTGACGGTTTTCGTCTGTCACTACATGACCTGCGAATTAAAAGCATCACAATACACAAAATAAATTAATTCTAATGATACAAATCAATTAAAGGAGGTCTTATGAGTCCAATTGAGTCATCAATTGGTCCTGAAATTGCTTCTACATGAAGTTCCTAATTTTGAAACTCGAAACCCTAACAATGGTGAATCCTTGTTCCTGCATGCAAGCTTCAATCGAATGATCCAGAAACATTCTAAACATCCAAACAAACAATAATATATGATCAATTAGTGTTTATCATCCATAAATAAGTGAAATCGAAAGAAAAAAAAAGAACAAGAACACAAATTCGATTTGATCAAAATATGATGTGTTTGATGATGGTGATAATGCATTCATGTTCTAAACATCTCAAGGAACACAATGCAACCTTCTAAACTCTTTTAAAGTGGCTGGAAGGATGAAACTGAATTTGAAATTTTCTTGGTTTTTTAAAGTTTTGGGTAATGGTTCATGAGTTCAGAAATTCGTCCTCTTGCCTTGTATTCTTGTTGTGTGTTTATAGGTGAATGAAATTAGGTCAAAACTTTGGACTTTTTGGATGGATTTGGAGTTGCTTGAGGATGAAGAAAAGTGATTTCTATTTTGGTCAAAAATTTAGATTAAATCACACCCTTTTGGTTTTGCACAAAATTAGACACTTATAATGATCATAAACATCAAATATTTGATCCTAAAATAGCCCTAAGATCAAATATTTGATTTTTCAATATCATCTTAATTAAAATTGAATTTAAATAAAATAAATCTAATATAATATAAAAAAATATAAAAAAAAATCAGATATTATGATCTATGGGTCATGCATGACCTTTTAATTGAGTTTGGGTTAGAAAAATATGGGCCCATTTGGAAGAAACTTGAGTTTTGGTCATTTCTTGCTTTATACACCTTCTTAAATTCAACTAACTTCAACAATGCATAACTCTCTCAATTTTCACCCCATATATGTGTTATTGTACTTTTTAGAAAGCTTAGAGTGTCATCTATCTACTCCTTTTGGTCCCATGTCTATTTAATCATCCATTTTAAAGTTATGAGCTTTTGGAAAAGTTGACTTTTTGTTGACTTTTTAAAGGACCTGTAATATCTTGGCTCATATCTCTCAAATGAAGTATTTTTGGCATTGGCTTGTGAGACACAAAGTTGTAGGGAATTGAATTTACTTCAAAATTAGATTTGGATGGGAAATGTTTGATGAAACATGTGAAAGTTATGGTTGCTCAAAGTACAATTGACTTTTCCTGCACAAAACCATAATTTAGTAACTCTTGATTCTTGATGATTCTGAGGTTTTCTTGATGAATCATGATCAACCCTTGATCAAATGATGAATTTCACCTCATAATATTAATCTTGACCAAATTTTTTGAAGTTTGACTTTGTGTTGACCACAGTTGACTTGTTGACCAAGTTAACTGATTTTTAAGTTTCCAAGCATCTGATTGACCAAACTTGTAGGGAAAGCCTTAAAACTTGACATGAGGATTATTTGAAGTATATGGGATATCATGAAGTCCACTTGAGGCTTTGGAAGTCCAATTTGATTTGAGAAACTCAAAACCCTAATTTTAAGATCCATTGCTTAGGAGGAAACTTTGTCTGATGAAACCTTGAATCCCTTCGAGCAATTGAGAATCTTGTGACTATTAGGAGTCCTCTTGAGGTATATGGTCTTAAATATGTGAGGGAAAATTTTGGGGTAAAATATCTTCCATTGTTCAATTTTCTAAAACCTGAGGAGTTAGACTGGCATGTACGCCATTCGTGATCTGAAGGTAGAAGAGGATTGAACACTAAAGCCCAAAAATTTGCACTCGCCAGTGCGCAAAGTAATATTGTTGGTTGATTGTATTGCTTGAATGGGCTTAAAGAAGCCATTCGGAGTAACTGGAGATGGGTTTATAGATGCCATCTAAAGTGTCTGTTGATAGGAATATCAGAATGTGTATACATTTGACTCTATCTGAATGTTGTTACCAAACTAAGTATCAGAACTAGATATTCGTCTCGACCGTCTCTGAATTGTCTCTGTAACATATCCCAAACTAAGTATCAGAACTAGATCTTCGTTTCGATCGTTTTTGAGTTGTCTCTGGAGAATATCCTGAACTAAGTATCAGAACTAGATCTTCGTTTCGATCGTCTCTATATTGTCTCTGGGAGGAAAGATACCCTGAACTAAGTACCAGAAATAGATCTTTGTCTCGATTGTCTCTGAACTGTCTCTGGGAAAATGTATTAAACTAAATATCAGAACTAGATCTTCGTCTCGATCTTCTCTGAACTACTTCTGGGAAGTATCCTGGACTAAGTATAAGAACTAGATCTTTGTTTCGATCGTCTATGAACTATCTCTAGAAGTTGATAATGTTTATCTGATCGTGAACTATCCTGAAAAGGAAAGGTTAGTTTTATGCGAGGTCATTTGATGTATGCATGCATGGAATGGCGTTCTTAATGCAAATGAGAATATTGTATGCGTTATGGATGTGTATGCCATGATATGATGTAAATGATGTATGGATTATGTAATTGAAGCCCATTAGTAGCTTCATATATCAATTGCTAGCTGGGAAAATAAATCCTGATTCGTTGCTGAGGAATATGAAGACATTGTTCCCGTCTCGTTTTAGAATATTGTACTTAGGACTTTTTGTTTTCTGTTCGTCACACTACTTATTGAAAGATTAGATTCCTAAATACCCTGATTGAGGATAAAAGATACGGACATTCCCCTAAGAGACTTATCTGACCAAGTGTCAATTCTTCGAAGGATATCAGGCTTGAGAGAAATCTTGTCTGGGATTTTGTAGAGTTGGAAGTACAAGAGGCTACTTGGAATACTTCGCTGAAATAAACCTGTAAAGATTACTTTGTGGGGATGAACCTGCGAAGATCCGTTGGATATGACCATTGTTGGGGATTCCTACCTCTAAGAGCCCTTAGTAAATGCTACTATTGAATTTTATATTATTTCATGCATTTTTGGTAAACATCAATCATATTCAAAAGCATATATACATTCAAAACATAATCAACTGACGTTTCGCTTAAGTAAAAAGGGAAAAGTAAACCTGAATTCGAAAATAGAATTGTATTAATCTTGAAAGTGGCCTATAAATAGGCAAGTTTGAACAAAGAGACAGAAATCCAGTAAGAGGAATTCGTCATAGAAAATTTAAAAGAATACAGAAAACAAGGAAAAACAGCTATGTGTAAATGGTCCCGTTAAGTTTCAACTCTGCTATTGCCATTATCTTCAAGTATTTCATCTTTTTCTATCGGAAGAGAAATGATTGAACTATTATGCACCTTTTTGAACTTGATATAGGTAGCACAACTAGTTAAGGTTACATGGGTGATCCAACGAGACATAGTCATAAGCTTTAATCCCTAACTTTTTCCTGGACCGCCTTTTCAGGTTTTCAATCCACCGGGATACCCTTTTTTGTACAAGTCGTTTTTTCAGGTTTTCGACTTGCCGGGTGTATAATATATATATATATATATATATATATATATATATATATATATATATATATATATATATATATATATATATATATATATATATATATATATATATATATATATATATATATATATCCCTAAATTTTTCCCGAACCCTTTTGGTTCACCGGGATGTCCTTATTTTTGCCTAGGCCAGTCAACCTAGCGAGTCTCTTTTTATGCGTAATATTTTTTGACTATGTGTGCATTCACAGGTTATGGGAAGTCTTCACTATCCATAGTAGTAAGCATCATAGTGCCTCCAGAAAATACCCTTTTGACTACAAATGGCCCTTCATAAGTGGGAGTCCATTTTCCCCTAGGATCACCCTGTGGTAATATGATACGCTTGATTACCAAGTCGCCAGCCTGGTATACTTGATGCTTGACTTTCATATTAAAGGCTTTGATCATACGCTTCTGATACATCTGACCGTGAGAAATAACAACAAGCCTCTTTTCATCTATCAAGTTTATCAGGTCAAGTCGAGTCTGAATCCATTCATATTCATCTAAGTTTGCATCTTTCATAATTCTCAAGGAAGGGATCTGAACTTCAATAGGTAGTACTGCTTCTATACCATAGACGAGAGAGAATGAGGTTTCCTTGGTTGAAGTATGTATTGTGGTACGATAACCATGGAGAGAAAATGGTAACATCTTATGCCAATATTTGTATGTAACTATCATCTTCTGCAAAATCTTCTTAATATTCTTGTTGGCGGCTTCCACTGCGCCATTCATCTTTGGTCGATATGGAGAATAATTGTGATGCTTAATCTTGAACTGCATCCAGAGTTCAGTAATCATAGTGTTGTTCAGATTAGTACCATTGTCTGTGATAATCCTTTCGGGGATGCCATATCTACATATAAGATTATGCTTGATGAATCGAGCCACAACGTTCTTGGTAACAGAAGCAAATGAGGCTGCCTCCACCCATTTCGTAAAGTAATCAATAGAAACAAGAATGAAACAATGTCCATTGGAAGTGGTAGGTTTGATCTCACCAATCATATCAATGCCCCACATTGCAAAAGGCAAAGGAGAAGTTAGAACATTCAATGGAACTGGAGGCACATGTACTTTATCAACATATATTTGGCACTTATGACAAGTTTTGGAGTGCTGATAGCAATCAGCTTCCATGGTAGACCAGTAGTAACCTGCTATCAAAATTTTCTTAGCCATCATATTCCCACTAGAGTGAGTACCAAAGATCCCATCATGCATGTCTTCCATAATCTCTCTTGCTTCCTTCTTGTCCACACAGCGAAGCAAAGTCGAATCGTGATTGTGCTTGTACAAAATTTCGTTACTCAGACAAAACTTGGCAGAGAATCTCCTTAAAAACTTCTTTTCATTGATAGATGCCCCTCCAGGATACTCCTGAGATTTGAGATGTCTTCTTACTTCGTGGAACCAAGGTTTTTCTTCCACTCCTTCAGTATCAACCTCATAATAGTATACCGGCTCATCTAATCGATCAATAGTAATTTTAGGAGCTTTATTGTCCCAACTGATTTCGAACATAGATGACATAGTAGCTAATGCATCTGCCAACTGATTCTCTTATCGTGGAATATGTTCGATAGTAATCTCTTCAATGTATTGAATCAAAGTCAACACATGTTCTCGATAAGGAATGAGATTTGGATGCTTTGTGTCCTATTCTCCTTTAATCTAACTAACTACTAAGGTTGAATCCCCATATAAATTCAAGAATTGGATCTTCATATCAATGGAAGCCTTGATACCCATGATACACGCTTCATATTCCGCCATATTATTGGTACAATCAAAACAAAGTCTTGCAGTAAACGGCGTATAACAAACCTTAGGAGAAATAATCACAACACTAATACCATTACCAAGAGCATTAGAAGCTCCATCAAAAACCATAGTCCATCGGGATCCCTGTTCAGGTCCTTCATACGGTCTAGGTTCTTTGTGATTAGTAACAAGCATAATATCTTCATCCGGAAACTCAAAATTCATAGACTGATAGTCATCTACTGCTTGATGAGCCAAATGTTCAGCTACCACACTTCCTTTAATTGCCTTCTGAGTAGTATATTGGATGTCATATTTTGTCAAAATCATTTGCCATCTCACTATTCTTTTGGAGAGAGCTGGTATCTCAAATATATACTTGATAGGATTTATCTTCGAAATCAATAAAGTGGTATGAGTCAACATATATTGTCTTAGTCGGCGAGCAACCCATGCCAAAGTGCAACAAGTTTTCTCGAGCAGTGAGTATCTTGTTTCACAGTCGGTAAACTTTTTGCTAAGGTAGTATATTGCTTGCTCTTTTTGACCAGACTCGTCATGTTGCCCCAACACATACCCCATTGAATTGTCTAACACTGTTAAATACATAATCAATGGCCATATCGCAACTGGTGGCATCAATATTGGAGGTTCTTTGAGATATTTCTTGATCTCATCAAAAGTTATCTAGCATTCATCGTTCCATTCCATTACTTGATATTTCTTTAGCAATTTGAAGATTGGCTCACAAGTAGCGGTTAATTGGAAAATAAATCTTGTAATGTAGTTCAGGCGTCCCAAGAAACCTTTGACTTCCTTCTCAATACGATATCATGTCTTCCATTTTGGAAATTAATTGTTTGTGCCAATAGTATCAGATGGTGTCGGTATCATGTCTTCGGATTCAGTCATTACTCGGGGAAGTCGGGAATATCAGAAGTTCTGAATCCATTGATTACTTTGAATGAATATATGCTTTCGAATATGATTGATGTTTACCAAAATCCATAAATTTACAATAATAGCATTTACTAAGGACTCTTGGAGATTGGAATCCCCAACAAGGCTTAGTTCTAACATATCTCCACAGATCCATCCCCACAGAGTAATCTCTACATGTTTGTTCCAGCAAAGTATTCCAAGTAGCCTCTTCCCCAAAAAATTTTGTACTTCTAACCCTACAAAGTCCCAGGAAGGATTCTCTCAAGCCTGATATCCCCAGAAGAGTTGACACTTGGTCAGATAATTCTTTTAGAGGAATGTTCGTCCCTTTTATCCCCATTCAAGGTATTTAGGAACTTAATCCTTCAATAAAAAGCATGACAAATGACCAACTCTCCTTGAATTCCTTCATTTCCAAACAGAAGTCGAAGATCCCAAATACAGTATTCTAAAAGCATATTGAAACAATGTTTTCATCTTCCTCAACAGTAAACACGAATTTACTTTCCCCAGCTAACAGTTGATATATGAAGCTGCTAATATGCTCCTACTATATAATTCATTCGTACATCATCTACCGCATAACATAACATACGCATAAAAAACACATGTAACATTCTCATTTACATTAAGAACATCATGCAATGCATTACATACATCATGATACTGCATAGAACTAACTTTGTTTTTCTTCAGGTTCATTCCCCAGCAGACGAATATCATAAACTTATTATCCTTCAGATTAATATCTTAGGCTGCTAAAAAACTCCATGATTACATCTATCAATATCTTGGGCTGCTATAAACCCCTAGGATTACATTTACCAATATCTCGGGCTTCTATAAACCCCCAGGAATACATTTACCAATATCTTGGGCTGCTACATTCCCCAGGATCACATATATCGGCGTCTTGGGTTGCTACACCCCACTGGGACTACATCTATCAATATTTTGGGCTGCTACATCCCCCAGGATTATGTCTATTGGTGTCTTGAGCTGCTATATCCCTCAGGATTATAACTATCGATATTGTGGGATGTTATATTCCCCAACATTATGTGTATCTACATCTTGGACTGCGTTATCCTCCAGGAATTACATTTGAGAAACGTTTTCTTCGGGATCTTCGTCTCTCCACCAGATACTAATTACTAAAAATGGCATCTTTTAGCCCATTCAAGCAATACAATCAACCAATATTGTTACTTTGTGCACCGATGAGTGCAAATTTATGGGCTTTAAGTGTTCAATCATCTTCCACCTTCAGGTCACGAATGGCGTGTATGTCAATCTAATCCCTCAGGTTTAAGAAGATTGAACAGGGGAAGCTGTTGTACCCCAAAAATTTCCCTCATATCTTCAAGACAATATGTCTCAAGAGGTCTCCTAATGTTCATAAGATTCTCAATTGCTCAAAGGAACTCAAGGTTTCATCAGACAGAGCCTCCTCCTAAGCAATAGATCTCAAATTAGGTTTTTGTGTTTCTCAAAGTAAATTGGACTTACAAAGCCTCAAGTGGACTTTATGGTATCCCATATACTTCAAAGGATCCTCATGTCAAGTTTCAAGACTTGCCCTACAAGTTTGGTTAGTCAGATGCTCAAATAATCAATAATCAGTTAACTTGGGTAAAAAGTCAATTGTGGTTAACATACAATAAAACTTCAAAACAAATTGTCAACATCAAGATTATGAAGTAAGATTCATCATTTGATCAAGGTTTGATCATGATTCATCAAGAAAACCTCAAATTCATCACAAGGCAAAAGTTGCTAAATACAGTTTCTTAAGGAGAAAGTCAACTGAACTTTGACCAGACCTAAATTTCACATACTTCATTATAAATTTCCCAAATAAACCTTAACTTGAAGGAAATTCAATTCTCTACAACTTTGTCTCTCTAAGGCCAAAGCCAAAAATGCTTCATTTGAGAGATATGGGCCAAGACATTACAGGTCCTCTAAAAAGTCAACTTTTTCAAAAGCTCATAACTTGAACATGGAAGATCAAATTGACATGATACCAAAGGGAGTGATTAAAGGACACTTTAAGCTTTCTAAAAAGAACAAGATCACATTCATGTGATAAAAATTGTGAAAGTTGGGCATTGTTAAAGTTGATCAAAATTGAGGAGGTGTATAAGGCAAACCATGACCAAAACTTGAATTTTTTGCCAAATGGGCCTATCTTTTCACAATCCAAACTTAATATTAAGATGATCCACGACCCATAAGTCATATATTTTGATTTTATTTATTTATTTCATATTTTATTGGATTTAATTCATTTAAATTCAATTTTAATCAAAATAAATATGAAACAAATCAAAGATTTGATATTTAGACTATTTTAGGATCAAATATTGAAGATATCTCCATAATATATGATCCCAAATTCGTGCATACAAGAGGAGAAATTCCTGATAGCAAGATATGCACCAAAATAGAAAGTTTTCAATGCCATTCAAAAGTGAATCAACGTGACTCAAGTCCATGGAGTTTTCTGACCTAAAATGATCCCTTTATTAAACTCATGACCTCCACAAACCATAGAGACGGAAATTCTTGCCTCAGAAACCAAAAAAATACTGAAAAAAATAATTGAAAAAAGGAGGCAGACAAGGAAACATATTGATGGTGTGTACTTATAGTTTGCATTTGTACGGTTTGATTATATTACTCATAGCTTACTATCTCTTGTTTTTACTATGCATAATTGAAGTTTTCTTTTGATATTATATATATATATATATATATATATATATATATATATTATGTTATAATTTGATTATGTTTTCGGATCGTGTCGATACGCCGTTTTCACATTTGTGTGTATGAGACGTGACATTTGTGTTTGTAAACACCCCAAATTTGCCCTCTCACTTTCTTATGCCTTGGATTATGATCACATATTGTATAGCATATCATTACATCTCACATTGCATAATTATCCTTTAGCAACTCACTGCATAGCTGCATAACTAGGGTTTGTGATCAGGTGAACCCAAAAAGATGATTTGAGGAATCTCAGAGGCCTTGAAGCATGCCAAGAGGGTCCTTGGGTGTTCTATGGTTGTTTTATACCCCCAAGGTCTCTTTGAAGTTAATAAATCTCAAGGGATTGCAGAGCTATCTAGGCAAGCTTGAAGCTCTTACACAAATGACTTGAAAATTAGGGTTTTGGGTTTGAGGCCCTTACACCCAAATTTTTTGGTCATTCTTGATTCATTGGTCTTTATATGATATAGGGAGCTTGTTTATGAAGTTTGATGCAAAAATTCACTGAGGAAGTCATCTGATCAAGCTATAACTTGTTGTGTAAGAAAAGTCAGGATTAGGGCACCTGAGGTCTCAACCAAGGGTTCCAAAGTTTCATTTCCATCATTTTGAAGTCATATGACCTTTATTTGGTCTTAGGAGAGGTTAGATGATCACAAGATTGAAGAATTTTGAGCCAAGTCAAAAGTTGCCAAAAATGGACATTACTTGAAATGCAAACTTTCCACTTTGGGAAAGATTTTCAACCTCCTCTTTCTTGATAAAAAAAGCTTCAAATGAAATTTTGTTAAACATGAAAGTTGTAGATTGGATCTTCTCATTTTTAAAAAGTACAAGAACTCCTCTTGATTCATCCTAGAACTCAAGATATGGCAAGTCAAAGTTGGAAAAAATCTTGTAATTTTCAAGTTTAGGCCAAAGAGGGAAATGTGAAAAACTGAATTTCAGGCCTTTATGCGACTTCTAATCCACTCAAGTGCATCTTGGCATGATCAAACAACATCTCAAGATCAGATTTGGGCTTTGAAACAAGGATTTCATGACTTGTTTCTCAAGAAATCACAAAGTTGCAAAATTGCAAAACCTATGCAAACTCATGATCCAAGCCATACAGCTCATAACAATTGATCCTAGGGTTCTCCTTGAAGACAGCTGAAGTAGCTAAAGCCCTTAAATCAGTTCTACCATGGCCCATACCTCAAGTACACAACATTTGACTTTTTGGCCAATTGAACCATACCAATCCCACAGTGCATAAGAAGTCTTCTGACTCATTTCATTTGTTTATACAATGCCTAAGGATGAAAAAAGAGAACAAACAAGATCTCAGAAGGATCACATACTCAATTTGTACAAAAATACCTCAAAACTTCCTCTCTTCGATTCTCTTAATCCAGCCATCAAACTTCACAAATTCCTTCACCAATCAACTACATATCACTCATAGAACAAGAATCAACCATTAAAATGGCCTGAAACATCACATATCAAAACCTCCATTTCTGCCATATCAGAACTGGACATCTCAAACCAGCCACTTTCAAAGCATTCCAAGCATTCCATTGGCCTCAGGAGGTTCAAAGGAGGCCATTTATCACAAGAGGGAGGCTCTGAAAGCTCACATTTGCTGGTCACCAGCTCAGGTATACTCAAGAATTTGTTTTCCCAAAGCTTCAATTTCTTGTCATAGAATGAAAATGCATGCTCTAGGGATCACATAGATGTCTTTAGAATTGAAAATGATGAAGAAAAGATCATGTTATGTGTTTCTGAAATTTTTCCCGTGTTCTTGATTTGCTTCGATTCAGCTTGTTCTTGTGTTATAAATTGTGTTTGATGATTGATTTGAGTTCTTTGGAGTGTGGGGTTTGATTCTAGGTAGGTTAAAGGTCTTGTAATGGCCTAGGGAAGAAGTTTGATGTTTGGACTTGCCGGAGAAGATGACCGGACCACTGTTCCGGTCACCTGAAAGTGATTAGGGTTTGAGGGTGATTAGGGTTTCCAGATTGAACATAGGCCATTGGATCTTGATTAAATTAGGAAGTGGACGATTCAGATTGATCATTAGCCCTAATTTTAATTAATTAAAACAAATTATAATTAATTAGCTCAGAATTAATAAGCACCATTGGATCACGTGCATTCAGGAAGTTTAAATCTGAACCCTAGGATCTACATACCCCCAGTCAAGATGACTTGCGCCCTTAGCCCTTGATCTCTCTTCCATGCAATCTGAGCCCTTCATTTTAATTACTTTTCATTTTATTTTCATTTATTTTGTTTTGTTTTCTTTTATTTATTAAAAATAGTAAAACACTTTTAAAAATTATGATTTTTTGCACTTTCATTCTAATTAATGTTAAAAACCCAAAAACATTTTTATTTTCATTTTTTGCATTAAAAATTTATTTTTAAACCATTTAATTGTATTAATTAATTAATTAATTCATTTTAATTAATTAAAAATACTTTTAGGTATTTAAAAATAACCAAAAAAATCATGAAGCATCCTTGAACATTTTAATCAATTTACAAAATCATTTCACTAATTTATTTTAGGTTTTGATTCTATTTTGAGAATTAAACTTGAATTAGGGCTTTAAAAATCCCCTTTTTCACAACCTAACTTCTAAAATTCACTTATCATCAATAAAAATGAATATGTACTTGGTTCTTTTTGCATTATTTTACATGTTGCATCTAGTATCTAGGACATTTAAATCATATTTTTACATTGCATTTTCAATTTGATATGCATTCTTCTTTGAGAAGTACCAAAAACCCTAGCCTAACTTAGAAAAACCATAACTTGACTTTGGTATAGCTTCTGACCTCCATCTTTGGGGAGTGTTCTTGTGTGTGTTTAGGGTTTTTTTGGTTGCAATTTCAAATTTTTATCATGTGTTTTGCTTCTGTTTTGATCATGGACATCTCATGCATTCTAAAAACCTTAATTTTCCATGTATACTTGCATTCATCTTTGCATATCCTCATCATATGAACTTGTCATGACATCTCATGCATTTGTATGTCATCTTAGACACCTTAGGTCATATGAGAATATTGGTTGATCATTGTTACATTCATTTGGTATGCTTTGTATGCATTACATCTTATGTATGTTTATGTATTTTCAAGCTTCTAACATGTTTGTTTTTTAATCCAACACTTGTATGATCATACATGTGCATTGTACATGACTTTGCATCTTTTCATGACACATTTTCATCATGTGTTCTCTTTTGGTTTGGATCACTGCACCTTCATTTGTTTCATTTCATCTTATTTCATATCTTTCATACTAACCCTTTCAGGTGCTTCAGGTAAGTTGATCAGGATGTGGATGTGCATCCATATCCAACCTCTTCTTATCCTTTCATATGCATATTTACTTGTCTTTGAAGTGAATTTGATTCACTTGTGTTCTCTCTTGCTCTTATCCCACTCTTAGGTTACTTAACTTCTTCAGGAAGTAAGTAACCTATTCTTATATCTCCTTCCTTTTTCATCTGCTTCTCCTTCCTTGATGGCCAATCTGAAGACTTTCTTTATGCCTTACAAACCATAGTAACTACTAAGCATGATAACTTTAGGGTTATGAATAGTCCCCCTTAGTTTTTTTACCTTTTGAGTCTCCTTAAGTCTTTGCTTCTCATATCAATAACAAAGGTTAAACAGTTAAAGTTTTGGGGCTATGTATTAGGGTTATGCATGTATCCTTATCTTAGGATGAAGTGTATAATTGTAATTTGTAGTGTTAAACCTTTAAGTTGTTTTCACCTTCTAATCAAAACACCTAATAATTATCAAGACTTAAGCTTGTAACTTGGGCCTTATATTAGGGTTACATCTATGCCTTTGGGTCAGAGGGACTAACCCTAGTGTTTAATGGACAAGGCCCCCTCAGATTTAGTCTTACAAACATAAAATTCACTTCTTAATCTAATATCTAATCAAAATCCACTCTAATAAAGGTTTGTTATATAATGATTTTAATTCCTGACCATGGATTAAGTTGAGGTATCTTCCTCATCTTAAGTGTCCTCATCTATCATCCTTCTCTTAGGATGGTGTAATGAGTTCACTAATCCCTGATTAGAGATTAAACTCATTATTTAACACAAATCAAAAATCCAAAAACACTTAATAATTACAAGTAGGTTAATGATCTTAATCTTGTATCATTAGGGTAATTAAGTTGAGATATTCATCTCACACTTAAGTAGACTCATTATCCCTAATCAGGGGTGATATAATGAGTTTACGATCCTTGATTAAGGCTCAAGCTCATTATCCTATGCAAAACACCAAAAATAAATAAAAAACTGAAAACACAAAAACAAACAATAAGCGTCTCCTCCGGGATTCTTTTCTCATCACACTCACTCTGAAAACGAGAACTCGCTTCTTCCGTCTAATGTAAGACAATTAGCACTCGAGCCAGACGAGTCATACACTTGAGCATAAACAAGCAAGCGGTTCACACCAAAACACCAAGTCTCTTTGAGTCAGACTACGGTGTTCTGACTTCCTCATTGCACGAGAGGATACGTAGACATAACTTAATGGTTATCGAACAAAAGTCCTCAGGTCTCCCCCCTCTTCTCTGTCTAGCTTTCTCTTCTTAGCCTCAGTTTGAGCTCCTGTTCTTCTTGCACTGTCACTTTGTACATCCATCTATTTTATGCACAGTTAGCACGTACACTTCCCCCCTTTTTTTTCTTTTTAAACACAATCAGGTAAGCGTGGATTTCGTCGAGTACAACGGACGATCTAGGTGCTAATACCTTCCCAGGTCATAACCAACCCCCTTACCTAGTCTCTTTGGTTCACAACCGTCTTATCCACTTCTTTCTAGGTTTATGTAGCATTAACTTTCCTTCGGGATATAAATGCCTAGCTGGCGACTCTATTCAACCTTCACCATCCGACCGTTCTCGTCGACAATTCGCGTTTGCACCGGGACGAAAGTCCGGGGAGCGACATCTTGGCGACTCTGCTGGGGACATCCTTTGCAACCAGAGCTTCTAAGTTCCTGAAAGGGTTTCTCCTAGCGCTTTTTTGTTTGTGTTTACAACGGTGTTATGTGTATATGTGTTTGTGTTTTTGCTTTATTTATCGCTTTCTGTACAACTTTATTTATCGCATTGTTTTATCGCTTTCGTCTATTGCTTTCTGCATTTCTTTATTATTGCATCACTGTGCTGGATTTTGGTTTACCTTGGTGGGTGGGGTATTCCAGTGAGAAAGGCTCAATACAAAGGCCTGAGTGACACATAGGATTAAAGTGGTTTTGTATTCTTTCCCATTCCATTTCGGTCTGGTGCGGGAATATGAAAACACGGTTCAAACATGGGTTTCCTTTTGAGAAATCTGTGCTACGGATCTCCTGTAGTGCTAGAGCTATCTGGGAAGTCTGCTAAGTCTGGATGACCCTTTTAGATGACCTTCAACATCTAAGGTGAATTAGGGAAGGATTCTTTATGATTAGGGTAAACATTGTACCCTCCGGGTTAGATGTGTTTACACTTCTCATGATAAATCCAAACCTAAGGATCCTTGTTCTAGTACATACATGCGAGAGGGCTAGGATGTTTACAGGTTTGTAGGAACCCTTGACCTCATCATACCTTGCTACTGGAGAATGTTTATAAGATTGTACTATTTTTGAACTGATTCTTTGTAACCCTGGACTATTGACTCTTTATTTGAGTCCCCCACCCGATTACCGGTTCTCAAGCCTCCATCTGAAACTCTAGACACTCAAGGATTCTACTAAAGAACGACTGATAATCCAACACATGATCACAAACCCTTGCATATCATCATCATGCATCATATTACATCATTTCTAACATTTGTCTATTTGTTTTACAGGGTATCCACTTTTCTTGGTTTGGTTTTGACCGTTCTTCTGCTCAGTCTATCTGCTACAACACTTCTTCAGTTATCTCCTTCAGCACACATCTTCAGGATGGATTCAACAAGTAAAAGCAACATCACCTATCATTTCTTCGAGTATCCCTTGGCAAGCATTAAACAGATACAGGCCGTCATTACTCCTGATCATGTACCTCTGTTCAGAGAAAGATACGGTGGAATCTTGGATATAATCATGGACCTGGATATATTGCAAAGGAGCATGATTCACACATGTCTACATTTTTATGACCCTCCCCTCCATTGTTTCACTTTCCCAGAGTTTCAGATAGGTCCGTTGCTGGAAGAATACTCCATGTTGTTGGATATCCCCGTCCGAAGAGGAATTCCTTTCAATCCTGAAATGACTCCTCCAAAGAATGAAGACATAGCCAAAGCACTACATCGAGAAGTAACCACCATTGATGAACACATGACTTCCAAAGCTGGAATCCCAGGCCTTCATCTGGATTTCTTGATTACTCAGGCTACGAAGCACGCTGCAAAAGGGAATTGGGAAACTGTCTGTGCTCTCCTAGCTCTCAGCATTTATGGTATCATTTTGTTTGCAGACGAGCCTAAGTTTGTAAGCAAGAATGCCATCCACATCTTCATGCTAAAGAACCCGGTTCCCACCTTGTTAGGAGACTTTTATTACTCAGTTCATCAGAGGAATGAGAAATAGAGAGGAAGACTAGTAAGATGTTGTGCACCTCTTTTCTACAGATGGTTGATAAAACATATGCCAAAGACGGAAGCCTTCTTAAACCCACATCAGACAAGGAATTGGGCTAAGAGGATG
This sequence comes from Lathyrus aphaca, assembly GCA_963966055.1. Classification (NCBI taxonomy): domain Eukaryota; kingdom Viridiplantae; phylum Streptophyta; class Magnoliopsida; order Fabales; family Fabaceae; genus Lathyrus; species Lathyrus aphaca. The sequence goes on along the minus strand of OZ014522.1, from coordinate 389,488,710 downwards.
ATTGCCCTTACTTCAGAAGATATCAGGTGGTGTACTGAGAACACCAAGGGTCGAGATATAGTAACCAGTTGTGGTCAATACTCAAATGTGCCTCTCATTAGAGTGAAGGGTTGCATCAATTACAATCCTACGCTGAAGGCCAAGAAATCCGTTTTGATCTGTCCTAAACAATTTTAATTATTTTTTCCTTTATTTTAATATATTTCTAACTTATTAGGCTAAATAGATGATACAAGAGTACTATTTCAAAACAATTAGGTATTTATTTTCATATGATATTATTATTATTGGTCTTCTCTACATTAACAATACAACAATACCATAAGTGGTTAAGTTGACAGTTTTTCAATAGTCAAAAATACTAGATGGAGATATTAAGCATCAACTATTCCATAATTTGTTTAGTGGAAGAATAATTAGCATTTGTTAATCATAAGTATAAGTATAGTAACCAAAATGGAATATTATTATTAAGTCCAAATTGTTGTTAGTGTTGTCTAATCTCATGATGAAACCTTTTATTTAAATAACTTTGAGCATAAGTTATGCCTTAAATAGAAATCACTAGGATAGGCAAGAAATGCAAGACTTACTGGATTGAGAAATATTCGAGTGCTTACACCTTTATCTTTCTCTGTACCTTGATCAATATTTAAGCGACACATCCATGTGCAATTAATCACTTATATTTATTTTATGATCATGTTGAAACACTTAAGAATATCATCTCACGTGGGACCTAATAACAATGTTATGTTAAATACCACTCTCAACAAGCTCATCAAAGACATCACTTAATTACAAGTTTCTAGTGATGGCAGAGAAAACCATCAATTTTGCATTTCTTGTTTGCCTTATTCTAGTGCAAAATTTTGGGTTAATGGATGTGTTAGGGAAGAAAGTTCAAGCACCACCAGCTATACCAAGAGTTTTGTTGAGGAGTCCACAACCTCCTTCTATTGGTTTTTCTACCATAAATGAGGACAAGGATGGTCAAGATGGTCAAGGTGATGCTTTTCGTCCAACTAGCCCCGGGCATAGCCCTGGGGTGGCCATGGTGCACCGCCCAATCGTTCTTAACGTCTAAGAATTTTGAACTGTTCGTAGATTTTTTTTAATAAGTAATTTTTACTTAATCGAATCGAATTTGAGACTTTGAAGGGGCCACACCCTCGTAGATGGTTCAAGTCTTTTCTTTCTCATCTCTTTTTATTATTTTTTGTTTCTGTTCTTATTTTTGATTTTATATGAGTTTGAATGTTTTGGAGAATTTTGAATATCTTTTGTTTTTCCCCAAATTTTTATAAGGGTTGATATTTTAAGGATATCTTGTGGTTTGTTCTTTTTGAATATTTATAAGGAATGAGTTTCTATTGTATTTGTATTGTTTCTAAGGAGGGAATATTAACTATGTTAGATTTTTTTCTTAAATTTTTAAAGAAAAAAAAACTCTAATGTGGAATTCAGTTCAAAGTTATGTAAAGTGTGACGAAAATTTAAATTTAATTTCTTCTATGTAATTTGGTGATGAAAATCTTAGATATGATTAAAGTTAGATTGTGATAATGATTTTTTGAAAATGCTGCATAATTTATTTTTTTGGTATATAGTTCATTAATTTGGATTGTCCTTGGTTGATTAGAACATGCTGATTTTATTTTTTATTTTGTAAAAGGTTGATGTACTCCTTATATAATATACTACATTTAAATTTTCAAAATGTCTTGGAATTAAATTTTTTTTCTTCAAAATATTAAAGTCATTTCGTTAATAAAATAAATAAATCAATACCATCATATATATTATAAAAGATGAACCAGTTCTTAAAATGTTTGTGAATATATAATATATTAATATATTAAATATATTGAAAATTAGAAAGACAATTTTAAAATGACCCCATTTAATAAATAATATTAAATAATTTAATTTCTCACCTATCCAATTATCCCACTACATTTAAAATATCCAATTGTTTGTTTTTTTATATATAAAATAATTAATTTTATATAATAAATAAAATAAATGATTTAAATAAAATTTAAAAAATTCAACTTTTCTTTTCTTATTCCAATTAACTTTTTAAACTCTTTACAAACACAAACATATCTCTTTTCATATTCCTCTTTCTCTCACTCCTATTTCTCCTACTACAAAGTCTTTCTCTGTTAATAGTTTATTCTCTATTGTTGATCTTCTAAAAGGTAAATTTTTTAATTTTAATCTTTATGAATTTATAATTTATTTTATTATTATAATAAATATAAAAACAGATTATTATCTTATTGAGCTTGAGAATGTGTTAATAGTAGAAAATTTACTTATAGAGTTTCGTAGTGTTTGTTTGAAATTATTATGTTTGTATCAATTTTATAATATTAGGACGAATAAAATTCTCATATTAAATTTCTCAACAAAACTATCGTTTATATTAAAATTGTAAACTGCACTATCTGACTCTAAAGTTTATTGTTTTTCTTTGTTTATTGGTACTACAAAGTTTTTTCTTTTCACAATGTTCTCTATACATTTATATATTGTTGCTTTGCTATGGGACTGAAAAACCATCTTTGTTAGATTCACATGACTTTTGTTGGTTGTGACAAAAGACAATAATTTATGTTTTTTTTTTCTTGGGACAATATAAGTGAAAAGCAAACATCATCATGTGAGTTGGATTTTGCACTAAGTGAAGTCAAACCACTTGACATTTGTTATGGTTAAGGTTGCAGGATGTCACGATTAGATTAGATCGTCAAAATCACTTTATAGCTTTTCCTATTCCACTTATATTTGAATTTGAGATATTTCTCTTCTTTCATGTCCTCTTCTAAATTTTTATTTTCTATAATTGTTATTATTTTACTTAATTTTGTTACATATTTCTTTATTAAATACTACTATCTCTATTTTTTATTATAAATTATTTTGGAAAAAATATTATGTATTACAAGAGTACTATTTAAAAACAATTGGGTATTTATTTTCATATGATATTATTATTATTGGTCTTCTCTACATTAACAATACAACAATACCATAAGCGGTTAAGTTGACAGGTTCTCAATAGTCAAAAACACTAGATGGAGATATTAAGCATCAACTATTCCATAATTTGCTTAGTGGAAGAATAATTAGCATTTGTTAATCATAAGTATAATAACCAAAATGGAATATTATTATTGTCCAAATTGTTGTTAGTGTTGTCTAATCTCATGATGAAACCTTTTATTTAAATAACTTTGAGCATAAGTTATGCCTTAAATAGAAATCACTAGGATAGGCAAGAAATGCAAGACTTACTGGATTGAGAAATATTCGAGTGCTTACACCTTTATCTTTCTCTGTACCTTGATCAATATTTAAGCGACACATCCATGTGCAATTAATCACTTATATTTATTTTATGATCATGTTGAAACACTTAAGAATATCATCTCACGTGGGACCTAATAACAATGCTATGTTAAATACCACTCTCAACAAGCTCATCAAAGACATCACTTAATTACAAGTTTCTAGTGATGGCAGAGAAAACCATCAATTTTGCATTTCTTGTTTGCCTTATTCTAGTGCAAAATTTTGGGTTAATGGATGTGTTAGGGAAGAAAGTTCAAGCACCACCAGCTATACCAAGAGTTTTGTTGAGGACTCCACAACCTCCTTCTATTGGTTTTTCTACCATAAATGAGGACAAGGATGGTCAAGATGGTCAAGGTGATGCTTTTCGTCCAACTAGCCCCGGGCATAGCCCTGGGGTGGGTCATGGTGCACCGCCCAATCGTTCTTAACGTCTAAGAATTTTGAACTGTTCCTAGATTTTTTTTAATAAGTAATTTTTACTTAGTTTGAGACTTTGAAGGGGCCACACCCTCGTAGATGGTTCAAGTCTTTTCTTTCTCTTCTCTTTTTATTATTTTTTGTTTCTGTTCTTATTTTTGATTTTATATGAGTTTGAATGTTTTGGAGAATTTTGAATATCTTTTGTTTTCCCCCAAATTTTTATAAGGGTTGATATTTTAAGGATATCTTGTGGTTTGTTCTTTTTGAATATTTATAAGGAATGAGTTTCTATTGTATTTGTATTGTTTCTAAGGAGGGAATATTAACTATGTTAGATTTTTTTCTTAAATTTTTAAAGAAAAAAAAACTAATGTGAAATTCAGTTCAAAGCTATGTAAAGTGTGACGAAAATTTAAATTTAATTTCTTCTATGTAATTTGGTGATGAAAATCTTAGATATGATTAAAGTTAGATTGTGATAATGATTTTTTGAAAATGCTGCATAATTTATTTTTTTGGTATATAGTTCATTAATTTGGATTGTCCTTGGTTGATTAGAACATGCTGATTTTATTTTTTATTTTGTACAAAGGTTGATGTACTCCTTATATAATATACTACATTTAAATTTTCAAAATGTTTTGGAATTTAAAATTTTTTTCTTCAAAATATTAAAGTCATTTCGTTAATAAAATAAATAAATCAATACCATCATATATATTATAAAAGATGAACCAGTTCTTAAAATGTTTGTGAATATATAATATATTAATATATTAAATATATTGAAAATTAGAAAGACAATTTTAAAATGACCCCATTTAATAAATAATATTAAATAATTTAATTTCTCACCTATCCAATTATCCCACTACATTTAAAATATCCAATTGTTTGTTTTTTTATTTATAAAATAATTAATTTTATATAATAAATAAAATAAATGATTTAAATAAAATTTAAAAAATTCAACTTTTCTTTTCTTTTTCCAATTAACTTTTTAAACTCTTTACAAACACAAACATATCTCTTTTCATATTCCTCTTTCTCTCACTCCTATTTCTCCTACTACAAAGTCTTTCTCTGTTAATAGTTTATTCTTTATTGTTGATCTTCTAAAAGGTAAATTTTTTAATTTTAATCTTTATGAATTTATAATTTATTTTATTATTATAATAAATATAAAAACATATTATTATCTTATTGAGCTTGAGATTGTGTTAATAGTAGAAAATTTACTTATAGAGTTTCATAGTGTTTGTTTGAAATTATTATGTTTGTATCCATTTTATAGTATTAAGATGAACTTTCTGAATATGATTTTAATTCTAGTTTTTTTTTAGTAATAAACAATGGGGAAATATTTATCAAGAATCGATTAAAAAATCACATGGGTGATGAATGGTTATAGTTAGTTATATTGAGAGATATATTTTTGTTGATATTGAAAATGAGAAAATCATTCAATATTTTCAAAACATGAAAATTCGTAGAGAATAATTATAATATATAATTATATTTATAAAATGAAATTTTATATTTATATTAATCTCATTATTTAAAATTTCTGACTCTGTCTCTATTCAAACTCCTCCCAATCACAACGGAGGATCGACCATAGTTTTTCTTACTAATTCTAACACCCATCACTATTGATAAAAACTGATTTATTTATTCATAAGATGATATCAATATTCATTTTAAAACTGATTATAATAAATTTCAACTATGTTCTTTAAAGTTATAAAGACAACTCGTACCACTGACCTAATAACTCATCTTACAAAAATATTGTTAGAGATATTTAGATATTATATTATGCACGAATAAAATTCTCATATTAAATTTCTCAACAAAACTATCGTTTATATTAAAATTATAAACTGCACTATCTGACTCTAAAGTTTATTGGTACTACAAAGTTTTTTCTTTTCTTACAATGTTCTCTATACATTTATATATTGCTTTGTTATGGAACTGAAAAACCATCTTTGTTAGATTCACATGACTTTTGTTGGTTGTGACAAAAGACAATAATTTATGTTTTTTTTCTTGGGGCAATATAAGTGAAAAGCAAACATCATCATGGTGAGTTGGATTTTGCACTAAGTGAAATCACTTTATAGCTTTTCCTATTCAACTTATATTTGAATTTGAGATATTTCTCTTCTTTCATGTCCTCTTCTAAATTTTTATTTTCTATAATTATTATTATTTTACTTAATTTTGTTACATATTTCTTTATTGAATACTACTATCTCTATTTTTTATTATAGATTATTTTGGAAAAAATATTGTGTATCACAATATAAGTCGTTTTATAATATCAACGAATTATTAATATTATTTTTTCTAAGGTTAATACATATTTCACTCCTGTCATATGAGTGTGTTTTAAAAAATCCTGCAAAAAAAAAAAGTTACAAAACTGACCTTAATAAATTTTGAAATTTTGATTTACACCTTTATCGCATCATCGAAAATATTAATGTGACATCTATTTTTTATTTTTAATTGAAACAAAATGTCACCTCAATTAATTTGTTATTTTTTTATTTTTTACTTTTTTTAATTTAAAGTTGTATTTATTTTTAAGGTTTTTATTTTTGTATTTTAAACTTTATTTATTTTTTTTCGTATTATTATAATAGTTTTTATGAATTAATATTTTAAATTATCAAAACATTATAATTGGACATAGGTTCAATTTCTTTTTCAAGAGCTGTTCATTGTAAGCACTAGTTCAATACATAACATTCAATATGGCTAGTATGAAACACATATATAAACACTAATTATTTTCAACTCACAATCGATGTGAGACTCATTTCTTTCTAAAAAATCTGCATCCATATACAACTAGAAAGTACAACCATTAAAACCTTTTCCATTTCACTCTTATCATCTTGCAACTAAATCCACCATGGGGCACCATATGATCTTTAACTTGTACTTGATGATTTAAGAAAAGTCTTGATAGAAGGATCGTTTGTAGTGATTGTAGCTGGAAATGCTTTGCTGCACTTAAAATTGTTATTTGCTATGTTCTGTTTGACCCTCTTAAAATTGTTAATAAATAATCACATCTGTCCAAAATGGCAATGTATGTGGCCATGTTCAATAAGACTTCATGTTAAAATACTTTGATTTTACAATTACGTAATATATCAAATTATGAACGAAATACTTTGTCATAATTGGATTTTTCTCCTCTGTAAGAATCTCATCTCTCTCTATTTACCCCATGAGTAATAACTAACAATTTGTCTACTGCAGGACAATACATCAGCTATGTGTTTTTTGCTTCATTACCAACAGTTTTTTGAACTAGTTCAGGTATGTTTCTTTCAGTATTCAGTTCGTAATAATTGGAATCTTGTCCTCTATTTTTATACAACATTTGTTTACCTGCAATTAATGTTCCTTTGTACGTCTTTAACATTTCTTTGTTTTCATTTGATATTAGTAATGATATGGTCTCGAGATTTCAACTCTTTTGTTAGATGTGTTACTCATTTAAAACACGTCATTGTGTTTGTCAAGATGTTTTGGGTATCCTGTCTTTGAGGATTTAGTTCAAGTGGGTTTTCTTACTGATAACTAGTACAATTATGGATTCACTGCTAAAATTTAAATTTAACTCAAGATAAGAGTGAAATGGGGGAGGTTTCAATGGTTGCACTTTCTAGTTGTATATGGTTGCAGATTTTGTAGAAAAAATGAGTCCCACATCGATTGGGGGTTAGAAAGAATTAGTGTTTATATATGTGCTTCATACTAGCCATATTGAATGTGATGTATTGGGTTAGTGCTTGCAATGGGCTTCTTTTGAAAAAGAAACTGAACATAGGCCCAATTATAATATTTTGATAATTTAAAATATTAGTTCATAAAAATATTATAATAATACGAAAAAATAAATAAAGCTTAAAATAAAAAAATAAAATCCTTAAAAATAAATACAATTTTAAATTAATAAAATAAAGTAAAAATAAAATAAAAGAACAAATTAATTGAGGTGGCATTATGTTCCAATTAAAAATTAAAAAAAAAAAAATCGATGTCACATCAGTACTTAAGGTCAGTCTTGCAACTTTTTTTTTTCGTATGGGGTTTTTCAAAACAATTTTGTAAAATTTCTCATAATTTCTCTTTTTCATGCCATAATTATTATATTTCTTAATACGTGTGAAAAGTAAAAAAAAAAATGATTTATAATGAAAAATGAAGTGAATAGTAATAATGCATGGATTCCCGTTTGTATTTATATTACATTTTGTCAATATTGAATTCGTATATTTTCATATCGTTAACATTTAAGAATTACAAACATAAACTAATATAATCTCTAAATTGTGATTCATTTATCTAAAAAGTACATTAAAAAACAAAGGTAACATGAATAAAGCATATAATAGTACGTAGTTATTGTAAACTTCAAAACTTTTATCTAATAATATCTCTCAAACTAAACTGTAAAACCTTGAACTTCATCTTTGCAGCAATACCAAAGCTCATAAATTCTTTTTCCATCCTACAACAACATGAAAAAAATATGTGAAATTCTATATTGCTTTTTTTGAATATGCAACATACACTATCAAGCCTAAACTAAAATATGTTGTAAGATCAAACCATTTGATTCTCATACCAATGATCAAAGATCTGCATCTGATACAAATCAAGTATGGAAACTAACAAAGAAAAAGATGTAGATTTAAAGTGTAGCATAAAAGAAAAAGAAAAAGTTGTTTGTCAACTAACAAAGTGCTTGGAAGACCTCATTGTAAACAACATTTGTAATAGTCGAACATGATGCATTTTCCTTATCATGTATTAAGATATGTTGACCACTTTTGCTCTTAACTCTTGAAATTACAACATACGTTTGGTCATGACTAAAAACACGTGTAAGAAAATTAAGTCTCACACTATTAAGTGATTGACCTCAGGAATTATTTATTGTCATTGTATATGAGACAATAATCAGACATTGGCTCATAATCAACTTAAATGACCATGGTGAATCAGAAGGTGACATAGACATTCGAGTTATGTAAATTATGTTACCAATGTTCTTTTTATGCATAATTTTTGCCTCAATATTGACGTGATTTGCTAACCTTGTCACAATTAATCTTATTTGATTGCACAACCATTCAATCTGGTCCAACATTCTCATTAGCATAATGGGGGTTCAAACTTTCAATTTGATACTATGATTTGATAGACATGATGTTTTGAGAGTGTGTTTGATTTGTAAAATAAGAAGTACTGGACAAAATAATACTAAATAATACAGAACAGTACAAGACAACTTTTTGTTTTGTACTCTTTTTGATGGTCGATGCACTTGATAACTTTTTGTCTATTTTATTTGACATATATATGCACTAAATAATATAATTTGTACTATAATACTTTTATTGATATATAAAATATTGATATTCATGAATCACAAAATTAAATAATGAGAAGGAGAAGAAAAATGATGAAGAGAATTTTTTTTTACTCTACTTTATTTGATATGTCTATGTAGTGGCGGATCCAGGACCCTGGAGCAGGGGGTGCAAACTTTATATATATATATATATATATATATATATATATATATATATATATATATATATATATATATATATATATATATATATATATATATATATATATATATATATATATATATATATATATATATAATTTAAATTTTTTATTAAAATAAATGTTAAAATACATATTTTAATTAATTATAATTAACAGTTGATCAAATACATTTAACTTACAAGCTTACTCTCTTTAAAAAAAATGATTATAAATACTTAACTAATTCATACAAAGTTTTCTTTTAAAACACATCGGAATATATTAGCAAGTGATGATATCTAAGAGAAAAATGTTAAGAAGTGTGTTGATAACACTTTTTAAAAATTTTAAAAAATATTTTAATAATTTAAAATAATATATATTTTATGGAAATTTTATATATACAATTCATTGCAAATTAATTTCTTTTATCTATTTTAAAATATATTTTCTTTATTTAAAATAATTTTTAGCAAACTTTATATAAATATATCAATTATCTTAGAAACAAAAACCTTAACGTGTTATATAATATATAGTATTGAATTAACTAATAAATTTGACAACAAATGACTTATGGTAGAGTTTTGAGACCATTCAATAATAAGAAATACATGTATTCTTAAAGTGTTATATAATATATAGTATTGAATTAACTAATAAATTAGACAACAAATTACTAATTAAATAATGTAGAATAGTAGTATAGGAAATAATAACTTGTAAGTAATAAGTCTAAATATTAAAAGAAAGACACGGAGTGCAAGTATGTTTCCTGGTGCAAAATTAAAATATTCAGGGGGTGCAAAGTCTATATATACTAGGATATTGCACCCTCTCACTTGGGAGTGGCTCCGCCGTCTAAGCATCAGACAGAAATAATATAATTTATTATAATGTTTTTTATAAATAAATAAGATATTAAATAAAAAGATTTAAAAATTGTATTTTGATATTTTTTTGATAATTTTTGTTTGAGACAAAAAGTTGTCTCATGATTTAGTGAGGGACAAGAATTCATGTTTTTGTCTTGTCTCTTGCCATATATTTTGTCCTGTCTCATGATAAGTTTTTGTATCAAACAAGGTAAACAAAATTGTTATGTCTAGTCCCTCCGTTTTTAGCAAATCAAACACACTCTGGGAACTAAAAAATTTCGAAGTTAGAACTTCATAAGTTTGATTATATTTGGCTTCTATTATATTAGATTAATCGAAACTCAAATACTTTTTCCTTTCTCCTAAAACATTGTATAAAATTAAAACATTAGAAACATAATTTGATATATAGTATTAGTAATATGCATGAGATACTCTTTCCCTTCTCCTAAAACATTGTATAAAATTAAAACATTATAAACATAATTTGATATATAGTATTAGTAATATGCATAAATTAATGTAAGTTAACACTTTTTACCTAAAATTAAGTATAATACATAATGATTGATTATATCCACCACTTCAATGGTTGAAGCAAGAATAACTATGTATTGTAAGAATTTCTTTTTTTAAAATAATTTTCTAGCAGATTAGGATATATGCCATTAACAATAGCCCCTATAAGATCCTCAAAACTTGATATTAATTTTTCTTAAGGAACTTCTATATCTACCAAACCATCAAGTGCTTCAAAGGATTTTCCTATGAGAAAAGGGCTTAGGCAAGGAGATCCATTATCTCCCTTCCTCTTTCTCATTGTAATGGAAGGTTTGAAGGAAATTATGAAGAGGGATGTTAGTTTATCTCTATTTAAAGGGTTTCAAGTAACAGAAGGATTATCTTATAGTATCATTTAGTTTGCCGATGATTCCGTTTTTGTTGGTGAAGATAGTTAGGAAAATCTTTGGTATTTAAAGGCAATGTTGAGGGGTTTTGAATTAGCTTATGGCCTTAAAGTTAACTTCTACAAGAGTATAATTTTTGGAGTAAATTCTAGAAGCAATTTTATGGAGGCAAAAAATGCTTTTCTTCACCATAAAATAAGCTCATTTCCTTTCAAATTCTTAGGCATTATGATTGATGATAGCCCTAGGAAGACCATTCTTTGGACCCATGGTGTTGATGTTATTAGGAAGTGGCTTGCGGCGTGTAATGGTAAAATCTTGTCGATTGGAGGGAGAGTTACGTTGATCAATTTTGTTATGAATTCCATCCATATCTTTTCGATGTCGTTTGATAAGGCTCTGGCTTGCGTTATTAAGGAAATTGTCAAATTATAGTCTAATTTCCTTTGGTGCAGTGGGGTGGAAAAGAAGAAGGTACATTGGATTAGTTGGAAGAGGGTGTGTTATACTAAAGATCGTGGAGTTTAGGTATTAAGGACTTAGTTGCGTTTAATAAGGTTTTCTTCTTAAATGAAATTTGAGATTTATTAATGACGACGAAGCCCTTTGAAAAGGTATTTTGGAGTTTAGGTACGATCGAATAGCAGGAAATTTATCTTTGGCGTTCTTTGTAATGAAGACGCTGGTAGGAGAAAATTCGACTCTATTTGGTGGCGCAATTTGTTGAAGGTTGGTTTCAATATAAAGGTTAACGTCGATCTTTTCTCCAATGCTGTTGTTTGGAAGTTGTGAATTGGCTTGTTTCTGTCGTTCTGGCATTGCAGGTGGGAAGGTTTTGGCCCTCTTAAATCTTATTTTCCTTTTTTATTTGGTAATACCATGAATTCAACAGTTATAGTGTCGGAGCTAGGAATTCAGAGTGGAGCAGGTTGGGTATGGGGTTGGTTGGCGATTGGCGATAATATGGGGCCAGAAGCGATGAATGAGTTGGATAAATTAAAATTGCTTCTGTAAGGTCTGGGTTGTGTTTTGCAGGGTGATGATTCAGTGTATTGGTTGTTGAGCGATGATGGTGTTTTTTCTGTCTCGTCCTGCTACAATTTGTTAACGAGGGCGGGTCAGAATTTTGAAGTTGATGTTATGTTGAAGTTGGCGTTGCAATCTCGATGGAAAGCTTTCATTCCTTCAAAAATTCAGATTTTTGTTTGGAAGTTATTTTGGGACAATTTAGCACAAGAGATCAATTGTTGAAACATGGAATCCTTTGTGTTGATTCCATTGCCTATTAAAAATCATTTGGTTCACAAATCTTACCATCCCCAACATTTAAAATATATTTTGAGAATTCAACTAACTCTACATAACTCGTATTCCCTAATCCTTGTTAAAATCTAATATTTTTTGTTATAGTTAAATTTTGACAATAGTCCCATACATAAGATGAGATAATTAAAGCATGAACAATATCAGAACAACCTCCTCTCAAAACAACAACTAGAATTTGTCTAAAATCTCCTCAAAAAATAACTACTTTGCCACCAAATATTGTATTCTTAAGACCAAGACATCTCATGACATCTTTAAGGGTTTTATCAAATCAGTTGCTTCCAATAAATATGAATGTCCAGTGTCTTTGTCAATGTTGCAAGTAGAGTTGTCAAGTGTTGGCACGAGTATTTTGAACTTTGAGTGTGTTGTTGTTCCACCTGACAATAATAACGAAGTTATCCCACTTGAAGCAACAATAAGAACAATTTATCTGCGAACGCAATGCACTTGATATAGTTATTGACACGACCACAAATGCACGACTTATGTCAAAGTAGTAAAAAGTTATCGTATCCATAGGGACCAATGGTTGATTACCAAATTCCATCCTATCGATGTAAATCTAGAGCAATTGAAAGTTTAGAAACATACAAACTTAAGTGAAAAAGCACTTAAGCTAAAATATCTTATTTGAATAAGCATTTTTCAAAAACAACTTAAATGAGTAAAAAATGGGAAAATATTTAAAACAAACAGGATTTAGGGTCATGATCTCATACTCTAACGTCTCTATATGACTAAATGGTGCGCTACAAGGATTCTTTTTATGCGAATTATAGAAAAATAGATTTTGTAGAAAACACCGGCTTTCGCAGTATGTTATCTTGGTTTCGATAAATAATTTTCCAGGTGTCGCATGTTCAATATCATTTATTGAAAACTTTATGTTACCGCACGGTCTATTAAAATGAAACCTTTCTCAATCGCTCCCGAGTACTTTCATAACAACATGATTGATTGTTTAAAAATTTGTTTTTGGGTATCGAACAAAGTCCTTTCAGAGTAATATTGATACCTAAGAACTTTTTACTTTTGTAACAAAGTTTCAATTTAAACTTTTGAACTTTGAAAATAAAAGCGCGTTAAATCCTTGTATCACATAAGTTTAACCATACAGATAATTATGAGCAGTTCTCATGACCCCTAATCACTAAGGGGCTACTCACTCATGGTGAAAGCTATCGAAAACAAACAAATTGTATAAATCATAAACATATTGATAACAAGATTAAGAAAATAAATAAGCAATAGAAAATAAAACTTGAAATATACTTTGAATTTAGGATACGTGCTCCGAGGAGACTTTTACAAAAGCGTAACAATGAAACTTCTTGAAACTAAAACTATGATCCTAACAATTTAAGGTACAAGATCTCTGTCCCTCACTCCTTAGTAAAAGAGCTCTTAAATAATAAATTATAATAAAAACATCAATTAAAGAGAATTCATGTTGGTCTTCAATGCCTGGCACAAGGATCAACATGGGATAAATGTGGAACAAGCCATAAGGGACATATTCCCCCAAGAAAGGAAAGAAAACTTATCCTTCTCGCCAGCCCTATTATGGGCCGTAACATGCATTACGAGGGGACCGTAATATGTCTCTGGAAATAAGCATGGGCACATGAGCTAGGGGAGCTAAGGCTTGGGCTCTGTTACGACCTGTAATGTGCATTACGGGGGGGGCGTAAAAGAGTTATGGTTTTAGTACTGGAGACTTTGGCCTTCACGTTTCCTCTAGTTTTCACTTGAATTGGTTCCCTTTTCCTTCGGTATGATCACAAGGGCCTGAAAACAACAAAAAATACAAATCAAAGCATAAAGTATGTAAATCAAGAAGAAACATAAATAACATAAGAAGAAAAGAAGATAAAAACATACTAAAAAGACAATGCAAAACACACTCATCAGTTATCCACATGAAAGATTTACCACTCCTTCCATAACCATGTAAAAAAAAACACCCCTCGTCTTTGATTTGTTGACAACTTCCATGATTTTATCAAAAATTGAATGTTGTTCATCTATCATTTGAAATGTAAGATTTATCATTAAAAATTCAAACATGTTTTTCTCTGACATAAGTTGGAGATAAAATTATATTGATATTAAAATTAATTATTTCACTACTACGAAAAACTCATTTAACAACGGTTGAAAATGACATATAATGACGCGGGGCGAGGGAGTTGTTATGTAGAGTGTTGTCGTAAGTACGCTACTTATAATCACGGTACGTCCTGAGACTGTTGTTGTATTCTGGAAAGCGCGTGTTATATTATAACGGTTATGTTTATCAACTGTTGTGGTATATATAGAATATCACAACGGTTATGAGTTTCAACCGTTGTGGAATGTACTTTTAGTTTATTATAAACAAATATATATTGCTTGTTTAGGCATACACTAATTAAAGAACTACAACCATTTAAATTGGTAAACTATATAATCTGAAAATTAAACTATTCTTGAAAATCAACCTAAATAGACCACCGTTTTCCGAATTGCATCAAACTCATTCAGCACATTTTATACTCTTTAACACAAAAATGTATCGATGATCTGTTTCCTTCCATACATCTATATCTTTCATTATAGTACCTCACCATTGCTGCTTATCATGGAGATTGTAATGATGACTTATCATAACCATCATCGTGATAAGTGACGAGAATGAGGTAAAGTAGAAATATAAATATAGATGAATTGAAGCAAGAGGACCATTGAACCATATATTATGAGTTAAAGAGGAACATAAAATATGCTGAAATGAGACAGAAGCTATTCGGAAAACATTGATCAATTTAGGTTGGTTTTCAAATACATCTTAATTTTCAGATTATAGGGTTCTATGTCAATTTAAATGATTTCATTTTCAATAAAAGGATAGTGAAACAAACAATATACATAGTATATAATAAACTAAATTTCAAATACAATATCAAAAGGACAGTGAAACAAAGAATATATACACACACACAATATATATATATATATATATATATATATATATATATATATATATATATATATATATATATATATATATATATGTATGTATGTATGTAGGTACCTTATAAACTCATACTATACGCTTGCTACCACCATCATCATCACCATGTCTCATCTTTACTATATAGCTTCAACTATTTCAAATAAAGGAAAATTAGTTAGTATTCAAAATAAAACCAGCAAAAGTTGAAACAAAACCCTAAGTGAGACTGTAACAAAACAAGATACATTGTTAGCATATGTAATAAACAATATGTCCCATAGCCAAAGTATAGTTCATTGAAGAAGAATCTGAAAAAATGAGAACAATCAACATAGTCAACACAACCAACATGAAGCAAACAAGATAATGAGAACTATCTAATAAGAAGATTGAAGTAGAAGAATACCTTATTTTCTATAACATCATCACCATGTTCATCTAGTTTGTGAAATAATTGCGAAGAAATACAAGGAGGAAGAAACTTAAACAAAATATGGAAGAAAAATAATAATAAACAAAATGCGACAAAAGATATAATGAGAAATATCTAACAAAATATGGAAGAAGAAGAATACCTTAATGTTCATCTAGTTTTAGACTCTACAAGAAGAAATACAAGGAGGAAGAAGCTTAAATCAAAAGGTTCTTCAGACTTCTTATATTTCTTTTCGTAGATTCTAAAACCATATGAAGTATGTTGCCAAAAATATAGAGAAAAAATGGGTGTTAGGGTTTCGTTGTGAAGGAAACAACGCTACATGTAAATAAGGGAAACTTAATTCGCTTATATGGTAAATATTTCACAACGGTTAATGAATATAACTGTCATGATAGGTATATATTCATTATTTATGTATCACAAAGGTTATCCATATTAACCGTAGTGTTACCCCTTTAATTGGTACAAGGTTCGAATCCTTGCTACAACATTTTTTTTTCCATTTTATATAATTATTTAACTACGGTTATAAAACGCAACCGTTGTAATACTACAACCTTTGTTCTTCCCGGAAGAGGGAAAACACTCATCCCAAGTAGTGATTTAAAATTTTCTCAAAATTTCAAAATTATCGTTCGGGAATATCAAACATTACACGTTATCATCATTGCAAGCATTAAAGTATCAGATTTTTCATCTTCATCTTTATCTATAAATACACAATTGTACATTTATTCATAATATTCGATAACAATGAGTTCTACAAATGATCAGAATGCCAACAAAAACATCACAAAGATCACTATTGAGCAACGTCAACAACCAAATGAGGAGGTCCAACAAGCTGCCAACGCCAAGCCGGATGCATTAAGGGTGAGGAAGAAGAAGAAGGAGATGAAGACATATTATTATAACTCTGATGAAGGTGTCGCTCCCACTAAATGAAGCCGGGTCAAATAGGGTACAGACGCGAACGGTCGGCGAGAGGAACAATGAGAACACACAGCCGTGAACTCACTGGAGATGAATAGAGTCGCCAGCTAGGCATTTTTATCCCGGAGGAAAGGCAATGCTGCATAGACCTGGAAAGAGATGGATAAGACGGTTGCGAACCAGAGAGACTGAGAAAGGGGGTTGGTTACAACCTGGGAAGGTATTAGCACCCAGATTGTCCGCCGTACTCGACGGGATCCACGCTTAAAAGATTTGTGTTTAAAAGGGGTAGTGTCGGTGCAATTTGTGTGTAAGAGCTGGAAAAGGATGTACAGGTGTCAGTGTAAGAGAAGTGAAGTGTATAAATGTACAGTGTCAGTGCAAGGACAAGAATGAAATGCTCAAGATCATGAGGCTAAAAGAATGATACTAGAAGGAGGGGGAATATACAGAGACTTTTGTTCGATAACTGTTAAGTTATGCCTACGTATCCTCTCGTGCAATGAGGAAGTCAGAACACCGTAGTTCGACCCAAAGAGACTGAAAAGTGAAATGACTGGTGAAATGCTTACTTGTCTATGCTCAAGTGTATGACCTGTCTGGCTCAGGTGCAAACTGTCTTGCATTAGACGGAAGAAGCAAGTTCTCGTTTGTGAGTGAATGAGATGAGAAAAGAATCCCGGAGGAGACGATTATTGTTTGTTTTTGAGTTTTCAATCTTTTATTGCTTTTGAGAGTTTGTCATAAGTTAATGAGTTTAAGCCTAAACTAATGGGTTAGTAAACTCATCACATCTTCCCTCTGATTAGGGGTAATGAGAGTACCTTAAGTGTGAAGTCAGATTCTCACACTTAATCACCTTTGGTATAGGATTAAGATCATTAACCTACTTGTGATTATTTAGATGTTTTTGGTGTTTTTGTTTAGTGTTGAGTAATGAGGTTAAGCCATAATCAAGGATTAAACAGACTCATTACACCATCCTAATAGAAGGATAATAGATGAGAATGTTTAAGCTGAGGAAAGCTCCTCAACTTAATCCATGATTAGGGATTAAACTCATGACAAAACAAGCCTTTGATTAAGTGGATTTTATTTAATGGTATGATTATGAAGTGGATTTTATGATTTGTAAGACAATTTGAGGGGGACTTGTCCATTAACACTAGGGTTAGTCCTTCTTAACCAATTAAGGAAGAATTAGAACCCTAATGCAAGGCCCAAGTTACAAGTGTGATGTCTTGATGGTTATTAAGTGAATTGATTAAGAGAGTTAAACACATTAAGGGTTTAACACTTAGGATTAAAGTTATACACTCCATCCTAATAGAAGGATGCAGGCATAAGCTTAATCACAAAGCCTTAAAGCCTTTAGGGTTTAGTCCCTGATTATGAGATGAGAAGAGAAGACTCAAAGAAGATACAAAGGTAAAACTAAGAGGGGAGACTAATCAAAACCCTAATCATTGTCATGCTTGGTTGTTCCTAAGGTTTGTGAGGTTAAACAAGAAAGATCTTCAATGGAACCACCAGGAAGCAGATGAAAGGATCAAGAGAAGCAAAGCAACTTGCTTCATTCAAGAAGTCAAGTCACTTGAGGAAAGAAAGTGGGAAGAAGAAGAATGAGCAAGCTCAAACCCAAACACATATAAAAATGCAGCATGGATGCAAGAGAGATGAAAAGAAAAGTTGTGAGAAGTGAAGGCAAATTCACTTCTCAAAATCACTTACCACCTGAAAGGTTAGAAAAGAAATGCAATGCAATGCAAAATGGGATGAGATGACATGATGAGAAACAAAACCAGAAGCATTTACATGATGCTAATGATGCTATGAGATGCTACAAACATGAGGCAGCACATGGAAATGACCATACAAGTTCATGAATGCAAATGAAGCAAGTTAGGAAGCATGGACATACATGAAAAGTTATGAAGTGCACATGGCATACAACATGGCAAATACATGATGCAATGATCAATCATGCTTTCAATATGTCTTATGATGTCAAATGAATCAAATGGATGCTTGAAATGTCATGGCAAGTCATGCTATGCAAGAGAATGCAAGATGGGTGCATATGAAAGCCCAAACTAGGGTTTATGAACCATACATCAAACAAAAATCAAAATCAGAAGTAAACCCTAAGATAAAAAATTGAAAATGCCACTCAAAGGACCCCTAATCCTATACTAACCCAATGCCCAAAGGAGAGGTCTCAACTCTTAACCAATTTCAAGTTATGATTTTTCTAAGTTTGCTAGGGTTTTAGGGTTCCTAAACAAGAAAATTACTAAACAAATTTAAAATGAAAGATCAAATCATGGCCATTTAATCTTACAAACTACATGCTAAACACAATGCAATGCAAAAGGAATCAATGTCCAACTCCTCATGGATAGGCAGAAATGATTTTTTGAACTTTGGATCAAATTAATGCATAAAAATGATTTTAAATCAATGAAAAATTCTCAAAATGCATCAAGATCAAAAAGTAAATTTGGTTTGGAGGTTGGACAATGTTTCTAAATGTCTTAGAACATTTCATGAATTTTTTGGTGATTTTTAAATACCTAAAAGTATTTTTAATAAATTAATTTTCATTAATCAATTAAAAATAATCTTTTAAATATTTAAAAATACTTTTTTAATGAAAAAAAATGCAAATAAAAATATTTTTGTGTTTTAAAAATTAATGAAACTCTTGACAAAAAGTTTCATAATTTTTAAAACAATTTTGCTATTTTAAATAAATTGTACAAAACAAATGAAATAAATAAGAAAATAAATGAATTTTAAACTGAAAAAGTAAAAGTAATCAGATCCAACGTGTGGGATTCAAACTGGCCCGCGCGCGAATTGACCTGGCGCCAAATCCTACGGCCAAAATTCAAACTCAGCTAATTAATGTTTAAACCCTAATCCTGCCGTTAAACACCCTCAGGTGACCGGAACAGTGTTCCGGTCATCTTCCCCGTTCACCCCAAAAATCAATCTTTCTCTCCAGGCCATTTTAGGAGCTCTAACTCTCCAGAAATCATCTACTAACTATCCTAAGCACGAATCCAGCATCAAATCATGTTTAAACTCAAACACAAACAAGAATCGAAGCAAAGAAATTTCTAGGTCAAACTTTCAGAACACCATAACATACTCATTTCTTGCTCATTTTCAAAAGTAAATAGATCCCAATGATCAGTGCAACATACAAAGCAAGATTCTAACAAGAAAATGGAGTTCTGGAAAAAAAGTTCATGGAGTCACCTGAGATGGAGCTTTTGATTCAGGAGCTTTCTGGATGGTTCTTTGGCTCAAACAGGTCCCAATGATCCCCCTTTGAAGCTTTGCACACTTGGTTGGAGTTTAAACAGCCTCTTGAGTGAGTTTGCAGAAGCTCTGGCCAAGGGAGTGTGAAAATCGTGTTTGTGATATGGGAGGTTTCAGGCCAAAACAATGGTTGGTTTCTGGTCAGTGGAGTGAGTGGAGATTGTTTGTGAAGTTTTTCTTTGTGTTTGAGGCTTGTATAAAGAGATTCGAAGAGAAATGCAAGTTGGAGTGAGTTTGTGTATGCTGAGTTGTGGTGAGCTTTTGCCTTGCTTGTTATGTGTAATGGCTAGCATTTGGCTTGCATAAAATAATCTCATTGGTCAGATGATGTGACCTGGCCTGCTGTGATAGGTAAGTTCACTTTTGCAAATTGTCAACCTTTTGGTAAGAGAGGCATGGGTTGTGTTCTAGGCTAGTACAAAGGTGTGGGCTGGCGCAGCATGGTGAGGTGAGAGGCTATGGCTGGTTCAATAGCCAATGCAGCAAGTGGGTGAAGTGTGATGAGTGGTTTTGCAACTTGATCATCTTTGGTTCACATGTAACTATCTTGCTACACAAGCCATGAAACATGAGAAACTTTGGTTCAAATCTGATTTTAGGTCACATAGAATGTTTGTGCATTGGTTTGATGTGAACTAGAAGTCACAAATGGCCTTGATACATGATTTTGCAAATTTTCCAATTGGTGCATATCTTGAAAATTAGTGATTTTTGCCAACTTTGACACACCATAACTTTTGATCCAAAATGAATTAGGTCATGTTCTTGTACTTTTTGAAAAGGGAAAAATGTATTCTACAACTTTCATGACCAAAGTTTTTCCATTTGAAGCATTTTTGGATCAAAAAGTAAGGTTTGAAAAGTGACCTAAATTGACAAATTCCTTAAAAGTCAACTATGCCCTAAAAAAGTCAACTTTGCAAAAACTTCAAATTCTTGAATTTTGTGAACTTCAACCTTCTTCCATGATCAAATAAAGATCATATACACTCAAAATGTTGAAGATCACCCCTTGGTTGGGTCATTGGGGGCCTCAGATGCCCTGATTTTACACTGACTTGTCTGAAAAGTCAACTCTTGATCAGATGACTTCCCCATGGAATTTCTTCATGAAAATTGATATGCATACTCCCTATACCATATAGAGACCAATGGAAACAAGAATGACCAAAAAATTTGGAGTTATGGCCTCTGAAACCAAAACCCTAATTTCAGGTCAACTATGCAGTCAAACTTGGCTCTGCATCCATACCAATCCCAGTTCTTGTGATTCTTTGGCATTCTTGACTTTGAGAGGATGTAATATGATATAAGAACACTCATGGATCCCTTTGAAGTGATTGATGGCCTTTGGGAGTGGCTCAAGAGGCCCTTGGACTGCTCAGATCACAAACCCTAGGTGCAGATGACTTAGAAACTATGCAGTGAATCAAAAATGAGATATGAGATGATATGATTGTGTTTATGCATATGAAATGATCACAAGCCATGGTGTGAATGGGTGAGGGCAAATTTGGGGTGTTTACAGCTGCCCCTATTCAAACATGAGTTAGCTGTACAGGATGTAAGCGACGGCTTATCAGGCAAACAAGATAACTTGTGGTTGAATACCAAAGACAGTCCAAAATTTGCACTCACAGAATGAAGAAGAAAAGGGATATAGATTGTAAAAGAAAAATAAAGTATATTGTAAAGTGTGGGCGACGGAGGACGACCGTCGAGCAGAGGACGACTGCTGGGTAAATAGCAATGACGGGGACGGCCGACATGCTGGGGATAAAAGGTAAAGCCAAGACGGGGACGGCCGACTAGCTGGGAAAAATAAGATTATGATGGGGAAGGCCATCAAGTTCGTAAAGCAAAGTAACCAACGATGGGGACGGCCATCGGGCTAAAAAGGAAAGGGACCACGACGGGGACGGCCATCGGGTTAAAGAATAAATGAAATAAACAGATGATGAGGTACGGTCATCAAAGGTGAAGGACGATCACCTAGCAGGGGACGGCTGCTCTGTTGGGGTTAAGATGAGGGACGGTCATCTTAAGCGGAGGACGACCACCTGGCAGGGTACGGCTGCCCAAAATATCAACGATGGGGACGGCCATCGGATAAAAGGTCAACGATGGGGACGACCATCGGACGAGCATGATGGAGGACGACCATCAAGAGGTGGAGGACGACCACCTAGCAGGGGACGGCTGCTCTCGAGGTTTCTCATGACACAGGACGAGTGCCAGATAACCAAAAATCAACAATGGGGACGGCCATTGGACAAAATGATGAAGGACGATCATCAAGAGGTGGAGGACGACCACCTAGCAGGGGACGGCTGCTAAAAATCAACGATGGGGACGGCCATCGGATGAGCATGATGGAGGACGACCGTCAAGAGGTGGAGGACGACCACCTAGCAGGGTACGGCTGCTCTCAAGGTTTATCATGACACAGGACGAGTGTCAGATAAAAAGGAAAATTTGCTTTGTTGGTGATCTACTGGGGAATAGTAAACATGGACAAGTGTTTACAACCAAGAGAAGAAAGCATAAGTGTTTAGGTGTTGTGTATAGATTAAAAATGCGGACGAGCATCCTTAAGACTACGATACGGACGAGTATCGGGTAGAAACAAACTGACACATGTTCAGAGATGATGATACGGACGAGTATCAACGGGTTAACAAAGAACACGGACGAGTGTTGAATCTGAGGGGACTCCTGGGGAATAGTAGACACAGACGAGTATCTATATCCAAGAAGACAAAAGTGTTTGACACGGTGTATGGATTAAAAATACGGACGAGCATCCTTAAGACTATGATACGGACGAGTATCATGTAGAAACAAACATTTAATGCATATTCTGAGATGATGGTACGGACGAGTACCAACTGGTTAACAAAGAACAAGGACCAATGTTGAATCAGTGGGGATATAAATGGCATATACGAGATATGGACGAGTATCTGTATAAGTGTAACATGAGTAGTGAGTATGAGTTTTGTATGGATGAGTGTTTATCTGCTGGGGAGGGTGACACGGACGAGTGTCAAAAGGAGAAAAGTATGATATCAACAAGTATATGGGCTGTAAAAGTGTAAGCGACTGCGCTGGGGATATGAAACGGACGGGTGTCAAGGAATTGTATATATACAAGAGTATCCGTGAGTGCAAATGGGATGTCCTTGGCTTTCTGCTGGGGTGTGACACGGACGGGTGTCAGGACGTATCTGTAATACGGGTGATCTTGTTTGTAAAGGATATTCAGGCGACTTTACTGGGGAGTGATGACACGGACGGGTGTCAACTGGTGTTTGTGAATTGTGAGGCAACTGCTTTTGCTGGGACTCTGGTGGGGACAGTTTCTGTGTATTGATGAATGGTTATTATTCACAAGAGTCCGATTCACAACATGGCTTATGATTATGCTATGTGTTTGATTTTTGCCGTAATGCTCCGTATTAGACGGAATGCTACGCTTTGTGGGTGGATATGATGCGAATGCCATGGTTATGCAAAGATACCAAACCGGGATTCGGATCCCAATGCCGCGAAGATCACTGGTCGATCTATTTGAAGTGGACATCCCAACTGGGGATGAGATCATTGGCAAATCTGATGATATGATATTTGCTCGGGGATATAGGTCACCGATTGACATATCCTTGTAATACAGGACCCAGCTGGGGTTTGTAGAAGCCTTCTGTACTCTGTTGTGACTCCTTCATGCGTTGTTCTTCTGAAAAGAGGCCGAGGATTCTGTGGGGAGATGGTTCCCTGACTTCTGCATTCTGCTGAGGAAGAATGATTGACACTACAGCTGGGGAAATTGACAAGTGGCAACTGGCTGGGGAAAGTTGTTGGCAACTCAGCTGGGGAGAAAACACCTCTGGTGCCAAGAGTGAGTTTTGATTTGCCAGCTTGCTGAGATGTAACTTGCATGCCCCAAGTTGCGTTCTGGATACCTGCAATCCTGCAAATATAAGGAAACGCACAAATGGTCCCGAGGTATCCTTTACTGGATTCCGCCATAGGAGTCAAGCACTTTCGAGAGTAAGTATATTCCCTGTAAGCATGTGTTTTTTGAAGAAAAATATCTGTACTTATGCAATCAGTTTTTAGAGACATCAGACATCCTTTGCAAATAAAAATGTATAAGACGAGACATGACTGGAAAATCCGATTTTATTAATTCATGTGCCCTGAATTGGCAAGATACAGTCAAAGAAACAAATCTCCTAAAATGAAGAGACTGTTACAAATTGAGAAACAAAGTGCTGGCGATGTTGACGACGCTTTAAGGAGCTTCCTATTCTGCTATGACTCGTATGACTTTTGACGTTCTTCTCGTCTTGCTTTCTGAAGAAGGCTGATTCTGATTGAAGCTTGATCCTTTCGAAGCTTAACAGGTTGTAGGCGATACAGACGAATTCAGAATGAAGTTGTTCGCTTATTCCCTTATTTTGCATGGATCGCCCTTTCGGGTTTTCAATCCATCGGGATACCCATTTTTGCCTGAGTTGTCCAATGCGGCTTTTCAACTCAGCGGGTGTACACATTTTTTATTTATTTTCCCTTACTTTTGCCCGAGTCTTTTATTCTGTTTTTGACTCGCCGGGATGCCCTATTTTTGCCTGGACTTACATTCTGTTTTTATGTCCAGCGGGTCATTTTTTATGCGAAGTATTTTTTAACTGCATCTGAATTCACAGGGGACGGGAAGTCTTCACCATCCATGGTGCTGAGCATCAGTGCTCCACCGGAAAAAACTTTCTTTACCACAAATGGTCCTTCATAATTTGGAGTCCATTTGCCCCTGTGGTCTGTATGAGGAGGGAGAATTCTTTTCAGCACAAGATCTCCTACTTGGTACTCTCGGTGCCTGACTTTCTGATCGAAGGCTTTCTTCATTCTTTTCTGATACAGCTGCCCATGACAGATTGCAGCCAATCTTTTCTCTTCAATCAGACTCAGTTGCTCGTATCGGGACCTAACCCACTCTGCTTCGTTCAGTTTAACATCCATCAGTACCCGTAGAGAGGGTAATTCAACTTCAACTGGTAGGACTGCCTCCATACCATACACAAGTTGATACGGTGTTGCCCCAGTGGATGTTCTGATTGACGTGCGGTACCCATGCAAGGCAAAAGGTAGCATTTCATGCCAGTCTTTGTAGGTGACTACCATCTTCTGCACAATCTTCTTGATATTCTTATTAGATGCCTCAACAGCGCCGTTCATCTTTGGCCTGTAAGGAGAAGAATTGTGGTGTTGGATCTTGAAGTCCCGGCACAACTCAGCCATCATCTTGTTGTTTAAATTGGAACCATTATCAGTAATGATTCGCTCGGGAACTCCATATCGACAGATGATATCTCTCTTCAGAAATCTGGCTACCACTTGTCTTGTAACATTGGCATAGGAAGCTGCTTCGACCCACTTGGTGAAATAATCAATGGCAACCAGGATGAATCTGTGGCCGTTTGAAGCAGTCGGTTCAATCTTGCCGATCATATCAATGCCCCACATGGCAAAGGGCCATGGTGAAGACATCATGTTTAGAGGATTTGGAGGCACATGCACCTTATCTGCATAAATCTGGCATTTATGGCATTTTCTGGCGTAGGCGCAACAGTCGGCATCCATTGTGATCCAGTAATAACCTGATCTTAACAGTTTCTTAGCCATGGCATGCCCTCCAGCATGGGTACCAAAGGATCCTTCGTGCACTTCATGCATCAACAAGTCTGCTTCTGTCTTATCAACACATCTGAGGAGTACCATATCAAAGTTCCTTTTGTATAAAGACCCATCAGTGTTCAGAAAGAAACTACCAGCAAGCCTTCTCAAAGTCTTCTTATCATTGGAAGATGCCCCAGGTGGGTATGTTTGATCCTCCAAGAAGCATTTAATGTCATGGAACCAAGGCTTATCATCTTTGACAACATCTGCTGCAAATACATATGCTGGTCTATCGAGTCTGGACACTGAAATCTGAGGTACAAAGTTGGCAGCTTGAACTTTGATCATGGATGAAATGGTAGCAAGAGCATCTGCGAACTGATTCTCGTCCCGAGGGATATACTCAAGCTTGACTGTTGTGAAGAAAGTCAATAACCTCCTTGTATAATCCCTGTAAGGTATCAGATGATCCTGGTGGGTGTACCATTTTCCGTTGGTTTGATTAACTACCAGAGCTGAATCTCCGAATACAGTCAATGTCTTGATCCTATGGTCAATGGCTTCCTCAAGGCCCATAATGCAAGCTTCGTATTCAGCTTCGTTGTTAGTGCAGTTGAAAGTGAGTTTTGCCGAGAAAGGCATGTGAACTCCTTTAGGCGTAATGAGTACTGCACCAACACCACGACCATTCATATTAACAGCCCCATCAAACATCATAATCCATTCTTCTTCCGGGTCGGGCCCTTCAGTGTGAATAGGCTCTTCATGATCTTTTGATTTTATGAACATGATGTCTTCATCAGGAAAGTCAAATCTCATAGGCTGGTAGTCGTCAATAGGTTGCTCAGCAAGATATTCAGATAGCACACTGCCCTTGATGGCTTTCTGAGAGGTGTACTGGATGTCGTATTCTGTGAGAATCATTTGCCATCTTGCAACCCGTCCGGTGAGAGCTGGCTTCTCAAATATGTACTTAACTGGGTCCATCTTTGAAATTAATAGAGTAGTGTGGGTCAACATATACTGTCTCAGTCGGCGAGCAGCCCACGCTAAAGCACAACAAGTTTTCTCGAGCAGTGAATAACGTTGTTCACAGTCGGTAAACTTTTTGCTTAGGTAGTATATTGCATACTCTTTTCGACCAGACTCGTCATGCTGGCCCAGCACACACCCCATTGACTCTTCTAATACTGTCAAGTACATTATTAGAGGTCTTCCTTCAACTGGAGGCATAAGGATTGGAGGCTCTTGTAAGTACTCCTTGATCTTGTTAAAAGCCCTTTGGCAGTCTTCATTCCACCTGACCGTCTGTTCCTTTCTTAACAGCTTGAACAAAGGCTCACAGGTTGCTGTGAGGTGAGATATGAACCTTGAGATGTAGTTCAATCTACCTAAGAACCCTCGAACTTCTTTCTCAGTTTTCGGTGCAGGCATCTCTTGAATAGCTTTGACTTTATCAGGGTCAACTTCAATCCCTTTCTCGCTTACAATAAAGCCCAACAACTTACCGGATCGTACCCCGAATGTGCATTTGTTGGGGTTTAACTTCAATTGGTACTTCCTCAGACGCTTAAACAGCTTCAGCAGATTCACCAGGTGGTCTTCTTCAGTAAGGGACTTGGCAATCATGTCATCCACATAACATTCTATTTCTTTATGGATCATATCGTGGAATAATGTCACCATAGCCCGTTGATATGTTGCACCAGCATTCTTCAGTCCGAATGGCATCACTTTGTAACAGAACGTGCCCCAAGGTGTGATGAAGGTTGTCTTCTCCATGTCTTCAGGTGACATTTTGATCTGATTATATCCTGAAAATCCGTCCATGAAGGAGAATACCGAGAACTGAGCCGTGTTATCTACCAGTACATCAATGTGAGGTAATGGGAAATCATCTTTCGGGCTAGCTCTGTTCAGATCCCGATAGTCAACACACATTCTTACTTTGCCGTCTTTCTTAGGCACAGGCACTATATTAGCAACCCACGGCGGATAGCTAGTTACAGCAAGGAACCCGGCGTCCCACTGCTTTTGTACCTCTTCTTTGATTTTCATTGCCATGTCTGGGCGAGTACGGCGCAACTTCTGTTTGACCGGTGGGCACTCTTCTCTCAAAGGCAGCTTATGCACGACAATGTTGGTGTCCAACCCTGGCATATCTTGATACGACCAAGCAAACACATCCACATATTCTTGAAGCAAATCAATCAGTTGTCTCTTCACTGAGTCTTGCAGGCAGGCCCCGATTTTAACCTCTTTCACGTCTTCATCTGTACCAAGATTAATCACTTCAACCTCCTCCTGGTGAGGAGTAATAACCTTTTCCTCTTGTCTTAACAACCTGGCTAGCTCTTCAGGAAGCTCATATTCTTCTTCAACCCCTTCATCAGCTTGATTGATCGGATTGTCAAAGTCATACGAAGTCATAGCCGTGCTGTTGTCGGTGCTGTCAGGAAGGCACTCTCTGCAAGGGTTCAGTTTGTTCATTTTAGTGATTGATTTTAATCTTGTTTAAAAAAGGTGAAATGAAGTTATCATTTTGAAAACATCGCCATTTATTTTTTGTACAAAAAGAAAAATGGAAAAACAGTGAACGAAAAGGAAAAAGACTCATTTGCAAAAAGATGTCTGATATTTCATTGATTAATCTTGTTTGCACAAAAAGTACAGATGGCCCGATTACAAAATGAGTCTTGTCATCTTGGGCAAGATGCAAGACTTTGATGCATGCTATAAAAATACAGGAAATAATAATTACTCTGCATGAGTAACTCTTATAATTTCCTGGGAAGACCAGTTTGAGATACTGCTCCCCGGGATCTTTGGACGAATCCAATTCTCCAGATTGCGCTCCTCTTCCAGCTCGTCTTCCAAATTGTTGATAGCATCAGGGGTGAGCATCCCCCCACTGACAAAACCGGGCTTCTCAGCAGCCTTTGCTTGATGTTGTTGAGTTGGTCTGTAACCCAACCCAAATTTGTCTTTCTTCTCCTCCACAGATAAAACCTTGCCCCAGCCTTGGGCAGTTCCTTCCTCAACAACCTTCCGGGCTTGTTGATAAGATGACATGGAGATCCCAGATACAGCAGATGCTTCATTAACATTCAGGGCCTCAAACCCTTGGCTCATTGTTTCATGGATCTCCCCATCCATCTCAATATACTTATAAGTAGCCAGATGGCTGACAAATATATCCTCCTCCCCACAGATAGTAACAACTTGGCCTTCCCACTCAAATTTTAACTTCTGGTGAAGGGTAGACGTTACTGCGCCAGCGGCATGAATCCATGGTCTACCCAACAAACAGCTGTAGGCAGGCTGAATGTCCATCACATAGAAGATCGTTTTAAAGGTTTGTGGGCCAATTGTCACAGGTAGCTCAATTTCTCCCAGCACCGATCTCTTAGAACCATCAAAGGCTCTTACTACCAGGTTGCTGGGACGCAATGCTAATCCTTCATACTCTAGCTTCACCAGGGCTTTTTTCGGTAAGACATTAAGGGATGATCCTGTGTCTACCAGCACATGGGAAAGGACTGCGCCTTTACATTCCATGGTGATGTGCAAGGCCTTGTTATGGTTGCGGCCTTCCGTTGTCAAGTTAGTATTGGTGAACCCTAGCCCGTTGCTAGCAGTAACATTTCCAACCACGGTTTCCAACTGATTGACGGTGATCTCTTCAGGCACGTAAGCTGCGTGCAAGACTTTGAGTAGTGCATTCCGATGGGCTTCGGAGCACATAAGCAGTGATAGGATAGAGATCTTGGATGGCGTCTGGTGAAGCTGATCCACTATTTTGTAATCACTCTTTTTGATGATTCTCATGAATTCATCAACTTCCTGATCGAATGGTGTTTTCAAAACTTCTTTAGCAGCTTGATCTTCCTGCACCGGGCTTTTTCCTTTTGCCTTGGCAGCAGCTTCTGCTTCGGCAGTGGGTCTCTGAATTGGTGGAGCAAAGAGACGTCCGCTTCGAGTGAAGCCTCCGCCTCCTCCCACATTGTCTATTTGTGGTGCAGGTGTTGATGTATCAAGAGTGATTCTCTTTCCTTCGCAGTATACGTCAGAGCCGTAGTGCCAAGGGATGGCCCTACTGCTTTCATAAGGTACTGGTCCAGGTACTGTGACAGTGACTGGACTGATGACAGCTGCAGAAGGAACTGTGATAGTTTGAGGATCATAATAAATTGTAACTGGTGCTCTGATGGGAGCAGCACTTTCTGAGTTGTAGGCAGAGTTGTTTTCAGGATCATAAAATATTGTGACGGTTGAGACATCTTCAGAGTTCGTTGCTGGAGTTGTAGGAGACATTGTCGGAAGGATGGATGTTGTTGTTGTAGGAGATTCAAATTGGAGTGGTGCTGAAGTTGTAGAAGAAAAATTTGTTGATAACTGATCAGTTGAGATGATAGATGAAGTACTTGTTGATGAAGCCGAAGAATTGTCAGGAACAATGGTTGCTGCAGTTGTAGGAGATACCGGTACTGTTGCTGATGAGATTGCTGGATTTGTTGGAAATGATGTGGTGATCTGAAGTTGGACACTCTGAATGAGACCATCTATGCCATTCCTCAGGTTATCGCACCCATTTACTGAAATATTGCAGTAAGCACACCCTAACTCACACCCCGGGAACATTTGACATTCGAGGAGCTGAGCCTTAATCTCTACCAACGGCGTCCGAATCTGACCCACACTGGTTATTAAATAAGACGGCTTGTCTCCTTCAATAGCGTTGATTCTGGGACCACCGTGGTGTGGCATAGGATTTTTGTTGACATTGGGTGGTGGTGCGAAATTCAGGGCCTTAGAGTCTACCAGGTCTTGTACCTTCATGTGTAAGGCTCTGCACTTTTCTGTACTATGGCCAGGTGCATTCGAATGAAAAGCACATCTGGCGTTGGAGTCGTAGTTCCTGGGTAGACTGTTGGGATCTGGAGGTGCCAATGTCCTTAGCTCAACTAGGTTGAGTTTCAGGAGTTGTGGCAGCAATGTAGCATATGGCATAGGGATCGGATCGATCACCCTATTGGCTTGAGATGGCCTCTGTTGGAATGGCCTTTGCTGGTTATTGTTGGTGGTGTTGCTGTTGTTGTAATTTCTCGGAGGATACTGATTTTGCTGATGGTACTGGGGTTGTTGCTGATAGTTTTGCTGAGGAGATTGATAAGCTGGTTGTGGATGAGCTGGAGCGGGAATGGTGACAGCTGCCACCAATCTATGAACATATTGGGGCCTGCCCCTGTTGGTGTGGATGGCATTAGTCTCACCAGTCCTTCTTGGGCCTGTAAAAGGCTTTCTTGCATTACTGGATGAGCTTGCACCGCTGTCTGAGATCTTACCCATCTTCAATAGGCTTTCAATTCTCTCCCCGGCTATGACTACATCTGCAAAGCTGGTAGATGAGAAGGCAGCTAGCCTATCAATGTAAGTCCCATGAAGGGTGTTCATGAACATATCAGCCATCTCCCTTTCTGACATAGGTGGCTGGACAGCGGCAGCAAGCTGTCTCCATCTTTGAGCGTACTCTCGGAAGCTCTCTCTAGATGACTGTGACATTCCCATTAGGAGGGTCCTGTTGGGTGCCATATCCAGATTATACTGATACTGTCTGATGAAGGCCTCTGCCAGGTCCTTCCAGCACCTAATAGTTGCTCTTGTCAGATGGGAATACCATTCCCTTGAAGCTCCAGTCAAGCTATCCTCAAAATAGAACATCCACAGCTTCTCGTCCATGGTATAGGCCTTTAGCCTCCCGAGAAAAGATTGTAGATGGGTTCGGGGACAGGAAGTCCCATTATACTTCTCAAAACATGGCGGCTTAAACTTGTGGGGAATCCTGACCCCGTCTACCAAGCCCATGTCCATAACATCAAAACCCAAAGAGTTTTGAGACTCCAAGGATCTTAATTTCTCAGCTATCTCATCCAACCTCCTATCATAAGCTTCTTCCCCGGCTCCCATTACTGTGAACTGGTCTTCTTGAGGGTCTTCTTGCAGTACCCTCCCTGCTGTGGCAGTCCCTTGTATATTGACTGGGATGTTGGCCTCTGGATGGAGGTGAGGTCCAAAGACTGGGGGATTGACATGAGGTTGGACTCTTTCATTGTTGCTAGTCCCAGCAGTCCCCGGCTGATGATCTTCCTGATTTCTCCCTTCCACCAGTGCTCTGAGCCTCTCCTGGCTTTGGGCCATGTTGTTCATTACCTCCATAAATTGTGTCATTTGAGTCCTCATTTCCAACCTCTCGTTGGTCATTTGGTTCCTGACCTCTGTAAGGTCCTGCTGCATCTGATCTATCTGTATGCCCGGAAGATTGTTACGGGTTGGATATCGGTGCGGACGGTTGAGGGGAAATACTCGGCGCCGAGCAATAGTTCCTGAACATCACAACAGAGTTAGCAACAACAAAACAAAAACCTACAAAACAAACAAAGGGTTAGCATGCAATGCAGTATGCTTATTTGTTTTCAAGGTATCCGGCTTGGCATTCAGTTTTGACCCTTCCAGACCCTTGAAGATGCTGTTGATGTTGCTTTTGAAGTGAACTTGGATGGAACAAACTAATACATATATTACAAAAGGCCACTGGTACATAGTTTGTTTACAAATACAAGCCCTCTGAGGGGTCAAAATACATTACAAGAAAAAATCAAAATACATGGAATGGAAACAACAACAAGCAAATGGTCAAACACCAAGACCAAACTCATCCTCCCGAACTTCCTTGAGAAGTGCTTCGGTCACAGGATCAGCTGGACGCTCCGTGAGGTTCCTGATAAGGAGGTTCCGGGCAGTAACAGCTGCAGTTAGCTTCTTGTGTTGACTTTGGTCCTTTGACCTCTTCACTCCAGCTCTGATCTTTAGCTCTGATATCTCCCTCTGGGCTGCTGCCAGGGCTTCTTGTTGCTCTTTTGCACTAGCTTCCATCTGCTCTATCTTGTCTTGGACCCTCTTGTCCTCCAGAGTACGAGCCTCGGTGATCCTGACCCACCTAGCCTGACTCTCCTTCAGATACAAGTCTGTCCTGGCTTTTTGGAACTGGGCTTCCTTGCAAGCATTCTTCAGGATTTGTTCTCCAGCCCTAGACTTCTTAATGTAATCTTCAGACTTCTCAATTCTAGCCAGATGCTCCACCTTCAGCTTCTCCAACCTTTCAATATCCAGTCTGCCATCACTCCTCTCCCAGAGGGTCTTCTGTAGAGCTTGAGTCAACTTCTCATTTCTCTCTTTCAACTCCTCAAACTCCTCTAAGCTGACAGTTGCTGGAGGTGGTGTTGTGGAAGGCCCAGGCATATCTTCAATAGTAAAGGGCATCCCAGAGAATTGAGCCCTGGCATGGGACCAATCATAATATTGTGCTGATGCCACATTGTTACACTTCCCCAGGATGGTTACCCCCTTAGTCTGCACATTGTCCCAGGCCCAGGTTGCCTGCCTAACAATAGCCAGATTAAGCTTGTTCTCACAATAAAGAGTCTCCACCAAGTCCTGTGCCTTAGGAGTGTGGACTAGTGCATAGCCCAGTTGTCTTTTGAACAACAGAGGGTTGTAATTAATACTACCCTTAACTCCTATTAGGGGCACATTGGGGAAATGCCCACAGCTGGTGATGATATCCCTGCCTTTTGTGCTTTGAGTGCACCACCTGATATCAGCTGAAGTAAGAGTAGTAAGTCTTCCAGCCCAGTTTTTCTGTTGATGAGGGTTCAAAAATGCATCTGTCTTGGGCAAATGCCTGAGAAGCCAAGTATGGAACAAAGGAGCACAACACCTCACTAATCTTCCTCTCTGCTTTTCATTCCTCTGATGCACTGAATAGTAGAGATCACCCAATAAAGTTGGCACTGGGTTCCTTAGAATGAACAGATGGATTGCATTCTTGCTAACAAATCGAGGCTCATCTGCAAATAATATGATCCCATATATGCTCAAGGCCAATAAAGCACAGACTGCTTTCCACTCTCCTAAAGAAGCTTTCAGGGTAGCTTGAGAGATCAAGAAATCTAGATGCAGGCCAGGGATTCCAGCCTTAGAAGTCATATGCTGCCCAATCAGGACTGGTTCCAGATGCAATGCCTTTGCTACCCCTTCATTACCGGGAAAGGTCATCTCAGGGTTGAAAGGGACTCCACCCCTGACAGGTATACCAACTAATGGTGAGTATTCTTCCAATAAGGGGCCCAGCTGAAAGTCCTGAAAAGTGAAACATCTCAGTGGGGGATCATAAAACTGAAGGCAAGTGTGGATCAGGCTTCTCTGTGAGGGGTCCAGATCCATAACCATATCAAGTATATCTCCATAGTGTTCCCTGAACAGTGGTATATGGTCTGGAGTGATCAGGGTCTGAATCCTCCTGATGTCAGCTAACTCTGGCTGGAAGAAGTGGTAGGTGATGTTACTCTTTTTAGGTGACATGATGTTGAGACTGAGTAGAGACAAGTGCTGATGGTGATATTGAAGAATGGGCCACTGATTGGCTGGAGTAGATAGCTGATAGCTGAAGCAAGTGCTGATGAAGATAGGTCAATACTGAAGATGGGGTCAAAACCAAAACCAAATGAAGATGGATACCCTGAAACACAAATAAGCAAATGTCAATATGATGCAATGATTATGTATGCAAATGATATGCAAGGGTTTGTGACTGAGCTGGATCTGATCAAATGCTCTGATAGAAGTCCACGTGTGTAAGAAATCCAGATGGAGGTCTATAAGTCCAGTAACCAAGGTGGGGGACTCAAATAAAGAGCCACATGTCCAGGGTTTAGAATCACAAGAACTGTTCCAACATGGAGTATTCTTAATCATATCAAAGTAACAGGGTATTCTGAGGTCAAGGTACCTGCAAACCTGTAAACAGCCCAACCCCCTCACAGGTGGTGTTCTAAAACAAGGATCCTCAGACTTGGATCAGTTATGAGAAGTGTAAACACTTCTAACCCGGAGGTACAGTGTTTACAATAACCATAAAAGTTCCTCCTCTAATTCACCTCAGTTTCTGAAGGTCAATACTAAAAGGTCATCCAGACTTAGCAGGCTTCCCAGATAGCCCTAGCATTGCAGGAAATCTACAACACAGAGTTCTCAAGAAGAAACCCATATCTGAACCGTGTTTCATATTCCCGCACCAGACCGAGATGGAATGGGAAAGAATATGATTCACTCTAGCCTAGGTGTCACTCAGCTCCCAGGTATAGGACCTTAAACTCTCAATAGAACACCCACCCACCAAAGCAAACAAACAGATCCAGCCAGCAGCACAGTATGACAATATGATATAATGCAAAGCTATAAAGAAAGCAGTAAACAACTGTACATAAAGCAAAAAATAAATACAAATATACCAACACAAATAAGCACATAACACCCCAGTAAGCACAAATCAATCAAGCGCTAGGAGGAACCCACAAAAAGAACCAGAAGCCCTAGTTACAGTATAAGGGTCCCCAGCAGAGTCGCCAAGCTGTCGCTCCCACTAAATGAAGCCGGGTCAAATAGGGTACAGACGCGAACGGTCGGCGAGAGGAACAATGAGAACACACAGCCGTGAACTCACTGGAGATGAATAGAGTCGCCAGCTAGGCATTTTTATCCCGGAGGAAAGGCAATGCTGCATAGACCTGGAAAGAGATGGATAAGACGGTTGCGAACCAGAGAGACTGAGAAAGGGGGTTGGTTACAACCTGGGAAGGTATTAGCACCCAGATTGTCCGCCGTACTCGACGGGATCCACGCTTAAAAGATTTGTGTTTAAAAGGGGTAGTGTCGGTGCAATTTGTGTGTAAGAGCTGGAAAAGGATGTACAGGTGTCAGTGTAAGAGAAGTGAAGTGTATAAATGTACAGTGTCAGTGCAAGGACAAGAATGAAATGCTCAAGATCATGAGGCTAAAAGAATGATACTAGAAGGAGGGGGAATATACAGAGACTTTTGTTCGATAACTGTTAAGTTATGCCTACGTATCCTCTCGTGCAATGAGGAAGTCAGAACACCGTAGTTCGACCCAAAGAGACTGAAAAGTGAAATGACTGGTGAAATGCTTACTTGTCTATGCTCAAGTGTATGACCTGTCTGGCTCAGGTGCAAACTGTCTTGCATTAGACGGAAGAAGCAAGTTCTCGTTTGTGAGTGAATGAGATGAGAAAAGAATCCCGGAGGAGACGATTATTGTTTGTTTTTGAGTTTTCAATCTTTTATTGCTTTTGAGAGTTTGTCATAAGTTAATGAGTTTAAGCCTAAACCAATGGGTTAGTAAACTCATCACATCTTCCCTCTGATTAGGGGTAATGAGAGTACCTTAAGTGTGAAGTCAGATTCTCACACTTAATCACCTCTGGTATAGGATTAAGATCATTAACCTACTTGTGATTATTTAGATGTTTTTGGTGTTTTTGTTTAGTGTTGAGTAATGAGGTTAAGCCATAATCAAGGATTAAACAGACTCATTACACCATCCTAATAGAAGGATAATAGATGAGAATGTTTAAGCTGAGGAAAGCTCCTCAACTTAATCCATGATTAGGGATTAAACTCATGACAAAACAAGCCTTTGATTAAGTGGATTTTATTTAATGGTATGATTATGAAGTGGATTTTATGATTTGTAAGACAACTTGAGGGGGACTTGTCCATTAACACTAGGGTTAGTCCTTCTTAACCAATTAAGGAAGAATTAGAACCCTAATGCAAGGCCCAAGTTACAAGTGTGATGTCTTGATGGTTATTAAGTGAATTGATTAAGAGAGTTAAACACATTAAGGGTTTAACACTTAGGATTAAAGTTATACACTCCATCCTAATAGAAGGATGCATGCATAAGCTTAATCACAAAGCCTTAAAGCCTTTAGGGTTTAGTCCCTGATTATGAGATGAGAAGAGAAGACTCAAAGAAGATACAAAGGTAAAACTAAGAGGGGAGACTAATCAAAACCCTAATCATTGTCATGCTTGGTTGTTCCTAAGGTTTGTGAGGTTAAACAAGAAAGATCTTCAATGGAACCACCAGGAAGCAGATGAAAGGATCAAGAGAAGCAAAGCAACTTGCTTCATTCAAGAAGTCAAGTAACTTGAGGAAAGAAAGTGGGAAGAATAAGAATGAGCAAGCTCAAACCCAAACACATATAAAAATGCAGCATGGATGCAAGAGAGATGAAAAGAAAAGTTGTGAGAAGTGAAGGCAAATTCACTTCTCAAAATCACTTACCACCTGAAAGGTTAGAAAAGAAATGCAATGCAATGCAAAATGGGATGAGATGACATGATGAGAAACAAAACCATAAGCATTTACATGATGCTAATGATGCTATGAGATGCTACAAACATGAGGCAGCACATGGAAATGACCATACAAGTTCATGAATGCAAATGAAGCAAGTTAGGAAGCATGGACATACATGAAAAGTTATGAAGTGCACATGTCATACAACATGGCAAATACATGATGCAATGATCAATCATGCTTTCAATATGTCTTATGATGTCAAATGAATCAAATGGATGCTTGAAATGTCATGGCAAGTCATGCTATGCAAGAGAATGCAAGATGGGTGCATATGAAAGCCCAAACTAGGGTTTATGAACCATACATCAAACAAAAATCAAAATCATAAGTAAACCCTAAGATAAAAAATTGAAAATGCCACTCAAAGGACCCCTAATCCTATACTAACCCAATGCCCAAAGGAGAGGTCTCAACTCTTAACCAATTTCAAGTTATGATTTTTCTAAGTTTGCTAGGGTTTTAGGGTTCCTAAACAAGAAAATTACTAAACAAATTGAAAATGAAAGATCAAATCATGGCCATTTAATCTTACAAACTACATGCTAAACACAATGCAATGCAAAAGGAATCAATGTCCAACTCCTCATGGATAGGCAGAAATGATTTTTTGAACTTTGGATCAAATTAATGCATAAAAATGATTTTAAATCAATGAAAAATTATCAAAATGAATCAAGATCAAAAAATAAATTTGGTTTGGAGGTTGGACAATGTTTCTAAATGTCTTAGAACATTTCATGAATTTTTTGGTGATTTTTAAATACCTAAAAGTATTTTTAATAAATTAATTTTCATTAATCAATTAAAAATAATCTTTTAAATATTTAAAAATACTTTTTTAATGAATAAAAATGCAAATAAAAATATTTTTGTGTTTTAAAAATTAGTGAAACTCTTGACAAAAAGTTTCATAATTTTTAAAACAATTTTGCTATTTTAAATAAATTGTACAAAACAAATGAAATAAATAAGAAAATAAATGAATTTTAAACTGAAAAAGTAAAAGTAATCAGATCCAACGTGTGGGATTCAAACTGGCCCGCGCGCGAATTGACCTGGCGCCAAATCCTACGGCCAAAATTCAAACTCAGCTAATTAATGTTTAAACCCTAATCCTGCCGTTAAACACCCTCAGGTGACCGGAACAGTGTTCCGGTCATCTTCCCCGTTCACCCCAAAAATCAATCTCTCTCTCCAGGCCATTTTAGGAGCTCTAACTCTCCAGAAATCATCTACTAACTATCCTAAGCACGAATCCAGCATCAAATCATGTTTAAACTCAAACACAAACAAGAATCGAAGCAAAGAAAT
Source organism: Lathyrus aphaca (assembly GCA_963966055.1). NCBI lineage: Eukaryota > Viridiplantae > Streptophyta > Magnoliopsida > Fabales > Fabaceae > Lathyrus > Lathyrus aphaca. The sequence goes on along the minus strand of OZ014522.1, from coordinate 389,450,259 downwards.
TTCTAGGTCAAACTTTCAGAACACCATAACATACTCATTTCTTGCTCATTTTCAAAAGTAAATAGATCCCAATGATCAGTGCAACATACAAAGCAAGATTCTAACAAGAAAATGGAGTTCTGGAAAAAAAGTTCATGGAGTCACCTGAGATGGAGCTTTTGATTCAGGAGCTTTCTGGATGGTTCTTTGGCTCAAACAGGTCCCAATGATCCCCCTTTGAAGCTTTGCACACTTGGTTGGAGTTTAAACAGCCTCTTGAGTGAGTTTGCAGAAGCTCTGGCCAAGGGAGTGTGAAAATCGTGTTTGTGATATGGGAGGTTTCAGGCCAAAACAATGGTTGGTTTCTGGTCAGTGGAGTGAGTGGAGATTGTTTGTGAAGTTTTTCTTTGTGTTTGAGGCTTGTATAAAGAGATTCGAAGAGAAATGCAAGTTGGAGTGAGTTTGTGTATGCTGAGTTGTGGTGAGCTTTTGCCTTGCTTGTTATGTGTAATGGCTAGCATTTGGCTTGCATAAAATAATCTCATTGGTCAGATGATGTGACCTGGCCTGCTGTGATAGGTAAGTTCACTTTTGCAAATTGTCAACCTTTTGGTAAGAGAGGCATGGGTTGTGTTCTAGGCTAGTACAAAGGTGTGGGCTGGCGCAGCATGGTGAGGTGAGAGGCTATGGCTGGTTCAATATCCAATGCAGCAAGTGGGTGAAGTGTGATGAGTGGTTTTGCAACTTGATCATCTTTGGTTCACATGTAACTATCTTGCTACACAAGCCATGAAACATGAGAAACTTTGGTTCAAATCTGATTTTAGGTCACATAGAATGTTTGTGCATTGGTTTGATGTGAACTAGAAGTCACAAATGGCCTTGATACATGATTTTGCAAATTTTCCAATTGGTGCATATCTTGAAAATTAGTGATTTTTGCCAACTTTGACACACCATAACTTTTGATCCAAAATGAATTAGGTCATGTTCTTGTACTTTTTGAAAAGGGAAAAATGTATTCTACAACTTTCATGACCAAAGTTTTTCCATTTGAAGCATTTTTGGATCAAAAAGTAAGGTTTGAAAAGTGACCTAAATTGACAAATTCCTTAAAAGTCAACTATGCCCTAAAAAAGTCAACTTTGCAAAAACTTCAAATTCTTGAATTTTGTGAACTTCAACCTTCTTCCATGATCAAATAAAGATCATATACACTCAAAATGATGAAGATCACCCCTTGGTTGGGTCATTGGGGGCCTCAGATGCCCTGATTTTACACTGACTTGTCTGAAAAGTCAACTCTTGATCAGATGACTTCCCCATGGAATTTCTTCATGAAAATTGATATGCATACTCCCTATACCATATAGAGACCAATGGAAACAAGAATGACCAAAAAATTTGGAGTTATGGCCTCTGAAACCAAAACCCTAATTTCAGGTCAACTGTGCAGTCAAACTTGGCTCTGCATCCATACCAATCCCAGTTCTTGTGATTCTTTGGCATTCTTGACTTTGAGAGGATGTAATATGATATAAGAACACTCATGGATCCCTTTGAAGTGATTGATGGCCTTTGGGAGTGGCTCAAGAGGCCCTTGGACTGCTCAGATCACAAACCCTAGGTGCAGATGACTTAGAAACTATGCAGTGAATCAAAAATGAGATATGAGATGATATGATTGTGTTTATGCATATGAAATGATCACAAGCCATGGTGTGAATGGGTGAGGGCAAATTTGGGGTGTTTACAGCAGGGAGTGAGGACAGACCCCTAGACTATGAAGATACCTTTATAGCTATGGGCTATGATCCTTGAAAAATATATGTTTAAAAATGCTAAAAAAATGAAATAAAATACATGTTTAAAATGGAAAGTAAATTTAAAAAAATGTAGTTGTTGGAAATCAAATTTAATTACACATCAGTTTGATACTACAGATTCTAAAATATATGTTTAAAATGGAAAAAAAAGATGTAGTTGTTGGGAATCGAAGTTTGATATATATCACAACGGTAGATATAAAAAACATATTTATAAGTTTCAAGTTATGAATGTCATACGGCTTTCTATACCACAACCGACATGATATATTACTTTTATAATTAAATTTCATAATGAAGCGCCAGAGTTTAATTTAGAATTATAAAAAAAAACATGTCACAACGGTTTGAAATAAACAATCGTTGTTATGTATAAATAGTATTTAATCAAAAAATAAAAATAATATAATAGCGCCTTAGTTTAGAAATTTCACAATGGTGTAGGCATGATCTATGGTGACCATGGCGTCGTTGTTAACATGTTTTGTAGTAATGCTTGTAACTGCACGAAATAAATGATGGAAATTTTGTTGTTTGGTATCAACATTGTAATCACATTTGTCATTAATCATTCTATTGGAGATGAAGATAGAAGGAGATAACAAGATAAAAAGCAAATCCCAAATTGGATCAAGGTATTAATCAAGTTATCATCAATATCAATACTCCATTTTGATGGATTAAGGATTTCAACCAAGATCCAAGATAAACAGAAGGCAACATAGGTCAAACAAATATTAAATGCAAAAAAATAAAAAATAAAATGCATTAAAAATATTTTTAAAAGGTGAATAAAATATAAAATCCATAAAGCCCTTCAAAACACCAAATAAATGACTAAGAAAATTATGGAAAAAGGATAAAATCAAAAAACTATTTTTTAACCAATTAAAACCAAGCAACAAGGATAAAATCAATGAAAAATAGAAAATCATGAAAATAAAATCTCAAATAATAAAATCAGATGAAGAAAAATGAAAGAGAATTTATAAATTATTTTCATAACTTTTTGAGTTAAAATGGATTTAAAATCAATGTTTAAAGTTAAATCAATTTTAAAACAAAAATCAGGAAATAAAATAAAAAGAGAAAAAGCCTGGAGTTTTGGATCCATTTTATTAACTGATTTGGCATATCTAATAGTCTAGAAGTGAATGCTCATAGTAGAAATTAGCTTGAAAATGCGCATTGGATCTAAAAAAAGGCAGCCAATAGAAACATTTCACATGACAACAAACTCTGGTGCTATGGAAACGCCTCCAATCTCCTTCTCTGGTGATCTCTCACTAGAGTTCTGGTGAACTGTAACTTTAGGTTACAAGATCAACACCAAAAGATTCCTTTCATCAATGTGGACTCAACCATGGCTTTCAAATTCATTTATATTAACTATATGAAGGGAATTTTGAAGAATAAGAAACAAAATGTAAAACAGATTTTCAAAAATACAAAAGGTAAATGCCTCAGTTCAACATAATTTAACGTCCAAAAAGCATCAACATATCATAAGCTACATTACAATATCAAATTTGAAGCAAATGGATGCTTCTAACTACCTGAACAAAGATGTGTGAAATGAGCACATCAGAGCATATCGTATGAGCAATTCAGAGCACCTCGAGCTTCATTCTTGATCCTTTAGCTTAAGAGAAGAATGACTAAGCGAATGGAAGAGAGAAAACAACTTGGAGAGACTTTGAAAGGTGAAAATGAAACTCACAATGTGGATGGTTCAAGTGTGATCTGATCAAGGTGTTTTTGGCTCTCAAAAGCTTGTGAAATGAAGAGAATAAGGTCTCTATTTATAGGTGAGGATGATTGAATATTGAGAGGAATGAAATGATCAAAGTTTGATTGAAATCATGTACACCCTTATAATGAAGAAAATGTGACTTGTATTTTCCTAAAACCTACCTTAAACCTGCATTTTAGGTGTTAATTAACTTCAAGGAACTTTGTAAGCATGATTATAGTGGAAATCACGTGGTAAATTGGCTTGTAAATGAGAATTAAGGAACTTAAAAATCTGATCATGGTGAATTTTTTAGCTTCAAGTGACCATGTTTCAATAAATTAGGCATCATGTATAAAAGGCATTTTTATTCCATTCTTTTTAAAACCTGCTAACATCATAACAAAGATCATAATGTGCCAAGAAAGATTGAATTTGGATGCTTGTATCAAAATTTATGGCATGTTGAAGCTGGCACAAAATTTTGATGGTGCAAACTTGAAAAATTCTAAGTCCTGATGACCTATAATGCCTTCAAACTTTTGATGATCCACCAAGCAGAATTGGCTCTTGTCATGTAAAGAGAAGTTGTAGAGGATGTTGAGAAGTGTCATATGCAATAAGAAGCATTAAAAATATTGAAAATTGAAGGAGTTGTGATCTTTTGAACTTTGACTTTCAATGTTGACTTTTTAGGTCACACTATTTTGAATCAACTTGTAACCATGAAATTTTCTTGCATTTCAAGGTACATGGATGATAATATGAACAAAAAATAATGTGCCATTGAATATCCTTTTATTAAGTTAACCAAAGCTTGAGGTAACTTGTTAATGAAGGCATGCAAATAAACACATGAACCTTTGACTTTTCTTGAGGAACAAGCTACTAAAACTTGGGCAATCCTTGATAAAAATGAAGCTGAATGATGCTTGAGGCCATATAATTTGAAATTAAAGGCCAACCTTGATGAATAGGCCCTTGAGAATCAATTGTTGGCTACACCTTAACTTGGGGGACCAAAACCCTAACTGAGGAACCATGTTTGTTGCTTTTGATACAAAAATCTACCTTGCAAAGAAAAAAAAGGCAAAATATATTTTTTGATATTTTGATTAGTGATTAGTGAAACATAAAGCATATAGACACAAATGAAAAAGATACACAAATAGTTGCTTGATGATCCCTACAAAGGCAAACCAAAGGTAAGAGGGTAGAGGGAAACCAAGTATGTGATCTTATTTGTATTGAAAATGCAAATGATATGTGGGATCTTAGGGTGAAAAATTAAGGTATGACACTGAGGCCCAAAGCTCCAAGGAAAAAAAAGAATGAAACGAGTGCAGAAGACCAACCTCATTCTTCATTCCTTTAAAACACATTCAACCTGTTTGACCTGAAACATTAACTTCGTCGCACTGGAAGTCGCTTCCATCAGCGACAGAGGTTCAAAACCTCCCAAACATGTATCATACTGCTCGTATACCCCCATTCTATAATTTTCAAACCGTTTTCTCTAATTTTTACTCTAACACTCAAACCGCATCAAAATACGTATGAGCCCTAAATCACAAATTTGCAAATTAAACACTAAAGCAAATGGAATAAATACCTACAACCATGGGGCTTTGATTCCTCAGTTTGAACACTACATGATAGCAACTCGGATTATCGTGAATGTATGCAAGAAAGTCTACCTACGGGGATGAGGATCTCCCTGATTTTTGTTGCAATTGATGGCGATGAATCACAAGAGGAATCTCCATAACCACCCCAATGAGGTAAATGCTTTGACTTTTCTCTTCTTCAATATCCTTATTCTTCTTCTTTCTTCTTTGAGTTCTTAGTTTGTAGGAAAAATTGATGCGTATCGTTGTGTCTTCTGCGATGATGCTGATGTGTGATATGCTTAGAATTATTGGTGAAATTGCTTGTGTGAAAATGCAGAGTTGAGAGTTGCAGTGTGAGTATGGAGAAAAACAGAGTGTTGTGTGTGTGATGACTGGGAATGAGGATTGAAATTGAAGTTTGATTAAAGAATTTGTGAATTGTGATTACTAATTCTGCAGTGAGAGTCTGAATATATAAAGTTTGAGAGTTAATAAAGTCTAACTCTATTAAAGAGTGTGTTTGGATGAAGCATTTTAATGAGGGAAAATAATTTTTTGAGGGAATTTAAAATGATTTGACCAAAATCCATTGTTTGGATAAAAATTATGGAGAATTGTTAAAATGATGCAAATTTAAGAATTATTTTGTTCAAGTCAAATTTAAGGAATTTCAAATGACACCAAAAAGTAAAGAATTTGAAATTGATTCTTCTCTCTTTACAGTGCAAATGTTAAATTGTTTATTATTAACTTTTCAAATTTTGCAAAATGGTCCTCATATTTTATAAAAATTTAAAATTTATCCCAAAAAATTGCAAATAAATCCCTAAGAATTTTCAAAATTTACAAATTAGTTCCTTAAAATTGTTAAAAATTACAAAGTGATCCCTATTTTCAAATATTAGTTTTGGCCCAAAAGTTATAAAATTTATAAAAATGACCCAAATTTTTTAACAATGAATCACCTTAATACTCCATCCAAAAAAAAAAAAAATGAATGAATTTCAGTTGAATAATTTAAATTGCTTAGAATTTTGAATTTCTTAAAGATTCTAAATTATCTCATCCAACACACTCTTAGAGTGTGTTTGGATGAAGCATTTTAATGTGAGAAAGTAATTTTTTGAGGGAATTTAAAATGACTTGACCAAAATTTATTGTTTGGATAAATATATAGAGAATTGTTAAAATAATGTAAATTTATGTAGCATTTTATTCAAGTTAAATTTAAACAATTTCAAATGACACCAAAAAGTAAGGAATTTGAAATTAGTTCTTCACTCTATGTCATCCAATTGTTAAATTATTTATTATTATTTTTTTAAATTTTGCAAGATGGTCCTTAGATTTTATAAAAATTCCAAAGTCACCCCTAAATTTTATGAAAATTCCAAATTCACCCCTAATTGTTTTTACAAATTGATCCATATTTTATTCGTATTTTAATTTTGGCTTAAAAGTTTTAAAATTTATGAAAATGACCCCAAAAATTTAACAATGAATCATTTTAATAATTCATCCAAACAAAGAATTTAAAAATGAATGAATTTTAATTGAATCATTTAAATTACTTAGAATTTGAATTCCTTAAAACAGGGAGGTCCCAGAGGATGTTCGGGGGAGCGGTGGCACAGAGCACCATCTTTTTAGGGGCACCAATATATATATATATATATATATATATATATATATATATATATATATATATATATATATATATATATATATATATATATATATATATATATATATATATATATTATTTATTATACTTAAAGGTTTGTTATTTGCGCTTGATTTCAATTGAAGATAATTTTTTAAAGAATCTTGATTTTGATTAGATTATTGGTAATTTTGCAGTAAAAAAAATACTAGGAGGTTGATATTCAAAGATTAATAGTTAGAGGTTGCAACTACTGTGAGAATTGAAATGCTATGATACATGTTAAGATATATATATATATATATATATATATATATATATATATATATATATATATATATATATATATATATATATATATATATATATATATATATATATATATATATATACATTATAACTACTTTTGTCATAATTTCATTGTAATTTTGATTTAGTGTAAACTTTTCAATATCAGTGTAATTTTTTACTTTTTTTTTTACAATTATATGACTTATAAATCTGGTATAAAAATTGTGAATTAAGAAAAAAACACTAAATTCATAATTTTGACAAACACTCAAAATCTCGATGACGGCTCTGTCTTAAAAATTATAAGTGACATCATCCAAACACACTCTTAACTCTTAGTATAAAATGGATGAATAACATTGCTAGAGTTAGTTTAGATCCAGTGAGGGTTAGTAGTGTAATTGCCATGATAAGTTAGTTAAGGTTAGTTGCATCAGTTATGACTCTGTTACAGGAGAACAGTTAGTGATAGTTGTATTTTGTTAAGTTAGTTAATTTGGATGTGGCTTCAATTAGTTTCGAACTTAGTTAGACTTGGATACAGTGGAGATTCAATTAAATTAGTGTTAGTTAAATTATGCTATGTGAATTTATGTTAGCTGTTAGTGATATGTTGCCAAGTCACTGCTTGGAATCTTTGTTATTGAACAAGTAAAAGCAGTAAGTGTATGGTGGTTGAATTCACTTTGAGTTAGTTTGAATTTTGTTGATTGCTTGAACTCTTGGATAGTCAAGTTATTATCTCAGATTTATTATCTTGCTGTACTTAAATCCTTAAGTACGGGAATTTCTAAAATAGTGAATCGTTTTTTTTTTTTCTCTTAAGTTCATTTTTTATTTCAATTTTTCATTCAAATCTTTATTTTTTCTCTTTCTCATATTTCTATTTTTGTTTTTCTCTCTTTTTCATATCTCTCTCTCTCTCTCTCTCTCTCTCTCTCTCTCTCTCTCTCTCTCTCTCTCTCTCTCTCTCTCTCTCTCTCTCTCTCATATCTCTATTTTTTTCTCTCTTATACTTTTAGTGGTGTAGATGATTTGTCTCACTTCAATAATGACTCAGACATACAATTAATTTTCTATCTCACAAATTATTATTAGAAAAATATCTATTTTATTTTAATTAATTATTTTTATTATTTGTGATAAAAAATTATTTTAAAATATCAAAATTTCAATTTTTTTATAGGCCACTATCAACAACATACTTATTTTTTTAATTAACAATTGTTTTCATTCAAAGGATAAAAGTGTTATTTTCAAATGTAAAATAAAATTTACAGATCACTATCAACAACATACCTATTTTTTTTAAAATTTTAATAAAATAACACTATATATTTATCTCACGAGTCATTTTTAACATAATATCTATTTTAATTTAATTAATCATTATCTTAATTTAAGAGACAAAACCCATATTTTTAAATATCAATTTTTATCTTTTTTTCATCTCACAGTTTTATTAATAATTATTTAATAGAATTAAAATTATATAATTATTGTTCATTTTATAATTAAATTAATCATTTTAAATTTTGCATTTGTATCAATTTTATATTTAATAATTATTAATTTTTTAATCTCACGAGTTCATTTTTTGATAGACATAAGCAGTTCAAGCCTTAAAAAACACAAACAAACAGTTTTTTCTCCCTAGTTAGGGGAACTACGTCGACTCTGATTCTCATTTCCGATGAGATACGTAGGCAGTGGAGTAGGGCCAATTTGAGCACTCTCTTAATTTTTCCTACATTTTCCCATAACTTTTCTTTCTCTTATCCAGTTCTAGTAGAAGTTTCAGTTCAACAGCAGTTTATTCCTCACCCTTTGAAAAAGTTCTAGCAAACGTGGATCCCGTCGGATACGACGGACGATCTGGGGTGCTAATACCTTCCCATTTTGTAACCGACTCCCTTACTCTTTCTCTTTGGTTCGTAAGAGCCCGCTTTGTCCCTTCTTTTTCGGTTTGTGCAAAATTACCATTCCTTTGGGATAAAAATGTCTGGCTGACGACTCTTCCTTTTCCGCGTCACTTTCGCGTCTGTACCAGGATGAAAATATCGGGAGCAATAGTTGTAACACCCCAAAATTTGCCCTCTAATTTATTACCCTAACTAGCTTATGCTTCACATTTCATCTGCATTTTTCATTAGGCCATAACACTCACAATTATACATTTCATTGGCTCTTCAGGCATGGGCTCTTCAGGCATGGCTCTTCAGGCATGGTTTTTTTTCTCTATTCAAAGATTGTGGTTTAGGGTTATTCCCCAATCATGGGACACTCGACAAAAATTTCTTGGTATAATTTGTCAGTATAATTTGATTATTCAGGGAATTCTACCATTACATGGAGTGTATGTTTGTTGAAGATTTTTGGCCTGTACGGGACCCGTTAGGGTTTCATACCGAGGGTTGTAGGACACCATGTCAAATCATTTTGTTGATGGAGGCGCGAGTACAAAAAATGAGATTTATGAGTTCTTTGAACAAGAGGATGAGGATTTAAGGTTGAAGTTAGAATGTCACTAAAAAAAAATATAAATAATAATAATATTATTCGGATTCATCCAAGTGACTACTTAATGCCATGAGTTCAAGACATCATGCAAGATGCAGTTCTAATCTCATTTTCAAGTCATATTCCATAGATCATTATCAAGGCAAGGTCAATACATAAACCACATCCGTATCACATTAAAACCGGCCCATTTGAAGCCCATGTACTTTGAGCTCATTCGTAAAAAAAAAAAAGGAAGCCATTTACTTTGAGATTATTTGCCAAAAAATATTTTAAGCAAATTAATAAGCAAGAGGAATTTCCTATGCTTCGTTTGGGCATCATGCTTTAGCAATGTGGTCACGACGGTATTGATGTTTGTTATGTGACGGATATGTAATGCTACTTATGTTTTGGGATCTTTCCAAGTTTTAACTTTGGCCATCATCATCTCTCTCTCAACAGAGTCAGTCTTGGCTCCTTACATAGGGGAGTTCGGAAAATCGGAATTTTTGATGGCGATCTCTCAAATTATGCAAATCTTAACTTAACAGAAAATTGACAATGAAAATCTCACTGTCTGACAAATTATCATAGGAAAAAGTTTGATACCATTCATAACAGAAAATTATGGAAAATATTCGAATTGATATAACAGGAAATTTGACTGTTACAAAGAAAATCCACAACACCAAATTCACCAAAAATTCAATCACATATATACATGAAAGAAACAGAGTTTTAGAGAAGCTTCTAATGTTACCAGAAGGACCATTACACAATTCCAACAGAAAGCGAAGAATTGAACAAAAGCTCCCATGTTTTTTGCAATCTCTCTCTCTCTCATCATTCTTCAATCATCATCATCACTGAGTGATAATCACACCATCATCTGAACATCATTCACACATCTACACACATCCCTCAATCTTCGGTCTTCATGAATAACCTACAAGATAGCAAAATCAAAGCAAAATTGATAAGAGAAAACAGTTACACAGAAAAAGAATCAGTTACGAGGAGTTGATAAAAGAAGCTTAACAAGAAAAAGGACTCTGTAACAAAAAGGCCCTTTCTCAACGCAGAACTCGGATTCTTGGATAATTGATCATCAATCTTCTGCATCATAACTTCAAGGACCATCCTCCCTTCAATCCATTATCATCAGTCTCACTTTCATAACTTTGAAAATCCTACAAAGAAGAATAACTCAGAATTCAGAAATGATAAGCAAAAAGAAATTTTCAATACCAAAAACGGTTACAAATCTCTAACCGAAAACTAACCAACTAATAGAATTATAACAAATCTATAACAAATGTTTTACATTGAAATTCCATTCCCACCCTCAGAGATATTCTCCTATAAAGAGCCAACTCCATTGTAATTTGGTGGGCTGACTTTTTCATCTCTCATTTTCACTCTACCTTCAAATAGCTCCTTCATAGATCCCCGAATCTCTCACTTCTCTCCCTTCGAACTTCATCTTCACCATTCCACCATTTCATCACCTTCTTCACTGACTTCTCCTTCTTCAACTCTTCATGCTCATCCCTCCAATCATTCTCCACCATTCCTCATTCATTCTTTCTCGTAATTCTTCGTTCTTCACCAGCTCTGTTCCGTTATCTTCATAACACTCATAGTCATCAATCTTCAAAGAAAAACCTACAAGTTACATAACAACAACATCACTAAAAATATCGGTTGTGATTGGACAAAGAGGAAACAAGGTAGAAGAAGGAGAAGGTCGCGGAAAAACAGAGAAAAAGAGTCTGAATTCGTACCAAGAAAGGAGATCGAGTAACAATTCCGCGACTACATCAATCTCTGCTCCAATCTTCGACTATAGCTTTGGTTACCTCATCGATCGAACTCCACCTTTGATTGTCACCATCGCCTGCAACATACAGCTGCATCTTCGTCTTCATTGTGCGGATTCGTAGGGCGTCGCCATCGGCATCCTCAGTGCACCAACGTCTCTGACACAAGATCGATCCAACCTACAATCATAACACAATGATTCAATAAGGTTTTGCGCCACAATAATCCAATAACCAGCGAAGTTCAAGAAACAATACATCGAAGAAGGAAAAGGGGATCGAGTCAGATACTTACACAGGAAATGCGTCGAGATCACCTTCGTTTTAAAGGTATGTCGATTTCGCCTTGAAACTTGCAAATATTCACCACTATTGTGTGGGCTTTGATTAGGTGAACAAAGAACCCCTGAATCTGAACACGAATTTGCAATCTTTAAGGTTTTTGTGAGATTTGAAATTGTGAGGGTTGGGTTTCGGATTTGGGGTAAATGTGATGTTTAGGCGGTGATTGAGAGGTGGACTTTCGTCTTCTTCGGTTGATTCGTGGCGGCGGCGCCGTTTAGGGTTAGTTGGATGCGAGAAGATGAAGAAGATGGATTTAGGGTTTGAGAGAGAGAGAGAGAGAGAGAGGTTGTGTTTAAGTCTAAGTTTTCTCACGTTGTTCTTTAAGTTATAATGTGATTTGCTTTGTTTTTTTTAGGAATTTCTTTTGTGTTAATTGAGACAATTAATCTTCATAATCTCTTAGTGAATGCAACGTTAATATTAATTGGAACAATAAAAAGTCATAATCCTCAATTAATTTCCACCACCACCAAATCCGTTAGAGATAAGATCATGAGATTTTTGTGACTTTCCACCATACCGGTGGTGACACTTGTTATCGCCCGTTTGACTTTCTTTACCGTGATCGCATGTGCGTTAATGTACCATTGTTATTTTATTCCCTATTGCATAAGCCGTCGGATGAGAATACCCTTGGATATGACCTTGATCTGACGCTCCAGATTGGAGTCAATCTTTGACCATAAACCACCATAGACCCTCAGGCCTGTTATGCGTTTGGGCCTTATCCAAACTGCTTTCCACACCCTCTTTTAAGCCCACTGCATTTTGTTTAACTGAAATTTTACTTTGTCAACACTCCTCTGCTTTCTTTCTTATTTTGATTTTATATTCTTTCCCTTTTTTCGATTATTTTTCGCATTTTATTTCCATTTATGATTTAAGTTCATTTTAGAAATTCTTGCAAATTTTTACACCTTTATTCATTTGTCCATATTTTTGCATCCTCGTCTTCATTTCATTTACTAACACTCTTTTTGTGGTGCAAGGTATTACGCGAGGATTCACTTACGGATTTGGATTATTTTCTTTTCATTTTGCTTTGTATTTTTGTGGTTTATACTTTGTGATGTAATAATTGGAATTTTATGTGTGATACCTATAATTAGGATATAAAAAGTTAAAATGAAGCATTTAGATGACTAATTTTCAAAAATAAAGAAAAGGAGTTATTCGACCCAAAATCGAAGAATTTCAAATAAATAAATAAATAAATAAAGTTTCATGTGACATTAGGCTTCCTCGATTATCATCGCTCCACTCCAATACACCCAAAAGCAAGCCTTATATGTTACACACCATAAGTCGTGCGTCTCAGCACCACGCAACCAACCCACCCGATCCATCGTTTCATCCCATTTACGATTTACACACGTTTTCACCCACCATGACGTAGGAGGACCATTTTATTCACTATTACTTTTTTGTACTTGCATTTCTAGTCTAATATCCACTTAGGTAGCTTAGATCTTTCAAGCTTCACTAACCATAGGTCACCATTAAAACTCAATTAACTTAGGGTAAAGTCTAGGTTCCCTTAGAGTTTTTCCTTTCTCAATTTGAGTCTCACATCTCACCTTTAAAGAAAAAGCAAAAACATTTAAAAGGAAAGTAGGTACAATACACCACGAGCCTTAAGCCATATGGGAAATGATTAGTGGAGGTCTCCTCCACTCTTCTAGAATGTTTTACAAACGTTCCATTGGGGGAGATCTTGGAAAGTATTCACTCATGTATCATAGTCTTTAGTGTTGTACCCACGATAAACATAAAGTCAAAAAACTTCTTCTAAAAGACAATAAACCAACAAGACATCACATCTTCTCTTCTCATCTCATTCTTTGCGGACGAATGCGACTTGCCTCAACAGTTCAAACAACGATACGGTAAACACCCTCGAGTCAGAGTCGGTAACACCTGAGCTAGAGATTTGGCAACGTCATCCTAAAAAACATAAGCAAATCTCCGCCTTAGTTAGACGAACTACGACGAATCTGATCCTCATTTTCCCGATGAGGTACGTAGGCAGTGGGGTAGGGCCCATTAGAGCACAATTTTTATTTTCCCTACATTTTCCCTTTTCTTTGTTCTCCTTTTCCAATTCCTTTCTCATTTCACTTCCATTCCAAATAGCAATTCTTTCATCTAAACAGCATCTTATTTCTCACCCTTTGAAACAAACTAACAAGCGTGGATCCCGTCGGGTACGGCGGACGAATTGGGGTGCTAATACCTTCCCAATTCGTAACCGACTTCCGAACCCAGATCTTTGGTTCGCAAGGCCTCATCCTTTTCCTTCTTCCTCGGGTTTGTGCAACATTACCTTTCCCATTCATTCGGGATAAAAATGTCTGGCTTTCGACTCTAACATTTCCGCGTCACTTTCGCGTTTGTACTAGGATGAAAATCCCGGGAGCGACAGCTGGCGACTCTACTGGGGATCGAACCCAGAATCTCTGGTTTCCCCTTTGAGAGTCAATCCTAGCGCTTGTCTGTTTTTGTTTTCGTTGGGTGTTTATTCATTTGATGTTGTGCTTTAGTTTAGCTGTACTGTTTTATTTAAAGTTTATCGCTTTACAACTTTATTTACAGCTTTATGCATTTTACTTTACTGTTGCATATACTGACATATACTGAATTGGTTGTTCTGGTTTTCCTTGGTGGGATGGGATTATTGTGAAATAAGCCAAATATCCGACTTGAGTATACACATAGGATTTAGAGAAGGCAGTCGTGTGGCTTGCGTGGTCTTGAGCACGTGTATTTTTCACGATTCCCAAACCCAGATCAGGCTCTCTTGGGATATGTTCTATACTTCCTAGGCAGACCACAGAGTGTTCCCACATGAGCTGCTAACGCTAGGAACCGATTACCGAGGACCTTAGTGGAAACAACCCTCTCCAGTGGTGACAGTGGCAGACCACATTTTGTGGCAAACCCATTCGCACCTGAGGGCCCACTAGGAAATCGCACAGGATGACCTTGTTCTCTCATAGGAGCCCAGTTAAAGGAATTGGTCGTATGACGATAGTATTGTACCATTCGGGATGAATATACTATTGTTTCTCGACTTCAGTTCTCGAAGCCGGGAACTTATGAAGGATGCTTGTTTTCCCGGACTCAGTTGAGACCTCCCTGAGTAGTACATAATGCCTAACTGATTCCCTGATTTGGTCATGAGCCATTTCTCGGAAATGGTGAACGTATTATTGCTGCTCGACTTTGAGAGTCCGTGATGTTGACCCGTAGTAGCACACCCGTGAGATTGGGAGGGGTTTACAAGTTTGCAGGAACCCTAAACTTCCAACATACCTGCTTTACCAGTGTTACTCCATGATATGATCCGGTCCTATATGATACCTGGTTAAGAATTCTGGAATTTCTGCACAGAGATAATGACAAATGATCTTCACCAACACTTGGTTATCTGATCCACACTAGCGTCAGACCGCTGATCACATGCCAGTTGTATACATGACATCATGGCATTTTAGCATACATGTTCAGTTATTTCTAAGGATCACATATCTGAATTAAATCGTTGGAATTTTTCTGCATTAAAACATGGATCAAAACAGATAGATTCCTTGGAAATAACCGAACATGGCATTTGCATACATCCTTGCATTTATGACAGGTGTTCAGGGAAAAATTCTTATCCTGACTTGGTTTCTCTCAAGAATGGCCAACTTGAATCATGATTGTCAGGGTATGGGCATGGAACAACTCTGAGCGGAGGTGACTGAGATGAAGGCCTAACTGGGGCATTTTATAATAGACATTTGGGCATTGTCCCAGGATCAGAAACTGCTGAGAGAAGAATTCAACTTGATGAAGACTCAGATGAAGCTGCTTACGGGAATCATGAATGTTATGTTGAAAAAAGAAAGTAGCCATGTGTCTGCTTTTCAAACAGAAGGTCATGTTTCTCCCATCTCTTTGGGATGTCCACTAAATCAAGAGTTGTTAGGTGGATTTCCTCTACAGTTTGAGTCTCTTCACCAGCAATCACCACTTGGAAGTCGGGAAAAGCCTAAGATAGGAACCAGCTCTGTGTTGCCTAATACAAGTGAACTGATTGATCCTACATCAATCGTCGCCAAATAAGTGAGCACTTTCTTTCCTTACCAGTGATCTTCTTTAGCTGTTGCGCCTTGGTTTCCAGGAGAAAAACTTCAACAGGTTTCGTGTGTAGTGCCTCCATCGGCAGCAATCCGTTATCAACAGAAGCAAGAAAGGGTTATTGATCCGGTACCCATGTATTACGCTGAGTTGTGCCCACAACTACTCAAAACGGGGTTGATTTAGTGTCGCAAGCTAACTCCTCCTTCTGGTAAACTTCACCAAGGTTGGAATCCTTACGCCTACTGTGTTTTTCACTCTGGAGCTCCTGGACATGATGTTAATGATTGCAAGGAGTTTAAACATCAAGTGCAAGACTTAATTGATGAAAGGGTAATCACTTTTGGACTGACCGGGCCGGAAGTTCCGCAAGATGAAGCATGCAGGAATACAAAAGAGGTGGTCAACTTTCCTTCTTCTAGAATCATTGCTCAGGCCAAGTCCTCAAAGGGGTTACATCGACAACCGTCATTCTCTCCTCGGCCGAGTATGAGTAAGAGAGTGCAGGGGCATGTTAGGAACTCAAAGCAATATCAACAACAAAGTGTTCAATCACAACCTCAGGGTCAACAACAACAGGCACAAAGACCATTTCAGGAAAGAACAAGAGTGAGGAACAACATACTTGATCCTATCCCGTGTCTATATGTTGTATTTCTTCCAGAGCTGCTGAAGTTGAACATGGTCGAGCTTCGTACCATGAGAGCTCCTTTTCCTAACAACCTACCTCCGAATTTTGATGCAAATTCCAGATGCAAGTTCCATTCGGGTGCCCAGGGGCACAATATTGAGAAATATTGGGCTTTTCAGAACAAGGTACAAGACCTAGTTGACTCCAAGGCAATTAATTTTACTCCTCACCCAAATGTACTCTAGAATCCAATGCCTAATCACGGTGGAACCGGTGTCACGGTTGTTCTACCAGATGGTCCACGTTAAGCTGAAGTCTTCAAGTTAATCACCCAGGACGCTAGGGTATTCATGAAGCAAATAAAGCCAAAAGTATTCAAATACTCTCAGTGATGGCATTTGTGTGTTTGCCTTTCTTCATTGTTCTTTTTCATCCCTATTGAGGGGAACTACATCGCTCTGATTCTTCATTGGTCTTGAATTAATGGAGATACGTAGGCAGAAGATCGTCAGGTCTTTCCGAGCAACCTTATGTGGCAATTTTACTCCCCAGCTTTACTCTTTCCTTCAGACGTCTCGTGTCAGAGTCAGAATAGCTAGAAGAAGATGTATGATTGCCATGGTTGGGTATACGGCTGCAACTTGAAGATTACAAGTCTGTGAAAGAGCCATTGATCACTGAAAGTATCCAAGACTGACAGGTCTAGGCGGAGTCAAACCTCCTCAACTACGGTAATATTTAGTTTCTTTACTGCATTTCCATTTGTAGTTTCTGTTATGTGCTAAACATTTGTCTACAAGTATGAAATTTTTTTGCTTTTGAATGTTAGAAATAATAAAACTCACATGTTTTTCTTGAAGAAATTCATTCGCATTCACTTATAATTTTGCATGTGTACATCGCAATACCAATTATCGTGCTTAAACTTTATGAAGGAGGATGACGAAACAAAAACGCAAAAATCTCTAATTGTGTGCTCTTAAATAAGACCCTGTTGACGATGTACATGCTTTGTTTCAAATCCCTAAACACTAGAGATATAAGGGAGATAGACCCTCGCTAACCCCTTTGAGCCTTGAAGTAGGAGTTTCTTTTCGCATGAAAAAACCCTCACATGTAACCCAGGGACAGGGTAGATGTCAGCTAGTCGGACCAAGCATTCAGGCTTTCATAAAGGAGTGTATTTGAGGATCCATTACGTTCCAGTATGCTAATCAAGAGGTCCAAAGACCAGAAACCACAATGGTTATCCAAGTCAAAAGGTCCAAAGATTGAAAACCACAATGGTTATCCTTCGTCAACCAAAGAATGAGGCAGACACAACCCTCGTGAAGCAATCAAGACAAACAGTGTCACACGATTTTTTTTTAAAAAAAGAAATGAAAAGCCCGCAAAGTCGAAACTTGAAAACAAGCGACTTAGGAAAAAGTTAGGGCATCCCGCTGGACTTCACAATCTAAGATTCACAAGAATCAGTCCAGGAAAAAGTTAGGGATAAGCAAAAGAATGAAAGGCGAAAATGCAAAGAGGATTACATAAGAAAGATCCTTAAGCAAGAACAAAGTCGTGTGATACATACACGAAGATAAATGGGTGACTGACTCCAAACAATAACCTGATTGGTGCTTGAACTGATAGCAGCAATGGATACTCAACCAGCACGAAACCCTTATGAAAGGTGAACGCTTGTGAAAATTTGTTGAACATAGGAATGGAGAACATCACGAAGAGTGGGTGGGCACAAATAAACTTCAAACCTATATCCTTTGTTTCTGTAACCGTGAACCAGGCCATGATACAACCCTCAAAAGTCTTAACTGAAACAGGGTTATTTTGAGAGCATACTACCACGAGACCGCATTCCTGACTCCTATGAGTTGTGGTAAAAGATCCTTGTTGGTATTGCATGTACATACTTTCATTCAAAAATAATGGCGTATCTTAACCAGTGATTCGCTCACAAAGGTTTGCGACACCTTTTCAATAAAGACTTCAAGATTAACATGTGTGTTGCATTAAAATTTTCATTCTAAGAATAAACATTTTTTGCTTGCATACATTTGTTAGCATCATAAATGGTTCACATGCGGAAATTCAATCCAGAAGCTTAAGCTTACTAAGTTGAGAAGTCTAAAACTTCTGAAAGAAATTCATGTCGAGGTGCACTTTTCCGAGAAAGCTCCATCGAGTAAGGACTTTCCCAACTAGTCATGGTAAGAGCTAGCCAATTCGGGGAAGTTATGTCGAGCAATCTCTTCAAAGATTCAGCCAAACTAGGGCAATCACCTCGAAATTCAAATATCTCCAAGAGCAAAGATTAGTCAGTCAAGTGCAAAACTATTCAAAAACTCGTACTGGGGCAAGCCACCCCAATAGCACGAGAATTCATTCTTTCCCGAAGACACACAATCAGAAGCACAAATCCATAGTTCAGAGTACCATGGCAGCTATTGATAACGAGAAAAAGTATCGATTATATTGCTATGTTTCAATACCGTTTTATCGCATAATTGTCGTTTTAACACCCGATTCCTCGAGTTTTCTTTGCCATTTTGCAGGTACATCATATACAGAGCTAAATCAAGAGCCACAAGTGAAATGAGCAAAAACAACCATTAAAAGATGAAGAAAAAGAGAATTCTGCATAACCTGCATTTTTTGTTACACTCACGGTCGTCACCTAGGAGTCACGACCGTGACACGCCAAAAGGAGCACTCACGACCGTGACACGCCAAAAGGAGCACTCACGACCGTGACAAGTCCCTCACGACCGTGACGCATATCAAACAAGGAACACGAACGTGACACCCTTGTCACGACCGTGACAAGGGAAAACTAGGGTATTTGACTGAAGACTTGGTCATGAACGTTACGCTACATGAAATCCAACGTGCCTATTTTCCAGCAGACCCAGTATTCCAACGTTTCCCTGGATTCTCTCATTTTCCTACGAGGCCCAAGCTGTTGGTGTAAGCCCTAGAGGCCAATACTTTTTGGTACTTGTATCGGATTATTCGTTTAATAATAAAAGGCATTTCTTTATTATGTTTGTCTTTCAAAATAATAAAGTCCCTAGAATAGTTAGTCTGTTTAATGAAATGTTAAGTGTGACTTAATCATGAGATCCCATTAAACATAAAGACATTATTCTTAAAATATCCGTAGTCAAGCTTTATTGCAAAGTGGGATAACATTAAAGCATTGAGACTATTATGAAGATAGACTGATGATCACATCTCATGGATCATGGATAAAGAGTTATCAAGTCTTGACATAGGTATAAATATTAGGAGTAATATTTATACCGGATTGACCCGCTATGAGAATACTACATAGTATGTTATGCAAAGTGTCATAAGTTATTCTCATGGTGATAATGGTGTATTACCACCCTTCGACCTGAAACCACTATGGACCCTAGATGTAGAGTCGGGTGCTTTATTGCTGATCAAACATTATCCGTAACTGGATGATCATAAAGACAGTTGATGGGCACTCCACGAAGCATGCTGAGGGACATGAGTGTCCTAGATGGAATTTGCCAATCCTGCATAACAGGAGAAATGTCTAAGGGCCCAATATTGAACCGGACAAGGATGACACAGTGTATGCCTTGTGTTCAATATAGACATAGGGGCAAAAGGGTAATTGTACAAACATATATTATCACGAAAAAGGTTTTGTCAGATCACATGACATTTTCGTGACTTGGGTAGCAGTGATGTGTTGCTAGATACCGCTCACTGTTTATTATGTTAAATATATAATTTAATATAATTACCAACGTTACGAAATCCTACAGGGTCACACACATAAGGACAGTTTGATGAGAGATAGAGAAATCAAAGGAACACCGTAAGGTACGGTGCACTTAAGTGAAAATAGAAATTCGGATAATATAATAATAATTATTGTTATTTTATAATGGTTATAAAATAATAATAAAATAAATATATTTATTATAATAATAGTTATTATAATAATATATAATATTATTATGGATCATGTGAATTGGGCTTTTAGCCCGCAGCCCACAAGAGAGTCTATAAAAGGAACCCTTGTGATGAAGCTTTCACTTGATGCAATTTCGTTTTTGATTCTCTTTTCTCACTCAAATAATTCCGTTCGTAAGCAGCTAGCACTGTGACCGGAAGCTGTTCGTGTGGACTGAGTAGAGGCGTTGCACTTCATCAACGCTTGTGATCGCTGCATCAAAGATCTGAATCGCCACAAAGAGGTAACGATTCTATCACTGACCATGCTCATTCGTAAGGATCACTAAAGGAAATTTTTGTTTTCCGCTGCGTTTAGATCGCAATTTTCCTTCAGTGGTATCAGAGCCACTTACGAAACCATGGATCCGATAGCTGTTAAATTTCCGTCTTTTCTGTATTTGATTTGATTAAAACACAGAATGAATTTAACAATAAACGATTAATTAAATTTGGCATCTGTTGTGTACGATTTGGATGATTGATGTTGATTATGCTTCAGAAACCGACATTAGTATGGTGAAGTTGTGCGATACATTGATCATCCATAGGTTACACAATTAGATCGATCACTTTTATATAAGATATAAGAAATTCTGATGCAAAGATGGTATATGGGATATACTGTTTTGATTTCATCCATTCAATCACATAAGGATTGTAATTCTTTTGAAAGATCATCATTTTCATTCGCTTCGGAATCCGACGTTAGTATGGTGAAGCAATGACATGTTGATCTATCATATTGAGTTATCAATCGAGTTGTGTTTGACGACATGAAATTGTTGCATTAGGATTAATGGCAGTACAAGTGTTGTATTGCCGCAGACTTTTCCGGTTGGGGTTGTAAATGCACAAAAGTTGTGCAGGAAACGACGGCTAAGTCTGCAAAGTGTGATCAATCAGCCGAAATTTAATTTAGTTTATTTAATTATCGGAATTTTAAACTAATAATAAAAGTGTGTTTATTATTATTTATTTGTGGTGATCAGTTATGGCCTTAGTTTATCCTTTATTATTGTTTTGGGATTTTAAATACGGCCTGCGTGTCGTGCCTCTCTCTCAATCTCTTTATGTAACTTCTTTTCTCATCTCACTCCCTCGTATGTAAAACGAGTTTTCTTATATGTAATGTAATATTATGTTATGAAGAAAAAAGAAGTATTCAATATTAAAGGAGGATAACCTTGGAGATCATGCTTGGAGAAGCTTAGATCGTTATTAGGTTAGCTTAGGTTCTCTCATTGGATTGAGAGAACAATTGCGTTAGGGGCCATAATTGTATCTTTTTATATGTATGTTGATGCATGTAATTGTATGTTGATGCATGTGAGAGACGTTTTGCATGTTAAGCCGGTGAGATCAAACTAATAACAAATTCCCTCAAAATTAAATATTAAGTTTATGCTTTCCAATTTTTAGCACTCATCAAGACTAGTATCGAGCATTGTAGGTTTCGCCTACGCGAGGTGCATGTTCTATATTAGTAAGGTGTGATGGGATAATTGTAATATCCAATTGCTAAAACAATGGGTCAAACTTAACTAAACAAATTATAATAAGATTATACATGTTTAGAAGCAAGAATTGGGAATGATTCATGTGATGGATCAGAATAAGGAGTTATTCACCCAATTGAAAATATTCGAGAGTTGTATGAGATACAATTGGAAGGAGTTCCTACCTAAATAACTTAGTTTTGTGTAATCAGCCTAACGCTGACTTAAAACAAAGTGAAACATGGATCTCGACCCACTAGAAAGTCTTCCAATGGGATTTTCCGAATCAAATGATGAGGGTCATTTGTTTTGAATAAAATAGTGGGAGCATATTTGATTAAAGGCCTAATTAAATATGTTGTTTTTAATGATACTTATATTTTCATATTTCTCTTGTAGATTACCATGACAACAAACACATCGAACAATATTTTGCGATCCATCCTAGATAAGGAAAAATTGTCTGGGACAAATTTCCTGGATTGGCACCGTAATCTGAGGATTGTCCTCAAGCACGATAAGAAGCTGTATGTCTTGGAGACACCAGTTCCTGAGGAGGAACCTCCTAGTTCTGCACCAAAGGCAGAAAGAGATGCTTATAAGAAGCATTTCGATGATGCCAATGAAACCGCTTGCCTCATGCTTGCTACCATGAACTCTGAGTTGCAAAAGCAACACGAGAACATGTCTGCGTTCGATATGATCGGACATCTGAAAATGCTTTATCAAGAGCAAGCAAGAAATGAGAGGTTTCAGGTTTCAAAGTCCCTTTTTAACAGCAAGTTAGCTGAGGGAGCCCCTGTAAGTCCCCATGTACTCAAGATGATTGGGTATGTGGAGAACCTTGACAGATTAGGGTTTCCCCTTGGAAAAGAACTTGCAATTGATCTGATCTTGCAATCGTTGCCAGAGAGCTTCAGTCAGTTTGTCCTGAATTTCAATATGAATGACTTGGACAAAAGTCTTCCAGAACTGCTAGGCATGTTGAGAACTACTGAGCAGAATATGAAGACAAAAGGGAAATCCATTCTGATGATCAGTAATGGAAAGAAACAGAACAAGAGGCCCATCAAACAGGGTGGTAGAGGGAAAGGCAAGGAAGTTGCCAAACCCAAACCCACTCCTCCTGTTTTGAAGCCTAGTGGAGGAATAGCAAAGGAGGGCACTTGCTTCCATTGCGGTAAGACCGGACATTGGAAGAGAAATTGCTCAAAGTACCTGGAAGATAAGAATAATGGAGTAGAGACTTCAAATTCAGGTATTTTTGTTATTGAAATTAATTTATCTACTTCTGCATCATGGGTATTAGATACTGGATGCGGTTCTCACATTTGTACTAATGTGCAGGGGCTAAAAAGGAGTAGAGATTTGGCAAAAGGTGAAGTTGACCTACGAGTTGGCAATGGAGCAAAGGTTGCTGCTTTAGCTGTAGGAACTTATGTTTTAACTTTACCTAGTGGTTTAATAATTCAGTTAGAGAACTGTTATTATGTACCTGCAATTAGCAGGAATATTATTTCCGTTTCTTGTTTGGACAAGTTTGGTTTTTCATTCATAATAAAGAACAATTGTTGCTCCATTTATTTGAATGATATATTCTATGCTACTACAAAAATGAATAATGGACTATATGTCCTTGATCTTGAAATGCCAATTTATAACATTAATACTAAAAGGTTGAAACCTAATGAGTTGAATCCAACTTACCTTTGGCACTGTCGATTAGGCCACATAAATGAGAAACGCATTTCCAAACTCCATAAAGATGGACTCTTGGACTCTTTTGATTATGAATCATATGAGACATGCAGATCTTGTTTAATTGGAAAGATGACAAAGTCCCCATTCACAGGAAAAGGTGAAAGGGCTAATGATCTTTTGGCACTCATACATACTGATGTATGTGGACCACTGAACATACCAGCCAGAGGAGGTTTTCAGTACTTCATCACTTTTACTGATGACTTCAGTAGATACGGATATGTGTATTTAATGAAACACAAATCTGAGTCCTTTGAAAAGTTCAAGGAATTCAAGAATGAAGTACAAAACCAACTAGGTAAGAATATTAAAGTTCTTCGATCAGATCGAGGCGGTGAATATTTAAGCCTAGAATTTGATGACCATCTAAAAGAGTATGGGATTCTATCCCAACTTACTCCTCCTGGAACACCACAATGGAATGGTGTATCTGAGAGAAGAAATCGAACCTTGTTAGACATGGTCCGATCCATGATGAGTCACGCCGATCTTCCAAACTCCTTTTGGGGACATGCATTATTAACAGCAGCTTACACACTTAACCGTGTTCCATCCAAAAAGGTTGATAAGACACCATATGAGATATGGAGTGGTAAGAAACCACATATGTCTTACATGAATATTTGGGGTTGCGAAGTTTACGTCAAACGACAAATTCCAACCAAGCTTGAGCCCAAATCTGACAAATGCTTATTTGTGGGGTATCCTAAAGAAACAAGAGGATATTACTTCTACAATCCTTCTGAGGGCAAAATGTTTGTCGCTCGAACTGGAGTCTTTCTGGAAAGGGATTTTATTTCCAAAGGAAACAGTGGGAGGAAAATAGAGCTTGAAGAAATTCAAGAATCACAAAACATTGAAACACCTATGGAGGAACTAGAGCAGGAAACACAAGTAGTTGTGGAAGAGCAACCTGCTCAAGTAGAACAAGACCAGCGTAGGTCAAGCAGGATACGTCACCAACCTGAGAGATATGGATATCTCATAAGTGATCAGGGTGATGTATTACTCATGGATCAAGATGAGCCTGTGACCTACAAAGAGGCCATAACTGGTCCTGAGTCTGAGAAGTGGCTAGAAGCCATGAAATCTGAAATGGATTCCATGTACACAAACCAGGTTTGGACCTTGGTAGAACCTCCTATAGGAGTTAACCCTATAGGATGCAAGTGGGTTTTCAAGAAGAAGACTAACATGGATGGTAAGGTACATACCTATAAAGCAAGACTGGTTGCAAAAGGCTATAAACAAATTCATGGGGTTGACTATGATGAAACCTTTTCACCAGTTGCAATGCTTAAATCTGTTCGGATTTTACTTGCCATCGCTGCATATCATGATTATGAAATATGGCAGATGGATGTCAAAACTGCTTTCCTTAATGGGAATCTTCTTGAGGATGTGTACATGACACAACCTGAAGGATTTGACATACCACAAGATGCCCAAAAGATATGCAAGTTACAGCGATCAATCTATGGATTGAAGCAAGCTTCCAGAAGCTGGAATCTTCGTTTTGATGAAACCGTAAAACAATATGGATTCATCAAAAATGAAGATGAACCTTGTGTCTACAAGAAGGTTAGTGGGAGCATGATCGTGTTTCTGGTATTATATGTAGATGACATATTACTCATTGGAAACGATGTCCCTACCTTGCAACAAGTGAAGACTTGGTTAGGGAATTGTTTTTCTATGAAAGACCTAGGTGAAGCAGCCTATATATTAGGAATTAGGATCTATAGAGATAGATCACAAAAACTGCTTGGCCTAAGTCAGAGTACATACATAGATAAAGTGTTGAGACGCTTTAATATGCATGATTCCAAGAAAGGATTCATACCTATGCAACATGGTCTGTGTTTATCAAAAACACAATCCCCTTCAACTAAGGAAGAAAGGGATCGCATGAATAAGATTCCATATGCATCTGCAATAGGATCTATCATGTACGCCATGTTATGTACTCGACCAGATGTCTCGTATGCATTAAGTGCAACGAGTAGGTACCAATCTGATCCCGGTGATGCTCACTGGGTAGCTGTCAAGAATATCCTTAAGTACTTGAGAAGGACTAAGGATTCATTCTTGATATATGGAGGTCAGGAAGAGCTTGATGTAATTGGTTACACTGATGCTAGCTTCCAGACAGATAAGGATGATTTTAGATCACAATCTGGTTATGCGTTCTGTCTCAATGGTGGCGCTGTGAGCTGGAAAAGTTCAAAGCAAGAAACAGTTGCTGATTCTACAACTGAGGCCGAGTATATTGCTGCCTCAAATGCAGCAAAGGAAGCTGTTTGGATCAAGAAGTTCATTAGTGAACTTGGCATAGTCCCTAGCATTGTGGATCCCATTGGTTTATATTGTGATAACAATGGTGCTATCGCACAAGCTAAGGAGCCTAGATCTCACCAACGATCCAAACACATACTTAGGCGTTATCACCTCATTCGAGAGATAATCGATCGGGGAGATGTGAAGATATGCAGAGTACCTACACTTGACAATATCGCTGACCCATTAACAAAGCCTCTTGCGCAACAGAAGCATGATGGTCATATTAGATCTATGGGTATTAAGGGTATGCCTAATTGGCTCTAGTACTAGTGGGAGATTGTTGGTGTAAGCCCTAGAGGCCAATACTTTTTGGTACTTGTATCGGATTATTCGTTTAATAATAAAAGGCATTTCTTTATTATGTTTGTCTTTCAGAATAATAAAGTCCCTAGAATAGTTAGTCTGTTTAATGAAATGTTAAGTGTGACTTAATCATGAGATCCCATTAAACATAAAGACATTATTCTTAAAATATCTGTAGTCAAGCTTTATTGCAAAGTGGGATAACATTAAAGCATTGAGACTATTATGAAGATAGACTGATGATCACATCTCATGGATCATGGATAAAGAGTTATCAAGTCTTGACATAGGTATAAATATTAGGAGTAATATTTATACCGGATTGACCCGCTATGAGAATACTACATAGTATGTTATGCAAAGTGTCATAAGTTATTCTCATGGTGATAATGGTGTATTACCACCCTTCGACCTGAAACCACTATGGACCCTAGATGTAGAGTCGGGTGCTTTATTGCTGATCAAACATTATCCGTAACTGGATGATCATAAAGACAGTTGATGGGCACTCCACGAAGCATGCTGAGGGACATGAGTGTCCTAGATGGAATTTGCCAATCCTGCATAACAGGAGAAATGTCTAAGGGCCCAATATTGAACTGGACAAGGATGACACAGTGTATGCCTTGTGTTCAATATAGACATAGGGGCAAAAGGGTAATTGTACAAACATATATTATCACGAAAAAGGTTTTGTCAGATCACATGACATTTTCGTGACTTGGGTAGCAGTGATGTGTTGCTAGATACTGCTCACTGTTTATTATGTTAAATATATAATTTAATATAATTACCAACGTTACGAAATCCTACAGGGTCACACACATAAGGACAGTTTGATGAGAGATAGAGAAATCAAAGGAACACCGTAAGGTACGGTGCACTTAAGTGAAAATAGAAATTCGGATAATATAATAATAATTATTGTTATTTTATAATGGTTATAAAATAATAATAAAATAAATATATTTATTATAATAATAGTTATTATAATAATATATAATATTATTATGGATCATGTGAATTGGGCTTTTAGCCCGCAGCCCACAAGAGAGTCTATAAAAGGAACCCTTGGGATGAAGCTTTCACTTGATGCAATTTCGTTTTTGATTCTCTTTTCTCACTCAAATAATTCCGTTCGTAAGCAGCTAGCACTGTGACCGGAAGCTGTTCGTGTGGACTGAGTAGAGGCGTTGCACTTCATCAACGCTTGTGATCGCTGCATCAAAGATCTGAATCGCCACAAAGAGGTAACGATTCTATCACTGACCATGCTCATTCGTAAGGATCACTAAAGGAAATTTTTGTTTTCCGCTGCGTTTAGATCGCAATTTTCCTTCACAAGCATAAATTCCAACTGCCAAGCCCATTTAGTTTTCTATAAATAGCTTAACTTCAAGAAACAATTTACAGAGTTT
The DNA here is from genome assembly GCA_963966055.1 of Lathyrus aphaca. Classification (NCBI taxonomy): domain Eukaryota; kingdom Viridiplantae; phylum Streptophyta; class Magnoliopsida; order Fabales; family Fabaceae; genus Lathyrus; species Lathyrus aphaca. The sequence continues at coordinate 389,422,424 of OZ014522.1, read as the reverse complement.
TAGTTTTTAATTTCTTGCGGAAGCTCTGCCGATTTTATTTACACCCTTTAATTTTCCAGCATTAGTTTTTCTTGCTTTAATTTTCTTGCTTTAATTTTCAACCAACCTTATAACAATTTCCAACATCAGGAAATTGTTATAAATTTATTTGTTTCAAAGCCTTCAGATTCTTTTAGAATTTATTTCCGATTCCGGTCAGTACTCCGAGCTTTCCAGCCTGTGGAAGAAGGAGTCTACTACTTTTATTGTTATCCAGGTTTATATTAAATTACATTTATATTTATGTTGACTATTTATTTTTCTGCCATGCATATTTTATTTTATGTTTCTCTGCCTCTGTCTGGTTCAACAATAATGAGTAGCTAAACACCTTAGGGCGGTATGTAATTAAAACAAACTAAATCGGTAAAATCAACTCTAGGCTTAAAATAATTAAGAGCTTAAAATTCTGGCTGAGACTTTTTATTATAAAATCAACCTTTTTGTTACGAGAGTAAGGAAAGTGTATTAGGTTAGGTCAAGACCACGAGAGTGTTAGATTTTAACCAGATAGCTAAAGTTAGGCATTTAATTTAAACACAACGAGAGCGCTTTAAAATGAATTAGAATTACTAAGTTTCCAAAAATTATTTCTAAACACTTATGGGCTAGCGAGAGCAGGCATAGGGCTTTAGGGGTAAGATCTGAGATAAGACCACGAGAGTGTGAGTTAAAGATATTTAAGCTGGTAACCTCTACAGAATAGATTAAGTGAACCATCTTTATAAGCCTAAGTTAGATTGACCCGCCTAAGTTAACCTAATTACATACCGACCGCCTTAGTATCATTTATTTAAACTTAAATTTAATTCCCGTTTTTAATCTTTAAAAACAACCAAAAATCGTGACAACCCTTCACCTTAGCTAAACTAGAAATTCCTCTAGCACTAAGTAACCATAGAGTCCCTGTGGATCGATAATCTTAAATATTACTTCGATAGGCTGTGCACTTGCAGTTAAGATACCGCTAGACACATAATTAGACACGTCTTTAGCCCATCAAGTTTTTGGCGCCGTTGCCGGGGACCTTAATTTAGTTACTAGTGCACTTTAGGGTAGCATTGTCTAGACTAAGGTAACAACTATTTTCTTTTCTTTCTAAATTCCCGAGTGTATGCCAAGTACTCGCTCTCAAGGCGAAGACTTGCAACCTCTAATCCCAGAATCGGAACGCTTCTTACACGTAAGAAGACGGATATTCGATTACGAACAAAATTACAACATTCCAGATCTTCAAATAGATCCACCTAAACCAGTCGTAACATCAAAGGACGCAGAGATGGCTGAAGAACAAAATCACCCACTCAAATATTACGCTAGTCCTTCGCAAGCTGAACCGCATTCCAGCATTGCCGCACCGGCTATTAACCGAAACGATTTCGAACTAAAACCTTCGCTGATATCAGTCGTGCAACAAAATCAATTCGCCGGAAATCCTATCGAGGATCCGAATCTTCATCTTTCGATCTTTGTGCAATACGCAGATACCGTAAAAGCCAATGGAGTTACCCAAGAAGCTATTAGACTACGTTTGTTTCCTTTTTCACTTCGAGACAGAGCGAGAGCCTGGCTTCAATCTCTTCCTTCAAATTCAGTAACTACGTGGGAGGAACTAAAGAGAGTTTTCTTGACCAGATATTTCCCACCTAGCAAGACAGCTATGCTGAGAGCTCAGATCAACGGATTTAAGCAAAGGGAAAACGAATCACTATTTGAAGCTTGGGAACGCTATAAGGATATGCTGAGACTTTGTCCATATCACGGATTAGTAGAATGGATGGTCATCCATACCTTCTATAATGGACTCTTGTACAATACAAGAATGACAATTGACGCTGCCGCAGGCGGTGCACTAATGGACAAAGAATATAACGATGCTTATGCACTTATCGAAAGTATGGCTCAAAACCATTACCAATGGGGAAGCGAGAGAGTCGCAACTGAGAAACCAACAAAAGGAGGTATGTACGAAGTGAGTAGTATGGACCAAGTCAATGCAAAGTTTGACCAACTAAACCAAAAGATCGACAACTTGGCCATAACACCAACAGCCACCGTGGCTGCAGTAACACCTAACTGTGAGTTATGTGGAGTTCCAGGACATGAAGTTCCTGATTGTCAACTATTAACAGGAATTCCCATAGATCAAGTGAATTATGCTCAAGGAAACCCATACTCAAACACATACAACCCAGGTTAGAAGAATCATCCGAACTTCTCCTATAAGAATAACAATGCTTTATACGCACCAGGTCAAGCACCAGCTACACCACCAGGATATCAAAAGACTGCTCCTAATGTCCCTAGAAAATCAAACCTTGAATTGATGATGGAGAACTTTATAGCTAACCAATCTCAAACAAACAAGGGCTTCTTAAACCAAAACATACACACTAGTGAGCAGATTAAGCAATTAGTAAGCAAAGTAGATGCATTGGCTACACATAACAAAATGCTTGAAACTCAGATTTCACAAGTAGCTCAACAACAAGCACCTACCGCTGCACCAGCTGGAGTATTTCCTGGACAACCTCAACCTAATCCGAAAGGACAAGCCAATGCTGTGATATTAAGAAGTGGCAAGGAACTTGACGGACCTACCGATCCAAGACTTGACAATCCAGCCATGTACCAAAAACCGGATAAACCGACTGAAATGGTGAATGATCCAGAAGAAAAGGAAGATGATAATCGAGAGGTAGTGGAGAAAGAAAAGCCTTATGTGCCTCCACCACCCTATAAAACACCAATTCCGTACCCTCAGAGATTAACCAATTCCAAGACGATGGGCCAGTTTAAGAAATTTGTCGAACTTCTGAAACAGTTGAATATTACTATTTCGTTTACAGAAGCTATCACTCAAATGCCCTCGTATGCTAAGTTTTTAAAAGAAATCTTATCTAATAAGAAAAAGATAGAGGATAACGGAACCGTTACACTTACTGCTGAGTGTAGCGCCATAATTCAGAATAATATGCCTCTTAAGCTAAAAGATCCTGGAAGTTTCTCTATACCCTGTGTAATAGGAAAATTCGTCATTGACAAAGCTCTATGCGATTTAGGAGCCAGTATCAGTGTTATGCCCTTAACGATTTGCAAAAGGCTAGACATGGGAGACCTGAGACCAAATAAAATGTCTGTTCAACTAGCCGATCGCTCTGTTAAATATCCTGTAGGCATACTAGAGAACGTCCCAGTACGTATAGGACAATTCTACATCCCTACTGATTTCATAATCATGGTCATCTCTGAAGACTCCACTACACCTATCATACTAGGAAGACCATTCTTAGCTACAGCCGGAGCTATAATAGACGTAAAGAGAGGAAAGCTAACCTTTGAAGTAGGTGAAGAGAAAGTTGAATTTATTTTAACACAATTCTTACAATCACCAGCTATAGAGGATACATGCTATCTATTGGACGTAATTGACGAATGTGTAAGAGAAATGGAAATGAAAGAAACTACCTATTCTGAAATTATGAAAATTCAAATCCCTCCGATTTTCGAAGATGATAATTGGCGTAAACCATATCAGGATGATAGTCTAAGCGAAAGTTTAGCACTTACACCGGATCCCATGCCAAGTAAGGATAAACCTACATTAGGATTAAAAACTTTACCTAATAACCTAAGATACGAATTCTTAGACATTGAATGTAAAAGACCAGTTATAATAAATTCCAGTTTAGGAACAATCGAAACAAAGAAACTTTTAGATGTCTTAAAGAAATATCCAACTGCGTTAGGATATAACATATCTGATCTCAAAGGAATATGCCTTTCAATCTGTATGCATCGTATTCTGCTAGAAGAAGATTGCAAAACCTCCAGAGAATCTCAAAGAAGAATTAACCCAATCCTTAGCACTGTAGTAAAAGAAGAAGTTAAGAAACTACTAGATGCCGGAATAATATATCCAATCTCTGATAGTAAATGGGTTAGTCCAGTACATGTAGTACCAAAGAAAGGAGGTATCACTGTTGTGAAAAACGCTAAAGGCGAATCGATATCGCAAAGAGTAGTGACAGGACATAGAGTGTGCATCGATTATCGTAAACTAAACAAAGCCACTCGAAAAGATCATTTCCCACTACCTTTTATAGATCAAATGTTAGAACGATTAGCCAAGCATTCTTATTTCTATTATCTTGATGGTTACTCAGGATTTTTCCAAATCCCTATCCACCCAGATGATCAAGAAAAGACTACATTCACATGCCCTTATGGAACGTTCGCTTATAGACGAATGCCCTTTGGATTATGCAACGCTCCTGCAACCTTTCAAAGATGTATGATGTCAATCTTCGCAGATTTTATAGACAACATCATGGAAGTGTTCATGGATGACTTCTCTGTATGCGGGCAAAGTTTTGAAGGATGCCTATCAAATTTAGAAATGGTGTTAGAAAGATGTGTAAAAGTAAACCTCGTGCTTAACTGGGAGAAATGTCATTTTATGGTCAGAGAAGGAATCGTATTAGGACACGTTATATCCGACAAGGGAATTGAAGTTGATAGAGCTAAGATAGAAGTCATAAAAGATCTTCAACCCCCTAAAACCGTTCGAGAAATACGAAGCTTTTTAGGACACGCCGATTTCTACCGACGATTCATCAAAGATTTCTCGAAAATCACTAAACCTCTTACCGGTTTATTAATGAAAGACGATGAATTCATATTCAATGAAGATTGTCTTAACGCATTCGAAACTCTAAAATCAGCCCTCATCACCGCACCAATCATGCAACCCCCTGACTGGAGATTACCTTTCGAAATCATGTGCGATGCGAGTGACTATGTCTAACACGGTGGGAGAACTGACTTTAGTTATGTTGCGGATAGCAAGAGTCGCCACCGACTTTTATTTTATCCAAAGGAAAGGCATAAAAGAACAGGAAAGACCTTTTAAAAGATTTTTGGGTCCGGGGGGTAGGTTATGTAAAGGGAAGGTGTTAGCACCCTTTACATCCATGGTTATCCATGGGCTCTTAGTTACTTAGCTCACTTTGAATTGTTTTTGAAAATGTGAAGAGTGTGAATAGAAATTTTCATAAGAGTTTGATAATGATCCATGTACGGATGCGTAAAAAACTTGTGTTTGAAAATTGTTTGAAATTGTGAAATGTTTGAAAAGTTTTTGAATAGTGAGCAAGTAACTATGAGAAACCTACCCTAAAGTTTAAGTCTTTTATGTTCTTGAATCCTTTAAGTGGTAAGACTATCCCTATTATTAAGGAATAGGTAGTCATTACCTTGGATGTGTGGGACAAGTGAGGGTCATCTGTTAATATAGGCAACTGTAGGGTGTATTAAACATTTTTGGAGGGACTGTCATCATTATTCGAAAGGGACAAGATCATTATGAAGGCAACCATTTAAGGGACTTGATCTTTGTTTGTGAAGGGACTAGATGACTTTATTTTTGAGGGACTTTTGCTTTATACACCCTACTTGACCTTTTGATTAGGCAACAATGAGAGGTATCCCTAAGGAAGTGAGATGGCGATCAAAGATCGACTTACGTGTGTGAGTGTTTAATTTTAAATATTTATCTTTTAAATTAAATGATCTAAATTAATTTTAAATAACATACATGTTTACACTCCCTATTTTTACTAACCATAAAAATAAATAATTTAAATATTACAAAAAATTACATCCAGGAGCAATTACAATAATAAAAAGCAATTTAAATAAATAGCAAAATAAATAAATAAATAAATAAGCAAAATGGAAATAATAAGCAAAATAAATAAGCAATATAATTGGGTTAGTGAAAATAATAATAATAATCATAATTAAAAATAAATAAATGGGGTTAGTAATAAACATGGTTAATAATAATAATAAACAAAAAGATTATAATAAACAAAATTTTAATGGTTAATAGAAAAATATGAACAATTATTATAAAATTTTAAGTTAAGTATATATTATAAAATTAATTATGAACATAATTAAATTAGCAATTTTAAACACATAATAGAAATTATTTTCATGTAAAATTAAAGTATAAACAATTGTAGAATATTTACATATTATAAAAAATAAATTAAGCATTTTAATTTTTAAACATGTTTATGTACAAAAATTTTAAATTATAAACAATTTATGTATTTAATAAAAATTAAATCAAGAATTTTAATTAAATTATAAATATAATATATACAAATAATAATATAAAAGAAGAAAAGAAAATTAGGGTTTTGAAAAGAAATATATTTTAAGGGTTTTAGAAAATTAGGGTTTATATGCTTAGAAAATAAATTAGGATTAATTATTAATTATACAAAATTAAATTATTTTTCTAATGATATTTAATAAAAAAATGAGTTTAGATTACAACAGAGAAAATAATAATATACACATTATATATATTTTTTAGAATTTATTTAGTTATATTATAAACATATTAATTAAAAATAATAATAAACAAGAAAAAAATGAAAAAAAGAACTTACCTGGCTGGGGTTTGAACCCAGCACCTTTAGCTTGCCATCAGCAACACATACCACCAGGCTACCAGCGCGCAGGTGATAGAAGAGTGAATCAAATTGTTTTTATGCACTAAACCTGAAAAATCACAAAAAAGAAGAAAAAACCAAAAGGCCTGGGGGATTCGAACCCAGGACCTTCATAGCATCACACAAACACATTACCATCCCAGCTAGGTGAGCGCATCTGTTGATGTAATCACTTTAAATCATAATATATTAAGACAGCTCATTAAATGAAAAAAACAATAAAAAGATGGTCTGGTTCAAGAATCGAACCCCTGACCCTTCAGCAACACGCGCGCCTACGTAACCAACTGAGCTAGCCAGCCTTTGTGAAATAAAACAGCAAGCAATTCATAATATTTTAAAACAGAAATTCAAATTCGAAATTCGCGCGCAGACCAGCTTCATCTTCTTCCTTGAATTTGTAGGATTTCCTGCGAATTTTCCTGGGAAAACTCCTGCGCATTCTCATGCGTTTTAAACCTGCGAATCCTATACATCATCCTACAAGTACAATTTCATCAAATTGAACATACAAACATGATCTATGCAATGAATACAGTCCAACCATAGGTCCATTAGTTATTTATATTAAGTATTCCATGAACCCCTAATTTTGAAGCTCTAACCCTAGCCATGGCCGTTCACGGGTTATTCATGGTTTCTTTGATTTCTTTGCCCAGAAACGTTCTATACAACATCACAAACAAGATTAGACAAACAAAATTCATTAAAATGCATTGGATTAGTGCAATCGAAAAAAATTGTTCATGATCAAAAATGCTTCGGGTTATGCTATGTGAATGGTTTTGGATGCAACCAAGCATTGGTTTCCACTCAATGATGTCCAAGGATCATAACTGTGTCCTCAAATTACCTTCTAATGCTTTGTATGGATGAATCCGAATTTGAGTTTTTGGATGGTTTTTTGATTTGTGAAACTTACTCTTGGAGGCTGCAAATTCGTGGCCTGTGAATTGTTAAGTGTTCATTATATATGAGTGAGTGAATTAGGTCAAAGACTTCACCAATTTGATGGATATTTGGATCATTTGAAGATTGAAAAAGATTGGCTTTAAAATTTGAATATTCTTGATCTCACATTGCTATTTTAGGATGATTCTCATTACTCTTGTATCAATCAAGTCTAAATATAATTTAAGACCTTCTAGAAACCAAACCAAATCAAATTAAATTTTCATTATTTTATATTTTATTTGAATTTAAAATGATTTAAAATGTAAAAAATCATAATAAATAAAAAAAAATGAATAAAATTATGAATAAATCAATTTAATTTCGTGCAAGATGTTTTGATGTGGATTGGGTCATTATTTGGCAAGCCCATTTGGAAGAAATTGGTTTTAGACCTCCATTTTCTTCATAAACCAACCAAACATTTCCCAACTTTGCAAGGGCACACATCCTTCAATTTTAATGCTATGAGGGTGTTCTTGGACATTTTGGAAAGCTTGAAGAGTCCTCTAACCAACCCCACTGGTTTCATGTCCATATCATTTACCATTCTCAAGTTATGCCCTTTTGAAGTTGTTGACTTTTTGTTGACTTTCAAAAGGACCTATAATGTCTTAGCTCATACCTTCCAAATGAAGCATTTTTGGGATTGGCTTGTGAGACACAAAGTTGTAGAGAATTCAATTTCCTTCAAAATGAGCTTTGGATGGAGACTTGGTGATGAAGCATGTGAAAGTTATGGCTGGTCAAAGTTTAGTTGACTTTTACTAAGGAAACCCTAATTTAGAAACTCCTGATTCTTGATGATCTGGAATCTCCTTGATGAATCATGATCAAACCTTGATCAAATGATGAATTTTACTTCATATACTTGATGTTGGCAAAAAATCATGAAGTTTGACTTTGGTTTGACCACAGTTGACCTCAATTTGACTTTTTAACTGCTTTGACTGATTTTGACCTATCTGATCATCTGACTGAGCAAACTTTTGAGAAAAGTATTGAAACTTGTCATGGGGGTTCTTACACACATATAAGATGTTATGAAGCTCACTTGAAGTCTTGGAAGTTCATTTAGCCTGATTAAAGTCAAAACCCTAGTTTCAGATGCACTACTTAAGAGGTGCATTGTCTGAGGGATTTGTCAACTCTTCTGACCAATTGTGAACTTTGTGAACCTTGTGAACCATCATAAGATGTCTTGTGAACCTCATGGGAGGTATTGTGAACCTTGTGAACCTTGTGAACCTCATAAAGTGACTTTTAGACTTTATGAACCTCAGGAAAGGTCTTGTAAACATTGTGAATCTTGTGAACCTTGTGAACCTCCTTAGCACACAAAGTCTTGTATTGTGAGGGCAAATTTTGGGGTGCAATAGCTGCCCCTGTTCAATTTTCTGAAACCTGAGGGGTTAGATTGGTATATGTGCCAGTCGTGACCTGGAAGGTTGAAGGGGATTGAACACAAAAGCCCAAAAATTTGCACTCACCGGTGCATAAACTGATATTGATGGTTGGTTATATATGCTTGAGTGAGCTTAAAGATGCCACTTGGAGAAAAGTTCTTCAGATACATTTCTTGGAGGATAAAGCAGAGAGATTGATAATATGCTTTCAGGAGGATGAAGCAGTCCTGGTGTAGTGATATGTTTTCAGGAGGATAAAGCAGTCCGGAAGAGATAATAAGCTTTCAGGAGGATGAAGCAGTCCTGATGTAATTGTGATAGCTTTCAGGAGGATAAAGCAATCCTGAGGTAATGAAGCTTTCAGGAAGATAAAGCAATCCTGAGGGATGATATGCTTTCAGGAGGATAAAGCAGTCCTGATGTAATGATGATAGTTTTCAGGAGGATAAAGCAGTCCTGGGGTAATGAAGCTTTCAGGAAGATAAAGCAATCCTGAGGGATGATATGCTTTCAGGAGGATAAAGCAGTCCTGATGTAATGATGATAGTTTTCAGGAGGATAAAGCAGTCCTGATGTAATGATGATAGCTTTCAGGAGGATAAAGCAGTCCTGATGTATAAGAAGCTTTCAGGAGGATGAAGCAGTCCTGAGGGATTGATAACTTTCAGGAGGATAAAGCAGTCCTGAGGGATTGACAACTTTCAGGAGGATAAAGCAATCTTGATAATCACAAGTCTGTTTGCTGGAGAATTAACCTGAAAACAAGGTAGCATTCTGTATAACAATATTAGTTTATGCATTATGTATGCGTGTATAATATGATGCACTTAAGTAATGTATTATGTATCTATGGATATGTATGTTATGGTATGATGTAAATGATGTATGTATGATATGATACTGCCTGAGATGTCTGGATATCTTCGTATAACAACTGCTGGCCAGGGAAAATAAATCCCGATTCGTTGCTGAAGAATATGAGAACCTCGTTCCCGTCTTGTTTGATAATATATTATACATAACCTTCCGTCTGCTGGGGATAGCAAGGTATACATGACCTCCCGTCTGCTAGGGATAGTAAAGTATAGATAACCTCCCATATGCTGGGGATAGTAAGGTATACATGACCTCCCGTCTTCTAGGGATAGTAAAGTATAGATAACCTCCCATATGCTGGGGATAGTAAGGTATACATGACCTCCCGTCTGCTAGGGATAGTAAAGTATAGATAACCTCCCATATGCTGGGGATAGTAAGGTATACATGACCTCCCGTCTGCTAGGGATAGTAAAGTATACATAACCTTCGTCTTCGTTTGATAGTAGGATAGATATAACATCCCGTCTTCGTTCGTCGTACCCTTATTGGAAAGTAAATTCCAAATATCCGTATGAGGATAAAAGAGATGGATATAAATTCCAGGGGAGATGTGACTTTATGAAGATGGATTTGCCCTACTGAGGATTTGTAATTGTTTTGTAGAGATGAACCGGCAAAGCTTTGTTGAAATCCTTCCCTCGTTCGTCCTTAGTAAATACTATTACTGCATTTCATGCATTTCTGGTAAACATCAATCATATTAAGCATTTATGCATTTCTGGTAAACATCAATCATATTCAAAAGCATACATGCATTCAAATACAACCAATGGACGTTTCGCTTATGTAAATAGGGTAAAAGTAAATCTGGATTCAAAGATGGAATTTTATTTATATCAAAAAGTGACCCATACAGGGGTAAGTTTGTACAAGGAGACATAAACCCTAGTAAGAGGATTTTGTCATAAAGTTTTTACAAAACAAGGAAAATCAGCTATGTGAAAAATAATCCTATTGAGTTTCAATTCTACTATTGCCATTATCTTCAAGTATCTCATCTTCTGCTGTTGAGACGGAAACGATTGAATTGAGCTTTATCTGTTTGAGCTTGAGTAAGTAGCACAACTAGTTGCAGTTTCATGGGTGATCCAAACGAGACATAGTCATACGCTTTAATCCCTAACTTTTGCCTGGATTGCCCTTTCAGGTTTTCAATCCACCGGGATACCCTTTTTTGCCCAAGCCGCCTTTTCAGGTTTTCGACTTGCCGGGTGTACATATTTTATATATATCCCTAATTTTTGCCCAAACCCTTTTGGTTTGCCGGGATGACCTTATTTTTGCCTAGGCCTGTCAACCTAGCGGGTCTCTTTTTATGCGTAGTATTTTTTAACTATGTCTGCGTTTACAGGCTGTGGGAAGTCTTCACTATCCATAGTAGTAAGTATCATGGCACCTCCTGAGAACACTGTCTTGACCACAAATGGTCCTTCATATGTTGGAGTCCACTTGCCCCTAGGATCACCCTGTGGTAATATGATACGCTTGATTACCAAGTCACCAGCCTGATATACCTTTGGCTTAACCTTCTTGTTAAAAGCTTTGATCATTCGTTTCTGGTACATCTGGCCATGACAAACTGCTGCTAATCTCTTCTCATCAATCAAATTTATCTGGTCAAGTCGAGTCTGAATCCACTCATCTTCATCCAAGCCTGCATCCTTCATAATTCTTAAGGAGGTAATCTGAACTTCAATGGGTAGAACTGCTTCCATACCATAGACTAAGGAGAATGGGGTTGCCCCTGTTGAAGTACGTATTGTGGTACGATAACCATGAAGAGCAAATGGTAACATCTCATGCCAATCTTTGTAAGTAACAGTCATCTTCTGTACAATTTTCTTAATGTTCTTATTAGCAGCTTCAACTGCCCCATTCATTTTTGGACGATACGGAGAAGAGTTGTGATGCTTAATCTTGAACTGCGTGCAGAGATCAGTAATCATAGTGTTGTTCAGATTAGAGCCATTGTCAGTAATAATCCTTTAAGGGATGCCATACCTACATATGAGATTATTCTTAATGAATCGAGCCACAACATTCTTGGTAACAGATGCAAATGAAGCTGCCTCCACCCACTTCGTGAAGTAATCAATAGCAACCAGGATGAAACGATGCCCATTAGAAGCAGTAGGTTTGATCTCACCAATCATATCAATGCCCCACATGGCAAAGGGCCAAGGAGCAGTCAACACATTCAATGGTGATGGAGGTATATGGACTTTATCAGCATAAATTTGACACTTGTGACACGTTCTGGCGTGTTGATAGCAGTCAGCTTCCATGGTAGACCAATAGTAACCTGCTCTCAATATCTTCTTTGCCATAGTATGACCACTAGAATGAGTGCCAAATATCCCATCATGCATATCTTCCATAATCTCAATTGCTTCCTTCTTATCCACACAACGAAGCATAGTTGAATCATGATTGCGCTTGTACAAAATCCCATTACTCAAAAAGAACTTGGCAGAAAACCTTCTCAGAAACTTCCTATCTTTGACAGATGCCCCTTCAGGGAACTCCTGAGCTTCAAGATATCTTTTTACTTCGTAGAACCAAGGCTTCTCCTCTTCCCCTTCTGTGTCAATCTCATTGCAGTATGCAGGCTTCTCAAATCTATCAATAGTAATCTTGGGAGCTTCATCATCCCAGCTGATCTCAAACATAGATGCCATGGTAGCTAAAGCATCTGCCAACTGATTCTCTCTTCGTGGAATATGTCCAAAGGTAATCTCTTTGAAATGTGGGATCAAAGACAATACATGTTCTCTATAAGGAATGAGGTTATCATGCTTGGTATCCCAATCTCCTTTAATCTGACTTACTACCAGGGCTGAATCTCCATACACATCAAGGAACTGTATCTTCATATCAATAGCAGCTTTAATACCCAGGATACACGCCTCATACTCAGCCATGTTATTGGTACAATAGAAACAAAGTCTGGCAGTAATTGGGGTATGACAACCTTCAGGGGAACTAATCACAACACCAACACCATTACCAAGTAAATTAGAGGCACCATCAAAAACCATAGTCCATCGGGATCTTTGTTCAAGTCCGTCATATTGTCCAGGTTCTTTGGTAATAATCATAATGTCTTCATCAGGGAACTCAAAACTCATTGACTGGTAATCATCCACTGCTTGATGAGCCAGATGATCAGCAACAACACTTCCTTTGATGGCCTTCTGAGTAGTATACTGTATATCATATTCTGTCAAGATCATTTGCCATATGGCAATTCTTCCGGAGAGAGCAGGTTTCTCAAATATGTATTTGATTGGATCCATCTTCGAAATCAATAAGGTAGTATGAGTCAACATATACTGTCTTAGCCGGCGAGCAGCCCATGCCAAAGCGCAACAAGTTTTCTCGAGCAGTGAGTATCTTGTTTCACAGTCGGTAAACTTTTTGCTAAGGTAGTATATTGCTTGCTCTTTTCGACCAGACTCGTCATGTTGCCCCAAAACACACCCCATTGAGTTGTCTAACACTGTTAAGTACATAATTAAGGGTCTTCCATCGACTGGTGGCATCAAAATTGGAGGTTCTAGCAGATATCTCTTGATTTCATCAAAGGCAGTCTGGCACTCATCATTCCATTCCATCACCTGATCTTTCTTCAACAACTTGAAGATTGGCTCACAGATGGCAGTCAATTGAGAAATAAATCTTGCGATGTAATTCAATCATCCCAAGAAACCTCTAACCTCCTTCTCAGTACGGGGAGCTGGCATCTCTCGTATAGCTTTTACTTTTGCAGGATCCACTTCAATACCTTTTCCACTGACAATGAAACCCAGGAGTTTACCAGACCTAACTCCAAAAGTACACTTGTTTGGGTTTAGTCTCAACTTGTATTTCTTCAACCTCTCAAACAATTTATGCAAATGATCAAGATGTTGTTCTTCATTTTGAGACCTGGCTATCATATCATCCACATATACCTCTATCTCATGATGAATCATATCATGAAACAAAGCCACCATAGCACGCTGATATGTTGCCCCTGCATTCTTCAAACCAAATGGCATCACTTTATAACAAAAAGTGCCCCACTGTGTAACAAATGTTGTCTTCTCCATATCTTCAGGTGCCATCTTGATCTGATTGTAACCAGAGAAACCATCCATAAAAGAGAATACCTTATGCTGAGCAGTGTTGTCTACCAGAACATCAATATGAGGAAGTGGAAAATCATCTTTAGGGCTGGCCTTGTTCAAATCTCTGTAGTCTACACACATACGTACCTTACCATCTTTCTTAGGAACTGGTACCCCATTTGCAACCCACTGAGGATAAGAAGTCACTGCTAAGAACCCTGCATTGAACTGTTTCATTACCTCTGCCTTGATCTTTTCTGACATCTCAGGACGCATACGACGAACCTTCTGCTTCTTTGGACGACAATCTTCTTTCACTGGTAAACGGTGAACCACAATGTCTGTATCCAACCCTGGCATATCTTCATAAGACCAAGCAAAGATCTCCACATAGTCACGTAACATCTGAATCAACCTGCTCTTGACACTATCCTCTAAATCAGCCCCTATCTTGACCTCTTTCCTGTTTTCTTCAGTCCCCAGATTCACAACTTCGATTGGCTCTTCATGTGGCTGTATGGCTTTCTCTTTTTGTTGTAACAACCTAGCAAGCTCTACAGGTACTTCACAATCGTCCTCATTTCCGTCTTCAGTTTGATAGATCGGATTCTCGAAATTATAATTGGCAATAGTAGAACTGTTATCAACAGGATCCAGAGTGGATGAGGATCTGCATTTTAGTGATGTGGGTGTGTCTAAGAACACATAGCTGATAAAGCAAAAATAAAAGAAAAGAAAGACAAGGAACACAATATTTACTAAAACGAAACGTCCACTGATTTTTATTGAATGAAGTATGCAAATGAAATGACAGCCCGTAACAAGCACACCATTGTGCCCCGGGTAAGGCACAAGGCTTAAGAGTTCAATTGTTCAAGAAATTACAAACTTAAAAAACAACAACACAGTAATAGTATTTACTCCTGACTAAAGGAGATAGGGATAACATCTTCAGCTTTCCAATTATTGAGTCCAGCACCCACAGTAGGAAAAATCCAAGCATCCAGATTGTAGTCTTCATCATAGTCACCCACAACATTGATCTGATCTTTCATAACCCCTTGATTGATGATACGAACAGCACGAGCACGACGAACAGCCTTCTGGGACTCTGCAGTGAAACCCAAACCAAATTTGTCAGACTTGTATGGGATATCAGGAAGCTGACCCCAAATAGTACAACCACCTTCATCCACCACAGCTCTAGCATCGTTGAGGGAGGCCATTGCCATTGTTGGAGGTACTCTGGTGACCACAGGAACTTTCTTGGCAACCGGAGGAGCTACATAATCATTAACAATCCAAGGAACCACTTCAAATGTCTGGCACGGAGTTTCAACATATTCACCTTCCATTTCCAGATACTTGAAAGTGTTTACATGGCTAACAAAATATTCTTCCTCTCCATAGACAGTAACAACCTTTCCTTCTACCGGATATCTCAGCTTCTGATGTAATGTAGAGGTTACAGCACCTGCCCCATGGATCCAGGGACGACCAAGCAAACAAGAGTACGAAGGAAGAATATCCATCACATAAAATGTAGCATTAAAAACCTGAGACCCAACTTTGATTGGGAGATCAATTTCTCCATGCACCACTCTTCTAGAACCATCAAAAGCCTTCACCACAATACTACTAGGCTTCAGCACAGCATCTTCAGGACTCAGCTTATTCAGGACTTCCTTGGGCAACACATTCAAAGAGGAACCATTGTCTATTAATACATGTGACAGGGTAGTGCCCCTGCATTCAATTGAGATATGCAGAGCCCTGTTATGATCCCTCTTGGCAGAGGTCAAATCAGCATCAGAAAATCCTAACCCATTATCATAGGTCAAGTGGGCAACACAATTCTCAAACTGGTCAACAGAAATTGCATTGGGTACATGAGCAGTCTTCAGAAACTTGATCAAAGCCTTTGCATGGGCTTCAGAACATAACAGCAAAGACAGCATAAAAATCTTGGAGGGAGTATGCCCCAACTGATCAACAATGTCATAATCACTCTTGCGAATGATTCTCAGTACTTCTTCCATCTGCTTAGAGAGGTCATCAGCAGATGGTACATCAGTAGGTATAGGCTCAATAACAGGACCTTTGCCCCGAGCATCAGTGGTGGAAGTAGCAGCAGGAGTAACTGCATTCTTGGAAGTAACTGGAGGTGAGAAGACTCTTCCACTACGTGTGATCTTACTAGATCCGGCAATGTTATCAATATCAATAGGCACATCAGCTAAGGGCTCCTGCTTAACACCATGGATGTAAACATCAGATCCATAATGCCAAGGCACAACTTTATCAGACGTATACGGAATAGGACCAGGAGTAGTAATGACCAGAGGAGCCACTCTGGCTTCAGCAACAACCTTCACAGGGCCTTCAGCAGTAATCTTAATTGGACCCTTATGAGTGATTTTAACAGGACCTTTGGAAGTGATCCTTACTGGTGCTCTATCAACCTCTTCAATCTTCCTACCTTGGGTAATATGATCCACCATGCTTTCTACAGACGATGGAGTCCTCTCAAACACTATAGTATACTTATCCATGAGACGCTGAATTCCATCTCTCAATCTCCAGCAACTATCCGGCTTATAGGTACAATACAAACAATCTTCACGACAACCTGGAAAGAACCCAGCTTGTACTAACTTCTTCTTGATAACAGACAATGGTGTGGTCAACTCTGCAACTGAATAGATATGTAAATCTTCATCAATGGCATTGACAGTCTTCTCGTGATTTGGCATTGGAGCAGTAATCACATTTGGAGTACCCGGAGGGTCAAACTCAATCTCTCCAGCCTCAATCATATCTTGAATTTTGTTCTTCAAGACCCAGCAGTTATTAGTATCATGTCCTTGACAGTTTGAATGATATGCACATCGTGCATTGGGATTGTACCTGGGTGAGGTAACATTAGGATTCTGAGGAGCCTCTTTCAGAGTAATAAGTTCAGCCTTCAACAAGTGTTGCAATGCCTGAGCCATTGACATGTTGATCTTCGTGAACTGCCTTCTAGCCCTCTGTTGGTTGCCTTGTGGCTGCTCTGTTGTTGCAGGAGTTGGATTTGAAATATGAACTGCGCTCACAGACTGATGCCTTCTATTACGATCAGGTTGACCATAAACAGCATTGGATTCTTTCTTCCCAGTGGGAGGCTTCTTTACAGCACCTGATGAAGAAGTACCCACCTGGATCTTGCCATTCTTTATACCATTTTCCACTCGCTCTCCTGTCATTATCAACTCAGTGAAACCAGATGATGAGCTTCCAATGAGATGACTGTAAAATGGACCATTCAGTGTACACATGAACATATCAACCAATTCCCTGTCAGTTAAAGGGGGTTGAACTCTTCCAGCTAAATCTCTCCACTTCTGAGCATACTCCTTGAAACTTTCTTTGGCACCCATAGACATGCTTTGCAGCTGCATGCGAGTGGGAGCTAAGTCAGCATTGTATTGATACTGCTTATAGAAAGCCTCAGCAAGATCATTCCAATCCCTGATGTTGACACTCTCCAATTGATAATACCACTCCAACTGAGCTCCAGATAAGCTCTCTTGGAAGAAATGGATCCATAACTTTTTATCAGCAGTGTGAGGTTGGATTCTTCTGACATAAGACCTCAGATGCAGCTTGGGACAAGAGACCCCATCATAAACAACAAAAGTAGGAACCTTGAAACCAATGGGTATAACTACCCTAGATATCAGACTCAAATCTTCAAAATCCAGCCCAGAAGACTTCTGCAACTCCATAGCATCCATTCTATCCACC
Source organism: Lathyrus aphaca (assembly GCA_963966055.1). Lineage (NCBI taxonomy): Eukaryota > Viridiplantae > Streptophyta > Magnoliopsida > Fabales > Fabaceae > Lathyrus > Lathyrus aphaca. The sequence continues at coordinate 389,404,727 of OZ014522.1, read as the reverse complement.
AGCATCTTGAATTTATCCTCATTAGGCTCATGATAGTAATTAGCCTCAGAATCAGAGTCCCCCATAGTGTTGTGGAGACTGCCTCCCTCTTTCTCAGACTCTTCAGATTCATAGTCTTCAACCTGTTCTTTGGTCTTGACAGGTCCTCTGAACCTTATTCCCATGTTGATCAGGCCACCTGACCTTCTAGTCTTCTTAGTCTTCTTGGCCAGCAGTGTCTTCAATTCATCTTGCCCTTTGGACAAGTTCAGGATCAGCTCTTGGAACTGTGCATTTTGTGCCTGGAGATCCTTAACTGTTTGTTCAAGAGCCATTGCTGAAATAAACAGCGAGAAGATGAGAAACCTGTGCACAATTATAAACCTGTGATGCAATGATATGATGTATTAATGCGTATGCAATGTTTCCAAGGACCGCAGGATTTAAATTTGCTTAAACAAACAAGAAGGTAAACTTTTATTAGTAATAAATTTGTTTTGCCTCTTGGGCTTACAGGAAATGAAATGAAATAAATACAAGGGATGGGGTTTTAAGTCTCCCATGGACGTTTCCTCTTTGTGTTGAGGTATGAGTTGAGATTCTGTTCCTCATGAAGTTGCTTTGTTAGTTCCAGGATTCTTTCTTGGCTTGCTTTGTAATGAGCCTCAAAAGTATCCCTTTGCTCCTTCAATTGGATCCAGGATCTCTGTAAGTCTTCCATGTCAGTAGGCATGTCTGGGTGAAGGATGGTATAAGCAGTATCTCCTTCAGCAACAGGTTCCATGGTAACTGGAAGGATAGCAGGATATGGCATCATGAGAGTCTGAGCACGAGACCGCACCCATCTGAGATAAGCCTCCATAGGAATAGTGTACTTAGGCTCCAGTGTCTTGCTGTCAACCCTGTTTACTTTTCCCCAGGCTCGTATGAATCTCTGACGGTAACCTTGAAGATCGTTGTCGTAATCAAACACAATGCCCTGAATCAACATGTCATGTGGTCCGTCACTCCGAGCGTAACCAAACTGTCGTAAAGCTAAAGAAGGGTTGTAAGTAATGCCCCCTCTTATGCCAAGGAGTGGCACATTAGGGAACTCCCCACAACGGTCAATGATAGTGACATTCTCCATAGATCTGGAGCACCAATGAATATCTGAATGCGAGAGTGACATAATCCTTTTGGACCATCTAAACCCTTGCTCATTCTTCATTACGGAGCGAGGAAGGTGAGAAATAAACCACCTAGATATCAAAGGTATGCAGCACATCAAAGTTCCTCGTGCCCTTGTAGTACGAGTATGAAGAGAATGTAGGATGTCTCCAAGCAATGTAGGCACTGGATTGTGACTCAGGAAAATATTGATGGCATGAACGTCTATGAACTGATCTGGATTGGGGAACAACACTAAGCCATAAATCAACAAGGCTAAGATCTCCTCAAAAGCATCATAGCTCATAGCCTTCAAGAACACTTGAGCCTTTTCTATCAACACCTTAGCAAGAATACCCTTAACTCCGCTTCTCGTTTCTAGAACGATGTCTGACTTCTTCAGATGTAGAGCTGCAGCAATAACCTCAGGTTTAGGCTCTTTTTCCAAGCATGTGAATGGTTTCTGATCAAGTACAGGTATACCCAGAAGTTTAGAGAACTCTTCCATCGTAGGAACCAGCTGATAGTCGGGGAATGTGAAACAATGGTGCTTAGGATCAAAGAACTGAAACAGGACACTCATCATGTCTTCATTGAACCCTGAGGTGACTAGATCCAATAGGTGGCCATGTCTCTTGATGAACTGGGAATGATCAGACACTTGAGAAACCAACTCTTTAAGCTTAGCAGGTATGCCCACAAAATTGATCCTGATGGTGTTTCTACGAGCAGAAGCCATGACCTGCAACAAAGAACAAAGATAAATCCTTTGGTCCTTGAAATGGTTAGTGAAAATGCTATGCTTATGATGCATGATGATGTCATGATGTTATGTTCAATCACAAACATGTGGCACACACAAACAAGTCACACCATAGCCCTAGGTTTAAAGGCTTGCATGAGGTTCAAAGGTAAGTACCCTCCCCTGAAGTTAGTTGGTTCATCCTGTCCTACAAAAGTAACCAGGTTCTAAGGGATCTCAATATCATTGATCCTTCACAAGGGTGGTTGTTCAGTAGGCAACTTACTTGCCAACCAAAACCCTCCAAGTTTAGAATCTCACTGAGCGTAGCATCGAGTATCAACCAACTTCAGTCTGCACCAAAGCCGGTTATCTCACTAATTTTCTAAAGGCCAAGATGGGATAACTAGGGTTCTAAAAGTTAGTTAGTGTATTGACAACATATGGCAGCCTCATATTATCCTCAACTTGACTTAAGGAACATAAGCACCAACCAAGACGTCACACTAACTATGGCCACCAGATCAACCATATCGGTATACGCCGTACAGTTTCCTTGGTCTATTGCCATTTACCTAAGGTACACTAGATCCGGGTTAGGATCTTTCACACATAAGAGCACCCAACAAGTAAGTATAAAGCAAACAAGGCAAACAATTTTAAAGTGATCTAATTCCTAAGGGTACCCCTCTTTTATTAAATCCCCAACAGAGTCGCCAGTTCTGTAACACGGTGGGAGAACTGACTTTAGTTATGTTGCGGATAGCAAGAGTCGCCACCGACTTTTATTTTATCCAAAGGAAAGGCATAAAAGAACAGGAAAGACCTTTTAAAAGATTTTTGGGTCCGGGGGGTAGGTTATGTAAAGGGAAGGTGTTAGCACCCTTTACATCCATGGTTATCCATGGGCTCTTAGTTACTTAGCTCACTTTGAATTGTTTTTGAAAATGTGAAGTGTGTGAATAGAAATTTTCATAAGAGTTTGATAATGATCCATGTACGGATGCGTAAAAAACTTGTGTTTGAAAATTGTTTGAAATTGTGAAATGTTTGAAAAGTTTTTGAATAGTGAGCAAGTAACTATGAGAAACCTACCCTAAAGTTTAAGTCTTTTCTGTTCTTGAATCCTTTAAGTGGTAAGACTATCCCTATTATTAAGGAATAGGTAGTCATTACCTTGGATGTGTGGGACAAGTGAGGGTCATCTGTTAATATAGGCAACTGTAGGGTGTATTAAACATTTTTGGAGGGACTGTCATCATTATTCGAAAGGGACAAGATCATTATGAAGGCAACCATTTAAGGGACTTGATCTTTGTTTGTGAAGGGACTAGATGACTTTATTTTTGAGGGACTTTTGCTTTATACACCCTACTTGACCTTTTGATTAGGCAACAATGAGAGGTATCCCTAAGGAAGTGAGATGGCGATCAAAGATCGACTTACGTGTGTGAGTGTTTAATTTTAAATATTTATCTTTTAAATTAAATGATCTAAATTAATTTTAAATAACATACATGTTTACACTCCCTATTTTTACTAACCATAAAAATAAATAATTTAAATATTACAAAAAATTACATCCAGGAGCAATTACAATAATAAAAAGCAATTTAAATAAATAGCAAAATAAATAAATAAATAAATAAGCAAAATGGAAATAATAAGCAAAATAAATAAGCAATATAATTGGGTTAGTGAAAATAATAATAATAATCATAATTAAAAATAAATAAATGGGGTTAGTAATAAACATGGTTAATAATAATAATAAACAAAAAGATTATAATAAACAAAATTTTAATGGTTAATAGAAAAATATGAACAATTATTATAAAATTTTAAGTTAAGTATATATTATAAAATTAATTATGAACATAATTAAATTAGCAATTTTAAACACATAATAGAAATTATTTTCATGTAAAATTAAAGTATAAACAATTGTAGAATATTTACATATTATAAAAAATAAATTAAGCATTTTAATTTTTAAACATGTTTATGTACAAAAATTTTAAATTATAAACAATTTATGTATTTAATAAAAATTAAATCAAGAATTTTAATTAAATTATAAATATAATATATACAAATAATAATATAAAAGAAGAAAAGAAAATTAGGGTTTTGAAAAGAAATATATTTTAAGGGTTTTAGAAAATTAGGGTTTATATGCTTAGAAAATAAATTAGGATTAATTATTAATTATACAAAATTAAATTATTTTTCTAATGATATTTAATAAAAAAATGAGTTTAGATTACAACAGAGAAAATAATAATATACACATTATATATATTTTTTAGAATTTATTTAGTTATATTATAAACATATTAATTAAAAATAATAATAAACAAGAAAAAAATGAAAAAAAGAACTTACCTGGCTGGGGTTTGAACCCAGCACCTTTAGCTTGCCATCAGCAACACATACCACCAGGCTACCAGCGCGCAGGTGATAGAAGAGTGAATCAAATTGTTTTTATGCACTAAACCTGAAAAATCACAAAAAAGAAGAAAAAACCAAAAGGCCTGGGGGATTCGAACCCAGGACCTTCATAGCATCACACAAACACATTACCATCCCAGCTAGGTGAGCGCATCTGTTGATGTAATCACTTTAAATCATAATATATTAAGACAGCTCATTAAATGAAAAAAACAATAAAAAGATGGTCTGGTTCAAGAATCGAACCCCTGACCCTTCAGCAACACGCGCGCCTACGTAACCAACTGAGCTAGCCAGCCTTTGTGAAATAAAACAGCAAGCAATTCATAATATTTTAAAACAGAAATTCAAATTCGAAATTCGCGCGCAGACCAGCTTCATCTTCTTCCTTGAATTTGTAGGATTTCCTGCGAATTTTCCTGGGAAAACTCCTGCGCATTCTCATGCGTTTTAAACCTGCGAATCCTATACATCATCCTACAAGTACAATTTCATCAAATTGAACATACAAACATGATCTATGCAATGAATACAGTCCAACCATAGGTCCATTAGTTATTTATATTAAGTATTCCATGAACCCCTAATTTTGAAGCTCTAACCCTAGCCATGGCCGTTCACGGGTTATTCATGGTTTCTTTGATTTCTTTGCCCAGAAACGTTCTATACAACATCACAAACAAGATTAGACAAACAAAATTCATTAAAATGCATTGGATTAGTGCAATCGAAAAAAATTGTTCATGATCAAAAATGCTTCGGGTTATGCTATGTGAATGGTTTTGGATGCAACCAAGCATTGGTTTCCACTCAATGATGTCCAAGGATCATAACTGTGTCCTCAAATTACCTTCTAATGCTTTGTATGGATGAATCCGAATTTGAGTTTTTGGATGGTTTTTTGATTTGTGAAACTTACTCTTGGAGGCTGCAAATTCGTGGCCTGTGAATTGTTAAGTGTTCATTATATATGAGTGAGTGAATTAGGTCAAAGACTTCACCAATTTGATGGATATTTGGATCATTTGAAGATTGAAAAAGATTGGCTTTAAAATTTGAATATTCTTGATCTCACATTGCTATTTTAGGATGATTCTCATTACTCTTGTATCAATCAAGTCTAAATATAATTTAAGACCTTCTAGAAACCAAATCAAATTAAATTTTCATTATTTTATATTTTATTTGAATTTAAAATGATTTAAAATGTAAAAAATCATAATAAATAAAAAAAAATGAATAAAATTATGAATAAATCAATTTAATTTCGTGCAAGATGTTTTGATGTGGATTGGGTCATTATTTGGCAAGCCCATTTGGAAGAAATTGGTTTTAGACCTCCATTTTCTTCATAAACCAACCAAACATTTCCCAACTTTGCAAGGGCACACATCCTTCAATTTTAATGCTATGAGGGTGTTCTTGGACATTTTGGAAAGCTTGAAGAGTCCTCTAACCAACCCCACTGGTTTCATGTCCATATCATTTACCATTCTCAAGTTATGCCCTTTTGAAGTTGTTGACTTTCAAAAGGACCTATAATGTCTTAGCTCATACCTTCCAAATGAAGCATTTTTGGGCTTGGCTTGTGAGACACAAAGTTGTAGAGAATTCAATTTCCTTCAAAATGAGCATTGGATGGAGACTTGGTGATGAAGCATGTGAAAGTTATGGCTGGTCAAAGTTCAGTTGACTTTTACTGAGGAAACCCTAATTTAGAAACTCTTGATTCTTGATGATCTGGAATCTCCTTGATGAATCATGATCAACCCTTGATCAAATGATGAATTTTACTTCATATACTTGATGTTGGCAAAAAATCATGAAGTTTGACTTTGGTTTGACCACAGTTGACCTCAATTTGACTTTTTAACTGCTTTGACTGATTTTGACCTATCTGATCATCTGACTGAGCAAACTTTTGAGAAAAGTCTTGAAACTTGTCATGGGGGTTCTTACACACATATAAGATGTTATGAAGCTCACTTGAAGTCTTGGAAGTTCATTTAGCCTGATTAAAGTCAAAACCCTAGTTTCAGATGCACTACTTAGGAGGTGCATTGTCTGAGGGATTTGTCAACTCTTCTGACCAATTGTGAACTTTGTGAACCTTGTGAACCATCATAAGATGTCTTGTGAACCTCATGGGAGGTATTGTGAACCTTGTAAACCTCATAAAGTGACTTGTAGACTTTATGAACCTCAGGAAAGGTCTTGTAAACATTGTGAATCTTGTGAACCTTGTGAACCTCTTTAGCACACAAAGTCTTGTATTGTGAGGGCAAATTTTGGGGTGCAACACTATGTTGTAGGCGCAGTTCTAGGCCAGAGGAAGGAAAAGAAACTTCATGCGATTTACTATGCCAGTAGAACCTTAGATTCTGCTCAGATGAACTACGCCACTACTGAAAAAGAATTGTTAGCAGTTGTCTTTGCGCTTGACAAATTCCGTTCTTACCTAGTAGGAGCGAAAATAATCGTTTACACAGACCACACTGCTATCAGATATCTATTGACTAAGAAAGATGCTAAACCAAGATTCTTGAGATGGATTTTACTCTTACAAGAGTTAGATCTTGAAATAAAAGATAAGAAAGGTATTGAAAACGTCGTAGCGGACCATTTATCTAGAATAGAAGGTATTAAACCCGAACAAGTGCCGATTAACGATGATTTTCCGTATGAACAGCTGATAGCACAAATAGGAAGCGACCCAGTTCAGTTAGACATAAATGAACCAGAACCCGTGAAAACAATCCAAACGACTGTAGGAATGCCATGGTACGCTGACATTGTTAACTACCTAGCTGCAGGAGCTCTTCCACCTGATTTAACCTATCAGCAGAAAAAGAAATTCTTTCACAATCTCAAACATTACTATTGGGATGAACCATTATTGTTCAAAAGTGGACCCGATGGAATCTTTCGTCGATGTATTCCCGAAGAAGAAATAGAAGATGTCATTTCTCATTGCCATTCATCTCCTTATGGTGGACATGCAAGCACTTCCAAGACTTGTGCAAAAATCTTACAAGCCGGCCTATTCTGGCCTAATCTATGGAAAGATGTCCACATCGCTGTTATAAATTGCGATCGGTGTCAACGCACCGACAATATTTCAAGAAGAGATGAAATGCCTCAAAAAGGAATATTAGAAGTAGAAATCTTTGACGTCTGGGGAATAGATTTCATGGGACCATTCCCATCATCTTTCGGTAATAATTACATACTCGTAGTGGTTGATTATGTTTCAAAGTGGATTGAAGCTATAGCTTCTCCTACAAATGACACACGAGTAGTAATAAAGCTTTTCAAAAATATAATCTTTCCCAGATTTGGTGTGCCTAGACTCGTCATAAGTGACGGTGGCTCGCACTTCATTTCAAAAATCTTTGACAAATTACTATCTAAGTATGGAGTAAGACACCGTGTGGCAACACCATATCATCCACAAACAAGTGGACAAGTCGAAGTCTCAAACAGAGAAATTAAACAAATCTTAGAAAAGATTGTCGCCATATCTCGGAAAGATTGGTCATCTAAACTTAATGAAGCTTTATGGGCTTATAGGAGCGCTTACAAGACACCCATAGGAACTACACCTTTCAAATTAGTTAATGGAAAATCTTGTCACCTCCCGGTAGAACTAGAACACAAAGCTTATTGGGCGATCAAAACTCTCAATATAAACTATAATGCTGCAGGAGAAAAGTGAATCCTAGATATTAACGAATTAGAAGAGTTAAGGCTAAATGCTTATGAGAATGCTAAGATATATAAAGAAAGAACTAAGCGATGGCATGATAAACGCCTATCTAGGAAAGAATTTAGTGTGGGAGACGTTGTACTCCTCTTTAATTCAAGACTTAGGCTCTTTCCTGGAAAACTAAAATCTAGATGGTCAGGACCCTTTGAAATAACTAAAGTGTTCCCGAGCGGAGCGATAAAAATTAAGGGTAGGAATAGTGAACCATTCACAGTAAACGGACAACGTTTAAAACATTATCATAAAGTTGAAAATAGATATTATGCAAATAGTCTAAGGCTTTTAGAGTTGTCCACTAATTTCCCTGATTAATCTAACCTAAGCATTACGTCAGGCTTTTGACGATAAAAACAACGCTTAGTGGGAGGCAACCCATTTAATCATTTAAATCATCTTGATCATTTTATTATTTTGTCATTTATCATTTTTTTTATTTGTTTTGTCATTTTTTTATAGTTTTATTTCATTATTACTATTATTGCTTTTATTTATGCATTTTATTTTCTTATTTTTCCTTATTTTAAATCACTTTTACAGATTTTCTAAAGTCTTTTCCACTTTCCTTCTCCCCCTGATTTGTTTCCTCCGTATTTGCACTAACTATGGATAACCAACCAATAAACCTTATGGAAACCAAATTTAGAGGTAGGAACCAAAGAATGAAATTTGAAGAGTTATCACAGAGACCAATGGATTTGACTTTGTACCCGGATGATCTGACTATGGAAACCTTAGGTATACATGATAGCATCCTATACTTGTTTAACCGACTTGGATGGGAGAATACACTGATTCAACAAAAGTTTGTGACTTACCGCGAGCTCACCCTTGAGTTCCTCAGCTCCTTAGTTTACCTACCCGAGCGCGGTTTTGGATTCAGGAAAGGATTTATCAGTTTCCGCCTATTTGGAATAGAATATGACTTTAACCATAAAGAACTAGCTGACTTATTAGGATTCCCTAGTGGACCCTTTGCTTTTACTACCACACAGGTAGAATTGATGGACATTGAGCTGGATTTCTTTTGGGGAACCTTAACCGGAAACTACCATCCTGAACCAAATAACATGAACAATGATGAGATACATAACCCTGCTATCCGTTACTTCCATAAGATCCTTGCTCACACCTTCTTTGGAAAAGAAGAAAACCTTACTGGAGTATCTAAAGATGAGATATTCATTATGTCATGTTTCAATAATGGACAGCCAGTCAATGGTGTGCCTTTCATGATGCAAACCTTCACCCGAATCCAAGAAGAACCTGATTTACCTATATTAGTAGGAGGTCTTGTAACCATGATTGCTGATGCCTTAGGACTTAGATACCAATTGCACAGGTGCAACCGTTTAGGTACCATCCGTCCTATGAATCTTAACTTTTGCTTTAATCGACATATCATAAGGAATTTAGGACATCCACCTTTCAAGTACCAAATCAGGAATGAAGTAGTAACCCTGTTCACACTACCAAACTATGCTAGAGTAAGTGTTCACAATAAGGATAATTGGCTTTATGAGTTAACCCCTCCTGATTATCCATCTACTCCTGAAACACCTCAATCTTACAAGATAAAGGATGATATAATGACCGATGTAGAAAGTGACCCTGAGACACCTCCTGGTTACCATGACATTGACCACACTGACAAAGTGATTGAAACCCCTGAAGTGAATCAAGTAGAATATGCTGACAACTTAAAGAAAATCATGAACACTCTTGAAGCTTACCAAGCCGATATAAATACTGTTAAGGATGAGATTAAGAGCATGCGATTGGACATTATAGGATTAACTGACATAACACGTGAGCAATTCTACCACCTGAACTCTGCAATCGAAGATTTGAAGAAGCACTTTTGAAAATGCTGTAGTGATCTAGCTTATTTTACTTATTGTTTTCGTTTCTAGTTAGTTTTACATTTCGCAAACATTTTCGTACCGTATTTTTATTAATGTAATTTCCCTTCAAGTATCAAAAGCAAAGCATTTCTAGTTTACAAATTTTTCCAATTTAATCAATTTATATGCTTTCAATCTATTTACTGTTATGTTTAAATTGATTAATGTTTTATACAATCTCTCGTGTGATGAAATTTACAAGTACTATGTTGGTATTATATACTATATATTGTTTATGTTTAAAATAGAGTGAGAAGTGATCATAAAATATTATATAAATTATAACGTGAGAGAGATAATGCATTCTGGAAATATTCTAAGTTTTTAAGCCCTCACGATCGTCATTCCCCCTTCACGATCGTGACGACCCCAGTTATAGGAATCGTGAGAAACAGAACTGTTTCTTCTTCGAAACCTCATCTTATTTCCTCTTCCATAACCTTCAAAACCACCCATTATCTCTTCCAACTTCCGTAACCTCCCATTACCCAAATTAAACCCCATTAACCTCTCCATTTACTCCACACCTATCACATTCTCACCTTGCATTATTAATCCGAACCAATTCCCTCTCATTTTATCACTTTTCTCACAAAAACCAAAAACTTCTTATCTCCCACTCTTGTTCTTGCATGCAATGGAAGCAATTCCATTTAGAGATGGTGAGCATGGAGAAAATCAGAGAGAGAGGTTCATCAGATTCCAGAACCGTGGTGTTCAACCCACGCGGTATGTCGACACTGTCTGTTTGAGAGAGTTGGGAATGCTCAACAGTGTCAAGAGCCTGCTTCAGAAGGTTGGTCTGTGGGATCTTTGCAGTCAGCCCCAGCCCACATTCGAGCTTTTGACATTGGAATTCCTAAGCTCATTTCATTACATCATTCCTACCGGTTCTCAGAGTCAACTCACCGGCGTTGCTAAGTTCAGATTGCTTGGCCGGGAGTTCGAAGTTATGCAAACAAGGATCGCCGAGCTGCTAGGTTTCGATCACGGGAATGAAGCTCACATCCGCGTGCCGGACAATTTCAGTGAAACCGCTTTCACCTTATGGCACGACATCACTAACACCCGTGCCTCCGCCTTTCAAAGCCTGAATGCTACGCATATCCACAACCCGACGATCAGATACTTTCATCGCGTCATCTGCAACACCATCTTTGCAATAGAGAGCAACCACAAGCTCAACTCCAAGGAGCTTTTGTTCTTACACTGCGCCTTAAATGACGAGCCCATTAATGCTGCCCCGTTCATGCTATCCCATATCCAGTCCATTGCGCAAAGAGGCGCAACCCCCTTTTACATAGGCGGCATTGTCACTACCCTCACCATTCAGCTGGAGCTTGGTGACTTGGTCGTCAATTTGCCTAGTAGAGCCGCCGAGTTCCTAACGAAAAATTATTGCAGGTCCGCCCACTTGATTGCTCAGAGATAGGATGGCAGGTTTAGCCCTGTTATCCAAGGCACTGTTTATCACCACATCATCTTGCCGTGTCGTGACCGCATCGATCCGTCTAGCCGAGCCAACTGGCTATTTGCTTTACCGGATGCTGCCGGCCACGCCCCCATTCCTGATGAGCAGGCCGATCCACCAGCGGACGAGATGCAAGACACCATGGATGCAGCTGAGCCTGTCCAGGACATTCCAGAGACATCCACCCGACAGCCTCCTGCACAAGAATTCACACTTGAGGACGTCCTCCGTGCGATTCATTAGCAAAATCAGATGAATGCCGCACTGGAGCGAAGGCAGAAGGAGCAACATGATGCATTACTCCAAGCTGTTGCCACCAACCAGAGGTCTACTGATGAGAAGCTCGGAGAAATCCTTAGCGAGCTAGAGGCTTTGCGCATTGATATCACTGCTATCACCGGTACCGGTTCTGATCCTGAAGCGACTCCGACCAGACGCTCCCGCACCAGAAGCCGAGGCCGTAGTCATCAGCAGCCTTAGTTTTAGTTTTTGTTTATGTTTTTCCATTTCCGTTGTTTGTATTGTACTTTAACCGCTTTTATATCACAACATTGAGGACAATGTCTGATATAGTGTGGGAGAGGTACCTTTCATTTTCCGCATTTTCCCTTTCCGCACTTTTCCATTCCGTTGTATTTCCTTTTCGTAAATTAATGAAACAAAGCAATTTTTGTGCTATTTTCTTTAGTTTCGAACTTTCCCCGTTTATTTAGCCATACCGAAAAAATCTTTAATTAATTCTTCGCATTACCCGACTTACCTACGAAATCATAATTAGGAAGCTGAGAACGATTCAACAAGATCAATACAGTCTTGACACCTTAGACTTCCCACTTAAGCAATTCCGTTCCGATGATTGTTATGACTACACCTTAAGTTTCAATTCAAAAGTAACCCCTAGTAGTTTATACTAGCAGTCAGCACCGTCTGAACACAAACCACGTGGGGAGCCGATGAATATAAGTGTTTGATGCCTAATCTATAATGATCCTTCATATCTCGATGCAAATGAAAAAGAAACTGCACCAAAGTACACGGTCGCATATAAAAAACGAGAAATATGAGAAGGAGTCCATTGCGGGTTGGTTCAGAGGTACTGGTTCTGAACTTGGTAGGGCGTGCTACGGATCGATCCCCCACAACCTCCAAATTGGATAATGTATGTAGGGTTACCACATTCGTGTACCAGACCCCGTGCTTATAAAGGATCAAAGTCGCTAACCGGCTACTCCACTACGTGCGTGCTAAGGCAAAGGGCTTAATGTGATTGCGCTAGAATGAAACTGGGCGAAATAAGATCGAAAGACTCTAGGTGAAATCGTAAAGCAATTGCCGAATGTCTCGTTTAACGGGAAGTCGACGACTTAGCTTGTTGCTTGTGTCATTAATGTATCGTTAGTGTTTTATCAAAGTACCGGTTTACCTGACAAAACGATCCCTCGTACGGTTTGTTATGTGTGTGCATCGATAAAAACTTGTCCGACAATTTTCAACCGACTATTTGCTTAAGGACAAGCAAAGGTTTAAGTTTGGGGAAGTTTGATAACGAGAAAAAGTATCGATTATATTGCTATGTTTCAATACCGTTTTATCGCATAATTGTCGTTTTAACACCCGATTCCTCGAGTTTTCTTTGCCATTTTGCAGGTACATCATATATAGAGCTAAATCAAGAGCCACAAGTGAAATGAGCAAAAACAACCATTAAAAGATGAAGAAAAAGAGAATTCTGCATAACCTGCATTTTTTGTTACACTCACGGTCGTCACCTAGGAGTCACGACCGTGACACGCCAAAAGGAGCACTCACGACCGTGACAAGTCCCTCACGACCATGACGCATATCAAACAAGGAACACGAACGTGACACCCTTGTCACGACCGTGACAAGGGAAAACTAGGGTATTTGACTGAAGACTTGGTCATGAACGTTACGCTACATGAAATCCAACGTGCCTATTTTCCAGCAGACCCAGTATTCCAATGTTTCCCTGGATTCTCTCATTTTCCTACGAGGCCCAAGCATAAATTCCAACTGCCAAGCCCATTTAGTTTTCTATAAATAGCTTAACTTCAAGAAACAATTTACAGAGTTTTAGTTTTTAATTTCTTGCGGAAGCTCTGCCGATTTTATTTACACCCTTTAATTTTCCAGCATTAGTTTTTCTTGCTTTAATTTTCTTGCTTTAATTTTCAACCAACCTTACAACAATTTACAACATCAGGAAATTGTTATAAATTTATTTGTTTCAAAGCCTTCAGATTCTTTTAGAATTTATTTCCGATTCCGGTCAGTACTCCGAGCTTTCCAGCCTGTGGAAGAAGGAGTCTACTACTTTTATTGTTATCCAGGTTTATATTAAATTGCATTTATATTTATGTTGACTATTTATTTTTCTGCCATGCATATTTTATTTTATGTTTCTCTGCCTCTGTCTGGTTCAACAATAATGAGTAGCTAAACACCTTAGGGCGGTATGTAATTAAAACAAACTAAATCGGTAAAATTAACTCTAGGCTTAAAATAATTAAGAGCTTAAAATTCTGGCTGAGACTTTTTATTATAAAATCAACCTTTTTGTTACGAGAGTAAGGAAAGTGTATTAGGTTAGGTCAAGACCACGAGAGTGTGAGATTTTAACCAGATAGCTAAAGTTAGGCATTTAATTTAAACTCAGCGAGAGCACTTTAAAATGAATTAGAATTACTAAGTTTCCAAAAATTATTTCTAAACACTTATGGGCTAGCGAGAGCAGGCATAGGGATTTAGGGGTAAGATCTGAGATAAGACCACGGGAGTGTGAGTTAAAGATATTTAAGCTGGTAACCTCTACAGAATAGATTAAGTGAATCATCTTTATAAGCCTAAGTTAGATTGACCCGCCTAAGTTAACCTAATTACATACCGACCGCCTTAGTATCATTTATTTAAACTTAAATTTAATTCCCGCTTTTAATCTTTAAAAACAACCAAAAATCGTGACAACCCTTCACCTTAGCTAAACAAGAAATTCCTCTAGCACTAAGTAACCATAGAGTCCCTGTGGATCGATAATCTTAAATATTACTTTGATAGGCTGTGCACTTGCAGTTAAGATACCGCTAGACACATAATTAGACACGTCTTTAGCCCATCAGCTATACTCTCAAAGGGTTTCTATGTCACCCTTTTGTCACAAATTTTACTGATTGAGTATATTACCCATCTAGCGGTCGCTCGTCAAGCCAATTATCTCGTTCAGCGCTTCCGACAGCTCCTAGCTCATCTGCGTTGACAATGGTTACCTCATCAACAAGGTTATTACGCTAATTCAAGCAATCACTGTGATACCTAAGAGTTTAAAGACACCAAGTCTTTTTGTAAACTCCTCTTAAGGTAAAGTAAAGGCAAAAGAAAATGATCCCCAACACGAGACGACTTGAAATCTTTCCTCCTCAGCAGGACGTGTCGATTTTGTTATCCCCAGTAGACGGATGGAAGTTATCCCCAGTAAAGTCACAAAATTTTTCTCTTCAACAGGTTTCCCTGATCCCTTTCCTCAACAGATCTTGGATGGCTCCTATTCCCCTAGCAGATCTCAGACAAAATTATTCTCTTCCCCAACAGATCTCAGAATATTTCCTTGCTCCAGCAGAGCAATAAGGATTGATAATCCCCAAATAGAGAGTCGTCTTCCCACGGCGAAGAATTTCTTACATGAGTTCACGTATTCCCGGAAACCAGCTAAATGGTTCCCTTCCCCACAGAGGTTTGGAAAATACCGGTTGACAGAAAGTTCTCCTCAGTAGAGCCTTGACAAGACCTTTCCCCAGCTAAGATGAAAAGTTCCAGATCCCTAGTAGTCTTATGGGTGAGATTCAATCCCCAATAGTTGTGGTATCCCCAAGCAGGTTCCTCAAATCTAAAGTCCAATTTATCTTTGGCAAAGGTGATAATTCGTGACAGATGAATTATTCACGATCTTCTCCCGCAGAGACGTTACCCCCGCAGGGCTTCTCGAGATCGAATCCGTGATCATTGCATTCTCAGCAGAATCAGTAGAGACCTATTATTTTCGCATCAGGAACTCCCTTTGCATTTACGCCATTTCATTGACATGTTCAAAACCTAGTATCCCCAGTGTCATGGGGCATCATGCCATACAATTCAACATATGCGTACCCAGTATAATCCAAGTTTGATATCTTGCAAAGTCCAGCCACAGACTGGCCAAAGTCCATCTACGGGTGGCAAATTCTTAAAGTCCCCCGCAGTGGGCAAAAGTCTCCCGCAGTGAGCAAAAGTCCAGCCACAGACTGGCCAAAGTCCATCTTTGGGTGGCAAATTTCAAAAGTCCCCCGCAGTGGGCAAAAGTCTCCCACAGTGAGCAAAAGTCCAACCACATACTGGCCAAAGTCCATCTTTGGGTGGAAATTTCTAAAGTACCCCGTAGTGGGCAAAAGTCTCCCGCAGTGAGCAAAAGTCCAGCCACAGACTGGCCAAAGTCCATCTTCGGGTGGTAAATTTCTAAAGTCCCCCGCAGTGGGCAAAAGTCTCCCGCAGTGAGCAAAAGTCCAGCCACAAACTGGCCAAAGTCCATCTTCGGGTGGAAAATTTCTAAAGTCCCCCGCAGTGGACAAAAGTCTCCCGTAGTGAGCAAAAGTCCAGCCACAGACTGGCCAAAGTCCATCTTCGGGTGGAAAATTTCAAAAGTCTCCCGCAGTGAGCAAAGGTCCACCCGCAGTGTGGCAGAATATCCAAAGTCCACCTGCAGTGTGGCAAATTTTCCAAAGTCCACCCGTAGTGTGGCAATCTAAAGTCCAACCACAGATTGGCAAAAGTCTCCCGTAGCGAGCAGAAGTCCACCCGTAGTGTGGCAAATTTCTAAAAGTTTCCCGTAGCGAGTGAAAGTCTCCCGTAGTGAGCAAAAGCCTCCTGTAGTGAGCAAAAGTCTCCCGTAGCGAGAAGAAGTCCACCCGTAGTGTGGCAAATTTCTAAAAGTCCCCGTAACGGGCAAAAGTCTCCTGCAGTGAGCAAAAGTCCAACCGCAGATTGGCGAAAGTCCATCCTCAAGGTGGCAAAATTCAAAAGTCTCCCGCAGTGAGCAAAAGTCCAACCGCATATTGGCGAAAGTCCATCATCAGGGTGGCAAATCTCTAAAGTCTCCCGTAGTGAGCAAAAGTCTCCCGCAGTGAGCAAAAGCCCACCTGCAGTGGCAAAGTATTACAAATCCACCCGCAGTGTGGCGAATTCTTGAAGCCCAACCGCAGATTGACAAAAGTCCATCCTCAGGGTGGAAAAGTGTCGTGAAGTCCAACCGCAGATTGGCAAAAGTTTGTCCTCAAGGTGGCAAATTATATCGTGAAGTCCAATCGCAGATTGGCAAAAGTCCGTCCTCGGGGTGGCAAATTATATCTTGAAGTCCAACCGCAGATTGGAAAAAGTCCATCCTCGGGGTGGCAAAGTATCTTAACATTTGATCGTATATTGGAAAAGGTCCATCCGCAGTGTGGCAAGTCGTTAGTCGTTCGACTCCATCCAAAAGGCAAGACATCATTATTGCGCTGTTGCAGCCTATCAAAGTCCACCTGCAGCGTGGCACGTCAGTAAGCATCTAAAGGCACCCCCTATTTACTATTCTTCCCATCATAATTATATCCAAGCAGAGTTCATTCGGTTGAGTTTATTTCCTTGTTCTTCTGCCACAAAGTGCAAATTTTCTTGTTGATTCTAGTATTCAATCCCTGCATACCTTAAACGTCTGAAAGCGACTACTATCATCCATTCAGGTCTACAGTGATTGAATAGGGGAAGCTGTAACACCCCAAAATTTCCCCTCTAATTTATTACCCTAACTAGATTATGCTTCACATTTCATCTGCATTTTTCACTAGGCCATAACACTCACAATTATGCATTTCATTGGCTCTTCAGGCATGGGATCGAAAAACTTCCTTGTGATTGATTTTTTTCTCTATTCAAAGATTGTGGTTTAGGGTTATTCCCCAATCATGGGACACTCAACAAAAGTTTTTTGGTATAAGTTGTTAGTATAATTTGATTATTCAAGGAATTCTACCATTACATGGAGTGTATGTTTGTTGAAGATTTTTGGCCTGTACGGGACCCGCTAGGGTTTCATACCGAGGGTTGTAGGACACCATGTCAAATCATTTTGTTGATGGAGGCACGAGTACAAAAAATGAGATTTATGAGTTCTTTGAACGAGAGGATGAGGATTTAAGGTTGAAGTTAGAATGTCACTAAAAAAATATAAATAATAATAATATTATTCGGATTCATCCAAGTGACTACTTAATGCCATGAGTTCAAGACATCATGCAAAACACAATTCTAATCTCATTTTTAAGTCATATTCCATAGATCATTATCAAGGCAAGGTCAATCCATAAACCACATTTGTATCACATTAAAACCGGCCCATTTGAAGCCCATGTACTTTAAGCTCATTCGTCCAAAAAAAAAAGGAAGCCATTTACTTTGAGATTATTTCCCAAAAAATATTTTAAGCAAATTAATAAGCAAGAGGAATTTCCTATGCTTCGTTTGGGCATCATGTTTTAGCAATATGGTCACGACGGTATTGATGTTTGTTATGTGACGAATATGTAATGCTACTTATGTTGTTTTGGGATATTTCCAAGTTTTAACTTTGGACATCATCATCTCTCTCTCAACAGAGTCAGTCTTGGCTCCTTACATAGGGGAGTTCGGAAAATTGGAATTTTCGATGGTGATCT
Source organism: Lathyrus aphaca (assembly GCA_963966055.1). NCBI lineage: Eukaryota > Viridiplantae > Streptophyta > Magnoliopsida > Fabales > Fabaceae > Lathyrus > Lathyrus aphaca. The sequence goes on along the minus strand of OZ014522.1, from coordinate 389,386,528 downwards.
CTCAAATTATGCAAATCTTAACTTAACAGAAAATTGATAATGAAAATCTCACTGCCTGACAAATTATCGTAGGAAAAAGTTTGATACCATTCATAACAGAAAATTATGGAAAAATTCGAATTGATATAACATGAAATTTGACTATTACAAAGAAAATCCACAACACCAAATTCACCAAAAAATCAATTACATATATACATAAAAGAAACAGAGTTTTAGAGAAGCTTCTAATGTTATCAGAAGGACCGTTACACAATTCCAACAGAAAGCAAGGAATCAAACAAACGCTCCCATGTTTTTTGAAATCTCTTTCTCATCATTCTTCAATCATCATCATCACTGAGTGATAATCACACCATCATCTGAACATCATTCACACATCTACACACATCCCTCTAAATCTTCGGTCTTCATGAATAACATGCAAGATAGCAAAATCAAAGCAAAATTGATAAGAGAAAATAGTTACACAGAAAAAGAATCAGTTACGAGGAGTTGACAAAAGAAGCTTAACAAGAAAAGGGACTCTGTAACAAAAAGGCCCTTTCTCAACGCAGAACTCGGATTCCTGGCTAATTGATCATCAATCTTCTGCGTCATAACTTCAAGGACCATCCTCCCTTCAATCCATTATCATCAGTCTCACTTTCATAACTTTGAAAATCCTACAAAGAAGAATAACTCAGAATTCAGAAATGATAAGCTAAAAGAAATTCTCCATACCAAAAACGGTTACAAATCTCTAACCAAAAACTAACCAACTAACATAATTATAACAAATATATAACATAATTTTTACCTTGAAATTCCATTCCCACCCTCAGAGATCTTCTCCTATAAAGAGCCAGCTCCATTGTAATTTTGTGGGTTGACTTTTTCATCTCTCATTTTCACTCTACCTTCAAATAGCTCCTTCATAGATTCTGGAATCTCTCACCTCTCACCTCTCTCCCTTTGAACTTCATCTTCACCATTCCACCATTTCATCACCTTCTTCACTGACTTCTCCTTCTTCAACTCTTCATCCTCATCCCTAAAATCATTCTCCACCATTCCGCATTCATTCTTTCTCGCAATTCTTCTTCGTTCTTCACCAGCTCTGTTCCGTTATCTTCATAACACTCATAGTCATCAATCTTCAAAGAAAAACCTACAAGTTACATAACAACAACATCACTAATTATATCGCTTGCGATTGGACAAAGAAGAAACTAGGTAGAAGAAGGAGAAGGTCGCGACAAAACAAAGAAAAAGAATCTGAATTCGTACCAAGAAAGGAGATCGAGTAACAATTCTGCAATTGCATCAATCTCTGCTCCAATCTTCGACCATAGCTTTGGTTACCTCATCGATCGAACTCCACCTTCGATTGTCACCATCGCCTGCAACATACAACGACATCTTCGTCTTCATTGTGAGGATTCGTAGGGCGTCGCCATCGGCATCCTCAGTGCACCAACGTCTCCGACACATGATCGATCCAACCTACAATCATAACACAGTGATTCAATAAGGTTCTGTGTCTCAATAATCCAATAACCAACAAAGTTTAAGAAACAATACATCGAAGAAGGAAAAGGGGATCGAGTCAGATAATTACACGGGAAATACGTCGAGATCACCTTTGTTTTACAGGTATGTCGATTCCACCTTGAAACTTGCAAATATTCACCACTATTGTGTGGGATTTGATTAGGTGAATAAAGAACCCCTGAATCTGAACACAAATTCGCAATCTTGAAGATTTGAGTTGGGAAGGATTTGTGTTTAGGTTTTTGTGAGATTTGAAATTGTGAGGGTTGGGTTTCGGATTTGGGGTAAAAGTGTGGTTTAGGTGGTGATTGAGAGGTGGAATTTCGTCTTCTTCGGTTGATTCACGGCGGTGGCACCGTTTAGGGTTAGTCGCATGCGAGAAGATGAAGAAGATGGACATATGGTTTGAGAGAGAGAGGTTGTGTTTAAGTCTAAGTTTTCTCACGTTGTTCTTTAAGTTATAATGTGATTTGCTTTGTTTTTTTAGGAATTTCTTTTGTGTTAATTGAGACAATTAATCTTCATAATCTCTTAGTGAATGCACCGTTAATATTAATTGGAACAATAAAAAGTCATAATCCTCAATTAATTTCCACCATCACCAAATCCGTTTATAGATAAGATCATGAGATTTTTGTGGCTTTCCACCATACCGGTGGTGACACTTATCACTGCCCGTTTGGCTTTCTTTACCGTGATTGCATGTGTGTTAATGTACCATAGTTATTTTTCTCCCTATTGCATAAGCCTTCGGATGAGAATACCCTTGGATATGACCTTGATCTGACGCTCCAGATTGGAGTCAATCTTTGACCATAAACCACCATAGACCCTCAGGCCTGTTATGCGTTTGGGCCTTATCCAAACTGCTTTCCACACCCTCTTTTAAGCCCACTGCAATTTGTTTAACTGAAATTTTACTTTGTCAACACCCCCTGCTTCCTTTCTTCTTTTTATTTTATATTCTTTCACAAAATCATATTAAAAATAGTTTTCTTAGTATAAAAAATTCTAGAAAAAATTATAAATAGTATTTTTAGACATAATAGAAAATATATTTTATTTGTTTTAATCCTTTTTTTCGATTATTTTTCGCATTTTATTTCCATTTATGCTTTAAGTGCATTTTAGAAATTCTTGCAAATTTTTACACCTTTATTCATTTGTCCATATTTTTGCATCCTCATCTTCATTTCATTTACTAACACCCTTTTTGTGGTGCAAGGTATTATGTGAGGATTCTCTTACAGATTTGGATTATTTTCTTTTCATTTTGCTTTGTATTTTTGTGGTTTATACTTTGTGATGTAATAATTGGAATTTTATGTGTGATACCTATAATTAGGATAGAAAAAGATAAAATGAAGCGTTTAGATAACAAATTTTCAAAAATAAAGAAAATGAGTTATTCGACCCAAAATCGAAGAATTTCAAATAAATAAATAAATAAAGTTTCATGTGACATTAGGTTTCCTCGATTATCATCGCTCCACTCCAATACACCCAAAAGCAAGCCTTGTATGTTGCACACCATAAGTCGTGCGTCTCAGCACCACGCAACCAACCCACCCGATCCATCTTATCATCCCATTTACGATTTACACACGTTTTCACCCACCATGACGTAGGAGGACCGTTTTATTTAATATTACTTTTTTGTACTTACATTTCTAGTCTAATATCCACTTAGGTAGCTTAGATCTTTCAAGCTTCACTAACCATAGGTCACCATTAAAACTCAATTAACTTAGGGTAAAGTCTAGTTTCCCTTAGAGTTTTTCCTTTCTCAATTTGAGTCTCACTTCTCACCTTTAAAGAAAATGCAAAAACATTTAAAAGGAAAGTAGGTACAATACGCCACGAGCCTTAAGCCATATGGGAAATGATTTGTGGAGGTCTCCTCCACTCTTCTAGAATGCTTTACAAACGTTCTTTTGGGGGCGATCTTGGAAATATTCGCTCTTGTATCATAGTCTTTAGTGTTGTACCCACGATAAACATAAAGTCAAAACACTTCTTCTAAAAGACAATAAACCAATAATATAACATGTATTCTCTTCTCATCTCATTCTCTGCGGACGAATGCGACTTGCCTCAACAGTTCAAACAGCGATACGATAAACACCCTCGAGTCAGATCCGGTAACACCTGATCTAGATCTATGGCAACGTCATCCTAAAAAACATAAGCAAATATCCGCCTTAGTTAGAAGAACTACAACGACTCTGATCCTCATTTTCCCAATGAGGTACATAGGCAGTGGGGTAGGGTCCATTCGAGCACAATCTTTATTTTCCCTACATTTTCCATTTTCTTTGTTCTCCTTTTCCAATTCCTTTCTCATTTCACTTCCAGTCCAAATAAAAATTCTTTCATCTAAACAGCATCTTATTTCTCACCCTTTGAAACAAACTAACAAGCGTGGATCCCGTCGGGTACGGCGGACGAATTGGGGTGCTAATACCTTCCCAATTCGTAACCGACTTCCGAACCCAGATCTTTGGTTCACAAGGCCTCGTCCTTTTCCTTCTTCCTCGGGTTTGTGCAACATTACCTTTTTCATTCATTCGGGATAAAAATGTATGGCTGGTGTCGCTCCCACCAAATGACACCTGGTCAGAAGGGGTACAGACGCGAACGGTCGGCGAAAGGAGAGAACATGAAGATGAACTGAAAAGAGTCGCCAGCTAGGCATTTTTTATCCCTAAGGAAAGGTAATACTGCATAAACCTAGAAAGAAATGGATAAGACGGTCGCGAACCAGAGAAACTGAGAAAGGGGGTTGGTTACAACCTGGGAAGGTATTTGCACCCAGATTGTCCGTCGTACTCGACGGGATCCACGCTTGAAAGATTTGTGCTTAAAGGGGTAGTGTCAGTGTTATTCTATGTGCAAAAGCTGGAAAAGAATGCAAGTGTCAGTGTGAAGTGAAGTGAAGAAGTGACATTGTAAGGAAAGAATGAAATGCCCAAGACAATGAGGCTTAAAGAATAATGCTGGAAGAGGGGGTAACATACAGAGACTTTTGTTCTATAATTGTTAAGTTATGCCTACGTATCCTCTCGTGCAATGAGGAAGTCAGAACACCGTAGTTCGACTCAAAGAGACTGAAAGAAAAATTGACTTGTGAACTGCTTACTTGTCTATGCTCAAGTGTATGACCTGTCTGGCTCAGGTGCAAATTGTCTTGCATTAGACGGAAGAAGCGAGTTCTTGTTTATGAGTGAATGAGGTGAGAAAAGAATCCCGGAGGAGACGATTATTGTTTGTTTTTGGTATTTTCAAACTTTTATTGCTTTTTGTGTTTGTCATAAGAAAATGAGCTTAAGCCTAAACCAAGGGGTGGTAAACTCATCACATCTTCCCTCTGATTAGGGGTAATGAGAAAGCCTTAAGTATGAAGTTAACATCTCACACTTAATCACCATGATGTAGGATTAAGATCATTAACCTACTTGTATTTATTTATATGTTTTTGGAGTTTTTATTTAGTGTTAAGTAATGACCTTAAGCCATAATCAAGGATTTAATGGACCCATTACACCATCCTAATAGAAGGATAATAGATGAGAACATTTAAGCTGAGAAAGGCTCCTCAACTTAATCCATGATAAGATTAAGAAGTGAATTTTATGGTTTGTAAGACAACTTGAGGGGGACTTGTCCATTAACACTAGGGTTAGTCCTTCTTAACCAATTAAGGAAGAATTAGAACCCTAATGCAAGGCTCAAGTTAAAAGCTTGATGTCTTAGTGATTATTAAAGTGGATTAAATAAAGGAATTAAACACATTAAGGGTTTAACACTTAGGATTAAAGTTATACACTCCATCCTAATAGAAGGATGCAGGCATAAGCTTAATCACAAAGCCTTAAAACCTTTAAGGTTTAGTCCTTGATTATGAGATGAGAAAAGTAGACACAAAAGATGACACAAAGGTAAAACTAAATGGGGAACTAATCAAACCCTAATTTTTATCATGCTTGGGTATTCCTAGGGTTTATGAGGCTTGCAAGAGATCTTCAAGGAAAAGCCACCAAGGAAGAAGTAGGATGGAAGGAGGAGAAGCAGAAAGAAGCAAGACAACTTACTTCACTTAAGAAGATAAGTTGCTTGAAGAAAGAGAGTGAGGAGGGAACATGAATGAGCAAGTGCACTCTAATACAAGAGTAAAAATGCAGTAATGAATGCATAAGAGAGATGAGAAGAGATTGTGAGAAGTGAAGGCAAATTCACTTCTCAAACACTTACCACCTGAAAAGTTAGCAAAAGGAAGTGAAATGAAATGAGAATGAAATGAAATGCAAAGATGGAAACCAAAACCAGAAACATGTTCATGATGCTAATGATGCAAAGAGATGATATAAATGTATGTCATGAGATGAAGATGATCATACAAAGGATGTGAATGCAAATGAAGCATAAAGGGAGCATGAAAGTTCATGAATGCATTTGGAATGTAATGAAAGCATAACATGGAAAATGGGTGATGCAATGATCAAACATGAATTCCATGCATCCTAGGATGTCTTATATGTCATATGGATGCACAAAATGTCATGGCAAGTTCATGTATGCAAGTTTGTACAAGATGGATGCAAATGAAGATGCAGATTAGGGTTATATGATCATGTGAGATGCATAATTCAAAAACAGAAGAAAAACATAAGATAAAAAATTGAAAATGGACCCAAAGGAACCCTAAACCTATACTAAGTTACCATCCAAAGGGGGAGGTCAGAAGCTTAACCTAGAAGGACTTATGATTTTTCTAAGTTTCTAGGGTTTTATGGGTGATCCTAAAGGTAAAATACCAAACAAATTGGAAATTCATTATAAAAATGAAACAAAAATGTTTGTAGATGCTTGAAACCATGCATAACACAATGCAAAAAGAATCATTCACAAACTCACTTTGGTTCAAAAGTTATGAATTTTTGAAGTTAGGGTTAAAAATATTCAAGTTTAAGAACCCTAATTCATTTGAAAAATGTCAAAGTGTGATCAAAACCAAAAAGAAATTTGTGTGGTGAGTTTGTAAATGCTTCTAAATGTTTGAAAATGTTCTCTGAATTTTTTGTGATTTTTAAATACTTAAATGTATTTTTAATTAATTAATTCTCATTAACTAATTAAAAATAACATTTAAATGATTTAAAAATAATTTTTTAATGCAAAAAATAAAAATAAAAATATTTTTGGGTTCTGAAAATTAATTAAAGGTTGGATAAAAATTTTCAGAATTTTTAGACTATTTTTGCTATTTTTAAAAATTCGTGCAAGATTAAATAAAGAAAATTAAATAAAAATTAATAAAAAGAAAAGTATGCACAATGGAGAGATCAGATTTAATCTGGGTTTGAAAAGTTTGACCTGGCGCGCATCTGGACTGTTGACATTTAAATTGAACTAATTCTAATTAATTAATTATTAATCCTAAAATTAAAACTAATGATTCAATCTGATCCACACAACCATGCGCGGGAAGGTACATCTAACGGCTCACATTCAAATTAGGCCCTAACCCTAATTAATTAACTTAATCACTTTCAGGTGGCCGGAAATGACCTCCGGTCATCTTCTCCGGCCACACCCTTCCCTGAGAATTGCTATCTCACTCCCTAGGCCATGACAAACCCCCCAAATCTCCAGAAATGATCCCCAAACCCCATAGAGCAAGAATCCAGCATCATAATCCATTTATCTTTCATCAAAATCATGATTCGAACAAAAACATAAAAAAGGACAAAATTTCAGAACATGCATACACAGTCAATACTCAATCATTTTCAAAACTACAAAGCTCAGTGTAATCAGGAGAACAAACTCTACCATCTCATAACTAAAGAAAGGATTTCTGGAAAAAAAAGTTTCAAGAAGATACCTGAGATGGAGCTTTGCCAATGGAGCTGCCTGGGCCTTCTGCTTGATGCAAACAACCTCTTCTAACCTCCCTTGAGCTTCCTTGATGCTTTGCTGAAGTGTTTGTGTCCTCTCTTTGAAGTTCAGTGAAGCTCAGTTCAAAAGGGGAAAAAATCGTATTTGGTGTGTGGTAGCTTTTAGGGCAAAGTAAAGGGTGGTTTGTGATCAGTGATGGATTTGAAGATGAATGGTGGAAGAATTTTTAAGCTTTGATGTTCGTGCTAAGAGTTTCGAATGAAAATGCATAAGAGGTATTTTTTGTGAACTATGGTGATGCTGATGATTCTGGCTGTGTTCTTCTGTCAAATGGCTTGTATTTGGTCCATGTATCAAGCTGTGATAGGCCTGTGGAGTTGGTGTGGGCTATGCTGATTGGTATGGCTTGTTTTGCAAAAAGTCAAGGTTATGTGTCCTTTGAGGTATGGGCTGTTTCAGGCCAAGGAAAATGGCATGTCTGGTGCAGCTGTGATTAAGGAGGACCATGGAAATGAGATTGAGGTAAATCAGCAAGTTGTGACAAAGTTATGGGGGGTTTTGCAATTTTGTGAACTTTTGCCCTTTTTGGAATTTCTTCATGTGCAAGTTATGAAATCTTGGGATTCTTGGGCCAATTCTGAGTTTTAAGTCATGTGTTATGTTTGTATGATGGTTAGAAGTCAATTTGAGGTCACAAAAATCCCTCTTTGGTGTAAAACTTGAAATTATGTGATTTTTGCCAACTTTGGAAAGCCATAACTTGAGTTCCAAAATTAATTAGATCTTGTTCTTGTACTTTTTGAAAAGGGAATGATCCAATCTACAACTTTCATGACCAAAATTTTTTCATTTGAAGCATTTTTGGTTGAGAAAGAGGAGGTTGAAAAACTTTCCCAAAATGGAAAGTTTACATTACAAGTCATTTCCATTTTTGGCAACTTTTGGTTTAGCCCACTTTTCTTCAAATTTGTGAACTTATAAACACTTCAATGATCAAATAAAGACCATATAACTTCATTTTGATGAAAAATCCATCTTGGGTCCATTGATGGGGCCCTCAGATGCCCTGATTTGGCTCTGACTTGCTCAAGAAGTTACCCAATGATCAGATGACTTCCACAATGAATATTTCCATCAAACTTGGTATGCATGATCCCTATATCATATTGAGACCAATAGAAACAAGAATGTCCAAAAAAATTGGAGTTATGGCCTCTGAAACCAAAACCCTAATTTTAGGTCATCTGTGCAGTTAAACCTGGCTCTGCTTCCATGCCTTGCAAGTTCTTGTGATTTTCTGACTTCCTTGATCTTTGGAGGATGAAATATGGTGATTGAACATACATGGACCTTCTTGAGATGATTGAAGACCTTTGGGGTGGCTCAGAAGGCTCAGGGATTACTCAGATCACAAACCCTAGATGCAGATGACTTTGAACCATTGCAGTGAAGCAAAAATGCAACATGATGTGATATGATTGAACTTATGCAAATGAAAAGATCACAAGCCATGGTGTGAACTTAGTGAGGGAAAATTTGGGGTGTTTACAGCTGCCCCTATTCAAACATGAGTTAGCCGTGCAGGATGTAAGTGACGGGCTTAACATACAAACGAGATAACTTGTGGTTGAATACCAAAGACAATCCAAAATTTGCACTCACTGGGTGAAGAAGAAAAGGGATATAGATTGTAAAAGGAAATAAAGTATGATTTTAAAGATGCGGGCGATGGGGGACGGCCATCGAGCAGAGGACGACTACTGAGGATAAAAGTGGTAAGTATAGCAATAACGGGGACACCGACAAGCTGGGGAAATAAAGAATCTTTGATAGGGACGGCCATCAAATATAGTAACAAAATTCTCTGGGGATTAAAGGTTAAGGAAATGATGGGGACAGCCATCAGGTTCAAAACATAAAATAAATGATGAGGTACGGTCATCAAAGGTGAAGGACGATCACCTAGCAGGGGACGGCTGCTCTGTTGGGGGGAAAGATGAGGAACAGTCATCTAAGGTGAAGGACGATCACCCAGTAAGTTACGGTTGCCGAAAGTATCACGACATAGGACAAATGTCGGATAAAAGAGGTCGACGATGGGGACGGCCATCAGATAAACATGATGAAGGACGATCATCAAGAGGTGAAGGACGATCACCTAGCAGGGTACGGCTGCTCTCAAGGTTTATCATGACATAGGACGAATGTCAGATAACAAGATCAATGATGGGGACGACCATCGAATAAAATGATGAAGGACGATCATCAAGAGGTGAAGGACGATCACCTAGCAGGGGATGGTTGCTAAAATATCACGACATAGAACGAATGTCGGATAAAAAGGTTCCAATAATGGAGACTCCGCTGGGAGAAGGGATGAGGGACGGTCATCCAAAGGGTAAGGACGATCACCTGACAGGGTACGGCTGCCGAAAGTATCACGACATAGGAAGAATGTCGGATAAGAGAAAGTTATTCTGCTTGGGAATGGTAAACACGGACGAGTGCTTACACTAAAGAAATAAAAGGTATAAGTGTTTGACGTTGTGTATAGATTAAAGATGCAGACGAGCATCCTTAAGACTATGATACGGATGAGTATCAGTAGAAACAAACGCTGACGCATGTTCAGAGATGATGATACAGAAGAGTACCAACTGGTTAACAAAGATCACAAACTAGTGTCGAATCTGTGGGGAATAAGTGTATATACAAGATACAGGCGAGTATCTGTATAAGTATGAACAGGTATTGTGAAGTATGAGCAAGACACAGACGAGTGTTCAACTTGCTGGGGAAAGGTTGACACAGACGGGTGTCAGAAGAGAAAGTGTATAAGTTATGAACTTATATTTGTGAGGGTGTAAGAGGTAATATGGTGACTTATGGGGATAAGATGACACGGACGGGTGTCGATAAGAGTGTATTATAAACAAGTATTTGGTTTGTAAGAAGTGTTTAGGCAACCATGCTGAGGAACGGTGACACGGACGGGTGTCAAGAGAGTATGTAGGTATTTTGTAATCACAAAGGATGTTTGTGGTTTATATCTACAGGGGAATGATATGACACGGACGGGTGTCGAAAAGAGTATATATTAATATGTATTAGTGAGTGCAAAGGGGATGCTTTGGCTTTCTGCCGGGACTGTGAGCCCTTGTATACATTGCTGACAGGATGTTGGTATATACAGGCGTTTGATTCAAAACATGACTCGTGATTATGCAATATGTTTGATTTTTGCCGTAATGCTCCGTATTAGACGGAATGCTACGCTTTGCGGGGAAATATGATGTAAATGCTATGATTAAGTAAAAGATACCGATTCGGGATTCGGATCCCTTTATTTGTGGAGATCTCTGACTGATCTGATTAAAAGAATATCCCACCCGGGGATGAGATTATTGGTAGATCTGATGCAAATAATTCTGCTTGGGAAAATAGGCCACTGATAGACCAATCTTGGTAATGAGGAGCCCAGCTGGGGTCTGTGGAAGCTTTCGTTACTTTGTTGTGAGATCTTCAGACATTGCTCTTCTGGATAGAGGCTGGAGCTCTGTGGGTAGATGGTTCCTTGTCTAACACTCGGCTAGGGAGGAGAAAGATCACTGAACGATCTTCCTATAGATTTCTGTAGGGATCCTTCTAAGGATGATAATATCTTGACAACTCAGCTGGGGAAATGAACACCTTCTGATGTTGTTCCGAAGAGAGTGCTGGAGAAATGATGCCTAGCTGCTCTGATGGGGAGAAAGCAGCTCTGGTGCTGTTTGGAAGATGTGCTAAGGAAATAATGATTTGGCAGCTTGCTGGAGAAAACCTTTCATGCTCCTTGTTGTGTGTTGAACACCTGCAATCCTGTCAAGGCAAAGAAACGCACAAGCACCCCAAGGTATCCCTTACTGGATTCCATCACAGGAGTTTAGACACTCCTGGGAGTGAGTAATATATTTCCTGTAAGCATGTGATTAGAAAAAGCACATATGTATTTATGCAACCATTATATCAAGGATATCAAACATTTTTGCAAATGAAATAAAAATGTACAAGACGAAGCGTGACTGAAAATCTGATTTTATTAATTTGGGTGCCCTGATTTGGCAAGTACAGTCAAAGAAACAAATCCCCTGAAATGAGGAGATTGTTACAAAATTGAGAAACAAAAGGGTGCTGGCAATGTTGGTGACGCTTTAGTGAGCTTCCCTTTTGCTATGACTCGTATGACATTGACGTTCTTCTCATCTTGCTATCTGAAGAAGGCTGATTCTGACCGATGCTTGAACCTTTCGAAGCTCGCCATGTGGTGAATGATACAGACGAATTCAGAATGCAGTTGTTCGCTTATTCCCTTATTTTGCGTGGATCGCCCTTTCGGGTTTTCAATCCACCGGGATACCCATTTTTGCCTGAGCTGTCCAATGCGGCTTTTCAACTCAGCGGGTGTACATTTTTTTTTCTTTATTTTCCCTTATTTTTGCCCGAGTCTTTTATTCTATTTTTGACTCGCCGGGATGCCCTATTTTTTCCTGGACTTACATTCTGTTTTTATGTCCAGCGGGTCATTTTATGAGAAGTATTTTTTAACTGCATCTGAATTCACAGGGGACAAGAAATCTTCACCATCCATAGTGGTGAGCATCACTGCTCCACCAGAGAAAACCTTCTTTACTATGAAAGGACCATCGTAGTTTGGAGTCCACTTGCCCCTGTGGTCTGTATGAGGAGGAAGAAGTCTTTTCAGCACAAGATCTCCCACTTGGTATTCCCGAAGCCTGACTTTCTGATCGAAGGCTTTCTTCATTCTCTTCTGATATAACTTCCCATGACATATTGCAGCTAATCTCTTCTCTTCGATCATATTCAATTGATTGTACCGGGATCGGACCCATTCGGCTTCGTTCAACTTGACATCCATCAGTACCCGTAAGGAGGGTAATTCAACTTCCACAGGTAGGACTGCTTCCACACCGTACACAAGCTGATACGGTGTTTCCCCAATGGATGTTCTGATTGAGGTACGGTACCCATGAAAGGCAAATGGTAGCATTTCATGCTAGTGTTTATAGGTGACCACCATCTTATGCACAATCTTCTTAATGTTCTTATTAGCTGCCTCAACAGCGCCATTCATCTTTGGCCTGTAAGGAGAAGAGTTGTGATGTTGGATTTTGAAGTCCCGACACAGTTCTCCCATCATCTTGTTGTTCAAATTGGAACCATTATCAGTAATGATTCGCTCGGGCACTCCATACCGACAGATGATGTCTCTCTTTAAGAATCGGGCTACCACCTGCCTGGTGACATTTGCATATGAAGCTGCTTCAACCCACTTGGTAAAATAGTCAATGGCTACCAGGATGAATCTGTGGCCATTTGAAGCAGTCGGTTCAATCTTTCCTATCATGTCAATGCCCCACATGGAAAAGGGCCAGGGTGAAGACATCACATTCAAAGGATTCGAAGGCACATGCACTTTGTCTACATAAATCTGGCATTTGTGGCACTTTCTGGCATAAGCACAACAGTCTGTATCCATTGTGATCCAGTAGTAACTTGACCTTAGCAATTTCTTGGCCATTGCATTCCCTCCAGCATGGGTACCAAAAGATCCTTCATGCACATCGTGCATCAGCAAGTCTGCTTCTGCCTTATCAACACATCTGAGAAGTACCATGTCAAAGTTTCTCTTGTACAAGGAGCCATCAGCATTCAGGAAGAAACTACCAGCTATCCTTCTTAATGTCTTCTTATCATTGGATGATGCCCCAGGTGGGTATGTTTGATCCTCTAAGAAGCATTTGATGTCATAGATCCAAGGCTTATCATCTTTAACAAGGTCCGTTGAGAATACGTATGCTGGTCTGTCAAGTCGGGATACTGAAATCCGAGGCACAAAATTGGCAGCTTGAACTTTGATCATGGATGAAATGGTAGCCAGAGCATCTGCAAACTGATTTTCATCCCGAGGGATATACTCAAGTTTGACTGTGGTGAAAAAAGTTAGTAATCTCCTCGTGTAATCCCGGTAGGGTATCAAATGCTCCTGGTGAGTGTACCATTTACCGTTGGTTTGATTGATTACCAAAGCTGAATCTCCGAATACAGTTAAAGTCTTGATCTTGAGGTCAATGGCTTCCTCAAGACCCATGATACAGGCTTCTTATTCAGCTTCTTTATTAGTGCAGTTAAAAGTGAGCTTTGCCGAGAAAGGCATGTGAACTCCCTTAGGTGTAATGAGTACTGCACCAACACCATGACCATTCATATTAACAGCCCCATCAAACATCATTGTCCACTCTTCTTCTAGGCCAGGCCCTTCAGTGTGAATAGGCTCTTCATGATCTTTTGCTTTTATGAACATGATGTCTTCATCCGGGAAGTCAAATCTCATAGGCTGGTAATCATCAATGGGTTGCTCAGCAAGATAATCAGACAATAAACTGCCTTTGATAGCTTTTTGGGATGTGTACTGAATGTCATATTCTGTGAGAATCATTTGCCATCTTGCAACCCGTCCGGTAAGTGCTGGCTTCTCAAATATGTACTTGACAGGGTCCATCTTTGAGATCAATAAGGTAGTGTGGGTCAACATGTACTGCCTTAGTCGGCGAGCAGCCCACGCAAAAGCACAACAAGTTTTCTCTAACGTTGTTCACAGTCGGTAAACTTTTTGCTCAGGTAGTATATTGCATACTCTTTTCGACCAGACTCGTCATGCTGGCCCAACACACACCCCATTGATTCTTCTAATACTGTCAAGTACATTATTAGAGGTCTTCCTTCAACTGGAGGCATAAGGATTGAAGGCTCTTGTAAGTATTCCTTGATTTTGTCAAAAGCCCTTTGGCAGTCTTCATTCCACCTGACCGTTTGTTCTTTTCTTAACAGCTTGAACAAAGGCTCACAGGTTGCTGTAAGGTGAGATATGAACCGTGAAATGTAGTTCAATCTACCTAGAAACCCCCGAACTTCTTTTTCAGTCTTTGGCGCAGACATTTCTTGAATGGCTTTGACTTTATCAGGATCAACTTTAATCCCTTTTTCACTTACAATAAATCCCAGCAGCTTACCAGATCGCACCCCGAATGTGCATTTGTTGGGGTTTAGCTTCAACTGGTACTTCCTCAGACGCTTGAATAGTTTCAACAAATTCACCAGGTGGTTTTCTTCTGTGAGGGACTTGGCAATCATTTCATCCACATAACATTCAATTTCTTTGTGGATCATGTCGTGGAATAATGTCACCATAGCCATTTGATAAGTGGCACCAACATTCTTCAGTCCGAATGGCATTACCTTATAATAGAATGTGCCCCAGGGTGTGATGAAAGTTGTCTTCTCCATGTCTTCAGGTGACATCTTGATCTGATTATATCCTGAAAATCCATCCATGAAGGAGAACACCGAGAACTGAGCCGTGTTGTCGACCAATACATCAATGTGAGGTAATGGGAAATCATCTTTCGGGCTAGCTCTGTTCAGATCCCGGTAGTCCACACACATCCGTACTTTGCCATCTTTCTTAGGCACAGGTACAATGTTAGCAACCCACGGTGGGTAACTAGTTACAGCAAGGAAACCGGCGTCCCACTGTTTTTGTACCTCTTCTTTTATCTTCATGGCCATATCCGGACGAGTACGGCGCATCTTCTGTTTTACCGGGGGACAGTCTTCTTTCAGAGGCAGCTTGTGCATAACAATGTCGGTATCCAGACCTGGAATGTCCTGATAAGACCAAGAAAAAACATCCACATACTCTCGAAGCATGTCAATAAGTTGCTCTTTCACTGAATCTTGCAGACGCGCCCCGTTCTTCACTTCTTTCAAGTCTTCTTCTGTACCAAGATTAACCGTCTCAATCTCCTCCTGATGAGGAGTAATAACCTTCTCCTCTTGCCTTAACAACCTAGCTAATTCTTCAGGTAGCTCATAATCTTCTTCAACCCCTTCATCGGCTTGATTAATCAGATTGTCAAAGTCATAGCGGTGTTGTTGTCGGTGTAGTCTGGAGGGCACTCTCTGCAAGGGTTTAGATTTGTTCATTTTAGTGATCAATTTTATCTTGTTTAGAAAGAGTGAAAATGAAATTATTATTTTGAAAAACATTGCCATTTTATTTTTGTACAAAAAAGGAAAAATGAAAAACAGTGAGCGGGAAAAAAAGAGACTTATTTGCAAAAGATGTTCTGATATTCATTAATTGATCGTTTGCACAAAATACAAGATGGCCCAATTACAAAATGAGCCCTGACATCTTGGGCAAGATGCAGGACTTGATGCATGCTTAAAGACAGGAAATAATAATTACTCTGCAGGAGTAACTCTTATAATTTCCTGGGAAGACCAGTTTGAGACTTGGTTCCCCGGGATCCTTGGACGTATCCAGTTTTCCAGGTTGCGTTCGTCTTCTTCCTCGTCTTCCAAACTATTCACAACATCCGGGGTGAGCATTCCCCCGCTGACAAATTTGGGCTCCATTGCAGCCTCAGGTTGATCTTGTCGAGTTGGTCTGTAACCCAACCCGAATCTGTCTTCTTTCTTTTCAACTGGCAGCAGCTTGCCCCAGCCTTGAATGGTACCCTCCTCAACAACCTTCCGGGCCTGTTGATATGAAGTGATGGAAGTCCCAGACACAACAGATACTTCATTGATGTTGAGGGCCTCAAACCCCTGACTCATGGTCTCATGGATCTCCCCATCCATTTCTATGTACTTGTACGTAGCCAGCTGGGTAACAAAAATGTCCTCCTGCCCACAGATGGTGATGATTTGGCCCTCCCACTCGAATTTTAACTTCTGGTGAAGGGTAGACGTAACAGCGCCAACGGTGTGGATCCAGGGTCTACCCAACAGACAGCTGTAGGCCGGCTGTATGTCCATCACAAAGAAGGTAGTTTTAAAGGTCTGCGGGCCAATCAACACAGGTAAATCGATCTCTCCAAGCACCAATCTCTTAGAGCCATCAAATGTTCTCACCACCAAATTACTTGGACGTAATGCCAAGCCATCATACTCCAACTTCACCAGGGCTTTCTTTGGGAGAACATTGAGTGAAGACCCAATGTCCACCAGTACGTGAGAAAGGACAGCCCCTTTGCATTCCAAGGTGATGTGCAAAGCCTTGTTATGGTTGCGCCCCTCCGTTGTTAGATCAGAATTTGTAAAGCCCAGTCCATGACTGGTGTTGACATTTGCAACCACAGTTTCTAACTGATTAACAGTAATCTCCTCCGGCACGTATGTTGCGTGCAGGACTTTCAACAATGCGTTCCTGTGAGCTTCGGAACACATTAACAGTGATAATATGGAGATTTTGGAGGGTGTTTGGTGAAGCTGGTCCACTACCTTATAATCACTCCTTTTTATTATTCTCATGAATTCGTCTACATCTTGTTCAAAAGCTGTCTTCTGAGTTTCTTTGGCAGTTGGCTCTTCGGATACCACATTCTTTCCTTTTGCCTTAGCAGCAACTTCTGCTTCAGCATTAGGTCTTTGTGTTTGTGAGGCAAAAAGGCGTCCTCTTCTGGTGAAGCCTACGCCTCCCCCAACATTGTCAATTTGTGGTGAAGAGGTTGATGAATCTAGAGTGATTTTCTCCCCATTGCAGTAGAGATCAGAGCCATAGTGCCAAGGTATGGCATTACTGCTTTCATAAGGAACAGGCCCAGGTACCGTAATGGTAACTGGACTGATCGTTGTAGCGGAAGGAACTGTGATGGTGTGCGGATCGTAGTAAATCGTGACTGGAGATCTGGAAGGAGGTGTCGCAGTTTGTTGTTGGAAATTGTTGCTGGAAGGAACATTTGCTGGGTCATAATAGATTGTGACCGTTGAGACATCTTCATTAATGTTTGTTGGCGTTGTAGAAGATTCCGTTGATAAAATGGGTGCTGATGTTGTAGAAGAAAAAGTTGTTGAACTTAGATCTGTTGAAATAATGGATGGAAGAACTTCTGGAGTTGTTGAAGAATCAGTAGGAATGATAGTTGTTGCGGTTGTAGGAGAAACTGTTGAAGGAAGAATTGTTGGTGTTGTAGGAGGATCCATTGTTGTTGAAACAAGAGTTGCTGAAGGAGCTGTTGAAGTAATTTGCAAGATTCCATCTTTGATGAGGCCATCTATGCCAATCCTTAGCTTCTCACAACCATTACTAGCTGTCTTGCACAATTCACAGCAGGCCCCACAGCCCGGGAACACTTGGCATCTTAAAAGTTGAACTTTGACTTCAGCCAGCGGTGTTTGAATCTGTGCAACATTATCAATTAGTGTGGATGGTTGGTCCTCTTCAATGGCATTAATCCTAGGCCCACCATGATTAGGCATAGGATTTCTGTTAACGTTCGGAGGAGGTGTGAAATTGAGAGCTTTGGAATCGACCAAATCCTGAACCTTCATCTGTAAGGCTCTGCATTTCTCAGTATTGTGACCAGGTGCGTTGGAGTGAAAGGCACACCTGGCATTAACATCATAATTCTTCGGGAGATTAAGAGGATCTGGTGGTGCCAACATCCTTAACTCAACCAGGTTAAGCTTCAGGAGTTGTGGCAATAAGGCAGCATAAGGCATAGGGATAGGGTTAATTACCCTATTTGCCTGAGATGGCCTCTGTTGAAAAGGGCGCTGTGGTTGGTTGCTATTGTTGTTGTTGTAGGTTCTTTGTTGCGGAAAATGAGATGGTTGCTGGTAGTTATGTTGTTGTTGTTGTTGAGGATATAATGGTTGTTGTGGAACCGGAGTTGGGATGGTAACAACTGCTACTGACCTGTGAGAATATTGGGGTCTGCCCCTGCTTGCGTGAATAACATTTGTTTCACCCACTCTTCGGGGTCCTGCAAAAGGTTTTCTGGGGTTGCTGGAGGAACTTGCACCATTATCAGAGATTTTGCCCATCTTCAAAAGACTTTCGATTCTCTCACCAGCTATAAGTACATCAGCAAAACTGGTAGAGGAGAAAGCAGCAAGTCTATCAATATAAGTTCCCTGCAAGGTGTTCATAAACATGTCAGCCATCTCCCTTTCTGACATGGGTGGCTGGACAGCAGCAGCAAGCTGTCTCCACCTCTGAGCATAATCCCGGAAGCTCTCCCTTGAAGACTGAGACATGCCCATTAGAAGAGTTCTATTGGGGGCCATGTCTAGGTTGTACTGGTATTTCTGGATGAAAGCCTCGGCCAAGTCTTTCCAACACCTTATAGTGGCCCTTGTTAAATTCGAATACCATTCTCTTGAAGCTCCAGTCAGACTGTCCTCAAAATAGAACATCCATAACTTCTCATCCATGGTATAAGCCTTGAGTCTTCCTAGGAAAGATTGCAGATGAGCACGCGGGCAGGAGGTACCATTATACTTCTCAAAGTAAGGGGGTTTGAATTTGTGGGGAATCCTCACCCCATCTACCAGCCCCATATCCATTACGTCGAAGCCCAAAGAATTCTGAGATTCCAAAGATCTTAACTTTTCAGTAATCTCATCCAATCTTCTATCATATACCTCATCTCCAGCCCCAATAACGGTAAATTGTTCTTCTTGGGGATCCTCTTGCAGGATTCTGCCCCGAGCAGTATTACCCTGAACGTTTCTCGGGATGTTAACATCTGGATTCAAATGGGGTCCATATTCTGGTGGGTCAATACGAGGCTGCCCCCGTTCATTATTGCTGGTTCCTCCTGTCCCAAGATGAGGTTCCTCAGGTGTCTGTCTTTCTACCAGCTCTCTCAACCTCTCTTGGCTCTGGGCTAAGCCAGTCATGACAGCCATAAACTGAGACATCTAGTTTCTCATCTCGACCCTTTCGTTTGCCATCTGATTTCTGACCTCATTCAAGTCCTGCTGTACCTGCTCCATTTGAATGCCTGGAAGGTTGTTACGTGTAGGGTACCAGTGTGTGCGATTGACAGGGAACACTCGGTGACGAGCAATGTTTCCTGAGATCACAACAAAGTTAGAAACAATAATAATAAACAAAACCTACAAAACAAAAAAAGTTAGTATGCAATGCAGTATGCTTATTTGCTTTCCAAGGTATCCGGTTTGGTTCTTGGTTTTGACCTTTCCAGACCTCGAGGAAGATGCTTGATGGTGTTGAGAAAAGAAGCCCAATGAAAACAAACTAAATATATTACAAATGATGAAAAATACATAGTCTGTTTTACAATACATGCCCATGGAGGGTCAAAAATATAAGAAAAGAAAAAGTACATCAAAAGGAAAGAACAACAAGCAAAGAGGAATCAGACATCCAGTCCATAATCATCTTCCCTGACCTCCTTCAGGAGTGCCTCAGTCACCGGACCAACTGGGTGTTCTGTAATGGTCCTGATGAGGAGGTTCCTAGTAGCAATGACGTTAGTCAGCTTCTTATGCTTGTCCTGGTCTTTTGATCTCTTTAGCCCCGCCCGGAGCTTCAATTCTGAAATCTCCTTCTGAGCTGCCAACAAAGCTTCCTACTGCTTCTTCTCATTGGCCTCTAACTGATCAATCTTGGCTTGAGTCCTCTGGTCTTCTTGTGCACGGGCTTCGGTGATCCTGACCCACCTTGCCTGGCTTTCTTGCAGATAGTGCTCAGCCCTAGCTTTCTGAATCTTGGCCTCTTTACAGGCATTCTTCAATATTTGTTCCTCAGCCCTTGCTTTCCTTATGTAGTCCTCTGTCTTTTCAATCTTGGTCAGATGCTCAATCCTGAGCTTTTCCAATCTCTCAATGTCCAGACGACCATCACTTCTTTCCCAAAGAGTCTTCTTCAAGGCCTCAGATAGCTGCTCATTCCTTTCCTTCAACTTTTCAAATTCCTCCAGGCTAACTGTTGCTGCAGGCTGTACTGTGGATGGCCCAGGTGTATCTTCCAAGGTGAAAGGCATCCTGGTGATCTGAGCTCTAGTATGGGACCAGTCTGAGTACTAAGCTGAAGCAACATTGTTACATCTTCCAAGAATAGCTATCCCTTTTGTATGGATGTTGTCCCAAGCCCAAGCAGCTTGTCTGACAACAACTGAATTAGGTTGTACTTCACAGTATAGGGTCTCAGCTAAATCATGTCCTCTGGGAGAGTGAACTAAGGCATAGCCCAATTGTCTCTTAAACAGTAAAGGATTGTAGTTGATGCAACCCTTTACTCCTATCAGAGGCACATTAGGGTACTTCCCGCAGCTGGTGATAATGTCCTTGCCTTTGGTGCTTTGGGTACACCATCTGATATCATCTGAAGTTAATGCAATGCACCTCTTGGCCCATTTCTTCTGCTGATGTGGGTTCAAGAAAGCATCTGATTTAGGCAGGTGTCTGAGTAACCAAGAGTGGAACAAAGGAGCACAACATCTGACCAACTTCCCCCTTTGTTTTTCATTCCTCTGATGAATAGAATAGTAAAAATCCCCTAGCAGTGTAGGTACTGGGTTCCTCAGAAGAAACAAGTGGATGGCATTCTTACTGACAAATTTAGGCTCATCTGCAAACAATATAGCCCCATATATGCTGAGGGATATAAGTGCACAGACTACCCTCCATTCTCCCAATGTAGCCTTCAGGGTGGCCCGAGAAATCAAGAAGTCCAGATGTAAACCAGGAATCCCAGCTTTTGTTGTCATGTTCTGCTCAACAAGGGCAGACTCCAAGTACAATGCCCTTTCTATCTCCTCACTTCTGGGAGCTGTCATCTCTGGGTTGAAGGGGATCCCTCCTCTGATAGGTACTCCAATCAATAAAGAAAACTCTTCCAATAGAGGCCCCATCTGAAAGTCAGGAAAGGTGAAGCATCTCAGTGGAGGGTCATAGAACTGCAAGCATGTGTGGATCATGCTTCTCTGAGAGGAATCAAGATCCATAACCATATCCAAGATACCCCCATAGTGCTCTCTGAACAGTGGGATATGGTCAGGTGTGATGAGTGACTGGACCTGCCTGATACCAGTCAATACAGGCTCAAAAAAGTGATAAGATATGCTGCTCTTCCTGGGAGTAGCCATGAATGCTGAAGAAGAAAAACTGAAGTCAAATGCTGATGAAGATTACTGACTGAGGAGCTGGAGGTAAGTCTCTGACAGACTGATGCATGTGGTGATGGAGATAACTGAAGCAGATGCTGAAGAAGATATCTGAAGCTGAGGTCTAAGCAAAAGAAGGGGTCAAAACCAAAACCAAGATATAATGAGGTGGATACCCTGAAAAACAAATAAACAAATGTTAAATGATGCAGTGATGATATATGCAAATGATATGCAAGGGTTTGTGATCAAGAGCTGGATCTGATTATCTGTCTTGATATAAAGTCCATGTAGGTTCAAAAGTCCAGATGAAGGCTCAGAAATCCAGTAACCAGGGTGGGGGACTCAAATAAAGAGTCACATGTCCAGGGTTAATCACAATAATTGTCCAAAGTGGAGTATTCTTAAACAAAACAGTAACAGGGTATGATGTGGCCAATGGTTCCTGCAAACCTGTAAACAACCCAACCCCCTCACATGTAATGTTCTAGAACAAAGATCCTCAGACTTGGATCAGTTATGAGAAGTGTAAACACTTCTAACCCGGGGGTACAATGTTTACAATAACCATAAAAGATCCTCCTCTAATTCACCCCAGATTCTGAAGGTCATAATAAAGGTCATCCAGACTTAGCAGGCTTCCCAGATAGCCCTAGCACTACAGGAAATATGTAGCACAAAGTTCTCAAGAAGAAACCCACATCTGAACCGTGTTTCATATTCCCGCACCAGACCGAAATGGAATGGGAAAGAATATGAACCACTCTAGCTTAGGTGTCACTCAGGTCCCAGGTATAGGACCTTAATCTCTAATGGAACCCCACCCACCAGAACAGAAAACCAGATCCAGCAATGACAATATGAAATATGCATAAGACTGTAAAGAAAGCAATAAGTAAAGTTGTACATAAAGCAAAAAATAAAGCAAATAAATAAACACACATAGCACATAACACCCCAGTAAACACAAATCAAACAAGCGCTAGGAGGAACCCACAAAAAGAACCAGAAGCCCTGGTTGCAGTATAAGGGTCCCCAACAGAGTCGCCAAGTTGTCGCTCCCACTAAATGACACCTGGTCAGAAGGGGTACAGACGCGAACGGCCGGCGAAAGGAGAGAACATGAAGATGAACTGAAAAGAGTCGCCAACTAGGCATTTTTTATCCCGAAGGAAAGGTAATGCTGCATAAACCTAGAAAGAAATGGATAAGATGGCCGCGAACCAGAGAAATTGAGAAAGGGGGTTGGTTACAACCTGGGAAGGTATTAGCACCCAGATTGTCCGTCGTACTCGACGGGATCCACGCTTGAAAGATTTGTGCTTAAAGGGGTAGTGTCAGTGTTATTCTATGTGCAAAAGCTGGAAAAGAATGCAAGTGTCAGTGTGAAGTGAAGTGAAGAAGTGTCAGTGTAAGGAAATAATGAAATTCCCAAGACAATGAGGCTTAAAGAATAATGCTGGAAGAGGGGGGAATATACAGAGACTTTTGTTCGATAACTATTAAGTTATGCCTACGTATCCTCTCGTGCAATGAGGAAGTCAGAACACCGTAGTTCGACTCAAAGAGACTGAAAGATAAATTGACTTGTGAACTGCTTACTTGTCTATGCTCAAGTGTATGACCTGTCTGGCTCAGGTTCAAATTGTCTTGCATTAGACGGAAGAAACGAGTTCTTGTTTATGAGTGAATGAGGTGAGAAAAGAATCCCGGAGGAGACGATTATTGTTTGTTTTTGGTATTTTCAAACTTTTATTGCTTTTTGTGTTTGTCATAAGAAAATGAGCTTAAGCCTAAACCAAGGGGTGGTAAACTCATCACATCTTCCCTCTGATTAGGGGTAATGAGAAAGCCTTAAGTATGAAGTAAACACCTCACACTTAATCACCATGATGTAGGATTAAGATCATTAACCTACTTGTATTTATTTAGATGTTTTTGGAGTTTTTGTTTAGTGTTAAGTAATGAGTTTAAGCCATAATCAAGGATTTAATGGACCCATTACACCATCCTAATAGAAGGATAATAGATCAGAACATTTAAGCTGAGAAAGGCTCCTCAACTTAATCCATGATTAGGGATTAACCTCATGACAAAAAAAAGCCTTTATTAGAGTGGATTTCGGTTAATGGTAAGATTAAGAAGTGAATTTTATGGTTTGTAAGACAACTTGAGGGTACTTGTCCATTAACACTAGGGTTAGTCCTTCTTAACCAATGAAGGAAGAATTAGAACCCTAATGCAAGGCCCAAGTTACAAGCTTGATGTCTTAGTGATTGTTAAAGTGGATTAAATAAAGGAATTAAACATATTAAGGGTTTAAAACTTAGGATTAAAGTTATACACTCCATCCTAATAGAAGGATGCGGGCATAAGCTTAATCACAAAGCCTTAAAACCTTTAAGGTTTAGTACTTGATTATGAGATGAGAAAAGAAGACACAAAAGATGACACAAAGGTAAAACTAAATGGGGAACTAATCAAACCCTAATTGTTATCATGCTTGGGTATTCCTAGGTTTTATGAGACTTGCAAGAGATCTTCAAGGAAAAGCCACCAAGGAAGAAGTAGGATGGAAGGAGGAGAAGCAGAAAGAAGCAAGACAAATTACTTCACTTAAGAAGATAAGTTACTTGAAGAAAGAGAGTGAGGAGGGAACATGAATGAGCAAGCTCACTCTAATACAAGAGTAAAAATGCAGTAACAAATGCATAAGAGAGATGAGAAGAGATTGTGAGAAGTGAAGGCAAATTCACTTCTCAAACACTTACCACCTGAAAAGTTAGCAAAAGGAAGTGAAATGAAATGAGAATGAAATGCAAAGATGGAAACCAAAACCAGAAACATGTTCATGATGCTAATGATGCAAAGATATGATATAAATGTATGTCATGAGAAGAAGATGATCATACAAAGGATGGGAATGCAAATGAAGCATAAAGGGAGCATGAAAGTTCATGAATGCATATGGAATGTAATGAAAGCATAACATGGCAAATGGGTTATGCAATGATCAAACATGAATTCCATGCATCCTAGGATGTCTTATATGTCACATGGATGCACAAAATGTCATGGCAAGTTCATGTATGCAAGTTTGTACAAGATGGATGCAAATGAAGATGCAAATAAGGGTTATATGATCATGTGAGATGCATAATTCAAAAACAGAAGAAAAACATAAGATAAAAAATTGAAAGTGGACCCAAAGGAACCCTAAACCTATAATAAGTTACCATCCAAAGGGGGAGGTCAGAAGCTTAACTTAGAAGGACTTATGATTTTTCTAAGTTTCTAGGGTTTTAAGGGTGATCCTAAAGGTAAAATGCCAAAAAATTGGAAATGCATTATAAAAATGAAATAAAAATGTTTTTAGATGCTTGAAACCATGCATAACACAATGCAAAAAGAATCATTCACAAACTCACTTTGGTTCAAAAGTTATGAATTTTTGAAGTTAGGGTTAAAAATATTCAAGTTTAAGAACCCTAATTCATTTGAAAAATGTCAAAGTATGATCAAAACCAAAAGAAATTTGTGTGGTGAGTTTGTAAATGCTTCTAAATGTTTGAAAATGTTCTCTGAATTTTTGTGTGATTTTTAAATACTTAAATGTATTTTTAATTAATTAATTCTCATTAACTAATTAAAAATAACATTTAAATGATTTAAAAATAATTTTTTAATGCAAAAAATAAAAATAAAAATATTTTTGGGTTCTGAAAATTTATTAAAGGTTGTATAAAAAATTTCATAATTTTTAGACTATTTTTGCTATTTTTAAAAATTCGTGCAAGATTAAATAAAGAAAATGAAATAAAAATTAATAAAAAGAAAAGTATGAACAATGGAGAGATCAGATTTAATCTGGGTTTGAAAAGTTTGACCTGGCGCACATCTGGACGGTTGACATTTAAACTGAACTAATTCTAATTAATTAATTATTAATCCTAAAATTAAAACTAATGATTCAATCTGATCCACACAAACACGCGCGGGAAGGTTCATCTAACGGCTCACATTCAAATTATGCCTTAACCCTAATTAATTAACTTAATCACTTTCAGGTGGCCGGAAATGACCTCCGGTCATCTTCTCCGGCCACACCCTTCCCTGAGAATTGCTATCTCACTCCCTAGGCCATGACAAACCCCCCAAATCTCCAGAAATGATCCCCAAACCCCATAGAGCAAGAATCCAGCATCATAATCCATTTATCTTTCATCAAAATCATGATTCGAACAAAAACATAAAAAAGGACAAAATTTCAGAACATGCATACACAGTCAATACTCAATCATTTTCAAAACTACAAAGCTCAGTGTAATCAGGAGAACAAACTCTACCATCTCATAACTAAAGAAAGGATTTCTGGAAAAAAGTTTCAAGAAGATACCTGAGATGGAGCTTTGCCAATGGAGCTGCCTGGGCCTTCTGCTTGATGCAAACAACATCCTCTAACCTCCCTTGAGCTTCCTTGATGCTTTGCTGAAGTGTTTGTGTCCTCTCTTTGAAGTTCAGTGAAGCTCAGTTCAAAAGGGGAAAAAATCGTATTTGGTGTGTGGTAGCTTTTAGGGCAAAGTAAAGGGTGGTTTGTGATCAGTGATGGATTTGAAGATGAATGGTGGAAGAATTTTTAAGCTTTGATGTTCGTGCTGAGAGTTTCGAATGAAAATGCATAAGAGGTATTTTTTGTGAACTATGGTGATGCTGATGATTCTGGCTGTGTTCTTCTGTCAAATGGCTTGTATTTGGTCCATGTATCAAGCTGTGATAGGCCTGTGGAGTTGGTGTGGGCTATGCTGATTGGTATGGCTTGTTTTGCAAAAAGTCAAGGTTATGTGTCCTTTGAGGTATGGGCTGTTTCAGGCCAAGGAAAATGGCATGTCTGGTGCAGCTGTGATTAAGGAGGACCATGGAAATGAGATTGAGGTAAATCAGCAAGTTGTGACAAAGTTATGGGGGGTTTTGCAATATTGTGAACTTTTGCCCTTTTTGGAATTTCTTCATGTGCAAGTTATGAAATCTTGGGATTCTTGGGCCAATTCTGAGTTTTAAGTCATGTGTTATGTTTGTATGATGGTTAGAAGTCAATTTGAGGTCACAAAAATCCCTCTTTGGTGTAAAACTTGAAATTATGTGATTTTTGCCAACTTTGGAAAGCCATAACTTGAGTTCCAAAATTAATTAGATCTTGTTCTTGTACTTTTTGAAAAGGGAATGATCCAATCTACAACTTTCATGACCAAAATTTTTTCATTTGAAGCATTTTTGGTTGAGAAAGAGGAGGTTGAAAAACTTTCCCAAAATGGAAAGTTTACATTACAAGTCATTTCCATTTTTGGCAACTTTTGGTTTAGCCCACTTTTCTTCAAATTTGTGAACTTATAAACACTTCAATGATCAAATAAAGACCATATAACTTCATTTTGATGAAAAATCCATCTTGGGTCCATTGATGGGGCCCTCAGATGCCCTGATTTGGCTCTGACTTGCTCAAGAAGTTACCCAATGATCAGATGACTTCCACAATGAACTTTTCCATCAAACTTGGTATGCATGATCCCTATATCATATTGAGACCAATAGAAATAAGAATGTCCAAAACAATAGGAGTTATGGCCTCTGAAACCAAAACCCTAATTTTAGGTCATTTGTGCAGTTAAACCTTGCTCTACTGCCATGCCTTGCAAGTTCTTGTGATTTTCTGACTTCCTTGATCTTTGGAGGATGAAATATGGTGATTGAACATACATGGACCTTCTTTAGATGATTGAATACCTTTGGGGTGGCTTAGAAGGCTCAGGGATTACTCAGATCACAAACCCTAGATGCAGATGACTTTGAACCAATGCAGTGAAGCAAAAATGCAACATGATATGATATGATTGAACTTATGCAAATGAAAAGATCACAAGCCATGGTGTGAACTTAGTGAGGGAAAATTTGGGGTGTTTACAGCTGGCGACTCTAACTTTTCCGCGCCACTTTCGCGTTTATACAAGGATGAAAATCCCGGGAGTGACAGTAGTTGGAGACTCTGTTGGGGACCTCCTAACCAGAGTTTCTCTGGTTCCCAATGTGAGTCAATCCTAGCGCTTGTTTGTTTCTGTTTCTTTGGGTGCTTATCTATTTGATGTTGTGTGCTTAGTTTACTGTTTTCATTTACAATCTTACTTTACAGTTTTATTTACTGCTTTCAGTATTTATTTATCATGCATCATTAGTATATTGTCTGAACTGTCTGGTTTTTTTGGCGGGATGGGGGTTACTATGATAAGAGCCTAATACCAAGGCTCGAGTGCACCCTAGACTTTAGCGTGGACAGTCACTTTTCTTTCATGATATCTTGTCATGCGAGTAGTAGTGAGTTCCACACCCAGATTGCGATCGTCTTGGAAATGTTCTGATATAGGGGTCTTCCCTACTTCAGGATACGACCTTGATAGTTATGTACATCTGGGAACCGATCATTGAGGACCTTTTGTTGAAATATCCCTCTCTAATGGTGATAGTGACAGACCATATTTGTTGGCAAACCCACTCGCACCCCGTCCACTAGGAACTCACATAGGATGGCCTCATTCTCTCGTAGGAACTCAGTTAAAGTATTGTTCGCATGACGATAGTATTGTACCCTTGGGAATGAATGTACTATTGTTTCTCGATCTCATTTCTTGAAGCTAGGAACTTATGGGGGATGCTTGTTTTTCAGGACTCAGCTGAGACCTCCTCTTTTAGTGTATAATGTCAAACCGTTTCTCGGAAACGATGAACGTATTATCGCTACTCGACCTGAGAGTATGTGATGTTGACCCGTAGTAGCACACCTGTGAGATGGGGGGTTGTTTACATGTTTGCAAGAACCCTGGCATTCTACATACCCATTTCTTCAGTGATGTTATATTAATTTGATCTGGTCCTATATGATTCTCTGGTTTTTAGTCCTGGGTTGTTATTCAGATATCATGTTATTGTGGCTATTCAAACATTTGGCTCCTTGCTTAGTAACAACACCAGACACCAGTCATTGATTACATGCCTTGCATTGCATTATATCATATCATCATTAACTCTTTCTTTCATTTCTCAGGTTATTCTTTGTCATCCCCAGTTCTGGTGGTTTTTATCTTCTCGTTCCAGATGGCTCAAGATATTCCTCGGAAAAACAATGTTCATTACACTTTTTCAAGGCAAGAAACTGAAGACATTCAGAGTTTGATTTGTTTGATGAATGAAAAGGTGCTGGACAATTTTAGAAATAAGGCTGGTTTGATTATGAGTTACTTGGATGAGGCTACTCAAGAGCAAAAAGATGGTCTTCATACTCTTCTTCAATTCTATGATCATTAGCTGAGGTGCTTTGTTTTCCCATATTATGTTTTGGTGCCCACCTTGGAGGAGATTTCCAATATTCTGAGGGTTATAATAAGAGACACCCTTCCTTTTTACAATTCGGATAGGTTTCCCTCAAACGAAGATATTGCTAAAGCTACTCACATGAATTTGGGTTTGGTTACAAACAACATCAAGAACAAGAGAAAGTAAAGGATTTTACTTAGCCTTCTTGATTACTGAAGCTAGAAAGTGTGCTACAGAATAAAGGTGGGAAGGTTTTAGTGCAGTCTTAGCTCTGATCGTGTATGGGATTAGTTTGTTTCCAAATGAGAAGGAGTTTGTATGCATGGATGCAATAGCCATTTTCATTAAAAGAAACCCTATCCCAACCCTGTTGGGAGATTTTTGTTATGGTGTTCATTACAAGAATGAGAGAAAGATGGGAGGTCTTGTACTCTGCTACACGCCATTATTTTACACCTAGTTTGCTCGACACCTTCCAAAGTCAGGACCTTTCGTGGATCTTAAAAGATATGTTAAATGGTCCAGGAGGTTGATGGGTTTGAATTCAGATGACATCACCTGGCGCTATAATAGAGACTTGGTTGGGAAAGAGTTGATTAAAATCTGTGGTAATTCCCCCAATCTACCTTTGCTTGGTAGGAAAGGGGGAATCAACCATAATCTGGTATTGACTCTCAAACAGTTCGGGTATCCTTTGAAGGTTCCTTCCAGAGAAGAAGATGTTGCAGAATGCTTATACTTTCCCAATAAAGGAAATGAAAACTTATCAATCCAATTTTCTCAGGCTTGGGCTGTGAGGGTTAAGAAAGGGAAGAAATAATTTGGAAGAGTTGATCCAAAGACTTATGCACCTTATGCTGATTGGTTAAGGTATCAAGTTAAAGTTATGTTTCTCCCATTTTCTGTAGAACCTCCTTTGTATCCCAAGGTGGTTGAGCCTTAAACCACTATTCCTATTGAAGAATACCAGGATCTAGAAGATGAACTTTAGAAGGTTAGAATTGAAAACTCCGAGATCAACAGTTTGTATCAGCATTTGGTGGACACAAACAAGGAATTGGAGGAAAATTTTCACCTGGCTCAGAAGGCTATGGAAGACAAGAAGAAGGAGTTTGCTGATAGGGAGTTGTACTTCAAGAAGAAAGGCTTGGCTGAGATTAGCAAGGATGGTGAGTGCAGGAAGATCAAGAAGTCCTTGGATGAAGCAAATGAGACCATAACGCTTTGGCAAGAGCAATGGGAGACAAATCAGAGAAAGCAGAAGGAAATAAAGAAGGGATATCAGCTGAAGATTGAAGATTTGCAAGTGCAGGTAGAAAGTAGAACTGAAGAACTTCAGAAAGCTCACGAGCAGAGAAGGGAATACTTCCAAAGGCTAGAGTAAGGTCAGAAGTCAAATGAGGATGCTGAAAAAGAAATTGAAGAGCTCAAGATCCTTGCAGAAACCAAAAGGTCTAGGTTGGAGCCAAGTTCCAGTAGGGAAAATGAAGAGGTGTTCTTGCAACAAATCAGTGAGTTGCATGCTTCTTTTGACCAGAGAGACTTCATTATTCAAAAGCTAATTGAAGACTCGTGGTATCAAGATGTTGCTCAATTGTTCGAGATTGTTAAGAAGTTAAGCTAGAGGATGAAAGATGTGTAATTTTGTAGAGTTTAGTTCTTCTGTTGTATTTAGATTACCCACAAGCTTGTTGTAGGAATCTCTGCTTTATCTTTCTGTTTATTTTCTTTGCTGATGTAAAAACTTGTAACCCTACGAGGAGATATTTTGTTGCTCTGTGATCTCTTTTATGTTATTTGTTTCTTGCTTATCTTCCTGATTTCCTTCCATGCACCGACACTTGTTCATCCAGACCAACCATATATGAGTCTTGTGTGATTTCTCCTTTTAAAAAAAAGTCAAGTCCCAAAAGCCATATGGATATCTTTAAAATAGTTATTGAATATTAGAACTGGGGCATAAATGGTTTTGAGAATGAAAGACACAACATTTCATAGCATGCATATCACCCTTATTCTTGTTTTGCAGGTACATGTTTCAGGTTTCTGACGTCTCTTCTATTTCAGGCACTATAGCTAACAAGAGAGTTCACCGATACTTGACAAGGGAAAGCAAAACAAGGGTTATAGATCAAATGCAGGTAGAGTTGGCTGAATTAAGGGCACATATTTAATCAATTCATGACTTTGATGACATGAATGCACCAGAATCAAGAAATGATTAGAGAAGTGGTGGATATGACTCAAGAAGCTCTAGAAGGTAATGTAGGTAATGGCATTCCAACTCCTCAGGGTAATCATGAGGTTACCCCTACTGCTAATGTGAATAGTGCTCCGGGAGGAGATGTGGGTCATCATGGTGCTTACATGGATGGTTAAGAGAACTAGTTCACTTGGTAGATGAGAATATGGAGGCGTAAAATGCTGTTGTGAACCATATATTTGATGAAATTGCTGACAGGATCAGGCTTGTTGAATCATAAAACACCTTTGGTTTTGATGTGTCTGATTTGGGACTGGTTACAGGAGTAAGGATTCCTCATAAGTTCAAACCCCCTAGTTTCGAGAAGTATAATGGCTCTACTTGTCCAAAGACTCACCTGCAGTCTTATGTTGGGAGAATTGTTGCCCATACAGACGATGAGAAGTTATGGATCTATTACTTTCAAGATAGCCTTACTGGGGCATAGCAAGAGTGGTACATGAAGCTAAATAGAGCATCTCTGAGAAGATGGAAAGAGTTGGATGAGTCCTTTGTGAAACAATATCAGTATCAAATGGATATGGCTCCCAATCATACTCAACTTCAGAGTATGACCCAGACAGCTAAAGAGAGTTTCAAGGAGTACGCCCAATGTTGGCGCCAACTCGCTGCTAGAGTTCAACCTCCCCTACTTGATCGTGAGATGGCCAATATGTTCATGGGAACATTGTAGGGGCCGTACCTTGATAGATTAGCTGCCTTCCCACCTACGCGTTTTGCTGATATTGTTGTTACTGGTGAGAGGATTGAAATTTTGTTAAAGATGGGGAAGATTCAGGATGTTAGCGAAGCAAGCTCATCTGGAGCGAGAAAGCATTTTGTTGGTCCTCATAGGAGGAGGAGAGGGGGGATTAATGTTGTGTACGGAAGAGGAAGGAGTAGGGCCTCCCTAATTATTATTCACAAGTGTCTGCCGTCACTATTCCTACAGGACCTGCCCAACAACAATAACAACAACAAACACAACAGAATAACCAGCAGCAAAGGCCATATCAGCAAGGTCAACCCCGACAAGCTGATACGGTCATTGATCCAATTCCTATTACGTATGTTGTTCTGTTACAGAGATTGTTGGAGTTGAACATGATTCAGTTGAGAACCCTAGTACCTCCTATGGGACCTTTACCTGAAGGGTATGATGCCAATGCTCGATACACTTTCCATTCTGGTGCTCCTGGGCATACAACTGAGAAATGTATGGCTTTATATTTCAAGGTCCAAGATTTAATAGATTCGAAGGCTATCAATTTTCCCCTCCCCCAAGTATGCTTAATAATCCAATGCCTAATCACAACGGTGCTAGAGTGAATTTTGTGGATGATGGTGAGAGTTTGAGCCTTTTTTCTGATGTGAATCTAGTGAAGACTTCTTTGTTGGTGGTAAAGGATATGTTGTTGAAGGGACAAGTGTTCCATGGTTGTTTTGAGAATTGTGTTGAGTGTGATGACCGAAGTAATGGTTGTGATAGGTAGAAGGCTGGAATTCAGAAGTTGATGGATGAGGGTCGCCTACAGTTTGACCAGTTGAACAAAGGAAAATATGACGTGTCAATTGCAACCATTTATTACAATCTTGTGGACATTCTAGTGCCATCTAGGCCTCCACCTGTTAATATTGTTGTACCTGTTGAGGTGAGTTCAGTTACTATTACGGTACCTGGACCTGTTCCATATACCAGTGAGAAGGATATCCCGTGGCATTACGGAGCATACATATATGTTCGAGGTCAGAAACAGGAAGGGAAAGTTGCAGTTGGTGTTGGTTCAAGTGTTGATAATGTTGGTGGAGTAGGTGGATTCACGATAAGTGGTTTTTTGTTCCACCATAAACTTTATGGACCAATGCAGAAAATGAGGAAGCAACCAAAGAAAGAGGTAAACAATCCAGATGCTGGTCAGAGCACGTTTGAAAAGGAAGTAGAAGAGTTTATGAGAATCATTAAAAAGTGTGATTAAAAGGTTGTTGAATAGTTGAATCGGACACCTTCAAAGATCTCCATATTGTCATTGATGATGTGCTCTAAGGCTCATCGAGAGGCGTTGTTGAATGTATTGAACATGGCTTATGTTCCACATGAAATCACTGTTAACTAGTTAAAATATGTAGTCTCTAATGTTAATGCCAACCATGGGTTGGGTTTCACGGATCATGACTTGACCTCAAAAGGTCATAACCACAATAAGGCCCTGCATATTACCATGGAATGTAAGGGTGTTGTGCATATTACCAGGTAATGTCATATGAGGTCAACCCCATCAACCTCTTGGACCATTTAACCTCTCCCTTAAGCTCCACGAAAGGTCCTGACTTTGAAAGGTGTCGAGCAAACCAAGTATAAAATAAGGGTGCACATCAAAGTATAAGACCTCCCCTCTTTCTCTCATTCTTGTAGTGAACACCATAACAAAATCTCCCAGCAGTGTTGGAACAGGGTTTCTTTTGATGAAGATGGATATTGCATCCATGCACATAAACTCCTTCTCATTTGGAAACAAACTAATCTCGTTCACGATCAGAGCTAAGACTGCACTAAAGTCTATCCACCTTTGTTATGTATCACACTTCTTGGCTTCAACAATCAAGAAGGCCAAGTGAAATCCTTTACTCTCTCTTGTTCTTGATGTTGTCTGTGACCAAACTTAAATTCATGTGAGTAGCTTTAGCAATATCTTTGTTTGAAGAAACCATATCTAAACTATAGAAAGTAAGGTTGTCTCTGATTGGAACTCTCAGAATACTAGTAATCTCCTCCAAGGTGGGCACCAACACATAATCTGGGAACACAAAGCACCTCAGTTGAGGGTTATAAAACTGAAGAAGAGTGTGAAGACCATCCATTTTCTCTTGAGTAGCCTCATCTATGTAGAAGAAAGTTCTTTCGTTAAGAGTGAAGGAGATGAGAAAATAATTCCCAAAGGAAAGACGTTTATTGTTTGTTTGAAGCTTTTATTGAATTTGGCACAAGAAAGTGTATTCAAGTCCCTTTCCATGGAGTATGTACTTCTTACATCACTCCAAGATGGAATGAGGAAGAAGCACACCCAAGCATATAATCATGTTATAAGAACAAGTGAAGAAAATATGAAGATAAAAGATGAAAATATGATATGAAATGATCAAGGTAAGAATCACATTCATAATACGATATGTTAAAGATTCACAAAATATCATGGCAAAGGTTCATGGCAATCAAGTTCAAGAAACTATGCAAACATGTAAGAAGATGTCACATTAGGAGATGATTGCTTCATACTTGAAATGAAATGCAAATGATACAAAATGGCATACAAGTATGAATGTATATGGATGAGTCAATAGTATATCATGTATGAGAATTCAAATGAGATGATGATATGATCATGTTAAAAGCACACAATCAAACAAGAGTAGCATAGGAGGAAGACATGTGAAGAAATTAGGTCAATAAGTCAAATGAGATGCAACAAACAAAACACAAGGTCAACATACATAAAAAGCACTTAACAAAGGTCAATTAAGGTTCCTAAGAGTTTAAACATGTCACTCAAACACAACCAAGAGTTCTAAAATGGTGGAAAAAGTGCCTCATGCTATTAGGGTTTGGAGAAAACAAGTAGTTCAACGGTTTAATCCACCTCACCATTATCTCACGTATCAAAATTCACAGAAAATAAGCTCACGTGTATCCATTTTCACACTATAAAAAGGATTGGCATTTCATTCATGAGTGACACATAAAAAAACCTCACTCTATTCCTAACGGTTTAATCCACCTCACTCAATTCCTAACGGTTTAATCCACCTCACCATTATCTCACGTATCAAAATTCACAAAAAACAAGCTCACGTGTATCCATTTTCACACTATAAAAAGGATTGTCATTTCATTCATGAGGGACACACAAAAAAACCTAGCATACACATAACACACAAAGGCACGAAAAAAACCTAAAGAACACTCTGCAGAAACAAAAATTCTCCCAATAACCTAATCACACATAGCTCACCATTGATGACCATTGGAGCTTTGAATTGAAGCTCCAAGTCAGGTCAGAGCTTAACCTCCCATCCACGTTCATCTGTTTCACAACATACAACATCAACAACAAATGAAGAAGAACGTGAATAAGTAGTAGAAAATTTTAGATGCGGGAAGGGGAAGAAAGTTTAAGAAAGGTTACATGAGAAAGTTGTCTGTGAGCTCCTTCAAGAAAGTTCTTCAAGAGGTATATCGTGTTCCTCATTTTCTTCTTTGTTACGAGTTCCTCTATTTGTTGTTGCTTCTGGATTCGCTTGTGTTTATGTTTGCTTGCTCTTGCTTTATAAATTGGAGATTTAGATTTTGAATAACTTCGATCTCGTTGTTTGGTACGTTTTATGTTAAATCCGAGTGTGGATTCGTGTAGAGGGTGTAATACCTCAAAATTTGCCCTCATATTTATTCCCTCTATTGGCTCATCGTTTCGCATTCATCTGCATTTCTCATCAGTTCATTAACACCATAATAGTTCATTTCATGGATTTATAAGGCATGTGATTCAGGCCCTTTGAATTTAGGGTTTTGTACCTTATTTGTATCCGCCAGGGATTCAAATGGTGGAAAATATTCACTGGACAACTGATTCCACTTCAAATGCGGTTGTTCAGTTATGTTTCGATCCGGATAGGAGTTTGACCTAATTTTGGTCAAACTATCAAAAGATCACTGCAATTGCAAGATTATTTTGGACCACTGGACCATTTCTTAGACATTGCATATTCAAAGATCATGTTGTCGTGTGCTGAGATTCATCCGTTTAACGAACAGTGTTTGGTGTGAAGTTTGGTTCGAATCCTCAGTTTATCAATGATTCATCTGGATTCGAATGGTCATGGCATGTTTCAGACGATTCAAGGAGTTATGACTAATCTGAAAAATATTCATTGGCTCAGAAGTGGTTGTGTTTATGGATTTGTGGAAAGATTTCAAAATAGGTTTTGGGCTAAAATCGAGATTTCGTATCCATTCATTTTCATTGTTGTAAACTATCCCCAATTATTCCAGTCCATTTCTATACTTTTCCAATTTCCATTTCTTTTCAGTTTTTAGTACTTTATATGTTTTCATCACACCACTTTCGGTTCCTTTCATTCATTTATCCATTTATGTTTGTCCATAATCCTTGGTGAATCATCCTTTTTAAAGTCTAGTTATTCAAAGCTATAGTCAATCATCCACCCCATCATATCCTCAAGGAATCATGCATCAAGGCCAAAATATGGGTTTCAATCTTCAAATTAATCATCAAATGGCCCATCAGTTAGGCAACATTGTTATGGACATCCACCCATAATATTCCCCACAGCAAAAAACAATTGTTGTGCCTCGGAAAACCACACCTGTGAAACACGAGGAGCTTAGGCTGGATAAAAGGGTAGCTGGTGTTGGGTCATCCGGTAGTAGGTCTCATTCTGGCAGGCTTTCTTAATCTCAAACTGTCCAAAGCCGGATAACAACCAATGCGCAACCACCGAGAGTTTCCTGGGACGTTCCTAATGAAATCCCGTCAACTCTCTTAGGAGTATCTTCTGTATCTATAGAGCCAAGTGGTGGGTCTGGTATTGTAAACTCATCATTTGCCAATTCCAATATTTTTGGTGCTCAAAAGTGTGGATCTCCTAGTTCCTCAGTAACATATAGTGATGTTTACTCTTTAGTGCCACCAAAAGGGCATGAATTTATTCTGAAACCTCTTCCCAACAATCTACTGCTACATCAGCTTCTGCTGAGAAGTTTACATTAGCTTCTGTGTTGCCTGCTTCAATTGCTATTAGTGAGAATTTTGTTTCAGCTGTATCCAATAATGAAGGCAGAAACAAGGAATCTTTTAGTAGGTCAAACTCTTTGAAGGACAATCAAAAGAAACTACAAAAGTAAGGCTAAATCTGGATTGAGTTTCACTCCTGCTCAACTCATACAAAACAGAATGTTGCTCTAAAGTTCACAAAATGTTATACATCAAATGTTATATACAAAAGTTCATACAAAAGTTCATCCTAGAGTTCATCTAAAATTCATCAAAATGTTATACACAGAAGAGAGTATTGATGCATTCATATGCATAATCCCTCATTTCTTTGTTGTCTCAGCTCGGAACTTCCTTGGTATGGTGAGTGTCTCGAAACTACTAGCTTCCACTTCCACTAGTATTTCAAAGCAAACAGTTTCTGTAGGTAAGCTGCAAGCTCTTTGCATCCATTGTGCTTCACGAGAATTCCAACGGCAGCATGTACATGAAGTCATAAAAGAAAAACTAAGTTAGATAAGGATAGCAAGAGGACCCTCCATCCGCGGTGTAAGTGATAAAGATTAAAACAGAAATCAAGTTAGTTACCAATTGATGGTAGGAAAGAACTTATAGCAGGATCAATATTTATTCAAAAAAGCTCATAACTGAATCACAACAAACTTCCAACCATTCTAACAGAATCTCATAACAACCCTAACAGAATTTTGGTTACAACTAACTGAAACCGTAACAGTTCCTCAATTTCAAAAGCAGAAGGCAGAGTTCATGACAGAAGGGCATAGCAGGCTTCAGAAAAATTCATAACAGAAAGAGAGATAAAAGGAAAAACTGCAATTCACCTAAGAATTTTCCAGAAAGAGCTAGAAAATCAGCTCCTATAAATCAGAGCTCTTGTTCTTCAATTCTTCTTCTTACACTTTTTCACCATTTTTGCTAGCTTCCACCTCTTCTTCACTGTAAAACCACCATTCCCAATCTCCATTTTCGGCAACTTTCTCAATCTCCATCTCTTCTTCAGTTTTTTTTCCTACTGCACCATTTCTGCCACCTTCTCAATTCTTCTTCTCCTTCATTCTCCACCCATTCGATCCGAATTCCCTTCCACTCTTATTCAATCAGTTTCTTCTTCAAGCCTTTTCTTCTTCTATCTCTCTCAATCATCCATCTCGGATTTTCTTTCCCCTTTCACAATCTCTCTAATCTCCCTGACATTCAATCTGGAATAACACTTCATCATCACCTTTAGATGGCTTCACCACCATAACTCTGAGTCCCCAACGCCCACATTTGTAATCAGTGAGAACCTTCATCAATCCATCAATCTGCAACCTACAAACTTGAAATTAACAAGCAACGCGTATCACACTATCAGAAGCATGAAGAAATTGCAAAAAAAACGGAGGTTCAGGGAACAAATATCAGTGACCTTGTTAAACCCTAGCGCAATAGCCTGTTCCTCAGAGCCCCATTCCATCACCGCATCTCCTCCTATGTTCAATTGCCGCAACCTCGTCGGAGCGATTCGCGAACTCTAGCGCCACGCTCCTCGTCTTCTTCATCTTCACAGCAAGTGGTACCAACTCCCTTCCATTCGTTAACGACATCATCACGGCAAGATTCAAGGTACAAATCCGCTTCGTTTGTTAAATTGATCCTGAGTTAGATGCGAATAGGCCCTTGCGTTGCTTTATTTGGTTTCGAGATTAGATAAGAGTGAGGTTTGTTTTCGGTTAAGTTTGAAGATTAGGTTCACATTTGAAGAAGGTTTGGAGAAGAATGGTTTTGTTTCGTTGATTTAAGGTTACTTTGTGTAAGATGGTGGCGGGAGAAGAAGTTGATGGCGGAAGAAGAAGAAGGTGGGGTTTGAGCTCAAAGAAGAAGATGAGTAGGTTTAGTTTGTTAGAGGTAGGAGACCAGGCGGTGACGATGAAAGATTTGAGGTGGTGATGGCGTTTGGACGAAGAAAGAAGAAGAAGTTGAGACGGTGAGGGTTCAAATTGGACGAAAAGGAGAAGATGAAGGGTTCGACGGCGGAAGGAATGAGGGATAAAAATTAGGGTTTTCATTTCTTGTAAATTATGAAAACAATTAAGTAGCTTAATAGGGGTTTAAAG
The DNA here is from genome assembly GCA_963966055.1 of Lathyrus aphaca. Classification (NCBI taxonomy): domain Eukaryota; kingdom Viridiplantae; phylum Streptophyta; class Magnoliopsida; order Fabales; family Fabaceae; genus Lathyrus; species Lathyrus aphaca. The sequence continues at coordinate 389,347,611 of OZ014522.1, read as the reverse complement.
AAGAATCTTGGAAATCATGGTTAATTAAGAGGAATAATGGCTGTTAATCTGCATTAATCACACTAATTTGTTTTGTGTCGTTGGAGACATGATGAGAGGATCTTTGGGTTCCTGGCCACACCGACGGTGACACTTGTCACCATCCGGTTGGCATTTTGTGTGGTCAATCCTGTGTGTATGGTACACAATAGAAATAATAGGCTTGCAATGCGGAGCGCTGGATGAGATGACATAATGGGAAAGACTGGATCAATGGCCATAATAAAGTCAACAATTGTTGACTGAAGCTTCATGGTATACTCCCCCAAATTCTGCGAAATGGGCCTTATGGCCTTGCTATTCACACCCTTCTTTTTAGGCTCGTATTAGAAAATAACTAAAAAAACGTACTAAATACACCCCCTCCATAGTCTTTTAGAATTTTATTTTTTAGTGTTATATAGTTTAGAAATAATGCTCTAAAAATAGAAAATGTCCAAGAAAAATTCTATAAAAATTTGAGTAGATTTTTAATTCCCTTTAGAATTGTTTAGAACTTTATTTTTCTGTTTTTGCTTTATTTTTTATTTTATTGTGAATTTTTGCATGTAAATAGTTCTTAATAGATTTTCTTCAAATGTGCATAAATTTGTAGATTTTATTTTTAGGTCTTCCGGTAACTTTTTTTGCCCATTTTTTTTTCTATAGTTAAAGGACTCATAATAGTACTTAGGGTAATTTTAGTGGATTTTTTAGGACATTTTATCTTAGGTTTTAGTGGCTTAATCCTTAGAAAGTAATGACTAATTCTTAGGTGGAAATAAACAATTTTTAAGTATAGCAAAATTAAGAATTTTTAGGATTCCTTTTAACACAATGTCATAGGTAGTTTTAGGACCCCATAGATTAAATTTCATAATATTTCCAGAAGTTTTGCTATTTTTTAGGATATTAGTTCTTAGGCTTTTATGCATATAATTTCCATTAGTTTAGGCTATGATATTAAATTTCAATAAAAAATAGTTTAGCTAGATTTAATCCTAGGATTTAATATGGATTTAGATTAGTTTAGATTCTTGTTTTTTTTTTAGAATGAAAATATTAGGTATTACCCTTAGTTTAGAACTTAGGTTTAAGATTCATTTTAATTAGACTTAGAATAAAAATTAGGACCATTTTGGTTTATGCCTTAATTGAATTGTTTTGAATTTTATTTTTACTTTCAAATTTTAATGTTTGGTATGTTTTGGTATGTTGATTAGTATTTCAATTGCTTATAGGTTTTCCCTTGGCTTTAGAATCAACTTATCTTCCTTAGGAAGTAAGTTGCATTCTATTAGTTCTAAGTTCTTTTTCCATTAGGTTTAGAAAACCTCACAAACCATAGGATTTCCCATGTAAATAAATCAATAAAATTAGGGTTGTGTCTTAGTTCCCATTAGATTTTCCCTTTTCCAACTTGAGTCATTCTTTCTCATCTCATAAAGAAATAATAAAACATCTAATGAGAAATCGAATAATCTTGTACGACACGAGAGTTTGTTGCGGAGTGTTTATACGCGCCCTGTTTCAGGGCGAGGTGTAAATACTTCCCGCGATGGATAGGTCTTAGTACAAGACCGTTCACAAACCAATTCAAAATACTTCTCTTAAAAGACAAAAACAAATAACAAGCAACTATCCCGCGGGAACTTCTCTTCTCATCTCATTCACTCATAACGCGAACTTGCGACGACTTGTCTTGCATGCAAGACGGTAAACGCACTCGTACCAGACGAGCCTGCAACACCTGAGCATAGACATACGCAGTTCAAGCTGTAAAAAACACAGACAAATAGTTCCCGCCTTAGTTAGGCGAACTACGTCGACTCTGATCCTCATTATCCCGATGAGGTACGTAGGCAGCGGGGTAGGGCCCGTTCAAGCACATTCTTTATTTTCCCTACATTTCCCCCTCTTTCCTTTCATTTAGTTTCCTTTTCCATTCTCCTTTTCCATTCCCATTCTAGTTTCAGTAGCAGTTTTATTCAGCAGCATCTTATTTTCTCACCCTTTGAAACAAACAAGCAAGCGTGGATCCCGTCGGGTACGACGGACGATCTAGGGTGCTAATACCTTCCCAGGTCATAACCGACTCCCGAACCCAGATCTTTGGTTCGCAGGACCTCGTCCTTTCCTTCTTCCTCAGGTTTGTGCAGTATTACCTTTCCCATACATTCGGGATAAAAATGCATGGCTGGCGACTATACCTTTTCCGCGCCACTTTCACGTTTGTACTAGGATGAAAATCCCGGGAACGACAGCTGGCGACTCTGCTGGGGACTAACCTGATTCTTCTGGTTTCCCTTGTAGAGTCAATCCTAGCGCCTGTTTGGTTTTGTTTCTTTGGGTGTTTATCTGTTTGCTGTTGTGTGCTTTAGTTTAGCTTTACTGTTTTTATTTACAGTTCTTTACATCTTTACTTTACCGCATTTATTTACCGCTTTCAGTATTTATTTTCCATGCATCATATTATACTAGAATGTCTGCCTGTGCTGGTTTTCATTTTTTCTGTGGGATGGGAGTTACTGTGAGATAAGCCAACTACCCGGCTTGAGTGCACTATAGGATTAGCGTGGACAGACATTGTACTCCCATGGTATCTCACCATGATGAGTGGCGATGTGTTCCACACCCAGACTGCGACCGTCTTAGAACTATTCTGTGTGGGATTACCTCACTTCAGGGTACGACCTTGATAGTTATATGCATCTGGTGACCGATCTTCGAGGACCTTAATGGGAACAGCCCTCTCCAGTGATGACAGTGGCAAACCACATTTGTTGGCAAACCCACTCGCATCCGAGGGTCCATTGGGAACTCGCATAGGATGGCCTGGTCTCTCATAGGAATTCAGTTAAAGCAAACTGTTCGTATGATAGTAGTATTGTACCCTTCGGGATGAATGTACTATTGTTTCTCGACTCAGTGCTTGAAGCTGGAGACTTGTGAGGGATGCTTGTTTTTCCGGACTCAACTGAGGCCTCCCTGAGTAGTACATAATGCCAAGCTGGAGATTTGCTATTCGGCTTTGAGTGTCCGTGATGTTGACCCGAGTAGCACACCCGTGAGATTGGGAGGGGTTTACAGGTTTGCAGGAACCCTAATACCTTCAGCATACCCACTTTGCCTTTGGTTCAGTTTTAGTGATCTGGATTTCTGGTTCTAAGATATGGATTTCTTGCACCGACACCTGATTATATGATTGGCACATCACAGAAACTTCACTGATCACATGCCTTGCCTTGCATTAGCATCATATCATCATTAATCATTTGTGTTTCTTTTATTCTCAGGGTTTGCATTACTCCCGGTTCCTGGTCATATCTTTGCTTCAGAATGGAAGACGTCAGAAATAAGAATATTTTCTACAAATTTGTTGATACCAAGGTGGACTTGCTCAAGCAGATGGTGTCTCTCATTACCCCGGATCATTTGGGATTCTTCAAACAGCAATATGGTGATATTCTGGACATGGTGTTCAATTTGGATAGTTCGCAAAAGAGTGCCATTCATACCTTGCTACAGTACTATGACCCTAGACTTCGATGTTTCACATTCCCAGATTTCCAGCTAGGTCCATTGCTAGAAGAGTATGTTGAGATTTCGGGACTGCCTATCAAAGATCAGATTCCTTTCAATTCAGAAATGACAAGATCGACTCATGCCGACATTGCTAAGGCTCTTTATTTGAGCCCATCAGAGGTATCTGCTAATCTGGTTGCCACCAAGGCAGGAGTGCTTGGTTTTACCTTAGAGTTTCTGGTCAGAAGAGCTGAAGAATGTGCCGTGGAAAAGCAGTGGGATTCAGTTTGCGCCATCTTGGCATTATCTGTGTACGGGATAGTTTTGTTTGCTGACATGGAGAAGTTCGTGGATATGAATTCCATTCATTTGTTCGTGATGAAGAATCTGGTGCCTACTCTCCTGGGTGACTTGTATTATTCAGTGCACTATAAGAATGAGAAGAGACGAGGTGGCTTGGTTAGATGTTGTGCCCCGTTGTTCTACACATGGTTTATGAGGCACATCCCTGTTACTGGAGTATTCACGGATCCCAAAGTAATCTGGTCGCAAAAGCTAAGCGCGTTGACTGCCAAAGACATCAGATGGTTCACCTTAAGGCTATAAGGGAAAGAGCTCATTTCCAGCTGTGGAAAGTATCCTAATGTTCCCCTCTTAGGAGTAGCTGGGGGCATTAACTACAACCCCATACTCTTGAGAAGACAATTAGGATACGCTTTGAAGAATGTTCCCAAGGATTCGGAGTTGGATCAGGATTTTTATTTCCCTGTGAAGGACAATCTCCCATTGGTACGGGAAGCTGCAGGTGCTTGGAAACTGATTAATAGAAAGGGTATAGAACGCTTGGGCAGGAGTAATAACCAGATGTTTCCCGAGTTTGAAGCGTGGGTAAGAGAAAAAGCTCAAGTGACTCTAATCCCTTTCTCCGCACCGTTACCACCACCTACCATGGTGCCTATATAAGATTATCAAAAGTTGGAAGCTTTGGTCAAGCAGCTTAGGCTTGAGAATCAAGAGGCTTATAATTCTTGTCAGAAATTGATGATTCAGAACCGTCAGTTAGAAGATAGAGCTATACAAGCCGAGGAAGCAGTTCGTCTCAAGCAGAAGGACTTCGAAGAGAGAGAGCTTTACTTCAGGAAAAAGGGATTAGCTGAGACTCACAAGGCGGCCCAATGCCGGAAAGAGAAGAAGGACCTGAATGAAGCCAATGAAGCTATTACCTTATGGCAAGAAAAATGGGAAGACAATTTGAAGAAGCAAAAGGAGTTGGATGTCAAGCATAAGATGGAAATCAAGAGTCTTCAGGATTCCTTGGATGGACAGAGAGAGCTCCTTCAGAAGGCTTATCATCAAGAGAAGGGTCGTCTCCAACGTTTAGCAGAAAGTCAACAAGCATTAAAAGAAGCTCAAAAGGAAATAGAAGACTTGAAGTTGAAAGCTGATGTGAAGAGGTCAAAGGCCGAGCCGGGTCCAAGCAAAGAGAATGAGACAACTTTCCTGCAGAAGATTGAAGAGTTACATGCTTCCTTTGATACGAGGGACCTCCTCATCCAGAGACTCATCCAGGAGCCTGATCATCCAGATGTCAATCAGTTGTTTCAGAATGTCAAGCGCCTTAGCTGGAGGCTGCAAGAATTAGAATTCCCTAGAGTTTAGTTTCACGTTATTATACTTGGATTACCCACATGCTTGTTGTGGGATTCCTTTTATTTGATGTACTTTGTTGTTCTTTTGATTGGCATCCTTCGGGGACTTTGTTATTTCAAACTTCAGTTTATGTGATTGACTTTGTTTTGAATCTCTTGTTTGTTATTTGTTGCACCGACACGGGGTAATGAGCACCAAGTCTCCACGGCCATCATTGTATTTGAATATTGCTTGGGTCTTCTTCCCAATTATTATTCTCTTAATGCCAGGATCGGAAGCAGGGAAAGACTTGAGAATAAAAGGAACACATTGCATTGCATGCGCATCATTTGCATTTCTTATTTGTTTTTGCAGGTTTTTTCCACAGGATGCTTAATTTATCTGTGTTTCAGGCAAAGATTACGAGAGCTGCCAAGACCCGACATCTCCGACAAGATCTCCCGCATCGCTACGCACCTCGCAGCAATCAGAGGACAGTCATGGATGCTATGCAAATAGATCTTAATGAGTTTCGCACCAGAATGGCAGAGTTCATGACCATGATGCAAGGGATGGCTCAGGGAAAGCAAGAGTTAAGGAATGCAATTCAAGGGCTCAACCCTCCTCATACTAATACTCCTGCGACCACTTCTGACGGGCAAGGGGCTCCTCCCAACACCAGTAATGGCCTAGGTGGACCTCATATTCCAGAACCAGCCACAACAACTTTCGTTCCAGTACACGACAGGCAGGAGGATCAATTCCCTTATTTCAACAATGACATGGGATTCGCTGGAGAAGGAAATCTTAATGACTTTTCGGTGCTTGCTGAGAAAGTCAAGGCCCTCGATTGTAGAGATACTTTGGGGATATATGTGTCTAACATGGGTCTAGTCCCCGGGGTGGTTATTCCTCACAAATTCAGGCCGCCAGCTTTTGACAAGTACAACGGTAGTTCCTGCCCAAAGACTCACTTGCAGGCTTTCTATCGGAAGATCGCTGCCCACACTCGAGATGAAAAGCTCTGGATGTACTATTTCCAGGATAGTCTCTTTGGAGGGTCCTTGGAATGGTATATTAAGCTAGAGAGAAGTTCTGTAAGAAGTTGGAAGGAATTGGGAGAAGCCTTCCTCAAGCAGTATCAGTATAATATCGACATGGCGCCCAGTCGCACTCAACTACAGAGTTTGACTCAGAGGAGCTCATAGAGTTTCAAAGATTATGCACAAAGGGGGCGTGAAGTAGACGCTCGAGTGCAAACACCTTTGTTAGAGAGAGAAATGGTTGACCTGTTCCTGGATACCCTCCCTGGGCATTTCATGGAAAGGCTAGCTGGATGTTCTTCAAGTGGATTTTCGGATATCATCTTGACTGGCGAGAGGATAGAAAGTTGGTTCAAGCAAGGGAAGATTCAGAATGGAGGCGCTTCAAGTTCAGGTATTAAGAAACCCTTTGTGAAAAGAAGAGAAGGAGAGACTAGTGTAGTGTATGCGCAGATGGGAGGAATCAACAGAGGATTTTATCAGCAAGTGGCCCCTGTCACTATTTCAACTCCACCTGTTCAACAGCAAGTCCAACCACCACAGCCGCAACGCTCGCAAGGGTATCAGCAAAGAGTTCCCCGTTCATATTACCCTCAGAGACCCAAGGAAAGACATTTTGAAGCTCTGCCGATGTCCTATTCACAGCTTTTGAAGAATCTTCTACAACTTCAGATGATTCAACTCCGAACTCTACAACCCCCGAAGCCAGGCCAGATCCCCGAGGGTTATGATTCAAATGCCAGATGTGAATTTCATTCCGGAGCTCCCGGACATACCACAGAGAACTGTAAAGCACTGAAGCATGTTGTTCAAGACCTACTAGATACTAAAGCAATTAACTTTGCTCCTTTTCCTAATGTGATTCAGAACCCCATGCCTCCTCACAGAGGTACGGTTGGGGCAGTTGATGAAGGAGAGAACCTGAACTTGGTATGTGATGTCAACGACTTGCAGACTTCGTTGATGGTTGTTAAAGCTTGCTTGTTAAAGAAAGGTATCTTCCCTGGATGTGAAGAGGATTGTCCGGAATGTGTTGAAGCTACGAATGGTTGTGAGCCGTTAAAGGCGGGAATCCAAAATATGATTAATGAGGGAATGTTGCAGTTTGACAAGGTTGTAAAAGAAAGTGAAGTCTCCATAGTAACTATCTTCTACGATCCATCTCAAGTACCTTCACGGGCCAGAGCGGCACCGATAACCATCACCACTGCAGGACCGGTAATGTATCAGAGTGATAGAGCTATTCCTTGGAATTATGGTGGTGAAGTGTTCTGTGACGGCCAGAAGCAAGAGTTGGCCACATCTAGTACAACCCCGGCTCAAGTAGAAAATGTTGGAGTAGGGGGATTTACTAGAAGTGGAATGTTGTTTGCGCCGAAAACATTAAGAAATAATGCGATACCACCCAGAGACACTGCAGAAGCCCAGGCTAGAGCAAGAGGGAAGCAGCCAACAGTTGTCAATGATCCTGCACCAGCAACTGATCAAGACCTTACCTTCGATAAAGAAGCTGAAGAATTTCTGAGGATTATCAAAAAGAGCGACTACAAGATTGTGGACCATCTGCAGCAGACGCCGTCGAAGATTTCCATCTTGCCCTTGCTCATGTGTTCTGATTCTCATAGGAAGGCTCTCTTGAATATTCTGAACAAGGCGTACGTGCCTCAGGATATTTCGGTAAATCAGTTGGAAGCGGTGGTATCCAGCGTCAATGCCAGTCACGGATTGGGTTTCACAGACTTGGATCTAACTTCTGACGGGCGTGCTCATAATCGGGCATTGCATATCTCTCTAGAATGTAAAGGAGCAGTACTCTCTCACGTGTTGGTAGATACTGGATCGTCGTTGAACGTCTTGCCTAAGAAAGCACTGATGAAGTTGGATTGTGATGGGGTGGTTCTAAAGCCCAGTGACCTAGTAGTTCGAGCATTTGATGGGTCGAGGAGATCGGTGTTCGGAGAGTTGGAATTACCCATTAAACTAGGTCCACAGATCTTCAATACCATGTTTTACGTGATGGATATCCAGCCTGCATATAGTTGTTTACTCGGAAGACCTTGGATACATTCAGCAGGAGCAGTATCGTCCATATTCCATCAGAAGTTAAAGTTCGTCTGGGAGGGTCAAATTGTAATTGTCAGTGGGGAAGAAGATATTTTCGTTAGTCATTTGGCTTCATTCAAATATGTGGAGATGGATGGCGAAATAGTTGAGACCCCACGTCAGGCTTTTGAACCCTTAAAGTCTGAACAAGTATCCGTAGTGGCAACTTCTCCTGAAGAACCGAAGAAGGGGGTTTCCATAGCCTCTTATAAGCAAGCGCTTGAATTGGTAGAATCTAGGGTACGAGAAGGCTGGGGCAGTCCAGTAGAAGTGCCAGAGAAGAAAGATATGTTCGGAATTGGTTATCATCCTGGGAAGTCATCGTCTAGACCAAGTGCTAAAGGTTGTCACAGCCCGGTCACTTTCACGAGTGCGGGGGTGGTAGACTACGGAACATCAGTGCTGTGCAGGATGACGCAGTCGATAGTAACTATGACCTAGATGAATGGATCAGGCCTGTCGTTCCAGGGACTCAGCTTAGCAATTGGACATCAGAAAGGCTTATTTCAGTCACCTCTTTCGAAGAGTAATAATTTTTTGTTTCTATTTTTCCTGTATTAAAGCACTATGTATTGCCCGGGGCATAACAGCTCTTTGTAAGGGTTCATTTGTTCATTAACACAATCATAAATAAAGCTGACGTTTCACATTCATTCATGTTGTTCTATGTCTTTCATTTTTTACTTTTGTTTTTCAAAAAGAAAGAAAAGTTTTAAAATGGCAATGTTTCTCATTTTCTCAAGTTGTTGCTAAAGCCTTGCATGAATCACCATTCATGCAGGTGCTCGTCACCGGATCTTATCAATGACGACCGTGTTATGGCTGAGTATGACTTCGACAATCCAATTTATCAAGCCGATGAGGAAGGTGAAGAGGATTGCGAACTACCTGAAGAATTGGCCATACTGCTTAAACAAGAGGAGAAGATGATTCATCCGCACGAAGAAGCTGTTGAGGTAATAAATCTGGGTACTGAAGAAGACAAGAAAGAAGTCAAGATCGGAGCTTCATTAGAAGAATATGTCAAGACTCGTTTGATTGCTATGCTTCGAGAGTATGTTGATGTCTTCACGTGGGCCTACCAAGATATGCCTGGTTTAGACACTGACATTGTGGTGCACAAGTTGCCTCTCAGAGAAGATTGTCCTCCGGTAAAGCAGAAGTTGAGGCGCACACGTCCAGATATGGCAATAAAAATAAAAGAAGAAGTACAAAAATAGTTTGATGTGGCTTCTTGGCCATGACCAGTTATCCTTAGTGGGTTGCTAACATTGTGTCGGTTCCTAAGAAAGATGGTAAAGTCAGAATGTGTGTGGACTACAGGGATTTGAATAGGGCCAGCCCCAAAGATGACTTCCCTCTACCTCACATAGATGTACTTGTCGATAATACTGCTCAGTTTTCCGTGTTCTCCTTCATGGATGGATTCTCCGGCTATAATCAGATTAAGATGGCTCCCGACGACATGGAAAAGACAACTTTCATCACTCCTTGGGGCACCTTCTGTTACAAGGTCATGCCATTTGGTTTGAAGAATGCTGGAGCTACTTATCAAAGGGCAATGGTGATGTTATTTCACGACATGATCCATCATGAAATCGAGGTTTATGTTGATGATATGATAGCAAAATCCCAAACGGAGGAAGAGCACTTGGTTAATCTAGCAAAGTTGTTTGACAGACTTCGGAAATTCAGACTGAGGTTGAATCCAAATAAATGTACCTTCGGGGTCCGTTCTGGCAAGTTACTCGGCTTCATTATCAGTGAGCGAGGAATTGAGGTGATCGAGCCAAGGTGAAAGCAATCCAAGAGATGCCTGAGCCAAAGACTGAAAAGCAAGTGTGTGGCTTCTTAGGGAGACTAAACTAAATTGCACGGTTTATTTCTCACCTAACGGCCACGTGTGAACCCATCTTTAAGCTTCTGAGGAAGAATCAGGCCATTAAATGGAACGAAGACTGCCAGCAAGCTTTTGACCGAATCAAAGAATACCTGTTGGAGCCTCCAATTCTTATGCCTCTAGTTCCAGGGAGACCTTTGATTATGTATCTTATTGTGCTTAAAGGATCGATGGGATGTGTGCTGGGTCAGCAGGACGAGTCTGGTCGAAACGAGCACGCCATTTATTACCTTAGCAAAAAGTTTACCGATTGTGAGACACGTTACTCACTACTCGAGAAAACTTGTTGCGCTTTGGCATGGGCTGCTCGACGATGGAGACAGTACATGATGGTTCACACTACTCTCTTAATTTCCAAAATGGACCCTATGAAATACATCTTTGAAAAGCCAGCTCTGACGGGAAGAGTAGCCCGGTGGCAGATGATATTAACGGAGTATAACATACAATACACTTCACAAAAGGCAATCAAAGGAAGTGTGTTGTCAGAATACTTGGCACAACAGCCGATCGATGATTATCAACCCATGAGGTTCGAGTTTCCGGACGAGGACATCATGTTCCTCAAGTCGAAAGACTATGAAGAACCACTTTCGGAGGAGGGGCCAGACCCTGAATCCAAATGGAAGTTGATGTTTGACGGGGCTGTGAACATGAATGGAAATGGAGTAGGTGCTGTTATCATCTCGCCAGAAGGGGTCCATACACCTTTAGCTGCTCGATTGACTTTCGAATGCACTAATAATGAGGCGGAGTATGAAGCTTGTATCATGGGGATCGAAGAGGCAATCGACTTGCGAGTCAAAAACCTCGAGATCTTCGAAGATTCTGCTTTGGTGGTAAATCAAGTCAACGGCAAGTGTCTGGTTCGTCAACCTCATTTGCCCCCTTATAGAGATTATGTCAGAAGGCTGCTAACTTTCTTCACCGAAGTCAAGCTGAACTATATTCCTCGAGATGAAAACCAATTCGTCGATGCTCTAGCAACTTTATCGTCCATGATTAAAGTTTGTCAAGAGAATTTCGTGCCTCGAATTACGGTCTCCCGTCTTGAAAGACCCGCTTATGTCTTTGCAGTTGACGATGGTGAAGATAACAAGCCTTGGTATCATGACATCAAACAATTCCTGAAGGCTCAAGAATACCCGGCTGGGGCATCTAGTAAGGATAAGAAGACCCTTAGAAGACTGGCAGGAGGTTTCTTCTTGAATCAAGATAGCGTGCTGTACAAGCGAAACTTCGACATGGTTCTGCTCAGATGCGTGGATAGACACGAAGCATACATGTTAATGCAGGAGGTTCACGAAGGCTCCTTCGGTACCCATGCTGGAGGACATGATATGGCCAAGAAATTGTTGAGATCGGGATACTATTGGATTACCATGGAATCTGATTGCTGTAAGTACTCCCGTAAGTGCCACAAGTGTCAAATTTATGCCGACAAGGTCCATGTGCCTCCTAATCCGTTGAGTGTCATGTCTTCACCATGGGGAATTGATATGATTGGCAAGATCGTGCCGACAGCTTCTAATGGTCATTGCTTCATCCTGGTTGTTATTGATTATTTCACGAAGTGGGTTGAAGCGGCGTCTTACACCAATGTCACTAAACAAGTGGTCGCCCGATTTATTAAACGAGACATCATCTGCCGGTACGGAATTCCTGAAAGGATAATCACTGATAATGGTTCTAATCTCAACAACAAGATGATGGCTGACTTGTGTTGAGACTTCAAAATAGAGCATCACAACTCTTCTCCATATTGCCCGAAGATAAATGGCGCCGTCGAGGCGGCCAATAAGAACATCAAGAAGATTGTGCAGAAGATGGTTGTGAAATACAAAGACTGGCATGAGATGTTACCATTCGCGTTTCATGGGTATAGAACGTCAGTACGTACTTCAACAGGGGCAACCCCGTTCTCACTGGTGTATGGTATGGAGGCAGTCCTACCAATTGAAGTGGAAATCCCTTCGCTGAGGTTGATGATGGATATCAAGCTAGATGAAGCTGAGTGGCTCCGATCCATATATAATCAATTGAACCTCATTGAAGAAAAGCGTCTAGCAGCTGTATGCCATGGGCAGTTGTATCAGCGACGGATGAAGCAGGCTTTTGACAAGAAGGTGCGACCACAGAGGTACACGCCAGGTGACTTAGTGCTGAAAAGGATTCTTCCTCCTCTCAATGATCACAGGGGCAAGTGGACACCCAACTATGAAGGACCGTTCGTGGTTAAAAAGGTTTTCTCAGGTGGAGCCTTGATGCTGACAACCATGGACGGAGAAGACTTCCAATCCCCTGTCAACGCAGACGCAGTAAGAAAATACTTCGTGTAAAAAAGGACCCGCTGGATAAAAACAAAATAAAAATCCAGACAAAAATGGGCATCCCGGCGAGCCAAAAACAGAATAAAAGGCTCGGGCAAAAGTTAGGGAAATCTTGAAAAGTGTACACCCGCTGAGTTGAAAAGCCACATCGGACAACTCAGGCAAAAAAGGGTATCCCGGTGGATTGAAAACCTGAAAAGGCGATCCACGCAAAAGAGGGATTAACACGAACGACTGCGATCTACGAAATCTGTAACTTATTGTCGCTCCCGATAAATGGGAATGGCCCAGATAAAGGTACAGACGCAAACGGTCGGCGAGAGGAGGATGTGAGAACACACAGGAGTGAACTCACAGGGAAATGAATAGAGTCGCCAGCTAGGCATTTTTATCCCGAAGGAAAGGTAATGCTGCATAGACCTAGAAAGATATGGATAAGACGGTTGCGAACCAGAGAGACTGAGAAAGGGGGCTGGTTACAACCTGGGAAGGTATTAGCACCCAGATTGTCCGTCGTACTCGACGGGATCCACGCTTAAAAGATTTGTGTTTTAAAGGGGTAGTGTCAGTGCAATTTGTGTATAAAAGAGCTGGAAAAGGATGTACAGTGTCAGTGTAAGAAGAATGTGAGGTGTGTAAATGTACAGTGTCAGTGTAAGGAAAAAAAGAGCATGCTCATGATTATGAGGCTTAAAGAATAATTGCTGGAAAGAGGGGGAATATACAGAGACTTTTGTTCGATAACTGTTAAGTTATGCCTACGTATCCTCTCGTGCAATGAGGAAGTCAGAACACCGTAGTTCGACCCAAAGAGACTGAAAGGTGAATTGACTTGTGAACTGCTTGCTTGTCTATGCTCAAGTGTATGATCTGTCTGGCACAGATGCTAACTGTCTTGCATTAGACGGAAGAAGCAAGTTCTCGTTTATGAGTGAAGGTGATGAGAAAAGAATCCCGAAGGAGACGATTATTGTTTGTTTTTTGAGTTTTCAGTCTTTTATTGCTTTTGAGATTTGTCATAAGTTAATGAGCTTAAGCCTAAACCAATGGGTTAATAAACTCATCACATCTTCCCTCTGATTAGGGGTAATGAGAATACCTTAAGTGTGAAGTCAGATTCTCACACTTAATCACCTTTGATGCAGGATTAAGGTCATTAACCTACTTGTGATTATTTAGATGTTTTTGGTGTTTTTGTTTAGTGTTGAGTAATGAGATTAAGCCATAATCAGGGATTAAACAGACTCATTACACCATCCTAATAGAAGGATAATAGATGAGAATGTTTAAGCTGAGGAAAAATCCTCAACTTAATCCATGATTAGGGATTAAACTCATGACAAAACAAGCCTTTGGTTAAGTGGATTTTATTTAGTGATAAGATGATGAAGTGATTTTTAGGGTTTGTAATACAACTTGAGGGGGACTTGTCCATTAACACTAGGGTTAGTCCTTCTTAACCAATTAAGGAAGAATTAGAACCCTAATGCAAGGCCCAAGTTACAAGCTTGATGTCTTGATGATTATTAAGTGGATTGATTAAAGGATTTAAACACATTAAGGGTTTAACACTTAGGATTAAATTTATACACTCCATCCTAATAGAAGGATGCAGGCATAAGCTTAATCACAAAGCCTTAAAGCCTTTAGGGTTTAGTCCCTGATTATGAGATGAGAAAAGAAGACTCAATGAGACACAAAGGTGAAATATAAATGGGGAGCTAATCAAAACCCTAATCATTGTCATGCTTGATTGTTCCTAAGGTTTGTGAAGTTTGCAAGAGAAGTCTTCAATGGAACCACCAGGAAGCAGATGAAAGGATCAGGAGAAGCAAAGTAACTTGCTTCATTGAAGAAGACAAGTCACTTGAGGAAAGAAAGTTAGAAGAAAAAGAATGAGCAAGCTCAATCTCAAACTCAAAACAAAATGCAGCATGGATGCATAAGAGAGATGAAAAGAAGTTATGAGAAGTGAAGGCAAATTCACTTCTCAAGATAACTTACCACCTGAAAAGTTAGTAAAAGAAATGCAATGCAATGCAAAATGAGATGAAATGGCATGATGAAAATCAAAACCATAAGCACATTCATGATGATAATGATGCTATGGGATGATGCAAACATGAAACAAAGCATGGTGATGATCATACAAGCTTATGGATGCAGATGAAGCAAGTTAGGAACCATGATCATACATGAAAAGTTATGAAATGCATATGGCATACAACATGGCAAATGCAAGATGCAATGATCAAACATGCTTTCAATATGTCTTAAGATGTCAAATGAATCAAATGGATGCACAAAATGTCATAGCAAGTCAAGGTATAAATGCAAATGCAAGATGGATGCATATGGAAGTTCAAATTAGGGTTTATGATCAATGCACCAAACAAAAACCAAAATAAAAAGCAAACATCAATATAAAAAATTGAAAATGCACTCAAAGGATCCCTAATCCTATACTAACTCACTGCCCAAAGGAGAAGTTCCAACTCTTAACCTAATTCAAGTTATGATTTTCCTAAGTTTTCTAGGGTTTTAGGGTTCCTTAACAAGAAAAATGCCAAAAAAATGGAAAATGAAAGATCAAATCATGCAAATTTAATCTCACATACTACATGCTAAACACAATGCAAAAAGAATCAAGGTCCAACTCTCAATGGTTAGGCAGAAATGATTTTTGGAAGTTTGGATCAAAATAATGCCTTGAAAATGAATTAATTCCATGGAAAATTCTCAAAATGCATCAAGATCAAAAAAGAAATTTGGTTTGAGGGTTGGACAATGTTTCTAAATGGTTTTAAATGTTTCATGAATTTTTTGGTGATTTTTAAATACTTAAAAGTATTTTTAATTAATTAATTCTCATTAATTAATTAAAAATAAACTTTTAAATGATTTAAAAATATTTTTGAATGCAAAAAATAAAAATAAAAATATTTTTGGTTTCTGAAATTAAATAAAAGTTTGTATAAAAAATTTCAGAATTTTTGAATAAGTTTTACTATTTTTAATAAAATGAAGAAAACAATGTAATTAAATGGAAAATAAAAATGAAATTAAACTGAAAAAAAGAAAAGTAATCAGATCTAAGGGTCCAGGTTTAAACTGGCTGCGCGCGCGTTTGACCTGGCGCCATATCCAATGGTTGATATTCAAACCTGGCTAATTAATGATTAAGCCCTAATGACAGCCCTAATGACTTTCAGGCGACCGGAACACTGTTCCGGTCGTCTTCTCCGATCATCCAAAATCACAAACTCACTCTACACGCAATGAAAATGAAATCCAACAGCCCAGAACTCTTCCCCACTCAAAAACGAATTAAACCCCTCATTCAAACAACATTTATCATTCAGAAACAAGGAGAATCGAATCAAACATGTTTTAGGGCAAAAATTTCAGACAAAGCATACATCCTGGTTTCTCAACCATTTTCGAAAATAATCACATATTCATGACCAGGGGAGTGTATAGAAGCTATTTAGAACTTAAAATCATGCTTCTGGAAAAAAAGTTCATGAAGCTACCTGAGTTTGAAGCTCTTCAGTTTGCAACTTTCTGACCTCTTTCCTTTGTGCAATCCACTCCTTTTAAGCCCCTGATGACATATTGATGCTTAGAAGGAGTTTGTGTTGGCTGGTTTGGAAGTTTGAACAAGTTCTGTTCAGGGTGGTGTGAGAATCGTGTTTGTGATTCTTTGAGTTTCAGGTTGCTTTGAAGGGTGCTTTGTGATCAGGGAGAGGTGTTGAGAAGGTTTATGAAGTTTGTTTATGAGTTTGTGGCCTGTGTGATGATTTTCGAAAGCTTTTGCAAGTGAGGGTGAAAATGTGAATGTTGTCTTGTGGTGTGTTTCAGGCTGGCCTCTTGTTATGTTTGGCTTGCAATTGATTTGTATAAACAAATGCCATTGGTCAGATGACATGACATGTCCTTTTGTGATAGGTATGGTTGCTTTTGCAAAAATGTCAACTTTTGTGTAAGAAGGGCATGGGAAACTTGCTAGCCTAGTACAACAAGGGTGTGCTGCGCAGCATGGTGAGGGAAAAGGGCTAGGATGGTTCAGCAAACTAGGCAGCAAGTGGGTGAGGAGATATCATGACTTTTGCAACTTGCCTTGCCTTTGGTTCTTCATGCAAAAGTCTTGATCAACAAGCCATAAAACATGTGATCCCTTGGCCCATTCTGATTTTTAGGACTTGTGTGATGTTTGTGTAAAGGTTAGACATCAATTTGAAGTCACAAATTGCCTTGGTACAAGAATTTGCAAGTTTTTCCATTTGGTGCATAACTTGAATTTTAGTGATTTTTGCCAACTTTGATGAGCCATAACTTTTGATCCAAAATGAATTAGGTCATGTTCTTGTACTTTTTGAAAAGGGAAAGATCTATTCTACAACTTTCATGACCAAAGTTTTTCCATTTGAAGCTTTCTTGAATCAAAAAGTAAGGGTTGAAAAAGTTGTATAAAATGACATTTTCATTAAAAGTCAAACTTACCCAAAAAGTCAACTTTGCAAAAGACTTGAAATTCTCCAATTTTGTGAACTTCCAACCTCTTCTATGATCAAATAAAGATCATATACAATCAAAATGATGAAGAACACCCTTTGGTTGGGTCATTGGGGGCCTCAGATGCCCTGATTTTGCACTGACTTGCTTAAAAAGTCAACTCTTAATCAGATGACTTCCCCATGGAATTTCTTCATGAAAATTGATATGCATACTCCCTATACCATATAGAGACCAATAGAAACAAGAATGACCAAAAAATTTGGAGTTATGGCCTTTGAAACCAAAACCCTAATTTTAGGTCATCTGTGCAGTCAATCCTGGCTCTACTTCCACACAAATCCCAGTTCTTGTGATTCTTTGGCATTCTTGACTTTGAGAGGATATAATATGATACTTGAACACACATGGACCCCTTTGAAGTGATTGATGACCTTTGGAGTGGCTCAAGAGGCTCTTGGATAGCTCAGATCACAAACCCTAGATGCAGATGACTTTGAATCTATGTAGTGAATCAAAAATTGTGATATGAGATGCTATGATTGAGTTTATGCTTATGAAATGATCACAAGCCATGGTGTGAATGGGTGAGGGCAAATTTGGGGTGTTTACAGCTGCCCCTATTCAAACATGAGTTAGCTGTGCAGGATGTAAGCGACGGCTTATCAGGCAAACAAGATAACTTGTGGTTGAATACCAAATACAGTCCAAAATTTGCACTCACAGAATGAAGAAGAAAAGGGATATAGATTGTAAAAGAAAATAAAGTATATTGTAAAGCATGGGCGACGGAGGACGACCGTCGAGCAGAGGACGACTGCTGGGTAAAGAGTAATGACGGGGACGGCCGACATGCTGGGGATAAAAGGGATCATGATGGGGACGACCATCAAGTTCATAAAGTAAAGTAACCAATGATGGGGACAGCCATCGAGCTAAAAAGAAAAGGGACCACGACGGGGACGGCCATCGGGTTAAAGAATAAATGAAATAAACAGATGATGAGGTACGGTCATCAAAGGTGAAGGACGATCACCTAGCAGGGGACGGCTGCTCTGTTGGGGTTAAGATGAGGGACGGTCATCTAAGGTGGAGGACGACCACCTGGCAGGGTACGGCTGCCGAAAATATCGCGACATAGGACGAATGCCGGATAAAAGGGTCAATGATGGGGACGGCCATCGGACGAGCATGATGGAGGACGACCATCAAGAGGTGGAGGACGACCACCTAGCAGGGGACGGCTGCTCTCAAGGTTTGTCATGACATAGGACGAATGTCAGATAACCAAAATCAACAATGGGGACGGCCATTGGATAAAATGATGAAGGACGATCATCAAGAGGTGGAGGACGACCACCTAGCAGGGGACGGCTGCTAAATATCACGACATAGGACGAATGTCGGATAGAAAGGTCAACGATGGGGACGGCCATCGGATGAGCATGATGGAGGACGACCATCAAGAGGTGGAGGACGACCACCTAGCAGGGGACGGCTGCTCTCAAGGTTTATCATGACATATGTCAGATAAAAAGAAATTGTTTTACTGGGGAATAGTAAACACGGACGAGTGTTTACATCCAAGAAATAAAAGGTATAAGTGTTTGGTATCGTGTATAAATTAAAGATGCGGACGAGCATCCTTAAGACTATGATACGGACGAGTATCAGGTAGAAACAAATACCGACACATGTTCAGAGATGATGATACGGACGAGTATCAACTGGTTAACAAGGAACACGGACGAGTGTTGAATCTGAGGGGACTCCTCTGGGGAATAGTAAACACAGACGAGTATCTATATTCGAGAAGACACAATGTATGGATTAAAGATGCGGACGAGCATCCTTGAGATTATGATACGAATGGGTATCATGTAGAAACAAACACTTGACGCATGTTCTGAGATGATGATACGGACGAGTATCAACGAGTTAACAAAGAACACGGACGAGTGTCGAATCTGCGGGGATATAAATGGTGTATACAAGATACGAACGGGTATCTGTATAAGGTAAGTAGAAAGTATGAGTGATATATAAATGAGTGTTCAATCTGCTGGGGAGAGTGTGACGCAGACGAGTGTCAAAAGGAGAAGAGTATAGTATAAACAAATATCTGATATACAAAGTGTTTATGTTACTGTGCTAGGGAAAGTGACATGGACGGATGTCAAGGAAAAGTATATATATATAAGTATTTGTGAGTGCAAAGAGGATGTCTTTGGGCTTCCTGCTGGGGATATGACACGGACGGGTGCCACAAGGAGTATATACTGATGTTTGTGAATGTGAGGCAACTGCTTTTGCTGGGGAATCAGGGATGGATTATGCATATTGTGGATGGATTGATAATATTCACAAGTGTTTGATTCGGACCATGACTTATGATTATACAACATGTTTGATTTTTGCCGTAATGCTCCGTATTAAACGGAATGCTACGCTTTGTGGGGTGAATATGATGTGAATGCTATGATTATGCAAAAGATACCGATCAAGGATTCGGATCCCATTGCTGTGAAGATCTCTGGTCGATCTGTTTGAAGTGAACATCCCAGCTGGGGGTGAGATCATTGGTAGATCTGATGAAATGATTCCGCTTGGGGAAATGGGTCAATGATAGACTTATTCTTGTAAGTGAGGGACCCAGCTGGGGTTTGTAGAAGCTTTCGTCACTCTGTTGTGATTCCTTCGTGCGTTGCTCTTCTGGATAGAGGCTGAGGCTCTGTGGGGAAGCAGTTCCCTAGCTTTTTGTACTTGGATGAGGAGGAATTATTGGCAATTCGGCTGGGAGAAGCAACAAGTGGCAACTCAGCTGGGGGGACAAGCACTTGGGTGCTAATATTGAGTGAGTGTTGATTTGCCAGCTTGCTGGGATGAAGCTTTCATGCCCCATGTTGCGCTTTTGAATACCTGCAATCCTGCAAAGACAGAGAAATGTACAAGTACCCCGAGGCATCCCTTACCGGATTCCGTCATAGGAGTGAGACACTCTCGAGAGTAAGTATATTTCCTGCAAGCACGTATTTTTTATTTTTGAGGATAAGCATCTGTATTCATGCAATCAGTATTTTAAAGATATCAGACATTCTTTGCAAATAAAGTGAAGTGTTCAAGGTGAAACTTGACTGAAAATCTGTTTTTATTAATTCAAGTGCCCTGAATTGGCAAGATACAGTCAAAGAAACATATCTCCTGAAATGAGGAGATTGTTACAAATTGAGAAACAAAATGCTGGCAATGTTGACGGCGCTTTGAGGAGCTTCCCTTCTTGCTATGACTCGTATGACATTTGACGTTCTTCTCGTCTTGCTTTCTGAAGAAGGTTGAATCTGAAAGAGGCTTGATCCTTTCGAGGTTTACCAAGTTGTAAGTGATACAGACGAATTCAGAATGCAATTGTTCGCTTATTCCCTTATTTTGCATGGATCGCCCTTTCGGGTTTTCAATCCATCGGGATACCCATTTTTGCCTGAGCTGTCCAATGCGGCTTTTCAACTCAGTGGGTGTACACATTTTTTGTTTATTTTCCCTTATTTTTGCCCGAGTCTTTTATTCTGTTTTTGACTCGCCGGGATGCCCTATTTTTGCCTGGACTTACATTCTGTTTTTGTGTCCAGCGGGTCACTTTTATGCGAAGTATTTTTTAACTGCATCTGAATTCACAGGGGACGGGAAATCTTCACCATCCATGGTGCTGAGCATCAGTGCTCCACCAGAGAAAACTTTCTTTACTACAAATGGTCCTTCATAGTTTGGAGTCCATTTGCCCCTGTGGTCTGTATGAGGAGGGAGGATTCTTTTCAGTACAAGATCTCCTACTTGATACTCTCGGTGCCTGACTTTCTGATCGAAGGCTCTCTTCATTCTTTTCTGATACAACTGCCCATGACAGATTGCAGCCAATCTTTTCTCTTCAATCAGACTCAGTTGTTCGCATCGGGATCGGACCCATTCTGCTTCGTTCAGCTTAACATCCATCAATACCCGTAAGGAGGGTAGTTCAACTTCAACTGGTAGGACTGCTTCCATACCATACACGAGCTGATAAGGTGTTGCCCCAGTGGATGTCCTGATTGACGTGCGGTACCCGTGCAAGGCAAACGGTAGCATTTCATGCCAGTCTTTGTACGTGACTACCATCTTCTGCACAATCTTCTTAATATTCTTATTAGCTGCCTCAACAACGCCGTTCATCTTTGGCCTGTAAGGAGAAGAATTGTGGTGTTGGATCTTGAAGTCCCGGCATAGTTCTGCCATCATCTTGTTGTTCAAGTTGGAACCATTATCAGTAATGATTCGCTCGGGAACTCCGTATCGACAGATGATATCTCTCTTCAGGAATCTGGCTACCACTTGCCTTGTAACATTTGCATATGAGGCTGCTTCAACCCACTTGGTGAAATAGTCAATGGCGACCAGGATGAATCTGTGGCCGTTTGAAGCAGTAGGCTCAATCTTGCCAATCATATCAATGCCCCACATAGCAAAGGGCCAGGGTGAAG
This sequence comes from Lathyrus aphaca, assembly GCA_963966055.1. Lineage (NCBI taxonomy): Eukaryota > Viridiplantae > Streptophyta > Magnoliopsida > Fabales > Fabaceae > Lathyrus > Lathyrus aphaca. The sequence goes on along the minus strand of OZ014522.1, from coordinate 389,326,037 downwards.
ACATCACATTCAAGAGATTGGGAGGCACATGCACCTTATCTGCATAGATCTGGCATTTATGGCATTTTCTGGCGTAGGCGCAACAGTCGGCATCCATTGTGATCCAGTAATAACCTGATCTTAGCAATTTCTTGGCCATGGCATGCCCTCCTGCATGGGTACCAAAGGATCCTTCGTGCACCTCGTGCATCAACAAGTCTGCTTCTGTTCTATCAACGCATCTGAGGAGTACCATATCGAAGTTTCTCTTGTATAGAGAACCATCAGCGTTCAGAAAGAAACTACCAGCAAGCCTTCTCAAAGTCTTCTTATCATTGGAAGATGCCCCAGATGGGTATGTTTGATCCTCCAAGAAGCACTTAATATCGTGGAACCAAGGCTTATCATCCTTAACAATATCTGCTGCAAATACATATGCTGGTCTGTCAAGCCTGGACACTGAAATCTGAGGTACAAAGTTGGCAGCTTGAACTTTGATCATAGATGAAATGGTAGCCAGAGCATCTGCAAACTGATTCTCGTCCCGAGGGATATACTCAAGCTTGACTATTGTGAAGAAAGTCAATAACCTCCTTGTATAATCCCTGTAAGGTATCAGATGGTCCTGGTGTGTGTACCATTTGCCGTTGGTTTGATTAACTACCAAAGCTGAATCTCCGAATACAGTCAATGTCTTGATCCTGAGGTCAATGGCTTCCTCAAGACCCATAATGCAAGCTTCGTATTCAGCTTCGTTGTTAGTGCAGTTGAAGGTGAGTTTTGCCGAGAAAGGCATGTGAACTCCTTTAGGTGTAATGAGTACTGCACCAACACCACGACCATTCATATTAACAGCCCCATCGAACATCATAGTCCATTCTTCTTCTGGGTCAGGCCCTTCAGTGTGAACAGGCTCTTCATGATCTTTTGCTTTTATGAACATGATGTCTTCATCAGGGAAGTCAAATCTCATAGGCTGGTAATCATCAATGGGTTGCTCAGCAAGATATTCAGACAATACACTGCCCTTGATGGCTTTCTGAGATGTGTACTGAATGTCATACTCTGTAAGAATCATTTTCCATCTTGCAACCCGTCCGGTAAGTGCTGGCTTCTCAAATATGTACTTAACTGGGTCCATTTTTGAGATCAATAAGGTAGTGTGGGTCAGCATATACTGTCTCAGTCGGCGAGCAGCCCACGCTAAAGCACAACAAGTTTTCTCGAGCAGTGAATAACGTTGTTCACAGTCGGTAAACTTTTTGCTTAGGTAGTATATTGCATACTCTTTTCGACCAGACTCGTCATGCTGGCCCAACACACACCCCATCGACTCTTCTAATACTGTCAAGTACATTATCAGAGGTCTTCCTTCAACTGGAGGCATAAGGATTGGAGGCTCTTGTAAGTATTCCTTGATCTTGTCAAAAGCTTTCTGGCAGTCTTCATTCCACCTGACCGTTTGTTCTTTTCTTAGCAATTTGAACAAGGGTTCGCAGGTTGGTGTAAGGTGGGATATGAATCTTGAAATGTAGTTCAATCGACCTAAGAACCCTCAAACTTCTTTTTCTGTCTTCGGTGCAGGCATCTCTTGAATAGCTTTGACTTTATCAGGGTCAACCTCAATCCCTTTCTCGCTTACAATAAAGCCCAGCAGCTTACCAGATCGTACCCCGAATGTGCACTTGTTGGGGTTCAACTTCAATTGGTACTTCCTCAGACGCTTGAATAGCTTCAGCAGATTTACCAGGTGGTCTTCTTCGGTGAGGGACTTGGCAATCATGTCATCCACATAACACTCAATTTCTTTATGGATCATATCGTGGAATAATGTCACCATAGCCCGTTGATATGTTGCACCAGCATTCTTCAGTCCAAACGGCATCACCTTGTAACAGAACGTGCCCCAGGGTGTAATGAAGGTTGTCTTCTCCATGTCTTCAGGTGACATTTTGATCTGGTTGTATCCTGAAAATCCGTCCATGAAGGAGAATACCGAGAACTGAGCCGTATTATCAACCAATACATCAATGTGAGGTAGTGGGAAATCATCCTTCGGGCTAGCTCTGTTCAGATCCCGGTAGTCAACACACATTCTCACCTTGCCGTCTTTCTTAGGCACAGGCACAATATTAGCAACCCACGGTGGATAGCTAGTTACAGCAAGGAACCCGGCGTCCCACTGCTTATGCACCTCTTCCTTGATCTTCATTGCCATATCTGGACGAGTACGGCGCAATTTCTGTTTGACCGGTGGGCATTCTTCCCTCAAAGGCAGCTTGTGCATAACAATGTCGGTGTCCAACCGTGGCATGTCCTAATAAGACCAAGCAAACACGTCCACATATTCTTGAAGCAGGTCAATCAGTTGTTTCTTCATTGAGTCTTGTAAGCAGGCCCCTATTTTAACTTCTTTCACATCTTCATCTGTACCAAGATTAATCGTTTCCACTTCCTCCTGATGAGGAGTGATAACCTTCTCCTCTTGTCTCAACAATCTGGCTAGCTTTTCAGGAAGCTCGTAGTCTTCTTCAACCCCTTCATCAGCTTGATTGATCGGATTGTCAAAGTCATACGAAGTCATAGCCGTGCTGTTGTCGGTGCGTTCTGGAAGGCACTCTCTGCAAGGGTTCAGTTGGTTCATTTTAGTGATTGATTTTAATCTTGTTTAGAAAAGTGAAATAAAGTTGTCATTTTGAAAACATTGCCATTTATTTTTTTGTACAAAAAGAAAAATGGAAAAACAGTGAGCGGAAAAGAAAAAGACTTGTTTGCAAAAGATGTCTGATATTTCATTGATTAATCTTGTTGCACAAAAATTACAGATGGCCCGATTACAAAATGAGTCTTGTCATCTTGGGCAAGATGCAAGACTTGATGCATGCTTAAAATATACAGGAAATAACAATTACTCTGCAGGAGTAACTCTTATAATTTCCTGGGAAGACCAGTTTGAGATACTGCTCCCCGGGATCATTGGACGAATCCAGCTTTCCAGGTTGCGTTCATCTTCCGACTCATCTTCCAAGTTGTTGACAGCATCGGGGGTAAGCATCCCCCCACTAACAAAGTTGGGCTTCTTGGCAGCCTCTGCTTGATCTTCTTGAGTTGGTTTGTAACCCAACCCAAATCTATCTTCTTTCTTCTCCACAGGCAACAGTTTGCCCCAGCCTTGAGCGTTTCCTTCTTCCACAACCTTCCGGGCTTGCTGGTAGGATTTCATGGAAGTCCCAAGTACAGCAGATGTTTCATTAATATTCAGGGCCTCAAACCCTTGACTCATCGTCTCGTGGATCTCCCCATCCATCTCAATATATTTGTATGTAGCCAGATGGCTAACAAAAATGTCCTCCTCTCCACAAATAGTAACAACTTGGCCCTCCCACTCGAATTTTAACTTCTGGTGAAGGGTAGACGTAACTGCGCCAGCGGCATGAATCCATGGTCTACCCAACAAACAGCTGTAGGCAGGCTGAATGTCCATCACGTAGAAGGTCGTTTTGAAAGTTTGTGGGCCAATCGTTACAGGCAACTCAATTTCTCCCAGAACTGATCTCTTGGAGCCGTCGAAGGCTCTCACCACTAAGTTGCTGGGACGTAATGCCAGTCCTTCATATTCCAGCTTTACAAGGGCTTTTTTAGGTAAGACATTGAGGGATGATCCCGTGTCTACCAATACATGGGAAAGAACTGCACCTTTACATTCCATGGTAATGTGCAAAGCCTTGTTATGATTGCGGCCTTCCGAAGTCAAATCAGTGTTGGTGAATCCTAGTCCATTACTAGCATTAACATTTTCAACCACAGCTTCCAACTGATTGACCGTGATCTCTTCTGGCACATAAGCTGTGTGCAAGACTTTGAGTAGTGCGTTCCGATGAGCCTCGGAGCACATAAGCAATGATAGAATGGAGATCTTGGAAGGCGTCTGGTGAAGCTGGTCCACTATCTTGTAATCACTTTTCTTGATGATTCTCATGAACTCATCAACTTCTTGATCAAAAGGTGTTTTCAAAGCTTCTTTAAAAACCTGCTCTTCTTGCACCATGCTTTTCCCTTTTGCCTTGGCAGCAGCTTCTGCTTCGGCAGTGGGTCTTTGAATTTGCAGGGCAAAGAGACGTCCGCTTCGAGTGAAGCCTCCGCCTCCACCCACATTGTCTACTTGTGGTGAAGAAGTTGATGATTCGAAAGTGATTTTCTGTCCTCCGCAGTATAGATCGGAACCGTAATGCCAAGGGATGGCATTACTGTTTTCATAAGGTACTGGCCTAGGCACTGTGACAGTGACTGGACTGATGGCAGCTGCAGAAGGGACCATGATAGTCTGTGGATCATAATATATTGTGACTGGTGCTCTGGTAGGAGTTGCATTTTGTGAGTTGTAAGCGGAATCATTTGTAGGATCATAATAAATTGTAACTGTTGAGACACTTGCATTGTTTGTTGCTGATGTTGTAGGAGACATTGTTGGAAGGATGGGTGTTGTTGTTGTAGGAGACTCTGAATGAAGGGGTGCTGAAGTTGTAGAAGGGACGTTTGTTGATATTTGGTCCGTTGAAGTAACAGATGAAGCATTTGTTGATGAAACTGAAAAGTTGTTTGGAACAATGGTTGTTGCAGTTGTAGCAGATTCTGGAATTGTGGTTAAGGAGATTGCTGGATTGGTAGGTATTGATGTTGTGATTTGAAGCAAGCCACTCTGGATGAGGCCATCTATGCCATCCCTCAGGTTATCACAACCATTCACTGAAATGTTGCAATAAGCACACCCTAGCTCACATCCCGGGAACATTTGACATTCAAGGAGTTGAGCTTTAATCTCCACCAAGGGTGTCCGAATCTGTCCCACACTGGTTATCAAGTAAGACGGCTTGTCTTCTTCAATAGCATTGATTCTGGGACCACCATGGTGTGGCATAGGGTTCTTGTTAACATTTGGTGGTGGTGCGAAGTTCAGAGCTTTAGAATCTACCAAGTCCTGTACTTTCATGTGCAAAGCTCTGCACTTCTCTGTGTTGTGGCCAGGTGCATTTGAGTGAAAGGCACATCTGGCGTTGGCGTCATAATTCCTGGGTAAACTGGCAGGATCTGGAGGTGCCAATGTCCTTACCTCAACTAGGTTGAGTTTTAGGAGTTGTGGCAGTAATGTGGCATAGGGCATAGGGATCGGATCGATCACCCTATTGGCCTGAGAGGGTCTCTGTTGAAATGGTCTTTGCTGAATGTTGTTGTTGGCGTTGCTGTTGTTATAATTTCTCTGAGGAGGATACTGAGTTTGTTGCTGATAATTTTGTTGCTGAGGTTGATAAGCTGGTTGAGGATGAATTGGAGCGGGAATGGTGACTGCTGCCACAGACCTATGAACATATTGGGGTCTGCCCCTGCTGGTGTGGATAGCATTGGTTTCACCAGTTCTCCTTGGGCCTACAAAAGGCTTTCTTGGGTTGCTGGATGAGCTAGCACCGTTGTCAGAAATCTTTCCCATTTTTAACAGGCTCTCAATTCTCTCCCCGGCTATGACTACATCAGCAAAGCTAGTGGAGGAAAAGGCAGCTAGCCTGTCAATGTATGTCCCTTGGAGGGTGTTCATAAACATATCAGCCATCTCCCTCTCTGACATGGGTGGCTGGACAGCAGCAGCAAGCTGTCTCCACCTTTGAGCGTACTCCCGGAAGTTTTCCCTGGATGATTGAGACATCCCCATCAGGAGGGTCCTGTTGGGAGCCATATCCAAGTTGTACTGATATTGTCTGATAAAGGCCTCAGCCAGGTCTTTCCAGCATCTAATGGTTGCTCTGGTCAGATGAGAGTACCATTCCCTTGAAGCTCTTGTTAAGCTATCCTCAAAATAAAACATTCATAGCTTTTCGTCCATGGTATAGGCCTTCAGCCTCCCCAGAAAGGATTGTAAATGGGTCCGGGGGCAGGAAGTCCCGTTGTACTTTTCAAAGCACGGTGGTTTAAATTTGTGGGGAATCCTGACCCCATCCAATAGGCCCATGTCCATAACATCAAAGCCCAAAGAATTCTGGGACTCCAAGGACCTCAGTTTCTCAGCAATCTCATCTAGCCTTCTGTCATAGGCTTCCTCCCCAGCTCCCATCACTGTAAACTGATCTTCCTGGGGGTCTTCTTGTAGTACTCTACCTGCTGTGGCAGTCCCTTGCACATTAGCAGGGATGTTGATCTCTGGATGCAGGTGGGGTCCAAAGACTGGGGGATTAACATGAGTCTGGACTCTCTCATTGTTGCTTGTCCCAGCAGTCCCTGGATGATGGTCTTCCTGATTCCTCCCCTCTACCAGTGCTCTTAACCTCTCTTGGCTTTGAGCCATATTATTCATCACCTCCATAAACTGTGTCATCTGATTCCTCATTTCTAGCCTTTCATTGGCCATTTGAGTCCTGACCTCTGTAAGGTCCTGCTGTACTTGGTCCATTTGTATGCCCGGAAGATTGTTGCGGGTGGGATATCTGTGTGGACGGTTGAGTGGAAACCCTCGACGTCGAGCAATAGTTCCTGAAGTCACAACAGAGTTAGTAACAATAAAACAAAAACCTACAAAACAAAACAAAAGGTTAGTATGCAATGCAGTATGCTTATTTGTATCCAAGGTATCCGGCTTGGCACTTGGTTTTGACCTTTCCAGACCCCTGAGAAAGATGCTTGTGATGTTGCTCAGATAACACAAACCAACACATATATTACAAAAAGTAAATGATACATAGTTTGTTTCTTTTTACAATACATGCCCTATGAGGGGTCAAAAATACAACATAAAGAAAAATACATGAAATGAAAGCAACAACAAGCAAAAGTCAAACACCAAGACCAAACTCATCCTCCTGAACTTCCTTGAGAAGTGCTTCAGTCACAGGATCAGCTGGACGCTTTGTAAGATTCCTGATGAGAAGATTCCTTGTAGTAACAGCTGCAGTTAGCTTCTTGTGTAGACTCTGGTCCTTTGACCTCTTTACACCAGCTCTAATCTTCAATTCTGAGATCTCCCTCTGGGCTGCTGCCAGGGCCTCCTGTTGCTCTTTTGCACTAGCTTCCAACTGCTCAATCTTGTCCTGAGTCCTCTTATCCTCCTGAGTGCGGGCTTCGGTGATCCTGACCCACCTAGCCTGGCTCTCCTTCAGATACAGATCAGTCCTGGCTCTCTGGAATTGGGCCTCTTTGCAGGCATTCTTCAAGATCTGTTCTCCAGCCCTAGACTTCTTAATGTAATCCTCAGACTTCTCAATTCTGGCTAGATGCTCCACCTTTAGCTTTTCTAGCCTTTCAATGTCCAAGCGACCATCACTCCTCTCCCAGAGGGTCTTCTGCAGAGCCTGAGTCAGCTTCTCATTTCTCTCTTTCAATTTCTCAAACTCCTCTAAACTGACAGTTGCTGGAGGTGGTGCTGTGGAAGGTCCAGGCACATCTTCAATAGTGAAGGGCATTCCAGAAACTTGAGCCCTGGCATGAGACCACTCATAGTACTGGGCTGAGGCCACATTATTGCATCTCCCAAGAATGGTTACCCCCTTAGTCTGCACATTGTCCCAGGCCCAGGATGCCTGCCTGACAATAGCCAGATTAGACTTGTTCTCACAATAGAGGGTCTCAGTCAGATCCTGTGCCCTAGGAGGGTGGACTAATGCATAGCCCAGTTGTCTTTTGAATAACAGAGGGTTGTAGTTGATGCAACCCTTCACTCCTATCAGAGGCACATTGGGAAATTGCCCACAACTAGTAATGATGTCTCTGCCTTTGGTGCTCTGAGTGCACCATCTGATATCATCTGTGGTTAAAGCAACAAGCCTCCTAGCCCAGTTCTTTTGCTGGTGAGGGTTCAAGAATGCATCAGTTTTTGGCAAATGTTTGAGCAGCCAAGTATGGAACAAAGGAGCACAGCATCTTACTAATCTTCCCCTTTGCTTTTCATTCCTTTGATGAACAGAGTAGTAAAGATCTCCCAGTAAGGTGGGCACTGGGTTCTTCAGGATGAAAAGATGGATTGCACTCTTGCTAACAAACTTAGGCTCATCTGCAAAAAGTATGACCCCATATATGCTAAGGGCCAACAGAGCACAGACTGCCTTCCACTCCCCCAAGGAGGCCTTCAGAATAGCCTGAGAAGTCAAGAAGTCCAGATGAAAACCAGAGACTCCAGCTTTAGCTGTCAAATTCTGCCCAATCAGAACTGGTTCCAGATATAATGCCTTTGCTACCTCCTCATTACTAGGGAAAGCCATCTCAGGGTTGAAAGGGATTCCACCCCTGATAGGTACACCAACCAATGATGAATACTCTTCCAACAAGGGTCCCAACTGAAAATTCTGGAAGGTGAAGCACCTCAGAGGGGGATCATAGAACTGCAAGCAAGTATGAATCAAGCTCCTCTGTGAAGGGTCCAAATCCATAACCACATCAAGGATTCCTCCATAATGTTCTCTGAAAAGTGGTATATGGTCTGGAGTAATCAGGGTCTGAATCTTCCTGATGCTAGCCAACTCAGGCTCAAAGAAATGATAGGAGATGTTGCTCTTCTTAGGTGCCATATTGTTGAAGAAGAGCTGAGTCAGATGCTGAGAATAACACTGAAGATAGGCCTCTGACAGGCTGAGACTGGTGATGCAGGTGACTGAAGCAGGGTAGCTGACAGCTGAAGCAAGTACTGATGAAGACAGGTCTATGCTGAATAAGGGGTCAAAACCAAGCCAAAATGATAGGATGGATACCCTGAAAAACAAATAAACACATGTTAAAATGATGCAATGAGGATGTATGCAAATGATATGCAAGGGTTTGTGACTGAGCTGGATCTGATTAACTGCTCTGATATGAGTCCGTATATGTTCAAGAAATCCAGATGGAGGTTCATAAGTCCAGTAACCAAGGTGGGGGACTCAAATAAAGAGTCACATGTCCAGGGTTAAAAATCACAAGAACTGTCCAACATGGAGTACTCTTAATCAATACAAAGTAACAGGGTATGCTGAGGTCAAGGGTACCTGCAAACCTGTAAACAGCCCAACCCCCCTCACAGGTGATGTTCTAAAACAAGGATCCTCAGACTTGGATCAGTTATGAGAAGTGTAAACACTTCCAACCCGGAGGTACAGTGTTTACAATAACCATAAAAGATCCTCCTCTAATTCACCTCAGTTTCTGAAGGTCACAATAAAGGTCATCCAGACTTAGCAGGCTTCCCAGATAGCCCTAGTACTACAGGAAATCTGCAGCACAGAGTTCTCAAGAAGAAACCCATATCTGAACCGTGTTTCATATTCCCGCACCAGACCGAAATGGAATGGGAAAGAACATGAACCACTCTAGCCTAGGTGTCACTCAGGTCCCAGGTATAGGACCTCAACTCTCAATAGAACACCCACCCACCAAAGCAACAAAACCAGATCCAGCCAGATAACAGTATGACAATATGATGATATAAAGCTGTAAAGAAAGCAATAAATAACTGTACATAAAGCAGTAAATAAAGAAAATATACAAACACAAATAGAACATAACACCCCAATAAACACAAATCAAACAAGCTCTAGGAGGAACCCACAAAAAGAACCAGAAGTCCTGGTCAAAGTATAAGGTTCCCCAGTGAAGTCGCCAAGCTGTCGCTCCCGATAAATGGGAATGGCCCAGATAAAGGTACAGACGCGAACGGTCGGCGAGAGGAGGATGTGAGAACACACAGGAGTGAACTCACAGGGAAATGAATAGAGTCGCCAGCTAGGCATTTTTATCCCGAAGGAAAGGTAATGCTGCATAGACCTAGAAAGATATGGATAAGACGGTTGCGAACCAGAGAGACTGAGAAAGGGGGCTGGTTACAACCTGGGAAGGTATTAGCACCCAGATTGTCCGTCGTACTCGACGGGATCCACGCTTAAAAGATTTGTGTTTTAAAGGGGTAGTGTCAGTGCAATTTGTGTATAAAAGAGCTGGAAAAGGATGTATAGTGTCAGTGTAAGAAGAATGTGAGGTGTGTAAATGTACAGTGTCAGTGTAAGGAAAAAAAGAGCATGCTCATGATTATGAGGCTTAAAGAATAATTGCTGGAAAGAGGGGGAATATACAGAGACTTTTGTTCGATAACTGTTAAGTTATGCCTACGTATCCTCTCGTGCAATGAGGAAGTCAGAACACCGTAGTTCAACCCAAAGAGACTGAAAGGTGAATTGACTTGTGAACTGCTTGCTTGTCTATGCTCAAGTGTATGATCTGTCTGGCACAGATGCTAACTGTCTTGCATTAGACGGAAGAAGCAAGTTCTCGTTTATGAGTGAAGGTGATGAGAAAAGAATCCCGAAGGAGACGATTATTGTTTGTTTTTTGAGTTTTCAGTCTTTTATTGCTTTTGAGATTTGTCATAAGTTAATGAGCTTAAGCCTAAACCAATGGGTTAATAAACTCATCACATCTTCCCTCTGATTAGGGGTAATGAGAATACCTTAAGTGTGAAGTCAGATTCTCACACTTAATCACCTTTGATGCAGGATTAAGGTCATTAACCTACTTGTGATTATTTAGATGTTTTTGGTGTTTTTGTTTAGTGTTGAGTAATGAGATTAAGCCATAATCAGGGATTAAACAGACTCATTACACCATCCTAATAGAAGGATAATAGACGAGAATGTTTAAGCTGAGGAAAACTCCTCAACTTAATCCATGATTAGGGATTAAACTCATGACAAAACAAGCCTTTGGTTAAGTGGATTTTATTTAGTGATAAGATGATGAAGTGATTTTTAGGGTTTGTAATACAACTTGAGGGGGACTTGTCCATTAACACTAGGGTTAGTCCTTCTTAACCAATTAAGGAAGAATTAGAACCCTAATGCAAGGCCCAAGTTACAAGCTTGATGTCTTGATGATTATTAAGTGGATTGATTAAAGGATTTAAACACATTAAGGGTTTAACACTTAGGATTAAAGTTATACACTCCATCCTAATAGAAGGATGCAGGCATAAGCTTAATCACAAAGCCTTAAAGCCTTTAGGGTTTAGTCCCTGATTATGAGATGAGAAAAGAAGACTCAATGAGACACAAAGGTGAAATCTAAATGGGGAGCTAATCAAAACCCTAATCATTGTCATGCTTGGTTGTTCCTAAGGTTTGTGAAGTTTGCAAGAGAAGTCTTCAATGGAACCACCAGGAAGCAGATGAAAGGATCAGGAGAAGCAAAGTAACTTGCTTCATTGAAGAAGACAAGTCACTTGAGGAAAGAAAGTAAGAAGAAAAATAATTAGCAAGCTCAATCTCAAACTCAAAACAAAATGCAGCATGGATGCATAAGAGAGATGAAAAGAAGTTATGAGAAGTGAAGGCAAATTCACTTCTCAAGATAACTTACCACCTGAAAAGTTAGTAAAAGAAATGCAATGCAATGCAAAATGAGATGAAATGGCATGATGAAAATCAAAACCAGAAGCACATTCATGATGATAATGATGCTATGGGATGATGCAAACATGAAACAAAGCATGGTGATGATCATACAAGCTTATGGATGCAGATGAAGCAAGTTAGGAACCATGATCATACATGAAAAGTTATGAAATGCATATGGCATACAACATGGCAAATGCAAGATGCAATGATCAAACATGCTTTCAATATGTCTTAAGATGTCAAATGAATCAAATGGATGCACAAAATGTCATAGCAAGTCAAGGTATAAATGCAAATGCAAGATGGATGCATATGGAAGTTCAAATTAGGGTTTATGATCAATGCACCAAACAAAAACCAAAATCAGAAGCAAACATCAATATAAAAAATTGAAAATGCACTCAAAGGATCCCTAATCCTATACTAACTCACTGCCCAAAGGAGAAGTTCCAACTCTTAACCTAATTCAAGTTATGATTTTCCTAAGTTTTCTAGGGTTTTAGGGTTCCTTAACAAGAAAAATGCCAAACAAATGGAAAATGAAAGATCAAATCATGCCAATTTAATCTCACATACTACATGCTAAACACAATGCAATGCAAAAAGAATCAAGGTCCAACTCTCAATGGTTAGGCAGAAATGATTTTTGGAAGTTTGGATCAAAATAATGCCTTGAAAATGAATTAATTCCATGGAAAATTCTCAAAATGCATCAAGATCAAAAAAGAAATTTGGTTTGAGGGTTGGACAATGTTTCTAAATGGTTTTAAATGTTTCATGAATTTTTTGGTGATTTTTAAATACTTAAAAGTATTTTTAATTAATTAATTCTCATTAATTAATTAAAAATAAACTTTTAAATGATTTAAAAATATTTTTGAATGCAAAAAATAAAAATAAAAATATTTTTGGTTTCTGAAATTAAATAAAAGTTTGTATAAAAAATTTCAGAATTTTTGAATAAGTTTTACTATTTTTAATAAAATGAAGAAAACAATGTAATTAAATGGAAAATAAAAATGAAATTAAACTGAAAAAAAGAAAAGTAATCAGATCTAAGGGTCCAGGTTTAAACTGGCTGCGCGCGCGTTTGACCTGGCGCCATATCCAATGGTTGATATTCAAACCTGGCTAATTAATGATTAAGCCCTAATGACAGCCCTAATGACTTTCAGGCGACCGGAACACTGTTCCGGTCGTCTTCTCCGATCATCCAAAATCACAAACTCACTCTACACGCAATGAAAATGAAATCCAACAGCCCAGAACTCTTCCCCACTCAAAAACGAATTAAACCCCTCATTCAAACAACATTTATCATTTAGAAACAAGGAGAATCGAATCAAACATGTTTTAGGGCAAAAATTTCAGACAAAGCATACATCCTGGTTTCTCAACCATTTTCGAAAATAATCACATATTCATGACCAGGGGAGTGTATAGAAGCTATTTAGAACTTAAAATCATGCTTCTGGAAAAAAAGTTCATGAAGCTACCTGAGTTTGAAGCTCTTCAGTTTGCAACTTTCTGACCTCTTTCCTTTGTGCAATCCACTCCTTTTAAGCCCCTGATGACATATTGATGCTTAGAAGGAGTTTGTGTTGGCTGGTTTGGAAGTTTGAACAAGTTCTGTTCAGGGTGGTGTGAGAATCGTGTTTGTGATTCTTTGAGTTTCAGGTTGCTTTGAAGGGTGCTTTGTGATCAGGGAGAGGTGTTGAGAAGGTTTATGAAGTTTGTTTATGAGTTTGTGGCCTGTGTGATGATTTTCGAAAGCTTTTGCAAGTGAGGGTGAAAATGTGAATGTTGTCTTGTGGTGTGTTTCAGGCTGGCCTCTTGTTATGTTTGGCTTGCAATTGATTTGTATAAACAAATGCCATTGGTCAGATGACATGACATGTCCTTTTGTGATAGGTATGGTTGCTTTTGCAAAAATGTCAACTTTTGTGTAAGAAGGGCATGGGCAAATTGCTAGCCTAGTACAACAAGGGTGTGCTGCGCAGCATGGTGAGGGAAAAGGGCTAGGATGGTTCAGCAAACTAGGCAGCAAGTGGGTGAGGAGATATCATGACTTTTGCAACTTGCCTTGCCTTTGGTTCTTCATGCAAAAGTCTTGCTCAACAAGCCATAAAACATGTGATCCCTTGGCCCATTCTGATTTTTAGGACTTGTGTGATGTTGGTGTAAAGGTTAGACATCAATTTGAAGTCACAAATTGCCTTGGTACAAGAATTTGCAAGTTTTTCCATTTGGTGCATAACTTGAATTTTAGTGATTTTTGCCAACTTTGATGAGCCATAACTTTTGATCCAAAATGAATTAGGTCATGTTCTTGTACTTTTTGAAAAGGGAAAGATCTATTATACAACTTTCATGACCAAAGTTTTTCCATTTGAAGCTTTCTTGAATCAAAAAGTAAGGGTTGAAAAAGTTGTATAAAATGACATTTTCATTAAAAGTCAAACTTGCCCAAAAAGTCAACTTTGCAAAAGACTTGAAATTCTACAATTTTGTGAACTTCCAACCTCTTCTATGATCAAATAATGATCATATACAATCAAAATGATGAAGAACACCCTTTGGTTGGGTCATTGGGGGCCTCAGATGCCCTGATTTTGCACTGACTTGCTTAAAAAGTCAACTCTTGATCAGATGACTTCCCCATGGAATTTCTTCATGAAAATTGATATGCATACTCCCTATACCATATAGAGACCAATAGAAACAATAATGACCAAAGAATTTGGAGTTATGGCCTTTGAAACCAAAACCCTAATTTTAGGTCATCTGTGTAGTCAATCCTGGCTCTGCTTCCACACAAATCCCAGTTCTTGTGATTCTTTGGCATTCTTGACTTTGAGAGGATATAATATGATACTTGAACACACATGGACCCCTTTGAAGTGATTGATGACCTTTGGAGTGGCTCAAGAGGCTCTTGGATAGCTCAGATCACAAACCCTAGATGCAGATGACTTTGAATCTATGCAGTGAATCAAAAATTGTGATATGAGATGCTATGATTGAGTTTATGCTTATGAAATGATCACAAGCCATGGTGTGAATGGGTGAGGGCAAATTTGGGGTGTTTACACTTATCTACTGTTGAGGTTATCCTAAGGGTTGAAGATCAGTTCACTTACTTTTTCTCAAGAGGCAGAGCGAGCGGAGCGTCTTGAAGACATATGAGTCATAACCGGGTTGAGACTTGATGAGATCCACTTCTCACATTTCCAGTAGGAAGTTTGTTTTCCTTTTTGGTTGTTTCCTCTTTCTAGGGAACTGCTTCCATTGTATTGCCTATTCAGGGCCATTTTTCCAAATCAATAAAAATTCAACTTCAGTCAATTTGACTATTTTGCTTCTTGTTTTTGCTTTTTTCTCATCTAGCATTGATTAATTGTGAAAATGTCTAGCAAATTGTGATTTACATTGTGTTGTGAACATTTGAATGCTTTCTAACTCGTGCACGAGAACGGAAACATTTAATACAACTCTGAAAGGGTGTCGAGATGCCCAGATAATGATTCATACTATGAGCCTGGGGCAAGCAGGTCCCAAACTAAATCTCTATGTTGCAGGTACTATCGATTGTGTTCATGCAGGTATAGGTACTGGTGTTGCTAACAAAGCTAACAACAATTTCCCAGGAGGAGCATTCCCTTATGTTTGAGCAGGAGCAGGTGTCTCCCAGGATGTCTCCAATCATCCCCGACAAAGTGGAAGTTGAAAT
Organism: Lathyrus aphaca; assembly: GCA_963966055.1. Classification (NCBI taxonomy): domain Eukaryota; kingdom Viridiplantae; phylum Streptophyta; class Magnoliopsida; order Fabales; family Fabaceae; genus Lathyrus; species Lathyrus aphaca. The sequence continues at coordinate 389,310,932 of OZ014522.1, read as the reverse complement.
TTCTCCCAGCAAGGTAGCAGAAGGTGGGTGTCATCCCCAAGCAAAAGTTTCCTACAAATACAGGGGCAATTCTCAGCAGCATAAGGAGTGTCTTGCCTCCCCAGCAGTTGCTTCCTCGGCAGTATTATGTCTTTGGTTCCCAGCCAAGCCAGGGGGTCTTCACTTCCCCACCAGAGTTCAAGAAGAGTCCATCTCCAGCAGGGTATTGGCACTCCAATCTCAAAGTCCAATTTTTTTTGGCAAGGGCGGTCGTTCAGAGCCGGTGTATCATTGACAACTTTCCCCGCAGAGTTGTCTCTTCCTTATCAGGAGGGATCAGATCAAGGCAGTGATCATCAGTTCTCCCCAGCCAAGCCATCTGGGATACTTGCAGTCTCCTTTCCGGGAGATCCTTTGCCTTTTTGTTTGCATAATCATCATTACATTTGCATCCTCAAAAATGTAGCATTTCCATCATCATGGAGCATTACGCCATAAATTCAAACATATGCATGCCAGCATGGGCCAGTTTTGAGGTATATTACATATGGCCTATAACATCTTCTCAACTTGAAGTACTCCGCACAGAGGATACCAATATCATTTTTCAGCATCCTTGTCTTTTTTAAGTCAATGTTCGTCATTTTTACGTGTCTTGTTTGGTACAACAGTCGCGTCGCAGGTTCCCGTTTTGTACAACGGTCCTGTTTTCTTGGGCTCTCGTTTATGTACAACGATCCCATTCCATCTCGTCCTATTTCCATTGCAGTTTTTGGTTACCGCCTGAGGCCGGTATACCATTGCGTCTCCATTCGAGGATGGTTTCGTGTTAGATCCGAGGATCTTTTGAGAATTGTCATTCGAGGATGGCATTTCTTTTCTTCAAGTCCTTCTGAGGTTGGTCTTGTTGTTGTGGCTATTATTCGAGGATGATAGTCCACTTTTTGAGCTTATTGATCGAGGTCAGTTTGTCTCTTTTGCAAAGTCTGTCTGAGGTCAGCTTTGTGTTTGGTTATCAGTCGAGGCTGGTATACCTTTGTGTCTCCATTCGAGGATGGTTTCGTGTTAGATCCGAGGATCTTTTGAGAATCGTCATTCGAGGATGGAATTCTTCTCTTCAAGTCCTTCTGAGGTTGGTCTTGTTGTTGTGGCTATTATTGGAGGGTGATAGTCTACTTTTTGAGCTTATTGATCGAGGTCAGTTTGTCTCTTTTGCAAAGTCTGTCTGAGGTCAGTTTTGTGTTTGGTTATCAGTCGAGGCTGGTATTCCTTTGCGTCTCCATTCGAGGATGGTTTTGTGTTAGATCCGAGGATCTCTTGAGAATTGTCATTCGAGGATGGCATTTCTTTTCTTCAAGTCCTTCTGAGGTTGGTCTTGTTGTTGTGGCTATTATTCGAGGATGATAGTCCACTTTTTGAGCTTATTGATCGAGGTCAGTTTGTCTCTCTTGCAAAGTCTGTCTGAGGTCAGCTTTGTGTTTGGTTATCAGTCGAGGCTGGTATACCTTTGCGTCTCCATTCGAGGATGGTTTCGTGTTAGATCCGAGGATCTCTTGAGAATTTTCATTCGAGGATGGCATTTCTTTTCTTCAAGTCCTTCTGAGGTTGGTCTTGTTGTTGTGGCTATTATTCGAGGATGATAGTCCACGTTTTGAGCTTATTAATCAAGGTCAGTTTGTCTCTCTTGCAAAGTCTGTCTGAGGTCAGCTTTGTGTTTGGTTATCATTCGAGGTTGGTATACCTTTGTGTCTCCATTCGAGGATGGTTTCGTGTTAGATCCGAGGATCTTTTGAGAATCGTCATTCGAGGATGGCATTCTTTTCTTCAAGTCCTTCTGCGGTTGGTCTTGTTTGTTTTGTTGTGGCTATTATTCGAGGATGGTAGTCCACTTTTTGAGCTTATTGATTGAGGTCGGTTGGTCTCTTTTGCAAAGTCTATCCGAGGTCAGTCTTTGTTGTTGATGGTTATCGCCTGCGGCCGGTATACCATTGTGTCTCTATTCGAGGATGGTTTTAGTACTGGATCCGAGGATCCCGTGTGAGTTGTCATTCGAGGATGACATTCTTCCCAACATATTTTATTACCCACAGTGTGCAAATTTTCAGGTTTTATTCGAGTATTCAATCACTCCACGCCTTGAACGTCTAAAAGTTGTTGCAATTATTCGTTCAGGCTTGCAGATGATTGAATAGGGGCAGCTGTAATACCTCAAAATTTGCCTTCATATTTATTCCCTCTGTTGGCTCATCGTTTCGCATTCATCTGCATTTCTCATCAGTTCATTAACACCATAATAGTGCATTTCATGGATTTATAAGGCATGTGATTCAGACCCTTTGAATTTAGGGTTTCGTACCTTATCTGTATCCGCCAGGGATTGAAATGGTGGAGAATATTCACTGGACAACTGATTCCACTTCAAATGCGGTTGTTCAATTATGTTTCGATCCGGATAGGAGTTTGACCTAATTTTGGTCAAACTATCAAAAGATCACTGCAATTGCAAGATTATTTTAGACCACTGGACCATTTCTTAGACAGTGCATATTCAAAGATCATGTTGTCGTGTGCTGAGATTCATCCATTTAACGAATAGTGTTTGGTGTGAAGTTTGGTTCGAATCCTCAGTTTATCAGTGATTCATCTGGATTCGAATGGTCATGGCATGCTTCAGACGATTCAATGAGTTATGACTAATCTGAAAAATATTCATTGGCTCAGAAGTGGTCGTGTTTATGGATTTGTGGAAAGATTTCAAAATAGGTTTTGGGCTAAAATCGAGATTTCGTATCCATTCATTTTCATTGTTGTAAACTATCCCCAATTATTCCAGTCCATTTCTATTCTTTTCCAATTTCCATTTCTTTTCAGTTTTTAGTATTTTATATGTTTTCATCACACCACTTTCGGTTCCTTTCATTCATTTATCCATTTATGTTTGTCCATAATCCTTGGTGAATCATCCTTTTTAAAGTCCAGTTATTAAAAGCTATAGTCAATCATCCACCCCATCATTTCCTCAAGGAATCATGCATCAAGGCCAAAATATGGGTTTCACTCTTCAAATTAATCATCAAATGGCCCATCAGTTAGGCAACATTGTTATGGACATCCACCCACAATATTCCCCACAGCAAAAAACAATTGATGTGCCTCGGAAAACCACACCTGTGAAACACGAGGAGCTTAGGCTGGATAAAAGGGCAGCTGGTGTTGGGTCATCCGGTAGTAGGTCTCATTCTGGCAGGCTTTCTCAATCTCAATCTGTCCAAAGCCGGATAACAACCAATGCGCAGCCACCAAGAGTTTCTTGGGACGTGCCAAGTGCAATCCCGTCAACTCTCTTAGGAGTATCTTCTGTATCTATAGAGCCAAGTGGTGGGCCTGGTATTGTAAACTCATAATTTGCCAATTCCAATATTTCTGGTGCTCAAAAGTGTGGATCTCCTAGTTCCTCAGTAACATCTAGTGATGTTTGAAATTCTGTAATGAGATGTCCTAAGAGATGTTCCAACACTTAATAGGACATTTGACAAATTTAACCAAAACTTTAAACAGCAGGAAAAATAAACAACACAGAAGTTTGTTAACCCAGTTCAGTGTATAACCACACCTACATCTGGAGGCTACCAAGCCAGGAGGAAATCCACTATTAGTAATATTAATTCTAGACTTAAACCACCCTGTTTAATCTATCACTTAATACTTACCCAATGCAATTTCTACCTAAGACTCACTTAGATAAGAGTACCCTACTCACTCCCCCTCAATCACCCAGTGATCAAGTTTACAAGTTTACTGAAATTGAAGACATCCTTCAAACAAAACAGCTTGATCTTACTTCACAGTTTCAATCAAGTCACAAATGCACTTTTGCTTAAAAGCTCATAAAGTGGTACATAAAAACAACCTGCTATTAAAACACTAGACACCCTATTTGGTCTTCTGAAATTCGTACTCAATTCTATGAGTTTCTATTGATTAAATAGGTATCTGAATTTTGGGCTTTATGTAGAATGATCCAGCCCTAATGTGCAGCAACTGTCACCTTGAATTTAGGGTTTGTTACCTCCTATATTCTAGGTGCATTAGGTCTTCTGTTTTAATCTGAATCTTCAATTTAAAACTCCCTACAGATGCGCCTTGTTCTGTTTTTATCCATCATTAATTAATTCCAGATAGTTCTCCTTAAATATCTCTGATCTGTTAATCAATAATTAATTCTGGTAGCAGGTCTGAGATGTCTCAACATCTGTTGGGACATCCTGAAAAACTGAACTTAATTTATTCACACAATGTCCCAACATCTGATGAGACATCCTGAAATAAATTCACATACTCTGTTTGATAATGTCCCAACATCTGATAGGACATTCTGAACTGAATTTAACATTTCTTGTTTGGTCAAAAATTCTGCCAATTCTTAAACATCTACAAACTCCCCCTTTGGCTAATTTTTGGCTAACATCTTTCCTGGTTTTCAGAGTGCAGCAGAAGTTCTTTTTATCAGAGTATATCATTACTTTTCTGTTGATTCATATTTGAGTTTTACTCCCCCTCAAACATATATGAGTCCAGTCTTGTTGCAACAGAAATACACACTGATTCAGTTCAGACAGAAACAAACAGATTTCATTCAAAAATTAAACAGCAGTACAAATTTGTTGTTGTTCTCCCCCTTGGTAGACACAAAATTAAGGGCCAAAGAACTATTATCCAGAATTACAAATTATTGCTGTCATTACAAATGCCTCACATACACAGATCACTCAGATTCATCACTCTCAGTAGCTTCCTCCACTTCAGTGTCTACATCTTTATCAGCTTCACTTTCAGCTTCACTGTCTTCATCAGATGCAGCTGTCTGATCTTCTTCACTTTCCAACCTCTTAATTATTTCCTCCAGCTTCTTCTTTCTAGCTTCAAGCTCTTTGTAGGTACACTTTAGCTCAGCAATTAATTCTTTCTTGGAGATTGGATTCTTAGCAGAGGAGGGACCAGCAGATGTCCCAGCAGGTGTTTCAACATCTGCAGCATGGTGACTGAGGAATAACTTGTAGTGAAAAGCCAGGGGGCTCTCTCTTTTGCAGACTGTGTCCTTCTCAGTTAAAATCCCAGGATATTGGCTTAATATTATACCACATAGCAATGAAGGAAAAGCTATTGGTAGCTTTGTTGCAGAGGAGCTGGCATGCTTCATGGTTTGATCAAAGATAAAAGCTCCAAAGTCCAGCTTGGTTTGAGTCCCCACAGCATAGATGAATCTGGCCAGACCAGTTGAGATTGATGAAGTGTGGTTGGTAGGCACCCAGTTTGCAGTTCCAATCCTGTTCAGCATGGCATACTTTCTGGTAAGCATGCTCACAGAGAGCTTTCCCTTCACAGGCCATGCCTTGACCTGGTTTGCAGTGATCACTTTACAGACTTGATTATCTGTCTTACCTAATTCATTAGGTCCATCTGTTTCTCTTCCTAGATACTCATTGATGATTTGAGGAGAAAACTGTACACATTTACCTCTAACAAAAACTTTTCTAAACTCAGAAGACTTACCATTTGAGCAATCCTCCTGAAGATTCACAATGAACTCTTTGACAAGTAGTTCATAGCAGGGAGAGAGATCTGAGACTGTTTTGAATAGTCCTGCAGCAGAGATGAGGTCTATCAGTTCTGTGCACTCAAGTGCATTGCTGCTTAGTTCTCTTTCCAAGGCAACCCTTCTTTGATACACATATTTCCATCTGTTGACACTGGAGACATGATGGAAGGATATGTTGTCCAAGGGAGCTTCTGGGACAGCAGTTGAAACTCTAGCTTGTGCTGGTTTCTTCTTGGGAGGAGATGTTGGGACATCTGATCCAACATCTGAATCTGATGGTGTTGCAGCTTTTCTCTTCTGGGTTTGAACTTTGCTCCATGGTTTTGTTGGACCAAAGATAGCTTTAGCTTTACCTTTCTTTGAACTAGCCTTATTTTTCTCAGGGATGACAGGTTCAGCTTGCATCTTTCCTTTCCTGGACCTTAGTCTTTTAGCAATGCTGGGTTTCACAGATGCTATGATCTCTGCATCAGAGTCCTGCTCCAGATTGGCCACTGGAGGGGATTGAGCAGCCTCCTCTTCAGCTGGTTGATCAGCAGGGATTTGATCTTCATTTGAGCCTTGAGCCTGTTCTTCAGAGACCTCTTCATCATTTTCATTTGAGACTTTGTCCTTAGATTGTTCAACATCAGATAAGTTCTTTTTCTTATCTTCAGATGTTCCAACATCTGTTGGGACATCTTGTTCTGCAGCAGTGTCCTTTGTAGCCTGAGCTGGTTCTTCTTGAGGTGCAGGAATGGTGTTCAAAGGAACAGAGATCCCTTTCACCACTCTTTGTTCAGAAAAGACTTGGTTAACAATCTCCTTGATGGAATCATCAACATATTTGGAGTATCTTGTAGACATGTTAGCAGGAGAGGGAATGCCTTTAACTTTGCTTCTGATTTGATCTTTACATCTCTTTGGTGTTCTTGCCTTTTTAGTGTGAGAGGCGCTTCCCTTGAGCTCGTCCAATGGTGTTGAAGGCATTGGCACAACAGAGATTGGAGTGGCATGAACCACGTCTTCCTTGTTGAGAATTTCCTCAGCTGTTTTAGGGTTTTGAGACATTGTAGAGGAAGAAGGATGAACAGCTTTAGGATTTATGATTTCTGAAGATTTGAGAGTTAATGTGATTCGCTTGTGATGATATGATGAGAATCTTGATAGCTTCTTATAAGTATTTACTAAATAAGTAGCCGTTACAGTCCAAATGATTAAGAATGGAATTCCCAAGGATCTTGTCCAGACTAGCTTTGCCATTTGGAACTTATGCCATGCAATGTCATATGACATGTTGGCACATCTCATTAACTGCTAAATATCACATAAACATATTCCAAGTTTGCCCCTTAAGTTCTCAAATTGTGTAGCATCCAATGCTTTGGTAAAGATATCAGCTAATTGCAGATCTGTAGCAACATGCTCCAATGAAATCACCTTCTCTTCTACAAGATCTCTGATGAAATGATGTCTGATATCAATATGCTTTGTCCTGCTATGTTGAATGGGATTCTTTGATATGTTGATTGCACTTAAGTTGTCACAGTACAATGTCATGACATCCTGTGGGACATTGTACTCAGTGAGCATCTGCTTCATCCAAACCAACTGAGAACAACTGCTACCTGCTGCTATGTATTCAGCTTCAGCTGTAGATAAAGATACACAATTCTGTTTCTTACTGAACCAAGAAATCAGATTGTTTCCTAGAAAGAAGCATCCTCCTGAAGTGCTTTTTCTGTCATCAGCACTTCCTGCCCAATCAGCATCACAGAAGCCAGTGAGAATAGGTTTGCAACCATGAAAGTACATTATGCCATAGTCACAAGTACCATTAACATATTTAAGGATTCTCTTGACTTGATTGAGATGACTGACTTTTGGATCAGCTTGATATCTTGCACAAACTCCTACTGCAAATGCAATGTCTGGTCTGCTAGCAGTCAAGTATAACAATCTTCTAATCATGCTTCTATATAAACTATGATCTACATTCTCACCCTTCTCATCTTTAGTCAGCTTTAAATGTGTAGGAGCAGGAGTTCTTTTATGAGAAGCATTTTCCATTCCAAATTTCTTCACTATGTTCTTGGAGTACTTGCTTTGTGAGATGAACATTGAGTCTTCCATTTGCTTAACTTGCAGACCAAGAAAATAGGTTAATTCACCTACTAGACTCATTTCAAATTCAGATTCCATCTGCTTGACAAAATGTTTGACCATCTTATCAGACATCCCACCAAACACAATGTCATCAACATATATTTGTGCAATCATGACATTTCCTTCTTCATCTTTAACAAACAGGGTTTTATCAATCCCACCTTTTCTGTATCCTTGCTTGATAAGAAATGTGGTAAGTCTTTCATACCATGCCCTTGGAGCTTGCTTCAGACCATAAAGTGCTTTCTTGAGTTTGTATACATGATTTGGACAGCTTGGATCAACAAATCCTTTAGGCTGTTCTACATATACTTCTTCATTAAGATAACCATTAAGAAAGGCACTTTTCACATCCATTTGAAATAGCTTGAACTTTAAGATACAAGCAATTCCCAACAGTAGTCTTATTGATTCAAGCCTTGCTACTGGTGCAAAGGTTTCATCAAAGTCTACTCCTTCAATTTGAGTGTATCCTTGAGCCACAAGTCTAGCTTTGTTCTTTGTAACAATTCCTTGTTCATTTGACTTGTTCTTGTACACCCATTTTGTACCAATCACATTTATGTCATTTGGTCTAGGAACAAGATTCCACACTTCATTCCTTGTGAATTGACCTAATTCCTCTTGCATAGCACAAATCCAGTATTCATCAGTGAGAGCCTCCTTGATGTTTTTAGGTTCTATTTTGGACACAAAACAAGAACCTGAAATCACTTCTCTTGATCTAGTGCTCACACCTCTGTTGGGATCACCAATTATTAAATCTTTGGGATGATCCTTCTGTATTCTGATGGAGGGAGGTTTACTGGATTCTTCTGTCCTTGTATCAGATTGAGTGCAGTTATATTGATCATCCTTTTCTTCAGCTTCAATCTTGATATCAGCAGATGTTCCAACATCTTCTGGGACATCTGTAGGAGCATCATCAATTATCACATTTATGGACTCCATGATAACCTTGGTTCTAGAATTAAATACTCTGTATGCTCTGCTGTTTGTAGAGTATCCAAGGAAAAACCCTTCATCACTTTTAGGATCCATTTTTCTCCTTTGCTCCCTGTCTGCCAGAATGTAGCAGTTACTTCCAAACACATGAAAGTACTTAACAGTGGGTTTTCTGCCCTTCCAGACTTCATATATTGTGGACAAAGTTCCTTTTCTCAAGGTAACTCTGTTATGGATATAGCAGGCAGTGTTCATGGCTTCAGCCCAGGAATACAGAGGTAGCTTTTTAGCATGTATCATAGCTCTTGCAGATTCTTGAATAGTTCTATTTTTTCTCTCAACAATCCCATTCTGTTGAGGAGTGATAGGAGAAGAGTATTCATGATTGATTCCTTCTGAAGAGCAGAAATCTAAGAATTTTTTATTCTCAAATTCCTTTCCATGATCACTTCTAATTCTGATCACACAGCTGGATTTTTCCCTTTGTAATCTTTGACATAATTCCTTGAATACATCAAAGACATCTGACTTTTCTTTAATGAAATTTATCCATGTATATCTTGAAAAGTCATCAACCACCACATATGCATACCTCTTACCACCAAGGCTTTCAACTTGCATAGGTCCCATGAGATCCATATGTAACAATTCCAAAACTTTGGAAGTTGTCAGATGTTGGAGCTTTGGATGGGACATCTTGGTTTGTTTGCCTATTTGACATTCACCACAGATTTTGCCATCATCAATCTTCAGTTTAGGGATACCTCTTACAGCATCCATAGATATGATCTTCTTTATGCCTCTGAAATGAAGATGACCTAGCCTTTGGTGCCATAGTTTTACTTCTTCTTCTCTAGCTAGAGAACAAGTTGAAGTGGGGATGAAGTCTAGTGGCTCCCACATGTAACAGTTGTCTTTAGACCTTGCACCTTTCATGACAACTTTTTGCTCTTGGTTAGTCACTATGCATTCAGTTTTTGTAAAGTTTACACTGTATCCTTGATCACATAGTTGACTTATGCTGATCAGGTTAGCAGTTAAACCTTTAACAAGCAGCACATCATCTAGTCTTGGAACATCTTGACAATCCAAGGTTCCAACTCCCTTGATCTCTCCTTTAGCTCCATCTCCAAAGGTAACATACCTGGATGAATGTGACTTTAAGTTTACTAGCAAATTCTTCAATCCAGTCATGTGTCTTGAGCATCCACTGTCAAAGTACCAGTCTTCTTTAGCTGATACTTTCAATGATGTATGTGCTATGTATGCAGTACTTTTCTTTGACCAGATGAGTTGAGATTTCTTTTGATGCCTCTGCTCTGAGTGTTGTTCAGCTGATCTCCAAGCTTGATTGTTGATCTTGTTCTTGTGTATGTGGCTTTGATCAGTCTGAATGTCAGCTTTTGGTCTCCAAACTGTCTTGATTACTTCTGTCTTTTGCTTAGGAGGTTGCTGATTTCTATGCAGCACTTTCTTGGTACCTTCTACTTTCTGCTTGGAAGGTTGCTGACACATCTGATTTGGATATCCATGTAGCTTATAACAGTGAGGTTTGATATGCCCAAATCTTCCACAGTGATGGCATCTCCATCTTTGATATTTTTTCTTCATTTTGTTCTTTCCAGAATGTTGAGACATCTGTTGGAACATTATGTTTGTCTTTGTGTTCTGATGTTGGAGCATCTGTTGAGACATCTTGTTTGACTGTATAGTTTTTGAAGTAGTTTTGCTAGAGCTTGCTTCATCTCTGTTATATCCCAGTCCACTTTTGTCCCCTGAATGTTTATTATTGCAGAGAATAGCATCCAGTGTATTTGAGCTGCTGTTCATCATTCTAACAGATTTGGACATATGTTCCAGCTTAGAATTGAGAAGAGTTACTTCACTTTTTAAGGTATCAATGATTACTTGATCACTTGCTTTTTCTTCTTCTAGTACTTCATTCTGCTTCTTTAGCTTTATGACCTCACTGCATACTTCAGTACTTCTCTTGTACAGATCCTTGAAGGCTTGCTCAAGATCTGCATAAGTAAGCTCTTCACAGCTGGAATCACTGTCATATTCACACAGTCCAGCTAAAGCAGCAATGTGCTTAGCTGATTCTTCTTCTGAATCTCCTGAGTCTTCATCAGACCAGGTCACAGAGAGTCCTTTCTTTTGCCTCTTTAAGTAGGTAGGACATTCAAACTTGATATGTCCATATCCTTCACATTCATGGCATTTGACTCCTTTATCTTGACTGGTCTTTTCAGCATACTTTACTCTTTTGTTAGCATCATAAGGTCTTCTGTTCTCAGAGTTTGTGTTTCTTCCACTAGGTTTGGATTTTCCTTCCATTCCTCTGAGAATCTGTTTGAATTGTCTTCCAATCAATGCAAGGTTTTCTGATAAGCTTTTATCATTTGCTGGTTCATCATCTTCTTCATCATCTGTATTTGAAACCAAGGCAATGCTTTTGTTCTTTTTAGCATGTGTGTCATTCATTCCCATCTCAAAAGTTTGAAGGGAACCAAAGAGTTCTTCAGCTTTCATGGAGCATATGTCTTGTGCCTCTTCTATTGCTGTGACTTTCATGTCAAATCTTTTTGGCAAAGATCTGAGAATCTTCCTTACAAGCTTTTCATCAGTCATCTTTTCTCCCAAGGCTCCAGAAGTATTGGCTATATCCAAGATGTTCATGTAGAACTCATGAATTGATTCATCTTCCTTCATTCTCAAGTTTTCAAACTTGGTGGTGAGAAGTTGAAGTCTTGACATTTTTACTTTTGATGTTCCTTCATGAGTTGTCTTGAGGGTATCCCACACATCTTTGGCCAGCTCACAATGATGCACCAGTCTGAAAATATTTCTATCAATGCCATTGAATAAGGCATTTAGGGCTTTTGAGTTGCCTAGTTCTGAATCTTCTTCCTCTTTACTCCATTCTTCTTCAGGTTTCAGAACTTTTGATCCATCTTTGGTGTCTTGGACAGGATGTTTCCATCCAACATTTACTGCTCTCCATGCCCTGTTGTCAAGTGATTTTAAGAATGCAATCATTCTTGGCTTCCAGTAGTCATAATTAGATCCATCCAGAATAGGTGGTCTATTTACTGACCCTATATCTCTGTCCATGTTACAGAATTTGTTTTCCCTAGATCTCACCCAGTATAAACAGGCAGGGTGCCTGCTCTGATGCCAATTGAAATTCTGTAATGAGATGTCCTAAGAGATGTTCCAACACTTAATAGGACATTTGACAAATTTAACCAAAACTTTAAACAGCAGGAAAAATAAACAACACAGAAGTTTGTTAACCCAGTTCAGTGTATAACCACACCTACATCTGGAGGCTACCAAGCCAGGAGGAAATCCACTATTAGTAATATTAATTCTAGACTTAAACCACCCTGTTTAATCTATCACTTAATACTTACCCAATGCAATTTCTACCTAAGACTCACTTAGATAAGAGTACCCTACTCACTCCCCCTCAATCACCCAGTGATCAAGTTTACAAGTTTACTGAAATTGAAGACATCCTTCAAACAAAACAGCTTGATCTTACTTCACAGTTTCAATCAAGTCATAAATGCACTTTTGCTTAAAAGCTCATAAAGTGGTACATAAAAACAACCTGCTATTAAAACACTAGACACCCTATTTGGTCTTCTGAAATTCGTACTCAATTCTATGAGTTTCTGTTGATTAAATAGGTATCTGAATTTTGGGCTTTCTGTAGAATGATCCAGCCCTAATGTGCAGCAACTGTCACCTTGAATTTAGGGTTTGTTACCTCCTATATTCTAGGTGCATTAAGTCTTCTGTTTTAATCTGAATCTTCAATTTAAAACTCCCTACAGATGCGCCTTGTTCTGTTTTTATCCAGCATTAATTAATTCCAGATAGTTCTCCTTAAATATCTCTGATCTGTTAATCAATAATTAATTCTGGTAGCAGGTCTGAGATGTCTCAACATCTGTTGGGACATCCTGAAAAACTGAACTTAATTTATTCACACAATGTCCCAACATCTGATGAGACATCCTGAAATAAATTCACATACTCTGTTTGATAATGTCCCAACATCTGATAGGACATTCTGAACTGAATTTAACATTTCTTGTTTGGTCAAAAATTCTGCCAATTCTTAAACATCTACAATGTTTACTCTTTGGTGCCACCAAAAGGGCTTGAATTTATTCTGAAACCTCTTCCCAACAATCTACTGCTGCATCAGCTTCTGCTGAGAAGTTTACATTAGCTTCTTTATTGCCTACTTCAATTGCTATTAGTGAGAATTCTGTTTCAGCTGTATCCAATAATGAAGGCAGAAACAAGGAATCTTTTAGTAGGTCAAACTCTTTGAAGGACAATCAAAAGAAACTACAAAAGTAAGGCTAAATCTGGATTGATTCTCACTCCTGCTCATCTCATACAAAACAGAATGTTGCTCTAAAGTTCACAAAATGTTATACACCAAATGTTATATACAAAAGTTCATACAAAAGTTCATCCTAGAGTTCATCTAAAATTCATCAAAATGTTATACACAGAAGAGAGTATTGATGCATTCATAGGCATAATCCCTCATTTCTTTGTTGTCTCAGCTCGGAACTTCCATGGTATGGTGAGTGTCTCGAAACTACCAGCTTCCGCTTCCACTAGTGCTTCAAAGCAAACAGTTTTTGTAGGTAAGCTGCAAGCTCTTTGCATCCATTGTGCTTCACGAGAATTCCAGCGGCAGCATGTACATGAAGTCATAAAAGAAAAACTAAGTTAGATAAGGATAGCAAGAGGACCCTCCATCCGCGGTGTAAGTGATAAAGATTAAAACAGAAATCAAGTAAGTTACCAATTGATGGTAGGAAAGAACTTATAGCAGGATCAATATTTATTCAAAAAAGCTCATAACTGAATCACAACAAACTTCCAACCATTCTAACAGAATCTCATAACAACCCTAACAGAATTTCGGTTACAACTAACCGAAACTGTAACAGTTCCTCAATTTCAAAAGCAGAAGGCAGAGGTCATGACAGAAGGGCATAGAAGGCTTCAGAAAAATTCATAACAGAAAGAGAGATAAAAGGAAAAACTGCAATTCACCTGAGAATTTTCCAGAAAGAGCTAGAAAATCAGCTCCTATAAATCAGAGCTCTTGTTCTTCAATTCTTCTTCTTACACTTTTTCACCATTTTTGCTAGCTTCCACCTCTTCTTCACTCTAAAACCACCATTCCCAATCTCCATTTTCGGCAACTTTCTCAATCTCCATCTCTTCTTCAGTTTTTTTTCCTACTGCACCATTTCTGCCACCTTCTCAATTCTTCTTCTCCTTCATTCTCCACCGATTCGATCCGAATTCCCTTCCACTCTTCTTCAATCAGTTTCTTCTTCAAGCCTTTTCTTCTTCTATCTCTCTCAATCATCCATCTCGGATTTTCTTTCCCGTATCACAATCTCTCTAATCTCCCTAACATTCAATCTGGAATAACACTTCATCATCACCTTCAGATGGCTTCACCACCATAACTCTGAGTCCCCAACACCCACATTTGTAATCAGTGAGAACCTTCATCAATCCATCAATCTGCAACCTGCAAACTTGAAATTAACAAACAACGCGTATCACACTATCAGAAGCATGAAGAAATTTCAAAAAAACGGAGGTTCAGGGAACAAATATCAGTGACCTTGTTAAACCCTAGCGCAATAGCCTGTTCCTCGGAGCCCCATTCCATCACCGCATCTCCTCTTGTGTTCAGTTGCCGAAACCTCGTCGGAGTGATTCGTGAACTCTAGCGCCATGCTCCTCGTCTTCTTCATCTTCACAGCAAGTGGCACCAACTCCCTTCTGTTCGTTAACGACATCATCGCGGCAAGATTCAAGGTACAAATCCGCTTCGTTTGTGAAATTGATCCTGAGTTAGATGCGAATAGGCCCTTGCGTTGCTTTATTTGGTTTCGAGATTAGATAAGAGTGAGGTTCGTTTTCGGTTAAGTTTGAAGATTAGGTTTACATTTGAAGAAGGTTTGGAGAAGAAAGGTTTTGTTTCGTTGATTTAAGGTTACTTTGTGTAAGATGGTGGCGGGAGAAGAAGTTGATGGCGGAAGAAGAAGAAGGTGGGGTTTGAGCTCAAAGAAGAAGATGAGTAGGTTTAGTTTGTTAGAGGTAGGAGACCAGGCGGTGACAATGAAAGATTTGAGGTAGTGATGGCGTTTGGACGAAGAAAGAAGAAGAAGTTGAGACGGTGAGGGTTCGAATTGGACGAAAAGGAGAAGATGAAGGGTTCGGCGGCGGAAGTAATGAGGGATAAAAATTAGGGTTTTCAGATTCTTCGTCCCACCCCTTTTTTGTTTACGTTTTGTTTGTTTTTTTCATTTCTTGTAAATTATGAAAACAATTAAGTAGCTTAATAGGGGTTAAAAGAAGAATCTTGGAAATCATGGTTAATTAAGAGGAATAATGGTTGTTAATCTGCATTAATCACACTAATTTGTTTTGTGCCGTTGGAGACATGATGAAAGGATCTTTGGGTTCCTGGCCACACCGGCGGTGACACTTGTCACCGTCCGGTTGGCATTTTGTGTGGTCAATCTTGTGTGTATGGTACACAATAGCAATAATAGGCTTGCAATGGGGAGCGCTGGATGAGATGACATAATGGGAAAGACTGGATCAATGGCCCAGATAAAGTCAACAATTGTTGACTGAAGCTTCATGGTATACTCCCCCAAATTCTGCGAAATGGGCATTATTGTCTTGCTATTCACACCCTTCTTTTTAGGCCCGTATTAGATAATAACTAAAAAAACATACTAAATACACCCCCTCCATAGTCTTTTAGAATTTTATTTTTTAGTGTTATATAGTTTAGAAATAATGCTCTAAAAATAGAAAATATCCAAGAAAAATTCTATAAAAATTTGAGTAGATTTTTAATTCCCTTTAGAATTGTTTAGAACTTTATTTTTCTGTTTTTGCTTTATTTTTTATTTTATTGTGAATTTTTCATGTAAATAATTCTTAATAGATTTTCTTCAAATGTGCATAAATTTGTAGATTTTATTTTTAGGTCTTCCGGTAATGTTTTTTGCCCATTCTTTTTACTATAGTTAAAGGACTCATAATAGTACTTAGGGTAATTTTAGTGGAGTTTTTAGGACATTTTATCTTAGGTTTTAGTGGCTTAATCCTTAGAAAGTAATGACTAATTCTTAGGTGGAAATAAACAATTTTTAAGTATAACAAAATTATGATTTTTTAGGATTCCTTTTAACACAATGTCATAGGTAGTTTTAGGACCCCGTAGATTAAATTTCATAATTTTTCCAGAAGTTTTGCTATTTTTTAGGATATTATTTCTTAGGCTTTTATGCATATAATTTCCATTAGTTTAGGCTATGATATTAAATTTCAATAAAAAATAGTTTAGCTAGATTTAATCCTAGAATTTAATATGGATTTAGATTAGTTTAGATTCTGATTTTTTTAGAATAAAAATATTAGGTATTACCCTTAGTTTAGAACTTAGGTTTAAGATTCATTTTAATTAGACTTAGAATAAAAATTAGGACCATTTTGGTTTATGCCTTAATTGAATTGTTTTGAATTTTATTCTTACTTTCAAATTTTAATGTTTGGTATGTTGTTTAGTATTTCAATTGCTTATAGGTTTTTCCTTGGATTTAGAATCAACTTATCTTCCTTAGGAAGTAAGTTGCATTCTATTAGTTCTAAGTTCTTTTTCCATTAGGTTTAGAAAACCTCACAAACCATAGGATTTCCCATGTAAATAAATCAATAAAATTAGGGTTGTGTCTTAGTTCCCATTAGATTTTCCCTTTTCCAACTTGAGTCATTCTTTCTCATATCATAAAGAAATAATAAAACATCTAATGAGAAACCGAATAATCTTGTACGACACGAGACTTTGTTGCGGAGTGTTTATACGCGCCCTGTTTCGGGGCAAGGTGTAAATACTTCCCGCGATAGATAGGTCTTAGTACAAGACCATTCACAAACCAATTCAAAATACTACTCTTAAAAGACAAAAACAAATAACAAGCGACTATCCTGCGGGAACTTCTCTTCTCATCTCATTCACTCATAACGCGAACTTGCGACGACTTGTCTCGCATGCAAGACGGTAAACGCACTCGTACCAGACGAGCCTTCAACCCCTGAGCATAGACATACACAGTTCAAGCTGTAAAAAACACAAACAAATAGTTCCCGCCTTAGTTAGGCGAACTACGTCGACTCTGATCCTCATTATCCCGATGAGGTACGTAGGCAGCGGGGTAGGGCCCGTTCGAGCACATTCTTTATTTTCCCTACATTTCCCCCTCTTTCCTTTCATTTCGTTTCCTTTTCCATTCTCCTTTTCCATTCCCATTCTAGTTTCAATAGCAGTTTTATTCAGCAGCATCTTATTTTCTCACCCTTTGAAACAAACAAGCAAGCGTGGATCCCGTCGGGTACGGCGGACGATCTGGGGTGCTAATACCTTCTCAGGTCATAACCGACTCTCGAACCCAGATCTTTGGTTCGCAGGACCTCGTCCTTTCCTTCTTCCTCAGGTTTGTGCAGCATTACCTTTCCCATTCATTCGGGATAAAAATGCATGGCTGGCGACTCTACCTTTTCCGCGCCACTTTCGCGTTTGTACTAGGATGAAAATCCCGGGAGCGACAGAGGGTAGGAAAATACTTAGGGTTCATGTAGAGTTTAGGGTGTTTTAGGGTGGTCTCGCCGGAGAAGACGGCGGCAGCCGCCGTTAGCCACCATCTTCTCCGACCAACTCTAGGGTGTCGGCGGCTTTAAAAATACAGAGAAAGAGAGAGAGAGAGATCAGTGAGAGAAAGAAGAAACGAGGTGAGTGGAACGTTAGGGAGTGTTGAGTGAGCTGATTTCACTTATCCTTTTCTCGTTTTATGATTTTTTTAGAAAATAAAAGGTCACAGTTCCCTTGTTGTGTTGGTGGGTCGTTGTACCGGTGATACTTGTGTCCCCTGTGAAACCTGTCACCATTCATTTGTTGTGACTCTTGCTTATTCCCTGCGTGCGTGTGTGTGTCATTACCATGTACCTTCCTTCGCCCTGATCCCTCTGATTTGAGTCAACATCTTGACTCATCATCATCATATGGCCCAGATCGCTCGATGTGGTTAATGTGTTGACCGAATCTCTATGGTATAAACCTCCAGCATGTGGACTCTTTCTATAGTGGGCCTCCGTTTTTACTAAATGCACTCCTGTTTTACTGATTTTATCCTGGCCCATTATTTTGTTTTATTTCTTTTTATTCTATTTATTTACTTCATATTTTTGTAATATGTTAAAAATATTCATAAAATAGCAAAAAATGTTTAAATATTTGTTTTAAATGTTTTAATTTAATATTAATTAATTATTTTTAATTATTTTTATTAAATGTTTATATTTAATTTAATTAATTAATTTGAACTAATTTAATAATTCCATTTAATATAGAAAATACAAAAACATGTTTATTGATTAATTGTTCTAAATAGTTTTATTTAATATTGATTAATTAATTTATTAATTAATTAACTTTATTAAATATTTATATTTAATTTAGTCAATTAATTTTCCTCCTAGTTTGATTTTATTTTTGTGATGTATTGTTTGTGTATGTTTGATGATCTTTACACATTATTTGATTGTATATTTATGACATGATATGCTTACATTTGTATGATCTATTCTCACATTTCGATCATAAATTGCTAAGTAAAATATGAGCGTGCACTAAGGCTAATATTTCGAAGATAATTTAATCTCTTGGTCCAACGCCAAGTAGATATTCACATATACTTCCATGCACACACGTAAGCCGAACGTCCTACGATCGCCATCAACACTACCTTAACACTTCACACTTTCTCAACTTTTCAATTTATTTAAATTAATGCACCGCATTTGTTTTCCATAGCAAGTTATCCAATCCAAACATACTTGATCCACATCGTGCATCGCCATCGTAAGTCGGTCGCATCGTGCATCTCCATCTACCTTAACTTATTCCAAATAGGTCCTTCCAAACCCATCTAAAATGTCTTTAACAAATAAGTTTTTATCAAATATCTTATAATCAAATAATGAGAGAACTGAGTTCTTGGAGTCTTGCATTCCATGAATTCTTGAATGAATGTTCTTGAGGCTCACTCCTTGAGTTGTGGCTCATTCACTCTTTCGTTCTTAAAATACTTAATCATTTCATAATCAAATCACGAAAGAAATGAGTTCTTGGAGTCTCGCATTCCTTGAATTATTGAATTAATGCTCTTGAGACTCGCTTCTTGGGTTGTTTTCAATTCTCTCTTTCGTCTCTAAAACATCCTCTACATCAAACTTCAAACCAATGTGAGTAGCCCATTCTAAACTCAAAATTCAACACGAATACTCAAACTATTTTCACAATATAATCGCGAAAGAATTGAGTTCTTGAAGTCTCACATTCCTAGAATTCTCGAATGAATGCTCTTAGGGCTGGCTCCCTGGGTTGATTTTCATTCAACCTTTTGCATTTAAGATACCTAACTCTTATATATCAAATAACGAAAGAACAGAGTTCTTGGAGTCTCACATTCCTTGGATTCTTGAATGAATTCTCTTAACACAATCGTCTTGTTCATTCGGCCTTTTTTTCCTAAAATACTAATCAAGATCAAATATCTTTCCTTAAAACAAACATTTTTTAAGCCAATCTATCACGCACACAATCTAGTGCTTCAGCCTCCCATAACGAGCATACAAGCTAATGCTTAGAAGTTAGACGGTTTAAACACTCGTTCATTAAAAAAACACCAACAAATCGTAGTACCACAAACTCGACGCTCTGACTTTCCCATTGCATGAGGGAATACATAGGCACAAATATTTTAACCCTTAGCGAGCACCCTAGGAACAAAACCACCCATTCTCCACATATCAGTTTCCTTATTTCGAAGAAAACAATAGTATAATTTAACATTCAATCGCAAATTAAACTAAGAGGTTCCCGTTGAGTACAACCGACGTGAAGGGATGTTAATACCTTCTCTTCACGTAACTGACTCCCGAACAAAAAATGGGTTACGACGACCACTTTCTCTTTTTCAAAAGGCTTTCTCGATATATTCATTTTCCTTCATTGGAATAAATTAAATTGGGTGACGACTCTGTTGTTTGTTCCACGTCCATCGCGAGGATCGTATTTTTCGAGGTATGACACTACCCAAATAGCATCAAAGCCTCTCGTCGTATTTGGTAAACTCGTAAGTCCATTGCAATACTATCCCACTTCCATTTCGAATTTCCCAAATGTTGCATCAAACCTGAAGGTTTTTGATGCTCGACTTTTGACTTCTTACACGTCAAACAAGCATATACAAACTGAGCAATATCCCTCTTCATACCCGACCACCAGAACAATTTCTTAAGGTCTTGATATTTTTTTGTAGCTCCCGGATGAATACTCAAACTACTCCGGTGACTTTCTTCTAAGATCATCTTTCTCAACTCAACATTATCTGGCACACAAATTTTGCCCCAAAATCTCAACACACCAGAATCATCCATTTTAAAATCACTATCAAGATTAGTCTCACCTGTAGGCATCAAATCCACAAGTTTCACATCGAGCTTATGATTCTTCCTAACTTCATTAAGGAACTCGTTATTAACCTCAAACATACCCAATCTAACACTTTTCGGTGTCAACTCACAAACCATACTTAAGTCTCTAAATTGTTCAATTAAATCCATTTCTCTCATCATCAACATCGATATATGAATTGTCTTTCGACTCAAAGCGTCTGCTACAATCTTAGCTTTTCCTAGATGATAACTCAAGCTAAAATCATAGTCTTTCAAAAACTCTAACCACAGTCTCTACCTCATATTCAATTCTTTCTGGTTAAATAAGTACTTCAGACTTTTATGGTCATTGAACACTTCAAATCTTGATCCATACAAGTAATGTCTCTAAATTTTCAACACGAAAACTATTGCAGATAACTCAAGGTCATGAGTAGGATAATTCCTCCTATTCACCCTAAATTTTCACGAAGCATAAGCTACAACTTTACCATCTTGCATCAATACTCTGCCTAATCCCATCTTATATGCATTGCAATACACAACAAAAGGATCATGTGGACTTGGTAGAATTAACACTGGTGTTATATCTAGTTTCTTCTTCAGCTCTCTGAAACTTTCCACACACACGACGTCCCAAACAAAAGCTTGACCCTTTCTAATCAACCGAGTCAATGGAAGAGACAAATTATAAAACCCTTGGATGAATCTTCGATAATAACACGCTAAGCCCAAGAAACTCCTGATCTCTGTCACTGAATTTTGAGGTTCCCACTGAAGCACTTCACTTACTTTAGATGGATCTACTGGTATGCCATCACCAGAAATCACATGTCCTAAGAAACTCATAGTTTGCAACCAAAATTCACATTTTAAAAGCTTCGCAAACAACTGATTATCTTTTAATACATGTAATTCAATCCTAAGATATTTTGCATGATCTTCTTCTGACTTGGAATAAATCAAAATGCCATCAATAAAAACTATGACAAACTGGTTTAAATAAGCATGGAAAATACTATTCATGTATTCCATGAATACACCTAGAACATTAGACACTCCAAAAGGCATCACTTCATATTCGTAATGTCCATAGCGAGTTCTGATAGCCGTTTTCTGAATATCATCATCCTTCACTCGAATTTGATGATAACCCGATCTCAAATCAATTTTACTGAAAACACAAGCTCCAACAAGCTGATCCATTAAATCACCAATCCTCGAAAGCAAATACTAATTCTTAATAGTCATTTTATTCAGATGACAGTAATCACATAGACGCATACTATCATCCTTTTTATTAACTAATAACATTGGAGCTCCCCATGGAGACACATTAGGTCTAGTAAACTTCTTATCAAGCAAATCTCCTATCTGAGATTTGAGTTCCGCCAACTCTGATGCGGACATCTTGTATGGTTCCATAGATATAGGTCTGGTACCAGGAACAAGATCAATTGCAAATTCAACTTCTCGTTTCGTAGGTAACTCTGTAATGTCATATGGAAATACTTCTGGAAATTCTCTCACCACTGATAACTCATTAATCAACGTCTTTCCTTCAACAAACAGTGATGCAAACACTACGAACATTTTAGATTCATCTTCCAACAAGGTTCTCAATTCCTAGGTCAATATATAATTAGCCAATTCTTCCTCATCTGGAGTAAGAAACAATAACATCTTCCTATAGCAATCAATATAAACACGATTGTGTTCTAACCTATTCATCCCCAAAATAACATCTAGATTACTTAGTGGTAAACAAATTAGATCCACACGAAAATCCTTACTAAATATTGTCAACAGACAATTCAAACACACTAAGGAACTAGTCACGAAACCGATAGATTGAGTATCAATCACCATCCCCTGATTCAAAGTAGATGACTCAAGCCCTAATTTCTTCACACAATCAATAGAAATGAACGAGTGGATTGCACATGTATTAATGATAACAATCAAAGGAGTGTCGTGAATAAAACAAGTACCTATGATCAAACGATCCTCATTGGTAAGCTGAGCTCCCACCAATGCAATCACCTTACCATTTGTCTGCGACTTCTTCGTCTTATGAAAATGAGTTTTGATATGGCCTTGTTCTCCACATTTGTAAGAGGTAAGTATATTGGTCCTACACTCTGACACAACATGATCTGTTCATCCACACTTGAATATTTTCTTCACATCATACTGACATTCATTAGCATGGTGACCCATGCCACCATATTTGAAGCATTTGATAGGATTAAGAGCAATCCCTCCCCCACTTGGCTTCTTTCACGCAACAACTTTATGTTTCCCCTTATCAGCTGGAGCACTGTAAGGTGTACTTCCATATCTCTTATTACCCCTCTTATCACTCAAAGTCTTATAATGAGAGATTTGAGCCCTGTTGTCTTCGTCATAGATTCAACACATGTTCACCAGCTATGGATAATTGATGATCTTCTGATAACCAACACGCTGTTTGATCTTGGGACGCAGCCCTTTCTCAAACTTCAGACACTTAGAAGTCATAACATCATCAATATTGTAATAAGGAGAATACTTCACCAATTCCTCAAATCGAGCAATATACTCGGCAACAGTTGAGTTTCCATGTTTCAATTCCAGAAACTCAATATCCTTTTTGCCATGCACATCTTCCGAAAAATACTTCTCTGGAAATTCATCACTGAACATCGTCTAAGTAATAGCATTACATGCAACTTTCAATCTCTAACGGTTGTTATCCCACCAGTCTTCAGACGGTTGTTATCCCACCAGTCTTCAGCTTCACCAGCCAGCATATGAGGGTCAAACTACACCTTATGAGCTTCGCTGTATCCCATGACTCTGATGATATTATCAATAGCCTTCAGCCATTTATATGCATCATCTAGATCATGAGTACCCTCAAATGTTGGTAGTTTTTTATTCTGGAACTTCTCCAAATTATGAAACTCGAAATCCCCAACATTCTGATTATTACCTTGCACTGCCCGCGCAACAGCGTGCAATGCAACATCAAGAGCAACATCATTTATTCTAGCCATACTATTCAATAATCAAAATATAGGTTACAAGAAAACATAACTATGTCCCCTCTATGGATAGACTCTACTGCAACACTTGGTCGGACGGACGAAACTGCTCTGATACAAATTGTAACACCCCAGTTTCCCGTTTATAAAATACATAAAATAATTGCAGAAGTAATCAGATTTTTCACACAAGTAGGATGTCACATCTCATAAAATACTTTGAAGTCTAAAATTACTTCATTCCCTTCTTTTCTCATAAATAAATTAGACAACAAAATAATAAATTTGATTCAACTCCACAGCACTAAGGCTTTAACAACAAAACATCCACATAAATCTATGGTCCAATATAAGTCTAACAAATGGAGATATTTAACAAATTCAACTAGAAACAAAACATAGTAAAACTCTCAAATCCTGTGTTACGTATCAGAGCGACTCCTAAGACTTGATCAAGCAATAAGAACTCCAAGTACTACACAGGTACATGATTATCTGTACTCCCCAATGAGCACAAACATAACAAACAACAAAGGGGTGAAATTACATTCAATAATTAGCGGTGATAAATACATTCTAAGGGATAGTAATTCACATAATTCACACTAAACATGACATCACAACATATACACAATTCTACAACACATTTATTACACATAAACCACGTTTATCTTAAAAATATGCGATGTGACTCACTGACACGACACAATGCATGTGGTACAATCATAAATCATATGGTTCATTCATTGAACCCGACCCTCGTCGGAATCCCAACAAGTCGTATACGTTCCTATGAACTACGTCTTATCTCCATTGCAACTCCCACATGAAGTCCAGACAAGACTAGGTACCCATCATGGATTCCCACCTAGCTCATCTCCACCTGACACATCATGAATGCATGACACACAACTATGCACAATCATATATAATTAATTATACATACCACACGATCCTCATTGATCATACATGAGTTATACACTGACTCTAATTCCCATTGGAACTACCCAAACCTATCCAACACATTCCACATATTCATAACAACACATTACATGACATTAAGTAATTAATCATCTAATTAGTCCACTCAAACCACAGTTTACCATTTTCCTAACATTATTAGGTTCCACATGTTCATTTATGTCCTACTAGTCTCTCGAACCAAAAAGAATTGCATCAGAAGTGAAATCAGGAAAGAAATCGCGAAAATGGGAAAATTCTGCACTCACTTTGGTCATCCGCATAATTCCATATGTGTTAGTCGTAATGACCTCTGTGTTACGCGTAATTATCTCTACATTACTCGTAATTACCTCTGCATTACTCGTAATCCCCTATTAGTGTGCCCACAATACACGTAATGCCCCTTGTGTTACGCGTATGGGCAACCATCACCCCAAAAATCCAGTTTTCTGCATTTCTACGAATTTTCACATTCTTGTGTACTTCCAAACCTCATATTCAAGCCTAAAGTAGTTTCTACACCAATTTAATTCCCATAACTCATTCTATTTAATTAACCTATTATTCTAATGGGTTTATTCATCAATTATTCCTAATTTTGTCATCTACTAACATGCATAATTTTCCAGATTTATTTTTATGGTAAACACAACAACAGTTCACAACATACTGAATCCAAGACAAAATTATTACAACAAATATAACTTATATCAGTATCATCAAGATGAACACGAATTTTCACAGCAATCACATACGAAACTGAATCAAGAAATTTACCAAAAGAAATAGTACAAAAATCCTAAGAGGGAAGGACCCTCACTACCCTCTCATGTTAAAATCACCCATTATAGAATCTGTTATCCCCCCTTACCTTAGTTTCAAGCTTTGATTCTTCAAAAATGGTGGAAAGTTTTCCTTCTCTCTCTTGCCGTAACACTCCTTGTTCTTCCTTCTCTCTTTTTACGTGACAACAATTAACTCTTACTAATCTATCCCCATATTGGTTTTATTCTCCCATAATTTATTCCTAATAATAATAGTAATAATAATAATAATAATAATAATTCTCATAATAATAATAGATGTAATAGTAATAATAATATTATTACCATTATCTCTACCTATTATTATTATCCTAATGTTTTATTCTAATTACCCAATTAAGATTAATACCCCACACTCACCCTAAACTACATACCCTTCATAAAAGAAAATAAAATCACAAATAACACACAATGACTAAATATTTTAAATGGAGTGTTACAATAATGAGTTATAGATACTAATCATATATATTTTCATTATGTTAATAACATGCTAAAAGTGAAGTAGGAATTCAAAACAATGCGAAAAATATGTACCCCCTTAGACTTTCTCATGGGGGTTACAGGAAACTTGAGAAAAGAATCATGCTTGAAAAACAACAATAAATATGAGATGATCGCATCCCATCTCCACCGTCAAGATAAGAGAAATGGAATAGGGCTCGATTAAGACCAAATGGAGAGTACACCTCTGAGGCTTCAAGAGTAGTTGCTGAGAAAATTGTGAGTATATGATGTGTTTTGCTTATGTTATTTGTTATTTAAATTTGTTGGTAAAAATATATGTAACTTTCTCATGTTGTGTAGGATAATTTTGTTGAGGATGCATATGAAGGCACATTTGTTCTAGAAGCACGACATGACATATTAGTAGAAGCTATCGGAACATCTGAGCATGGAGGTCGTGTTTGTGGTGTTGGAGAAGGTGTCGGCTTGAGGTCATACTTTGGGTCTCAAAGAAAAAGCACTAAAACCCCTAAATTGAATTCTCAAATACAAAATATTGATAATGTTGAGAAGCCATTGGAAGAACAAAGGAGGATGTTTCAAGAGGAGAGGGAAAAAAGAGAAAAAGAAACGGAAAAGTTACAAGAGTTACATTCGGTATGTGCTTTGCTTGAGATGTTAGTGTTTTATCGAAAATGTATGATATATATTGTGCTTTTTTTATGTTCTAATTTAATGTTATAATGTAGAGATTAAGTGAAAACCTCGAACAATGAACAAATGAAGATCACTGTTACGCTAATGGTGATGATCAAATTCCAAGTAAAAGTGTTGTAAATCGCGCTTCTACAAAAGGAAGTAATTGTACAACCCCTCCCCCTTATTTATAATCACAATGGGATATTGGACCCTAGCTCAAATGAAATCACCATACTATACTTGACCATTACGGAGATAAATGAATCGCAAGCTCTCTCGCTAGAACATTGTCCAAAATTGAATGTAGTGTATTACACTCCTGAAGATGTAAAGGATTTTCTCTCTGAATTTAAGTGGCTTGACATAGGGATATTGAAAGTTTGGTGCACGTAAGTATATAGTCGAATATACACGTCAGTATAGAATATTATCATTTTTTGTATTTTTTTCCTTTAATTTTTTCATTTTCTTTGACCATTTAGTTACATTAGTGTTAAATAAATCAAGTACTTATGGAATCTTGGATCCTCTTTATATTCAATAGGTGTATAATGAACAAAAAATCATTCTAGATTACTTGAAAGAACGACTAAGTGAGGGAGGAAAAGAATGTTACATTGCACCATTCCTCTATTGGTAAGTATTTTTGTAAGTGATTTATGTATTTTATATTTAGTTTTATTTTATTATATATATATATATATATATATATATATATATATATATATATATATATATATTCTCGTGTTCATTCGGTGGTCATTAGAAATTGATCATAATATCATCTAGGACGAATACGATAATTGTATTGTGATCCTTGCATAACTAACTCAACAAGAAAATGAAAGAGATTATTCAATCATAAGTCTATGTTTAATTCATTTTCGTTTACATTGTAATTAGTTTATCATATAATATGTCTAATTCATTTTCAATGTAAAGTGTTGTGGAACAAGTTAATATTCAGAGGAATGTTAGAAAAAAGCCCTCATGGATTACTCCTAAAGTAAGTGGTCTGATTACCTCTTTCTTTCATTTACATTCATGCGTGGTTATATTCATGTAATTATTTCTTACATTTGTAGATGAGGAAACAACACGGGACTTACGAGTGTCGGTATTATGTCATGAAACACATGTTAAACATTGTCCTTGGCGGAATTGAATATTCATGGGATATGGTGTATATTGAAGGTGTGAGAAAAACACAAGAAAGGGGGATTGAATTGAGGTTTTCACTCTTGACTACTTTTTGCATTTTAATAAGTTGCGTCAAGCTATGCTATGAATGTGTTGCAGAAGCATAAAGAAATAAAAGCATAAAGAAAGAGTAAAGAACATACGATATATCCTGGTTCACTTGAGAACTTCTCAAGCTAGTCCAGTCCATCCACCAAGGTGATTTCGCCTTAAACAAGGACTTAATCCATTATAACCAAGATCCATGATTATAATCGCACAACAACATTGTGACTAACTCAATGAACCGTTCAGGGATCTTTCCGGATATAAAGTTCATTGACCCAACATAACCTATTACAGGATTTAATCTCAACTCACAACTAGACCGTTCAGGAATCCCATCTGGATATAACGTCTACTTGAGGAGGAACCTGCACGGCAACCTACCGTGACTAACTGCACAGAACCTCTATGACTTCCATAATGAATTGTTTAGGGATCCAGCTGGATATAACATTCACTGACCAAGCAGAACCTCTGTCAGGATTTCATCTCAACTCATAGCTAGACCATTTAGGGATCCTAACGGATATAACGTCTACTTGAAAAGTCTCAACTTACAGTTGGACCATTCAGGGATCCTACTGGATATAACATCCACTTGAGGAGAATCTATTCATTAGGTAGAATTGACATACCGGAGCTAACTGAGGTGCTTCTTTGCAAACATATACTCCTCTGTTTAAATACAAAGTAACTCTTCAGAGTTACAGCAAGATGAACAATCATCTCCTTGCAAACTACATGATTCTAAGATGTTCATAATATTACAATTCAAATTGCAACTTCATAATTATTCATTTTCATTGATGAGAAAGCTATGAGCAATAACTCCTTGCTTCTAATCTTAAATGAGCTTCAAGATGATGTAGTTGTTGTTGATTGATGACTTATTGATTTCTTCTTCTCCCGCTTCAGTTTATTAATATTTGATCATTGTTATTATTGTAGATGATGATCTTGATGTAGCAACACGAACTCAGAATCTCAGATGTTGTATTGTTGATTTATGATATGATCATGGTTGAGCAACAAATAAGATATCAACACTTTGATTGTTGTATTTGTGGTTTTGGATAATGTATCATTTTGTTTGAACAACCTCTCTGTTTTTTCCAGAGATTCATAAACAATCGGTTGAGTTCGATAATGTTAGAACAATATTTGATTCTACATTCTTTAAGAGTTTTGATGATAACAAATATTATATTATTATAAGGAACAAATTTGCTCCCTAATTAAATATCTTTATGTACAGGGAAGTTCTAATACAAAAGCAAGAAGTTCTGATACTGGATAATATCAACACTTAGAAGAATCTAAATAATTACAAGACAGCAAAGTTCTTATATAGAAGATCTGAATAAATATCATGCTCTAAGAGCCAAAGCTGCAAGTTTAGAAGACTTTGATCCAGAACTTCAAGGCATGTGCTAATACGTTACATTTCATTTATTAAGAATCATAAGTAAACAGCTAGTACCAGACAAGATCTATATTTTTGGAAAGTGCTTTAACATATGTTATCAACCACCAAAAATATCATATTGTGTCTCCAACAGATTAAAATCTCCTCTCTTAAATAAAGGATTCCACGAAAGCTTGAAGATCTCTCTCTTGCATGTATATAAATGATTTTATTCCTCGAGCCATTTGCGTTGTTATAATTTTGTATAAAATATCATAGTAGTGGTAATGCTTTCTAGAAGAATTCTTATACACCTTATCTTGTTATTAATCTTGTTTTTCCTTAAGTGACTAAAGTGTAAGTCATTATACTCAAGAAGATATTAACAATAGGTCTTTGTGTTGTAAAAAAATTAAATAGTGGATTAAGACCTAGCTTGAGAGAGGCAAAATCACCTTGGCGGGTGGACTGGAGTAGTTTGAGTTCAAACAAATCAGGATAACCAAACGTGTCCTTTGGTTTAATTTTTGAAAACCATAATTCAAATCCCCTTTCTTGTGTTTTTTCTTTTCTTCAATTGACATCAGAGTGTCTGGTTCTGCGTGCTAACACTTAACCCTGTCAGAAAAAGATCCTACAAGAAAAAACACTATGGCGGAACAAATTCAGAACAATAACGACAACCAGAATGACAAAATCAATGGCAAACCCCCAGTGTTTGATGGTGAGAATTTTGACTACTAGAAAGATGTTGAAAGTTTCTTTTTGGCTCATGATGGCGATCTCTGGGATATGGTGACTGATGTTTACACTGATCCGGTTGGAGACAACGGTCAGAAGATTGAAAGAAGAAATATGACAGTTCAACAAAAGAAAGATTTCATAAATCATCACAAGGCCGAAAAAATTCTTTTGGGTGTTATCTCATACACATAATATGAGAAGATCACAAATAGAGAATCTGCTAAACACATGTTTGATTCTCTGAGAATGATGCATGAAGGAAAAAATCAAGTCAAGGAGACTAAAGCTCTGGCACTCATCCAGAAGTATGAAGCTTTCCAAATGGAAGAAGATGAAACAATTGAGAAAATGTTCTCAAGGTTTCAAATTCTGGTTGCTAGATTAAAAGTTTTGGACAAAGGATACTCAACAACAAATCATATGAAGAAGATAATCAGAAGCTTACCAAAGGCATGGTGTAACACCCGTTTATTTAATTAATTATTTAATTAAATATACTTGTGTTATGTTGTGTTGATTTGTGTATTTGTGTTGATTTACGTTGGTTTGTGTCGCTTATGATGATTTGAGTTGAGTTCCGAATTATCGGAATGTTACGTTGATGTTTCTAAGTTGGTTTGAGTTGGATTAATTAAATAAGTTGATTTAAGTTGTAGAAAATGATATTGAATATTTTCTATTTATGGTTGAATATGTTGATCTGGTGGTTTGGACGATTTAATTGATAGTCAATAATTAGTCGATTTAGTCGGGAGAAATAATATTAGAATTAATATTATGGAATTATAAGAGTGTTTTATTTAAGTGGGCTTAGTCGTTGCACTGATAATAGTAATCGTGGGGGTGCTGACAAGTAAACCCAATTGAGATTATAATTATAATAATAATTATAAAAAAATAAATAATAGTAAATGGAAGTTAGGTTTTAAGAGGTATCAGTAAAAAAGAAGAGAAATAACGTGAGAAAAGATGAACGAGTAAAGGTTGGAGAAAGAGGGATACATAAGTTGTTGCCTTAGGAGCCAAGTTGGAAAGTCGATCGGAATTCAAGCGGCCTTCAAATTAAGGTAAGGGTGGGGTTCAAATTCTATAATCGGGGTTATTATGATTAGTATGTAGGAATTCGGATTGTATAATTTTGTGTTATCCATGGTTGTTTTGGGTTGATTTTGTTGTTATAAGGTTGATGGGATAATGTTGATTAATCGATTTTGTTGAGTTTCCGTGGAATTGATTTTTATGCATGTCGTTGTTGATTTGTCGATTCTGAAAAAAACTGCGTTTTGGGGGACGAAATCCCTGCACTGCATTGAAGAGGGTAGCGCAGGCCACCCGTTGTTCTAAGAGGGTAGCGTAGGCCACCCAAATTTATGAAGCTAATGAACTAAATGGCGCAGACCACATCATTGGAACGGGGGTGGCGCAAGCCACAACCCTGTGATGGCTACCATGGTGCAAGCCATGAGGTTCTGGTGGGAGGGGTGGCGCCAACCACACCCTTTTGGTGTGGGGGCCACCTGTTTTGTTGTTTTGGATTATATTGGCATTTTCATGAATTATTAGGTAAGTATGATCATTGGAGTACTTTTATCAAATTAAGTAAAATAGGTAACTTAATTAGATGAGACAAGGGAGAGACATAGAAGGATATATATATATATATATATATATATATATATATATATATATATATATATATGATACATTAGAAGTAGCATTTTAACAAAAAAACGAAGTTTAGCAGGTATGAGTATTTTTGCACCAAAGTTGAATGTTGATGACAGAATAATTTGGGGAGTAAAAAGTGTTTATATCAGTAGGCTTTAATTGACCGAGTTAGCACATTCACTTATAGTAATAACATAATGTTAAAACAGTGTCGATTTAGCCGAATTAGTCGATTTAAGCGGAAAAATCAGTTGTCCGGAATTTAACGAAAATTGTCGATGTAGTTCGTAATAATTAGTATGTGTTTTTAATCGGTTTATTTGGTTGAACATATGTTGAATGTGTAGATTTTCTCGTACATTGAATATGTTTCTTTGTCTTGGTTTATGAGCATTTTTAAGTTGTAGGTCGAAGGACATACGTTGATTATTTAAGTTGTAGGTCGTAAGACCAATGTTGACATTAAAGTGTTAGGTCGTATAACCAAAGTTGATGTATATAAGTTTTAGGCCTATGGTTAAAGTTGAATCCTATGGAATTAAAGTTTTTATGTTGTTTGTTGAATGTTGTTCTGAGTTAGTTGTTGTTATGTGTTGTATCGTTGTATCATGGCATACATTGCATTTTCTAAGTTGGAGCAAAAGCTCACCATGTTGGCCTGGATTAGCAAAATTATTAAGTTGAAGGCTTATGCCTTGCAGATACCTCGATAACTTGGTATATTTTAAGTTGGGAGTTTTACTCTGATGGTACCACATGCATATGCATAGTCGAGTTGCACTTTGTGTTGTATTATTCATGTTGCTTAAGTTGATGAAATTGTTTATGTTGATTAAGATGATGAAGTTGTTTATGTTGATTATGTTTGTTGAATTTGATTATGTTGATTATATGATCATGTTGAGGAAGTTGCTTATATGTTTAGGTTGATTTAAGTTGATTATATGATTATGTTGATGAAGTTGCTTATATGATTATGATGATAAAGTTGATTATGTTTGTTGAAGTTGTCGAAGTTGATTATGTTTGTTGAAGTTGTTGAAGTTGATTATATTATGTGGTGAAATATTGATAGGTGTAATAAGTTGATAAAGTATGTTGATAAAATGTGGGTGATTGTTAAGTTGTTGTTGTTGGATATTAGTGAAATTGTATTATTCTATCTAACATATTAATTATCATACTTTTGTTTATATTTTTCGATATCTCACCCCTTCTGTTTGAATGTTACCCCTATGTTGGTAACTTGCAAGTTAGCTTGAAGGAAGATTGTTATCTTCGTTAGTTCGAGTCGGTGTCGGTGCTCTGATACGTAACACTCGGGGGATGAATGCTTAGTTGTTTTGTAGTGGAATTTCATTATAAGTTGTTGTTGTTTCATGTTGTTTCCATGAAAATATGTTGTTACTAAGTTGTTTTAGTTGAACAAAAATGTTATACCATGTTTAGTTGAATGTTGTGAAGTTGTAAAAGTTGTTTGGTTTTAAAAAAATTAATAAAAGTTGTTGTTATATGTAATACCTCAAAATTTTCCCTCTCATCTTCATGGCATTTAGCATATCACATTTCATATCCAAATGCACATCATGACCTAAAGCATTGCATCATAACTAGTATAGCTGAGACATAAGGCTTATGATCAGTGATTGAGGAGATTGAAGGTCATCCAATGGAAATAAAAAGGCAACATGGCTTCTCAACATTGTGCAAAGGATTCACAACATCCCACAAGTTTTATTTTGGAGCCACAAGTCATAGAAAGAAGTGAATTGATTCAAACACTCAAGCAGAGCAACATCTCCTCACAAAAAAAGGCCAAATTAGGGTTTCTGATTAATTGAGCTTCCCAAGTGTAAAAACCCCAAATTTTCCCTCACTAAGTTCAACCATGGCTTTTTATCTATCATATTTGCATAAGTTTAATCATACCATATCATATTGCATTTTGGCTTCACTGCATTAGTTCAAGGTCATCTGCATCTAGGGTTTGTGACTTGAGCCATCCAAGATCCATCTGAGCCACTCCAAAGGTCTTAAATCATCTAAAGATGGTCCATGTATGTTCAATAATCATATTTTATCCTCCAAAGGTCAAGGAAGTCAAAGAATCACAAGAACTGGCAAAGCATGGAAGCAGAGCCAGGATTTGACTACATAGATGACCTAAAATTAGGGTTTTGGTTTCAGAGGCCATAACTCCAAATTTTTTGGCCATTATTGTTTCTAATGGTCTCAATATGTTATAAGGATAATGTGTACCAAGTTTGATGAAGAAATTCATTGTGGAAGTCATCTGATCACTGGGTAACTTCTTGAGCAAGTCAGAGCAAAATCAGGGCATCTGAGGCCCCCCAACATGGAACCAAAGTGGATTTTTCATCAAATTGAGGTTATATGGTCTTTATTTGATCATTGAAGTGCTTATAAGTTCACAAAATTGAAGAAAAGTGAGCTAAACCAAAAGTTGCCAAAAATGGAAATGACTTGTAATGTAAACTTTCCATTTTGGGAAAGTTTTTCAACCTCCTCATTCTCAACCAAAAATGCTTCAAATGAAATATTGTTGGTCATGAAAGTTGTATATTGGATCATTCCCTTTTCAAAAAGTACAAGAACAAGATCTAATTCATTTTGGAACTCAAGTTATGGCTTGTCAAAGTTGGCAAAAATCCCATAATTTTCAAGAATGCACCAAAAGGGATTCTTTGCAAAACCACTTGCCAAGGCTTTTTGTGACTTCAAACACACTTCAATGTGTCATATACCATAGTGCATTGCCTCTAGATCAGAATTGCCAAAAGAATTGCAAGATTGCATGCCTTGAACATGAAGATTTCTCAAAGGGGCCAAAACTTCACATATTTGCAAAAAGGTCCTATAACTTTGCTCACACATGCTGAATTGCCTCAAGATTGATTTTGTGGATATCCTTGAAGTCAGCTGCGCATGGACATGCCAAAAGGCCAGCTGCATTCTTGCCCATACCTCAAGTACACAAGTTGGTGACTTTTTCCAAGAAGGCCATACCAATCACCATAGGGCACAACCACTTCTCCGACCTATCACAACTTGATATATGGACAAAATGTTGATCATAGCACACAAGAACACAAGCTGAAACCTAAGAATCCTCAAGTTCCCAAAATCTCTCCCTCATGCATTTTCCTTCGAAACTCATAGCTCACTCACTCAATATTCAAACCAATTCCACCATTCATTTCAAAATCACTCATTGATCACAAACCAACCATTGAAACAACCAAAAACACCCCATACACCAAACACGATTTCTGACCAGTTGGATTGCTACCACTCAAACCAGTCATCCTCAAAGCTTTCCAAGCATTGCAACTGCCTCAGGAGGTTCAAAGGAGTCTTTTTGCACCAAGGAAGTGGCCAGAAAGCTCAAGGGTGAAAAGCTTCATCTCAGGTAGCCATCTGAATTCATTTTTCCAGAACCTCTTTTTTATGTTACAAAATGAATAAGCATGCTTCACTGATCACACTGAACTTTGAATTTTCGAAAATGGTGTAGAAATGAGTTTGTATGATTGTTTTGAAATTTCTGCCATTTTTGTTCTTCCTTTCGAATCTTGAGTTTGAGCATGAAGAAATGTGATTTGAGTGTGGATTTGAGCTTAGGGGAGTGAGGGGAGTTGATATGGAGCTTTAGAGCTCCAGAAATAACCTAGGGAAGAAGATAGGAATTTTCAGGTGAGGGGGTCATCGGAGAAGACGACCGAAGCTCTTCCCTGGTGACCTGAAAGTCATTAGTGTGATAATTAGGGTTAGGGTTTCATTTGAATCTGGGCCCTTGGATTTCCCTTCCCGCGCATGTTTGTGTGGTGGAGATTAGCTCATTAATATTTAATCTGGATTAATTAATTAGTTAATTAGGTTTAGTGAAGTTTGAATTCAGGCCATTAGATGTAGCACGCAGTCAACTTAGAATTCCCCAGATTCAACCTCAGCCCTTGGATCAGCATACTTCCATTTAATTCAATTTTAATTTCGTTTTTCTCATTTAATTTTGTACCATTTATTTAAAATAGTTAAAAATTTCCAAAAAATATTTGTATTCTGCATTTTCACTTCAAATAATTTTCTTAACCCAAAAATATTTTTATTTTTATTTTTCACATTAAAAAATCATTTTTTTAACATTTAAATGTTTATTTTAATTAATTAATGAAAATTAATTAATTAAAATATCATTTAGGTTTCTAAAAAATCCCAAAAAAATTCATATTGCATCTTTAAACATTTAGAAACATTGTCATACCATCCACATAAATGTCTTTTTGGTTTTGAACCATCTTTGATAATTTTCTTGAATTTAGGGTTCATAAAATTCCTATTTTAGAACCCTAATTTCAAGAATTATTTTCTGCCCAACCAAGAATGGTATGACAATGGTTCTTTTTGCATTGATCTTCATTTGACATGTAGTTTCTAACATAATTTTGTCATAAATTTCTTCTGCATTTTTTATTTGATTTGAATTTTTCCCCTTTAAGTACCTTAAAACCCTAGATAACTTAGAAAAATCATAACTTTCATTAGGTTAAGAGTTAGGTCTTCTCCTTTTGAGTGTGATATCATATGGGGTCAGGGTTCTTTTGATTGCATTTTCAATTTTTTATCTTGTCATTTGATTCTGTTTTTGAGTTTTGCATCTCATGTTGCATGAAAACCCTAATTTCTCATCTTCCTTTGCATACCTCTTGCATATGCTTGCATTCATGAGCTTGCCATGACATTTCTTGCATCCACATGACTTCTAAGACATCTTAGGACACATTAGAATCATGCTTGATCATTTCCTCATCCATTTGCCATGTTAAGCATTCATTTCATTTCATGTGCATTCATGTGCTTTCATGTTTCTTACATGCTTCATTTGCATCATCACTTGTATGATCATTCACAACTCTTGACATGCTTTCATATCATCTCATAACATCATTTGCATCATGAACATGCTTCTGGTTTTTATTTGCATCCTTGCATTCATTTCATTTTCATTTCATTTAATTTCTCACAATCCCTTCTAAGAAATGAATTTGCCTCTGGTAAGTACTTTGAGAAGTGAATTTGCCTTTACTTCTCACAATCTCTTCTCATCTCTCTTATGAATTAATTGCTGCATTTTGTTTTTGCTTTAGAGTGAGCTTGCTCATTCATGTTCCTTCTTCAATTTCTTTCTTCAAGCAACTTATCTTCTTAAGTGAAGTAAGTTGACTTGCTTCTTCTGCTTCTCCTCCTTTCATCTGCTTCTTCCTTGGTGGCTCTTCTTGAAGATCTCTTGCAAGCCTCATAAACCCTAGGAACACCCAAGCATGTTAACAATTAGGGTTTGATTAGTCCCCATTAGTTTTACCTTTGTGTCTCTCTTCTCACCTCATAATCAGAGACTAAACCTTTAAGGTTTTAAGGCTTTGTGATTAGGGTTATGCCTGCATCCTTCTCTTAGGATGGAGTGTATAATTTTAATCCTAAGTGTTAAACCCTTAATGTGTTTAAATCTCTTAATCAATCCACCTAATAATCACTAAGACAATGATCTTGTAACTTGGGCCTTGCATTAGGGTTCTAATTCTTCCTTAATTGGTTAAGAAGGACTAACCCTAGTGTTAATGGACAAGTCCCCCTCAAGTTGTCTTACAAACCATAAAAATTCATTTCTTAATCTTACCATTAACTAAAATCCACTTTAATAAAGGTTTGTTTTGTCATGAGGTTAATCCCTAATCATGGATTAAGTTGAGGTATCTTCCTCAGCTTAAATGTTCTCATCTATTATCCTTCTATTAGGATGGTGTAATGAGTTCATTAAATCTTTGATTATGGCTTAAACTCATTACTTAACACTAAACAAAAACTCCAAAAAAACATCTAAATAATTGCAAGTAGGTTAATGATCTTAATCCTACATCATGGTGATTAAGTGTGAGGTGCTTACTTCGTACTTAAGGTATTCTCATTACCCCTAATCAGAGGGAGGATGTGATGAGTTTACTAACCCTTGGTTTAGGCTTAAGCTCATTTTCTTATGACAAACACCAAAAAGCAATAAAAGATTGAAAATACCAAAAACAAACAATAATCGTCTCCTCCAGGATTCGTTTCTCACCTCATTCACTCACAAACGAGAACTTGCTTCTTCCGTCTAATGCAAGACAATTTGCACCTGAGCCAGACAGGTCATACACTTGAGCATAGGCAAGCAAACAGTTCACAAGTCAATTTATCTTTCAGTCTCTTTGAGTCGAACTAAGGTGTTCTGACTTCCTCATTGCACGAGAGGATACGTAGGCATAACTTAACTGTTATCGAACAAAAGTCTCTGTCTCTTCCCCCCTCTTCTAGCATTATTCTTTTAAGCCTCATTGTCTTGAGCATTGCACGCTTTTCTTACACTAACATTCCTTTTCTTCACTTCACACTTCTTTTGCACTAACACTTGTATTCTTTTCCAGCTTTTGCACACAGAATAGCACTGACACTACCCCTTTAAACACAAACTTTTAAGCGTGGATCCCGTCGAGTACGACGGACAATCTGGGTGCTAATACCTTCCCAGGTTGTAACCAACCCCCTTTCTCAGTTTCTCTGGTTCGCGACCGTCTTATCCATCTTTTCTTAGGTTTATGCAGCATTACCTTTCCTTCGGGATAAAAATGCCTAGATGGCGACTCTTTTCAGTTCATCTTCATTTCCTCTTTCGCCGACCGTTCGCGTCTGTACCCCGTCTGACCTTGGTGTCATTTGGTGGGAGCGACAGCTTGGCGACTCTGCTGGGGACCCTTATACTGCAACCAGGGCTTCTGGTTCTTTTTGTGGGTTCCTCCTAGCGCTTGTTTGATTTGTGTTTACTGGGGTGTTATGTGCTAATTGTGTTTATTTATTTGCTTTATTTATTGCTTTATGTACAGTTTTATTTACTGCTTTCTTTACAGTTTTATACATCATATTGTCATTATCATTGCTGGATCTGGCTTCTGTTTTGGTGGGTGGGGTTTCATTTAGTGATTAAGGTCCTATACCTGGGACCTGAGTGACACCTAGGCTAGAGTGGTTCATATTCTTTCCCATTCCATTTCGGTCTGGTGCGGGAATATGAAACACGGTTCAGATGTGGGTTTCTTCTTGAGAACTCTGTGCTACAGATTTCCTGTAGTGCTAGGGCTATCTGGGAAGACTGCTAAGTCTGCATGACCTTTTTTTTTACCTTCAGAATCTGGGATGAATTAGAGGAGGATCCTTTATGGTTATTGTAAACACTGTACCTCCGGGTTAGAAGTGTTTACACTTCTCATAATGGATCCAAGTCTGAGGATTCTTGTTCTAGAACATTACATGTGAGAGGGTTGGGTTGTTTACAGGTTTGCAGGAACCCTTGGCCACATCATACCTTGTTACTGTATTGTTTAAGAGTACTTCACTTTGGACAGTTCTTGTGATTAACCCTGGACATGTGACTCTTTATTTGAGTCCTCCACCCTGGTTACTGGATTTCTGAGCCTCCATCCGGACCTTTGAACATACATGGACCTTATACCAAGACAGATAATCAGATCCAGCTCTTGATCACAAACCCCTGCATATCATTTGCATATATCATCATTGCATCATTTAACATTTGTTTATTTGTTTTTCAGGGTATCCATCATATCATATTTGGTTTGGTTTTGACCCCTTCTACTGCTTAGACCTCTTGCTTCAGTTGTCTTCTTCAGCATCTACTTCAGTTATCTCCCTCAGCACCTGCATCAGTCTGCCAGAGACTCACCTTCAGCTTTTTAGGCTGTGATTTTCATCAGCATTTGACTTCAGCTTCTTTATCAGCACTCATGGATATTCCAAGGAAAAGCAACATATCTTATCACTTCTTTGAGCCCTCTCTGACTGGTATCAGGCAGGTCTAGTCCCTTATCACACCTGACCACATCCCACTGTTTAGAGAGCACTATGGGGGTATTTTGGACATGGTTATGGATCTTGATTCATCTCAAAGGAGCATGATCCACACATGCTTGCAGTTTTATGACCCCTCACTCAGATGCTTCACTTTTCCAGATTTCCAGATGGGGCCTCTGTTGGAAGAGTTTTCCTTGTGTATTGGAGTGCCTGTCAGAAGAGGGATCCCATTCAACCCAGAGATGACTGCTCACAGAAGTGAAGAGATAGAAAGGGAATTGCATTTGGAGCCTGCCCTCATTGAGCAAAAATTGACAACAAAAGTTGGGATTCCTGGTTTACATTTGGACTTCTTGATTTCTCAGGCCACCCTGAAGGCTGCAGTGGGAGAATGGAAGGCAATCTATGCACTTTTAGCCCTCAGCATATATGGGGTTATATTGTTTGCAGATGAGCCCAAATTTGTGAGTATGAATGCCATCCACTTGTTTCTGCTGAGGAACCCAGTGCCTACATTGCTGGGGGATTTTTACTACTCCATCCATCAGAGAAATGAAAAGCAAAGGGGGAAGCTAGTCAGATGTTGTGCTCCTCTGTTCCACTCTTGGCTGCTCAGACACTTGCCCAAATCAGATGCCTTCTTGAGCCCCCATTAGCAGAAGAATTGGGCCAAGAGGTTCATTGCCTTAACATCAGATGATATCAGATGGTGCACCCAGAGCACATAAGGCAAGGATATTATTACCAGCTGCGAGCAATACCCTAATGTGCCTCTAATAGGAGTAAAAGGTTGCATCAATTACAATCATTTACTGTTTAAGAGACAATTGGGATATGCCTTGGTTCATCCTCCCAGGGGACAGGATTTAGCTGAGACCCTATACTGTGAGATCCAATCTGGCTCTGCTGTTGTCAGGCAAGCTGCCTGGGCTTGGGACAACATCCAGACCAAAGGGACAACCATCCTTGGAAGATGTAACAATATTGCTTCGGCCCAGTACTCTGACTGGTCCCGTACTAGAGCTAAGATCACCAGGATGCCTTTCACCTTGGAAGACACACCTGGACCCTCTACAGTACAGCCTGCAGCAACTGTTAGCCTGGAAGAATTTGAAAAACTGAAAGAGAGGAATAATCAGGTATCTGAAGCTCTGAAGAAGACTCTCTGGGAGAGAAATGAAAGTTGTCTGGACATTGAAAGATTGGAAAGGCTCAAGACTGAGCATCTAACCAAGATTGAAAGGACAGATGACTACATAAGGAAGGCAAGAGCAGGAGAGCTGGTTTTGAAGAATGCCTGCAAGGAGGCTAAGATTCAGAAAGCTAGAGCTGAGCATTACCTGGAGGAAAGCCAGGCTAGGTTGATCAGGATCACCAAAGCCCGTGCACAAGAAGAACAGAGGACTCGGGCCAAGTTTGATCAGCTAGAGGCCAATGAGAAGAAGCAGCAGGAAGCTTTGTTGGCAGCTCAGAAAGAGATATCAGAATTGAAACTCCGGGCGGGGTTGAAGAGATCAAAGGATCAGGACAGGCATAAGAAGCTGACTAATGCCATTGCTACTAGGAACCTCCTCATTAGGACTATTACAGAGCACCCAGCTGGTCCGGTGACTGAGGCCCTTCTGAAGGAAGTCAGGGAAGATGACTTTGGATTGGATGTCTGATTCCTTTTGCTTGTATTTCTTTCCTTTTGATGTACTTTTTCTTTTTGTTGTTGTATTTTTGACCCACCATGGGCATGTATTGTAAGCGGACTATGTATTTTCATCATTTGTAATATATCAGTTTGTTTTATTTTGGTGGGCTTTCTCTCAACATCATCAAGCATTTCCTCGAGGTCTGGAAAGGTCAAAACCAAAGAACCAAACCGGATACCTTGGAAGACAAATAAGCATATTGCATTGCATACTAACATTTTCTTTGTTTTGTAGGTTTTTGTTTGTTATTTTATTTCTCACTTTGTTGTGGTTTCAAGAAACATTGCTCGTCGCAGAGTGATCCCTGTCAACCGAACGCACCGGTACCAAACGCGAAACAACCTTCCAGGCATTCAAATGGATCAGGTACAGCAGGACCTGAACGAAGTAAGAAATCAAATGGCAAACGAAAGGGTCGAGATGAGAAACCAAATGACCCAGTTTATGGCTGTGATGACTGGCTTAGCAAAGAGCCAGGAGAGGCTGAGAGAGCTGGTAGAAAGGCAGACACCTGAAGAGCCCCACCCTGGAACAGGAGGAACTAGCAATAATGAACGCGGGCAGCCTAACATTGACCCACCAGAGTTCGGGCCCCATTTGAACCCAGATGTTAATATCCCAAGGAATATTCAAGGAAACACTGTTGCAGGAAGGATCTTGCAAGAAGATCCTCAGGAGGAGAAGTTCACAGTTATTGGGGCTGGGGATGAGGTGTATGACCGAAGACTAGATGAGATTGCTGAAAAGCTGAGATCCTTGGAATCCTATAATTCTTTAGGCTTTGACGTAATGGATATGGGGCTGGTAGATGGGGTGAGGATTCCCCACAAATTCAAACCCACATGCTTTGAAAAATATAATGGTACCTCTTGCCCACGTACTCATCTGCATTCTTTCTTAGGAAGTCTCAAGGCTTATACCATGGACGAGAAGTTATGGATGTTCTATTTTGAGGACAGCCTGACTGGAGCATCAAGATAATGGTATTCGCATCTGACAAGGGCCACTATAAGATGTTGGAAAGACTTGGCCTAAGCCTTCATCCGGCAATACCAGTACAACCTAGACATGGCTCCCAATAGAACTCTTCTAATGGGCATGTCTCAGTCTTCAAGGGAAAGCTTTCGGGATTATGCTCAGAGGTGGAGACAGCTTGCTGTTGCTGTCCAGCCACCCATGTCTAAAAGAGAAATGGCAGACATGTTGATGAACACCTTGCAAGGAACTTATATTGACAGACTTGCTGCTTTCTCTTCCACCAGTTTTGTCGATGTAGTTATAGCTGGTGAGAGAATTGAGAGTCTTTTGAAAATGGGCAAAATCTCTGACAATGGTATAGTGATCAGTGATATTTAGTTGTAGTGTTCAAGCCGGTTTTCAGTGTCCTTTGAGTCTAATTTTGTTCGTTTGAAGTATTTCGTTCATGTTTCGTCGTAGTTTTCTTAATGTAGCATGCAAGTTAGTTTTAATCGTTTTATTCTGTTTTTATCTTTGGTATGGGTTATGTGGTTGTTTTTGATGTGTTTTCAGGTCAATATGTAATCGGTTGTTCGACGCGTCCGAAGAGATGATCCAAGCATGAAAAATGACAGCAAAATGGGATGTCAGAGGCACAACACGGGTGCCAGTGTTGTACAACACGTCCCATGTTGTGAATACCAGAAGAAAAAGGAGACTTGTAGAGAAAATGAGAAAATCAGTGTTGTGACACGGGTGCCCGTGTTGTACAACACGGCCCGTGTCATAGAATCTGATGAAGAGGCCACATTGTGATGAACCAGAGGCACAACACGGGTGCCCGTGTTACACAACACGGCCCGTGTTACACAACACGACCCGTGTTGTGAAGACCAGAAGAAAATCTTGCCTTTTGTTGCTGCAAGGGTATTCCGGACTTTTCGCGGTGTTTTGGAAGACTGATTTATATTTGACGATTATTACTGTAATGAAGCACTTTTTTGATTTGGGGATTTTGGGATTGGAACGAATACGGGAGAAGAAGGATTGATCAAGAGCGGAAGCGATTGACGATCCAACGAATCCTACGTTAATTGTAATGTCTCAATTTTCTTGCTCTGTTTTTATTTCAGTTATGAACATGAGTGGCTAAACCCCCCAATGCCAGGGGGGTGTCCCTGATTTTCTTTATGTAATGACAATTTGAATTCTTCATTTTGAGATTATGCTTTTAAATTCGTTTCTTTATTTTATGCAACGTCCTTAACGCTTTGTCTTTGTTGGAAAATGGGATAATTGATTGTGGTTAGGATTTGGTCTGACCAACCATCCTAACCTTGTTGCATAAATTTTATCGCGATAAATATTACTGAGGAATTGGGATATTTTTGTGAAAACCTTTTTATGTCAGAATTATTGCTTGATATTCTTCTTTGACCGTTGAGGAATCAAGGTCGAGGAAGAATACCAATGGTTTTTCTTTAAAGGAATTTTGGAAAAACATTATCGACTTAGGAAAGACACTTTTTAAAGCATATCTCTGTAAAATTAAGAAACCATTGAGTCATTCCACTACGGATCATACACCGTCCCTGGCATTACTTTCATATTAGTAAAAACTCTTTGTTTTAGTCTACGTTTTAATAACTTTAGTTTATTCAATCTAGAATCAAACCTTTAAACCATAACTTTTGTCCAATTGAAATTAATCATTAAGAACTTATTTTATTAAGCAATCCTTGAGATCGATATTTGGGGTTCCTCCCTTCTATTACTACATCGGTAAAAATAGTACACTTGCTATTTTCCGATCAAGTTTTTGGCGCCATTGCCGGGGACTGCCAAAGAACTAAGTTGTTTGTGTTATATCAATTGGAATTTTGTTGCTCTGCGACTAAAATTTTACTTTTTTTCTCTGTATATCATTTTAGTGTTATTGAAATTTTGTTTTCTAACTCGTGTCTAACTGTTTATGCGAGGTCAGGCCTCAGCTAAATTTTCTTTTGACACAGAACCAGAAAGAGCTTTGCACGAGAGACGCCGCAAGGCAAGAATTGATAGTCTGGCTAAGACTGGTTCAAGTGTCCCGTATCAGGAAACTGAGGACTATATATTCGTTCACTCGGAGCACAGTGACTCTGATTCAGACAGAGAAACTGATCCAGAATTCAACAACATGGCAGGGAATCAACCTGTTGCAGAGAGACTCTTAGGGGATTACGGAGGGGCAAATGCTCAACCTAACAGGATGACGATTGTTAATCAACCGGTGAATGTAGAACACTTTCAGTTGCATCCATCTACTATCCGCCAGTTAGAGAGCAAGCCTTTCTCCGGAAGAATCAATGAGGATGCAAATAAGCATCTTCAGAGATTTCTTACTACCACAACTTCTTTGAAGATCGAAGTTCATTCAGAGGAGGCAAAACGACTTGTGATGTTTC
This sequence comes from Lathyrus aphaca, assembly GCA_963966055.1. Classification (NCBI taxonomy): domain Eukaryota; kingdom Viridiplantae; phylum Streptophyta; class Magnoliopsida; order Fabales; family Fabaceae; genus Lathyrus; species Lathyrus aphaca. The sequence continues at coordinate 389,266,639 of OZ014522.1, read as the reverse complement.
CATTCACACTTACTGACGATGCAGAAGAGTGGTTCTACTCTCTTCCCGCAGCGAGTATCACAACATGGCAAGAGATGGAAACAACTTTCCTTAATGAATACTTTCCTGCTTCAGTGTTCATCCGGAAAAGATATGATATAGTCAATTTTAAACAAAAAGAGGGTGAATCACTTGGAGATGCTTATAAAAGATTCAAAAGGTGTTTGACTTCGTGTCCTACTCATAATATGGACGCGATCGAGCAGATGCAAAACTTTGTGAATGGGTTGCGACTCAAGACAAAGCAGCTTATTGATACTGCTGCAGGTGGCTCAACAAACTTTTCAACAGCCACAGGTATTAAAAGAATCATAGAAGCCATTGCTGCCAATGAACACCTTGAATTATATGATCGCACAGTGAGTCAACCAGATGGAAAAATTGATCTAAAGATGACAGAGCAGGTTGTAAAAATGGAAGATCAAATTGCCGCAGAAGTTGAAAGAAGGTTAAAGAAGATGAATCTGGGAACTCAAACAGTTGCTCAGGTTGAACCCGTTCAAGCGGTGATTTGCGAGATATGTTGTGGACCTCACTTTTCCATGCACTGTTTGGCAACTCAAGAACAGGTTGAACAGATTAATATGTTGAGGCAGAACAATCCGTATGCCAACACGTATAATCCGGGGTGGAAAAATCACCCAAATTTCTCTTAGAAAGATCATCAAGGGAACATCCAAAAACCGGTTCAAGGCCAACAACAGTATCAGCCCCAGCAACAACCATATCAGCCTCCAGTATCAAGAAAAGCTGATTGGGAAATTGCCATTGAAAAGATGGCAGCTCACAATTGTCAATTTCAAGAAGAAATAAGGAGTAACTTCAAGAATATTGGAGCCTCTATAAAGAATCTTGAAGTGCAAATGAGCCAAATTGCCCAACACCTCGCCATTCCACAAACTCCAGGGACCCTTCCTAGTGCTACTGTAACAAATCCTAGAGATAATCACAAAGTAAATGCAGTCACAACGCGAAGAGGTAAAGTTAGTGAGAAGGTTCAAGAAAATTCTGAAGGTAAAAGTCAAATGATTGAGGTGGAACTGGAAATCAAAGAAAATGAAGAGGTTGATAAAGAAAAAGAAGTTACCCCAGCACCGGACATCAAAGAAAAAGCGGTTGAACCGAAACCAGTGGTCAAACTTCCATATCCTACAAGAAACAAGAAGAAAGGGCAGCAAGAAAAGAATTTTGAGAAATTCCTTGACTTGTTCAAAAAGCTGGAGCTGAATATTCCATTGCTTGAAGCACTTGAACAAATGCCCACTTATGCCAAGTTCATGAAAGATATCATTGCTAAAAAGAGGACTATGGGAACTGAACCTATTATTCTAACCGAAACTTGTAGTGCTATTTTGCAGGGACTAAAGATTTCGGTGAAGAAAAAAGATAGAGGAGCTGTCACCATCCCATGCACTATCGGTGATCGATCGTTCAAGAGAGCTCTCATTGACTTGGGAGCGAGCATCAGTTTAATGCCTTTATCCATCTATAAAAAGTTGGGTATTGGTGTTGTTCAAGACACTAGGATGACTCTCCAATTCGCGGACCATTCGGTGAAGCGGCCATATGGAGTTGTCCATGATGTCCTGGTTAGAGTGGACAAATTTGTGTTTCCGGTTGACTTTGTGATCCTTGAAATGCCTAAAGATGAAGAAATTCCCTTGATTTTGGGAAGACCTTTCTTAGAAACCGGGAGAGTCATGATAGATATGGAAGGGGGAACACTAACGTTGAAGGTGTACGATGAAGAGTTGAAAATTGATGTTAGGAACACTTTGAAGTATAAAGATGATGTGGGCACTAGTAGTAACATACAAGTGTTAGAACAAATGGAAGCTAGTGAGCATCTAGAAAGTGTGTCCCAATTGCCTCTAGAGAGGGTGCTGAGTATGCCCATTTTTGAAGATGATAAGGAAGTTGGAGATAGTGATATGGAAGTGGTAGCTATGCTTGAAACTCAACCTATCCTTAAAAGAGTTAGAATGCACCGGTGGGAAGAGTTGAGACAACCTATAACGGTTGATGAAGGCAAAGACAAGCCAAAAATACCAGAATTGAAGCAACTACCCGAGAATCTCAAATATGTCTTTCTTGACACGGAAGAAAAATGTCCCGCTATTATTAGCGCTAATTTGAAAGGTATGCAAGAAGACAAGTTAATTGAAGTCCTTAAGAAATTCAAGAGAGCGATTGGGTGGAAGATTGAAGACCTTAAAGGTATAAGTCCTACGGTGTGTATGCATAAAATACTTATGGAAGAAGATCACAAACCGGTCGTGCAACCCCAAAGGAGATTGAATCCGGTGATGAAGGAGGTAGTGCGAAAAGAAGTTGTTAAGCTATTGGATGCAGGATTAATCTATCCTATATCCGATAGTGCTTGGGTGAGTCCGGTACATGTGGTGCCCAAAAAGGGGGGAACAACTGTTATAACAAATGAAAAGAATGAGTTGATTCCTACTAGAACTGTTACTGGATGGAGAGTGTGCATTGATTATAGAAGATTGAATTTGGCTACGAGAAAGGACCATTTTCCGTTGCCATTCATTGACCAAATGTTGGAAAGACTAGCGGGACATGATTACTATTGTTTTCTTGATGGTTACTCCGGATACAATCAAATTGCTGTTGGACCGGAGGACCAAGAGAAAACGGCGTTTACATGTCCCTATGGCATTTTTGCATATAGAAGGATGCCATTTGGGCTATGTAATGCCCCCGCTACATTCCAAAGATGCATGACATCCATTTTTGCGGATATGCTAGAAAAACACATGGAAGTGTTCATGGACGATTTCTCCGTGTTCGGATCCTCATTTGATCACTGTTTGTCTAACCTTTCACTTGTTTTGCAGCGATGTCAAGAAAGCAATCTAATATTGAACTGGGAAAAATGTCATTTCATGGTGCGAGAAGGCATTGTTCTTGGTCACAAGATCTCACAAAAAGGGATCGAAGTTGATCAAGCCAAAGTGGAAGTGATCTCGAAGTTGCCACCGCCGATTAATGAGAAAGGTATAAGAAGCTTCTTGGGACATGCGGGTTTTTACCGCAGGTTCATAAGAGACTTCACGAAGATAGCTAAACCTTTAACTACCTTGTTGGTTAAAGATAAGGCTTTTGTTTTCAATAAGGAGTGCATCGATGCTTTTGAAACACTTAAAAAGGAATTAGTGTCTGCACCTATTGTTATTGCTCCTGATTGGTCCCTACCCTTTGAGATTATGTGCGATGCTAGTGACATTGCGGTAGGGGCTGTTCTTGGACAGCGAAAAGGGAAATTGCTTCATGTGATTTATTATGCTAGTCATGTTTTGAACCCCGCACAGATAAACTATGCAACTACCGAGAAGGAGTTGCTAGCGGTTGTGTATGCCTTCGATAAATTCAGGCAATATCTGTTGGGTTCAAAAGTGATTGTTTACACTGACCATGCTGCTTTGAAATATATTTGCTAAGTAGGATTCAAAGCCCAGGCTGTTGAGGTGGATTTTACTCCTCCAGGAATTTGATGTGGAGATCCGTGACAAGAAAGGGTGTGAAAACACTGTTGCAGATCATCTGTCTCGGATGTCACCAATTGAGGAGACTGAAGAGCAGCGCCCAATAAAGGATGAGTTCGCTGACGAACACATCCTAGCTATTATTGGGGTGCCTTGGTTTGCAGATTATGCAAACTACCTCGTTGGCGGTATTATACCCGACGATTTTGATTCTAACAAAAGGAAAAAGTTTGTTCATGACTGCAGGTTTTACTTATGGGACGATCCGTTTCTCTACAAAAGAGGGGTGGATGGCCTTGTAAGAAGATGTGTACCAGACGAAGAACAAAAAGATGTGCTGAAAGCATGTTCCGACTCTGAGTATGGTGGACATTTCAGTGGTGATCGGACAGCAGCTAAAGTCCTTCAATCCGGACTTTACTGGCCATCTTTATTTAAGGATGCTCAAGAATTAGTGAGAGCGTGTGACAGATGTCAGAGGACTGGGAATATATCAAAAATAAACCAGATTCCCCAAAACTCTATGCTCGAGGTTGAGTTATTCGATGTATGGGGGATAGACTTCATGGGGCCGTTTCCACCGTCGTTCGGAAAAAACTATATTTTGGTGGCAGTGGATTATGTGTCCAAATGGGTGGAGGCTATTGCATTGCCCACCAATGATGCTAAGGTTGTGGTGAGATTCCTGAAAGAGAACATCTTTGCAAGGTTCGGTGTCCTGAGAGCATTAATAAGCGACGAAGGAACACATTTCCTGAATCACCTCATGGAGAAGCTGCTGCAAAAGTACAATGTTAAACACCGGATAGCTACTTCATACCACCCCCAAACAAGCGGCCAAGTGGAGGTGTCAAATAGACAACTGAATCAAATCCTGGAAAAAACAGTGAATGCGTATAGAAAGGATTGGTCTATTAAGTTGGATGACGCTTTATGGGCGTACCGAACGGCTTTCAAAACGCCTATCGGTATGTCACCATATCAACTGGTTTACGGAAAGGCATGTCACCTACCATTGGAACTTGAACACAAAGCTTTTTGGGCGTCTAAGTATCTTAATATGGATTTGTCAAAAGCTGGAAGTTCAAGGATTCTTCAACTTCACGAGTTAGAAGAATTCAGGAATCGGGCGTATGAGAATGCTAAATTTTACAAAGAGCAAACGAAAAAATGGCATGATAAAAGGATTCAAAGAAAAGAGTTTTGGGAAGGACAAATGGTCCTTCTGTACAATTCAAGATTGAAGCTATTCCCAGGCAAACTAAGGTCTAAATGGTCGGGACCTTTTGTAGTTCATAAGGTATTTCCTCATGGAGCTGTCGAAATTAAAAATCAGACCAATGGAGATATTTTCAAGGTGAACGGGCAGAGATTAAAGCCTTACTTCAAAGGACAGACTACTGGTGATGTGAATGTCACTCGTCTTACTCAGTAGGATGACGGATCGTCGAGCCATGCGACGTTAAACGTAGCACTAAGTGGGAGGCAACCCACGATTTTATCATTCTTACTTTTGTTTGTTTCAGTTTTGTAGGTTGTGTGTATCACTGGTTCTGAGAAGGAAGATAAGAAAAATCAAGGAAAATTGAAAAATCAGGGGTGCAACACGGGTGCCCGTGTTGTGCAACACGGCCTGTGTTGCAAAGGGCAGAAGAAGTCTGGTTTTTATGTGAATCTGAAGAAGATCCAGGGATGCAACACAGGTGCCCGTGTTGTGCAACACGGGCCGTGTTGCAACGGCTGAAGAAGAGTTCTTTTTATGAGACTTTGAGGAGATCCAGGGATGCAACACGGGTGTCCGTGTTGTGCAACACGTCCCGTGTTGCAATGTCTGAAGAAGAGTGTTTTTTAAATGGGACTTTGAGGAAAACTAGGGATGCAACACGGGTGCCCGTGTTGGACAACACGGCCCGTGTTGCGCATGCGGGAAGCCAGATTTTGAAATTTTTTTCAACTTCCCAACTTTAATTTAGTGGGTCCCACGTGGTTATTATCATAACTTCTCATTAGTGGCTCATTAACCACTCATTTAGCATAAACTTTCATCTTCTTCAACCTCCATTCTCTTACAAGAACCCTAACCCCATTGTCATTCTTCATAAAAGCTTCATCTTCTCCATAACCCACTCACCAAAACACACTACCCCGTTCACAAAAAGTGTTCCCCATCCCTCCATTGTCACTTCTACGATGACAGATTTCTCTAATCTTTCGATTTTTTTTCGTGTGCTTAATTTGTGCAGGTGAGAACAATGCCTCCTCGAAAGGATACCAGTAAGAGTGTTGTCGAATCTTCTCGCCCCCGTAAGCGAGCACACCGAATGCCTAATGCTCATGGCATTTTGTTTGAGGACCCAGAGCATCAAGCAAAATATTCAAAGTTGGTAAGGCGTAAATTGATACCGGCCCGATATATGTGTAATGAAACTCTTGAGAATCTAGGGCTTAAATTCGAAGTTCATAGAATGTTTCACAGTATTGGCATGCTAAATTTTATGTTGTATGAAGCGCCAACTTTTGAGCGCATAACCTTGGAATTTTTGAGTTCTTTATGTCGCTCCCGATAAATGGGAATGGGCCCAGATAAAGGTACAGACGCGAACGGTCGGCGAGAGGGACAATGAGAACACACAGCCGTGAACTCACTGGAGATGAATAGAGTCGCCAGCTAGGCATTTTTATCCCGGAGGAAAGGCAATGCTGCATAGACCTGGAAAGATATGGATAAGACGGTTGCGAACCAGAGAGACTGAGAAAGGGGGTTGGTTACAACCTGGGAAGGTATTAGCACCCAGATTGTCCGCCGTACTCGACGGGATCCACGCTTAAAAGATTTGTGTTTTAAAGGGGTAGTGTCAGTGCAATTTGTGTGCAAAAGAGCTGGAAAAGGATGTACAGGTGTCAGTGTAAAGGAAGTGAAGTGTAATATATACAGTGTCAGTGTAAGGACAAGGGTGAAATGCTCATGACAATGAGGCTTAAAGAATAATGCTGAAAGGAGGGGGAATATACAGAGACTTTTGTTCGATAACCGTTAAGTTATGCCTACGTATCCTCTCGTGCAATGAGGAAGTCAGAACATCGTAGTTCGACCCAAAGAGACTGATAGATGAATTGACTTGATGAACTGCTTGCTTGCCTATGCTCAAGTGTATGACCTGTCTGGCTCAGGTGCTGACTGTCTTGCATTAGACGGAAGAAGCGAGTTCTCGTTTATGAGTGAATGAGATGAGAAAAGAATCCCGAAGGAGACGATTATTGTTTGTTTTTTGAGTTTTCAGTCTTTTATTGTTTTTGGATTTTGTCATATGTTAATGAGCTTAAGTCTAAAGCAATGGATTTAGTAAACTCATCACATCTTCCCTCTGATTAGGGGTAATGAGAATACCTTAAGTGTGAAGTCAGATTCTCACACTTAATCACCTTTGGTATAGGATTAAGATCATTAACCTACTTGTGATTATTTAGATGTTTTTGGTGTTTTTGTTTAGTGTTGAGTAATGAGGTTAAGCCATAATCATGGATTAAACAGACCCATTACACCATCCTAAAAGAAGGATGATAGATGAGAATGTTTAAGCTGAGGAAAGCTCCTTAACTTAACCCATGATTAGGGATTAAACTCATGACAAAACAAAGCCTTTATTAAGTGGATTTTATTTAATGATATGATGATGAAGTGTTTTTTATGATTTGTAAGACAACTTGAGGGGGACTTGTCCATTAACACTAGGGTTAGTCCTTCTTAACCAATTAAGGAAGAATTAGAACCCTAATGCAAGGCCCAAGTTACAAGTGTGATGTCTTGATAATTATTAAGTGAATTGATTAAGGGATTTAAACACATTAAGGGTTTAATACTTAGGATTAAAGTTATACACTCCATCCTAAGAGAAGGATGCAGGCATAAGCTTAATCACAAAGTCTTAAAACCTTTAGGGTTTAGTCCCTGATTAGGAGGTGAGAAGAGAGGACTCAAAGAGAGACACAAAGGTAAAACTATGGGGGGACTAATCAAAACCCTAATTCATTATCATGCTTGGATGATCCTAAGGTTTGTGAGGTTAAACAAGAACAGATCTTCAAAGGAGCCACCAGGAAGCAGATGAACAGGATCAAGAGAAGCAAAGTGACTTGCTTCATTCAAGAAGTCAAGTCACTTGAAGAAAGAAGGTGGGAGGAACAAGAATGAGCAAGCTCAAACTCAAACACAAACATAAATGCAGCAATGGATGCAAGAGAGATGAAAAGAAAAGTTATGAGAAGTGAAGGCAAATTCACTTCCCAAGTTTACTTACCACCTGAAATGTTAGAAAGAAATGCAATGCAATGCAAGATGAGGTGAAATGGTATGATGCAAAGCAAAACCAGAAGCATTTTGATGATGATTATGATGTTATGAGGTGCTGCAAACATGAGACAAGGCATGGGGATGTTCATACAAGATTATGAATGCAAATGATGCAAGTTAAGGAGCATGAACAAGCATGAAATGTTATGAATCATACAAGACAAATGACATAGCAAATATGTAATGCAATGGTCAAACATGCTTTCTATATGTCTTAAGATGTCAAATGGATCACAAGAATGCACAAAATGCAAAGACAAGTCATGTTATGCAAGGAAATGCAAGAAGGATGCAAGAGAAATCCCAAATTAGGGTTCAATGGATCAAGCAACAAACAAAAACCCAAAACAGAAGCAAACCCTAAGATAAAAAATGGAAAATGGCACCCAAAGAAACCCTAAACCTATAATGAACCACTGCCCAAAGGGGAACTCTCAACTCTCAACCAAACTCAAGTTATGAATTTTCTAAGTTATTAGGGTTTTTTGGGGTTCTAAACAAAAGAAATGCCAAACAAATGGAAAATGCAAGATCAAATCATGGCCATTTTATCTTAGAAACTACATGCTAAACATAAAACAATGCAAGAAGAATAAATGTCTCAACCTTCTCCAATAGGCAGAAATGAATTTTTGAACTTGTGATCAAAATAATGCACAAAATATGATTTAATTCAATGAAAAATTCTTAAAGTGCATCAAGATCAAAAAAGAAATTTGGTTTGAAGGTTGGACAATGTTTCTAAATGTCTTAGAACATTTCATGAATTTTTTTGTAATTTTTAAATACCTAAAAGTATTTTTAATTAATTAATTTCCATTAATCAATTAAAAATAATCTTTTAAATATTTAAAAATACTTTTTTAATGATGAAAAATAAAATAAAAATATTTTTGTGTCATAAAAATTATTAAAACTCAGAGGAAAAAGTTTCATAATTTTTAGGAATTTTTAACTATTTTTAATAAATTAAACAAAACAAAATAAAAAGAAAATGAAATAAAAAACAAAGTATGCAGTATGAGTGGCTGTGATGGAGAGTTGAATGATCAAAGGGCCCTGCACGCAAGTCAACAAGACTGGGGGTCAGCTCAATCTAAGGCCCAGGTTCAAAATTTCAAAACGCGCGTGATCTAATGGCTGTGGTTGCAAGTTAACTTAATTAAACAGGATTAATTTAATTAAACAAAATTAGGGTTTAATGACCCATCTGATCCGTCCATGAGCGCGCGGGAAACAGCATCCAAGGGACCACATTTGAAGTTTGCTAATTAATGATACTTAGCCCTAATTACACTCAGGCGACCGGAGATGAGCTCCGGTCGTCTTCTCCGGCCATACCAAAACCCTAGCTTCTTATCTAGGCCACCCCAAGCCAAATTAAATGCCCAGAAACAACCCCCACACTTCCTACAACTCAAATCCATGATCAAACATCATTTTACTGGCAAGAACAGCTTGAATCGAAACAAAACAAAAATGGGGCCAAACTTTCAGACACCTGTAAAATGCTCATTTTTCCACCATTTTTGATTCTAAACATATCACCATGATCCTCAAAGCATGCACTTTCACTTTACAACAAAAAATCAAAGCTTTGAGAAAGAAGTTTCATGGCCATACCTGAGGTGACAACTCCTGTTTCTGGGCTTTCAGAGCAGTTTCTTGATGCAAGCTAGCTCCAATGACTCCCCTGGTTCTAATGGCAAGCTTGAAATGAGCTTTAGCAAGCTATTTCAAGAGGTACCAAACTGATATAGCAGAAAGTGAGCTTTGTGTACAGGCTGTTTTAAGTCAATGTGATGGGTGGTTTGGACTCCTTTGAGTGTTTCTGATTTGTTGGTGAAGAGAAATGATGTGTTTGCTGGCTGGATAGTGAGATTCGAAGAGAACTGGTTCTGAGGGTGGGGAATGGTGAAGCTCAGGTCAGGCTTGTTTCAGGCTTGAACTTTGGTGGTTTCAGGTCTATGAAGTGTGGTGAGATGAATGGTGAAGAGGGTTTGAATGTTTGCAAGCTGTGTAGGCAGATTCGAAGCAACTTGCAATTGGGAGTGTTTTTGTGAATGTTGTGAATGAGTGTGTTTCAGGCTTGCCTTGTACATGAAATGGCTTGCAAATTGTCCACATAACTCTCTCTCATTGGTCAGTTGATTGGACATGTGCTTTATTGATTGGTAAGTTAACTTTTGCAAAAAGTCAAATAATGTGTAAGAGAAGCATGGCTCATGATCTAGGCAAGTACATGGGCATGGGCTGGCGCAGCAAGGTGAGGTGAGAGGCTAGCAAAGCTCAGCATCCAAGGCTGCAAGTGGTAGGAAGCATGATCATGAGTTTTGCAACTTGTGACATTTTGGTTCACATGTGATTCTTTTGCATAACCAAACATAAACCATAGGCATTCTTGGTTCAATTCTGATTTTTATGACTTAGATAATGTTTATGTAATGGTTTGAAATGAATTAGAAGTCACATAATGCATTGGTTCATGACTTTGCAAAATTTCCAAATGGGGCATGCCTTGAAAATTAATGATTTTAGCCAACTTTGCCTTGCCATAACTTTTGATCCAAGAAGAGTTTGATCATGTTCTTGTAATTTTTGAAAAGGGAAAGATGAGATCTACAACTTTCATGACCAGAGTTTTTCCATTTGAAGCCTTTTTGAATCATGAATCAAGGCTTGAAAAATGACCTAAAATGATGCATTCTTGAAAAGTCAACTATGCCCAAAAAGTCAACATTTGCAAAAACCCTAAATTCTTGATTTTTATGAACTTCAAACTTCTCCCATGATCAAATAAAGATCATATACACTCAAAATGATGAAGATCACCCATTGGTTGGGTCATTGGGGGCCTCAGATGCCCTGATTTTACACTGACTTGTCTGAAAAGTCAACTCTTGATCAGATGACTTCCCCATGGAATTTCTTCATGAAAATTGATATGCATACTCCCTATACCATATAGAGATCAATGGAAACAAGAATGACCAAAAAATTTGGGGTTATGGCCTCTGAAACCAAAACCCTAATTTTCAGTCAACTGTGCAGTCTAACCTGGCTCTGCATCCACTCAAACCCTAGTTCTTGTGATTATTTGACATTCTTGACTTTGAAAGGATATAATATGATGCTTGAACACACATAGACCCCTTTGAAGTGATTGTTGGCCTTTGGAGTGGCTCAAGAAGCTCTTGGATTGCTCAGATCACAAACCCTAGATGCAGATGACTTTGAATCTATGCAGTGAATCAAAAATGTGATATGAGATGGTATGAGTGAGTTTATGCATATGAGGAGATCACAAGCCATGGTGTGAATGGGTGAGGGCAAATTTGGGGTGTTTACAGCTGCCCCTATTCAAACATGAGTTAGCTGTGCAGGTTGCAAGCAACGGCTTAACAGGCCAAACAAGATAACTTGTGGTTGAATACCAAAGACAGTCCAAAATTTGCACTCACAGAAATGAAGAAGAAAAGGGATGTAGATTGTAAAAGCAAATAAAGTATATTGTAAAGTGTGGGCGACGGAGGACGACCGTCGAGCAGAGGACGACTGCTGGGTAAATAGCAATGACGGGGACGGCCGACATGCTGGGGATAAAAGGTAGAGCCCAGACGGGGACGGCCGACTAGCTGGAAAAAGTAAGATATCATGATGGGGACGGCCATCGAGATAAAGCTGTAAAATTCTCTGGGGATCAATGAAACATGACGGGGACGGCCATCAAGTTCATAAAGGTAAAGTAACCAACGATGGGGACGGCCATCGGGTTAAAAGGAAAAGGGACCACGACGAGGACGGCCATCGGGTTAAAGAATAAATGAAATAAACAGATGATGGGGTACGGCCATCAAAGGTGAAGGACGATCACCTAGCAGGGGACGGCTGCTCTGTTGGGGATAAAAGAAATATGATGGGGACGGCCATCAAAGGTGGAGGACGACCACCTGGCAGGGTACGGCTGCCGAAGATATCAATGATGGGGACGGCCATCGGACGAGCATGATGGAGGACGACCATCAAGAAGTGGAGGACGACCACTCAGCAGGGGACGGCTGCTCTCGAGGTTTGTCATGACATAGGACGAATGTCAGATAACCAAAATCAACAATGGGGACGGCCATTGGATAAAGTTGATGAAGGACGATCATCAAGAGGTGGAGGACGACCACCTAGCAGGGGACGGCTGCTAAAAATATCAACGATGGGGATGGCCATCGGATGAGCATGATGGAGGACGACCATCAAGAAGTGGAGGACGACCACTCAGCAGGGTACGGCTGCTCTCAAAGGTATCATAACACAGGACGAGTGTTAGATAAAAAAGAAAATTGTTGGCGATCTACTGGGGATATAGTAAACACGGACGAGTATTTACAACCAAGAAGAGAAAGTACAAGTGTTTGGTATTGTGTAGATTAAAGATGCGGACGAGCATCCTTAAGGCTATGACACGGACGGGTATCATATAGAAACAAACTGACACATGTTCAGAGATGATGATACGGACGAGTATCAACTGGTTAACAAGGAACACGGGCGAGTGTTGAATCTGAAGGGACTCTTCTGGGGAATAGTAGACACAGACGAGTATCTATATTCAAGGAGACAAGAGTGTTTGACACGGTGTATGGATTAAAGATGCGGACGAGCATCCCTAAGACTATGATGCGGACGAGTATCATGTAGAAACAAACACTAGATGCAATGCTCTGAGATGATGGTACGGACGAGTACCAACTGGTTAACAAAGAACAAGGACTACTGTCGAATTTGTGGGGATATGAGTGATGATGTATACAAGATACGGACGAGTATCTGTATAAGTGTACCATGAGTAGTGAGTATTGTATTGTATAGATGAATGTTTTAACTGCTGGGGAGAGTGACACGGACGGGTGTCAAAAGAGAAAAGTATAATATTAACAAGTGTATGGGTGATGAAGGTGTTAGCGACTGCGCTGGGGATATGACACGGACGGGTGTCAAGAAAATGTATATATAAGTATATGTGTGGGTGCAAAGAGGATGTCTTTGGCTTTCTGCTGAGATATGACACGGACGGGTGTCATGATGTATCTGTAATACGGGTGATCTTGTTTGTAAAGAGTGTTCTGGCGACTTTACTGGGGAATGATGACACAGACGGGTGTCAAAATGAGTATATACTGGTGTTTAAGTTGGAGAGGCAACTGCTTTTGCTGGGACCCTGGTGGGGATTTTTTGTGTATTGTATTCTGTATGCCGACAGATTGTCAATATTTACAAGTGTTCAACTCACAACATGACTTATGATTATGCTATGCATTTGATTTTTGCCGTAATGCTCCGTATTAGACGGAATGCTACGCTCTGAGGGGATAATATGATGCGAATGCTATGATTATGCAAAGGAGCAAAGATCCGGGATTCGGATCCCGTCGCTGCGAAGATCTCTGGCTGATCTGCTTGAAACGGACATCCCAGCTGGGGATGAGATCACTGGTAGATCTGATGATGTATCTGTTCGGGGATATAGGTCACTGATTGACATATCCTTACAATACGGGACCCAGCTGGGGTTTGTAGAAGCTTTCTCCCTCTCTGTTGTGACCTCTTCATGCGTTGCTCTTCTGGATAGAGGCTGAAGATTCTGTGGGGAGATGATTCCCTGACTCCTGTATTCAGCTGAGGATGACACGGCAACTCGGCTGGGGGAATTGTGAGAGGCAACTCAGCTGGGGAGAGCAACAAGTGGCAACTCAGCTGGGGATAGAGCATTTCGGATGCCGAGATTGAGTGTGTGTTGATTTGGCAACTTTGCTGGGGAAGTGGGCACTCTCCAGTGTCACGTGGAAGACAGACCGAGTTGATAATGATTCGCCAACTTGCTGAGACGTAACCTGCATGCCCCAGGTTGCGTTCTGGATACCTGCAATCCTGCAAAGGTAAGGAAACGTACAAAAGGTCCCGAGGTATCCCTTACTAGATTCCGTCATAGGAGTTAAGTACTTTCGAGAGTAATCATATTCCCTGCAAGCATGTGTTTTATATTTTTTTTTATTTTTAGAGAAAGGCATCTGTACTTATGCAATTGTATTTTTTAGAGATATCAGACAACTCTTTGCAAAACATAAATGCAAAAAACGAAACATGACCGAAAATCTGATTTTATTAATTCATGTGCCCTGAATTGGCGAGATACAGTCAAAGAAACAAATCCCCTGAAATGAGGAGATTGTTACAAATGGAGAAACAAAATGCTGGCGATGTTGACGACGCTTTCGAGGAGCTTCCTCTTCCGCTATGACTCGTATGACAATGACGTTCTTCTCGTCTTGCTTTCTGAAGAAAGTTGATTCTGATTGAAGCTTGATTCCGTCGAAGCTTTCTAAGTTGTAAGTGATACGGACGAATTCAGAATGCAGTTGTTCGCTTATTCCCTTATTTTGCATGGATCGCCCTTTCGGGTTTTCAATCCATCGGGATACCCATTTTTGCCTGAGTTGTCCAATGCGGCTTTTCAACTCAGCGGGTGTACATTTTTCATTTATTTCCCTTATTTTTGCCCGAGTCTTTCATTCTGTTTTTTGACTCGCCGGGATGCCCTATTTTTGCCTGGACTTACATTCTGTTTTTATGTCCAGCGGGTCATTTTATGCGAAGTATTTTTTAACTGCATCTGAATTCACAGGGGACGGGAAATCTTCACCATCCATGGTGCTGAGCATCAGCGCTCCACCAGAGAAAACTTTCTTTACAACGAATGGTCCTTCATAATTTGGAGTCCATTTGCCCCTGTGGTCTGTATGAGGAGGGAGGATTCTTTTCAGCACAAGATCTCCCACTTGGTACTCTCGGTGCCTGACTTTCTGATCGAAGGCCCTCTTCATTCTCTTCTGATATAACTGCCCATGGCAGATTGCAGCCAATCTTTTCTCTTCGATCAGACTCAGTTGTTCGAATCGGGACCGAACCCATTCTGCTTCACTCAGTTTAACATCCATTAATACCCGTAGGGAGGGTAATTCAATTTCAACAGGTAGGACTGCTTCCATACCATACACAAGCTGATACGGTGTTGCCCCAGTGGACGTCCTGATTGACGTGCGGTACCCATGCAAGGCAAACGGTAGCATTTCATGCCAGTCTTTGTATGTGATTACCATCTTCTGCACAATCTTCTTGATATTCTTATTTGCTGCCTCAACAGCGCCGTTCATCTTTGGCCTGTAAGGAGAAGAATTGTGATGTTGGATCTTGAAGTCCCGGCACAGCTCTTCCATCATTTTGTTGTTCAAGTTGGAACCATTATCAGTAATGATTCGCTCGGGCACTCCATACCGACAGATGATGTCTCTCTTCAGGAATCGGGCTACCACTTGTCTTGTAACATTTGCATATGAGGCTGCTTCAACCCACTTGGTGAAATAGTCGATGGCGACCAGGATGAATCTGTGGCCATTCGAAGCAGTTGGCTCAATCTTGCCGATCATATCAATGCCCCACATGGCAAAGGGCCACGGTGAAGACATGATGTTCAGAGGATTGGGAGGCACATGCACCTTATCTGCATAGATCTGGCATTTGTGGCATTTTCTGGCGTAAGCACAACAGTCTGCATCCATTGTGATCCAGTAATAGCCTGATCTTAACAACTTTTTAGCCATTGCATGTCCTCCAGCATGGGTACCAAAAGATCCTTCGTGCACTTCGTGCATCAACAAATCTGCTTCCGTCTTGTCAACACATCGGAGGAGTACCATATCAAAGTTCCTTTTGTATAAAGATCCATTAGTGTTCAGAAAGAAACTTCCAGCAAGCCTCCTCAAAGTCTTTTTATCATTGGAAGATGCCCCAGGTGGGTATGTCTGATCCTCCAAGAAGCACTTAATGTCATGGAACCAAGGCTTATCATCTTTTACAACATCCGCTGCAAATACATATGCAGGTCTGTCGAGTCTGGACACTGAAATCTGAGGTACAAAGTTGGCAGCTTGAACTTTGATCATGGATGAAATGGTAGCAAGAGCATCTGCAAACTGATTCTCGTCCCGAGGGATATACTCAAGCTTGACTGTTGTGAAGAAAGTCAGTAACCTTCTTGTATAATCCCTGTAAGGTATCAGATGATCCTGGTGTGTGTACCATTTCCCGTTGGTCTGATTGACTACCAAAGCTGAATCTCCGAATACGGTCAATGTTTTGATCCTGAGGTCAATGGCTTCCTCAAGACCCATAATGCAAGCTTCGTATTCAGCTTCGTTGTTAGTGCAGTTGAAAGTGAGTTTTGCCGAGAAAGGCATGTGAACTCCTTTAGGTGTAATGAGTACTGCACCAACACCACGACCATTCATGTTAACAGCCCCATCAAACATCATAGTCCATTCTTCCTCCGGGTCAGGCCCTTCGGTGTGAGTAGGCTCCTCGTGATCTTTTGCTTTAATGAACATGATGTCCTCATCAGGGAAGTCAAACCTCATAGGCTGGTAGTCATCAATGGGTTGCTCAGCAAGATATTCAGATAGTACACTGCCCTTGATGGCTTTCTGAGATGTGTACTGTATGTCGTATTCTGTAAGGATCATTTGCCATCTTGCAACCCGTCCGGTAAGAGCTGGCTTCTCGAAAATGTACTTAACTGGATCCATCTTTGAGATTAATAAGGTAGTGTGGGTCAACATATACTGTCTCAGTCGGCGAGCAGCCCACGCTAAAGCACAGCAAGTTTTCTCGAGCAGTGAATAACGCTGTTCACAGTCGGTAAACTTTTTGCTTAGGTAGTATATTGCATACTCTTTTCGACCAGACTCGTCATGCTGGCCCAGCACACACCCCATTGACTCTTCTAATACTGTCAAGTACATAATCAGAGGTCTTCCTTCAACTGGCGGCATGAGGATTGGAGGTTCTTGTAAGTACTCTTTGATCTTGTCAAAAGCCTTCTGGCAATCTTCGTTCCACCTGACCGTTTGCTCCTTTCTTAACAGCTTGAACAAGGGTTCGCAGGTTGCTGTAAGGTGAGATATGAACCTTGAAATGTAGTTCAATCGACCTAAGAACCCTCGAACTTCTTTCTCAGTTTTCGGTGCAGGCATCTCTTGGATGGCTTTGACTTTATCAGGGTCAACTTCAATCCCTTTTTCGCTTACAATAAATCCCAGCAGCTTACCGGATCGCACCCCGAATGTGCATTTGTTGGGGTTCAACTTCAGTTGATACTTCCTCAGACGCTTGAACAACTTCAGCAGATTCACCAGGTGATCTTCCTCTGTAAGGGACTTGGCGATCATGTCATCCACATAACATTCTATTTCCTTGTGGATCATATCGTGGAACAATGTCACCATAGCCCGTTGATATGTGGCACCAGCATTCTTCAGTCCGAATGGCATCACTTTGTAACAAAACGTGCCCCAAGGTGTAATGAATGTTGTCTTCTCCATGTCCTCAGGTGACATCTTGATCTGATTATATCCTGAAAATCCATCCATGAAGGAGAATACCGAGAACTGAGCCGTGTTATCCACCAATACATCAATATGAGGTAATGGGAAGTCATCTTTCGGGCTGGCTCTGTTCAGATCCCGGTAGTCAACACACATTCTTACTTTGCCATCTTTCTTAGGCACAGGTACTATGTTAGCAACCCACGGCGGATAGCTAGTTACAGCAAGGAACCCGGCGTCCCATTGCTTTTGTACCTCTTCCTTAATTTTCATAGCCATGTCTGGGCGAGTTCGGCGTAGCTTCTGTTTGACTGGTGGGCATTCTTCCCTTAGAGGCAGCTTGTGCACAACAATGTCGGTATCCAACCCTGGCATGTCTTGATACGACCAAGCAAACACATCGACATACTCTTGAAGCAGATCTATCAGTTGTCTCTTTACTGAGTCTTGCAGGCAGGCCCCGATTTTAACTTCTTTCACGTCTTCGTCTGTACCAAGATTAATCACTTCAACCTCCTCCTGGTGAGGGGTAATGACCTTTTCCTCTTGTCTCAACAACCTGGCTAGTTCTTCAGGAAGCTCATATTCTTCATCAACCCCTTCATCAGCTTGATTGATTGGATTGTCAAAGTCATACGATGTCATAGCCGTGCTGTTGTCGGTGCTGTCTGGAAGGCACACTCTGCAAGGGTTAAGTTTGTTCATTTTAGTGATCGATTTTAATCTTGCTTTAGAAAAAAGTGAGATGAAGTTATCATTTTGAAAACACTGCCATTTATTTTTTGTACAAAAAGAAAAATGGAAAAACAGTGAACAAAAAGAAAAAGATTCGTTTGCAAAAAGATGTCTGATATTTCATTAATTGATCTTGTTTGCACAAAAAGTACAGATGGCCCGATTACAAAATGAGTCTTGTCATCTTGGGCAAGATGCAAGACTTTGATGCATGCTTATAAAATACAGGAAATAATAATTACTCTACATGAGTAACTCTTATAATTTCCTGGGAAGACCAGTTCGAGACACTGCTCCCCGGGATCTTTGGACGAATCCAATTCTCCAGATTGCGCTCCTCTTCCAGCTCGTCTTCCAAACAGTTGATAGCATCAGGGGTAAGCATCCCCCCACTGACAAAACCAGGCTCTGCAGCAGCCTTTGCTTGATGTTGAGTTGGTCTGTAACCCAACCCACATTTGTCCTTCTTCTCCTCCACAGCTAAGACCTTGCCCCAGCCTAGGGCAGTTCCTTCTTCAACAACCTTCCGGGCTTGTTGGTAAGATGACATGGAGATACCTGATACAGCAGATGCTTCATTGACATTCAAGGCTTCAAAACCTTGGCTCATTGTCTCATGGATCTCTCCATCCATCTCAATGTATTTATAAGTAGCCAGATGGCTAACGAAAATATCCTCTTCCCCACAGATTGTGACAACTTGGCCCTCCCACTCAAATTTTAACTTTTGGTGAAGGGTAGACGTTATTGCGCCGGCGGCGTGAATCCAGGGTCTACCCAACAAACAGCTGTAGGCGGGCTGAATGTCCATCACATAAAAGATAGTTTTAAAGGTCTGTGGGCCAATTGTCACAGGTAGCTCAATCTCTCCCAGAACCGATCTCTTCGAACCATCAAAGGCTCGTACCACCAGGTTGCTGGGTCTCAATGCCAATCCATCATATTCTAACTTCACCAGAGCCTTCTTTGGTAAGACATTCAGGGAAGATCCTGTGTCCACCAGCACATGAGAAAGGACAACTCCTTTGCATTCCATGGTTATGTGCAAGGCTTTGTTGTGGTTGCGACCATCCGCTGTCAAGTCAGAATTGGTAAACCCTAGCCCATTGCTAGCAGTAACATTTCCAACCACAGTTTCCAATTGGTTGACAGTAATCTCCTCAGGCACGTAAGCTGCGTGCAAGACCTTGAGTAGTGCATTCCGATGGGCTTCGGAGCACATAAGCAGTGAGAGGATAGAGATTTTGGATGGCGTCTGGTGAAGTTGATCCACAATTTTGTAATCACTCTTTTTGATGATTCTCATAAACTCATCAACTTCCTGATCGAACGGTGTCTTCAAGGCTTCTTTAACAGTTTGATCTTCCTGCACAGGGCTCTTTCCTTTTGCCTTGGCAGCAGCTTCTGCTTCGACAGTAGGTCTTTGAACTTGTGAAGCAAAGAGACGTCCGCTTCGAGTGAAGCCTCCGCCTCCCCCCACATTATCTACTTGTGGTGCAGGTGTTGATGTTTCAAGAGTGATTCTTTTTCCTTCGCAGTACACGTCGGAGCCATAGTGCCAAGGGATGGCCCTATTGCTTTCATATGGTATTGGTCCAGGCACCGTGACAGTGACTGGACTGATTGCTGCTGCTGAAGGGACTGTAATTGTTTGTGGATCATAAAAGATTGTAACTGGTGCTCTGACGGGAGCAGCACCTTCTGAATGGTAGGCGGAGTTATTTTCAGGATCATAGAATATGGTAACAGTGGAGACATCTTCATGATTGATTGCTGGTGTTGCAGGAGGTACTGTTGAAAGGACTGTTGTTGCTGTTGTTGATGGAGATTCGAAATGGAATGAAGCTGAAGTTGTAGCAGGAGAAACTGTTGAAAACTGATCATTTGGGAAGACAGATGAAGTACTTGTCGGTGTTGCTGATGAATTGTCGGGAACAATAGTTGCTGCATTTGTAGGAGGGTCTGAAACCGTTGTTGATGAAGTTGCCGGATTTGTCGGAAATGATGTAGTGATCTGTAGCAAGCCATTCTGAATAAGGCTGTCAATGCCATTCCTCAGGTCCTCACACCCATTCCATGAAATATTACAATAGGGACACCCTAGTTCACACCCTGGAAATATTTGGTTTTCACGGAGTTGAGCCTTGATTTCCACCAATGGTGTCCTGATCTGATCCACACTGGTTATTAAATAAGACGGTTGGTCTTCTTCAATAGCGTTAATTCGGGGACCACCATGGTTTGGCATTGGGTTTTTATTGACATTGGGCGGAGGTGCAAAATTCAGAGCCTTGGAGTCTACCAAGTCTTGAACCTTCATATGCAGAGCCCTGCATTTTTCTGTACTGTGACCAAGTGCGTTTGAATGGAAAGCACACCTAGCATTAGAGTCATAGTTTCTTGGTAGACTGTTGGGATCCGGAGGTGCCAACGTTCTTAGCTCAACTAGGTTGAGTTTCAGAAGTTGTGGCAGCAAGGCAGCATACGGCATTGGGATCGGGTCGATCACTCTGTTAGCTTGGGATGGCCTCTGTTGGAATGGCCTCTGTTGATTGTTGTTGCTGGAGTTGTTGTTGTTGTAGTTTCTTGGAGGATATTGATTCTGCTGATACTGGGGTTGTTGTTGGAAGTTTTGTTGAGGAGGTTGATAGGCTGGCTGTGGATGAGCTGGAGCAGGAATGGTGACTGCTGCTATTGTCCTTTGAACATACTGGGGCCTACCCCTGTTGGTGTGAATGGCATTGGTCTCGCCAGTTCTTCTTGGGCCTGCAAAAGGCTTTCTTGTACTGCTGGACGAGCTGGCACCATTGTCAGAGATCTTACCCATTTTTAACAGGCTTTCAATTCTCTCCCCAGCTATGACAACATCTGCGAAGCTAGTGGAGGAGAAAGCAGCCAACCTGTCAATATATGTTCCCTGGAGAGTGTTCATAAACATGTCTGCCATTTCTCTCTCAGACATCGGTGGTTGAACGGCAGCAGCCAATTGCCTCCATCTCTGGGCATATTCTCGGAAACTCTCCCTTGACGACTGCGACATGCCCATTAGGAGAGTCCTGTTGGGTGCCATGTCTAGATTATACTGATACTGTCTGATGAAGGCCTCTGCCAGGTCCTTCCAGCATCTAATTGTTGCTCTTGTCAGATGGGAATACCACTCCCTCGAAGCTCCAGTCAAGCTATCTTCAAAATAGAACATCCACAATTTCTCATCCATTGTATAGGCCTTCAGCCTTCCCAGAAATGATTGCAAATGAGTCCGGGGGCATGAAGTCCCATTATACTTTTCGAAACAAGGAGGCTTGAACTTATGGGGGATCCTGACCCCGTCTACCAAACCCATGTCCATGACGTCGAAGCCCAAAGAATTTTGAGACTCCAGTGATCTCAACTTCTCAGCTATTTCCTCCAATCGTCTATCATAAGTTTCCTCTCCAGCACCCATTACTGTAAATTGGTCCTCCTGAGGATCCTCTTGAAGTACTCTGGCTGCAGTGGCTGTTCCTTGAACATTTGCAGGAATGTTAATCTCAGGATGTAGATGTGGGCCAAACACAGGAGGGTTAACATGGGGTTGCACCCGTTCATTGTTACTTGTGCCTGCAGTCCCCACATGGGGCTCCTCTTGATTCCTCCCTTCTACCAAGGCCCTGAGCCTCTCCTGACTTTGAGCTAAGTTGTTCATCACTTCCATGAACTGCGTTATCTGGGTTCTCATCTCCAGCCTTTCGTTGGCCATCTGGTTTCTGACCTCCGTAAGGTCTTGTTGCATCTGGTCCATCTGAATTCCCGGAAGGTTGTTTCTAGTTGGGTACCTGTGTGGCCTGTTGAGAGGAAATACCCGGCGGCGAGCAATAATTCCTGAGATTCACAACAGAGGTTAGCAACAACAAAACAAAAACCTACAAAACAAACAAAAGGGTTAGTATGCAATGCAGTTATGCTTATTTGCTCTCAAGGTATCCGGTTCGGCATTCAGTTTTGACCCTTCCAGACCCTTGAAGATGCTGCTGTTGAAGTTGCTTTGGAAGTGAACCCAGATAGAAACCAACACAAATACATTACAAAGGTGAAATAATACAACTTGTTCATTTTACAACACAAGCCCTCAAAGGGGTCAAAATACATCACAAAAAAGCAAAAGTACATGGAATAGGGATAACAACAAGCAAATGATCAAACTCCAAGGCCAAACTCATCCTCACGAACTTCCTTAAGAAGTGCTTCGGTCATAGGATCAGCCGGATGCTCCGTGAGACCTCTGATGAGAAGGTTTCTTGCTGCAACAGCTGCAGTCAATTTCTTATTCTGGCTTTGGTCCTTAGACCTCTTCACTCCAGCTCTGATTTCCAGCTCTGATATTTCCTTCTGGGCTGCTGCCAGGGCTCTTTCCATCTGCTCCATCTTGTCCTGAACTCTCTTGTCTTCTAGAGTACGGGCCTCAGTGATCCGGACCCACCTGGCCTGACTCTCTTTCAAATACAAGTCTGTCCTTGCTCTCTGGAACTGGGCTTCTTTACAAGCATTCTTCAGAATCTGCTCACCAGCTTTAGACTTGTTGATATAATCTCCAGACTTCTCAATTTTAGTCAAGTGTTCCACTCTCAACTTCTCCAATCTCTCAATCTCCCTCACACCTTCACTCCTCTCCCTGAGGGTCTTCTGCAAGGCTTGGGTTAACTTCTCGTTTCTTTCCTTCAAGCTCTCAAACTCCTCCAAACTGATGGTGGCAGGGGGTGGTGCTGAAGATGACTCAGGCGTGTCTTCTATGGT
Source organism: Lathyrus aphaca (assembly GCA_963966055.1). NCBI lineage: Eukaryota > Viridiplantae > Streptophyta > Magnoliopsida > Fabales > Fabaceae > Lathyrus > Lathyrus aphaca. The sequence continues at coordinate 389,243,807 of OZ014522.1, read as the reverse complement.
AAAGGGCATTCCAGAGAATTGGGCCCTAGCATGGGACCACTCATAATATTGGACTGATGCCACATTATTGCACTTACCCAGAATGGTGATTCCCTTAGTTTGAACATGATCCCAGGCCCAGGCAGCCTGCCTAACAATTACCAGACTAATCTTGTTCTCACAGTAGAGGGTCTCAACCAAGTCTTGCTCCCTGGGAGTATGGACCAGTGCATAGCCTAATTGCCTCCTGAACAGCAGAGGGTTGTAATTGATACTTCCCTTGACCCCTATTAAAGGCACATTGGGAAAGTGCCCACAGCTTGTAATGATATCTCTGCCCTTGGTGCTTTGAGCACACCATCTGATGTCTGCTGAAGTGAGAGTAGTGAGCCTCTTAGCCCAGTTGCTTTGCTGATGAGGATTTAGGAATGCATCTGTCCTGGGCAGGTGCTTAAGAAGCCAAGCATGAAATAATGGAGCACAACACCTTACTAGCCTTCCCCTCTGCTTCTCATTCTTCTGATGTACTGAGTAATAGAGATCTCCTAACAAGGTTGGCACTGGGTTCTTCAGGATGAACAAATGGATGGCATTCTTGCTGATGAATCGGGGCTCATCTGCAAACAACACAATTCCATATACACTTAAGGCCAACAGAGCACAAACAGCTTTCCACTCCCCCAGGGAGGCTTTCAGACTAGCTTGAGAAATCAGGAAGTCCAGATGAAATCCAGGGATCCCAGCTTTAGAGGTCACATGCTGCTCAATTAGGACAGGCTCCAGGTGCAAAGCTTTTGCTATCTCTCCATTGCTGGGAGGGACCATTTCAGGGTTGAAAGGGATTTCTCTCTTGATAGGCAAACCAATCAAAGATGAGTATTCTTCTAATAGAGGGCCCAACTGGAAGTCTTGAAAGGTGAAACATCTCAATGGGGGGTCATAAAACTGAATGCAGGTGTGGATCAAACTCCTCTGAGATGGGTCCAAATCCATGACCAAGTCAAGTATATCCCCATAACTCTCCCTGAACAAGGGTATGTGCTCTGGAGTGATCAGGGTTTGGACCCTCCTGATGTCTGATAAGTCTGGTTGGAAGAAATGATAAGTGATGTTGCTTTTCTTTGGAGCCATGATGCTGAGGACTGAGTAGGATAAGTGCTGATGAAGATGCCGAGAAGTGGGCCACTGGCTGGCTAGTGCAAGTAACTGAAGTATATGGCTGACAAGCTGAAGCAAGTGCTGGTGGAGATAGGTCAATATAGCAGATGGGGTCAAAACCAAAACCAGATGAAGGTGGATACCCTGAAACACAAATAAGCAAATGTTAATATGATGCAATGGGTATGTATGCAAATGAAATGCAAGGGTTCGCGACTGAGCTGGATCTGATCAAAATGCCCTGGTATAAGTCCATGTGTGTCCAAGAATTCCAGATGGAGGTCTATAAATCCAGTAACCAAGGTGGGGGACTCAAATAAAGAGCCACATGTCCAGGGTTTAGAATCACAAGAACTATCCAACATGGAGTACTCTTAACAAATCAAAGTAACATGGTATTCTGAGGTCAAGGTACCTGCAAACCTGTAAACAGCCCAACCCCCTCACAGGTGATGATCTAGAACAAGGATCCTCAGACTTGGATCAGTTATGAGAAGTGTAAACACTTCTAACCCGGAGGTACAGTATTTACAATAACCATAACAATTCCTCCTCTAATTCACCTCAGTTTCTGAAGGTCAATACTAAAAGGTCATCCAGACTTAGCAGGCTTCCCAGATAGCCCTAGCATTGCAGGAAATCTGCAACACAGAGTTCTCAAGAAGAAACCCATATCTGAACCGTGTTTCATATTCCCGCACCAGACCGAAATGGAATGGGAAAGAATATGATTCACTCTGGCCTAGGTGTCACTCAGGTCCCAGGTATAGGACCTTAACTCTCAATGAATTACCCTCCCACCAAGGCAAACAACAGATCCAGCCAGCAACAATGACAGTATGATATATAAATGCAATAAAGAAGGCAGTAAAGTAACTGTACATAAAGCAATAAACAAAAATAAATACAAGCACAAGCAAGCACCTAACACCCCAGTAAACACAAATCAAACAAGCGCTAGGAGGAACCCACAAAAAGAACCAGAAGCCCTGGTTGCAGTATAAGGGTCCCCAGCAGAGTCGCCAAGCTGTCGCTCCCGATAAATGGGAATGGGCCCAGATAAAGGTACAGACGCGAACGGTCGGCGAGAGGGACAATGAGAACACACAGCCGTGAACTCACTGGAGATGAATAGAGTCGCCAGCTAGGCATTTTTATCCCGGAGGAAAGGCAATGCTGCATAGACCTGGAAAGATATGGATAAGACGGTTGCGAACCAGAGAGACTGAGAAAGGGGGTTGGTTACAACCTGGGAAGGTATTAGCACCCAGATTGTCCGCCGTACTCGACGGGATCCACGCTTAAAAGATTTGTGTTTTAAAGGGGTAGTGTCAGTGCAATTTGTGTGCAAAAGAGCTGGAAAAGGATGTACAGGTGTCAGTGTAAAGGAAGTGAAGTGTAATATATACAGTGTCAGTGTAAGGACAAGGGTGAAATGCTCATGACAATGAGGCTTAAAGAATAATGCTGAAAGGAGGGGGAATATACAGAGACTTTTGTTCGATAACCGTTAAGTTATGCCTACGTATCCTCTCGTGCAATGAGGAAGTCAGAACACCGTAGTTCGAACCAAAGAGACTGATAGATGAATTGACTTGATGAACTGCTTGCTTGCCTATGCTCAAGTGTATGACCTGTCTGGCTCAGGTGCTGACTGTCTTGCATTAGACGGAAGAAGCGAGTTCTCGTTTATGAGTGAATGAGATGAGAAAAGAATCCCGAAGGAGACGATTATTGTTTGTTTTTTGAGTTTTCAGTCTTTTATTGTTTTTGGATTTTGTCATATGTTAATGAGCTTAAGTCTAAAGCAATGGATTTAGTAAACTCATCACATCTTCCCTCTGATTAGGGGTAATGAGAATACCTTAAGTGTGAAGTCAGATTCTCACACTTAATCACCTTTGGTATAGGATTAAGATCATTAACCTACTTGTGATTATTTAGATGTTTTTGGTGTTTTTGTTTAGTGTTGAGTAATGAGGTTAAGCCATAATCATGGATTAAACAGACCCATTACACCATCCTAAAAGAAGGATGATAGATGAGAATGTTTAAGCTGAGGAAAGCTCCTTAACTTAACCCATGATTAGGGATTAAACTCATGACAAAACAAAGCCTTTATTAAGTGGATTTTATTTAATGATATGATGATGAAGTGTTTTTTATGATTTGTAAGACAACTTGAGGGGGACTTGTCCATTAACACTAGGGTTAGTCCTTCTTAACCAATTAAGGAAGAATTAGAACCCTAATGCAAGGCCCAAGTTACAAGTGTGATGTCTTGATAATTATTAAGTGAATTGATTAAGGGATTTAAACACATTAAGGGTTTAATACTTAGGATTAAAGTTATACACTCCATCCTAAGAGAAGGATGCAGGCATAAGCTTAATCACAAAGTCTTAAAACCTTTAGGGTTTAGTCCCTGATTAGGAGGTGAGAAGAGAGGACTCAAAGAGAGACACAAAGGTAAAACTATGGGGGGACTAATCAAAACCCTAATTCATTATCATGCTTGGATGATCCTAAGGTTTGTGAGGTTAAACAAGAACAGATCTTCAAAGGAGCCACCAGGAAGCAGATGAACAGGATCAAGAGAAGCAAAGTGACTTGCTTCATTCAAGAAGTCAAGTCACTTGAAGAAAGAAGGTGGGAGGAACAAGAATGAGCAAGCTCAAACTCAAACACAAACATAAATGCAGCAATGGATGCAAGAGAGATGAAAAGAAAAGTTATGAGAAGTGAAGGCAAATTCACTTCCCAAGTTTACTTACCACCTGAAATGTTAGAAAGAAATGCAATGCAATGCAAGATGAGGTGAAATGGTATGATGCAAAGCAAAACCAGAAGCATGTTGATGATGATTATGATGTTATGAGGTGCTGCAAACATGAGACAAGGCATGGGGATGTTCATACAAGATTATGAATGCAAATGATGCAAGTTAAGGAGCATGAACAAGCATGAAATGTTATGAATCATACAAGACAAATGACATGGCAAATATGTAATGCAATGGTCAAACATGCTTTCTATATGTCTTAAGATGTCAAATGGATCACAAGAATGCACAAAATGCAAAGACAAGTCATGTTATGCAAGGAAATGCAAGAAGGATGCAAGAGAAATCCCAAATTAGGGTTCAATGGATCAAGCAACAAACAAAAACCCAAAACAGAAGCAAACCCTAAGATAAAAAATGGAAAATGGCACCCAAAGAAACCCTAAACCTATAATGAACCACTGCCCAAAGGGGAACTCTCAACTCTCAACCAAACTCAAGTTATGAATTTTCTAAGTTATTAGGGTTTTTTGGGGTTCTAAACAAAAGAAATTCCAAACAAATGGAAAATGCAAGATCAAATCATGGCCATTTTATCTTAGAAACTACATGCTAAACATAAAACAATGCAAGAAGAATCAATGTCTCAACCTTCTCCAATAGGCAGAAATGAATTTTTGAACTTGTGATCAAAATAATGCACAAAATATGATTTAATTCAATGAAAAATTCTTAAAGTGCATCAAGATCAAAAAAGAAATTTGGTTTGAAGGTTGGACAATGTTTCTAAATGTCTTAGAACATTTCATGAATTTTTTTGTAATTTTTAAATACCTAAAAGTATTTTTAATTAATTAATTTCCATTAATCAATTAAAAATAATCTTTTAAATATTTAAAAATACTTTTTTAATGATGAAAAATAAAATAAAAATATTTTTGTGTCATAAAAATTATTAAAACTCAGAGGAAAAAGTTTCATAATTTTTAGGAATTTTTAACTATTTTTAATAAATTAAACAAAACAAAATAAAAAGAAAATGAAATAAAAAACAAAGTATGCAGTATGAGTGGCTGTGATGGAGAGTTGAATGATCAAAGGGCCCTGCACGCAAGTCAACAAGACTGGGGGTCAGCTCAATCTAAGGCCCAGGTTCAAAATTTCAAAACGCGCGTGATCTAATGGCTGTGGTTGCAAGTTAACTTAATTAAACAGGATTAATTTAATTAAACAAAATTAGGGTTTAATGACCCATCTGATCCGTCCATGAGCGCGCGGGAAACAACATCCAAGGGACCACATTTGAAGTTTGCTAATTAATGATACTTAGCCCTAATTACACTCAGGCGACCGGAGATGAGCTCCGGTCGTCTTCTCCGGCCATACCAAAACCCTAGCTTCTTATCTAGGCCACCCCAAGCCAAATTAAATGCCCAGAAACAACCCCCACACTTCCTACAACTCAAATCCATGATCAAACATCATTTTACTGGCAAGAACAGCTTGAATCGAAACAAAACAAAAATGGGGCCAAACTTTCAGACACCTGTAAAATGCTCATTTTTCCACCATTTTTGATTCTAAACATATCACCATGATCCTCAAAGCATGCACTTTCACTTTACAACAAAAAATCAAAGCTTTGAGAAAGAAGTTTCATGGCCATACCTGAGGTGACAACTCCTGTTTCTGGGCTTTCAGAGCAGTTTCTTGATGCAAGCTAGCTCCAATGACTCCCCTGGTTCTAATGGCAAGCTTGAAATGAGCTTTAGCAAGCTATTTCAAGAGGTACCAAACTGATATAGCAGAAAGTGAGCTTTGTGTACAGGCTGTTTTAAGTCAATGTGATGGGTGGTTTGGACTCCTTTGAGTGTTTCTGATTTGTTGGTGAAGAGAAATGATGTGTTTGCTGGCTGGATAGTGAGATTCGAAGAGAACTGGTTCTGAGGGTGGGGAATGGTGAAGCTCAGGTCAGGCTTGTTTCAGGCTTGAACTTTGGTGGTTTCAGGTCTATGAAGTGTGGTGAGATGAATGGTGAAGAGGGTTTGAATGTTTGCAAGCTGTGTAGGCAGATTCGAAGCAACTTGCAATTGGGAGTGTTTTTGTGAATGTTGTGAATGAGTGTGTTTCAGGCTTGCCTTGTACATGAAATGGCTTGCAAATTGTCCACATAACTCTCTCTCATTGGTCAGTTGATTGGACATGTGCTTTATTGATTGGTAAGTTAACTTTTGCAAAAAGTCAAATAATGTGTAAGAGAAGCATGGCTCATGATCTAGGCAAGTACATGGGCATGGGCTGGCGCAGCAAGGTGAGGTGAGAGGCTAGCAAAGCTCAGCATCCAAGGCTGCAAGTGGTAGGAAGCATGATCATGAGTTTTGCAACTTGTGACATTTTGGTTCACATGTGATTCTTTTGCATAACCAAACATAAACCATAGGCATTCTTGGTTCAATTCTGATTTTTATGACTTAGAGAATGTTTATGTAATGGTTTGAAATGAATTAGAAGTCACATAATGCATTGGTTCATGACTTTGCAAAATTTCCAAATGGGGCATGCCTTGAAAATTAATGATTTTAGCCAACTTTGCCTTGCCATAACTTTTGATCCAAGAAGAGTTTGATCATGTTCTTGTACTTTTTGAAAAGGGAAAGATGAGATCTACAACTTTCATGACCAGAGTTTTTCCATTTGAAGCCTTTTTGAATCATGAATCAAGGCTTGAAAAATGACCTAAAATGATGCATTCTTGAAAAGTCAACTATGCCCAAAAAGTCAACATTTGCAAAAACCCTAAATTCTTGATTTTTATGAACTTCAAACTTCTCCCATGATCAAATAAAGATCATATACACTCAAAATGATGAAGATCACCCATTGGTTGGGTCATTGGGGGCCTCAGATGCCCTGATTTTACACTGACTTGTCTGAAAAGTCAACTCTTGATCAGATGACTTCCCCATGGAATTTCTTCATGAAAATTGATATGCATACTCCCTATACCATATAGAGATCAATGGAAACAAGAATGACCAAAAAATTTGGGGTTATGGCCTCTGAAACCAAAACCCTAATTTTCAGTCAACTGTGCAGTCTAACCTGGCTCTGCATCCACTCAAACCCTAGTTCTTGTGATTCTTTGACATTCTTGACTTTGAAAGGATATAATATGATGCTTGAACACACATAGACCCCTTTGAAGTGATTGTTGGCCTTTGGAGTGGCTCAAGAAGCTCTTGGATTGCTCAGATCACAAACCCTAGATGCAGATGACTTTGAATCTATGCAGTGAATCAAAAATGTGATATGAGATGGTATGAGTGAGTTTATGCATATGAGGAGATCACAAGCCATGGTGTGAATGGGTGAGGGCAAATTTGGGGTGTTTACACTTTACAGTTTCAGCTCAAGCATACGTGGACCGGATCAGACACAGAGTACTTCGGAACTTTGAAGTTTCGCCTATTTGACAATGATCATGTGATGTCAGTTGCTGATTTGGGAAAGATATTAGATCTTCCAGTTTACGGGCCTGGTGCACCGCCGAGTACATTTGTGGCAGGAGAATTCTGGAAGGATATCACTGGCAGTACCGAGTATGCCGCGTCGGCGGCAAAAGCTTCATGTATTCATAACCCATGCTTTAGGTATGCTCAGAAGGGGTTGGCTTATACCCTTTTCTGCTGAGGCGATAGCACAGGAGTGGCTACACTGAGAGAGCTGTACTTCCTGTATGGTATGGCAAATGATGAGTTGATCAACGTTGCGGCCTTCGCAGCAGACCACCTGAAGCGGGTAGCCAATGCTGCCTCTGGTGAGATCTCTGTTGGAGGGATGATTACGCAAATTGCTGAAAAACTTGGGTATGCTGATAGGTTGCTTGAAGTACCTGTAGTGGCAGGTAAGACCAAAATTGATCTTGAAACCTTAATCAACCAAGGTATGATAAAGAGCTGTCATAATTATTACTCTGTGATGACTCGTAACCGGCATTTGATTTCTTTACCTGCTCCTAATATGATTACTATAGACAATAGAGCTAACTGGTTGTATGAGGACCCTATGCAGGGTGGAAACGATCAGTTTGATGAGTATTTTTCAGGTGAGGAGGATGAAGGGAACCAAGCTGAAGAGGTCCCGGTTCAAACTGCTGGTGGATCATCAAACCAAGCAACCGGTCAGTGGAATGTGTCCAAGGAGCAGTGGGACGAAATGATCAAAGAGCAGACCCGACAAGGGGACCTCATCGATGAGTTGCATTCATGGATGCAGCAGATGAGGCTTCATGGATTTCCACCTGAGCAGTGATAGTTGTGAGTCCCCTCCGACATTGGTTCTTCAACAGTGAGGACACTGTTGAGTTCAAGTGTGGGGGGGTTTAGTTTTCATGTTTTCGTTTGTTTTGTTTTAATCTATGTTTATTTTTAGTAGTGTCGTAGTGTCGGCTTGAAAATTATAGCTATGTGTTATTTGAAAAAACACCCCTGAGTTGACCTGTTGTGTGTTGCGAGTGAATAATGAGAAAGTATATAGGATGTGAGTGAAAAGAAACCCGATGAGCAAAATATGGAAAAAATTTGATGTGTAGGTACCACATGAACACACTGAGTCTCCGGAATTAGGAACGAGTTCGACATGTAGATTCGTGCCATGGTACTTTGATCTGAGAAGTAAACCCGAAGTAGTTTCTATTGATATATCTGGCTTTATCTATAATAATTGTGTGTACAAAGTTGATCCAAAAGAGAAAAAAGGCTTGAAGGCACCGGAAAAAAAATGAATAAAACATTAGAACGATCGATCCTTCTAAGTTGGGTAACCCTCACCAGGTTATTCAACCTAACGGCGGTTGAACATAAATGTTTCCCTAAGGGACAAAGAAAAATCGGTGCCAACAATTAAAAAGGGGATCAATCTTGTACACATGGTGAAAATCATAAAAAGCCTTAAAAGTGATTGTCCGAATGAAAAGGGTTGAAAATCGAAAAATAATACCTAAGCCCGAAGCATAGTCGGAGAGGTTACCGAAAAGGAGATTCAGATCCGGGGTTTTCCACAGTGTAGTGTTTGTGTGATACCTTTACTGAGAGAGAAGTACCAAAAAGAACTTATTGGGTGACTTGGAACAAAGGATCCACGTATGAGTATCATAATTCATCTTGCTAGTGTTTTAATGTATAAATCCAGGATTTTTGCTTGAGGTCAAGCAAGAATTCAAGTTTGGGGGAGTTTGATCAGTGATATTTAGTTGTAGTGTTCAAGCCGGTTTTCAGTGTCCTTTGAGTCTAATTTTGTTCGTTTGAAGTATTTCGTTCATGTTTCGTCGTAGTTTTCTTAATGTAGCATGCAAGTTAGTTTTAATCGTTTTATTCTGTTTTTATCTTTGGTATGGGTTATGTGGTTGTTTTTGATGTGTTTTCAGGTCAATATGTAATCGGTTGTTCGACGCGTCCGAAGAGATGATCCAAGCATGAAAAATGACAGCAAAATGGGATGTCAGAGGCACAACACGAGTGCCAGTGTTGTACAACACGGCCCGTGTTGTGAATACCAGAAGAAAAAGGAGACTTGTAGAGAAAATGAGAAAATCAGTGTTGTGACACGGGTGCTCGTGTTGTACAACACGGCCCGTGTCATAGCATCTGATGAAGAGGCCACATTGTGATGAACCAGAGGCACAACACGGGTGCCCGTGTTACACAACATGGCCCATGTTGTGAAGACCAGAAGAAAATCTTGCCTTTTGTTGCTGCAAGGGTATTCCAGACTTTTCGCGGTGTTTTGGAAGACTGATTTATATTTGACGATTATTACTGTAATGAAGCACTTTTTTGATTTGGGGATTTTGGGATTGGAACGAATACGGGAGAAGAAGGATTGATCAAGAGCGGAAGTGATTGACGATCCAACGAATCCTACGTTAATTGTAATGTCTTAATTTTCTTGCTCTGTTTTTATTTCAGTTATGAACATGAGTGGCTAAACCCCCCAATGCCAGGGGGTGTCCCTGATTTGCTTTATGTAATGACAATTTGAATTCTTCATTTTGAGATTATGCTTTTAAATCCGTTTCTTTATTTTATGCAACGTCCTTAACGCTTTGTCTTTGTTGGAAAATGGGATAATTGATTGTGGTTAGGATTTGGCCTGACCAACCATCCTAACCTTGTTGCATAAATTTTATCGCGATAAATATTACTGAGGAATTGGGATATTTTTGTGAAAACCTTTTTATGTCAGAATTATTGCTTGATATTCTTCTTTGACCGTTGAGGAATCAAGGTCGAGGAAGAATACCAATGGTTTTTCTTTAAAGGAATTTTGGAAAAACATTATCGACTTAGGAAAGACACTTTTTAAAGCATATCTCTGTAAAATTAAGAAACCATTGAGTCATTCCACTATGGATCATACACCGTCCCTGGCATTACTTTCATATTAGTAAAAACTCTTTGTTTTAGTCTACGTTTTAATAACTTTAGTTTATTCAATCTAGAATCAAACCTTTAAACCATAACTTTTGTCCAATTGAAATTAATCATTAAGAACTTATTTTATTAAGCAGTCCTTGAGATCGATATTTGGGGTTCCTCCCTTCTATTACTACATCGGTAAAAATAGTACACTTGCTATTTTCCGATCATATAGGTTCTTCCAACAACCCCAGGAAACCTTTTTCAGGACCCGAAGGGCAGGTGAAACAAATGCTATCTATGCAGGCAGGAGCAGACCCCAGTATTCTCACAGATCAATAGCAGCCGTTACTATCCCGGCTCCAGCTCCGCAACAACCACTTTTTCCTCAACAACAACAACAACATCACTATCAACAACCATCTCACTTTCCGCAACAATGAACGTACAACAATAACAAGAACAACCAACAGCAGCGCCCCTTTCAACAGAGGCCATCTCAGGAAAATAGGGTGATTGACCCCATTCCTATGCCTTATGCTGCTCTACTGCCACAACTCCTGAAGCTTAACCTGGTTGAGTTAAGGACGTTGGCTCCACCAGATCCCCTCAATCTCCCGAAGAATTATGATGCTAGTGCCAGGTGTGCCTTTCATTCCAACGCACCTGGTCACAATACCGAGAAATGTAGAGCCTTGCAAATGAAGGTGCAAGATTTGGTCGATTCCAAAGCTCTCAATTTTACACCTCCTCTGAATGTTAACAGAAACCCTATGCCTAATCATGGTGGGCCCAGGATTAATGCCATAGAAGAGGACCAACCATCTGCACTGATTAACAATGTTGCACAGATTCGGACACCGTTGGCAGAAGTCAAAACTCAACTCTTAAGATGCCAGGTGTTCCCAGGCTGTGAGACCTGCTGCGAATCGTGCAAAACTGCTATTAATGGTTGTGAGAGGCTAAGGCTTGGCATAGATGGCCTTATCAGAGATGGAATTTTGCAAATTACCACAACGGTTCCTACAACATCAACAACTCTTTCTTCAGAAACAACAGATCCTCCTACAACTGCAACAACTATCATTACCACTGATTCATCCACAACTCCAGAAATCACTCCACCCATTATTTCAACAAACCAGAGTTCAACAATATTTACTTCTACAACATCAACACCCATCTTATCAAAGGAATCGCCTACAACACCAACAAACACTAATGAAGATGTCTCAACGGTCACGATCTATTATGACCCGGCAACTGTTCATCCCAACAACAATTTTCAACAACAAACTGCAACACCTACTGTCAGATCTCCAGTCACAATCTACTACGACCCGCATACCATTACAGTTCCTTCCGCTGCAACAATCAGTCCGGTCACCATTACAGTGCCTGGACCTGTTCCTTATGAAAGCAGTAATGCCATACCTTGGCACTACGACTCTGATCTCTACTGCGACGGGAAGAAAATCACTCTAGATTCATCAACCTCTTCACCACAAGTAAACAATGTTGGGGGAGGCGGAGGCTTCACCAGAAGCAGACACCTTTTTGCCTCACAAACACCCAGACCCAATGCTGAAGCAGAAGTTGCTGCTAAGGCAAAAGGGAAAAATGTGGTACTTGAAGAGCCAACTGTTAAAGAAACTCTGAAGACGTCTTTTGAGCAAGAGGTAGACGAGTTCATGAGAATAATCAAAAAGAGTGATTACAAAGTGGTGGACCAGCTTCACCAGACACCCTCCAAAATCTCTATATTATCATTGTTAATGTGCTCCGAAGCCCATAGGAATGCATTGTTGAGGGTCCTGCACGCAACCTACGTGCCGGAAGAGATTACGGTTAATCAGCTGGAAACAGTGGTAGCAAATGTTAACACCAGTCATGGACTGGGCTTCACAGATGCTGATTTAACCACGGAGGGGCGCAATCATAACAAGGCCTTACATATCACCTTAGAATGCAAAGGTGTTGTTCTTTCTCATGTGCTGGTAGACACTGGGTCCTCACTCAATGTCCTCCCAAAGAAAGCCTTGGTGAAGTTGGAATATGATGGTTTGGCATTGCATCTAAGTAACTTGGTGGTGAGAGAATTTGATGGTTCTAAGAGATCAGTGCTTGGAGAGATTGATTTACCTGTGATGATTGGCCCACAAACCTTTAAAACTACTTTCTTCGTGATGGACATACAGCCGGCCTACAGCTTTTTGTTGGGTAGACCCTGGATTCATGCCGCTGGCGCTGTTACATCTACCCTTCACCAGAAATTAAAATTTGAGTGGGAAGGCCAGATCATCACAATATGCGGGGAGGAAGACATTTTCGTTAGCCAGTTGGCTACTTACAAGTATATAGAGATGGATGGGGAGATCCAAGAGACTATGAGTCAGGGATTTAAGGCCCTTAACATCAATGAAGCAACTTATGTGTCTGGAACTTCCATCACTTCATATCTACAAGCCCGAAAGGTTGTTGAGGAGGGTACCGCTCAAGGCTGGGGCAATCTGCTGCCGATAGAAAAGAAAGAAGAAAAATTCGGGTTGGGTTACAGACCAACTCGACAAGATCAACCGGAGGCTGCAACAGAGCCCAAATTTGTCAGCGGGGGAATGCTTACCCCAGATGTTGTGAACAGTCTGGAAGACGAGGAAGAAGACGAACGCAACCTGGAAAGCTGGATACGTCCAAGGATCCCGGGGAACCAAGTCTCTAACTGGTCTTCCCAGGAAATTATAAGAGTTACTCCTGCAGAGTAATTATTATTTTCTGTCTTTTGAGCATGCATCAAGTCCTGCATCTTGCCCAAGGTGTCAGGACTCATTTTGTAATCGGGCCATCTTGTATTTTGTGCAAACGATCAATTAATGAATATCAGGACATCTTTTGCAAACAAGTCTCTTTTTCGCTCACTGTTTTTCATTTTTCATTTTTTGTACAAAACAATAAAATGGCAATGTTTTCAAAATAAAAAATTTTCACTTTTTTAAACAAGATAAAATTGATCACTAAAATGAACAAATCTAAACCCTTGCAGAGAGTGTCCTCCAGATTGCACCAACAACAACACTGTTATGACCTTGTATGACTTCGACAATCCGATTAATCAAGCCGATGAAGGGGTTGAAGAAGATTATGAGTTACCTGAGGAGTTAGCCAGGTTGTTGAGACAAGAGGAGAAGGTTATCACTCCTCATCAGGAGGAAGTTGAGGCGGTTAATCTTGGTACCGAAGAAGACTTGAAAGAGGTGAAGATCGGGGCCCGTCTGCAAGATTCAGTGAAGGAACAACTTATTGACGCCGTACTCGTACGAATATGGCCATGAAGATAAAAGAAGAGGTGCAAAAACAGTGGGACGCCGGTTTCCTTACTGTAACTAGTTACCCGCCATGGGTTGCTAACATTGTACCAGTGCCTAAGAAGGATAGCAAAGTACGGATGTCTGTGGATTACCGGGATCTGAATAGAGGAAGTTGAGGCGGTTAATCTTGGTACCGAAGAAGACTTGAAAGAGGTGAAGATCGGGGCCCGTCTGCAAGATTCAGTGAAGGAACAACTTATTGACGCCGTACTCGTCCGGATATGACCATGAAGATAAAAGAAGAGGTGCAAAAACAGTGGGACGCCGGTTTCCTTGCTGTAACTAGTTACCCGCCATGGGTTGCTAACATTGTACCAGTGCCTAAGAAGGATAGCAAAGTACAGATGTGTGTGGATTATCGGGATCTGAATAGAGCTAGCCCGTACTTTGCCATCCTTCTTAGGCACTGGTACAATGTTAGCAACCCACGGCGGGTAACTAGTTACAGCAACGAAACCGGCGTCCCACTATTTTTGCACCTCTTCTTTTATCTTCATGGCCATATCCGGATGAGTACGGCGTAGCTTCTGTTTTACTGGAGGACAGTCTTCTTTTAGTGGCAGCTTGTGCATAACAATGTCGGTATCCATACCCGGTATGTCTTGGTAGGACCAGCGAAAGAGGAAATGAAGATGAACTGAAAAGAGTCGCCACCAAGGATATGTTTTATCAAACTTGATCTCATTGTTTTCTACATGATATTAAGTCTCTAGGAGGTTTAAATTTCATCCATGGAATCATTTTGGAAGGTCTTCAATTGATCAGTTACTTGAAAATCAAGGAATTGGGGAAAAGTCAACCATGTTGAGTAAAAGTCAACTCCTGACTTTTTGAGGTCAAATTCATGAAATTGATGTTACAAGGAGTCTATGGACCAAATTTGATCAAGAAATGATAGAGGGAACATGATAAATCAAGAAAATCAAGACTTACCATTTTTGGAAAACTAGGGTTTCCAAAAATGGCAAGTTTTGACCACTTTGCAGCCAACTTCAAGAGAGGCCTTCTCCCAAAATAAAAGTCAAATGGAAATTCCACTTGGGCTGTTTGAAAGAAGACATCTTAAGCTTCAAATCCATAGGTGGAACATGTCCATAGCATTAAAATTGAAGAAGTTATGATCATTCCAAATTTGGGAAAATCAAGACAAAAACCAAGTCATGGGCCAGGCAGCCCAAGTGCGCGTGCCAAGCCAGACATTCTGTCAAACATGTGGTGTGTCATAAGTATTTCCATTTTTCTTCATCAAGATGACATCAAATGAAAAATATTCCAACATGAAAGTTGTTCCTCTCCATGTTTCCTACAAGATTGATGTTGGAGAAATTTTCATTTGATCAATATTTCATGGACATATGAGGGGTCAAAGTAGAGATGTTGACACTGATCCATTCATAGGCCAATTGCCAAGGCATGCCAAATTAGTGAAAGCCAATTATGCATCCTTGTTGCCTTGTATTCAAAGGAACATTTAAGGTACTTAGTGAAATTCTGTAATGAGATGTCCTAAGAGATGTTCCAACACTTAATAGGACATTTGACAAATTTTAACCAAAACTTAAACAGCAGGAAAAATAAACAACACAGAAGTTTGTTAACCCAGTTCAGTGTATAACCACACCTACATCTGGAGGCTACCAAGCCAGGAGGAAATCCACTATTAGTAATATTAATTCTAGACTTAAACCACCCTGTTTAATCTATCACTTAATACTTACCCAATGCAATTTCTACCTAAGACTCACTTAGATAAGAGTACCCTACTCACTCCCCCTTAATCACCCAGTGATCAAGTTTACAAGTTTACAAAAGTTGAAGACATCCTTCAAAAATAACAGCTTGATTTTACTTCACAGTTTCAATCAAGTCAGAAATGCACTTTTGCTTAAAAGCTCATAAAGTGGTACATAAAAGCAACCTGCTATTAAAACACTAGACACCCTATTTAGTCTTCTGAAATTCGTGCTAAATTCTATGATTTTCTGTTGTTTAAATAGGTCTCTGAATTTTGGGCTTTCTGTAGAATGATCCAGCCCTAATGTGCAGCAGCTGTCACCTTGAATTTAGGGTTTGTTACCTCCTATATTCTAGGTGCATTAGGTCTTCTGTTTTAATCTGAATCTTCAATTTAAAACTCCCTACAGATGCGCCTTGTTCTGTTTTATATCCATCATTAATTAATTCCAGATAATTCTCCTTAAATATCTCTGATCTGTTAATCAATAATTAATTCTGGTAGCAGGTCTGAGATGTCTCAACATCTGTTGGGACATCCTGACAAAACTGAACTTAGTCATTTATACAATGTCCCAACATCTGGTAGGACATCCTGAACCAAGTTCACATACTCTGTTTGCTAATGTCCCAACATCTGATAGGACATTCTGAACTGAATTTAACATTTCTTGTTTGGTCAAAAATTCTGCCAATTCTTAAACATCTACAAACTCCCCCTTTGGCTAATTTTTGGCTAACATCTTTTCTGGTTTTCAGAGTGCAGCAGAAGTTCTTTTTATCAGAGTAAATCATTACTATTCTGTTGATTCAAATTTGAGTTTTACTCCCCCTCAAACATATATGAGTCCAGTCTTGTTCCAACAGAAAAACTTATTCAGTTCAGAAGCAAACACACAGAATTTTTTTTTTTTTTTTCATTCATTTAAACAGCAATTACATTTGATGTTATTTGATGTTGTTCTCCCCCTTGGTAGACACAAAATTAGGGGCCAAAGACACTATTTCAGTCATTACATTGCTGTCATTACATTTGCCTCACATACATTTGATCACTCAAAATCATCACTCTCAGTTCCCTCCTCAACTTCTGTCTCTTCATCAGCTTCTGTTTCTTCATCAGCAGCACTGTCTTCATCAAAGGCATTGTTTGCATTAGAGGCAGCTTTCTGGTCTTCTTCATTCTCCAATCTTTGAATGATTTCTTCCAGTTTCAGCTTCCTTGCTTTAAGCTCCTTGCATGTGCACTTTAGCTCAGCAATTAACTCTTTCTTGGAGATTGAATTCTTAGCAGTTGATGGACCAGCAGATGTTCCAGAAGGAGCTTCAACATCTGCAGCATGATGACTGAGGAATAACTTGTAGTGAAAAGCCAGGGGGCTCTCTCTCTTGCAGGCAGTATCCTTGTCAGTTAAAATCCCAGGATATTGATTGAGTACAATACCACACAGCAATGATGGAAAGGCTATTGGTAGCTTGGTTGCAGAGGAGCTGGCATGCTTCATGGTTTGATCAAAGATGAAAGCTCCATAGTCCATTTTGGTTTGAGTTCCAACAGCATATATAAATCTGGCTAGACCAGTTGAGATTGAGGAAGTGTGGTTAGTAGGCACCCAATTAGATGTACCAATCCTGTTCAGCATGGCATACTTTCTGGTAAGCATGCTTACAGATAGTTTTCCCTTCACAGGCCATGCCTTTACCTGGTCAGCAGTTATCACCTTACAGACTTGATTATCTGTCTTGCCCAGCTCATTTGGTCCATCTGTTTCTCTTCCTAGATACTGATTTATGATTTGGGGAGAAAACTCCACACATCTACCTCTAACAAAAACTTTTTGGAATTCAGAGGACTTACCATGTGAACAATCTTCCTGAAGATTCACAATGAACTCTTTGACAAGAAGTTCATAGCAGGGAGAGAGGTCTGAGACTGTCTTGAACAGTCCTGCAGCAGATATGAGGTCTATCAGTTCTGTGCACTCAAGTGCATTGCTGCTCAGTTCTCTTTCCAGGGCAACCCTTCTTTGGTACACATATTTCCACCTTCTCACACTAGAGACATGGTGAAATGATATGTTATCCAAGGGAGCTTCTGGTACAGCAGATGAAGCTCTGGATATTGCTGGTCTCTTCTTAGGAGGAGATGTTGGGACATCTGATTCAACATCTGAATCTGATGGTGTGACAGCCTTTCTTTTCTGAGTTTGAACTTTACTCCATTGTTTTGATGGCCCAAAAGAGGCTTTAGCTTTCCCTTTCTTTGGAGAGGCTTTCTTCTTTTCAGGAATTGCTGCTTCAGCTTACATCTTACCCTGCCTGGACCTGAGTCTTTTGGCTATGCTGGGTTTGACAGATGCTATGATTTCTGCATCAGAGTCCTGCTCCAGATTGACCCCTGGAGGAGATTGAGCAGTCTCTTCTTCAGCTTGTTGATCAGCAGGAATTAGATCTTCATCTGAGGCTTTGGTCTGATCCTCAGAGACTTTGTCATTATCTTCATTTAAGGCCTTATTCTGATCCTCAGAGTTTTCTTTATCACTTTCACTTGAGGCCTTTTCTTGGACCTCAGTCTGTTCAGCATCAGATGAATTTTCTTTCTCATCTGCAGATGTTCCAACATTTATTGGGACATCTTGTTCTGCAGAAGTGCCCTCTGCAGTTTGAGATGGTTCTTC
This sequence comes from Lathyrus aphaca, assembly GCA_963966055.1. NCBI lineage: Eukaryota > Viridiplantae > Streptophyta > Magnoliopsida > Fabales > Fabaceae > Lathyrus > Lathyrus aphaca. Next base: position 389,225,695 of record OZ014522.1, on the reverse strand, counting down.
TTGGGGAGCAGGCATGGTTTGCAATGGAACAGAGATCCCACTCACCTTTCTTTGTTCAAACAGAATTTGGGTGACAATCTCCTTGATTGAATCATCCACATAGTTTGAAGATTTTGGTGGCATGTTAGCAGGAGAAGGAATGCCTCCTTTGGCTTTGCTACAAACTTGATCTTTAGCTCTCTTTGGTGTTCTTGCCTTTTTAGAGTGAGAAGCACTTCCCCTGAGCTCGTCTAATGGTGTTGATTGCATTGGCACCATAGAAATAGGAGTAGCATGAACCACGTCTTTCTGATTGAGAACTTCTTCAGATGTTTTAGGGTTTTGAGACATTGTTGAAGAAGATGAATGTGCAGCTTTAGGGTTTATGATTTCTGAAGGATTGCTAGTTAATGTGATTCGCTTGTGATGATGTGATGAGACTCTTGATAGCTGCTTATAAGGAAATACTAAATAAGTAGCCGTTACAGTCCAAATGATTAGGAATGAAATTCCCAAGGATCTAGTCCAGACTAGCTTTGCCATCTGGAACTTATGCCATGCAATGTCATATGACTTGTTGGCACATCTCATTAACTGCTAGATATCACATAAACAGATTCCAAGTTTGCCCCTTAAGTTCTCAAATTGTGCAGCATCCAATGCCTTGGTAAAGATATCAGCTAACTGCAGATCTGTAGCTACATGCTCCAATGAAATCACCTTCTCTTCTACAAGATCTCTGATGAAATGATGTCTGATATCAATATGCTTTGTCCTGCTGTGTTGGATAGGATTTTTAGATATGTTGATTGCACTTAAGTTGTCACAGTACAATGTCATGACATCCTGTGGGACATTGTACTCAGTGAGCATATGCTTCATCCAAACCAACTGAGAACAACTGCTACCTGCTGCTATATACTCAGCTTCAGCTGTAGATAATGACACACAATTCTGTTTCTTACTGAACCAAGAAATCAGATTGTTTCCTAGAAAGAAGCATCCTCCTGAAGTGCTTTTTCTGTCATCAGCACTTCCTGCCCAATCAGCATCACAGAAGCCAGTGAGAATTGGTTTGCATCCATGAAAGTACATTATGCCATAGTCACATGTACCATTAACATATTTAAGGATTCTCTTGACTTGATTGAGATGACTGACTTTTGGATCAGCTTGATATCTTGCACAAACTCCTACTGCAAATGCAATGTCTGGTCTGCTAGCAGTCAAGTATAACAAGCTTCCAATCATGCTTCTATATAAACTTTGATCTACCTTCTCACCCTTTTCATCTTTAGTCAGCTTTAAATGTGTAGGAGCAGGAGTTCTTTTATGAGAAGCATTTTCCATTCCAAATTTCTTCACTATGTTCTTGGAGTACTTGCTTTGTGAGATGAACATTGAGTCTTCCATTTGCTTAACTTGCAGACCAAGAAAATAGGTTAATTCACCTACTAGACTCATTTCAAATTCAGCTTCCATCTGCTTGACAAAATGTTTGACCATCTTATCAGACATCCCACCAAACACAATGTCATCAACATATATTTGTGCAATCATGACATTTCCTTCTTCATCTTTAACAAACAGGGTTTTATCAATCCCACCTTTTCTGTATCCTTGCTTGATAAGAAATGTGGTAAGTCTCTCATACCATGCCCTTGGAGCTTGCTTCAGACCATAAAGTGCTTTCTTGAGTTTGTATACATGATTTGGACAGCTTGGATCAACAAATCCTTTAGGCTGTTCTACATATACCTCTTCATTAAGATAACCATTAAGAAAGGCACTTTTCACATCCATTTGAAATAGCTTGAACTTTAAGATACAAGCAATTCCCAACAATAGTCTTATTGATTCAAGCCTTGCTACTGGTGCAAAGGTTTCATCAAAGTCTACCCCTTCAATTTGAGTGTATCCTTGAGCCACAAGTCTAGCTTTGTTCTTTGTAACAATTCCTTGTTCATTTGACTTGTTCTTGTACACCCATTTTGTACCAATCACATTTATGTCATTAGGTCTAGGAACAAGATTCCACACTTCATTCCTTGTGAATTGACCTAATTCCTCTTGCATAGCACAAATCCAGTATTCATCAGTGAGAGCCTCCTTGATGTTTTTAGGTTCTATTTTGGACACAAAACAAGAACCTGAAATCACTTCTCTTGATCTAGTGCTCACACCTCTGTTGGGATCACCAATTATTAAATCTTTGGGATGATCCTTCTGTATTCTGATGGAGGGAGGTTTGCTTGAATCTTCTGACCTTGTATCATTTTGAGTGAAGTTATATTGATCATTCTTTTCTTCAGCTTCAATCTTGATATCAGCAGATGTTCCAACATCTTCTGGGACATCTGTAGGAGCATCATCAATTATCACATTTATGGACTCCATGATAACATTTGTTCTGTAGTTAAATACTCTATATGCTCTGCTGTTTATAGAGTATCCAAGGAAAATTCCTTCATCACTTTTAGAATCCATTTTTCTCCTTTGCTCCCTATCTGCCAAAATATAGCATTTACTTCCAAACACATGAAAGTACTTCACAGTGGGTTTTCTGCCCTTCCAGACTTCATATATTGTGGACAGGGTTCCTTTTCTCAAGGTAACTCTGTTATGGATGTAGCAGGCAGTGTTCATAGCTTCAGCCCAGAAATACAGAGGTAACTTCTTAGCATGGATCATAGCTCTTGCTGATTCTTGAATGGTTCTATTCTTCCTTTCAACAATCCCATTCTGTTGAGGAGTGATAGGTGAAGAATACTCATGGTTGATTCCTTCTGAAGAACAGAAATCTAAGAACTTTTGATTCTCAAATTCTTTTCCATGATCACTTCTTATTCTGATCACACAGCTGGATTTTTCCCTTTGCAATCTTTGACATAATTCTTTGAATACATCAAATACATCTGACTTTTCTTTGATGAAGTTTATCCATGTATATCTTGAAAAATCATCAACCACAACATAGGCATACCTTTTACCACCAAGACTTTCAACCTGCATAGGTCCCATAAGATCCATATGTAAAAGTTCCAAAACTTTGGAAGTTGTCAGATGTTGGAGCTTTGGATGGGACATCTTGGTTTGTTTGCCTATTTGACATTCACCACATATTTTGCCATCATCAATCTTCAGTTTGGGAATACCTCTTACAGCATCCATAGATATGATCTTCTTTATGCCTCTGAAATGAAGATGACCTAGCCTTTGGTGCCATAGTTTTACTTCTTCTTCTCTAGCTAGAGAACAAGTTGAAGTGGGACTGAAGTCTAATGGCTCCCACATGTAACAGTTGTCTTTTGACCTTGCACCTTTCATGACAACTTCTTGCTCTTGGTTAGTCACTATGCATTCAGTTTTTGTAAAGTTTACACTGTATCCTTGATCACATAGTTGACTTATACTGATAAGGTTAGCAGTTAACCCTTTAACTAGCAATACATCATTTAGTCTTGGAACATCTTGACAGTCCAAGGTTCCAACTCCTTTGATCTCTCCTTTAGCTCCATCTCCAAAAGTTACATACCTGGATGAATGTGATTTTAAGTTCACTAGCAGATTCTTCAATCCAGTCATGTGCCTTGAACATCCACTGTCAAAATACCAGTCTTCTTTAGCTGATACTTTCAGTGATGTATGTGCTATGTATGCAGTACTTTTCTTTGACCAGATGAGTTGAGATTTCTTTTTATGCCTCTGCCCTGTGTGTTGTTCAGCTGATCTCAAAGCTTGATTGTTGATCTGGTTCTTGGGACTGTGGCTTTGATCAGTCTGAGTGTCAGCTTTTGGTCTCCAAACCTTCTTGATGACCTCTGTCTTCTGCTTAGGAGGTTGCTGATTCCTTTGATGTCTAAGCACTTTCTTGGTACCTTCTACTTTCTGTTTGGAGGGTTGCTGATACATCTGATTTGGATATCCATGTAGCTTATAACAGTGAGGTTTGATATGCCCAAATCTTCCACAGTGATGGCATCTCCATCTTTGATACTTCTTCTTCATTTTGTTCTTTCCAGAATGTTGAGACATCTGTTGGAACATTAAGTTAGTCTTTGTGTTCTGATGTTGAAGCATCTGTTGGGACATCTTGTTTGACTGTGTAATTTTTGAAGTAGCTTTGCTGGAGCTGGCTTCATCTCTGTTATATCCCAGTCCACTTTTGTCCCCTGAATGTTTATTATTGCAGAGAATAGCATCCAGTGTATTTGAGCTGCTGTTCATCATTCTAACAGATTTGGACATATGTTCCAGCTTAGAATTGAGAAGAGTTACTTCACTTTTTAAGGTATCAATGATTACTTGATCACTTGCTTTTTCTTCTTCTAGTACTTCATTCTGCTTCTTTAGCTTTATGACCTCACTGCATACTTCAGTACTACTCTTGTACAGATCCTTGAAGGCTTGCTCAAGATCTGCATAAGTAAGCTCTCCACAGCTGGAATCACTATCATATTCACACAGTCCAGCTAGAGCAGTAATATGCTTAGCTGATTCTTCTTCTGACTCTCCTGAGTCTTCATCAGACCAGGTCACAGAGAGTCCTTTCTTTTGCCTCTTTAAGTAGGTAGGACATTCAAACTTGATGTGTCCATATCCTTCACATTCATGGCATTTGACTCCTTTATCTTGACTGGTCTTTTCAGCAAACTTTGACTTTCTGTTAGCATCATATGTTCTCCTGTTCTCAGAGTTTGTGTTTCTTCCACTGGATTTGGATTGGCCTTCCATTCCTCTGAGAATCTGTTTGAATTGTCTTCCAAGCAAGGCAAGGTTTTCTGATAAGCTTTTGTCATTTGCTGATTTATCATCTTCTTCTTCATCTGCATTTGAAACCAAGGCAATGCTTTTGTTCTTTTTAGCATGTGTGTCATTCATTCCCATTTCAAAAGTTTGAAGGGAACCAATGAGTTCTTCAGCTTTCATGGAGCATATGTCTTGAGCTTCTTCTATTGCTGTGACTTTCATGTCAAATCTTTTTGGCAAAGATCTGAGAATCTTCCTTACAAGCTTTTCATCAGTCATCTTTTCTCCCAAGGCTCCAGAAGTATTGGCTATATCCAAGATGTTCATGTAGAACTCATGAATTGATTCATCTTCCTTCATTCTCAAGTTTTCAAACTTGGTGGTGAGAAGTTGAAGTCTTGACATTTTTACTTTTGATGTTCCTTCATGAGTTGTCTTGAGGGTATCCCACACATCTTTGGCCAGCTCACAATGATGCACCAGTCTGAAAATATTTCTATCAATGCCATTGAATAAAGCATTTAGGGCTTTTGAGTTGCCTAGTTCTGAATCTTCTTCCTCTTTACTCCATTCTTCTTCAGGTTTCAGAACTATTGATCCATCTTTGGTGTCTTTAACAGGATGTTTCCATCCAACAATTACTGCTCTCCATGCCCTGTTGTCAAGTGACTTTAAGAATGAAATCATTCTTGGCTTCCAGTAGTCATAATTAGAACCATCCAGTATAGGTGGTCTATTTACTGACCCTATATCTCTGTCCATGTTACAGAATTTGTTTTCCCTAGATCTCACCCAGTATAAACAGGCAGGGTGCCTGCTCTGATGCCAATTGAAATTCTGTAATGAGATGTCCTAAGAGATGTTCCAACACTTAATAGGACATTTGACAAATTTTAACCAAAACTTAAACAGCAGGAAAAATAAACAACACAGAAGTTTGTTAACCCAGTTCAGTGTATAACCACACCTACATCTGGAGGCTACCAAGCCAGGAGGAAATCCACTATTAGTAATATTAATTCTAGACTTAAACCACCCTGTTTAATCTATCACTTAATACTTACCCAATGCAATTTCTACCTAAGACTCACTTAGATAAGAGTACCCTACTCACTCCCCCTTAATCACCCAGTGATCAAGTTTACAAGTTTACAAAAGTTGAAGACATCCTTCAAAAATAACAGCTTGATTTTACTTCACAGTTTCAATCAAGTCACAAATGCACTTTTGCTTAAAAGCTCATAAAGTGGTACATAAAAGCAACCTGCTATTAAAACACTAGACACCCTATTTAGTCTTCTGAAATTCGTGCTAAATTCTATGATTTTCTGTTGTTTAAATAGGTCTCTGAATTTTGGGCTTTCTGTAGAATGATCCAGCCCTAATGTGCAGCAGCTGTCACCTTGAATTTAGGGTTTGTTACCTCCTATATTCTAGGTGCATTAGGTCTTCTGTTTTAATCTGAATCTTCAATTTAAAACTCCCTACAGATGCGCCTTGTTCTGTTTTATATCCATCATTAATTAATTCCAGATAATTCTCCTTAAATATCTCTGATCTGTTAATCAATAATTAATTCTGGTAGCAGGTCTGAGATGTCTCAACATCTGTTGGGACATCCTGACAAAACTGAACTTAGTCATTTATACAATGTCCCAACATCTGGTAGGACATCCTGAACCAAGTTCACATACTCTGTTTGCTAATGTCCCAACATCTGATAGGACATTCTGAACTGAATTTAACATTTCTTGTTTGGTCAAAAATTCTGCCAATTCTTAAACATCTACACTTAGAATCCATATCCTATCATGAGCCAAACTTCAAACTTGTTCTATGTATCTTCTTCTTCAAGTTAAGTCCAAGAAACACATGAATTGATGCCTTAATCATGGAGTTACATTCATTGGAAGATAACAACATGAAACTGGTTTTCTTGCATGCTAAGCTATTGAATCATGGGATGAGTCTAGGTCAGTTCAGCTCATACACCACATTCAACATGTGTTGATCATAGTATGTCTTCATTTAGAGTGCAAGTTATTCTCTACTTGTGTGCATACACCATGCTGCCATGTACTTCACAAAAAGTCAAGCAAATGAAGGAATCCCAAGCATTGAACCAACTATATTGTTCTCAGCATCATCACACTTCACTAGATTTCACCATAAGCATCATGTTCCTTGCCACACATTGATCACAGCTCGAGTGTAACAACTGAAAACTCACCATAACTGAATTAACTCAGTTAACCATATTTCAACCTGTTAACTATGCTGAGTTAAGAGATTAACCCCCATTATATAAGAACAAACCTAACTGAATTGCACTCACTTCCATTTTTGATCCAAAATCACTCAACAATTCATCACTCTCTCTCTGAATTTTGCTCTGCATTCTTGAAGAGGATCCTCTGCATTTTGCTTCAAGCTAGCCTCTACCTTCATATACACTCTTCATTCTTACATTGATCATCATCATCATCACCTTAAAACATACTTTCCTCGGAGAAATTCAGTGCTAGCTTCAAAGTTTCACCAATGCAGATCACTACAATTTGTTAAGGTTCTCACTAATTTGCATCAGATACATTGCAATCATCATCATCTCAACTTCATTTTCATCCAAGGCATGAGTTCCATGGCTGGATTAGCTTGAAACATCAAGAATTCAATCCTGCTTCATCTCTTCAATTTTTCAAGTTGCACCAAGATTCATCCTCATTCGAGTATTTATTTCACTCTAAAGAAGTTTAGGATCAAGCATCAAGAAGACTGTAGGCAAAATCTCTGGTATTCTTCAACAATTCAAGGCACTGCAATTCAGGTTCCCTCTGAAATTCAACTTATGCATTTTCCCTCTGTTTTTCTTGATGATAGGCCTCCTAAAGGCATAGATCCAGTTTTTAGGTTTGAATTTGTTGTCTTCGATTTGAATTAATCTTGTAGGATTGATAAAATCTAAGTTTAGATTATGAATGTATGAAGCATGAGGAACAGGATGATAGCTTTACTTTTCATTTTTAGGGAGTTTTGACCAAGCCCTAGCCTGAGTCTCACCGGAGAAGGTGATCGGAGACTAGCTTCGGTCACCTGAACAGTTGCCCTAGAATTTCCATAACTTTAAGTCATGACCTTAGGATCTTCTTGATCTAACGTTCCTCAACATGCCAGCATATTAATGAAGCACGTGGAATTCACGTGCAACTTAAGTGTGTCTGAGTAATTGTGTGTGTGTGTGTGTGTGTGTGTCCAGCTTCTTGCCATGTGCTCTCCAATGTGGTACACTTGATTATGTTATTTTGATGTGTTTTTTAGCCTCAGATCAATCTAGTGGTTTTGTTATGGTCAACTTTTGACCTAATTTCCATGGTAACGCGTGTGTGTCATCCAGCTCGTGGACTTAGGCTCATTTTCATATTCACACCCCCAGTCTCATAAGCCCAATGACTTTTGACCTAAAATCCTCACTGATTGCACCTCCTCCTCATTTCTTTTTCTTTTCCATTTCATTCTATTATTTCCATTTCAATTTTTATTTTCTAAAAAAGATCAAAAAGCCTCAAAAAATTACCAATTAATTCCCGCATCATATTTAATATTTTCCCAAATTTTTCATATCTTTTATTTTTTATGGCCATAATTAATTTCCCAATTAATTGCTTCATAATTTTCATCGTTTTTTATCACCTTTCTTCTCCAATTTAGTTCTTCCAAACCAAAAATGATATTGATCCCATTCTTTTTTTCTGTAATCAAAGGACACCTTTAGGTCACTAAAATATTTTTCTCCTTTTTTTAGGTCATTGTTTGGATTATTTTTGAGCCCATTCTTTGAGTTTGTTTCCATAAAACCTTAATTCTCTTTGAACACTTATTTGAGTGAGTTAGAATCTAAATTTTGTGAGATTTTTTAGAGGTTAGTTTGTCACTGGTGTCGCTCCCGACAAATGAAACTGGATCATATGAAGGTACAGACGCGAACGGTCGGCGAGAGGGACAATGAGAACACACAGCCGTGAACTCACTGGAAATGAAAAGAGTCGCCAGCTAGGCATTTTTATCCCGGAGGAAAGGCAATGCTGCATAGACCTAGAAAGAGATGGATAAGACGGTCGCGAACCAGAGAGACTGAGAAAGGGGGTTGGTTACAACCTGGGAAGGTATTAGCACCCAGATTGTCCGTCGTACTCGACGGGATCCACGCTTAAAAGATTTGTGTTTTAAAGGGGTAGTGTCAGTGCAATCTGTGTATAAAATAGCTGGAAAAGAATGTACAGGTGTCAGTGTAAAAGAAGTGTGAAGTGCATAAGTGAAGTGTCAGTGTAAGGAAAGAGTATGCTCATGATCATGAGGCTAAAGAATAAAGCTGGAAGGAGGGGGGATATACAGAGACTTTTGTTCGATAACTGTTAAGTTATGCCTACGTATCCTCTCGTGCAATGAGGAAGTCAGAACACCGTAGTTCGACCCAAAGAGACTGAAATATGAATTGACTGATGAACTGCTTGCTTGTCTATGCTCAAGTGTATGACCTGTCTGGCTCAGGTGCTAACTGTCTTGCATTAGACGGAAGAAGCAAGTTCTCGCTTGTGAGTGAAGGTGATGAGAAAAGAATCCCGGAGGAGACGATTATTGTTTGTTTTTTTTTGTATTTTCAGTCTTTTATTGCTTTTTGAAGTTTGTCATAAGATAATGAGTTTAAGCCTAAACCAATGGGTTAGTAAACTCATCACATCTTCCCTCTGATTAGGGGTAATGAGAATACCTTAAGTGTGAAGTCAGATTCTCACACTTAATCACCTTTTGATGTAGGATTAAGATCATTAACCTACTTGTGATTATTTAGATGTTTTTGGTGTTTTTGTTTAGTGTTGAGTAATGAGATTAAGCCATAATCAAGGATTAAACAGACCCATTACACCATCCTAATAGAAGGATAATAGATGAGAATGTTTAAGCTGAGGAAGACTCCTCAACTTAATCCATGATTAGGGATTAACTTCATGACAAAACAAAGCCTTTATTAGATGGATTTTAGTTAATGATAAGATGATGAAGTGAGTTTTAGGGTTTGTAAGACAACTTGAGGGGGACTTGTCCATTAACACTAGGGTTAGTCCTTCTTAACCAATTAAGGAAGAATTAGAACCCTAATGCAAGGCCCAAGTTACAAGTGTGATGTCTTGATGATTATTAGATGGATTGATTAAAGGAGTTAAACACATTAAGGGTTTAACACTTAGGATTAAAGTTATACACTCCATCCTAAGATAAGGATGCAGGCATAAACTTAATCACAAAGCCTTAAAGCCTTTAGGGTTTAGTCCCTGATCATGAGATGAGAAGAGAAGACTCAAAAGAGACACAAAGGTAAAACTAAGAAGGGGGACTAATCAAAACCCTAATCATTGTCATGCTTGGTTGTTCCTAAGGTTTATGAGGTTTTCAAGAGAAGATCTTCAAGGAGAACCACCAGGATGCAGATAACAGGATCAAGAGAAGCAAAGCAACTTGCTTCATTCAAGAAGTCAAGTCACTTGAAGAAAGAAGGTGGGAAGAAGAAGAATGAGCAAGCTCAACCTCAAACACATATAAAAATGCAGCAATGGATGCAAGAGAGATGAAAAGAAAAGTTATGAGAAGTGAAGGCAAATTCACTTCTCAACATCACTTACCACCTGAAATGTTAGAAAAGAAATGCAATGCAATGCAAGATGAGATGAAATGACATGATGAGAAACAAAACCAGAAGCATTTTGATGATGATAATGATGCTATGAGATGCTACAAACATGAAACAAGGCATGGAGATGATCATACAAGTTTATGAATGCAAATGAAGCAAGTTAGGGACCATGAACATACATGAAAAGTTATGAAGCATACATGGCATACAACATGGCCAATACATGATGCAGTGATCAAACATGCTTTCTATATGTCTTATGATGTCAAATGAAACAAATGGATGCTTGAAATGTCATGGCAAGTCATGTTATGCAAGGAAATGCAAGAAGGATGCAAATGGAAGCCCAAATTAGGGTTTATGAATCAAACATCAAACCAAAACCAAAAACAGAAGCAAACCCTAAGATAAAAAATGGAAAATGCCACTCAAAGGAACCCTAAACCTATAATGAACCACTGCCCAAAGGGGAGCTCTCAACTCCTAACCAAACTCAAGATATGAATTTTCTAAGTTATTAGGGTTTTTTAGGGTTCTTAACAAAAGAAATGCCAAACAATTAGAAAATGCAAGATCAAATCATGGCCATTTTATCCTAGAAACTACATGCTAAACATAACACAATGCAAGAAGAATCAATGTCTCAACCTTCTCCAATAGGCAGAAATGAATTTTTGGATTTGTGATCAAAATAATGCATAAAAAATGATTTAATTCAATGAAAAATTCTTAAAATGCATCAAGATCAAAAAAGAAATTTGGTTTGAAGGTTGGACAATGTTTCTAAATGTCTTAGAACATTTCATGAATTTTTTTGTAATTTTTAAATACCTAAAAGTATTTTTAATTAATTAATTCCCATTAATCAATTAAAAATAATCTTTTAAATATTTAAAAATACTTTTTTAATGATGAAAAATAAAATAAAAATATTTTTGGGTCTTAAAAATTAATAAAACTCTTAGGAAAAAGTTTCATAATTTTTAAGAATTTTTTACTATTTTAAAATAAATATGCAAGTTTAATGAAATAAAATGAATTAAAAATCAAATAAAGTAAAAGTCAAATGCGTGGAGGGCCAGGATGAGCTCTGAGTTTGAAAAGGTTGACTGGCGCCAGATCCAGTGGTTGTGGTTCTTTCTGAGTTAATTTAATTAATTAATGATTAATTAACCTAATTAAGAGGATTAGGGCAAACAAAGAGATCTGGGCCATCCAAACTGGAGGGAAGTCAACAGGTCAAAGGGGATCTACGCTCCACATTCAAATGGCCATAATGACCTGAGTTTAAGGTTAAACAGATTCAGGCGACCGGAGGGGAGCTCCGGTCGTCTTCCCCGGCGACCCCAAAACCCTAAAACAAGATTCAGACCACCCCAAGCCAAATTAAACGCCCAGAATCAATCCCCACCCTTCTAGCAACTCAAATCAATGGTCAAACATCATTTTACTAACAAGAATAAGCTGAATCGAAACAAAATAATAATGGGGCCAAACTTTCAGACACTCACAAAATGTTCATTTCTCCACCATTTTAGATTCTAAACACATCACAATGATCCTCAGAGTATGCACTTTCAGTTTGTAACAAAAAATCAAAGCTTTAAAAAGTTTGAAGTTTGAGACTACCTGAGGTGAAGAACTGTGAATGTGAGCTCTTTTGGCTTTGCTTTGATGCAGAACAACTTCCCTGAATCCCCTGAAGCCAATGGAAAGCCTGGAATGAGCTTAGGCAGGCTGCTTTGAGGAATCCGTTTCTGGTGTAGCAGGAAATGGACTTTGTGCACAGGCTGTTTTAAGTCAATGTAAAGGGTGATTTTGACTCCTTGTGGTATGCTTGTCTTGTTGGTGAAGAAAAATGGGGTGTTTGATGGCTGGATATTGAGATTCGAAGAGAACTGGTTCTGAGGGTGGGGAATGGTGAAACTCAGGTCAAGCTTGTTTCAGGCTTGAGCTTTGGTGGTTTTGGGCCTATGAAGTGTGTTGAGTTGAATGGTGAAGATGGATTTTGTGTTTGCAAGCTGTGGAGGCAGATTCGAAGCAACTTGCAAAAATGGAGTGTTTTGTGAATGTTATGAATGAGAGAGCTTCAGCCTTGCCTTGTACATGAAATGGCTTGCAAAATGATAATGTATTTTAATCCTATAGGTCAGATGATGTGACCTGGCCTATAGTGATTGGTAAGTTTGCTTTTGCAAAAAGTCAAGTTTTGTGTAAGGCAAGCATGGCTCATGATCTAGGCAAGTACATGGCATGGGCTGCGCAGCAAAGGGTGAGGTGAGAGGCTAGCCAAAGTCAGCATCCAATGTCATAGTTTGTAGGAAGTGAAATGAGTGGTTTTGCAACTTGTTGCTTTATGGTTCACATGAAAGAAAATCTTGTTACATGAACCAAAACATGAAGGAAACTTGGTCCAATTCTGATTTTTAAGGCTCATGGAATGTTTGTGTAATGGTTTCAAATGAATTAGAGGCTGCATAATGCATTGGTCCAAGATTTTGCAAAATTCTCACTTAGGGCATGCCTTGAAAATCAATGATTTTAGCCAACTTTGCATTGCCATAACTTTTGATCCAAGAAGAGTTTGATCATGTTCTTGTACTTTTTGAAAAGGGAAAGATGAGATCTACAACTTTCATGACCAAAGTTTTTCTATTTGAAGCCTTTTTGGACCAAGAATCAAAGCTTGAAAATTGACCTAAAATGATGCATTCTTGAAAAGTCAACTATGCCCAAAAAGTCAACATTTGCAAAAACCCTAAATTCTTGATTTCTATGAGCTTCAACCTTCTTCCATGATCAAATAAAGATCATATACACTCAAAATGATGAAGATTACCCATTGGTTGGGTCATTGGGGGCCTCAGATGCCCTGATTTTGCACTGACTTGTCTGAAAAGTCAACTCTTGATCAGATGACTTCCCCATGGAATTTCTTCATGAAAATTGATATGTATACTCCCTATACCATATAGAGACCAATGGAAACAAGAATGACCAAAAAATTTGGAGTTATGGCCTCTGAAACCAAAACCCTAATTTTCAGTCAACTGTGCAGTTCATCCTGGCTCTGCATCCACTCAAACCCTAGTTCTTGTGATTCCTCTGCAATTTTGACTTTGAGGAGATGAAATATGATATAGGAACACACATGGACCCCTTTTGAGTGATTGGTGGCCTTTGGAATGGCTCAAGATGCTTTGGGATTGCTCAGATCACAAACCCTAGGTGCAGATGCCCTGAAAGCTGTGCAGTGGATAAAAAAATGAGATGTGAGATGACATGATTATATTTATGCATATGAGGATGATCACAAGCCATGGTGTGAATGGGTGAGGGCAAATTTGGGGTGTTTACAGCTGCCCCTATTCAAACATGAGTTAGCTGTGCAGGATGTAAGCGACGGCTTAACAGGCCAAACAAGATAACTTGTGGTTGAATACCAAAGACAGTCCAAAATTTGCACTCACGGAAATGAAGAAGAAAAGGGATATAGATTGTAAAGGCAAAATAAAGTATATTGTAAAGTGTGGGCGACGGAGGACGACCGTCGAGCAGAGGAAGACTGCTGGGTAAAGTGGTATGTGAATCAAAGCGATGACGGGGACGGCCGACATGCTGGTAAAGTGCAGGAAAATAAAGCGATGACGGGGACGGCCGACATGCTGGGGATAAAAAGTAAAGCTAAGACGGGGACGGCCGACTAGCTGGGGAAAAACAAGTAAAGCTAAGACGGGGACGGCCGACTAGCTGGGGAAAAATAGGATATTATGATGGGGACGGCCATCAAGATAAAGCTGCAAAGTTCTCTGGGGATTAATGAAACATGACGGGGACGGCCATCAAGTTCATAAAGGTAAAGTAACTAACGATGGGGACGGCCATCGGGCTAAAAGGAAAAGGGACCACGACGGGGACGGCCATCGGGTTAAAGAATGAATGAAATAAACAGATGATGGGGTACGGCCATCAAAGGTGAAGGACGATCACCTAGCAGGGGACGGCTGCTCTGTTGGGAATAAAAGAAATATGATGGGGACGGCCATCAAAGGTGGAGGACGACCACCTGGCAGGGTACGGCTGCCGAAAATATCAACGATGGGGACGGCCATCGGATAGAAAAGGTCAACGATGGGGACGGCCATCGGACGAGCATGATGGAGGACGACCATCAAGAAGTGGAGGACGACCACTCAGCAGGGGACGGCTGCTCTCAGGGTTTATCGTGACATAGGACGAATGCCAGATAACCAAAATCAACAATGGGGACGGCCATTGGATAAAATGATGAAGGACGATCATCAAGAGGTGGAGGACGACCACCTAGCAGGGGACGGCTGCTAAATAAAACAACGATGGGGACGGCCATCGAATGAGCATGATGGAGGACGACCATCAAGAGGTGGAGGACGACCACCTAGCAGGGTACGGCTGCTCTCAGGGTTTTACCGTAACACAGGACGAGTGTTAGATAAAAAGGAAAATGCTTACTTGGCGATCTACTGGGGATATAGTGAACACGGACGAGTGTTCACAACCAAGAAAGGAAAGTATAAGTGTTTGGTATTGTGTATAGATTAAAGATGCGGATGAGCATCCTTAATACTGCGATACGGACGAGTATCGGGTAGAAACAAACTGACACATGTTCAGAGATGGTGATACGGAAGAGTATCAACTGGTTAACAAAGAACACGGACGAGTGTTGTATCTGAAGGGACTCTTCTGGGGAAAAGTTGACACAGGCGAGTATCTATATTCGAGAAGACATGAGTGTTTGACACGGTGTATGGATTAAAGATGCGGACGAACATCCTCAAGACTATGATACGGACGAGTATCATGTAGAAACAAACTCTAGACGCATGTTCTGAGATGATGATACGGACGAGTACCATCTGGTTTAACAAAGAACAAGGACCGAATTCGAATTTGTGGGGATATGAATGGTATATACAAGATACGGACGATCATCTGTATGAGTGTAACATGAGTAATAAGTATGAGTGTTTAATCTGCTGGAGAGAGTGACACGGACGGATGTCAAGAGAGAAAAGTATAATATTAACAAGTGTGTGGGTTGATGAAAGTGTACGCGACTGCGCTGGGGATATGACACGGACG
Organism: Lathyrus aphaca; assembly: GCA_963966055.1. NCBI lineage: Eukaryota > Viridiplantae > Streptophyta > Magnoliopsida > Fabales > Fabaceae > Lathyrus > Lathyrus aphaca. Next base: position 389,210,154 of record OZ014522.1, on the reverse strand, counting down.
GGTGTCAAAAAGGGTGTATATAGGTATATGTGAGTGCAAAGAGGATGTCTTTGGCTTTTTGCTGGTGATTTGACACGGACGGGTGTCAGGACGTATCTGTAATGAGGGTGATTTGTTTGTAAAGGGTGTTCAGGCGACTTTACTGGGGAAAGATGACACGGACGGGTGCCAAAAGGCGTATATACTGGTGTTTGTGATTTGTGAGGCAACTGCTTTTGCTGGGACTCTGGTGGGGATTTTTGTATATCATGATGATGAACGGTTTATTATTCACAGGTGTTCTATTCACAACATGACTTATGATTATGCTATGCATTTGATTTTTTGCCGTAATGCTCCGTATTAGACGGAATGCTACGCTCTGGGGGGTGAATATGATGTGAATGCTATGATTATGCAAAGAGGCGCAGATCCGGGATTCGGATCCCATTGCTGCGAAGATCTCTGGTCGATCTTCTTGAAACGAACATCCCAGCTGGGGATGAGATCATTGGTAGATCTAATGATGTATCTGCTTGGGGATATAGGTCACTGATTGACATATCCTTATAATACGGGACCCAGCTGGGGTTTGTAGAAGCTTTCTCCCTCTCTGTTGTGACTTCTTCGTGCGTTGTTCTTCTGAATAGAGGCTGGGGGTTCTGTGGGGAGATGATTCCCTGATTCTTGTATTCAACTGAGGATGACATGGCAACTCGGCTGGGGAAGTGAGAGGCAGCTCAGCCGGGGAAGTGAGAGGCAACTCAGCTGGGGATAGAGCATTTCGGATGCCGAGAATGAATGCATGTTGATTTGGCAACTTTGCTGGGGAAGTGGGGAGCTACTCAGCTGGGGATAGAGCATCTCGGATGCTGATATCTTTTGTTGATTTGCCAGCTTGCTGGGATGTACCGTGCATGCCCCAAGTTGCGTTCTGGATACCTGCAATCTTGCAAAGATAAGGAAACGTACAAAAGGTCCCGAGGTATCCCTTACTGGATTCCGTCATAGGGGATAAGTACTTTCGAGAATAATCACATTCCCTGTAAGCATGTGTTTTGTTTTTAGAGAAGGCATCTGTACTTATGCAATTGTATTTTTAGAGATATCAGACAACTCTTTGCAAATCATAAATGTAAAAGACGAAACATGACTGAAAATCTGATTTTATTAATTCATGTGCCCTGAATTGGCAAGATACAGTCAAGGAAACATATCTCCTGAAATGAAGAGACTGTTACAAATTGAGAAACAAAGTGCTGGCGGTGTTGACGACGCTTTTAAGGAGCTTCCTCTTCTGCTATGACTCGTATGACAATGACGTTCTTCTCGTCTTGCTTTCTGGAGAGAGTGGATTCTGATTGAAGCTTGATCCTTTGGAGCTTACCAAGTTGTATATAATACAGACGAGTTCAGAATGCAGTTGTTCGCTTATTCCCTTATTTTGCATGGATCGCCCTTTCGGGTTTTCGATCCATCGGGATACCCATTTTTGCCTGAGTTGTCCAATGCGGCTTTTCAACTCAGCGGGTGTACATTTTTTGTTTATTTTCCCTTACTTTTGCCCGAGTCTTTTATTCTGTTTTTGACTCGCCGGGATGCCCTATTTTTGCCTGGACTTACATTCTGTTTTTATGTCCAGCGGGTCATTTTATGCGAAGTATTTTTTAACTGCATCCGAATTCACAGGGGACGGGAAATCTTCACCATCCATGGTGCTGAGCATCAGTGCTCCACCAGAGAAAACTTTCTTTACAACAAATGGTCCTTCATAATTCGGAGTCCATTTGCCCCTGTGGTCTGTATGAGGAGGGAGGATTCTTTTCAGCACAAGATCTCCCACTTGGTACTCTCGGTGCCTGACTTTCTGATCGAAGGCCTTCTTCATTCTCTTTTGATATAGCTGCCCATGGCAGATTGCAGCCAATCTCTTCTCTTCGATCAGACTCAGTTGTTCGTATCGGGACCGAACCCAATCTGCTTCACTCAGTTTAACATCCATCAAAACTCGTAGAGAGGGTAATTCAACCTCAACAGGTAGGACTGCTTCCATACCATATACAAGTTGATACGGTGTTGCCCCAGTGGATGTTCTGATTGATGTGCGGTACCCATGCAAGGCAAATGGTAGCATTTCGTGCCAGTCTTTGTAAGTGATTACCATCTTCTGCACAATCTTTTTGATATTCTTGTTAGCTGCCTCAACAGCGCCATTCATCTTTGGCCTGTAAGGAGAAGAATTGTGATGTTGAATCTTGAAGTCCCGGCACAGTTCTGCCATCATTTTGTTGTTCAAATTGGAACCATTATCAGTAATGATTCGCTCGGGCACTCCATACCGACAGATGATATCTCTTTTCAGAAATCTGGCTACCACTTGTCTTGTAACATTTGCATATGAGGCTGCTTCAACCCACTTGGTAAAATAGTCGATGGCGACCAGGATGAATCTGTGGCCATTTGAAGCAGTTGGTTCAATCTTGCCAATCATATCAATGCCCCATATAGCAAAGGGCCAAGGTGAAGACATGATGTTCAAAGGATTGGGAGGCACATGCACCTTATCTGCGTAAATCTGGCATTTATGACATTTTCTGGCGTAAGCACAACAGTCTGCATCCATTGTGATCCAGTAATAGCCTGATCTTAGCAATTTCTTAGCCATGGCATGCCCTCCGGCATGGGTACCAAAAGATCCTTCGTGCACTTCATGCATCAACAAATCTGCTTCCGTCTTGTCAACACATCTGAGGAGTACCATGTCAAAGTTCCTCTTGTATAAAGACCCATCAGCGTTCAGAAAGAAACTACCAGCAAGCCTTCTCAAAGTCTTCTTATCATTGGAAGATGCCCCAGGCGGGTATGTTTGATCCTCCAAGAAGCACTTAATGTCGTGGAACCAAGGCTTATCATCTTTTACAACATCCGCTGCAAATACATATGCTGGTCTATCAAGTCTAGACACTGAAATCTGGGGTACAAAGTTAGCCGTTTGAACTTTGATCATGGATGAAATGGTAGCGAGAGCATCTGCAAACTGATTCTCGTCTCGAGGGATATACTCAAGCTTGACTGTTGTGAAGAAAGTCAATAACCTCCTTGTATAATCCCTGTAAGGTATCAGATGATCTTGGTGGGTGTACCATTTTCCATTGGTCTGATTGACTACCAAAGCTGAATCTCCGAATACGGTCAATGTCTTGATCCTGAGGTCAATAGCTTCCTCCAGACCCATAATGCAAGCTTCGTATTCAGCTTCGTTGTTAGTGCAGTTGAAAGTGAGTTTTGCCGAGAAAGGCATGTGAACTCCTTTGGGTGTAATGAGTACTGCACCAACACCACGACCATTCATGTTAACAGCCCCATCAAACATCATAGTCCATTCTTCTTCCGGGTCAGGCCCTTCAGTGTGAATTGGCTCTTCATGATCTTTTGCCTTAATGAACATGATGTCTTCATCAGGGAAGTCAAACCTCATAGGCTGGTAGTCATCAATGGGTTGCTCAGCAAGATATTCAGATAGTACACTGCCCTTGATGGCTTTCTGAGAGGTGTACTGTATGTCGTATTCTGTGAGGATCATTTGCCATCTTGCAACCCGTCCGGTAAGAGCTGGCTTCTCGAAAATGTACTTAACTGGATCCATTTTTGAGATTAATAAGGTAGTGTGGGTCAACATATACTGTTTCAGTCGGCGAGCAGCCCACGCTAAAGCACAGCAAGTTTTCTCGAGCAGTGAATAACGCTGTTCACAGTCGGTAAACTTTTTGCTTAGGTAGTATATTGCATACTCTTTTCGACCAGACTCGTCATGCTGGCCCAGCACACACCCCATCGACTCTTCTAATACTGTCAAGTACATAATCAGAGGTCTTCCTTCAACTGGAGGCATAAGGATTGGAGGTTCTTGTAAGTATTCTTTGATCTTGTCAAAAGCCTTCTGGCAGTCTTCGTTCCACCTGACCGTTTGTTCCTTCCTTAACAGCTTGAACAAGGGTTCACAGGTTGCCGTGAGGTGAGATATGAACCGGGAAATGTAGTTCAATCGACCTAAGAACCCTCGAACTTCTTTCTCAGTTTTCGGTGCAGGCATTTCTTGTATAGCCTTGACTTTATCAGGGTCAACCTCAATCCCCTTCTCGCTTACAATAAAGCCCAGCAATTTACCGGATCGCACCCCGAATGTGCATTTGTTGGGGTTCAACTTCAGCTGGTACTTCCTCAGGCGCTTGAACAACTTCAGCAGATTCACCAGGTGATCTTCCTCTGTAAGGGACTTGGCGATCATATCATCCACATAACATTCTATTTCCTTGTGGATCATATCATGGAATAATGTCACCATAGCCCGTTGATATGTGGCGCCAGCATTCTTCAGTCCGAATGGCATCACTTTGTAACAGAACGTGCCCCAAGGTGTGATGAATGTTGTCTTCTCCATGTCTTCAGGTGACATCTTGATCTGATTATATCCTGAAAATCCATCCATGAAGGAGAATACCGAGAACTGAGCCGTGTTATCCACCAATACATCAATGTGAGGTAATGGGAAGTCATCCTTCGGGCTGGCTCTGTTCAGATCCCGGTAGTCAACACACATTCTTACTTTGCCATCCTTCTTAGGCACAGGTACTATATTAGCAACCCACGGCGGATAGCTAGTCACAGCAAGGAACCCGGCGTCCCATTGCTTCTGTACCTCTTCCTTGATTTTCATAGCCATGTCTGGGCGAGTTCGGCGCAGTTTCTGTTTGACTGGTGGGCATTCTTCCCTCAAAGGCAGCTTGTGCACAACAATGTCGGTATCCAACCCTGGCATGTCTTGATACGACCAAGCAAACACATCAACATACTCTTGAAGCAGATCTATCAGCTGTCTCTTCACCGAGTCTTGCAGGCAGGCCCCGATTTTAACTTCTTTCACGTCTTCGTCTGTACCAAGATTAATCACTTCAACCTCCTCCTGATGAGGAGTAATAACCTTTTCCTCCTGTCTCAACAACCTGGCTAGCTCTTCAGGAAGCTCATATCCTTCATCAACCCCTTCATCAGCTTGATTGATTGGATTGTCAAAGTCATACGATGTCATAGCCGTGCTGTTGTCGGTGCTGTCTGGAAGGCACACTTCTGCATGAGTAACTCTTATAATTTCCTGGGAAGACCAGTTCGAGACACTGCTCCCCGGGATCTTTGGACGAATCCAATTCTCCAGATTGCGCTCCTCTTCCAGCTCGTCTTCCAGACAGTTGATAGCATCGGGGGTGAGCATTCCCCCACTGACAAAACCTGGCTCTGCAGCAGCCTTTGCTTGATGTTGAGTTGGTCTGTAACCCAACCCAAACTTGTCCTTCTTCTCCTCCACAGCTAAGACCTTGCCCCAGCCTAGGGCAGTTCCTTCTTCAACAACCTTCCGGGCTTGTTGGTAAGATGACATGGAGATACCAGATACAGCAGATGCTTCATTGACGTTCAAGGCTTCAAAACCTTGGCTCATTGTTTCATGGATCTCTCCATCCATTTCAATGTACTTATAAGTAGCCAGATGGCTAACGAAAATGTCCTCCTCTCCACAGATTGTGACAACTTGGCCTTCCCACTCAAATTTTAACTTTTGGTGAAGGGTAGACGTTATTGCGCCAGCGGCGTGAATCCAGGGTCTACCCAACAAACAGCTGTAGGCGGGCTGAATGTCCATCACATAAAAGATAGTTTTAAAGGTCTGTGGGCCAATTGTCACAGGCAGCTCAATCTCTCCCAGAACCGATCTCTTAGAACCATCAAAGGCTCTTACTACCAGGTTGCTGGGTCTCAATGCCAATCCATCATATTCAAGCTTCACCAGAGCCTTCTTTGGTAAGACATTCAGGGAAGAACCTGTGTCCACCAGCACATGAGAAAGGACAGCTCCTTTGCATTCCAGGGTTATGTGCAAGGCTTTGTTGTGATTGCGGCCATCCGTTGTCAAGTCAGAATTGGTAAACCCTAGCCCATTGCTAGCAGTAACATTTCCAACCACGGTTTCCAATTGGTTGACAGTAATCTCCTCAGGCACGTAAGCTGCGTGCAAGACTTTAAGTAGTGCATTCCGATGGGCTTCGGAGCACATAAGCAGTGAGAGGATAGAGATTTTGGATGGCGTCTGGTGAAGCTGATCCACAATTTTATAATCACTCTTTTTGATGATTCTCATAAACTCATCAACTTCCTGATCAAATGGAGTTTTCAGGGCTTCTTTGGCAACTTGGTCTTCCTGCACCGGGCTCTTTCCTTTTGCCTTGGCAGCAGCTTCTGCTTCGGCAGTAGGTCTTTGAACTTGTGAAGCGAAGAGACGTCCGCTTCGAGTGAAGCCTCCGCCTCCCCCCACATTATCTACTTGTGGTGCAGGTGTTGATGTTTCCAGAGTGATTCTTTTTCCTTCGCAATACAAGTCAGAGCCATAGTGCCAAGGGATGGCCCTATTGCTTTCATATGGTACTGGTCCAGGCACCGTGACAGTGACCGGACTGATTGCTGCTGCTGAAGGGACTGTTATTGTTTGTGGATCATAAAAGATTGTAATTGGTGCTCTGGCGGGAGCAGCACCTTCTGAATGGTAGGCAGAATTATTTTCAGGATCGTAGAATATGGTAACAGTGGAGACATCTTCATGATTGATTGCTGGTGTTGTAGGAGGTACTGTTGGAAGGATTGTTGTTGTTGCTGATGGAGAGTCGAAATGGAATGAAGCTGAAGTTGTAGCAGGAGAAACTGTTGAAGACTGATCATTTGGGAGGACAGGTGAAGTACTTGCTGATGGTGCTGATGAATTGTCGGGTACAATAGTTGCTGCAGTTGTAGGAGGGTCTGAAACCGTTGTTGATGAAGTTGCCGGATTTGTCGGAAATGATGTAGTGATCTGTAGCAGGCCACTCTGAATAAGGCTGTCAATGCCATTCCTCAGGTCCTCGCACCCATTCCATGAAATATTGCAATAGGGACACCCTAGTTCACATCCCGGAAATATTTGGTTTTCACGGAGTTGAGCTTTGATTTCCACCAATGGCGTCCGGATCTGATCCACACTGGTTATTAAATAAGACGGTTGGTCTTCTTCAATAGCGTTAATTCGGGGACCACCATGGTTTGGCATAGGGTTTTTATTGACATTGGGCGGAGGTGCAAAATTCAGAGCCTTGGAGTCTACCAAGTCTTGTACCTTCATATGCAGAGCCCTGCATTTTTCTGTACTGTGACCAGGTGCGTTCGAGTGAAAAGCACACCTAGCATTGGAATCATAGTTCCTCGGTAGACTGTTGGGATCCGGAGGTGCCAACGTTCTTAGCTCAACCAGGTTGAGTTTCAGAAGTTGTGGCAGCAAGGCAGCATACGGCATTGGGATCGGGTCGATCACTCGGTTAGCTTGGGATGGCCTTTGCTGGAATGGCCTCTGTTGATTGTTGTTGTTGGAGTTGTTGTTGAAGTTCCTTGGAGGATACTGATTCTGCTGATACTGAGGTTGTTGTTGGAAGTTTTGTTGAGGAGGTTGATAGACTGGCCGAGGATGAGCTGGAGCAGGGATGGTGACTGCTGCTATTGTCCTTGGAACATATTGGGGCCTACCCCTGCTGGTGTGAATGGCATTGGTCTCGCCAGTTCTTCTCGGGCCTGCAAAAGGCTTTCTTGTACTACTGGACGAGCTTGCACCGTTATCGGAAATTTTACCCATTTTTAACAGGCTTTCAATTCTCTCCCCAGCTATGACAACATCTGCGAAGCTAGTGGAAGAGAAAGCAGCTAACCTGTCAATATACGTTCCCTGAAGAGTGTTCATAAACATGTCTGCCATTTCTCTCTCAGACATTGGTGGTTGAACGGCAGCAGCCAATTGCCTCCACCTTTGGGCATATTCTCGGAAACTCTCCCTCGAAGACTGTGACATTCCCATCAGGAGAGTCCTGTTGGGTGCCATGTCTAGATTATACTGATACTGTCTGATGAAGGCTTCTGCCAGGTCCTTCCAGCATCTTATAGTTGCTCTTGTCAGATGGGAATACCATTCCCTTGATGCTCCAGTCAAGCTATCTTCGAAGTAGAACATCCAGAGTTTCTCATCCATTGTATAGGCCTTCAGCCTTCCCAGAAATGATTGCAAATGAGTTCGGGGGCATGAAGTCCCATTATACTTTTCGAAGCAGGGAGGCTTGAACTTATGGGGAATCCTGACCCCGTCTACCAATCCCATGTCCATGACGTCAAACCCCAAAGAGTTTTGAGATTCTAAGGACCTCAACTTCTCAGCTATTTCTTCCAACCGTCTATCATAAGTTTCCTCTCCGGCACCCATTACTGTATACTGGTCCTCCTGAGGATCTTCTTGAAGTACTCTGGCTGCTGTGGCTGTCCCTTGAATGTTGACTGGGATGTTGGCCTCTGGATGGAGATGGGGTCCAAAAACTGGGGGATTGACATGAGGTTGGACCCTCTCATTGTTACTTGTGCCAGCAGTTCCCACATGGGGCTCCTCTTGATTCCTTCCTTCTACCAAAACCCTGAGCCTCTCCTGGATTTGAGCTAAATTGTTCATTACTTCCATGAATTGTGTTATCTGGGTTCTCATCTCCAACCTTTCGTTGGCCATCTGGTTTCTGACCTCCGTAAGGTCCTGCTGCATCTGATCCATCTGAATTCCCGGAAGGTTGTTTCTAGTTGGGTACCTGTGAGGCCTGTTGAGAGGAAATACCCGGCGGCGAGCAATAATTCCTGAGATTCACAACAGAGGTTAGCAACAACAAAAAAAAACCTACAAAACAAACAAAAGGGGTTAGCATGCAATGCAGTTATGCTTATTTGTTCTCAAGGTATCCGGTTTGGCCTTCAGTTTTGACCCTTCCAGACCCTTGAAGATGTTGCTGTTGAAGTTGCTTTTGAAGTGAACCAACACAAATATATTACAAAGGTGAAATAATACAATTTGTTCATTTTTACAACACAAGCCCTCAAAGGGGTCAAAATACATCACAAAAAGCAAAAGTACATGGAAAAGGAACAACAACAAGCAAATGATCAAACTCCAAGGCCAAACTCATCCTCACGAACTTCCTTGAGAAGTGCTTCGGTCACAGGATCAGCCGGATTCTCCGTAAGACTTCTGATGAGAAGGTTTCTTGTTGCGACAGCTGCAGTCAACTTCCTGCTCTGACTTTGATCCTTAGACCTCTTTACTCCTGCTTTGATTTTCAGCTCTGATATTTCCTCCTGGGCTGCTGCCAGGGCTTTTTCCATCTGCTCCATCTTGTCTTGAGCTCTCTTATCTTCTAGAGTACGGGCCTCAGTGATCCGGACCCACCTGGCCTGACTCTCCTTCAGGTACAAGTCTGTTCTTGCTCTCTGGAACTGGGCTTCTTTACAAGCATTCTTCAGAATCTGTTCACCAGCTTTAGACTTGTTGATATAATCTCCAGACTTCTCAATTTTAGTCAAGTGTTATACCCTCAATTTCTCCAGTCTCTCAATTTCCCTCACACCTTCACTCCTCTCCCTGAGGGTCTTCTGCAAAGCCTGGGTTAACTTCTCATTTCTTTCCTTCAAGCTTTCAAACTCTTCCAAACTGATAGTGGCAGGGGGTGGTGCTGAAGATGACTCAGGCATGTCTTCTATGGTAAAGGGCATTCCAGAGAATTGGGCCCTGGCATGGGACCACTCATAATATTGGACTGATGCCACATTATTGCACTTCCCCAGAATGGTGATTCCCTTGGTTTGAACATGATCCCAGGCCCAGGAAGCCTGCCTAACAACAGTCAAACTAATCTTGTTCTCACAGTAGAGGGTCTCCACCAAGTCTTGTTCCCTAGGAGTATGAACCAGTGCATAGCCTAATTGCCTCTTGAACAGCAGAGGGTTGTAGTTGATACTACCCTTAACTCCTATTAAAGGCACATTGGGAAAGTGCCCACAGCTGGTGATGATATCCCTGCCTTTGGTGCTCTGAGTACACCATCTGATATCTGCTGAAGTGAGAGTAGTGAGCCTCTTAGCCCAGTTGCTTTGCTAATGAGGATTGAGAAATGCATCTGTCCTGGGTAGATGCCTGAGAAGCCAAGCATGGAATAATGGAGCACAAATCCTCACTAATCTTCCCCTCTGCTTCTCATTTCTCTGATGTACTGAGTAATAGAGATCACCCAGTAAAGTTGGCACAGGGTTCTTCAGGATGAACAAGTGGATTGCATTCTTGCTAATGAAACGGGGCTCATCTGCAAACAACACAATTCCATATACACTTAAGGCCAACAGAGCACAAACAGCTTTCCAATCCCCCAAGGAGGCCTTCAAACTAGCTTGAGAAATCAGGAAGTCCAGATGAAAACCAAGGGTTCCAGCTTTGGAGGTCATATGCTGTTCAATCAAAACAGGCTCCAGATACAAAGCTTTTGCTACCTCTCCATTGCTTGGGAAATTCATCTCAGGATTGAAAGGGATTTCCCTCTTGATAGGCAAACCCACCAAAGATGAGTATTCTTCCAGAAGAGGACCCAACTGAAAGTCTTGAAAGGTGAAACATCTCAATGGGGGGTCATAGAACTGAATGCAGGTGTGGATGAGGCTCCTCTGTGAAGGGTCCAGATCTATAACCATGTCCAGTATATCTCCATAACTCTCCCTGAACAAGGGTATGTGATCTGGAGTGATCAGGGTTTGGATCCTCCTGATGTCTGATAAGTCTGGTTGGAAGAAATGATAGGTGATGTTGCTTTTCTTTGGAGCCATGATGCTGAAGACTGAGTAGGATAAGTGCTGATGAAGATGCTGAGGAGTGGGCCACTGGCTGGCTAGTGCAAGTAACTGAAGTATATGGCTGACAGGCTGAAGCAAGTGCTGGTGGAAATAGGTCAAAACTGCAGATGGGGTCAAAACCAAAACCAGATGAAGGTGGATACCCTGAAACACAAATAAGCAAATGTTAATATGATGCAATGAGTATGTATGCAAATGATATGCAAGGGTCTGTGACTGAGCTGGATCTGATTAACTGCCTTGGTATAGATCCATGTGTGTTCAAGAATTCCAGATGGAGGTCTAAAAATCCAGTAACCAGGGTAGGGGACTCAAATAAAGAGCCACATGTCCAGGGTTTAGAATCACAAGAACTATCCAACATGGAGCATTCTTAACAAAGTCAAAGTAACAGGGTATTCTGAGGTCAAGGTACCTGCAAACCTGTAAACAGCCCAACCCCCTCACAGGTGGTGATCTAGAACAAGGATCCTCAGACTTGGATCAGTTATGAGAAGTGTAAACACTTCTAACCCGGAGGTACAGTGTTTACAATAACCATAACAATTCCTCCTCTAATTCACCTCAGTTTCTGAAGGTCAATACTAAAAGGTCATCCAGACTTAGCAGGCTTCCCAGATAGCCCTAACATTGCAGGAAATCTGCAACACAGAGTTCTCAAGAAGAAACCCATATCTGAACCGTGTTTCATATTCCCGCACCAGACCGAAATGGAATGGGAAAGAATATGATTCACTCTAGCCTAGGTGTCACTCAGGTCCCAGGTATAGGACCTTAACTCTCAATGAAACACCCACCCACCAAAGAAAAAAACCAGATCCAGCCAGCAACAATGACAGTATGATATATAAATAAATGCAATAAAGAAAGCAGTAAAGTAACTGTACATAAAGCAATAAACAAAAATAAATACAAGCACATAACACCCCAGTAAACACAAATCAAACAAGCGTTAGGAGGAACCCACAAAAAGAACCAGAAGCCCTGGTTGCAGTATAAGGGTCCCCAGCAGAGTCGCCAAGCTGTCGCTCCCGACAAATGAAACTGGATCATATGAAGGTACAGACGCGAACGGTCGGCGAGAGGGACAATGAGAACACACAGCCGTGAACTCACTGGAAATGAAAAGAGTCGCCAGCTAGGCATTTTTATCCCGGAGGAAAGGCAATGCTGCATAGACCTAGAAAGAGATGGATAAGACGGTCGCGAACCAGAGAGACTGAGAAAGGGGGTTGGTTACAACCTGGGAAGGTATTAGCACCCAGATTGTCCGTCGTACTCGACGGGATCCACGCTTAAAAGATTTGTGTTTTAAAGGGGTAGTGTCAGTGCAATCTGTGTGTAAAATAGCTGGAAAAGAATGTACAGGTGTCAGTGTAAAAGAAGTGTGAAGTGCATAAGTGAAGTGTCAGTGTAAGGAAAGAGTATGCTCATGATCATGAGGCTAAAGAATAAAGCTGGAAGGAGGGGGGATATACAGAGACTTTTGTTCGATAACTGTTAAGTTATGCCTACGTATCCTCTCGTGCAATGAGGAAGTCAGAACACCGTAGTTCGACCCAAAGAGACTGAAAGATGAATTGACTGATGAACTGATTGCTTGTCTATGCTCAAGTGTATGACCTGTCTGGCTCAGGTGCTAACTGTCTTGCATTAGACGGAAGAAGCAAGTTCTCGCTTGTGAGTGAAGGTGATGAGAAAAGAATCCCGGAGGAGATGATTATTGTTTGTTTTTTTTTGTATTTTCAGTCTTTTATTGCTTTTTGAAGTTTGTCATAAGATAATGAGTTTAAGCCTAAACCAATGGGTTAGTAAACTCATCACATCTTCCCTCTGATTAGGGGTAATGAGAATACCTTAAGTGTGAAGTCAGATTCTCACACTTAATCACCTTTTGATGTTGGATTAAGATCATTAACCTACTTGTGATTATTTAGATGTTTTTGGTGTTTTTGTTTAGTGTTGAGTAATGAGATTAAGCCATAATCAAGGATTAAACAGACCCATTACACCATCCTAATAGAAGGATAATAGATGAGAATGTTTAAGCTGAGGAAGACTCCTCAACTTAATCCATGATTAGGGATTAACTTCATGACAAAACAAAGCCTTTATTAGATGGATTTTAGTTAATGATAAGATGATGAAGTGAGTTTTAGGGTTTGTAAGACAACTTGAGGGGGACTTGTCCATTAACACTAGGGTTAGTCCTTCTTAACCAATTAAGGAAGAATTAGAACCCTAATGCAAGGCCCAAGTTACAAGTGTGATGTCTTGATGATTATTAGATGGATTGATTAAAGGAGTTAAACACATTAAGGGTTTAACACTTAGGATTAAAGTTATACACTCCATCCTAAGATAAGGATGCAGGCATAAACTTAATCACAAAGCCTTAAAGCCTTTAGGGTTTAGTCCCTGATCATGAGATGAGAAGAGAAGACTCAAAAGAGACACAAAGGTAAAACTAAGAAGGGGGACTAATCAAAACCCTAATCATTGTCATGCTTGGTTGTTCCTAAGGTTTATGAGGTTTTCAAGAGAAGATCTTCAAGGAGAACCACCAGGATGCAGATAACAGGATCAAGAGAAGCAAAGCAACTTGCTTCATTCAAGAAGTCAAGTCACTTGAAGAAAGAAGGTGGGAAGAAGAAGAATGAGCAAGCTCAACCTCAAACACATATAAAAATGCAGCAATGGATGCAAGAGAGATGAAAAGAAAAGTTATGAGAAGTGAAGGCAAATTCACTTCTCAACATCACTTACCACCTGAAATGTTAGAAAAGAAATGCAATGCAATGCAAGATGAGATGAAATGACATGATGAGAAACAAAACCAGAAGCATGTTGATGATGATAATGATGCTATGAGATGCTACAAACATGAAACAAGGCATGGAGATGATCATACAAGTTTATGAATGCAAATGAAGCAAGTTAGGGACCATGAACATACATGAAAAGTTATGAAGCATACATGGCATACAACATGGCCAATACATGATGCAGTGATCAAACATGCTTTCTATATGTCTTATGATGTCAAATGAAACAAATGGATGCTTGAAATGTCATGGCAAGTCATGTTATGCAAGGAAATGCAAGAAGGATGCAAATGGAAGCCCAAATTAGGGTTTATGAATCAAACATCAAACCAAAACCAAAAACAGAAGCAAACCCTAAGATAAAAAATGGAAAATGCCACTCAAAGGAACCCTAAACCTATAATGAACCACTGCCCAAAGGGGAGCTCTCAACTCCTAACCAAACTCAAGATATGAATTTTCTAAGTTATTAGGGTTTTTTAGGGTTCTTAACAAAAGAAATGCCAAACAATTAGAAAATGCAAGATCAAATCATGGCCATTTTATCCTAGAAACTACATGCTAAACATAACACAATGCAAGAAGAATCAATGTCTCAACCTTCTCCAATAGGCAGAAATGAATTTTTGGATTTGTGATCAAAATAATGCATAAAAAATGATTTAATTCAATGAAAAATTCTTAAAATGCATCAAGATCAAAAAAGAAATTTGGTTTGAAGGTTGGACAATGTTTCTAAATGTCTTAGAACATTTCATGAATTTTTTTGTAATTTTTAAATACCTAAAAGTATTTTTAATTAATTAATTCCCATTAATCAATTAAAAATAATCTTTTAAATATTTAAAAATACTTTTTTAATGATGAAAAATAAAATAAAAATATTTTTGGGTCTTAAAAATTAATAAAACTCTTAGGAAAAAGTTTCATAATTTTTAAGAATTTTTTACTATTTTAAAATAAATATGCAAGTTTAATGAAATAAAATGAATTAAAAATCAAATAAAGTAAAAGTCAAATGCGTGGAGGGCCAGGATGAGCTCTGAGTTTGAAAAGGTTGACTGGCGCCAGATCCAGTGGTTGTGGTTCTTTCTGAGTTAATTTAATTAATTAATGATTAATTAACCTAATTAAGAGGATTAGGGCAAACAAAGAGATCTGGGCCATCCAAACTGGAGGGAAGTCAACAGGTCAAAGGGGATCTACGCTCCACATTCAAATGGCCATAATGACCTGAGTTTAAGGTTAAACAGATTCAGGCGACCGGAGGGGAGCTCCGGTCGTCTTCCCCGGCGACCCCAAAACCCTAAAACAAGATTCAGACCACCCCAAGCCAAATTAAACGCCCAGAATCAATCCCCACCCTTCTAGCAACTCAAATCAATGGTCAAACATCATTTTACTAACAAGAATAAGCTGAATCGAAACAAAATAATAATGGGGCCAAACTTTCAGACACTCACAAAATGTTCATTTCTCCACCATTTTAGATTCTAAACACATCACAATGATCCTCAGAGTATGCACTTTCAGTTTGTAACAAAAAATCAAAGCTTTAAAAAGTTTGAAGTTTGAGACTACCTGAGGTGAAGAACTGTGAATGTGAGCTCTTTTGGCTTTGCTTTGATGCAGAACAACTTCCCTGAATCCCCTGAAGCCAATGGAAAGCCTGGAATGAGCTTAGGCAGGCTGCTTTGAGGAATCCGTTTCTGGTGTAGCAGGAAATGGACTTTGTGCACAGGCTGTTTTAAGTCAATGTAAAGGGTGATTTTGACTCCTTGTGGTATGCTTGTCTTGTTGGTGAAGAAAAATGGGGTGTTTGATGGCTGGATATTGAGATTCGAAGAGAACTGGTTCTGAGGGTGGGGAATGGTGAAACTCAGGTCAAGCTTGTTTCAGGCTTGAGCTTTGGTGGTTTTGGGCCTATGAAGTGTGTTGAGTTGAATGGTGAAGATGGATTTTGTGTTTGCAAGCTGTGGAGGCAGATTCGAAGCAACTTGCAAAAATGGAGTGTTTTGTGAATGTTATGAATGAGAGAGCTTCAGCCTTGCCTTGTACATGAAATGGCTTGCAAAATGATAATGTATTTTAATCCTATAGGTCAGATGATGTGACCTGGCCTATAGTGATTGGTAAGTTTGCTTTTGCAAAAAGTCAAGTTTTGTGTAAGGCAAGCATGGCTCATGATCTAGGCAAGTACATGGCATGGGCTGCGCAGCAAAGGGTGAGGTGAGAGGCTAGCCAAAGTCAGCATCCAATGTCATAGTTTGTAGGAAGTGAAATGAGTGGTTTTGCAACTTGTTGCTTTATGGTTCACATGAAAGAAAATCTTGTTACATGAACCAAAACATGAAGGAAACTTGGTCCAATTCTGATTTTTAAGGCTCATGGAATGTTTGTGTAATGGTTTCAAATGAATTAGAGGCTGCATAATGCATTGGTCCAAGATTTTGCAAAATTCTCACTTAGGGCATGCCTTGAAAATCAATGATTTTAGCCAACTTTGCATTGCCATAACTTTTGATCCAAGAAGAGTTTGATCATGTTCTTGTACTTTTTGAAAAGGGAAAGATGAGATCTACAACTTTCATGACCAAAGTTTTTCTATTTGAAGCCTTTTTGGACCAAGAATCAAAGCTTGAAAATTGACCTAAAATGATGCATTCTTGAAAAGTCAACTATGCCCAAAAAGTCAACATTTGCAAAAACCCTAAATTCTTGATTTCTATGAGCTTCAACCTTCTTCCATGATCAAATAAAGATCATATACACTCAAAATGATGAAGATTACCCATTGGTTGGGTCATTGGGGGCCTCAGATGCCCTGATTTTGCACTGACTTGTCTGAAAAGTCAACTCTTGATCAGATGACTTCCCCATGGAATTTCTTCATGAAAATTGATATGTATACTCCCTATACCATATAGAGACCAATGGAAACAAGAATGACCAAAAAATTTGGAGTTATGGCCTCTGAAACCAAAACCCTAATTTTCAGTCAACTGTGCAGTTCATCCTGGCTCTGCATCCACTCAAACCCTAGTTCTTGTGATTCCTCTGCAATTTTGACTTTGAGGAGATGAAATATGATATAGGAACACACATGGACCCCTTTTGAGTGATTGGTGGCCTTTGGAATGGCTCAAGATGCTTTGGGATTGCTCAGATCACAAACCCTAGGTGCAGATGCCCTGAAAGCTGTGCAGTGGATAAAAAAATGAGATGTGAGATGACATGATTATATTTATGCATATGAGGATGATCACAAGCCATGGTGTGAATGGGTGAGGGCAAATTTGGGGTGTTTACAACTGGTTTTTTACCTTGGATTCAATTGTCATAATTTTTCCATGTCATTTGATATTTTTTAGATGCCTTGTGTCACAAGTCACATTTTGGTCCATATTTTCTCATCCTTCTCATTCCATTTTGAGTAAGGCATTTATGCCATTCATTTTAGGTCTTAAATTTGATTCCCTTAGGTCCCATTTGATGTCTTTATATCACTTTTATCTATTATAGGTCATCACACTTTGAATTCTTAGGTTTCTTGATCCTTAAGTCACATATATGTTCATGTATGTTTTCAAAACCATAATTCACATTCTTTTTCCATCTTCACACTTCTAAATAAACTTTGTGAGTGTGATAGTCATGTTATATCATTATTTTATATCTCATAAGTGTTTCATAGTCATTTTCATGTCTTTACTTCATCTCACAAGTCTTTGTACTTCATTTGGTTTCATTTGACACCTTAAAGCTTCAAAAACAACATACCTCATTCCTTAACCCTAAGGCAATTCATTCTAACTCATTTGTAGTTAGTTTTTGAGTCTAAGATTCATCTTAACTTTTCATTAAGCCCCTGGTTTTTGTATGGAGAATTAAAGTTTATCATGTTTGACTTTTTATTCCAAGTCCTTTTTACTTTTGAAGTCACATGTTCAATTCTTTTTATTCTTTCTTCATTCAACATATTGTTTGAATCTCTCTAACTTGAGTCTCTTTCTCCCCACATGTTTTAGCACTTTAGGACATTCCCATTTAGTGTTTACTTCTGGATTTTTCATCCACCTTTGACTTCATTCAAGTTTACCATGCTTAACCATGTGAATACTTCATTTAACTTCACCTTTACTCCTATTAAGGTTTAGTACCTTTTAGTGCATAGTTTACCTTTGGTTGTTCTTATGACCTTAGATGGTTTTGGTAGGATTTAGCTACTGATTTTAGAAGTTTGTTATCCTATAGGATCCTTTATATTTAAGACTTAGGTTTAGTAATCCTTTATTGCTTTTCCTTAACTAGTTTGAGCTAGTTTAAGCTTTTGTCATGCTTCATATGTTCAAATGACTTTGTAAAGCTAGCCTTTGTTTTGTAGGGAGGTTGAGGTAAGCCTTGTTTATATAAATTCTTCCTCATATCTTTATGCTTTCTAATTTTGGTTGCCTGAGCACTTTGTACTTTGCTTGTATAGGTTTTCCCCTCTCTTTAGAACAACCTACCTTCCTTAGGAAGTGAGTTGATTTCTAATTCTCTTTTCTTCTTTTCCTTTCTTCCTTAGGATTAGAAAACCTCACAAACCATTAGGCCCCCTTTTGGTATACAATGAATAACTTAGGTTTGTGTCTTAGTCCCCTTAGTGTTTGTCCTTTCTTATTTTAGTCTTCTTTCTCATCTCAAAGAAAATCTAAAAAAACACTTTAGTAAAGGTTGAAATAGTCTCTTGTGTATAACCTTATTCCATGGGGCACTCATATTCATTCCATCTTGAAATAGTATGGGCTTGTCTAGCATGATGAACAAGTCTTATCATGAGACTATCTTCACAAAGAAAACATAAAAGACATTTCTTCAAAAGCTACAAAAACATGTAATTAGTTCAACAAGCTAGTGAACTTAGACCCTAATCCTTGGAAATAAGTCTTGGATAAATTCTCCTTACCTTGTGTGCTTGTTCTACTATTCCATCTTGGAATGTAGTAGCAAGTACACATTTCATAGAAAAGAGTTTGAATTCACTTCCTTGTACCAAATTCATAAAAAAAACCTCTTAAAAAGAAAACAACAAACAATAAGCGACTTGTCTCGCATGCAAGACGGTAAACGCACTCGTACCAGACGAGCCTACAACACCTGAGAATAGACATAAGCAGTTTCATCCATAAAAACACAAATAAATAGTTCCCTCCTTAGTTAGGCGAACTACGTCGACTCTGATCCTCATTTTCCCGATGAGGTACGTAGGCAGAGGGGTAGGGCCCATTCGAGCACATTCTTTATTTTTCCTACATTTCCCCCTTTCTTTCCATTTTTTTTCAAGTTCCCATTCTCATTTCCATTCTCATTCCAGTAAGAGGTTCTTGTTCAGCAACTTTATTTCTCACCTATTGAAACAAACAAACAAGCGTGGATCCCATCGGGTACGGTGGACGATCTGGGTGTTAATACCTTCCAAGGTCGTAATCGACTTCCGAACCCAGATCTTTGGTTCATAAGGCCTCTTCCTTTCCTTTTTCCTTCGATTTGTGCAGCATTACCTTTCTCATTCCTTCGGAATAAAAATGTCTGGCTGGCGACTCTACCTTTTCCGCACCACTTTCGCGTTTGTACTAGGATGAAAATCTTGGGAGCGGCATTATAGTTTCATTTGAATCAAAAGTGTT
This sequence comes from Lathyrus aphaca, assembly GCA_963966055.1. Lineage (NCBI taxonomy): Eukaryota > Viridiplantae > Streptophyta > Magnoliopsida > Fabales > Fabaceae > Lathyrus > Lathyrus aphaca. Next base: position 389,190,905 of record OZ014522.1, on the reverse strand, counting down.
ATGTATCGATGTTTTACTTGATTGAATGAAAAAGTGTTAATAAGTTAAAATGCGACATCCTAATTGTTCTATTAAGTTGAATTTTATTACTCTGATTTTATCGATTATTTTCGGGTATAAATGTGGTGTTACATTAGTGGTATCAGAGCAGGTCGGTCCGTCCATCCAATGTTGTCTAATGTTGTTGATTCCTTAGTACGCGACACGTGTGTGAAACACTGTAAGTACTTGCTTGTTGCTTTCTAGTCTTTGTCTGCAGGTGTTGGTTTGGAGTGAGTAGGGGAGAAGCTTGCTCCCGGAAATGTTGATAGTATGTAGAAGTTGGTTTGAGGTGATGTTGATTGCAAGAGTGCAAATGTTGTTGGAGCGGTGTTGTTGCAAACCGGAGAGAGTATGGACTCATGATTCTGATCGGTCGAATTTGAGATGTGCGTAGATCACATATGGTGAATTAAAGAAATGATTGAGATTAAGGAATTATTCCAAAGAAAATGATGAGTCGGTGGATTAATTCGGTAGATTGTATACCTTGAGTATAATTGGATTAAAGTTGAGTAATTTTCATAGTTGGATGGAAAGAAAAGATGTTGGTGAATTTTGGAATCAAGAAGGAGAGAGAGATGGAACTTATGTTCATCATTCTCGAATTCTGATTTTTGTAAGTTTGGAGCAGTTGTCAGTAAAAGAGGCATAACGTTTTGCTAGTGATTTTTATTTAAGCTATTCTGAGCTTTTTGGAAAGCTTACAAAATTCCCTACAATTTGTATATAAGATTTGCCTTCAGGAGGTTTGTGAAGAGGGAGATAAGTGTGTTTTAATATTAGGGTCTGATGCTGATTTTTAGAAAATTCTGCCTACGGGAATTCTGAATTAGTTCCATTGTAAGGAGGAGAACCTTTTACTCGTAAATCGGATTCAAGCGATTTTTGAAGTTCATGAATCTACACAAAATTCTCTTCATGTTTGAATATGATTTTGTGATTGGGGGATTTGTATTGAAAGAGATAAATGTGGTTGAAGTTGAGCGATCCTGGCTGAAAATTGAGAAAGATGAAGACGAGTGTGAAATATTGATAAGGAATTAAATGTTGGTATTAGAGAGGATGTGACAGTATCGGAGAATGCATAAAGATGAAATTTATGCCGAATGAGAATGATCAAAGCAATGATGTTATGTGATGGTAATGTTGAGAGAAATGTGAATGCTTGGTTAGTGTTGTTAAAAAATTTAACTTGGATGAAAGTTGTTATTGGAGCGAATCGAATTGGATTGTACTCGCTGTTGTAGTGACTCTGATGTTAGAAGGATATTTAAAGTTGTGTTGCGCTACGAGCGTGTATAAGAGATTGTGTATTTTATTTTGTATGTTTTGGTATAATTGACGAAATCGGGATTAAGGAGATTAAGGAGACGTTGGTAAGCCTTAGTAAGTTGGATGAGCATTATGCTTACGGACTTTGGGCACAAGTTGAAGTACGCTATTTTGTTGGGTAATGATGATTTATGCCACTATTATAGTTGTCGGCTGTCTATTGACAAATTAAGGAACTAATCACCCTTTATCTCTTGTTGATAGTAGACGGAATCATAATAGATGGATAGATGTATCATGCCAACTAGTATAGTATGTATGTTGAATTGGTTGAAGCCAAGCCGAGCACTTGAGTATTGTTTATTTTGTCGATAAAGATTTATGTAAGAATATTGGTTGGGTTTGCGGACGTAGCATGAGGTTGCGTTTGGATTGACGAGTAGTATGGAAACTCATAGTTGAACTCTAGATAATTGGAGTGTTGTTTTGTGATTAATTAAGTGGCGTGAGACTTGAAGTTTTCTTGAGATGATTTAAGGGGAAAGTAGATGAACATGTAAGACCATGATTTGACAAGAATGTCAGATATAGTTGAGTTGAAAGTATTAAAACAAGTGAAGTTATAAGTTGATTTATTACAGTGCGATTTTTGGTTAGAAAAAAATGAGTTACTTGGTTGTGTTGATTCGAGTAAGAATTTATGAAGCACGATGTCAATATAAGTAGAAATTGATGACTCAGTATGTGGAGTTAGGCAGAAGTGAAAAGGATGAGTTATCTTGTTGGAATTAGTTGGACCCATGTACCATATGTTGTTGTAATGATATTATGGGCTTAAGATGATTTTAGAGGACGTGTTAATGAAAGATGGTAAAGTTGTAGTCTATGTTGCTAATAATTGGGAAACTATGGAAGTATATGTATATCTTATCCAAGATTTGGAAGTAGTCGTCGTTGTATTTATGTTGAATGTTCATAGGTGTTGTCTTACGAATCTAAGTTCAGAGTATTCAATAACTACGAGAGTGTGGAATTCTTGTTGGAACGGAATTACCGAAGAGTTAAGTTGAAAGTCTTTGTTATGACGATTTTGGTGATTGGAAGTTGGAGTTAAACTCGGTAGACTTGATATTTTGCAAGTAATCAGAGTGTGCATCGAACGCGTGGTGTAGTGCGGTTGTTCATATGTGAATAGCAACAATGTTGGTAGTTGGTTGTGTTGATGTTGGGTTTAAGTTGTGTGCTCTTATGTTGTTGTGTTCTAGTTCTTAAACCAATGAATTCTTAAGTTGGTTATTCTTGTGTTGTGATGCTAGTTGTCAAGTGTATTACTTGAGTAGTATTCATGTTGTTATCATTGTTGAGGTTATGGATTGTTATTTATATTCTATGTGGGTTACCTTTCGGGGATAAGAGTTGATTAGTCGGATGGAAAAAGTAGTTTGAGTAGTTGAATCGGATAAATTTTTTAGGACGAAAATATTCTAAGTGGGAGAGAGTTGTAACGTCCGTTTATTTAATTAATTATTTAATTAAATATACTTGTATGTTGTGTTGATTTGCATTGATTTGTGTATTTGTGTTGATTTACGTTGGTTTGTGTCATTTATGATGATTTGAGTTGAGTTTCGAATTATCATAATGTTACGTTGATGTTTCTAAGTTGGTTTGAGTTGGATTAATTAAATAAGTTGATTTAAGTTGTGGAAAATGATATTGAATATTTTCCGTTTATGGTTGAATATGTTGATCTGGTGGTTTGGACGATTTAATTGATAGTAAGTAATTAGTCGATTTAGTCGGGAGAAATAATATTAGAATTAATATTATGGAATTATAAGAGTATTTTAGTTAAGTGGGCTTAGTTGTTGCGTTGATAGTAGTAATCGTGGGGGTGCTGATTAGTAAACCCAATTGAGATTATAATTATAATAATAATTATAATAAAAAAGAAATAATAGAAAGTGGAAGTTAGGTTTTGAGAGGTATCACTAAGAAAGAAGAGAAAAGAAGAACGAGGAAAAGTTGGAGAAAGAGGGATACAAAAGTTGTTGTCGTCAGAGCCAAGTCGGAAAGTCGATCGGAATTAGAGCAACTGTCAAATTAAGGTAAGGGTGGGGTTTGAATTCTATAATCAGGGTTATGATGATAGTATATGGGAATTGGGATCGTATAATTTTGTGTTGTCCATGGTTGTTTTGGGTCGATTTTGTTGTTATAAGGTTAATGGAATAATGTTTATTAACCAATTTTGTTGAGTTTACCGTTGAATTGATTTTTATGCATGTCGCTGTTGATTTTTCAATTCTGAATAAAATTGAGTTTTAGGGGACGAAACCCCTGTACTACGTTGAAGAGGGTGGCACATGTTACCCATTGTTCTAAGAGGGTGACGCAGGTGTCGCTCCCGATAAATGGGAATGGCCCAAATAAAGGTACAGACGCGAACGGTCGGCGAAAGGAGGACGTGAGAACACACAGGAGTGAACTCACAGGGAATGAATAGAGTCGCCAGCTAGGCATTTTTATCCCGGAGGGAAGGCAATGCTGCATAGGCCTAGAAAGATATGGATAAGACGGTTGCGAACCAGAGAGACTGAGAAAGGGGGTTGGTTACAACCTGGGAAGGTATTAGCACCCAGATTGTCCGTCGTACTCGACGGGATCCACGCTTAAAAGATTTGTGTTTTAAAGGGGTAGTGTCAGTGCAATTTGTGTATAAAAGAGCTGGAAAAGGATGTACAGGTGTCTGTGTAAAAGAAGTGTAAAGTGTAATATATACAGTGTCAGTGTAAGAAATGGATGAAGTGCTCAAGATCATGAGGCTAAAGAATAAGGCTGGAAGGATGGGGAATATACAGAGACTTTTGTTCGATAACTGTTAAGTTATGCCTACGTATCCTCTCGTGCAATGAGGAAGTCAGAACACCGTAGTTCGACCCAAAGAGACTGAAAGATGAATTGACTTGTGAACTGCTTGCTTGTCTATACTCAAGTGTAAGACCTGTCTGGCTCAGGTGCAAACTGTCTTGCATTAGACGGAAGAAGCAAGTTCTCGTTTATGAGTGAAGATGATGAGAAAAGAATCCCGGGGGAGACGATTATTGTTTGTTTTTGTGTTTTCAATCTTTTATTGCTTTTGAGAGTTTGTCATAAGTTAATGAGTTTAATCCTAAACCAATGGATTTAGTAAACTCATCACATCTTCCCTCTGATTAGGGGTAATGAGAATACCTTAAGTGTGAAGTCAGATTCTCACACTTAATCACCTTTGGTGTAGGATTAAGATCATTAACCTACTTGTGATTATTTAGATGTTTTTGGTGTTTTTTTTTTAGTGTTGAGTAATGAGATTAAGCCATAATCAAGGATTAAACAGACTCATTACACCATCCTAATAGAAGGATAATAGATGAGGGTGTTTAAGTTGAGGAAAGCTCCTCAACTTAATCCATGATCAGGGATTAAACTCATGACAAAACAAGCCTTTGATTAAGTGGATTTTATTTAATGATATGGTGATGAAGTGTTTTTTAGGGTTTGTAAGACAACTTGAGGGGGACTTGTCCATTAACACTAGGGTTAGTCCTTCTTAACCAATTAAGGAAGAATTAGAACCCTAATGCAAGGCCCAAGTTACAAGTGTGATGTCTTGATGATTATTAAGTGAATTGATTAAAGGATTTAAACACATTAAGGGTTTAACACTTAGGATTAAAGTTATACACTCCATCCTAATAGAAGGATGCAGGCATAAGCTTAATCACAAAGCCTTAAAGCCTTTAGGGTTTAGTCCCTGATTATGAGATGAGAAGAGAGGACTCAAGGAGACACAAAGGTAAAAACTAAGTGGGGGGACTAATCAAAACCCTAATCTTTGTCATGCTTGGTTATTCCTAAGGTTTGTGAGGTTTGCAAAAGAAGTCTTCAGAGGAACCACCAGGAAGCAGATGAATGGAGCAAAGAAAAGCAAAGTAACTTGCTTCATTTAAGAAGTCAAGTCACTTGAGGAAAGAAAGTAAGAGGAAAAAGAATGAGCAAGCTCAATCTCAAACACATAACAAAATGCAGCATGGATGCATAAGAGAGATGAAAAGAAGTTGTGAGAAGTGAAGGCAAATTCACTTCTCAAAATTGCTTACCAGCTGAAAAGTTAGTGAAAGAAATGCAATGCAATGCCAAATGAAATGAAATGGCTTGAAGCAAACCAAAACCAGAAGCATGTATGAGATTATAATGATGCTATGAGATGCTACAAACATGTAACAAGACATGGGGATGATCATATGAACAAATGGATGCAAATGAAACAAGTTAAGAACCATAAACATACATGAAAAGTTATGAAATGTAAATGGCATACAACATGGAAAATGCAAGATGCAATGATTAAACATGATTGCAATATGTCTTAAGATGTCTAATGAACCAAATGGATGCACAAATGCTATGGCAAGTCAAGGTGTGCAAGCAAATCCAAGATGGATGCATATGGAAGCCCAAATTAGGGTTTATGATCAGAGCATCAAACAAAAACCAAAATCAGAAGCAAACATCAAGATAAAAAAATTTAAAATACATTCAAAGAATCCCTAAACCTATACTAACTCACTGCCCAAAGGGGAAGTTCCAACTCTTAACCTAATTAGGGTTATGAATTTCCTAAGTTTTCTAGGGTTTTTGGGTACCTTAACAAGAAAAATGCCAAACAAATGGAAAATGAAAGATCAAATCTAACTAATTTAATCTTACAAACTACATGATATGCTAAACACAAAGCAAAAAGAATCAATGTCCAACTCTCAATGGTTAGGCAGAAATGATTTTTGGAAGTTTGGATCAAAATAATGCCTTAAAAATGAATTAATTCCATGGAAAATTCTCAAAATGCATCAAGATCAAAAAAGAAATTTGGTTTGAAGGTTGGACAATGTTTCTAAATGTTTTTAAAGGTTTCATGAATTTTTTGGTGATTTTTAAATACCTAAAAGTATTTTTAACTAATTAATTCTCATTAATTAATAAAAAATAAACTTTTAAACATTTAAAAATATTTTTAAAATGCAAAAAATAAAAATAAAAATGTTTTTGGTTTCTGAAATTTAATAAAAGTGTGTATAAAAAATTTCAGAATTTTTGAATAAGTTTTACTATTTTAAAATAAATGGACAAAAGAAATACAAAATAAATGAATTAAAATTAAAATAAAAGAAAGTAAACGCAATGGACAGATCAGATTGAAACTGGGGGTGAGGCTGTTGACTGCGCACGCAATCCTAAGGTCCACATTCAAACTTCCTAATTTCTGATTTAAATTAATTAAAATGAATTAATTAAGTTAACTAAAGATTAGGGTTTCTAATGACAAATCTCAGCCCTCCAAACACGCGCCAGTCTTCCCTAGTCAACGCATCCAACGCTCAGCATTCAAATCACAATTAATGACAGGGGATTAACCCTAATTATTTTCAGGTGGCCGGAGAAGACCTCCGGTCATCTTCTCCGGTGGGAACCCCACCTGAAAATCCCTAAAATCCTCAAAACTTCACTAAAACGAAAACTAAGAACCCAGAACTCATCCCCACATCCCCATGAATCAAAACCCTAACTCAAAACTCATTTATCTTTCATCAATCACATGAATCGAAAGCAAACATTTTTAGGTCAGAAAAGTTTCAGAGTACGATTAAATGCTTATTTCTCAACCATTTTCAAAACCAAGAACATCAGAGTGATCAGTGAATCATGAAGAACAACTTAGGAACTTAAAAATCCATTTCTGGAAAAAAAGTTCATGAAGCTACCTGAGTTTGAAGCTTTTCAGTCTGGAACTTTCTGGCCCTTTCTCTTGTGCAAAACCACTCCTGTGACCTCCCTTGTGCTTCTGAAAGGCTTGGAACAAATTTATTTGGGCTGGTTTGAGAGTTTGCAGAGGTTCTGTTCAAGGTGGTGTGAGAATCGTGTTTTTGATTCAATGGCTTTCAGGCTGTTTTGAGGGTTGGTTTGTGTTCAGTGAAGCATGGTGAGATGATTGGTGAAGTTGGTTTGTGTGTTTGAGGCTTGTGCTGAGAGTTTCGAAAGCTTTTGCTCAAGAGGGTGAAAATGAGAATGCTGAGTTGTGGTGTGTTTCAGGCTTGCTTCTTGTTATGTTTAGCTTGCATTTGATTCACATAAACAATTCCCATTGGTCAGATGAGGTGACATGTGCTTTATTGATTGGTATGGGTGCTTTTGCAAAAATGTCAACTTTGTGTAAGAGAAGCATGGGTCACTTTCTAGCTAAGTACAAGGAGGGTGTGCTGCGCAGCATGATGTGAGGAAGGGCCTAGGATTAATCAGCCAACTAGCCAGCAAGTGGATGAGATGCTATCATGAGTTTTGCAACTTGCCTTGCCTTTGGTTCTTATGAAAGAAACTTGATCCATAAGCCATGAAACATGTGATTCCTTGGGTGCATTCTGAACTTTAGATGTTGTGTGATCATGTTGTGTGGATTAGAAGCCCATTTGATGACTTAATTGGCCTTGAGAAGTGAATTTGCAACTTTGCCTCTTTGGTGCATGACTTGAAATTTAGTGATTTTTGCCAACTTTGACAAGCCATAACTTTTGATCCAAAATGAATTAGGTCATGTTCTTGTACTTTTTGAAAAGGGAATGATCCATTCTACAACTTTCATGACCAAAGTGTTTCCATTTGAAGCTTTCTTGAATCAAAAAGTAAGGGTTGAAAAAGTTGCCTAAAATGACAATTTCATTAAAAGTCAAACTTGCCCAAAAAGTCAACTTTGCAAAAGACTTGAAATTCTTCAATTTTGTGAACTTCCAACCTCTTCTATGATCAAATAAAGATCATATACAATCAAAATGATGAAGAATGCCCTTTGGTTGGATCATTGGGGGCCTCAGATGCCCTGATTTTGCACTGACTTGCTTGAAAAGTCAACTCTTAATCAGATGACTTCCCCATGGAATTTCTTCATGAAAATTGATGTGCATACTCCCTATACCATATAGAGACCAATAGAGACAAGAATGACCAAAAAAATTGGAGTTATGGCCTCTGAAACCAAAACCCTAATTTTAGGTCATCTGTGCAGTCAAGCCTGGCTCTGCTTCCATACCATCCTCAGTTCTTGTGATCCTTTGACATTCTTGACTTTGAGAGGATATAATATGATGTTTGAACATACATGGACCCCTTTGAAGTGATTGATGGCCTTTGGAGTGGCTCATGAAGCTTTTGGGTTGCTCAGATCACAAACCCTGGATGCAGATGACTTAGAATCTATGCAGTGGATCAAAAATGGGATATGAGGTGTTATGATTGTGTTTATGCATATGAAATGATCACAAGTGTCGCTCCCGATAAATGGGACGGGCCCAAATAAAGGTACAGACGCGAACGGTCGGCGAGAGGGACAATGAGAACACACAGCCGTGAACTCACTGGAGATGAATAGAGTCGCCAGCTAGGCATTTTTATCCCAGAGGAAAGGTAATGCTGCATAAACCTAGAAAGACACGGATAAGACGGTTGCGAACCAGAGAGACTGAGAAAGGGGGTTGGTTACAACCTGGGAAGGTATTAGCACCCAGATTGTCCGCCGTACTCGACGGGATCCACGCTTAAAAGATTTGTGTTTTAAAGGGGTAGTGTCAGTGTAATCTGTGTGTAAAAGAGCTGGAAGGATGTACAGGTGTCAGTGTAGAAGAAGTGAAGTGTAATATATACAGTGTCAGTGTAAGAACAGGAATAAGATGCTCAAGATCATGAGGCTAAAGAATGAAGCTGGAAAGAGGGGGGATATACAGAGACTTTTGTTCGATAACTGTTAAGTTATGCCTACGTATCCTCTCGTGCAATGAGGAAGTCAGAACACCGTAGTTCGACCCAAAGAGACTGAAAGATGAATTGACTTGTGAACTGCTTACTTGTCTATGCTCAAGTGTATGATCTGTCTGGCCCAGATGCTAACTGTCTTGCATTAGACGGAAGAAGCAAGTTCTCGTTTATGAGTGAAGATGATGAGAAAAGAATCCCGGAGGAGACGATTATTGTTTGTTTTTGAGTTTTCAGTCTTTTATTGCTTTTGAGAGTTTGCCATAAGTTAATGAGCTTAAGCCTAAACCAATGGATTTAGTAAACTCATCACATCTTCCCTCTGATTAGGGGTAATGAGAATACCTTAAGTGTGAAGTCAGATTCTCACACTTAATCACCTTTGATGTAGGGTTAAGATCATTAACCTACTTGTGATTATTTAGATGTTTTTGGTGTTTTTGCTTAGTGTTGAGTAATGAGGTTAAGCCATAATCAGGGATTAAACAGACTCATTACACCATCCTAATAGAAGGATAATAGATGAGAATGTTTAAGCTGAGGAAAGCTCCTCAACTTAATCCATGATTAGGGATTAAACTCATGACAAAACAAACCTTTGATTAAGTGGATTTTATTTAATGATATGATGATGAAGTGAATTTTATGATTTGTAAGACCACTTGAGGGGGACTTGTCCATTAACACTAGGGTTAGTCCTTCTTAACCATTTAAGGAAGAATTAGAACCCTAATGCAAGGCCCAAGTTACAAGTGTGATGTCTTGATGATTATTATGTGAATTGATTAAGAGATTTAAACACATTAAGGGTTTAACACTTAGGATTAAAGTTATACACTCCATCCTAATAGAAGGATGCAGGCATAAGCTTAATCACAAAGCCTTAAAGCCTTTAGGGTTTAGTCCCTGATTATGAGGTGAGGAGAGAAGACTCAAAGAAGACACAAAGGTAAAACTAAGAGGGGAGACTAATCAAAACCCTAATCATTGTCATGCTTGGTTGTTCCTAAGGTTTGTGAGGTTTACAAGGGAAGATCTTCAATGGAACCACCAGGAAGCAGATGAAAGGATCAGGAGAAGCAAAGCAACTTGCTTCATTTAAGAAGGCAAGTCATTTGAGGAAAGAAAGTAGGAAGAAGAAGAATGAGCAAGCTCAATCTCAAACACATACAAAAATGCAGCATGGAGGCAAGAGAGATGAAAAGAAAAGTTATGAGAAGTGAAGGCAAATTCACTTCTCAAAGTCACTTACCACCTGAAAGGTTAGAAAGGAAATGCAATGCAATGCAAAATGGGATGAGATGACATGATGAGAAACAAAACCAGAAGCATCTACATGATGCTAATGATGCTATGAGATGCTACAAGCATGAGGCAGCACATGGAAATGATCATACAAGTTCATGAATGCAAATGAAGCAAGCTAAGAAACATGAACATACATGAAAAGTTATGAAGTGCACATGGCATACAACATGGCAAATACATGATGCAATGATCAAACATGCTTCCAATATGTCTTATGATGTCAAATGAATCAAATGGATGCTTGAAATGTCATGGCAAGTCATGTTGTGCAAGAGAATGCAAGATGGATGCATATGGAAGCCCAAATTAGGGTTTATGAACAATACATCAAACAAAAGTCAAAATCAGAAGCAAACCCTAAGATAAAAAATTGAAAATGCCACTCAAAGGACCCCTAATCCTATACTAACCTAATTCCCAAAGGAGAAGTTTCAACTCTTAACCAAACTCAAGTTATGGTTTTCTTAAGATTTCTAGGGTTTTAGGGTTTCCAAACAAAAGAAATGCCAAACAAATTGAAAATGAAAGATCAAATCATGGCCATTTAATCTCACACACTACATGCTAAACACAATGCAATGCAAAAAGAATCAATGTCCAACTCCTCATGGATAGGCAGAAATGATTTTTGGAACTTTGGATCAAATTAATGCATAAAAATGATTTTAAATCAATGAAAAATTCTCAAAATGCATCAAGATCAAAAAATAAATTTGGTTTGAAGGTTGGACAATGTTTCTAAATGTCTTAGAACATTTCATGAATTTTTTGGTGATTTTTAAATACCTAAAAGTATTTTTAATAAATTAATTCTCATTAATCAATTATAAATAAACTTTTAAATATTTAAAAATACTTTTTTAATGCTAAAAATGAAAATAAAAATATTTTTGGGTTTTAAAAATTAATGAAACGCTTGACAAAAAGTTTCATAATTTTTAAAACAATTTTGCTATTTTAAATAAATTGTGCAAAACTAATGAAATAAATATGAAAATAAATGAATTTAAAACTGAAAAAAGTAAAAGTAAACAGATCCAACGTGTGGGATTCAAACTAGCCTGCGCGCGAATTGACCTGGCGCCAAATCCTACGGCCAAAATTCAAACTCAGCTAATTAATGTTTAAACCCTAATCCTGCCGTTAAACACCCTCAGGTGACCGGAACAGTGTTCCGGTCATCTTCCCCGTTCACCCCAAAAATCAATCTCTCTCTCCAGGCCATTTTAGGAGCTCTAACTCTCCAGAAATCATCTACTAACTATCCTAAGCACGAATCCAACATCAAATCATGTTTAAACTCAAACACAAACAAGAATCGAAGCAAAGAAATTTCTAGGTCAAACTTTCAGAACACCATAACATACTCATTTCTTGCTCATTTTCAAAAGTAAATAGATCCCAATGATCAGTGCAACATACAAAGCAAGATTCTAACAAGAAAATGGAGTTCTGGAAAAAAAGTTCATGGAGTCACCTGAGATGGAGCTTTTGATTCAGGAGCTTTCTGGATGGTTCTTTGGCTCAAACAGGTCCCAATGATCCCCCTTTGAAGCTTTGCACACTTGGTTGGAGTTTAAACAGCCTCTTGAGTGAGTTTGCAGAAGCTCTGGCCAAGGGAGTGTGAAAATCGTGTTTGTGATATGGGAGGTTTCAGGCCAAAACAATGGTTGGTTTCTGGTCAGTGGAGTGAGTGGAGATTGTCTGTGAAGTTTTTCTTTGTGTTTGAGGCTTGTGTAAAGAGATTCGAAGAGAAATGCAAGTTGGAGTGAGTTTGTGTATGCTGAGTTGTGGTGAGCTTCAGCCTTGCTTGTTATGTGTAATGGCTAGCATTTGGCTTGCATAAAATAATCTCATTGGTCAGATGATGTGACCTGGCCTGCTGTGATAGGTAAGTTCACTTTTGCAAATTGTCAACCTTTTGGTAAGAGAGGCATGGGTTGTGTTCTAGGCTAGTACAAAGGTGTGGGCTGGCGCAGCATGGTGAGGTGAGAGGCTATGGCTGGTTCAATAGCCAATGCAGCAAGTGGGTGAAGTGTGATGAGTGGTTTTGCAACTTGACTTTGCTTTTGCTTCATGAAAATATCTTGCTCCAAAACCATACAAAGCATGTGATCTCTTGGCCTCATTCTGATTTTTAGAGGTTGTGTGATCATGTTGAGTGAATTAGAAGCCCATATGATGACTGAATTGGCCTTGAAAGGAGAATTTGCAACTTTGCCTTTTGGTGCATGTCTTGGAATTTAGTGATTTTTGCCAACTTTAACACACCATAACTTTTGATCCAAGAAGAATTAGATCATGTTCTTGTACTTTTTGAAAAGGGAAAGATCTAATCTACCACTTTCATGACCAAAGTTTTTCCATTTGAAACTTTTTTGGATCAAAAAGCAAGGGTTGAAAAAGTGGCATAAAATGACATTTCATGAAAAGTCAACCATGCCCTAAAAAGTCAACTTTGCAAAAACTTGTAATTCTTGAATTTTGTGAACTTCAACCTTCTACCATGATCAAATAAAGATCATATACACTCAAAATGAGGAAGATCACCCCTTGGTTGGGTCATTGGGGGCCTCAGATGCCCTGATTTTGCACTGACTTGTCTGAAAAGTCAACCCTTGATCAGATGACTTCCCCATGGAATTTCTTCATGAAAATTGATATGCATACTCCCTATACCATATAGAGACCAATAGAAACAAGAATGACCAAAAAATTTGGAGTTATGGCCTCTGAAACCAAAACCCTAATTCTAGGTCATCTGTGCAGTCAAGCCTGGCTCTGCTTCCATACCAATCCCAGTTCTTGTGATTCCTTGGCATTCTTGACTTTGAGAGGATATAATATGATATAAGAACACACATGGATACCTTTTAAGTGGTTGGTGGCCTTTGGAGTGGCTCAAGAAGCTCTTGGATTGCTCAGATCACAAACCCTAGGTGCAGATGACTTTGAATCTATGCAGTGAATCAAAAAGGAGATATGAGATGATATGATTGTGTTTATGCATATGAAATGATCACAAGCCATGGTGTGAATAAGTGAGGGCAAATTTGGGGTGTTTACAGCTGCCCCTATTCAAACATGAGTTAGCTGTGCAGGATGTAAGCAACGGCTTAACAGGCAAACAAGATAACTTGTGGTTGAATACCAAAGACAGTCCAAAATTTGCACTCACAGAATGAAGAAGAAAAGGGATATAGATTGTAAAAGAAAATAAAGTATATTGTAAAGTGTGGGCGACGGAGGACGACCGTCGAGCAGAGGACGACTGTTGGGTAAATAGCAATGACGGGGACGGCCGACACGCTGGGGAAGGTGTGGGAAACAAAGCAATGACGGGGACGGCCGACATGCTGGAGATAAAAGGTAAAGCCAAGACGGGGACGGCCGACTAGCTGGAAAAATAAGATGTCATGATGGGGATGGCCATCAAGATAAAGTTGTAAGATTCTCTGGGAATTAATGAAACGTGACGGGGACGGCCATCAAGTTCATAAAGCAAAGTAACCGACGATGGGGACGGCCATCGGGCTAAAAAAGCAAAGGGACCACGACGGGGACGGCCATCGGGTTAAAGAATAAATGAAATAAACAGATGATGAGGTACGGTCATCAAAGGTGAAGGACGATCACCCAGCAGGGGACGGCTGCTCTGTTGGGGTTAAGATGAGGGACGGTCATCTTAGGTGGAGGACGACCACCAGGCAGGGTACGGCTGCCGAAAATATCGCGACATAGGACGAATGCCGGATAAAAGGTCAACGATGGGGATGGCCATCGGATGAGCATGATGGAGGACGACCATCAAGAGGTGGAGGACGACCACCTAGCAGGGGACGGCTGCTCTCGAGGTTTGTCATGACATAGGACGAATGCCAGATAACCAAAATCAACAATGGGGACGGCCATTGGATAAAATGATGAAGGACGATCATCAAGAGGTGGAGGACGACCACCTAGCAGGGGACGGCTGCTAAAAATCAAAGATGGGGACGGCCATCGGAGGAGCATGATGGAGGACGACCATCAAGAGGTGGAGGACGACCACCTAGCAGGGTACGGCTGCTCTCAGGGTTTATCATGGCATAGGACGAATGTCAGATAAAAAGGAAAATTTGCTTTGTTGGTGATCTACTGGGGATATAGTAAACACGGACGAGTGTTTACAACCAAGAAAAGAAAGTATAAGTGTTTAGGTGTTGTGTATAGATTAAAGATGCGGACGAGCATCCTTAAGACTACGATACAGACGAGTATCGGGTAGAAACAAACTGACACATGTTCAGAGTTGATGATACGGACGAGTATCAACGGGTTAACAAAGAACACGGACGAGTGTTGCATCTGAGGGGACTTCTGGTGAATAGTAGACACGGACGAGTATCTATATTCAAAAAGACAAAAGTGTTTGACACAGTGTATGGATCAAAGACGCGGACGAGCATCCTTAAGACTGTGATACGGACGAGTATCATGTAGAAACAAACACTAGACGCAATGTTCTGAGATGATGGTACGGACGAGTACCAACTGGTTAACAAAGAACATGGACCAATGCCGAATCTGTGGGGATATTAGTGGTATATACAAGATACGGACGAGTATCTGTATAAGTATGAGTGTGAATATTGTACAGATGAGTGTTTATCCGCTGGGGAGAGTGACACGGACGAGTGTCGAAAGGAGAAGAGTATAATATCAACAAGTATATGGGTTATAAAAGTGTAGGCGACTGCGCTGGGGATATGACACGGACGGGTGTCAGAAAGTGTATATACAAGTATAGGTGAGTGCAAAGATGATGTCTTTGGCTTTCTGCTGGGGATATGGCACGGACGGGTGTCGGGAAGTATCTGTAATACGGGCGGTCTTGTTTGCAAAGAGTGTTTAGGCGACTTTACTGGGGAATGATGACACGGACGGGTGTCAAAGGGAGTATATACTAGTGTTTGTGATTTGTGAGACAGCTGCTTTTGCCGGGGACTCTGGTGGGGATTTTGGGGGAAGTATTCTGCATTCTGATAAATGGTCATTATTCACAAGTGTTCGATTCACAACATGGCTTATGATTATGCTATGTGTTTGATTTTTTGCCGTAATGCTCCGTATTAGACGGAATGATACGCTTTGTGGGTGAATATGATGCAAATGCCATGATTATGCAAAGATGCCGATCCAGGATTCGGATCCTGTTGCCGCAAAGATCTCTGGTCGATCTGTCTGAAGTGAATATCCCAGCTGGGGATGAGATCACTGGTAGATCTGATGAGATGTATCTGCTTGGGGATATAGGTCACCGATTGACATATCCTTGTAAAATAGGACCCAGCTGGGGTTTGTAGAAGCCGTCTGTACTCTGTTGTGACTCCTTCATGCGTTGCTCTTCTGAAAAGAGGTCCAGGATTCTGTGGGGAGATGGTCCCCTGACTTCTGCATTTTGCTGAGGAAGAATGATTGACACTACAGCTGGGGAAATTGACAAGTGGCAACTGGCTGGGGAAGGTTGTTGGCAACTCAACTGGGGAGAAAACACCTCTGGTGCCAAGAGTGAGTGTTGATTTGCCAGCTTGCTGAGATGTAACTTGCATGCCCCAAGTTGCGTTCTGGATACCTGCACCCCCGCAAAGATAAGGAAACACACAAATGATCCCGAGGCATCCTTTACTGGATTCCGTCATAGGAGTTAAGCACTTTTGAGAGTAAGTATATTCCCCGCAAGCATGTGTCTTTTTTTTTTAGAGAAAAGCATCTGTACTTATGCAATTAGTTTTTTAGAGACATCAGACATTCTTTGCAAATAAAAATGTACAAGGCGAAACATGACTAAAAAATCAGATTTTATTAATTCAAATGCCCTGAATTGGCGAGATACAGTCAAGGAAACATATCTCCTGAAATGAGGAGATTGTTACAAATTGAGAAACAAAGTGCTGGCGATGTTGACGACGCTTTGAGGAGCTTCCTCTTCCGCTATGACTCGTATGACTTTTGACGTTCTTCTCATCTTGCGTTCTGGAGAAGGTTGGTTCTGATTGAAGCTTGATCCTTTTGAAGCTTTCCAAGTTGTAAGTGATACAGACGAATTCAGCATGCAGTTGTTCGCTTATTCCCTTGTTTTGCATGGATCGCCCTTTCGGGTTTTCAATCCATCGGGATACCCATTTTTGCCTGAGTTGTCCAATGCGGCTTTTCAACTCAGCGGGTGTACAATTTTTTGTTTATTTTCCCTTATTTTTGCCCGAGTCTTTTATTCTGTTTTTGACTCGCCGGGATGCCCTATTTTTGCCTGGACTTACATTCTGTTTTTATGTCCAGCGGGTCATTTTTATGCGAAGTATTTTTTAACTGCATCCGAATTCACAGGGGATGGGAAGTCTTCATCATCCATGGTGCTGAGCATCAGTGCTCCACCAGAGAAAACTTTCTTCACCACGAATGGTCCTTCATAATTCGGAGTCCATTTGCCCCTGTGGTCTGTATGCGGAGGGAGGATTCTCTTCAGCACAAGATCTCCTACTTGGTACCCTCGGTGCCTGACTTTCTGATCGAAGGCTTTCTTCATTCTCTTCTGATATAACTGCCCATGACAGATTGCAGCCAATCTCTTCTCTTCAATCAGGCTCAGTTGTTCGTATCGGGACCGAACCCACTCTGCTTCGTTCAGCTTAACATCCATCAATACCCGTAGGGAGGGTAATTCAACTTCGACAGGTAGGACTGCCTCCATACCATACACAAGTTGATACGGTGTTGCCCCAGTGGATGTCCTGATTGATGTGCGGTACCCATGCAAGGCAAACGGTAGCATCTCATGCCAGTCTTTGTAAGTGACTACCATCTTCTGCACAATCTTCTTGATATTTTTATTTGCTGCCTCAACAGCGCCATTCATCTTTGGCCTGTAAGGAGAAGAATTGTGATGTTGGATCTTGAAGTCCCGGCACAGCTCTGCCATCATTTTGTTGTTCAAGTTGGAACCATTATCAGTAATGATTCGCTCGGGAACTCCATACCGACAGATGATATCTCTCTTCAGAAATCTGGCTACCACTTGCCTTGTAACATTTGCATATGAGGCTGCTTCAACCCACTTGGTGAAATAATCAATGGCGACCAGGATGAATCTGTGGCCATTTGAAGCAGTTGGCTCAATCTTGCCAATCATATCAATGCCCCACATAGCAAAGGGCCATGGTGAAGACATGATGTTCAAAGGATTGGGAGGCACATGCACCTTATCTGCGTAGATCTGGCATTTGTGGCATTTTCTGGCGTAGGCACAACAGTCGGCATCCATTGTGATCCAGTAATAACCCGATCTTAACAACTTCTTAGCCATGGCATGTCCTCCAGCATGGGTACCAAAGGATCCTTCGTGCACCTCGTGCATCAACAAGTCTGCTTCTGTCTTATCAACACATCTGAGGAGTACCATATCAAAGTTCATTTTGTATAAAGACCCATCAGTGTTCAGAAAGAAACTACCAGCAAGCCTTCTCAAAGTCTTCTTATCATTGGAAGATGCCCCAGGTGGGTATGCTTGATCCTCCAAGAAGCATTTAATGTCATGGAACCAAGGCTTATCCTCTTTGACAACTTCTGCTGCGAACACATATGCTGGTCTATCAAGTCTGGACACTGAAATCTGAGGTACAAAGTTAGCAGCTTGAACTTTGATCATGGATGAAATGGTAGCAAGAGCATCTGCAAACTGATTCTCGTCCCGAGGGATATACTCAAGTTTGACCGTTGTAAAGAAAGTCAATAACCTCCTTGTATAATCCCTGTAAGGTATCAGATGATCCTGGTGGGTGTACCATTTGTCGTTGGTTTGATTAACTACTAGAGCTGAATCTCCGAATACAGTTAAAGTCTTGATCCTGAGGTCAATGGCTTCCTCAAGACCCATAATGCAAGCTTCGTATTCAGCTTCATTGTTAGTGCAGTTGAAAGTGAGTTTTGCCGAGAAAGGCATGTGAACTCCTTTGGGTGTAATGAGTACCGCACCAACACCACGACCATTCATGTTAACAGCCCCATCAAACATCATAGTCCATTCTTCTTCCGGGTCGGGCCCTTCAGTGTGAATAGGCTCTTCGTGATCTTTTGCTTTAATGAACATGATGTCTTCATCAGGGAAGTCAAACCTCATAGGCTGGTAGTCATCAATAGGTTGCTCAGCAAGATATTCAGATAGTACACTGCCCTTGATGGCTTTCTGAGAGGTGTACTGGATGTCGTATTCTGTGAGAATCATCTGCCATCTTGCAACCCGTCCGGTAAGAGCTGGCTTCTCGAAAATGTACTTAACTGGGTCCATCTTGGAGATCAATAAAGTAGTGTGGGTCAACATATACTGTCTCAGTCGGCGAGCAGCCCACGCTAAAGCACAACAAGTTTTCTCGAGCAGTGAATAACGTTGTTCACAGTCGGTAAACTTTTTGCTCAGGTAGTATATTGCATACTCTTTTCGACCAGACTCGTCATGCTGGCCCAGCACACACCCCATTGACTCTTCTAATACTGTCAAGTACATTATCAGAGGTCTTCCTTCAACTGGAGGCATAAGGATCGGAGGTTCTTGCAAATATTCTTTGATCTTGTCAAAAGCCCTTTGGCAGTCTTCGTTCCATCTGACCGTCTGTTCTTTTCTTAACAGCTTGAACAAGGGCTCGCAAGTTGCTGTAAGGTGAGATATGAACCGTGAAATGTAGTTCAATCGACCTAAGAACCCTCGAACTTCTTTCTCAGTTTTCGGTGCAGGCATCTCTTGAATAGCTTTGACTTTATCTGGGTCAACTTCAATCCCCTTCTCGCTTACAATAAATCCCAGCAGCTTACCAGATCGCACCCCGAATGTGCACTTGTTAGGGTTCAATTTCAGTTGGTACTTCCTCAGACGCTTGAATAGCTTCAGCAGATTCACCAGGTGATCCTCTTCAGTAAGGGACTTGGCGATCATGTCATCCACATAACATTCTATTTCTTTATGGATCATATCGTGGAATAATGTCACCATAGCCCGTTGATATGTTGCACCCGCATTCTTCAGTCCGAATGGCATTACCTTGTAGCAGAACGTACCCCAGGGTGTGATGAAGGTCGTCTTCTCCATGTCTTCAGGTGACATCTTGATCTGATTGTATCCTGAAAATCCGTCCATGAAGGAGAATACCGAGAACTGAGCCGTGTTATCCACCAATACATCAATGTGAGGTAATGGGAAGTCATCTTTTGGGCTGGCTCTGTTCAGATCCCGGTAGTCAACACACATCCTTACCTTTCCGTCTTTCTTAGGCACAGGTACTATATTAGCAACCCACGGCGGATAGCTAGTCACAGCAAGGAACCCAGCGTCCCATTGCTTTTGTACCTCTTCCTTGATCTTCATTGCCATGTCTGGGCGGGTGCGGCGCAGTTTCTGTTTAACTGGTGGGCATTCTTCTCTCAAAGGCAGCTTGTGCACAACAATGTCGGTGTCCAACCCTGGCATATCTTGATACGACCAAGCAAACACATCCACATATTCTTGAAGCAGATCAATCAGTTGTCTCTTCACTGAGTCTTGCAGGCAGGCCCCGATTTTAACTTCTTTCACGTCTTCAGCTGTACCAAGATTAATCGTTTCAACCTCCTCCTGGTGAGGAGTAATAACCTTTTCCTCTTGTCTCAACAACCTGGCTAGCTCTTCAGGAAGCTCATATTCTTCTTCAACCCCTTCATCAGCTTGATTGATCGGATTGTCAAAGTCATACGAAGTCGTAGCCGTGCTGTTGTCGGTGCTGTCTGGAAGGCACTCTCTGCAAGGGTTCAGTTTGTTCATTTTAGTGATTGATTTTAATCTTATTTAAAAAAGGTGAAATAAAGTTATCATTTTGAAAACAACGCCATTTATTTTTTTGTACAAAAAGAAAAATGGAAAAACAGTGAGCGGAAAAGAAAAGGACTCATTTGCAAAAAGATGTCTGATATTTCATTGATTAATCTTGTTTGCACAAAAAGTACAGATGGCCCGATTACAAAATGAGTCTTGTCATCTTGGGCAAGATGCAAGACTTTGATGCATGCTATAAAAATACAGGAAATAATAATTACTCTGCATGAGTAACTCTTATAATTTCCTGGGAAGACCAGTTTGAGATACTGCTCCTCGGGATCTTTGGACGAATCCAATTCTCCAGATTGCGTTCTTCTTCCAGCTCGTCTTCCAAATTGTTGATAGCATCAGGGGTGAGCATCCCCCCACTGACAAAACCGGGCTTCTCAGCATCCTCTGCTTGATTTTGTTGAGTTGGTCTGTAACCCAACCCAAATTTGTCTTTCTTCTCCTCCACAGATAAAACCTTGCCCCAGCCTTGGGCAGTTCCTTCCTCAACAACCTTCCGGGCTTGTTGATAAGATGACATGGAGATTCCAGATACAGCAGATGCTTCATTAACATTCAGGGCCTCAAACCCTTGGCTCATTGTTTCATGGATCTCCCCATCCATCTCAATATACTTATAAGTAGCCAGATGGCTAACAAATATATCCTCCTCCCCACAGATAGTAACAACTTGGCCTTCCCACTCAAATTTTAACTTCTGGTGAAGGGTAGACGTTACTGCGCCAGCGGCATGAATCCATGGTCTACCCAACAAACAGCTGTAGGCAGGCTGAATGTCCATCACGTAGAAGATCGTTTTAAAGGTTTGCGGGCCAATTGTCACAGGTAGCTCAATTTCTCCCAGCACCGATCTCTTAGAACCATCAAAGGCTCTTACTACCAGGTGTCGCTCCCGATAAATGGGAAAGGCCCAAATAAAGGTACAGACGCGAACGGTCGGCGAGAGGGACAATGAGAACACACAGCAGTGAACTCACTGGAGAAGAAAAGAGTCGCCAGCTAGGCATTTTTATCCCGGAGGAAAGGCAATGCTGCATAGACCTAGAAAAGATGGATAAGACGGTTGCGAACCAGAGAGACTGAGAAAGGGGGTTGGTTACAACCTGGGAAGGTATTAGCACCCAGATTGTCCGCCGTACTCGACGGGATCCACGCTTAAAAGATTTGTGCTTTAAAGGGGTAGTGTCAGTGCAATCTGTGTGTAAAATGGCTGGAAAAGAATGTACAGGTGTCAGTGTAAAAGAAGTGAAGTGTGATATATATGCAGTGTCAGTGTAAGGATGTGAGTATGCTCAAGATCATGAGGCTAAAAGAATGATACTGGAAGGAGGGGGAATATACAGAGACTTTTGTTCGATAACCGTTAAGTTATGCCTACGTATCCTCTCGTGCAATGAGGAAGTCAGAACACCGTAGTTCGACCCAAAGAGACTGAAAGGTGAATTGACTTGTGAACTGCTTACTTGTCTATGCTCAAGTGTATGACCTGTCTGGCTCAGGTGCTAACTGTCTTGCATTAGACGGAAGAAGCGAGTTCTCGTTTGTGAGTGAATGAGATGAGAAAAGAATCCCGGAGGGGACGATTATTGTTTGTTTTTGAGTTTTCAGTCTTTTATTGCTTTTTGAAGTTTGTCATAAGTTAATGAGCTTGAGCCTAAACCAATGGACTTAATAAACTCATCACATCTTCCCTATGATTAGGGGTAATGAGAATACCTTAAATGTGAAGTCAGATTCTCACACTTAATCACCTTTGGTGTAGGATTAAGATCATTAACCTACTTGTGATTATTTAAATGTTTTTGGTGTTTTTTGTTTAGTGTTGAGTAATGAGGTTAAGCCATAATCAAGGATTAAACAGACTCATTACACCATCCTAATAGAAGGATAATAGATGAGAATGTTTAAGCTGAGGAAAGCTCCTCAACTTAATCCATGATTAGGGATTAAACTCATGACAAAACAAACCTTTGATTAAGTGGATTTTATTGAATGGTATGATGATGAAATGATTTTTAGGGTTTGTAAGACAACTTGAGGGGGACTTGTCCATTAACACTAGGGTTAGTCCTTCTTAACCAATTAAGGAAGAAATAGAACCCTAATGCAAGGCCCAAGTTACAAGTGTGATGTCTTGATGCTTATTAAGTGGATTGATTAAGAGATTTAAACACATTAAGGGTTTAACACTTAGGATTAAAGTTATACACTCCATCCTAATAGAAGGATGCAAGCATAAGCTTAATCACAAAGCCTTAAAGCCTTTAGGGTTTAGTCCCTGATTATGAGATGAGGAGAGAAGACTCAAAAGAGACACAAAGGTGAAACTAAGAGGGGAGACTAATCAAAACCCTAATCATTGTCATGCTTGGTTGTTCCTAAGGTTTGTGAGGTTTATAAGAGGAATCTTCAATGGAACCACCAGGAAGCAGATGAAAGGATCAAGAGAAGCAAAGCAACTTGCTTCATTCAAGAAGTCAAGTCACTTGAAGAAAGAAAGTGGGAAGAAGAAGAATGAGCAAGCTCAAACCCAAACACATAAAAATGCAGCATGGATGCAAGAGAGATGAGAAGAAAAGTTGTGAGAAGTGAAGGCAAATTCACTTCTCAAAGTTACTTACCACCCGAAAGGTTAGAAAGGAAATGCAATGCAATGTAAAATGGGATGAGATGACATGATGAGAAACAAAACCAGAAGCACTTACATGATGCTAATGATGCTATGAGATGCTACAAACATGAGGCAGCACATGGAGATGATCATACAAGCTCATGAATGCTAATGAAGCAAGTTAAGAAGCATGGACATACATGAAAAGTTATGAAGTGCACATGGCATACAACATGGAAAATACATGATGCAATGATCAAATATGCTTTCAATATGTCTTAGTATGTCAAATGAATCAAATGGATGCTTGAAAAGTCATGGCAAGTCATGTTATGCAAGAGAATGCAAGATGGATGCATATGAAAGTCTAAATTAGGGTTTAATGAACAATACCACAAACAAAAATCAAAATCAGAGGCAAACCCTAAGATAAAAAATTGAAAATGCCACCCAAAGGACCCCTAATCCTATACTAACCCAATGCCCAAAGGAGAAGTCTCAACTCCTAACCAAATTCAAGTTATGGTTTTCTTAAGATTTCTAGGGTTTTAGGGTTCCTAAACAAGAAAATTATCAAACAAATTGAAAATGAAAGATCAAATCATGGCCATTTAATCTCATAAACTACATGCTAAACACAATGCAATGCAAAAAGAATCAATGTCCAACTCCTCATGGATAGGCAGGAATGATTTTTGGAACTTTGGATCAAATTAATGCATAAAAATGATTTTAAATCAATGAAAAATTCTCAAAATGCATCAAGATCAAAAAATAAATTTGGTTTGAAGGTTGGACAATGTTTCTAAATGTCTTAGAACATTTCATGAATTATTTGGTGATTTTTAAATACCTAAAAGTATTTTTAATAAATTAATTTCCATTAATCCATTAAAAATAAACTTTTAATTATTTAAAAATACTTTTTTAATGCAAAAAATGAAAATAAAAATATTTTTGTGTTTTAAAAATTAATGAAACTCTTGACAAAAAGTTTTATAATTTTTAAAACAATTTTGCTATTTTAAATAAATTATGCAAAACAAATGAAAAGAAAAGAAAAGAAAAATAAATAAATGGAGAAGTAAGCAAGATGGAAGGCCAGGATTGAAACTGAGTTTAAAATGGTTGACTGCGCGCGCCATCTGATGGCCCATATTCAAACTAAATTAATCTCATTTAATTAAATAAATAATGGTGATTAGGGTTTAATGACTGCATCCCAGCCATACACACGCGCGCGAAGTCAACAAAGTCCAAGCATCCAACGCTCCAGATTCAAATGGACTTAATTACAGGATTAAAACCCTAATGATTTTCAGGTGGCCGGAGAAGACCTCCGGTCGTCTTCTCCGGTGGGAACCCCACCTGAAAATCCCTGAAAACCTCAAAACGCAACAAAAATGAAAACCAAGCATACAGAAATGATTCCCATAACCCACTGAATCAAAACCCCATCACAAACAACATTTATATTCCTTCAAACTCATGAATCGAAACAAAACATTTTTTAGGTCAGGGAGTTTCAGAACACAATTAAACTCTTATTTCATCACCATTTTCAAAACTAAAGACATCAGAACAATCAGTGAATCATGAAGAACAACTTAAGAACTTAAAAAATGATTTCTGGAAAAAATGTTCTTGAGCTACCTGAGTTTCGAAGCTTTCACTCTTGCAACTTTCTGTCCCTTTCCTTTGATGAAAACCACTCCTTATGACCCCTTGATGATGTTTGGATGCTTAGAAGAAATTTATGTTGGCTGGTTAAGGAGTTTGAACAGCTTCTGCTCAAGCTCAGTTGAAAATGGTGATGGTGATTCAGGCTGTTTCAGGCATGGGTGAGGGGTTCTCTGTGCTCAGGGTGATGAGTTGAGAAGGTTTATGGAGTTTGTTTGAGTGTTTATGGCCTGTGGAGTGAGTTTCGAATGCTTTGGCTTTTGGAGTGAAAAATGGAGAAGCTCAGTTCTTGCTTGGTTCAGGCCTAAGTTTTGCTGGTTTTGGCTCAGTGAAGCAAGGTGAGTTGATCAATGGATTTGGTTCTTGTGTTTGTAAGCTGTGGAGACAAATTCGAAAGTTTTTGCTTGAGAGGGTGATTTTTGTGAATGTGTTGTTTCCATGTGTTTTAGCCTTGCTTTCTATGTGAAATGGCCTGCATTTTGCTTGCATAAAATAATCCCATTGGTCAGATGATGTGACCTGGCCTGCTGTGATAGGTAAGTTCACTTTTGCAAAATGTCAACCTTTTGGTAAGAGAGGCATGGGTTGAACCCTAGGCTAGTACAAGCATGTGGGCTGGCGCAGCATGGTGTGTGAGTGAGGCTAGAATGGTTCAGCATTGTAGGCAACAAGTGGAGGGAAGTGTGATGATGATTTTGGCAACTTGATCACTTTTGAAACTTCATGAAAATCTCTTGCTTTGCCAACCATGAACATGTGATCTTTTGGTCCAAATATGATTTTTAGAACTTGTGTGATGCTTGTACATTGGTTTGATATGAACTAGAGGTCACAAATGCCTTGGTACAAAGTTCTTGCAAGTTTCTCATTTGAGGCATATCTTGAAAATTAGTGATTTTTGCCAACTTTGACACACCATAACTTTTGATCCAAGAAGAATTAGATCATGTTCTTGTACTTTTTGAAAAGGGAAAGATCTAATTTACAACTTTCATGACCAAAGTTTTTCCATTTGAAGCATTTTTGGATCAAAAAGCAAGGCTTGAAAAGTGGCATAAAATGACATATTCTTGAAAAGTCAACCATGCCCTAAAAAGTCAACTTTGCAAAAACTTGTAATTCTTGAATTTGGTGAACTTCCAACCACTTCCATGATCAAATAAAGATCAAATACACTCAAAATGATGAAGATCACCCTTTGGTTGGGTCATTGGGGGCCTCAGATGCCCTGATTTTGCACTGACTTGTCCAGAAAGTCAACTCTTGATCAGATGACTTCCCCATGGAATTTCTTCATGAAAATTGATATGCATACTCCTTATACCATATAGAGACTAATAGAAACAAGAATGACCAAAAAATTTGAAGTTATGGCCTCTGAAACCAAAACCCTAATTTTAAGTCAACTGTGCAGTCAAACCTGGCTCTGCTTCCATACCAATCCCAGTTCTTGTGATTCTTTGGCATTCTTGACTTTGAGAGGGTATAATATGATATAAGAACACACATGGATCCCTTTGAAGTGATTGGTGGCCTTTGGAGTGGCCCAAGAAGCTCTTGGATTGCTCAGATCACAAATCCTAGATGCAGATGACTTTGAATCTATGCAGTGAATCAAAAATGTATTATGAGATAATATGATTGAGTTTATGCATATGAAATGATCACAAGCCATGGTGTGAATGGGTGAGGGCAAATTTGGGGTGTTTACACCAGGTTACTGGGACGCAATGCTAATCCTTCATACTCTAGCTTCACCAGGGCCTTTTTCGGTAAGACATTAAGGGATGACCCTGTGTCTACCAGCACATGGGAAAGGACTGCACCTTTACATTCCATGGTGATGTGAAAGGCTTTGTTATGGTTGCGGCCTTCCGTTGTCAAGTCAGTATTGGTGAACCCTAGCCCATTGCTAGCAGTAACATTTCCAACCACGGTTTCCAACTGATTGACGGTGATCTCTTCAGGCACGTAAGCTGCGTGCAAGACTTTGAGTAATGCATTCTGATGGGCTTCGGAGCACATAAGCAGTGATAGGATAGAGATCTTGGATGGCGTCTGGTGAAGCTGATCCACTATTTTGTAATCACTCTTTTTGATGATTCTCATAAACTCATCAACTTCTTGATCGAATGGTGTTTTCAAAGCTTCCTTAGCAACTTGATCTTCCTGCACCGGGCTCTTTCCTTTTGTCTTGGCAGCAGCTTCTGCTTCGGCAGTGGGTCTTTGAATTTGCGGCGCAAAGAGACGTCCGCTTCGAGTGAAGCCTCCGCCTCCTCCCACATTGTCTATTTGTGGTGCAGGTGTTGATGGTTCAAGGGTGATTTTCCTTCCTTCGCAGTATACGTCAGAGCCGTAGTGCCAAGGGATGGCCCTACTGCTTTCAAAAGGTACTGGTCCAGGCATTGTGACAGTGACTAGACTGATGACAGCTGCAGAAGGGACTGTGATAGTTTGTGGATCATAATAAATTGTGACTGGTGCTCTGATGGGAGCAGCACTTTCTGAGTTGTAGGCAGAGTTGTTTTCAGGATCATAAAATATTGTGACAGTTGAGACATCTTCAGAATTTGTTGCTGGTGTTGTAGGAGACATTGTCGGAAGGATGGACGTTGTTGTTGTAGGAGATTCAAAATGGAGTGGTGCTGAAGTTGTAGAAGAAAAATTTGTTGATAACTGATCAGTTGAGATGATAGATGAAGTACTTGTTGATGAAGCCGAAGAATTGTCAGGAACAATGGTTGCTGCAGTTGTAGGAGATACCGGAATTGTTGCTGATGAGATTGCTGGATTTGTTGGAAATGATGTGGTGATTTGAAGTTGGCCGCTCTGAATGAGACCATCTATGCCATTCCTCAGGTTATCGCACCCATTTACTGAAATATTGCAGTAAGCACACCCTAACTCACACCCCGGGAACATTTGACATTCGAGGAGCTGAGCCTTAATCTCCACCAACGGTGTCCGAATCTGACCCACACTGGTTATTAAATAGGACGGCTTGTCTTCTTCAATAGCGTTGATTCTGGGACCACCGTGGTTTGGCATGGGATTTTTGTTGACATTGGGTGGTGGTGCGAAATCAAAGCTTTTGAGTCTACCAGGTCTTGTACCTTCATGTGCAAGGCTCTGCACTTTTCTGTACTGTGGCCAGGTGCATTTGAATGGAAGGCACATCTGGCGTTGGAGTCGTAATTCCTGGGTAGACTGTTGGGATCTGGAGGTGCCAATGTCCTTAGCTCAACTAGGTTGAGTTTCAGGAGTTGTGGCAGCAATGTAGCATATGGCATAGGGATCGGATCGATCACCCTGTTGGCTTGAGATGGCCTCTGCTGGAATGGCCTTTGCTGGTTATTGTTGTTGGTGTTGCTATTGTTGTAATTTCTCGGAGGATACTGATTCTGTTGATGGTACTGAGGTTGTTGCTGATAGTTTTGCTGCGGAGGTTGATAGGCTGGTTGTGGATGAGCTGGAGCAGGAATGGTGACTGCTGCCACAGATCTATGAACATATTGGGGCCTGCCCCTGTTGGTGTGGATGGCATTAGTCTCACCAGTCCTTCTTGGGCCCGCAAAAGGCTTTCTTGCATTACTGGATGAGCTTGCACCGTTGTCTGAGATCTTACCCATCTTCAATAGACTTTCAATTCTCTCCCCGGCTATGACTACATCTGCAAAGCTGGTAGATGAGAAGGCAGCTAGCCTATCAATGTAAGTCCCCTGAAGGGTGTTCATGAACATATCAGCCATCTCCCTTTCTGACATAGGTGGCTGGACAGCAGCAGCAAGCTGTCTCCATCTTTGAGCATACTCTCGGAAGCTCTCTCTAGATGACTGTGACATTCCCATTAGGAGGGTCCTGTTGGGTGCCATATCCAGATTATACTGATACTGTCTGATGAAGGCCTCTGCCAGGTCCTTCCAGCATCTAATAGTTGCTCTTGTCAGGTGGGAATACCATTCCCTCGAAGCTCCAGTCAAGCTATCCTCAAAGTAGAACATCCACAGCTTCTCGTCCATGGTATAGGCCTTTAGCCTCCCGAGAAAAGATTGTAGATGGGTTCGGGGACAGGAAGTCCCATTATACTTCTCAAAGCATGGTGGTTTAAACTTGTGGGGAATCCTGACCCCATCTACCAAGCCCATATCCATAACATCAAAACCCAAAGAGTTTTGAGACTCTAAGGATCTTAATTTCTCAGCTATCTCATCCAACCTTCTATCATAAGCTTATTCCCCGGCTCCCATCACTGTGAACTGGTCTTCTTGGGGGTCTTCTTGCAGTACCCTCCCTGCTGTGGCAGTCCCTTGTATATTGACAGGAATGTTGGCCTCCGGATGGAGGTGGGGTCCAAAGACTGGGGGATTGACATGAGGTTGGACTCTTTCATTGTTGCTAGTCCCAGCAGTCCCTGGCTGGTGATCTTCCTGATTTCTCCCTTCCACCAGTGCTCTGAGCCTCTCCTGGCTTTGAGCCATGTTGTTCATTACTTCCATAAACTGTGTCATTTGGTTCCTCATTTCCAACCTCTCGTTGGTCATTTGGTTCCTGACCTCTGTAAGGTCTTGCTGCATCTGATCCATCTGTATGCCCGGAAGGTTGTTACGGGTTGGATATCGGTGCGGACGGTTGAGGGGAAACACCCGGCGCCGAGCAATAGTTCCTGAACATCACAACAGAGTTAGCAACAACAAAAAAAAAACCTACAAAACAAACAAAGGGTTAGCATGCAATGCAGTATGCTTATTTGTTTTCAAGGTATCCGGCTTGGCATTCAGTTTTGACCCTTCCAGACCCTTGAAGATGATGCTGTTGATGTTGCTTTCGAAGTAAACTCGGATGGAACAAACTAAAACATATATTACAAAAGGCCAATGGTGCATAGTTTGTTTACAAATACAAGCCCTCTGAGGGGTCAAAATACATTACAAGAAAATAAAAGTACATGGAATGAAAGCAACAACAAGCAAATGGTCAAACACCAAGACCAAACTCATCCTCCCGAACTTCCTTGAGAAGTGCTTCGGTCACAGGATCAGCTGGACGCTCCGTGAGATTCCTGATAAGGAGATTCCGGGTAGTAACAACTGCAGTTAGCCTCTTGTGTTGACTTTGGTCCTTTGAACTCTTCACTCCAGCTCTGATCTTTAGCTCTGATATCTCCCTCTGGGCTGCTGCCAGGGCTTCTTGCTGCTCTTTTGCACTAGCTTCCATCTGCTCTATCTTGTCTTGGACCCTCTTGTCCTCCAGAGTACGAGCCTCGGTGATCCTGACCCACCTAGCCTGACTCTCCTTCAGATACAAGTCTGTCCTGGCTTTCTGGAATTGGGCTTCCTTGCAAGCATTTTTCAGGATTTGTTCTCCAGCCCTAGACTTCTTAATGTAATCTTCAGACTTTTCAATTCTAGCCAGATGTTCCACTTTCAACTTCTCCAACCTCTCAATATCCAGTCTGCCATCACTCCTCTCCCAGAGGGTCTTCTGTAGAGCTTGAGTCAGCTTCTCATTTCTCTCTTTCAACTTCTCAAATTCCTCTAAGCTGACAGTTGCTGAAGGTGGTGTTGTGGAAGGCCGAGGCATATCTTCTATAGTAAAGGGCATCCCAGAGAATTGGGCCCTGGCATGGGACCAATCATAGTATTGTGCTGATGCCACATTGTTACACTTCCCCAGGATGGTTACCCCCTTAGTCTGCACACTGTCCCAGGCCCAGGCTGCCTGCCTAACAATAGCCAGATTAAGCTTGTTCTCACAATAAAGAGTCTCGACCAAGTCTTGTGCCTTAGGAGTGTGGACCAGTGCATAGCCCAG
Source organism: Lathyrus aphaca (assembly GCA_963966055.1). Taxonomy (NCBI): domain Eukaryota; kingdom Viridiplantae; phylum Streptophyta; class Magnoliopsida; order Fabales; family Fabaceae; genus Lathyrus; species Lathyrus aphaca. Next base: position 389,160,450 of record OZ014522.1, on the reverse strand, counting down.
TTGTCTTTTGAACAGCAGAGGGTTGTAATTAATACTACCCTTAACTCCTATTAGGGGCACATTGGGAAAATGCCCACAGCTGGTGATGATATCCCTGCCTTTTGTGCTTTGAGTGCACCATCTGATATCAGCTGAAGTTAGAGTAGTAAGTCTTCCAGCCCAGTTTTTCTGCTGATGAGGATTCAAAAATGCATCTGTCCTGGGTAGATGCCTGAGAAGCCAAGTATGGAACAAAGGAGCACAGCACCTCACTAATCTCCCCCTTTGCTTTTCATTCCTCTGATGCACTGAATAGTAGAGGTCCCCCAATAAAGTTGGCACTGGGTTCCTTAGAATGAATAGATGGATTGCATTCTTGCTAACAAATCGAGGCTCATCTGCAAATAGTATGATCCCATATATGCTCAAGGCCAATAAAGCACAGACTGCTTTCCACTCTCCCAAAGAAGCTTTCAGGGTAGCTTGAGAGATCAAGAAATCCAGATGCAGGCCAGGGATTCCAGCCTTAGAAGTCATATGCTGCCCAATCAGGACTGGTTCCAGATGCAATGCCTTTGCTACCTCTTCATTACCAGGAAAGACCATCTCAGGGTTGAAAGGGACTCCACCCCTGATAGGTATACCAACTAATGATGAGTATTCTTCCAATAAGGGGCCCAGCTGAAAGTCCTGAAAAGTGAAACATCTCAGTGGGGGATCATAAAACTGAAGGCAAGTGTGGATTAGGCTTCTCTGTGAGGGGTCCAGATCCATAACCATATCAAGTATATCTCCATGGTGTTCCCTGAACAGTGGTATATGGTCTGGAGTGATCAGGGTCTGAACCCTCCTGATGTCAGCTAACTCTGGCTGGAAGAAGTGGTAGGTGATGTTGCTCTTTTTAGGTGCCATGATGTTGAGACTGAGTAGGGACAAGTGCTGATGATAATACTGAAGAATGGGCCACTGATTGGATGGTACAGGTGACTGAAGTAGATAGCTGATAGCTGAAGCAAGTGCTGATGAAGATAGGTCAATACTGAAGATGGGGTCAAAACCAAAACCAAATGAAGATGGATACCCTGAAACACAAATAAGCAAATGTCAATATGATGCAATGATTATGTATGCAAATGATATGCAAAGGGTTTGTGACTGAGCTGGATCTGATCAAGTGCTCTGATATAAGCCCATGTGTGTAAGAAATCCAGATGGAGGTCTATAAGTCCAGTAACCAAGGTGGGGGACTCAAATAAAGAGCCACATGTCCAGGGTTTAGAATCACAAGAACTGTTCCAACATGGAGTATTCTTAATCAAATCAAAGTAACAGGGTATTCTGAGGTCAAGGTACCTGCAAACCTGTAAACAGCCCAACCCCCTCACAGGTGGTGTTCTAAAACAAGGATCCTCAGACTCGGATCAGTTATGAGAAGTGTAAACACTTCTAACCCGGAGGTACAGTGTTTACAATAACCATAAAAGTTCCTCCTCTAATTCACCTCAGTTTCTGAAGGTCATTACTAAAAGGTCATCCAGACTTAGCAGGCTTCCCAGATAGCCCTAGCATTGCAGGAAATCTGCAACACAGAGTTCTCAAGAAGAAACCCATATCTGAACTGTGTTTCATATTCCCGCACCAGACCGAGATGGAATGGGAAAGAATATGATTCACTCTAGCCTAGGTGTCACTCAGATCCCAGGTATAGGACCTTAACTCTCAATGGAACACCCACCCACCAAAGCAAACAAACAGATCCAGCCAGCAGCACAGTATGACAATATGATAATGCAAGGCTATAAAGAAAGCAGTAAAGCAACTGTACATAAAGCAATAAACAAAAATAAATATACAGGCACAAATAAGCACATAACACCCCAGTAAACACAAATCAATCAAGCGCTAGGAGGAACCCACAAAAAGAACCAGAAGCCCTGGTTACAGTATAAGGGTCCCCAACAGAGTCGCCAAGCTGTCGCTCCCGATAAATGGGACGGGCCCAAATAAAGGTACAGACGCGAACGGTCGGCGAGAGGGACAATGAGAACACACAGCCGTGAACTCACTGGAGATGAATAGAGTCGCCAGCTAGGCATTTTTATCCCAGAGGAAAGGTAATGCTGCATAAACCTAGAAAGACACGGATAAGACGGTTGCGAACCAGAGAGACTGAGAAAGGGGGTTGGTTACAACCTGGGAAGGTATTAGCACCCAGATTGTCCGCCGTACTCGACGGGATCCACGCTTAAAAGATTTGTGTTTTAAAGGGGTAGTGTCAGTGTAATCTGTGTGTAAAAGAGCTGGAAGGATGTACAGGTGTCAGTGTAGAAGAAGTGAAGTGTAATATATACAGTGTCAGTGTAAGAACAGGAATAAGATGCTCAAGATCATGAGGCTAAAGAATGAAGCTGGAAAGAGGGGGGATATACAGAGACTTTTGTTCGATAACTGTTAAGTTATGCCTACGTATCCTCTCGTGCAATGAGGAAGTCAGAACACCGTAGTTCGACCCAAAGAGACTGAAAGATGAATTGACTTGTGAACTGCTTACTTGTCTATGCTCAAGTGTATGATCTGTCTGGCCCAGATGCTAACTGTCTTGCATTAGACGGAAGAAGCAAGTTCTCGTTTATGAGTGAAGATGATGAGAAAAGAATCCCGGAGGAGACGATTATTGTTTGTTTTTGAGTTTTCAGTCTTTTATTGCTTTTGAGAGTTTGCCATAAGTTAATGAGCTTAAGCCTAAACCAATGGATTTAGTAAACTCATCACATCTTCCCTCTGATTAGGGGTAATGAGAATACCTTAAGTGTGAAGTCAGATTCTCACACTTAATCACCTTTGATGTAGGGTTAAGATCATTAACCTACTTGTGATTATTTAGATGTTTTTGGTGTTTTTGCTTAGTGTTGAGTAATGAGGTTAAGCCATAATCAGGGATTAAACAGACTCATTACACCATCCTAATAGAAGGATAATAGATGAGAATGTTTAAGCTAAGGAAAGCTCCTCAACTTAATCCATGATTAGGGATTAAACTCATGACAAAACAAACCTTTGATTAAGTGGATTTTATTTAATGATATGATGATGAAGTGAATTTTATGATTTGTAAGACCACTTGAGGGGGACTTGTCCATTAACACTAGGGTTAGTCCTTCTTAACCATTTAAGGAAGAATTAGAACCCTAATGCAAGGCCCAAGTTACAAGTGTGATGTCTTGATGATTATTATGTGAATTGATTAAGAGATTTAAACACATTAAGGGTTTAACACTTAGGATTAAAGTTATACACTCCATCCTAATAGAAGGATGCAGGCATAAGCTTAATCACAAAGCCTTAAAGCCTTTAGGGTTTAGTCCCTGATTATGAGGTGAGGAGAGAAGACTCAAAGAAGACACAAAGGTAAAACTAAGAGGGGAGACTAATAAAAACCCTAATCATTGTCATGCTTGGTTGTTCCTAAGGTTTGTGAGGTTTACAAGGGAAGATCTTCAATGGAACCACCAGGAAGCAGATGAAAGGATCAGGAGAAGCAAAGCAACTTGCTTCATTTAAGAAGGCAAGTCATTTGAGGAAAGAAAGTAGGAAGAAGAAGAATGAGCAAGCTCAATCTCAAACACATACAAAAATGCAGCATGGAGGCAAGAGAGATGAAAAGAAAAGTTATGAGAAGTGAAGGCAAATTCACTTCTCAAAGTCACTTACCACCTGAAAGGTTAGAAAGGAAATGCAATGCAATGCAAAATGGGATGAGATGACATGATGAGAAACAAAACCAGAAGCATCTACATGATGCTAATGATGCTATGAGATGCTACAAGCATGAGGCAGCACATGGAAATGATCATACAAGTTCATGAATGCAAATGAAGCAAGCTAAGAAACATGAACATACATGAAAAGTTATGAAGTGCACATGGCATACAACATGGCAAATACATGATGCAATGATCAAACATGCTTCCAATATGTCTTATGATGTCAAATGAATCAAATGGATGCTTGAAATGTCATGGCAAGTCATGTTGTGCAAGAGAATGCAAGATGGATGCATATGGAAGCCCAAATTAGGGTTTATGAACAATACATCAAACAAAAGTCAAAATCAGAAGCAAACCCTAAGATAAAAAATTGAAAATGCCACTCAAAGGACCCCTAATCCTATACTAACCTAATGCCCAAAGGAGAAGTTTCAACTCTTAACCAAACTCAAGATATGGTTTTCTTAAGATTTCTAGGGTTTTAGGGTTTCCAAACAAAAGAAATGCCAAACAAATTGAAAATGAAAGATCAAATCATGGCCATTTAATCTCACACACTACATGCTAAACACAATGCAATGCAAAAAGAATCAATGTCCAACTCCTCATGGATAGGCAGAAATGATTTTTGGAACTTTGGATCAAATTAATGCATAAAAATGATTTTAAATCAATGAAAAATTCTCAAAATGCATCAAGATCAAAAAATAAATTTGGTTTGAAGGTTGGACAATGTTTCTAAATGTCTTAGAACATTTCATGAATTTTTTGGTGATTTTTAAATACCTAAAAGTATTTTTAATAAATTAATTCTCATTAATCAATTAAAAATAAACTTTTAAATATTTAAAAATACTTTTTTAATGCTAAAAATGAAAATAAAAATATTTTTGGGTTTTAAAAATTAATGAAACTCTTGACAAAAAGTTTCATAATTTTTAAAACAATTTTGCTATTTTAAATAAATTGTGCAAAACTAATGAAATAAATATGAAAATAAATGAATTTAAAACTGAAAAAAGTAAAAGTAAACAGATCCAACGTGTGGGATTCAAACTGGCCTGCGCGCGAATTGACCTGGCGCCAAATCCTACGGCCAAAATTCAAACTCAGCTAATTAATGTTTAAACCCTAATCCTGCCGTTAAACACCCTCAGGTGACCGGAACAGTGTTCCGGTCATCTTCCCCGTTCACCCCAAAAATCAATCTCTCTCTCCAGGCCATTTTAGGAGCTCTAACTCTCCAGAAATCATCTACTAACTATCCTAAGCACGAATCCAGCATCAAATCATGTTTAAACTCAAACACAAACAAGAATCGAAGCAAAGAAATTTCTAGGTCAAACTTTCAGAACACCATAACATACTCATTTCTTGCTCATTTTCAAAAGTAAATAGATCCCAATGATCAGTGCAACATACAAAGCAAGATTCTAACAAGAAAATGGAGTTCTGGAAAAAAAGTTCATGGAGTCACCTGAGATGGAGCTTTTGATTCAGGAGCTTTCTGGATGGTTCTTTGGCTCAAACAGGTCCCAATGATCCCCCTTTGAAGCTTTGCACACTTGGTTGGAGTTTAAACAGCCTCTTGAGTGAGTTTGCAGAAGCTCTGGCCAAGGGAGTGTGAAAATCGTGTTTGTGATATGGGAGGTTTCAGGCCAAAACAATGGTTGGTTTCTGGTCAGTGGAGTGAGTGGAGATTGTCTGTGAAGTTTTTCTTTGTGTTTGAGGCTTGTGTAAAGAGATTCGAAGAGAAATGCAAGTTGGAGTGAGTTTGTGTATGCTGAGTTGTGGTGAGCTTCAGCCTTGCTTGTTATGTGTAATGGCTAGCATTTGGCTTGCATAAAATAATCTCATTGGTCAGATGATGTGACCTGGCCTGCTGTGATAGGTAAGTTCACTTTTGCAAATTGTCAACCTTTTGGTAAGAGAGGCATGGGTTGTGTTCTAGGATAGTACAAAGGTGTGGGCTGGCGCAGCATGGTGAGGTGAGAGGCTATGGCTGGTTCAATAGCCAATGCAGCAAGTGGGTGAAGTGTGATGAGTGGTTTTGCAACTTGACTTTGCTTTTGCTTCATGAAAATATCTTGCTCCAAAACCATACAAAGCATGTGATCTCTTGGCCTCATTCTGATTTTTAGAGGTTGTGTGATCATGTTGAGTGAATTAGAAGCCCATATGATGACTGAATTGGCCTTGAAAGGAGAATTTGCAACTTTGCCTTTTGGTGCATGTCTTGGAATTTAGTGATTTTTGCCAACTTTAACACACCATAACTTTTGATCCAAGAAGAATTAGATCATGTTCTTGTACTTTTTGAAAAGGGAAAGATCTAATCTACCACTTTCATGACCAAAGTTTTTCCATTTGAAACTTTTTTGGATCAAAAAGCAAGGGTTGAAAAAGTGGCATAAAATGACATTTCATGAAAAGTCAACCATGCCCTAAAAAGTCAACTTTGCAAAAACTTGTAATTCTTGAATTTTGTGAACTTCAACCTTCTACCATGATCAAATAAAGATCATATACACTCAAAATGATGAAGATCACCCCTTGGTTGGGTCATTGGGGGCCTCAGATGCCCTGATTTTGCACTGACTTGTCTGAAAAGTCAACCCTTGATCAGATGACTTCCCCATGGAATTTCTTCATGAAAATTGATATGCATACTCCCTATACCATATAGAGACCAATAGAAACAAGAATGACCAAAAAATTTGGAGTTATGGCCTCTGAAACCAAAACCCTAATTCTAGGTCATCTGTGCAGTCAAGCCTGGCTCTGCTTCCATACCAATCCAAGTTCTTGTGATTCCTTGGCATTCTTGACTTTGAGAGGATATAATATGATATAAGAACACACATGGATCCCTTTGAAGTGGTTGGTGGCCTTTGGAGTGGCTCAAGAAGCTCTTGGATTGCTCAGATCACAAACCCTAGGTGCAGATGACTTTGAATCTATGCAGTGAATCAAAAAGGAGATATGAGATGATATGATTGTGTTTATGCATATGAAATGATCACAAGCCATGGTGTGAATAAGTGAGGGAAAATTTGGGGTGTTTACAACAAGCCATGGTGTTAATGGGTGAGGGCAAATTTGGGGTGTTTACAGCTGCCCCTATTCAAACATGAGTTAGCTGTGCAGGATGTAAGCGACGGCTTAACAGGCAAACAAGATAACTTGTGGTTGAATACCAAAGACAGTCCAAAATTTGCACTCACAGAAAGAAGAAAAGGGATATAGATTGTAAAAGGAAAATAAAGTATATTGTAAAGTATGGGCGACGGAGGACGACCGTCGAGCAGAGGACGACTGCTGGGTAAAGAGCAATGACGGGGACGGCCGACATGCTGGAAAAAAGTGCGGGAAAATAAAGCAATGACGGGGACGGCCGACATGCTGGGGATGAAAAAGGAATATGATGGGGACGGCCATCAAGATAAAGTTGTAAAATTCTCTGGGGATTAATGAAAAGTGATGGGGACGGCCATCAAGTTCAAAGTAAAGTAACCGACGATGGGGACGGCCATCGGGCTAAAAAGAAATGGGACCACGACGGGGACGGCCATCGGGTTAAAGAATAAATGAAATAAACAGATGATGAGGTACGGTCATCAAAGGTGAAGGACGATCACCTAGCAGGGGACGGCTGCTCTGTTGGGGTTAAGATGAGGGACGGTCATCTAAGGTGGAGGACGACCACCTGGCAGGGTACGGCTGCCGAAAATATCGCGACATAGGACGAATGCCGGATAAAAGGTCAACGATGGGGACGGCCATCGGATGAGCATGACGGAGGACGACCATCAAGAGGTGGAGGACGACCACCTAGCAGGGGACGGCTGCTCTCAAGGTTTATCATGACGTAGGACGAACGCCAGATAACCAAAATCAACAATGGGGACGGCCATTGGATAAAATGATGAAGGACGATCATCAAAAAGGTGAAGGAAGATCACCTAGCAGGGGACGGCTGCTAAATATCACGACATAGGACGAATGTCGGATAGAAAAGAGTCAACGATGGGGACGGCCATCGGACAAGCATGATGGAGGACGACCATCAAGAGGCGGAGGACGACCACCTAGCAGGGTACGGCTGCTCTCAGGGTTTATCATGACACAGGACGAATGTCAGATAAGAAGAAAAATTCACTTTACTGGGGAGTAGTAAACACGGACGAATGTTTATATCCAAGAGATAAAAGGTATAAGTGTTTGGTATTGTGTATAGATTAAAGATGCGGACGAGCATCCTTAAGACTATGATACGGACGGGTATCAGGTAGAAACAAACGCTGACACGTGTTCAGAGATGATGATACGGACGGGTATCAACTGGTTAACAAAGAACAAGGACGAGTGTTGAATCTGAAGGGACTCCTCTGGGGAATAGTAGACACAGACGAGTATCTATATTCAAGAAGACATGAGTGTATGGATAAAAAGATGCGGACGAGCATCCTTAAGACTATGATACGGACGAGTATCAAGTAGAAACAAACGCTTGACGCATGCTCTGAGATGATGGTACGGACGAGTACCAACGGGTTAACAAAGAACACGGACGAGTGTCGAATCTGCGGGGATGTAAATGGTGTATACAAGATACAGACGAGTATCTGTATAAGTAAAATAAGTATGAGTGGTGTATATTTGAGTGTTCCACCTGCTGGGGAGAGTGACGCGGACGAGTGTCAAAAGGAGAAGAGTATAGTATAAACAAGTATCTGGTATACAAAGTGTTTATGTTACTGTGCTGGGAAAATGGCATGGACGGATGTCAAGGCAATGTATATGTATACAAGTATCTGTGAGTGCAAAGGGGACGCTTTGGCTTTTCTGCTGGGGATATGACACGGACGGGTGCCACAAGGAGTATATATTTGTATTGGTGAATGTGAGGCAACTGCTTTTGCTGGGGACCCTGGGGGTGTTCTGTGAAGATCTCTGGTCGATCTTGCTTGAAGTGAACATCCCAGCTGGGGGTGAGATCATTGGTAGATCTGATGAAATGATTCTGCTTGGGGAAATGGGTCAATGATAGACCTATTCCTGACAATGAGGGACCCAGCTGGGGTTCGTAGAAGCTTTCGTCACTCTGTTGTGATTCCTTCGTGCGTTGCTTTTTCGGATAGAGGCTGAAACTCTGTGGGGAAGTGGTTCCCTGGCTTTTGTACTTGACTGAGGAAGAATGATTGGCAACTCGGTTGGGAGAAGCAACAAGTGACAACTCAGCTGGGGAGCAAGCACTTGGGTGCTAAGACTGAGTGAGTGTTGATTTGCCAACTTGCTGGGATGAAACTTTCATGCCCCATGTTGCGCTTCGGATACATGCAATCTTGCAAAGACAGAGAAACGCACAAGTAATCCCGAGGCGTCCCTTACCGGATTCCGTCATAGGAGTGAGACACTTCTGAGAGTAAGTATATTTCCTGCAAGCACGTGCTTTATTTTTTAAAGATAAACATCTGTATTCATGCACTCAGTTTTTCTTAAGACATCAGACATTCTTTGCAAATAAAAAAGTACAAAACGAAACATGACTGAAAAATCTGATTTTATTAATTCATATGCCCTGAATCGGCAAGATACAGTCAAGGAAACATATCTCCTAAAATGAGGAGATTGTTACAGATTGAGAAACAAAAATGTTGGCAATGTTGTCGACGCTTTCAAGGAGCTTCCCCTCTTGCTATGACCCGTATGACTGTTGACGCTCTTCTCGCCTTGCTTTCTGAAGAAGGCTGATTCTGACAGAAGCTTGATCCTTTCGAGGTTTACCAAGTTGCAGGTGATACAGACGAATTAAGAATACAGTTGTTCGCTTATTCCCTTATTTTGCATGGATCGCCCTTTCGGGTTTTCAATCCATCGGGATACCCATTTTTGCCTGAGCTGTCCAATGCGGCTTTTCAACTCAGCGGGTGTACATTTTTTGTTTATTTTCCCTTATTTTTGCCCGAGTCTTTTATTCTGTTTTTGACTCGCCGGGATGCCCTATTTTGCCTGGACTTACATTCTGTTTTTGTGTCAAGCGGGTCATTTTTTTATGCGAAGTATTTTTTAACTGCATCTGAATTCACAGGGGACGGGAAATTTTCACCATCCATGGTGCTGAGCATCAGTGCTCCACCAGAGAAAACTTTCTTTACTACGAATGGTCCTTCATAGTTTGGAGTCCATTTGCCCCTGTGGTCTGTATGAGGAGGGAGGATTCTTTTCAGCACAAGATCTCCTACTTGGTACTCTCGGTGCTTGACTTTCTGATCGAAGGCTCTCTTCATTCTTTTCTGATACAACTGCCCATGACAGATTGCAGCCAATCTTTTCTCTTCAATCAGACTCAGTTGCTCGCATCGGGACCGAACCCATTCTGCTTCGTTCAGCTTAACATCCATCAGTACCCGTAGGGAGGGTAATTCAACTTCAACAGGTAGGACTGCTTCCATACCATACACAACCTTATACGGTGTTGCCCCAGTGGATGTTCTAATTGACGTGCGGTACCCATGCAAGGCAAATGGTAGCATTTCATGCCAGTCTTTGTAGGTGACTACCATCTTCTGCACAATCTTCTTGATATTCTTATTAGCTGCCTCAACAGCGCCGTTCATCTTTGGCCTGTAAGGAGAAGAATTGTGGTGTTGGATCTTGAAGTCCCGGCACAGCTCAGCCATCATTTTGTTGTTTAAGTTGGAACCATTATCAGTAATGATTCGCTCGGGAACTCCATATCGACAGATGATATCTCTCTTCAGGAATCGGGCTACCACTTGTCTTGTAACATTGACATAGGAAGCTGCTTCGACCCACTTGGTGAAATAGTCAATGGCGACCAGGATGAATCTGTGGCCATTTGAAGCAGTCGGTTCAATATTGCCGATCATATCAATGCCCCACATGGCAAAGGGCTAGGGTGAAGACATTATATTCAGAGGATTGGGAGGCACATGCACTTTATCCGCGTAGATCTGGCATTTATGGCATTTTCTGGCATAGCCACAACAGTCGGCATCCATTGTGATCCAGTAATAACCTGATCTTAGCAATTTCTTGGCCATGGCATGTCCTCCCGCATGGGTACCAAAGGATCCTTCATGCACTTCATGCATTAACAAGTCTGCTTCTGATCTATCAACGCACCTGAGGAGTACCATATCAAAGTTTCTCTTGTACAGGGATCCATCAGTGTTCAGAAAGAAACTACCAGCAAGCCTTCTCAAAGTCTTCTTATCATTGGAAGATGCCCCAGATGGGTATGTTTGATCCTCCAAGAAGCACTTAATGTCATGGAACCAAGGCTTATCATCTTTGGCAGTATCTGCTGCAAACACATATGCCGGTCTGTCAAGTCTGGACACTGAAATCCGAGGCACAAAGTTGGCAGCTTGAACTTTGATCATTGACGAAATGGTAGCCAGAGCATCTGCAAACTGATTCTCGTCCCGAGGGATATACTCAAGCTTGACCGTTGTGAAGAACGTCAATAACCTCCTTGTATAATCCCTGTAAGGTATCAGATGATCCTGGTGTGTGTACCATTTGCCGTTGGTTTGATTAACTACCAAAGCTGAATCTCCGAATATAGTTAAAGTCTTGATCCTGAGGTCAATGGCTTCCTCAAGACCCATAATGCAAGCTTCGTATTCAGCTTCGTTGTTGGTGCAGTTGAAAGTGAGTTTTGCCGAGAAAGGCATGTGAACCCCCTTAGGTGTAATGAGTACTGCACCAACACCACGACCATTCATGTTAGCAGCCCCATCAAACATCATAATCCATTCTTTTTCTGGGTCAGGCCCTTCAGTGTGAACAGGATCTTCATGATCTTTTGCTTTTATGAACATGATGTCTTCATCAGGGAAGTCAAATCTCATAGGCTGGTAATCATCAATAGGTTGCTCAGCAAGATATTCAGACAGTACACTACCCTTGATGGCTTTCTGAGAGGTGTACTGGATGTCATATTCTGTGAGGATCATTTGCCATCTTGCAACCCGTCCGGTAAGAGCTGGCTTCTCAAAAATGTACTTAACTGGGTCCATCTTTGAGATCAATAAAGTAGTGTGGGTCAGCATATACTGTCTCAGTCGGCGAGCAGCCCACGCTAAAGCACAACAAGTTTTCTCGAGCAGTGAATAAAGTTGTTCACAGTCGGTAAACTTTTTGCTCAGGTAGTATATTGCATACTCTTTTCGACCAGACTCGTCATGCTGGCCCAACACACACCCCATCGACTCTTCTAATACTGTCAAGTACATGATTAGAGGTCTTCCTTCAACTGGAGGCATAAGGATCGGAGGCTCTTGTAAGTATTCCTTCATCTTGTCAAAATCCCTCTGGCAGTCTTCGTTCCACCTGACCGTCTGTTCTTTTCTTAACAGCTTAAACAAAGGTTCACAGGTTGCAGTGAGGTGAGATATGAACCGTGAAATGTAGTTCAATCGTCCCAAGAACCCTCGAACTTCTTTTTCTGACTTTGGCGCAGGCATTTCTTGAATGGCTTTGACTTTATCAGGGTCAACCTCAATCCCTTTCTCGCTTACAATAAAACCCAGCAGCTTACCAGATTGCACCCCGAATGTGCACTTGTTGGGGTTCAGCTTCAGTTGGTACTTCCTCAAACGCTTGAATAACTTCAGCAGATTTATCAGGTGGTCTTCCTCTGTGAGGGACTTGGCAATCATGTCATCCACATAACACTCGATTTCTTTATGGATCATATCGTGGAATAATGTTACCATAGCCCGTTGATATGTTGCACCAGCATTCTTCAATCCGAATGGCATCACCTTGTAACAGAACGTGCCCCAGGGTGTGATGAAGGTTGTCTTCTCCATGTCTTCAGGTGACATTTTGATCTGATTGTATCCTGAAAATCAGTCCATGAAGGAGAATACCGAGAACTGAGCCGTATTATCAACCAATACGTCAATGTGAGGTAATGGAAAATCATCTTTCGGGCTGGCTCTGTTCAGGTCCCGGTAGTCAACACACATCCTCACTTTGCCGTCTTTCTTAGGCACAGGTACGATATTAGCCACCCACGGTGGATAGCTAGTTACAGCAAGGAACCCGGCGTCCCACTACTTTTGTACCTCTTCTTTGATCTTCATTGCCATGTCTGGGCGAGTACGGCGCAGTTTCTGTTTAACCGGTGGGCAATCTTCTCTTAAAGGCAGCTTGTGCATAACGATATCGGTATCCAACCCTGGCATATCCTGATAAGACCAAGCGAACACATCCACATATTCTTGAAGCAGGTCAATCAGTTGTTTCTTCACTGAGTCTTGTAAGCAGGCCCCGATTTTGACTTCTTTCACATCTTCATCTGTACCAAGATTAATCGTTTCAATCTCCTCCTAATGAGGAGTGATAACCTTCTCCTCTTGCCTTAACAACCTGGCTAGCTCTTCAGGAAGCTCAAAATCTTCTTCAACCCCTTCATCAGCTTGATTGATCGGATTGTCAAAGTCATACGAAGTCAAAGCCGTGCTGTTGTCGGTGCGGTCTGGAAGGCACTCTCTGCAAGGGTTCAGTTTGTTCATTTTAGTGATTGATTTTAATCTTGTTTAGAAAAGTGAAATAAAGTTGTCATTTTGAAAACATTGCCATTTATTTTTTGTACAAAAAGAAAAATGGAAAAACAGTGAGCGGAAAAGAAAAAGACTCGTTTGCAAAAGATGTCTGATATTTCATTGATTAATCTTGTTGCACAAAAATTACAGATGGCCCGATTAGAAAATGAGTCTTGTCATCTTGGGCAAGATGCAAGACTTGATGCATGCTTAAAATATACAGGAAATAATAATTACTCTGCAGGAGTAACTCTTATAATTTCCTGGGAAGACCAGTTTGAGATACTGCTCCCTGGGATCTTTGGACGAATCCAGCTTTCCAGGTTGCGTTCATCTTCCGACTCATCTTCCAAGTTGTTGACAGCATTGGGGGTGAGCATCCCCCCACTAACAAAGTTAGGCTTTTTAGCAGCCTCTATTTGATCTTCTTGAGTTGGTTTGTAACCCAACCCAAATCTATCTTCTTTCTTCTCCACAGGCAACAATTTGCCCCAGCCTTGAGCGTTTCCTTCTTCCACCACCTTCCGGGCCTGCTGGTAGGATATCATGGAAGTCCCAAGTACAGCAGAGGTTTCATTAATATTCAGGGCCTCAAACCCTTGACTCATCGTCTCGTGGATCTCCCCATCCATCTCAATATATTTGTATGTAGCCAGATGGCTAACAAAAATATCCTCCTCTCCACAAATAGTAACGACTTGGCCCTCCCACTCGAATTTTAATTTCTGGTGAAGGGTAGACGTAACTGCGCCAGCGGCATGAATCCATGGTCTACCCAACAAACAGCTGTAGGCAGGCTGAATGTCCATCACGTAGAAGGTCGTTTTGAAAGTTTGTGGGCCAATCGTTACAGGCAACTCAATTTCTCCCAGAACTGATCTCTTGGAGCCGTCAAAAGCTCTCACTACCAAGTTATTGGGTCGTAATGCCAATCCTTCATATTCCAGCTTCACAAGGGATTTTTTAGGCAAGACATTGAGGGATGATCCTGTGTCTACCAGTACATGTGAAAGAACTGCACCCTTACACTCCATGGTAATGTGCAAAGCCTTGTTATGATTGTGGCCTTTCGTAGTCAAATCGGTGTTGGTGAATCCTAGTCCATTACTAGCATTAACATTTCCAACCACAGCTTCCAACTGATTGACGGTGATCTCTTCCGGCACATAAGCTGCGTGTAAGACTTTTAGTAGTGCGTTCCGATGAGCCTCGGAGCACATAAGCAATGATAGAATGGAGATCTTGGAAGGCGTCTGGTGAAGCTGGTCCACTATCTTGTAATCACTTTTCTTGATGATTCTCATGAATTCATCAACTTCTTGATCAAAAGGTGTTTTCAAAGCTTCTCTAACAACTTGCTCTTCTTGCACCATGTTCTTCCCTTTTGCCTTGGCAGCAGCTTCTGCTTCAGCAGTGGGTCTTTGAATTTGCGGGGCAAAGAGACGTCCACTTCGAGTGAAGCCTCCGCCTCCACCCACATTGTCTACTTGTGGTGAAGAAGTTGATGATTCGAAAGTGATTTTCTGTCCTTCGCAGTATAAATCCGAGCCGTAATGCCAAGGGATGGCATTACTGCTTTCATAAGGTACTGGCCCAGGCACTGTGATAGTGACTGGACTGATGGCAGCTGCAGAAGGGACTGTGATAGTCTGCGGATCATAGTATATTGTGACTGGTGCTCTGGTAGGAGTGGCATTTTGTGAGTTGTAGGCGGAGTCATTTGCAGGATCATAATAAATTGTAACTGTCGAGACACTTTCATTGTTGGTTGCTGATGTTGTAGGAGACATTGTTGGAAGGATGGGTGTTGTTGTTGTAGGAGACTCTGAATGAAGGGGTGCTGAAGTTGTAGAAGGGATGTTTGCTGATATTTGGTCCGTTGAAGTAACAGATGAAGCATTTGTTGACGAGACTAAAAAGTTGTTTGGAACAATGGTTGTTGCAGTTGTAGACGATTCTGGAACTGTGGTTAAGGAGATTGCTGGGTTGGT
This sequence comes from Lathyrus aphaca, assembly GCA_963966055.1. Taxonomy (NCBI): domain Eukaryota; kingdom Viridiplantae; phylum Streptophyta; class Magnoliopsida; order Fabales; family Fabaceae; genus Lathyrus; species Lathyrus aphaca. Next base: position 389,145,132 of record OZ014522.1, on the reverse strand, counting down.
AGGTACTGATGTTGTGATTTGAAGCAGGCCACTCTGGATGAGACCATCTATGCCATCCCTCAAGTTATCACAGCCATTCACTGAAATGTTGCAATAAGCACACCCTAGCTCGCATCCAGGGAACATTTGACATTCAAGGAGTTGAGCTTTAATCTCCACCAAGGGTGTCCGAATCTGACCCACACTGGTTATCAAGTAAGACGGCTTGTCTTCTTCAATAGCGTTGATTCTGGGACCACCATGGTGTGGCATGGGGTTCTTGTTAACATTTGGTGGTGGTGCGAAGTTTAGAGCTTTGGAATCTACCAAGTCCTGTACTTTCATGTGCAAAGCTTTGCACTTCTTTGTACTGTGGCCAGGTGCATTTGAGTGAAAAGCACATCTGGCGCTGGCGTCATAATTTCTGGGTAGACTGGTAGGATCTGGAGGTGCCAACGTCCTTAGCTCAACTAGGTTGAGTTTTAGGAGCTGTGGCAATAATGTGGCATAGGGCATAGGGATCGGATCGATCACCCTATTGGCCTGAGAAGGTCTCTGTTGAAATGGTCTTTGCTGGTTGTTGTTGTTGGTGTTGTTGTTGTTATAATTTCTCTGAGGAGGATAAGGAGTTTGTTGCTGGTAATTTTGTTGCTGTGATTGATAAGCTGGTTGAGGATGAATTGGAGCGGGAATGGTGACTGCTGCCACAGACCTATGAACATATTGGGGTCTGCCCCTGCTGGTATGGATAGCATTGGTTTCACCAGTTCTTCTTGGGCCTACAAAAGGCTTTCTTGGGTTGCTGGATGAGCTGGCACCGTTGTCAAAAATTTTGCCCATCTTTAATAGGCTTTCGATTCTTTCCCCGGCTATGACTACATCAACAAAGCTAGTGGAAGAAAAGGCAGCCAGCCTGTCAATGTATGTTCCTTGGAGGGTGTTCATAAACATATCAGCCATCTCCCTCTCTGACATGGGTGGCTGGACAGCAGCAGCAAGCTGTCTCCACCTTTGAGCGTACTCCCGGAAGCTTTCCCTGGATGATTGTGACATTCCCATCAGGAGGGTCCTGTTGGGAGCCATATCCAAGTTGTACTGATACTGTCTGATAAAGGCCTCTGCCAGGTCCTTACAGCATCTAATGGTTGCTCTAGTCAGGTGAGAGTACCATTCCCTTGAAGCTCCGGTTAAGCTATCCTCAAAATAAAACATCCATAGCTTTTCGTCCATGGTATATGCCTTCAGCCTCCCCAGAAAGGATTGTAAATGGGTTCGGGGACAGGATGTTCCGTTGTACTTCTCAAAGCACGGTGGTTTAAATTTGTGGGGAATCCTGACCCCGTCTACTAAGCCCATGTCCATAACATCAAAGCCCAAAGAATTCTGGGACTCCAGGGATCTTAGTTTCTCAGCAATCTCATCTAGCCTTCTGTCATAGGCTTCCTCCCCAGCTCCCATCACTGTGAACTGATCTTCCTGGGGGTCTTCTCGCAGCACCCTACCTGCAGTGGCAGTCCCTTGCACATTAACAGGGATGTTGATATCTGGATGCAGGTGGGGTCCATAGACTGGAGGATTAACATGGGGTTGAACTCTCTCATTATTGCTTGTCCCAGCAGTCCCTGGATGAGGGTCTTCCTGATTCCTCCCCTCCACCAGTGCTCTTAACCTCTTTTGGCTTTGAGCCATATTATTCATCACCTCCATAAACTGTGTCATCTGATTCCTCATTTCTAGCCTTTCATTGGCCATTTGAGTCCTGACCTCTGTAAGGTCCTGCTGTACTTGGTCCATTTGTATACCCGGAAGGTTGTTGCGGGTTGGATATCTGTGTGGAAACACCCGACGTCGAGCAATAGTTCCTGAAGTCACAACAGAGTTAGTAACAATAAAACAAAAACCTACAAAACAAAACAAAAGTTTAGTATGCAATGCAGTATGCTTATTTGTATCCAAGGTATCCGGCTCGGCACTTGGTTTTGACCTTTCCAGACCCTTTGTGGAAGATGCTTGTGATGTTGCTTTGAAAGAACTCAGATAAGACAAACCAACACATATATTACAAAAGGTAAATGATACATAGTTTGTTTCTTTTTACAATACACGCCCTCTGAGGGGTCAAAAATACAACATAAAGAAAAGTACATGAAATGAAAGCAACAACAAGCAAAAGTAAAACACCAAGACCAAACTCATCCTCCTGAACTTCCTTGAGAAGTGCTTCAGTCACAGGATCAGCTGGACGCTCTGTAAGATTCCTGATAAGGAGATTCCTGGTAGTAACAGCTGCAGTTAGCCTCTTGTGTTGACTCTGGTCCTTTGATCTTTTCACACCAGCTCTAATCTTCAATTCTGAGATCTCTCTCTGGGCTGCTGCCAGGGCTTCCTGTTGCTCTTTTGCACTAGCTTCCAGCTGCTCAATCTTGTCCTGAGTCCTTTTATCCTCCTGAGTGCGAGCTTCGGTGATCCTGACCCACCTAGCCTGATTCTCCTTCAGATACAGATCAGTCCTAGCTCTCTGGAATTGGGCCTCTTTGCAAGCATTCTTCAAAATCTGTTCTCCAGCCCTAGATTTCTTGATGTAATCTTCTGACTTTTCAATTCTGGCTAGATGCTCCACCTTTAGCTTCTCTAACCTTTCAATGTCCAGCCGACCATCACTCCTCTCCCAGAGGGTCTTCTGTAGAGCCTGAGTCAGATTCTCATTTCTCTCTTTCAATTTCTCAAACTCCTCTAAGCTAACAGTTGCTGGAGGTGGTGCTGTGGAGGGTCCAGGCACATCTTCAATTGTGAAGGGCATCCCAGAAACTTGAGCCCTGGCATGAGACCACTCATAGTACTGGGCTGAGGCCACATTATTGCATCTCCCAAGAATGGTTACCCCCTTAGTCTGAACATTGTCCCAGCCCCAGGATGCCTGCCTGACAATGGCCAGATTAGGCTTGTTCTCACAATAAAGGGTCTCTGCCAGATCCTGTACTCTAGGAGGATGGACTAATGCATAACCTAGTTGTCTTTTGAATAGCAGAGGGTTGTAGTTGATGCAACCCTTTACTCCAATCAGAGGTACATTGGGAAATTTCCCACAACTTGTAATGATGTCTCTGCCCTTGGTGCTCTGAGTGCACCACCTGATGTCATCTGAGGTTAGAGCAACAAGCCTCCTAGCCCAGTTTTTCTGCTGGTGTGGGTTCAAGAATGCATCAGTCTTTGGCAAATACTTGAGCAGCCAGGTATGGAACAAAGGAGCACAGCATCTCACTAATCTTCCCCTTTGCTTTTCATTCCTTTGATGAACAGGGTAGTAAAGATCTCCCAGTAAGGTGGGCACTGGGTTCCTCAGGATGAAAAGATGGATTGCATTCTTGCTAACAAACTTAGGCTCATCTGCAAAAAGTATGATCCCATATATGCTAAGGGCCAACAAAGCACAGACTGCCTTCCACTCCCCCAAGGAGGCCTTCAGAATAGCTTGAGAGATCAAGAAATCCAGATGTAGACCAGAGATTCCTGCTTTGGTAGTCATGTTCTGCCCAATCAGAACTGGTTCCAGATACAAGGCCTTTGCTACCTCTTCATTACTATGGAATGCCATCTCAGGGTTGAAGGGGATTCCACCCCTGATAGGTACACCAATCAGTGATGAATACTCTTCCAACAAGGGTCCCAACTGAAAATTCTGAAAGGTGAAGCACCTCAGGGGGGGTCATAGAACTGCAGGCAAGTATGAATCAAGCTCCTCTGTGAAGGGTCCAAATCCATAACCACATCAAGGATTCCTCCATAATGTTCTCTGAAAAGTGGTATATGGTCTGGAGTAATCAGGGTCTGAATCTTCCTGATGCTAGCCAACTCAGGCTCAAAGAAATGATAGGAGATATTGCTCTTCTTAGGTGCCATGTTGCTGAAGAAGAGCTGAAACAGATGCTGAGAATAACACTGAAGATGGGCCACTGACAGGCTGAGACTGGTGATGCAGGTGACTGAAGCAGGGTAGCTGACAGCTGAAGTAAGTACTGATGAAGACACGTCTATGCTGAATAAGGGGTCAAAACCAAGCCAAAATGATAGGATGGATACCCTGAAAAACAAATAAACACATGTTAAAATGATGCAATGAGGATGTATGCAAATGATATGCAAGGGTTTGTGACTGAGCTGGATCTGATTAACTGCTCTGATATGAGTCCATATATGTTCAAGAAATCCAGGTGGAGGTTCATAAGTCCAGTAACCAAGGTGGGGGACTCAAATAAAGAGTCACATGTCCAGGGTTAAAAATCACAAGAATTGTTCCAACATGGAGTACTCTTAATCAATACAAAGTAACAGGGTATGCTGAGGTCAAGGGTACCTGCAAACCTGTAAACAGCCCAACCCCCCTCACAGGTGATGTTCTAAAACAAGGATCCTCAGACTTGGATCAGTTATGAGAAGTGTAAACACTTCTAACCCGGAGGTACAATGTTTACAATAACCATAAAAGATCCTCCTCTAATTCACCTCAGTTTCTGAAGGTCAATACTAAAGGTCATCCAGACTTAGCAGGCTTCCCAGATAGCCCTAGCACTACAGGAAATCTGTAGCACAGAGTTCTCAAGAAGAAACCCATATCTGAACTGTGTTTCATATTCCCGCACCAGACCGAAATGGAATGGGAAAGAACATGAACCACTCTAGCCTAGGTGTCACTCAGGTCCCAGGTATAGGACCTTAACTCTCAGTAAAACACCCACCCACCAAAGCAACAAAACAGATCCAGCCAGCACAGTATGACAGTATGATATATGAAAAGCTATAAAGAAAGCAATAAAACAACTATACATAAAGCAAAAATAAATACAAATACAAGCACAAATAGCACATAACACCCCAGTAAACACAAATCAAACAAGCGCTAGGAGGAACCCACAAAAAGAACCAGAAGCCCTGGTTGCAGTATAAGGGTCCCCAGCAGAGTCGCCAAGCTGTCGCTCCCGATAAATGGGAATGGCCCAAATAAAGGTACAGACGCGAACGGTCGGCGAAAGGAGGACGTGAGAACACACAGGAGTGAACTCACAGGGAATGAATAGAGTCGCCAGCTAGGCATTTTTATCCCGGAGGGAAGGCAATGCTGCATAGGCCTAGAAAGATATGGATAAGACGGTTGCGAACCAGAGAGACTGAGAAAGGGGGTTGGTTACAACCTGGGAAGGTATTAGCACCCAGATTGTCCGTCGTACTCGACGGGATCCACGCTTAAAAGATTTGTGTTTTAAAGGGGTAGTGTCAGTGCAATTTGTGTATAAAAGAGCTGGAAAAGGATGTACAGGTGTCTGTGTAAAAGAAGTGTAAAGTGTAATATATACAGTGTCAGTGTAAGAAATGGATGAAGTGCTCAAGATCATGAGGCTAAAGAATAAGGCTGGAAGGAGGGGGAATATACAGAGACTTTTGTTCGATAACTGTTAAGTTATGCCTACGTATCCTCTCGTGCAATGAGGAAGTCAGAACACCGTAGTTCGACCCAAAGAGACTGAAAGATGAATTGACTTGTGAACTGCTTGCTTGTCTATACTCAAGTGTAAGACCTGTCTGGCTCAGGTGCAAACTGTCTTGCATTAGACGGAAGAAGCAAGTTCTCGTTTATGAGTGAAGATGATGAGAAAAGAATCCCGGAGGAGACGATTATTGTTTGTGTTTGTGTTTTCAATCTTTTATTGCTTTTGAGAGTTTGTCATAAGTTAATGAGTTTAAGCCTAAACCAATGGATTTAGTAAACTCATCACATCTTCCCTCTGATTAGGGGTAATGAGAATACCTTAAGTGTGAAGTCAGATTCTCACACTTAATCACCTTTGGTGTAGGATTAAGATCATTAACCTACTTGTGATTATTTAGATGTTTTTGGTGTTTTTGTTTTAGTGTTGAGTAATGAGATTAAGCCATAATCAAGGATTAAACAGACTCATTACACCATCCTAATAGAAGGATAATAGATGAGGGTGTTTAAGCTGAGGAAAGCTCCTCAACTTAATCCATGATCAGGGATTAAACTCATGACAAAACAAGCCTTTGATTAAGTGGATTTTATTTAATGATATGGTGATGAAGTGTTTTTTATGATTTGTAAGACAACTTGAGGGGGACTTGTCCATTAACACTAGGGTTAGTCCTTCTTAACCAATTAAGGAAGAATTAGAACCCTAATGCAAGGCCCAAGTTACAAGTGTGATGTCTTGATGATTATTAAGTGAATTGATTAAAGGATTTAAACACATTAAGGGTTTAACACTTAGGATTAAAGTTATACACTCCATCCTAATAGAAGGATGCAGGCATAAGCTTAATCACAAAGCCTTAAAGCCTTTAGGGTTTAGTCCCTGATTATGAGATGAGAAGAGAGGACTCAAGGAGACACAAAGGTAAAAACTAAGTGGGGGGACTAATCAAAACCCTAATCTTTGTCATGCTTGGTTATTCCTAAGGTTTGTGAGGTTTGCAAAAGAAGTCTTCAGAGGAACCACCAGGAAGCAGATGAATGGAGCAAAGAAAAGCAAAGTAACTTGCTTCATTTAAGAAGTCAAGTCACTTGAGGAAAGAAAGTAAGAGGAAAAAGAATGAGCAAGCTCAATCTCAAACACATAACAAAATGCAGCATGGATGCATAAGAGAGATGAAAAGAAGTTGTGAGAAGTGAAGGCAAATTCACTTCTCAAAATTGCTTACCAGCTGAAAAGTTAGTGAAAGAAATGCAATGCAATGCCAAATGAAATGAAATGGCTTGAAGCAAACCAAAACCAGAAGCATGTATGAGATGATAATGATTCTATGAGATGCTACAAACATGTAACAAGACATGGGGATGATCATATGAACAAATGGATGCAAATGAAACAAGTTAAGAACCATAAACATACATGAAAAGTTATGAAATGTAAATGGCATACAACATGGAAAATGCAAGATGCAATGATCAAACATGCTTCCAATATGTCTTAAGATGTCTAATGAACCAAATGGATGCACAAATGCTATGGCAAGTCAAGGTGTGCAAGCAAATCCAAGATGGATGCATATGGAAGCCCAAATTAGGGGTTATGATCAGAGCATCAAACAAAAACCAAAATCAGAAGCAAACATCAAGATAAAAAAATTGAAAATACATTCAAAGAATCCCTAAACCTATACTAACTCACTGCCCAAAGGGGAAGTTCCAACTCTTAACCTAATTAGGGTTATGAATTTCCTAAGTTTTCTAGGGTTTTGGGGTACCTTAACAAGAAAAATGCCAAAAAAATGGAAAATGAAAGATCAAATCAAACCAATTTAATCTTACAAACTACATGATATGCTAAACACAAAGCAAAAAGAATCAATGTCCAACTCTCAATGGTTAGGCAGAAATGATTTTTGGAAGTTTGGATCAAAATAATGCCTTAAAAATGAATTAATTCCATGGAAAATTCTCAAAATGCATCAAGATCAAAAACGAAATTTGGTTTGAAGGTTGGACAATGTTTCTAAATGTTTTTAAAGGTTTCATGAATTTTTTGGTGATTTTTAAATACCTAAAAGTATTTTTAACTAATTAATTCTCATTAATTAATAAAAAATAAACTTTTAAACATTTAAAAATATTTTTAAAATGCAAAAAATAAAAATAAAAATGTTTTTGGTTTCTGAAATTTAATAAAAGTGTGTATAAAAAATTTCAGAATTTTTGAATAAGTTTTACTATTTTAAAATAAATGGACAAAAGAAATACAAAATAAATGAATTAAAATTAAAATAAAAGAAAGTAAACGCAATGGACGAATCAGATTGAAACTGGGGGTGAGGCTGTTGACTGCGCGCGCAATCCTAAGGTCCACATTCAAACTTCCTAATTTCTGATTTAAATTAATTAAAATGAATTAATTAAGTTAACTAAAGATTAGGGTTTCTAATGACAAATCTCAGCCCTCCAAACACGCGCCAGTCTTCCCTAGTCAACGCATCCAACGCTCAGCATTCAAATCACAATTAATGACAGGGGTTAACCCTAATTATTTTCAGGTGGCCGGAGAAGACCTCCGGTCATCTTCTCCGGTGGGAACCCCACCTGAAAATCCCTAAAATCCTCAAAACTTCACTAAAACGAAAACTAAGAACCCAGAACTCATCCCCACATCCCCCTGAATCAAAACCCTAACTCAAAACTCATTTATCTTTCATCAATCACATGAATCGAAAGTAAACATTTTTAGGTCAGAAAAGTTTCAAAGTACGATTAAATGCTTATTTCTCAACCATTTTCAAAACCAAGAACATCAGAGTGATCAGTGAATCATGAAGAACAACTTAGGAACTTAAAAATCCATTTCTGGAAAAAAAGTTCATGAAGCTACCTGAGTTTGAAGCTTTTCAGTCTGGAACTTTCTGGCCCTTTCTCTTGTGCAAAACCACTCCTGTGACCTCCCTTGTGCTTCTGAAAGGCTTGGAACAAATTTATTTGGGCTGGTTTGAGAGTTTGCAGAGGTTCTGTTCAAGGTGGTGTGAGAATCGTGTTTTTGATTCAATGGCTTTCAGGCTGTTTTGAGGGTTGGTTTGTGTTCAGTGAAGCATGGTGAGATGATTGGTGAAGTTGGTTTGTGTGTTTGAGGCTTGTGCTGAGAGTTTCGAAAGCTTTTGCTCAAGAGGGTGAAAATGAGAATGCTGAGTTGTGGTGTGTTTCAGGCTTGCTTCTTGTTATGTTTAGCTTTCATTTGATTCACCTAAACAATTCCCATTGGTCAGATGAGGTGACATGTGCTTTATTGATTGGTATGGGTGCTTTTGCAAAAATGTCAACTTTGTGTAAGAGAAGCATGGGTCACTTTCTAGCTAAGTACAAGGAGGGTGTGCTGCGCAGCATGATGTGAGGAAGGGCCTAGGATTGATCAGCCAACTAGCCAGCAAGTGGATGAGATGCTATCATGAGTTTTGCAACTTGCCTTGCCTTTGGTTCTTATGAAAGAAACTTGATCCATAAGCCATGAAACATGTGATTCCTTGGGTGCATTCTGAACTTTAGATGTTGTGTGATCATGTTGTGTGGATTAGAAGCCCATTTGATGACTTAATTGGCCTTGAGAAGTGAATTTGCAACTTTGCCTCTTTGGTGCATGACTTGAAATTTAGTGATTTTTGCCAACTTTGACAAGCCATAACTTTTGATCCAAAATGAATTAGGTCATGTTCTTGTACTTTTTGAAAAGGTAATGATCCATTCTACAACTTTCATGACCAAAGTTTTTCCATTTGAAGCTTTCTTGAATCAAAAAGTAAGGGTTGAAAAAGTTGCCTAAAATGACAATTTCATTAAAAGTCAAACTTGCCCAAAAAGTCAACTTTGCAAAAGACTTGAAATTCTTCAATTTTGTGAACTTCCAACCTCTTCTATGATCAAATAAAGATCATATAAAATCAAAATGATGAAGAATGCCCTTTGGTTGGATCATTGGGGGCCTCAGATGCCCTGATTTTGCACTGACTTACTTGAAAAGTCAACTCTTGATCAGATGACTTCCCCATGGAATTTCTTCATGAAAATTGATGTGCATACTCCCTATACGATATAGAGACCAATAGAAACAAGAATGACCAAAAAATTTGGAGTTATGGCCTCTGAAACCAAAACCCTAATTTTAGGTCATCTGTGCAGTCAAGCCTGGCTCTGCTTCCATACCATCCTCAGTTCTTGTGATCCTTTGACATTCTTGACTTTGAGAGGATATAATATGATGTTTGAACATACATGGACCCCTTTGAAGTGATTGATGGACTTTGGAGTGGCTCATGAAGCTTTTGGGTTGCTCAGATCACAAACCCTAGATGCAGATGACTTAGAATCTATGCAGTGGATCAAAAATGGGATATGAGGTGTTATGATTGTGTTTATGCATATGAAATGATCACAAGCCATGGTGTGAATGGGTGAGGGCAAATTTGGGGTGTTTACAGCAGGCCACCAAAATTTTTGAAGCTAATGAACTAAGTGGTGCAGACCACATCATTGGAATAAGGGTGGCACAAGCCACACCCCTGTGATGGCTACCATGGTGCAAGCCATGAGGTTCTGGTGAGAGGGGTGGCGCCAGCCACACCTTTTTGGTATGGGGGCCACCTGTTTTGTTGTTTTGGATTATATTAGCATTTTCAGGAATTATTAGGTGAGTATGAGCATTGGAGTATTGTTATCAAATTAAGTAAAATAAGTAACTTAATTAGATGAAACAAGAGAGTGGCATAGTAGAATATATATATATATATATATATATATATATATATATATATATATATATATATATATATATATATATATATATATATATATATATATATATATATATATATATATATATATATATATTAGATAGTTGATACATCAAAAGTAGCATTTTAACAGAAAACAAAGTTTAGCAGGTATGAGTATTTTTGCACCAAAGTTGAATGTTGATGATAGAATAATTTGGGGAGTAAAAAGTGTTTATATCAGTAGGCATTAATTGACCGAGTTAGCACATTCACTCGTAGTAATAACAGAATATTAAAACAGTGTCGATTTAGCCGAATTAGCCGATTTAAGCAGAAAAATCAATTATCCGGAATTTAACGAAAATTGCCAAAGTAGTTCGTAATAATTTGTAGGTGTTTTTAATCGTTTTATTTGGTTGAACATGTGTTGAATGTGTGGATTTTCGCGTACGTTGAATATGTTGCTTTGTCCCGATTTATGGGTGTTTTTAAGTTGTAGGTTGAAGTACCAACATTGATTATTTAAGTTGTAGGTCGTAAGACCAATGTTGACATTAAAGTTGTAGGTCGTATGACCAACGTTGATGTATATAAGTTGTAGGCCTATGGCTAAAGTTGAATCATGTGGAATTAAAGTTGTTATGTTGTTTGTTGAATGTTGTTCTGAGTTAGTTGTTGTTATGTGTTGTGTCGTTGTATCATGGCATACATTGCATTTTCTATGTCGGGGCGGAAGCTCACCACATTGGCCTAAATTGACAAAATTATTAAGTTGAAGGCTTATGCCTTGCATATACCTTGATAACCTGGTACATTTTAAGTTGGGAGTTTTACTCCGATGGTACCACATACATATGCATAGTCGAGTCGCACTTTGTGTTGTATTATTCATGTTGCTTAAGTTGATGAAATTGTTTATGTTGATTAAGCTGATGAAGTTGTTTATGTTGATAACGTTTGTTGAAGTTGATTATGTTGATTATGTGATCATATTAATGAAGTTCCTTATATGTTTTGGTTGATTTAAGTGTATTATATGATTATGTTGATGAAGTTGCTTATATTATTATGATGATAAAGTTGATTATGTTTGTTGAAGCTGTCGAAGTTGATTATGTTTGTTGAAGTTGATTATATTATGTGGTAAAATATTGATAGGTGTAATAAGTTGATAATGTATGTTGATAAAATGTGGGTGGTTGTTAAGTTGTTGCTTTTGTTGGATAGTTGTGAAATTGTATGATTATATCTAACGTATTAATTATCATACTTTTGTTTATATTGTTCGATATCTCACCCCTTTTGTTTAAATGTTACCCCTATGTTGGTAACATACAGGTTAGCTTGAAGGAAGATTGTTATCTTTGTTAGTTCGAGTCAGTGTCGATGCTCTGATACGTAACACTCGGGGGGGGGGGGGGGGGGGGGGGATGAACACTTAGTTGTTTTGTAGTCGAATTCCATTAGTAGTTGTTGTTGTTTCATGTTGTTTCCATGAAAATATGTTGTTACTAAGTTGTTTTAGTTGAAATAAAATGTTATACCATATTTAGTTGAATATTTTAGAATCCCCTGCATAGTTGTGAAAGTTGTTTGGTTTCAAAAAAATGAATAAAAGTTGTTGTTATAGTTTCATCCGAATCAAAAGTGTTATGTATCGATGTTTTACTTGATTAAATGAAAAAAATGGTAATACGTTGAAATGTGACATCCTAATTGTTCTATTCTGTTGAATTTTATTACTCTAATTTTATCGATTATTGTCGGGTAGAAATAGGGTGTTACACATGGAGACCCATGGTCACTGCTCTAAAGCTTTCTAAAAATATGAATGAGATATCTCTTGAAGAATTGATCAACTCCCTGAGAAGTCACGAGATAGAACTTGAAGAAGATGAACCCTAGAAGAAAGGTAAGTATTTTTCTCTTAAATCTAATAAATATAAACCTAAAGCTTTTCAGGCAGAAGAAGAAAGCTCTGGTGGCTCATCAGTGTAACACGGTGGGAGAACTGACTTTAGTTAAATGTTGCGGATAGCAAGAGTCGCCACCGACTTTTATTTTATCCAAAGGAAAGGGTATAAAAGAACAGGAAAGACCTTAAAAGATTTTTGAGTTCGGGGGGGGGGGGGGGGGGTAGGTTATGTAAAGGGAAGATGTTAGCACCATTTACATCCATGGTTATCCATGGGCTCTTAGTTACTTAGCTCACTTTAAATTGTTTTGAGAAGTGTAGTGTGTGATTAAAAATTTTCTTAAGTATTTTATAATGATCCTTGTACAGATATATATATAAAGACTTTGTTTTGAAAATTGTTTAAAATGTGAAGTGTAATGAAGTAATTTGATGAAAAAGTGAGCAAGTACTTAAGAGGAACCTACCCTATGTTTTAAATCTTTACTGTTCTTAAATATTCTTTCAATGGTAAGACTATCCCTATTATTAAGGAATGGGTAGTCATTACCTTGGATGTTGTATGGGACATATGAAGGGTCATCTGTGTTTAGGCAACTGTAAGGTGTCTTAGCAATACGAATGGACTTATCATCTTTTATTCGAAGGGACAAGATCATTTACCGTAGGCAACATCGAAGGGACTAGATGACTTGTTTATGAGAAGGGACTTTGCTTTTAGACACCTTACTTGACCTCTTTATTTAGGCAACATGAGGGATATCCTTAAGAAGTGAGATGGCGATCAAAGATCGACTTACGTGTGTCCGTGTATAAATTCAGATATTTATCTTATGATTAGTGATCTAAATTAATTTTAAAGCAAACATGTTATCACTCCCTATTTAACTAACCATAACAATAATATAAATATTTACAAGTAATAAATTAAAGACAAAAATATAACTTACGACTATTACACGGCTTTTACAGTTACATAATAATAGAAACGATTTAAATAGTAAGCATATAAATAAATAATAAAAGGGGTTAGTAATAAGAATAATCATAAAAAAAATGTTAGCACAAATATATAAAATAGATACAAGTTAATTAAATATTTTAAAATTAAATAAACATTTTTAAGAATTTTTTTGAGATAGAATAATAAAGATAATAATAATAAATCATATATTAATTTATTTACAAAATGAGATTAATTATTACATATAAGAAAAGTTAATTAAGTTTAATATTGAAGTTAAATAAAAATTAGGGTTAATTTTATATTTAAGAAAAATCAGGATGAGGGTTTTAGAAATTTTAGAAAATATAATTAGGATTTAATTTACATTATTAATTTAATTATTTACCAAAAATAATAAATATATAATAATCATATATGCATATTTTAATAAAATAAAAAAAAACTAGGATTAAGCTTTTAGAAAATAAACTAATGGTTTTTAAAATATGAAATTAATATATTTACATATTATTTTCCTATAATCATTTAAATATATATATTAAACATGATTATAATTAATTAACAATAAAATAATTAAACAAAACAAAAATTACAACTTACCTGGGGCAGGGATTGAACCCACGCCCTAGGCTTCATCACCCTTGGACCAGCAAGCCATCCACCAGGCTATGCGTGCGTTGGTGATAGTGATCCAAGTGGTAATCTTTTTGTTCTTTAACCTGCGAAAATATTGAAAATAAAAACAAAACCAAAAATGGCCTGGGGAGGTTTTGATCCCAGGACCATTTACTTATCAACCAGACGTACAAACCAACTGAGCCAAGCGCTTTAGTTGTCATATACATGAAACACATTCGTTTTAAGCCTTCCTGAAATTTCAAATATTTCCTGCACGCCAAACTTCATCTTCCCCGTTTGAATTTCCTGCGAATTCTTCTTCAAAACTTCCTGCGAATTTTCCTGCATGTTCTTGAACCAGAAAAACCTACGTCTTTTAATCATCAATCAAACCACAACATTAATGTAAATTAACAACCCAGATCAATCACATGAAGTTTATATGTCACGGCCATTGTAAACACCCCAAATTTGCCCTCACCCATTCACACCATGGCTTGTGATCTCTTCATATGCATAAATTCAATCATGGTATCTCATATTGCATTTTTGATTCACTGCATTGCTTCTAAGTCATCTGCATCTAGGGTTTGTGATCTGAGCTATCCAAGAGCCATTTGAGCCACTCCAAAGGTCATCAATCACTTCAAAGGGGTCCATGTATGTTCAAGCATCATATTATATCCCCACAAAGTCAAGAAAGTCAAAGAATCACAAGAACTGAGAATGGCATGGAAGCAGAGCCAGGTTTAACTGCACAGATGACCTAGAATTAGGGTTTTGGTTTCAAAGGCCATAACTCCAAATTTTTTGGTCATTATTGTTTCTATTGGTCTCTATATGTTATAGGGATCATGCATATCAATTTTCATGAAGAAATTCCATGGGGAAGGCATCTAATCAAGGGATGACTTCTTGAGCAAGTCAGTGTAAAATCAGGGCATCTGAGGCCCCCAATGACCCAACCAAAGGGTGTTCTTCATCATTTTGAATGAGTATGGTCTTTATTTGATCATAGAAGATGTTGGAAGTTCACAAAATTGAAGAATTTCAAGCCATTTGCAAAGTTGCCTTTTTGGGAAAATGACTTGTAATGGAAACTTGCCATTTTGGGAAACTTTTTCAATCCTTTCTTTTTTATTCAAAAATGCTTCAAATGAAAAAACTTTGGTCATGAAAGTTGTAGAATGGATCATTCCCTTTTCAAAAAGTACAATAACTCATTCTAATTCATTTTGGATCAAAAGTTATGGCTTGTCAAAGTTGGGAAAAATCACATAATTTCAAGTTATGTACCAAAGAGTCATTTTGCAAAATGATATGATCAAGCATTCCAAAGGCTTCAAATGTGCACAAACTCATTACAACATACTCACATGACCTCTAAAGATCAGAATTGGCCCAAGAATATTGCATTTTGGTGCCTTGAACTTCATGAATTTCCAAAAGGGCCAAAGATGTACCAACTTGCAAAAACTCATGAAGCCATGCCTCTACTTGTTACAGCTCATAGAATCTGATCCATATGAACTCCATGATCTTTGCTGAGCCCAACCATGCCCCTATCACAACCTCACACTTGCCCATACCTCAAGTACACCTAGACTTGACTTTTTGCAAAAACCCCCATACCAATCCCACAGTGACACAACAACTATTCTGACCAATCAAGACTTTACAAACACACCTAAAGCAAGCCATTTCATATGATCTTGGAGCCTGAACACACACACAAGCCAGCATTCACCAAAAAACCTCCCATATGCATTTTGTTTCGAAACACATCACACAAGCATCAAACATAAAAACAAACTCCATAGAACATATCAGCATGTCTCACTGATCATCCCTGACCCTTCACCTTGCCCTGAAACTCCCTGAAATCAAAACACGATTTCCTCCCCTCTCTGAACAGAACTCTATCAATCTCTCAAACCAGCCAAAAGAAACTCCAACCAAGCATTGCAAGCTCCTCAGGAGGTTCATTAGAGGCGTTTTGGATCAAAGAGGCAGCCAGAAAGTTCCAAAGATCAAAGCTCCAGTTCAGGTGAGCTCAAGAACATTTTTTCCAGAAACATGTTTTTAAGTTCCTAAATGATTCTCTATGCTTCACTGATCATGTTGATATGTTTTGTTTCAAAAATGGTTGAGAAATGAGTATGTATTCGTGTTCTGAATTTTTTTTTACCTAGAACTGTTTTGATTCGATTCTCCTTATTGATGTGTTTTAAATGTTGTTTGTTTGTTGATTCTTGATGTATGATGCATGGGGATCATTTCTGGGCAGAGAGATTGGATTTTAGTGGCCTAGGGAAGAAGATAGCGATTTTCAGGGAGGATTGTGGTCGGAGAAGATGACCGGAGGTCATTTCCGGCCACCTGAGAGTCATTAATGTGTTAATCACGTTTAGGGTTTAGTTTAAATGTGGACCATGGATCAGACTGACTTTTGTTGACTCCCGCGCGTTTGGATGGCCAGGATCACTCATTAAAACCCTAATCTTATTTAATTAGTTTAATTAATCAATTTTAAGTTAATTGGCTCAGTTTGAATTCCAGCCACAGGATCTGGCGCGCAGTCAATCCCCCTTTCCCCAGAATCAATCCTAGCCCTTCCCTTTGCATACTTCCATTTTATTTTAATTTTTATTTCATTTAATTTCATTTTTTTTCCTCATTTTATTTAAAATAGCAAAAATCATTTAAAAATTCTGAAATTTTTTGTCAAGAGTTTCATTAATTTTTAAAACTCAAAAATATTTTTATTTTTATTTTTTGCACTGAAAATCATTTTTAAATCATTTAAATGTTTATTTTTAATTAATTAATGGAAATTAATTAATTAAAAATACATTTAGGTATTTAAAAATCACAAAAAAATTCACATAGCATTCAAAAACATTTAGAAACATTGTCCAACTCTCAAACCAAATTTCTTTTTTGTTCTTGATGCCTTTTGATCATTTTCAATGGAATTAATTTCATTTTTAGGCAATATTTTGTTTCAAACTTCAAAAATTCACTATTGCCTAACCATTGAGAGTTGGATGATGATTCTTGTTGCATTGCATCTTGTATAGCATGTAGTTTATAGGATAAAATTGATTTGAATTGATCTTGCATTTTCAATTTGTTTAGCATATTTCTTGATGAGGCATCCCAAAACCCTAGCAATCTTAGGAATTTCATAACTTTCAATAGGTTAAGAGTTGGATCCTCTCCTTTGGGCAGTGAACTTGTATAGTTTTAGGGCGTCTTTGGTTGCATTTTCAAATTTTTATCATGTTGCTTGCTTCTGGTTTTGGATTTTTGCTTGGCATGATGCATGTAACCCTAATTTGTGCCTTCTTTTGCATCCATTTCTCATTTGCTTGCATCCATTGACTTTCCATGACATTTTGTGCATTCATTTGATTCATGATACATCTTAGGACATATTAGAATCATGTTTGATCATTGCATCTTTCATTTGCCATGTTGTATGTCCATAACATTTCATAACTTCTCATGTACATTCATGGTTCAATACATGCCTCATTTGCATCCTTATGCTTGTATGATCATTCTCATCTCTTGTCATGTGTTAGCATCACCTCTTAGCATCATTAACATCATGTTTATGCTTCTGGTTTTGGTTTGCATCATGGCATTGCATCTCATTCTCATTGTGTTTCATTTTCTTATGCTAACATTTCAGGTGGTAAGTTGCTTGAGAAGTGAATTTGCCTTCACTTCTCACAATCTCTTTTCATCTCTTTCATACTTACTTTGCTGCATTTTTGTATGTTTATTAGAGTGAGCTTGCTCATTCATGTTCATCTCTTACTTTCTTTCTTCAAGCAACTTGTCTTCTTAAGTGAAGCAAGTTGTTTTACTTCTCTTTGCTCCTTTCATCTGCTTCCTTCCTGGTGTTTTCTCTGAAGATCTTCTTGCAAACCTCACCAACCCTAGGAACAACCAAGCATGATAATAATTAGGGTTTTGATTAGTCCCCCATTTAGTTTTGCCTTTGTGTCATCATTGAGTCTTCTCTTCTCATCTCATAATCAGGGACTAAACCCTAAAGGCTTTAAGGCTTTGTGATTAAGCTTATGCCTGCATCCTTCTATTAGGATGGAGTGTATAACTTTAATCCTAAGTGTTAAACCCTTAATGTGTTTAAATCCTTTAATCAATCCACCTAATAACCACTAAGACATTAAGCTTGTAACTTGGGCCTTGCATTAGGGTTCTAATTCTTCCTTAATTGGTTAAGAAGGACTAACCCTAGTGTTAATGGACAAGTCCCCCTCAAGTTGTCTTACAAACCATAAAAATCACATCTTCATCTCATCATTAACTAAAATCCACTCTAATAAAGGCTTTGTTTTGTCATGAGGTTAATCCCTAATCATGGATTAAGTTGAGGAGCTTTCCTCAGCTTAAATGCTTTCATCTATTATCCTTCTATTAGGATGGTGTAATGAGTCCATTAAATCCTTGATTATGGCTTAATTTCATTACTTAACACTAAACAAAAACAACAAAAACATCTTAATAATCACAAATAGGTTAATGATCTTAATCCTACATCAGGGTGATTAAGTGTGAGATGCTGACTTCACACTTAAGGTATTCTCATTACCCCTAATCAGAGGGAGGATGTGATGAGTTTACTAACCCTTGGTTTAGGCTTAAGCTCATTAACTTATGACAAACTTCAAAAGGCAATAAAAGATTGAAAACACAAAAACAAACAATAATCGTCTCCTCCGGGATTCTTTTCTCATCTCATTCACTCACAAACGAGAACTCGCTTCTTCCGTCTAATGCAAGACAGTTAGCACCTGAGCCAGACAGGTCATACACTTGAGCATAGGCAAGCAAGCAGTTCACAAGTCAATTTATTTTCCAGTCTCTTTGAGTCAAATTACGGTGTTCTGACTTCCTCATTGCACAAGAGGATACGTAGGCATAACTTAACGGTTATCGAACAAAAGTCTCTGTATATTCCCCCTCCTTCTAGCATTACTCTTTAAGCCTCATAGTCATGAGCATTTCATTCTTGTTCTCACACTGACACTCCTTTTATACACTTCACTTTTCTTTTACACTGACACTTGCATTCTTTCCAGCTTTGATACACAAATTGCACTGACACTACCCCTTTAAAACACAAATCTTTTAAGCGTGGATCCCGTCGAGTACGGCGGACAATCTGGGTGCTAATACCTTCCCAGGTTGTAACCAACCCCCTTTCTCAGTCTCTCTGGTTCGCGACCGTCTTATCCATCCTTTCTTAGGTTTATGCAGCATTACCTTTCCTTCGGCATAAAAATGCCTAGCTGGCGACTCTATTCATTTATTTCTCCTTTCGCCGACCGTTCGCGTCTGTACCCCTCTTGGCCCCGTGTCATTTGGTGGGAGCGACAGCCATGTTATTAGAATCCATTTAAACACCCTAAATACCAAGATCCCGAATTCGAATCTCAAACTCTAACAATGGCAAGTCTTCGATTCTGTGTCAAAACTCAAATTAAAATATACAGAAACAATCATTAGTTCAATACAAACATGAAACAACAAACAAATGCCATTTATATTACTCAAAGATGTGAAAACGAAAAATTCATAAAAGCTCAAAAACTTTGATTCGGTTTGGTCAATTCTTAGAGTTTGAGATGCATATGGCTATTGATATATGATCAGTGATGTCCAAGGATCCTTCATATGTCTTTAAAATACCTTTAAACGCTTTCTATGGATGAATCCGAATTTGAGTTTTTGGAACAATTTTGTGAAGTTTGAACAAAGTCTTGGAGGCTGTGAATTCCCCTGCAATGCTTGTCTCATGTTGTATATATACCACTTGATGAAATTAGGTCAAGACTTTAACAAATTTGTGGATATTTGGACTTTGGGAGATTGAAAAAGATGTGATCTTAAATTTTGAATATTCTTGATCTAGCCTTGCCATGTTTGGATGATCTGAATTTAAATGGTATTAATCAAGTTTAAATGAGTGTTAAAACTTTCTAGAACCAAAAAATCAAATCAAATATATGACTTTTATATTTTATTTCAATTTAATTTGTATTTTAATGAATAAAATTCAAATAAATATGAAATAAAAAATAAAAAATAAAAAATCAGAAAATAAGTGGGTTGGGTCGTGCTTGATGAGTTTGTAAGGTTTGAATGGCAATTAGGTGGGCTCATTTAGCAAAAATTGACTTTAAGGCCTTATTTGCTTCATAAAATTCCCAAAAATTTCCCAACTTTGCAAAGGCACAAATCCTTCAATTTTAATGCTATGAAGGTGTTCTTGGACATTTTGGAAATATTAAAGAGTCATATAACCAACCTCTTTGGTCTCATGTCCATATCTCTTACCATTCTCAAGTTATGCTCTTTTGAAGTTGTTGACTTTTTGTTGACTTTTAAAAGGACCTATAATGTCTTAGATCATACCTTCCAAATGAAGCATTTTTGGGCTTGGCTTGTGAGACACAAAGTTGTAGAGAATTCAATTTCCTTAAAAATGAGCTTTGGATGGAAAAAATTTGATGAAGCATGTGAAAGTTATGGCTGGTCAAAGTTCAGTTGACTTTTCCTATGAAAACCCTAATTTAGAAACTCCTGATTCTTGATGATCTGAAACTTCCTTGATGAATCATGATCAACCCTTGATCAAATGATGAATTTTAATTCATATACTTGATGTTGGTAAAAAAATCATGAAGTTTGACTTTGGTTTGACCACAGTTGACCTCAGTTTGACTTTTTAACTACTTTGACTGATTTTAACCTATCTGATCATCTGACTGAGCAAATCTTTTGGGAAAGTCTTGAAACTTGACATGGGGATTCTTGAACATATATAGGATGCTATGAAGCTCTCTTGAAGTCTTGGAAGTCCATTTATCCTAATGAAATTTAAAACCCTAGTTTATGATGCATTGCTTAGGAGGATGCATTGTCTAAGGGAATTGTCAAATTTTCTGACTAATTGTGAATCTTGTGAACCTTGTGAACCTCATGAGATGTCTTGTGAACCTTGTGAACCTTGTGAACCTATTAGTATACAATGTCTTATCTTGTGGAGGGCAAATTTTGGGGTGCAACAGCTGCCCCTGTTCAATTTTCTGATACCTGAGGGGTTAGATTGGTATATGTGCCAGTCGTGACCTGGAAGGTTGAAGGGGATTGAACACAAAAGCCCAAAAATTTGCACTCACCGGTGCGTAAAATAACACTGATGATTAGTTGTATATGCTTGAGTGGACTTGAAGATGCCACTTGGAAGAATTGGAGATGGGCTTAGAGATGCCATCTAAAGAACTGGAGATGGGCTTAGAGATGCCATCTAAAGTATCAGGATGTGATAATATCTTGATGTTGATACTGGATATCAGTACTAGGTCTTCGTATAGGCCGTCTCTGAATCATTTATGCAACATGTTTTGAGTTGTTGAATGGACCAGTAGAAATAAATCTTGTGATGATTATCTCTTCTGGAGGTATCTTGGATTAGGGAATGGATCTTTGTACAGACCGTTTGCCTATTCTCCAAGGTCAAAAGAACGTCAGGATTTGTTCTTCTGAATAATGTCTTGAACCAGGGAATGGATCCTTTTACAGACCGTTTGCCTGCTATTCAAGGGCCAAAAGAACGTCAGGATTTGTTCTTCTGAAAAATATGTTGAACCAGGGAATGGATCCTTTTACAGACTGTTTGCCTGCTATTCAAAGGCCAAAAGAACGTCAGGATTTGTTCTTCTGAATAATGTCTTGAACCAGGGAATGGATCCTTTTTTACAGACCGTTTGCCTGCTATTCAAAGGCCAAAAGAATGTCAGGATTTGTTCTTCTGAATAATGTCTTGAACCAGGGAATGGATCCTTTTACAGACCGTTTGCCTGCTATTCAAGGGCCAAAAGAACGTCAGGGTTTGTTCTTCTAAATAATGTCTTGAACCAGGGAATGGATCCTTTTACAGACCGTTTGCCTGTTATTCAAAGGCCAAAAGAACGTCAGGATTTGTTCTTCTGAAAAATATCTTGAACCAGGGAATGGATCTTTATTACAGACCGTTTACCTGCTATTCAAGGGCCAAAAGAACGTCAGGATTTATTCTTCTGAAAAATATATTGAACCAGGGAATGGATCTTTGTATAGACCGTTTGCCTGCTATTCAAGGCCAGATAGATGAAATCTTCTGGAAGTATCCTGGATTAGGGAATGGATCTTTTTACAGACCGTTTGCCTACTCTCCGAGGACATCTTGAGTAATGTATGGATCATTTCTGACCTGTTGTGAATTGTTGATATTAATTTATCTGCATATAACTTTCCTGCAAGGAGAATGTTAGTTTATGCAATATGTATGCATGCATAGTATGATGCACCTAAGTAAATGTATTATATATTTATGGATATGTATGTTATGGTATGATGTAAATGATGTATCTCTGAATCATGCAGCTTGAAGCGTCTGGATATCTTTGTATAACAACTGCTGGTTAGGGAAAATAAATCCCGATTCGTTGCTGAAGAGTATGAGGAACTTGTTCCCGTCTTGTTTGATAGTATAATATTCATAACCTCCCGTCTTCCTTCGTCGTACCTCTATTGAAGGAAATAAGTTTCTGAGTATCCCGACTGAGGATAAAAGAGATGGACATAAATTCAAGGGGAGATGTAACTTGAAGCATGGATTTGTTGTACTGGGGGTTTGTAGTTATCATGTGGAGATGAACCGGAGAAGCTTCATTAAATTCCTACCTTCGTTCGTCCTTAGTAAATACTATTACTGCATTTTTATGCATTTCTAGTAAACATAAATCATATTCAAGCATACATACATTCAAACATAACCAATGGACGTTTTCGCTTAGGTAAATAGGGTAAAAGTAAATCTGGATTCAGAGGGAAAAGTAAAGCTCAACTTGAAAACAGAATCGTTTCAACTTCGAGAGTGTATAACCAATTGGATTTAGAGCTCCTGAGATTCTTAACTTTCCTGAATACCTCCCCAGAAATCCTCATGGCTGGATCTGAAGATATGATACTGACACCATCTGATACTACTGGCATAGAAAATTAATTTCCACAATGGCTTCTGCTGAGAATCCAATATCAAGGTAATACAATGAGAGGAATGTGTTTTCAAATTGTGATGGACCATATATGCTCCGGGTATTAGATTTGAAAAGAAAGCATTGCCTCTTAGTTGAAGATGAATTGTCCCATAAAGGAAGTATCTGAATGTAGTTACCTCAAGAGAAATAAGCAGAATGCCCCTCAATAATATGCCTCTGACATCATGAACTTTTATAATGTTACCCTTGGTAATTCAAATATATGAGGAGAGCTGCCCCTGGCTATTAAGCATTGTTGAATCTGGACCTGATTGCCCCGAATGAATTGAATAGTAAGTTGGTATGCCCCTTGATTGGGAAACAGTGACTATGCCCCTGACATTATGAACTCTGTAATGTTACCCTTGGTAACCTAGATAGATGAGGAGATCTTCCCCTAGCTACTTAAACATAGTTGAATCCTGTCCTGATTGCCCCAAATGAGTTAGGCAGTATCATGGCCTGCCCCCTTGATTGGGAGATAATGACTATGCCCCTTTGTATACACGGACTTTGATCCAGGAAGCAACTTTGTTTATCGGAAGGACTTTGATTTATTGAACATTCATCCTGTAAGTTTCTCTGTTTATCAAACACTCAGGTATATGCAAACAAATATGTTCAAAAATGCAATGCTTATGTTTGTCTTGAAGTTTTGAAAAAGATTTTTTTAGAAAAACAGTTTTTGTGAAAACTGTTATATTAACTCAAGTTTTATAATAAGCCTTAAAGGAGTCAGGATACCTTTTTGTAGCAGTATGCTTTCGAACTAACCATGCTTCAGTTAGGACTTTTAAAGGGTTATAACGTGGTCTGGTTCACGGTTTAAGAAACAAAGGATAAAGGCTCAAATTTATTTGTACCCAACCCATTCTTCATGATGTTCTTCAGTCCTATGTTCGGTTAACTTATGCATTGAGGTTCCAAAGTAGTTTGGAATTGTAACACTGACATTTGTGATGATTCAGGAATCAAAAAAATTATTTGAAAATTCAGTCATCTTTCTTTATTTAGGATTTATAGTGACCTCCTCTTTTCTTTTGACTTTGTTATCCCTTCTTTTTTCCTGAACTGTTTATTTCAAGGTTACAGTCAGCGGGATGTCTTGATTTTTTACTAAGTCTCCTTCATAGGTTTTGACTTAGTGAGATTTTCTTTTGCTAGATATTGACTTGCAGACTTTAGTGATTATAGGGAAACATCATTAGTTGTGTACAACACAAACAATTGGCATAGTTGAGTTAACCGAGTAACTACCCTGCCCCGGGTTATGAATAAGGGTTTTAATTTGTGCGAGAATAAAAACTCCTACTTCATAGGCTCAAAAGGGTTGACTAGGGATTAATTTCCTTATATCTCCACTGTTTAGGAATTGAAACAATGCTTGTACATCGTCAGCATAGTCTGTTCAAAAGCATATTGCCTAATATTATGGTATTGTTTTCGTCATCCTCCCTCTACAGGCTTATAGCTTTATCAGGAGTTAAATATCACAAAATAGAAATATGAAGCATAGTTTAAAATATAGTGAAACGAATGGATTAATTCAAGACAAACATATGCAATGCATTAATGAAAACAAAAGTTTGACATAATAGTAAGTGTTTAAACAAACGAAAGAAATTACAAATGAAAATTCAAATGTTCTCAAAGCATCTTCCTCTAAACTTGTCACTCCAGTTATCTGGAAACTTTGATGCTTGATGGACGATAGAAGAACTCAACCTGGCCTTCTGGCATAACCTTGAGTATTCCTTCGTCAATTAGGTCTTGAATCTTATTCTTCAATGCCCAACAGTTATTAGTGTCATGTCCAGGACAGTCGGAGTGATACATACACCTTGCCTTGGGGTTATAGCGAGGAGAAGAGGTGTTAGGATTTTTAGGAGAATTTTCCAAGGAAATCAACTTCATCTCCAACAGGCATTGCAAAACTTGTGACATTGGTGTGCTGAACCAGATGAACTGTCTTCTACATTCCTTGTATAGAAGTGGATTAACCTTACAAGGCCTTCTTTCTTCCATTGAAGGATGGTCAGTAGTAGCCTGTCTCTTTCCTTCTCTTATCCTTACTTTCCTTTCAGCCAAGTTAGCTTGTTTCAACGGAGGTTGACTGATGATTAGATTCCCAACTCTGTTATGCCAAAGCTTATTGACAAAGGTTCGCAGCTCTTCTTGCCCCTGGGCAAAATTTTGAATAAGAGCCACCTGGTCATTCATCTGGATCCTCATTTCTGTCATCTCAGCTTGTAGTTGTTTCAGATGATCATCCTTGTTGTCCTCAGGATTCTTCTTTTTAGCCAGCAGTGTCTTCAACTCATCTTGTCCCTTGGACAAGATCAGAATCAACTCTTAGAATTGTGCATTCTGAGCCTGAAGATCTTTGATAGTCTGTTCAAGAGCCATTTCAGCTGAAATAAACAGCGAGAAGATAAGATACATGTTCATAAGAAACCTGTGATGCAATGATATGGTATGTAAATGCGATGTTTTCAAGGACCGCAGGATTTAAATTTGTTTAAACAACCAAAAAGTAAACTTTTATTAGCAATCAATAAACTTGTTTGCCCCTTGGGCTTACAATAAAAATGAAATGAATTCAAAAAATGGGGTTTTAAGTCTCCCATGGACGTTTCCTCTTTGTGTTGAGGTATGAGTTGAGATTCCGCTCCTCGTGAAGTTGTTTTGTTAACTCCAGGATTCTTTCTTGACTTGCTTTGTAATGAGTCTCAAAAGTATCCCTTTGCTCCTTCAACTGGATCCAGGACCTCTGTAACTCCTCCATGTCAGTGGGCATGTCTGGATGAAGAATGATATAGGAAGTATCTCTTTCAGCAACGGGCTCCATAGTAACTGGTAGGATGGCAGGATATGGCATCATAAGAGTCTGAGCACGAGATCGCACCCATCTGAGGTAAGGTTCCATAGGAATGGAGTACTTTGGTTCCAGAGTCTTGCTGTCAACCTTGTTCACTTTACCCCATGCTCGTATAAACCTTTGACGGTAACCTTGAAGATCGTTGTCGTAGTCGAACACAATACCCTGAATCAACATGTCATGAGGACCATCACTCAGAGCGTAACCAAACTGACGTAGAGCTAAAGAAGGGTTGTAAGTAATGCCCCCTCTTATGCCAAGGAGTGGCACATTAGGGAACTCCCCGCAACGGTCAATGATAGTAACATTCTCCATAGATCTAGAGCACCAATGAATATATGAATGAGAAAGTGACATAATCCTCTTGGACCACTCTAACCCTTGTTCATTCTTCATCACTGATCGAGGAAGGTGAGAAATAAACCACCTAGACAATAGAGGTATGCAGCACATCAGAGTTCCTCGTGCCTTCGTAGTACGGGTATGAAGAGAATGTAGGATGTCTCCAAGCAATGTAGGCACTGAATTATGAGTCAGGAATATGTTGATGGCGTGTACGTCTATGAACTGATCTGGATTGGGGAACAACACTAAGCCATAGATTAATAGGGCCAAGATCTCCTCAAAAGCATCATAGCTCATAGCCTTCAAGAACACTTGAGCCTTCTGTATCAACACCTTAGCAAGAATACCCTTAACTCCACTCCTCGTTTCTAGGACAATGTCTGATTTCTTCAAATGTAGGGCTGCAGCAATGACTTCAGGTTTAGGCTCTTTTTCCAAGCCTGTGAAGGGTTTCTGATCAAGGATAGGTATACCCAGAAGCTTGGAGAACTCTTCCATTGTAGGCACCAGCTGATAGTCGGGGAATGTGAAACAATGATGTTTAGGGTCAAAGAACTGAAACAGGACACTCATCATGTCTTCATTGAACCCTGAAGTGACTAGATCCAGTAGGTGACCATGCCTCTTGATGAATTGGGAGTTTTCAGAAATTTGAGAGACCAATTCCTTAAGCTTAGGAGGTATTCCTACAAAGTTGATCCGGATAGTATTCCTACGAGCAGAAGCCATGACCTGCAACAAAGAACAAAGATAAATCCTTTGGTCCTGGAAATGGTTAGTGAAAATGTTATGCTTATGATGCATGATGATGTTATGATGTTATGCTCAATCACAAACATGTGGCACACACAAACAAGTCACACAATAGCCGTAGGTTTGAAGGCTTGCATGAGGTTTAAAGGTAAGTACCCTCCCCTGAAGTTTAGTTGGTTCATCCTGTCCTATAAAGTAACCAGGTTCTAAGGGATCTCAATATCATTGATCTTTCACAAGGGTGGTTGTTCAGTAGGCAACTTACTTGCCAACCAAAACCCTCCAAGTTTAGGATCTCAATGAGTGTAGTATCGAGTATCAACCAACTTCAGTATTCACCAAAGCCGGTTATCTCACTACTTTCTAAAGGCCAAGATGGGATGACTAGGGTTCTATAAGTCAGTTAGTGTATTGACAACATATGGCAGCCTCATATTATCCTCAACTTACTTAAGGAATATAAGCACCAACCAATAAGTCACACTAACTATGGCCACCAGATCAACCATATCGGTATACGCCGTACAGTTTCCTTGGTCTATTGCCATTTACCTAAGGTACACTAGATCCGGGTTAGGATCTTTCACACATAAATCCCAACAAGTAATATAAAGCAAACAAGGCAAACAATTTAAGTGATCTAATTCCTAAGGGTACCCCTCTTTTATTAAATCCCCAGCAGAGTTGCCAGTTCTGTAACACGGTGGGAGAACTGACTTTAGTTAAATGTTGCGGATAGCAAGAGTCGCCACCGACTTTTATTTTATCCAAAGGAAAGGGTATAAAAGAACAGGAAAGACCTTAAAAGATTTTTGAGTTCGGGGGGGGGGGGGGGGGGGGGGGGTAGGTTATGTAAATGGAAGGTGTTAGCACCATTTACATCCATGGTTATCCATGGGCTCTTAGTTACTTAGCTCACTTTAAATTGTTTTGAGAAGTGTAGTGTGTGATTAAAAAATTTCTTAAGTATTTTATAATGATCCTTGTACGGATATATATAAAGACTTTGTTTTGAAAATTGTTTAAAATGTGAAGTGTAATGAAGTAATTTTATGAAAAAGTGAGCAAGTACTTAAGAGGAACCTACCCTATGTTTTAAATCTTTACTGTTCTTAAATATTCTTTCAATGGTAAGACTATCCCTATTATTAAGGAATAGGTAGTCATTACCTTGGATGTTGTATGGGACATATGAAGGGTCATCTGTGTTTAGGCAACTGTAAGGTGTCTTAGCAATACGAAGGGACTTATCATCTTTTATTCGAAGGGACAAGATCATTTACCGTAGGCAACATCGAAGGGACTTGATCTTATAATCGTAAAGGGACTAGATGACTTGTTTATGAGAAGGGACTTTGCTTTTAGACACCTTACTTGACCTCTTTATTTAGGCAACATGAGGGATATCCTTAAGAAGTGAGATGGCGATCAAAGATCGACTTACGTGTGTGCGTGTATAACTTCAGATATTTATCTTATGATTAGTGATCTAAATTAATTTTAAAGCAAACATGTTATCACTCCCTATTTTACTAACCATAGCAATAATATAAATATTTACAAGTAATAAATTAAAGACAAAAATATAACCTACGACTATTACACGGCTTTTACAGTTACATAATAATATAAACGATTTAAATAGTAAGCATATAAATAAATAATAAAAGGGGTTAGTAATAAGAATAATCATAAAAAAAAATGTTAGCACAAATATATAAAATAGATACAAGTTAATTAAATATTTTAAAATTAAATAAACATTTTTTAAGAATTTTTTTGATATAGAATAATAAAGATAATAATAATAATAAATCATATATTAATTTATTTACAAAATGAGATTAATTATTACATATAAGAAAAATTAATTAAGTTTAATATTGAAGTTAAATAAAAATTAGGGTTAATTTTATATTTAAGAAAAATCAGGATGAGGGTTTTAGAAATTTTAGAAAATATAATTAGGATTTAATTTACATTATTAATTTAATTATTTACCAAAAATAATAAATATATAATAATCATATATGCATATTTTAATTAAAATAAAATAAAAACTAGGATTAAGCTTTTAGAAAATAAACTAATGGTTTTTAAAATATGAAATTAATATATTTACATATTATTTTCCTATAATCATTTAAATATATATATTAAACATGATTATAATTAATTAACAATAAAATAATTAAACAAAATAATTAAACAAAACAAAAATTACAACTTACCTGGGGCAGGGATTGAACCCACGCCCTAGGCTTCATCACCCTTGGACCAGCAAGCCATCCACCAGGCTGTGCGTGTGTTTGTGATAATGATCCAGGTGGTAATCTTTTTGTTCTTTAACCTGCGAAAATATTGAAAATAAAAACAAAACCAAAAATGGCCTGGGGAGGTTTTGATCCCAGGACCATTCACTTATCAACCAGACGTACAAACCAACTGAGCCAAGCGCTTTAGTTGTCACATACATGAAACACATTCGTTTTAAGCCTTCCTGAAATTTCAAATATTTCCTGCGCGCCAAACTTCATCTTTCCCGTTTGAATTTCCTGCGAATTCTTCTTCAAAACTTCCTGCGAATTTTCCTGCATGTTCTTGAACCAGAAAACCTACGTTTTTTAATCATCAATCAAACCACAACATTAATGTAAATTAACAACCCAGATCAATCACATGAAGTTTATATGTCACGGCCATGTTCTTAGAATCCATTTAAACACCCTAAATACCAAGATCCCGAATTCGAATCTCAAACCCTAACAATGGCAAGTCTTCGATTCTATGTCAAAACTCAAATTAAAATATACAGAAACAATCATTAGTTCAATACAAACATGAAACAACAAACAAATGCCATTTATATTACTCAAAGATGTGAAAACGAAAAATTCATAAAAGCTCAAAAACTTTGATTCGGTTTGGTCAATTCTTGGAGTTTGAGATGCATATGGCTATTGATATATGATAAGTGATGTCCAAGGATCCTTCATATGTCTTTAAAATACCTTTAAACGCCTTCTATGGATGAATCCGAATTTGAGTTTTTGGAACAATTTTGTGAAGTTTAAACAAAGTCTTGGAGGCTGTGAATTCCCCTGCAATGCTTGTCTCATGTTGTATATATACCACTTGATGAAATTAGGTCAAGACTTTAACAAATTTGTGGATATTTGGACTTTGGGAGATTGAAAAAGATGTGATCTTAATTTTTTAATATTCTTGATCTAGCCTTGCCATGTTTGGATGATCTGAATTTAAATGGTATTAATCAAGTTTAAATGAGTGTTAAAACTTTCTAGAACCAAAAAATCAAATCAAATATATGACTTTTATATTTTATTTCAATTTAATTTGTATTTTAATGAATAAAATTCAAATAAATATGAAATAAAAAATAAAAAATCAGAAAATAAGTGGGTTGGGTCGTGCTTGATGAGTTTGTAAGGTTTGAATGGCAATTAGGTGGGCTCATTTAGCAAAAATTGACTTTAAGGCCTTATTTGCTTCATAAAATTCCCAAAAATTTCCCAACTTTGCAAAGGCACAAATCCTTCAATTTTAATGCTATGAAGGTTTTCTTGGACATTTTGGAAAGCTTAAAGAGTCCTCTAACCAACCTCTTTGGTCTCATGTCCATATCTCTTACCATTATCAAGTTATGCTCTTTTGAAGTTGTTGACTTTTTGTTGACTTTTAAAAGGACCTATAATGTCTTAGCTCATACCTTCCAAATGAAGCATTTTTGGGCTTGGCTTGTGAGACACAAAGTTGTAGAGAATTCAATTTCCTTCAAAATGAGCTTTGGATAGAAAAATTTTGATGAAGCATGTGAAAGTTATGGCTAGTCAAAGTTCAGTTGACTTTTCCTGTGAAAACCCTAATTTAGAAACTCCTGATTCTTGATGATCTGAAACTTCCTTGATGAATCATGATCAACCCTTGATCAAATGATGAATTTTACTTAATATACTTGATGTTGGTAAAAAATCATGAAGTTTGACTTTTGTTTGACCACAGTTGACCTCAGTTTGACTTTTTAACTACTTTGACTGATTTTAACCTATCTGATCATCTGACTGAGCAAATCTTTTGGGAAAGTCTTGAAACTTGACATGGGGATTCTTGAACATATATAGGATGCTATGAAGCTCTCTTGAAGTCTTGGAAGTCCATTTAGCCTAATGAAAGTCAAAACCCTAGTATAGGATGCATTGCTTAGGAGGATGCATTGTCTGAGGGAATTGTCAAATTTTCTAACTAATTGTGAATCTTGTGAACCTTGTGAACCTCATGAGATGTATTGTGAACCTTGTGAACCACTAGATCTCAATTAGAATATAGTTTATCAGAAATTCTTGAAAAATATCAGCAACTTCAACTCAAATACAAAAAACTGAAACATGATCTAGTATCTGAGTCTGAAGAGACTAGGAAACTAAAAGTAGAAAATTCTAAGCTAAAATAAATTATTTAAAAACTTGACAATTCCTTTGAAAACCATAAAGCTCAGAAAGAACCTAACTCAGAAGTTCTAACTAGTTTTGATAGCATCATAAAACATTATGGCCATATTTTTCAAAAATGTCTAGCTAAAAACATAGACAAAAGAAAAATGGATTCAATGATCTATGGAGTTAGCAGAAACAGAAGAAGAGACATAGGATATGTCAAACCAAAAGGAGAAGCACCACATCAATCAAAACAAGTTGATGATATGGTCATAAAATACACACCTTTAAACTTTCACTTCACATATGGACACAAACATGATTTAAAATACACCAGTAAATCATCTTATTCTACAAATTCTATTGAGAAACCCAAACTTAATCAGAATTGTGTAAACTCTAACAAACAAGGACCCATAAAGATATGGGTACCCATGGATAAAAATTTATATGTTGCAGATGTCTTTAACAACAAAATTGAAACACCAATCTTGGTACCTGGACTCTTGATTCTCATGACACATGATGGAAAGAAAGCATATGTACCAAAGTCTAGAACTTAAAGCTGGAGGTTACGTAGGTTTCGGAGGTAATCACAAAGGAAATATTATTGGCTCTAGAACCATTGGTAACGGTACTGAAATTCTGTAATGAGATGTCCTAAGAGATGTTCCAACACTTAATAGGACATTTGACAAATTTTAAACAAAACTTAAACAGCAGAAAAAATAAACAACACAGAAGTTTGTTAACCCAGTTCAGTGTATAACCACACCTACATCTGGAGGCTACCAAGCCAGGAGGAAATCCACTATTAGTAATATTAATTCTAGACTTAAACCACCCTGTTTAATCTATCACTTAATACTTACCCAATGCAATTTCTACCTAAGACTCACTTAGATAAGAGTACCCTACTCACTCCCCCTCAATCACACAGTGATTTTGTTTACAAGTTTACAGAAAATGAAGTCACACTTCAAACAAAACAGCTTGATCTTACTTCACAGTTTCAATCAAGTCACAAATGCACTTTTGCTTAAAAGCTCATAAAGTGGTACATAAAAACAGCCTGCTATTAAAACACTAGACACCCTATTTAGTCTTCTGAAATTCGTGCTCAATTCTATGAGATTCTGTTGTTTAAATAGGTTCTGAATTTTGGGCTTTCTGTAGAATGATCCAGCCCTAATGTGCAGCAGCTGTCACCTTGAATTTAGGGTTTGTTACCTCCTATATTCTAGGTGCATTAGGTCTTCTGTTTTAATCTGAATCTTCAATTTAAAACTCCCTACAGATGCGCCTTGTTCTGTTTTATATCCATCATTAATTAATTCCAGATAATTCTCCTTAAATATCTCTGATCTGTTAATCAATAATTAATTCTGGTAGCAGGTCTGAGATGTCTCAACATCTGTTGGGACATCCTGACAAAACTGAACTTAGTCATTTATACAATGTCCCAACATCTTGTAGAACATCCTGAACCAAGTTCACATACTCTGTTTGCTAATGTCCCAACATCTGATAGGACATTCTGAACTGAATTTAACATTTCTTGTTTGGTCAAAAATTCTGCCAATTCTTAAACATCTACAAACTCCCCCTTTGGCTAATTTTTGGCTAACATCTTTTCTGGTTTTCAGAGTGCAGCAGAAGTTCTTTTTATCAGAGTATATCATTACTTTTCTGTTGATTCATATTTGAGTTTTACTCCCCCTCAAACATATATGTGTCCTGTCTTTATCCAGTCTTGTTCCAACAGAAAAACTTATTCAGTTCAGAAGCAAACAAACAGATTTCATTCATTTAAACAGCAATTACATTTGATGGTGTTCTCCCCCTTGGTAGGCACAAAATTAGGGGCCAAAGAACTATTATCCAGAATTACAAACCATTGCTGTCATTACAAATGCCTCACATACATTGATCACTCAGATTTATCACTCTCAGTAGCTTCCTCCACCTCAGTGTCTTCATCTTTATCAGCTTCACTGTCAGCTTCACTGTCTTTATCAGATGCAGCTGTCTTATCTTCTTCACTTTCCAACCTCTTAATTATTTCTTCAAGCTTCTGCTTTCTAGCTTCAAGCTCTTTGCAGGTGCTTTTTAGCTCAGCAATTAAGGTCTTCCTGGAGATTGGATTCTTAACAGTGGATGGACCAGCAGATGTCCCAGAAGGAGCTTCAACATCTGCAGCATGATGACTGAGGAATAACTTGTAGTGAAAAGCCAGGGGGCTCTCTCTCTTGCAGGCAGTATCCTTGTCAGTTAAAATCCCAGGATATTGATTGAGTACAATACCACACAACAATGATGGAAAGGCTATTGGTAGCTTGGTTGCAGAGGAGCTGGCATGCTTCATGGTTTGATCAAAGATGAAGGCTCCATAGTCCATTTTGGTTTGAGTTCCAACAGCATATATAAATCTGGCTAGACCAGTTGAGATTGAGGAAGTGTGGTTAGTAGGCACCCAATTAGATGTACCAATCCTGTTCAGCATGGCATACTTTCTGGTAAGCATGCTTACAGATAGTTTTCCCTTCACAGGCCATGCCTTTACCTGGTCAGCAGTTATCACCTTACAGACTTGATTATCTGTCTTGCCCAGCTCATTTGGTCCATCTGTTTCTCTTCCTAGATACTGATTTATGATTTGGGGAGAAAACTCCACACATCTACCTCTAACAAAGACTTTTTGGAATTCAGAGGACTTACCATGTGAACAATCTTCCTGAAGATTCACAATGAACTCTTTGACAAGAAGTTCATAGCAGGGAGAGAGGTCTGAGACTGTCTTGAACAGTCCTGCAGCAGATATGAGGTCTATCAGTTCTGTGCACTCAAGTGCATTGCTGCTCAGTTCTCTTTCCAGGGCAACCCTTCTTTGGTACACATATTTCCACCTGTTCACACTAGAAACATGGTGAAATGATATGTTATCCAAGGGAGCTTCTGGTACAGCAGATGAAGCTCTGGATATTGCTGGTCTCTTCTTAGGAGGAGATGTTGGGACATCTGATTCAACATCTGAATCTGATGGTGTGACAGCCTTTCTTTTCTGAGTTTGAACTTTACTCCATTGTTTTGATGGCCCAAAAGAGGCTTTAGCTTTCCTTTTCTTTGGAGAGGCTTTCTTCTTTTCAAGAATTGCTGCTTCAGCTTGCATCTTACCCTGCCTGGACCTGAGTCTTTTGGCTATGCTGGGTTTGACAGATGCTATGATTTCTGCATCAGAGTCCTGTTCCAGATTGACTATTGGAGGGGATTGAGCAGTCTCCTCATCAGCTTGTTGATCAGTAGAAGATTGATCTTCATCTGAGGCTTTGGTCTGATCCTCAGAGACTTTGTCATTATCTTCATTTAAGGCCTTATTCTGATCCTCAGAGTTTTCTTTATCACTTTCACTTGAGGCCTTTTCTTGGACCTCAGTCTGTTCAGCATCAGATGAATTTTCTTTCTCATCTGCAGATGTTCCAACATTGATTGGGACATCTGGTTCTACAGAAGTGCCCTCTGCAGTTTGAGATGGTTCTTCTTGGGGAGCAGGCATGGTTTGCAATGGAACAGAGATCCCACTCACCTTTCTTTGTTCAAACAGAATTTGGGTGACAATCTCCTTGATTGAATCATCCACATAGTTTGAAGATTTTGGTGGCATGTTAGCAGGAGAAGGAATGCCTCCTTTGGCTTTGCTACAAACTTGATCTTTAGCTCTCTTTGGTGTTCTTGCCTTTTTAGAGTGAGAAGCGCTTCCCCTGAGCTCGTCTAATGGTGTTGATTGCATTTGCACCATAGAAATAGGAGTAGCATGAACCACGTCTTTCTGATTGAGAACTTCTTCAGATGTTTTAGGGTTTTGAGACATTGTTGAAGAAGATGAATGTGCAGCTTTAGGGTTTATGATTTCTGAAGGATTTCTAGTTAATGTGATTCGCTTGTGATGATGTGAAGAGACTCTTGATAGCTGCTTATAAGGAGTTCCTAAATAAGTAGCCGTTACAGTCCAAATGATTAGGATTGGAATTCTCAAAGATCTTGTCCAGACCAGTTTTGCCATCTGGAAATTAAGCCATGCAATGTCATATGACATGTTGGCACATCTCATTAACTGCTAGATATCACATAAACATATTCCAAGTTTGCCCCTTAAGTTCTCAAATTGAGTAGCATCCAATGCCTTGGTAAAAATATCAGCTAACTGCAGATCTGTAGATACATGCTCCAATGAAATCACCTTTTCTTCTACAAGATCTCTGATGAAATGATGTCTGATATCAATATGCTTTGTCCTGCTGTGTTGGATAGGATTCTTAGATATGTTGATTGCACTCAAGTTGTCACAGTACAATGTCATGACATCCTGTGGGACATTGTACTCAGTGAGCATATGCTTCATCCAAACCAACTGAGAACAACTGCTACCTGCTGCTATATACTCAGCTTCAGCTGTAGATAATGACACACAATTCTGTTTCTTACTGAACCAAGAAATCAGATTGTTTCCTAGAAAGAAGCATCCTCCTGAAGTGCTTTTTCTGTCATCAGCACTTCCTGCCCAATCAGCATCACAGAAGCCAGTGAGAATTGGTTTGCATCCATGAAAGTACATTATGCCATAGTCACATGTACCATTAACATATTTAAGGATTCTCTTGACTTGATTGAGATGACTGACTTTTGGATCAGCTTGATATCTTGCACAAACTCCTACTGCAAATGCAATGTCTGGTCTGCTAGCAGTCAAGTATAACAAGCTTCCAATCATGCTTCTATATAAACTTTGATCTACCTTCTCACCCTTTTCATCTTTAGTCAGCTTTAAATGTGTAGGAGCAGGAGTTCTTTTATGAGAAGCATTTTCCATTCCAAATTTCTTCACTATGTTCTTGGAGTACTTGCTTTGTGAGATGAACATTGAGTCTTCCATTTGCTTAACTTGCAGACCAAGAAAATAGGTTAATTCACCTACTAGACTCATTTCAAATTCAGCTTCCATCTGCTTGACAAAATGTTTGACCATCTTATCAGACATCCCACCAAACACAATGTCATCAACATATATTTGTGCAATCATGACATTTCCTTCTTCATCTTTAACAAATAGGGTTTTATCAATCCCACCTTTTCTGTATCCTTGTTTGATAAGAAATGTGGTAAGTCTCTCATACCATGCCCTTGGAGCTTGCTTCAGACCATAAAGTGCTTTCTTGAGTTTGTATACATGATTTGGACAGCTTGGATCAACAAATCCTTTAGGCTGTTCTACATATACCTCTTCATTAAGATAACCATTAAGAAAGGCACTTTTCACATCCATTTGAAATAGCTTGAACTTTAAGATACAAGCAATTCCCAACAGTAGTCTTATTGATTCAAGCCTTGCTACTGGTGCAAAGGTTTCATCAAAGTCTACCCCTTCAATTTGAGTGTATCCTTGAGCCACAAGTCTAGCTTTGTTCTTTGTAACAATTCCTTGTTCATTTGACTTGTTCTTGTACACCCATTTTGTACCAATCACATTTATGTCATTAGGTCTAGGAACAAGGTTCCACACTTCATTCCTTGTGAATTGACCTAATTCCTCTTGCATAGCACAAATCCAGTATTCATCAGTGAGAGCCTCCTTGATGTTTTTAGGTTCTATTTTGGACACAAAACAAGAACCTGAAATCACTTCTCTTGATCTAGTGCTCACACCTCTGTTGGGATCACCAATTATTAAATCTTTGGGATGATCCTTCTGTATTCTGATGGAGGGAGGTTTGCTTGAATCTTCTGACCTTGTATCATTTTGAATGAAGTTATATTGATCATTCTTTTCTTCAGCTTCAACCTTGATATCAGCAGATGTTCCAACATCTTCTGGGACATCTGTAGGAGCATCATCAATTATCACATTTATGGACTCCATGATAACATTTGTTCTGTAGTTAAATACTCTATAAGCTCTGCTGTTTATAGAGTATCCAAGGAAAATTCCTTCATCACTTTTAGGATCCATTTTTCTCCTTTGCTCCCTATCTGCCAGAATATAGCATTTACTTCCAAACACATGAAAGTACTTCACAGTGGGTTTTCTGCCCTTCCAGACTTCATATATTGTGGACAGGGTTCCTTTTCTCAAGGTAACTCTGTTATGGATGTAGCAGGCAGTGTTCATAGCTTCAGCCCAGAAATACAGAGGTATCTTTTTAGCATGGATCATAGCTCTTGCTGATTCTTGAATAGTTCTATTCTTCCTTTCAACAATCCCATTCTGTTGAGGAGTGATAGGAGAAGAATACTCATGATTGATTCCTTCTGAAGAGCAGAAATCTAAGAACTTTTGATTCTCAAATTCTTTTCCATGATCACTTCTTATTCTGATCACACAGCTGGATTTTTCCCTTTGCAATCTTTGACATAATTCTTTGAATACATCAAATACATCTGACTTTTCTTTGATGAAGTTTATCCATGTATATCTTGAAAAATCATCAACCACAACATAGGCATACCTTTTACCACCAAGACTTTCAACCTGCATAGGTCCCATAAGATCCATATGTAAAAGTTCCAAAACTTTGGAAGTTGTCAGATGTTGGAGCTTTGGATGGGACATCTTGGTTTGTTTGCCTTTTTGACATTCACCACATATTTTGCCATCATCAATCTTCAGTTTGGGGATACCTCTTACAGCATCCATAGATATGATCTTCTTTATGCCTCTGAAATGAAGATGACCTAGCCTTTGGTGCCATAGTTTTACTTCTTCTTCTCTAGCTAGAGAACAAGTTGAAGTGGGGCTGAAGTCTAATGGCTCCCACATGTAACAGTTGTCTTTAGACCTTGCACCTTTCATGATAACTTTTTGCTCTTTGTTAGTCACTATGCATTCAGTTTTTGTAAAGTTTACACTGTATCCTTGATCACATAGTTGACTTATGCTGATCAGGTTAGCAGTTAAACCTTTAACAAGCAATACATCATCTAGTCTTGGAACATCTTGACAGTCCAAGGTTCCAACTCCTTTGATCTCTCCTTTAGCTCCATCTCCAAAAGTTACATACCTGGATGAATGTGATTTTAAGTTCACTAGCAGATTCTTCAATCCAGTCATGTGCCTTGAACATCCACTGTCAAAATACCAGTCTTCTTTAGCTGATACTTTCAGTGATGTATGTGCTATGTATGCAGTACTTTTCTTTGACCAGATGAGTTGAGATTTCTTTTGATGCCTCTGCCCTGTGTGTTGTTCAGCTGATCTCAAAGCTTGATTGTTGATCTGGTTCTTGGGAATGTGGCTTTGATCAGTCTGAGTGTCAGCTTTTGGTCTCCAAACCTTCTTGATGACCTCTGTCTTCTGCTTAGGAGGTTGCTGATTCCTTTGATGTCTAAGCACTTTCTTGGTACCTTCTACTTTCTGTTTGGAGGGTTGCTGATACATCTGATTTGGATATCCATGTAGCTTATAACAGTGAGGTTTGATATGCCCAAACCTTCCACAGTGATGGCATCTCCATCTTTGATACTTCTTCTTCATTTTGTTCTTTCCAGAATGATGAGACATCTGTTGGAACATTAAGTTAGTCTTTGTGTTCTGATGTTGAAGCATCTGTTGGGACATCTTGTTTGACTGTGTAATTTTTGAAGTAGCTTTGCTGGAGCTGGCTTCATCTCTGTTATATCCCAGTCCACTTTTGTCCCCTGAATGTTTATTATTGCAGAGAATAGCATCCAGTGTATTTGAGCTGCTGTTCATCATTCTAACAGATTTGGACATATGTTCCAGCTTAGAATTGAGAAGAGTTACTTCACTTTTTAAGGTATCAATGATTACTTGATCACTTGCTTTTTCTTCTTCTAGTACTTCATTCTGCTTCTTTAGCTTTATGACCTCACTGCATACTTCAGTACTACTCTTGTACAGATCCTTGAAGGCTTGCTCAAGATCTGCATAAGTAAGCTCTCCACAGCTGGAATCACTATCATATTCACACAGTCCAGCTAGAGCAGTAATATGCTTAGCTGATTCTTCTTCTGACTCTCCTGAGTCTTCATCAGACCAGGTCACAGAGAGTCCTTTCTTTTGCCTCTTTAAGTAGGTAGGACATTCAAACTTGATGTGTCCATATCCTTCACATTCATGGCATTTGACTCCTTTATCTTGACTGGTCTTTTCAGCAAACTTTGACTTTCTGTTAGCATCATATGTTCTCCTGTTCTCAGAGTTTGTGTTTCTTCCACTGGATTTGGATTGGCCTTCCATTCCTCTGAGAATCTGTTTGAATTGTCTTCCAAGCAAGGCAAGGTTTTCTGATAAGCTTTTGTCATTTGCTGATTTATCATCTTCTTCTTCATCTGCATTTGAAACCAAGGCAATGCTTTTGTTCTTTTTAGCATGTGTGTCATTCATTCCCATTTCAAAAGTTTGAAGGGAACCAATGAGTTCTTCAGCTTTCATGGAGCATATGTCTTGAGCTTCTTCTATTGCTGTGACTTTCATGTCAAATCTTTTTGGCAAAGATCTGAGAATCTTCCTTACAAGCTTTTCATCAGTCATCTTTTCTCCCAAGGCTCCAGAAGTATTGGCTATATCCAAGATGTTCATGTAGAACTCATGAATTGATTCATCTTCCTTCATTCTCAAGTTTTCAAACTTGGTGGTGAGAAGTTGAAGTCTTGACATTTTTACTTTTGATGTTCCTTCATGAGTTGTCTTGAGGGTATCCCACACATCTTTGGCCAGCTCACAATGATGCACCAGTCTGAAAATATTTCTATCAATGCCATTGAATAAAGCATTTAGGGCTTTTGAGTTGCCTAGTTCTGAATCTTCTTCCTCTTTACTCCATTCTTCTTCAGGTTTCAGAACTATTGATCCATCTTTGGTGTCTTTAACAGGATGTTTCCATCCAACAATTACTGCTCTCCATGCCCTGTTGTCAAGTGACTTTAAGAATGCAATCATTCTTGGCTTCCAGTAGTCATAATTGGAACCATCCAATATAGGTGGTCTATTTACTGACCCTATATCTCTGTCCATGATACAGAATTTGTTTTCCCTAGATCTCACCCAGTATAAACAGGCAGGGTGCCTGCTCTGATGCCAATTGAAATTCTGTAAT
The DNA here is from genome assembly GCA_963966055.1 of Lathyrus aphaca. NCBI lineage: Eukaryota > Viridiplantae > Streptophyta > Magnoliopsida > Fabales > Fabaceae > Lathyrus > Lathyrus aphaca. The sequence goes on along the minus strand of OZ014522.1, from coordinate 389,104,734 downwards.
GAGATGTCCTAAGAGATGTTCCAACACTTAATAGGACATTTGACAAATTTTAAACAAAACTTAAACAGCAGAAAAAATAAACAACACAGAAGTTTGTTAACCCAGTTCAGTGTATAACCACACCTACATCTGGAGGCTACCAAGCCAGGAGGAAATCCACTATTAGTAATATTAATTCTAGACTTAAACCACCCTGTTTAATCTATCACTTAATACTTACCCAATGAAATTTCTACCTAAGACTCACTTAGATAAGAGTACCCTACTCACTCCCCCTCAATCACACAGTGATTTTGTTTACAAGTTTACAGAAAATGAAGTCACACTTCAAACAAAACAGCTTGATCTTACTTCACAGTTTCAATCAAGTCACAAATGCACTTTTGCTTAAAAGCTCATAAAGTGGTACATAAAAACAGCCTGCTATTAAAACACTAGACACCCTATTTAGTCTTCTGAAATTCGTTCTCAATTCTATGAGATTCTGTTGTTTAAATAGGTTCTGAATTTTGGGCTTTCTGTAGAATGATCCAGCCCTAATGTGCAGCAGCTGTCACCTTGAATTTAGGGTTTGTTACCTCCTATATTCTAGGTGCATTAGGTCTTCTGTTTTAATCTGAATCTTCAATTTAAAACTCCCTACAGATGCGCCTTGTTCTGTTTTATATCCATCATTAATTAATTCCAGATAATTCTCCTTAAATATCTCTGATCTGTTAATCAATAATTAATTCTGGTAGCAGGTCTGAGATGTCTCAACATCTGTTGGGACATCCTGACAAAACTGAACTTAGTCATTTATACAATGTCCCAACATCTTGTAGAACATCCTGAACCAAGTTCACATACTCTGTTTGCTAATGTCCCAACATCTGATAGGACATTCTGAACTGAATTTAACATTTCTTGTTTGGTCAAAAATTCTGCCAATTCTTAAACATCTACAGGTACTCTACCCTTTATTTCTAATGTTCTGTTAGTAGATGGATTAATGCATAACCTGTTATCTGTAAGTCAATTAAGTGATCACAGTTATGATATAATCTTTAATCAAAAGTTATGTAAAACAGTTAGTCAGAAAGATGGAACAATCATAATCAATGGAAAGATAAAGAATAACATTTACAAAATAAAACTTTTTGAACTAAAAAGTCAGAATGTAAAATGCCTTATGTCTATTAACAATGAGCAATGGCTCTGGAATAGAAAATTGGGGCATGTTAGTATGAGAAGAATATCTCAGATTAACAAACTCAACCTGGTCAGAGGACTTCCTAACCTGAAGTTCATCTCAGATGCTTTGTGTGAAGCATGTAAAAAAGGAAAATTCGCTAAACCTTCTTTTAAATATAAAAATTTTTGTTTCTACCTCTAGACCATTAGAACTTCTACACATAGATCTGTTTGGACAAGTGAAAACGGCATCCATCAGTGGTAAGAAGTATGGATTAGTGATTGTATATTGTCGCTCCCACCAAAATGACACCGGGTCAAATGGGGTTCAGACGCGAACGATCGGCGAAAAGAGAATGAGAACACACAGGAGTGAACTCAGAAAGACAAGAGTCGCCAGCTAGGCATTTTTATCCCGGAGGAAAGGTAATGCTGCATAGACCTAGAAAAGATATGGACAAGACGGTTGCGAACCAGAGAGACTGAGAAAGGGGGTTAGTTACAACCTGGGAAGGTATTAGCACCCAGATTGTCCGTCGTACTCGACGGGATCCACGCTTAAAAGATTTGTGTTTTAAAGGGGTAGTGTCAGTGCAATCTGTGTATAAAATAGCTGGAAAAAGATGTACAGGTGTCAGTGTAAAAGAATGTGAAGTGTGATATATATAGTATCAGTGTAAGAACAGGAGTAAAATGCTCAAGACTATGAGGCTTAAAGAATAAGGCTGGAAAGAGGGGGAATATACAAAGACTTTTGTTCGATAACAGTTAAGTTATGCCTACGTATCCTCTCGTGCAATGAGGAAGTCAGAACACCGTAGTTCGACCCAAAGAGACTGAAAGGTGAATTGACTTGTGAACTGCTTACTTGTCTATGCTCAAGTGTATGACCTGTCTGGCTCAGGTGCAAACTGTCTTGCATTAGACGGAAGAAGCAAGTTCTCGTTTGTGAGTGAATGAGATGAGGAAAGAATCCCGAAGGAGACGATTATTGTTTGTTTCTGAGTTTTCAGTCTTTTATTGCTTTTGAAAGTTTGTCATAAATTAATGAGCTTAAGCCTAAACCAATGGGTTAGTAAACTCATCACATCCTCCCTCTGTTTAGGGGTAATGAGATTACCTTAAGTGTGAAGTCAGATTCTCACACTTAATCACCTTTGGTGTAGGATTAAGATCATTAACCTACTTGTGATTATTTAGATGTTTTTTGTGGTTTTCGTTTAGTGTTGAGTAATGAGATTAAGCCATAATCAGGGATTAAACAGAATCATTACACCATCCTAATAGAAGGATAATAGATGAGAATGTTTAAGCTGAGGAAAGCTCCTCAACTTAATCCATGATTAGGGATTAAACTCATGACAAAACAAGCCTTTGATTAAGTGAATTTTATTTAATGGTATGATGATGAAGTGAGTTTTAGGGTTTGTAAGACAACTTGAGGGGGACTTGTCCATTAACACTAGGGTTAGTCCTTCTTAACCAGTTAAGGAAGAATTAGAACCCTAATGTAAGGCCCAAGTTACAAGTGTGATGTCTTGATGATTATTAAGTGAATTGATTAAGAGATTTAAACACATTAAGGGTTTAACACTTAGGATTAATGTTATACACTCCATCCTAATAGAAGGATGCAGGCATAAGCTTAATCACTAAGCCTTAAAGCCTTTAGGGTTTAGTCCCTGATTATGAGGTGAGAAGAGAAGACTCAATGAGACACAAAGGTAAAACTAAGTGGGGGACTAATCAAAACCCTAATCATTGTCATGCTTGGTTGTTCCTAAGGTTTGTGAGGTTTACAAGAGAAGTCTTCAATGGAACCACCAGGAAGCAGATGAAAGGATCAGGAGAAGCAAAGTAACTTGCTTCATTGAAGAAGACAAGTCACTTGAGGAAAGAGAGTAAGAAGAAGAAGAATGAGCAAGCTCAAACTCAAACTCATAACAAAATGCAGCAAGGATGCATGAAAGAGATGAAAAGAGATTGTGAGAAGTGAAGGCAAATTCACTTCTCAAAGTTGCTTACCACCTGAAAAGTTAGTGAAGTAAATGCAATGCAATGCAAAATGAAATGAAATGACATGATGCAAAACAAAACCAGAAGCATATATGAGATGATAATGATGCTATGGGATGATGCAAACATGAAACAACACATGGGGATGATCATACAAGCTCATGGATGCAGATGAAGCAAGTTTGGAACCATGAACATACATGAAGAGTTATGAAATGCAAATGGCATACAACATGACAAATGCAAGATGCAATGATCAAACATGCTTTCAATATGTCTTAAGATGTCAAATGAATCAAATGGAGGTACAAAATGCTATGGCAAATCATGTTATGCAAGCAAATGCAAGATGGATGCATATGGAAGCCCAAATTAGGGTTTATGATCAAAGCATCAAACAAAAACCAAAAACAGAGGCAAACATCAATATAAAAAATTGAAAATGCACTCAATGGATCCCTAATCCTATACTAACTCACTGCCCAAAGGAGAAGTTCCAACTCTTAGCCTAATTCAAGTTATGATTTTCCTAAGTTTTCTAGGGTTTTAGGGTTCCTTAACAAGAAAAATGTCAAACAAATGGAAAATGAAAGATCAAATCATGCCAATTTAATATCACATTCTACATGCTAAACACAATGCAATGCAAAAAGAATCAAGGTCCAACTCTCAATGGTTAGGCAGAAATGATTTTTGGAATTTTGGATCAAAATAATGCATTAAAATGATTTTAATTCCATGAAAAATTCTCAAAATGCATCAAGATCAAAAAAGAAATTTGGTTTGAGGGTTGGACAATGTTTCTAAATGTTTCTAAAGGTTTCATGAATTTTTTGGTGATTTTTAAATACCTAAAAGCATTTTTAATTAATTAATTCTCATTAATTAATTAAAAATAAACTTTTAAATATTTAAAAATACTTTTTAAATGCGAAAAATAAAAATAAAAATATTTTTGTGTTCTAAAAAATAATGAAAACCTTGACAAAAATTTTCATAATTTTTAAACATTTTTTGCTATTTTAAATAAATTGGCATTCAAACTGGCACAAATGAATTAATTAACTTAATTAATTAAGATTAGGGTTAAGTGGATGATCTGAGCCATTGAGCACGCGCGGGAGTGGACTAAGTCAACTCATCCAACGCCCAAGATTCAAACTTCATTAATGACAGGGATTAAACCCTAATTATTTTCAGGTGGCCGGAGAAGACCTCCGGTCGTCTTCTCCGGTGGGAACCCCACCTGAAAATCCCTAAAATCCTCAAAACCTTACTAAAATGAAATCTAAAAGAACAGAAATCATTCCCACATCCCCCTGAATCAAAACCCTAACACAAAACTCATTTATTCTTCCTCAATCAAATGAATCGAAACAAAACATTTTCTAGGGTAAAAATTTCAGACAAAGATTAAACTCTCATTTCTTCACCATTTTCGAAACCAAGAACATCAGAGTGATCAGTGAATCATGAAGAACAACTTAGGAACTTAAAAATCCATTCCTGGAAAAAATGTTCATGAAGCTACCTGAGTTTGAAGCTTTTCAGTTTGCCACTTTCTGACCCCTTCTCTTTGTGCAATCCACCCCTCTTAGGCCCCTGATGAACTCTTGATGCTTGGAAAGAGTTTGTGATGGCTGGTTTGGAAGTTTGAACAAGTTCTGTTCAAGCTCAGGTGAGAATCGTATTTCTGTTTCTTTGGGTTTCAGGCTGCTTTGAAGGATGCTTTTGGTTCAGTGAAGCATGGTGAGATGGTTTGTGGAGTTTGTTTGAATGTTTGTGGTTTTTTTGCTGAGTTTCGAAAGCTTTTGCTTTTGAGAGTGAAAATGAGAATATGGTGCTATGGCTGGTTTCAGGCTGGCCTCCTGTGTGGTTTGGCTTGCAATTGATTTGTATAAACAATGCTCATTGGTCAGAAGATGTGACATGTCCTTTTGTGATAGGTATGGTTGCTTTTGCAAATTGTCAACTTTTGTGTAAGAGAAGCATGGGTCATGTTCTAGCCAAGTACAAGGGAGGTGTGTTGCGCAGCATGGTGAGGGAAAAGGCTAGGGTTGATCAGCAAAGTAGCTAGCAAGTGGATGGAATGCTATCATGAGTTTTTGCAACTTGGCTTGCTTTTGTTTTTCATGAAAGAAACTTGCTCCATAGGCCATAAATCATGTGATCCCTTGGCCCATTCTGATTTTTAGGACTTGTGTGATGTTTGTGTAAAGGTTTGACATCAATTAGAAGTCACAAATTGCCTTGGTACAAGATTTTGCAAGTTTCCCATTTGGTGCATAACTTGAATTTTAGTGATTTTTGCCAACTTTGATGAGCCATAACTTTTGATCCAAAATGAATTAGGTCATGTTCTGTTACTTTTTGAAAAGGGAAAGATCTATTCTAAAACTTTCATGACCAAAGTTTTTCCATTTGAAGCTTTCTTGAATCAAAAAGTAAGGGTTGAAAAAGTTGCATAAAATGACATTTTCATTAAAAGTCAAACTTGCCCAAAAAGTCAACTTTGCAAAAGACTTGAAATTCTTGAATTTTGTGAACTTCCAACCTCTTCTATGATCAAATAAAGATCATACGCAATCAAAATGATGAATAATGCCCTTTGGTTGGGTCATTGGGGGTCTCAGATGCCCTGATTTTGCACTGACTTGCCCAGAAAGTCAACCTTTGATCAGATGACTTCCCCATGTAATTTCTTCATGAAAATTGATATGCATACTCCCTATACCATATAGAGACCAATAGAAACAAGAATGACCAAAAAATTTGGAGTTATGGCCTCTGAAACCAAAACCCTAATTTTAGGTCATCTGTGCAGTCAAGCCTGGCTCTGCTTCCATACCATTTTCAGTTCTTGTGATTCTTTGGCATTATTGACTTTGAGAGGATATAATATGATATTAGAACATACATGGACCCCTTTGAAGTGATTGATGGCCTTTGGAGTGGCTCAAGAAGCTCTTGGATTGCTTAGATCACAAACCCTAGATGCAGATGACTTTGAATCTATGCAGTGAATCAAAAATGTGATATGAGATGCTATGACTGAGTTTATGCATATGAAATGATCACAAGCCATGGTGTGAATGGGTGAGGGCAAATTTGGGGTGTTTACAGCTTCCCCTATTCAAGCATGAGTTAGCTGTGCAGGATGTAAGCAGCGGCTTATCAGGCAAACAAGATAACTTGTGGTTGAATACCAAAGACAGTCCAAAATTTGCACTCACAGAATGAAGAAGAAAAGGGATATAGATTGTAAAGGAAAATAAAGTATATTGTAAAGTATAGGCGACGGAGGACGACCGTCGAGCAAAGGACGACTGCTGGGCAAAGAGCAACGACGGGGACGGCCGACATGCTGAAAAGTGCGAAAAATAAAGCAATGACGGGGACGGCCGACATGCTGGGGGTAAAAGGGATTATGATGGGGACGACCATCAAGATAAAGCTGTAAGATTCCCTGGGAATTAATGAAACATGACGGGGACGGCCATCAAGTTCATAAAGTAATGCAACCAACGATAGGGACGGCCATCGGGCTAAAAAGAAAAGGGACCACGACGGGGACGACCATCGGGTTAAAGAATAAATGAAATAAACAAATGATGAGGTACAGCCATCAAAGGTGAAGGACGATCACCTAGCAGGGGACGGCTGCTCTGTTGGGGATAAGATGAGGGACGGTCATCTAAGGTGGAGGACGACCACCTGGCAGGGTACGGCTGCCGAAAATATCGCGACATAGGACGAATGCCGGATAAAAGGTCAACGATGGGGACGGCCATCGGACGAGCATGATGGAGGACGACCATCAAGAGGTGGAGGACGACCACCTAGCAGGGGACGGCTGCTCTCAAGGTTTGTCATGACATAGGACGAATGTCAGATAACCAAAATCAACAATGGGGACGGCCATTGGATAAAATGATGAAGGACGATCATCAAAAGGTGAAGGACGATCACCTAGCAGGGGAAGGCTGCTAAATATCACGACATAGGACGAATGTCGGATAGAAAGGTCAACGATGGGGACGGCCATCGGACGAGCATGATGAAGGACGATCATCAAGAGGTGGAGGACGACCACCTAACAGGGTACGGCTGCTCTCAGGGTTTATCATGACATAGGACGAATGTCAGATAAAGAGAAATTTGTTTTACTGGGGAATAGTAAACACGGACGAGTGTTTATATCCAAGAAATAAAAGGTATAAGTGTTTTGACATTTGTGTATAGATTAAAGATGCGGACGAGCATCCTTAAGACTACGATACGAACGTGTATCAGGTAGAAACAAATACCGACACGTGTTCCGAGATGATGATACGGACGAGTATCAACTGGTTAACAAGGAACACGAACGAGTGTTGAATCTGAAAGAACTCTTCTAGGGAATAGTAGATACAGACGAGTATCTATATTCAAGAAGACACAGCGTATGGATTAAAGATGCGGACGAGCATCCTTAAGACTATGATACGGACGAGTATCAAGTAGAAATAGACGCTTGACGCATGTTCTGAGATGATGGTACGGACGAGTACCAACTGGTTAACAAAGAACACGGACGAGTGTCGAATCTGCGGGGATGTAAATGGTGTATATAGGATACGGACGAGTACCTGTATAAGTATGATATATAGATGAGTGTTCAATCTGCTGGGGAGAGTGTGACACGGACGAGTGTCAAAAGGAGAAGAGTGTAGTATAAACAAGTATCTGGTATACAAAGTGTTTACATTACTGTACTGGGAAAATGACATGGACGGATGTCAAGGAGATGTATATACAAGTATCTGCGAGTGCAAAGGAGGTGTCTTTGGCTTTCTGCTGGGGATATGGCACAGACGAGTGCCACAAGGAGTATGTATTTGCATTGGTGAATGCGAGGCAACTGCTTTTGCTGGGGAATCCGGGCGGGATTCTACATATTGTTGATGAGTTGATAATATTCACAAGTGTTTGATTCAGACCATGGCTTATGATTATGCAATATGTTTGATTTCTGTCGTAATGCTCCGTATTAAACAGAATGCTACGCTTTGTTGGGTGAATATGATGCTAATGCTATGATTATGCAAAAGATACCAATTTGGGATTCGGATCCCAATGTTGTGTAGATCTCTGGTTGATCTCGCTTGAAGTGAACATCCCAGCTGGGGGTGAGATCATTGGTAGATCCGATGAGATGATTCTGCTTGGGGAAGTGGGTCAATGATAGACCTTTTCCAGTAATGAGGGACCCAGCTGGGGGTTTGTAGAAGCTTTCCTCACTCTGTTGTGATTCCTTCGTGCATTGCTCTTCTGGATAGAGGCTGAAACTCTGTGGGGAAATGATTTCCTGGCTTTTGTACTCGGCTGGGGAAGAATGATTGGCAACTCGGTTGGGAGAAGCAACAAGTGGCAACTCAGCTGGGGAGAAAGCACCTTGAGTGCTAAGACTGAGTGAGTATTGACTTGCCAGCTTGCTGGGATGAAGCCTACGTGCCCCATGTTGCGCTTTTGAATACCTGCAATCCTGCAAAGACAGAGAAACGCACAAGTAATCCCGAGGTATCCTCTACCGGATTCCGTCATAGGAGTTTAGACACTTCTGAGAATAAGTACATTTCCTGCAAGCACGTAATTTTTTATTATTTTTTTTGAAAGTAAGCATTTGTATTCATGCAATCAGTTTTCCTTAAGACATCAGACACTCTTTGCAAATAAAGTAAAGTGTTTGAGATGAAACTTGACTGAAAATCTGATTTTATTAATTCATGTGCCCTGAATTGGCAAGATACAGTCACGGAAACAAATCTCCCGAAATGAGGAAAATGTTACAAATTGAGAAACAAAAATACTGGCAATGTTGACGACGCTTCAAGGAGCTTCCCTCTTGCCATGACTCGTATGACATTTGACGTTCTTCTCGTCTTGCTTTCTGAAGAAGGCTGATTCTGACAGAAGCTTGATTCTTTCGAGGTTTACCAAGTTGCAGGTGATACAGACGAATTCAGAGTGCAGTTGTTCGCTTATTCCCTTATTTTGCATGGATCGCCCTTTCGGGTTTTCAATCCATCGGGATACCCATTTTTGCATGAGCTGTCCAATGCGGCTTTTCAACTCAGCGGGTGTACATTTTTTGTTTATTTTCCCTTATTTTTGCCCGAGTCTTTTATTTCTGTTTTTGACTCGCCGGGATGCCCTATTTTGCCTGGACTTACATTCTGTTTTTATGTCCAGCGGGTCATTTTTATGCGTATTTTTTAACTGCATCTGAATTCACAGGGGACGGGAAATCTTCACCATCCATGGTGCTGAGCATCAGTGCTCCACCGGAGAAAACTTTCTTTACCACGAATGGTCCTTCATAGTTTGGAGTCCATTTGCCCCTGTGGTCTGTATGAGGAGGGAGGATTCTTTTCAACACAAGATCTCCCATTTGGTACTCTCGGTGCCTGACTTTCTGATCGAAGGCCCTCTTCATTCTTTTTTGATACAACTGCCCATGACAGATTGCAGCCAATCTTTTCTCTTCAATCAGACTCAGCTGTTCGTATCGGGACCGGACCCATTCTGCTTCGTTCAGCTTAACATCCATCAACACCCTCAGAGAGGGTAACTCAACTTCAACAGGTAGGACTGCTTCCATACCATATACAAGCTGGTACGGTGTTGCCCCAGTGGATGTCCTGATTGACGTGCGGTACCCATGCAAGGCAAACGGTAGCATCTCATGCCAGTCTTTGTACGTAACTACCATCTTCTGCACAATCTTCTTGATATTCTTATTAGCTGCCTCAACAGCGCCGTTCATCTTTGGCCTGTAAGGAGAAGAATTGTGGTGTTGGATCTTGAAGTCCCGGCATAGTTCTGCCATCATTTTGTTGTTCAAGTTGGAACCATTATCAGTAATGATTCGCTCGGGAACTCCGTATCGACAGATGATATCTCTCTTCAGAAATCTGGCTACCACTTGCCTTGTAACATTTGCATATGAGGCTGCTTCAACCCACTTGGTGAAATAGTCAATGGCTACCAGGATGAATCTGTGGCCATTCGAAGCAGTCGGTTCAATCTTGCCGATCATATCAATGCCCCACATGGCAAAGGGCCAGGGTGAAGACATTATATTCAAAGGATTGGGAGGCACATGCACCTTATCCGCATAAATCTGGCATTTATGGCATTTTCTGGCGTAGGCACAACAGTCAGCATCCATTGTGATCCAGTAATAACCTGATCTTAGCAGTTTCTTAGCCATGGCATGCCCTCCTGCATGGGTACCAAAGGATCCTTCGTGCACTTCATGCATCAACAAGTCTGCTTCTGTTTTATCAACGCATTTGAGGAGTACCATATCAAAGTTTCTTTTGTACAGGGAACCATCAGTATTCAAAAAGAAACTACCAGCAAGCCTTCTCAAAGTCTTCTTATCATTGGAAGATGCCCCAGATGGGTATGTTTGATCCTCCAAGAAGCACTTAATGTCATAGAACCAAGGCTTATCATCTTTGATAACATCTGCTGCGAACACATATGCTGGTCTATCGAGTCTGGACACTGAAATCTGAGGTACAAAGTTGGCAGACTGAACTTTGATCATTGATGAAATGGTAGCCAGAGCATCTGCAAACTGATTCTCGTCCCGAGGGATATACTCAAGCTTGACCGTTGTAAAGAAAGTCAGTAACCTCCTTGTATAATCCCTGTAAGGTATCAGATGATCCTGGTGGGTGTACCATTTGCCGTTGGTTTGATTAACTACCAGAGCTGAATCTCTGAATACAGTCAATGTCTTGATCCTGAGGTCAATGGCTTCCTCAAGACCCATAATGCAAGCTTCGTATTCAGCTTCGTTGTTAGTGCAGTTGAAAGTGAGCTTTGCCGAGAAAGGCATGTGAACTCCTTTAGGTGTAATGAGTACTGCACCAACACCACGACCATTCATATTAACAGCCCCATCAAACATCATGGTCCATTCTTCTTCTGGGTCAGGCCCTTCAATGTGAATAGGCTCTTCATGATCTTTTGCTTTTATGACCATGATGTCTTCATCAGGGAAGTCAAATCTCATAGGCTGGTAGTCATCAATGGGTTGTTCAGCAAGATATTCAGATAGTACACTGCCCTTGATGGCTTTCTGAGAGGTGTACTGGATGTCATATTCTGTGAGAATCATTTGCCATCTTGCAACCCGTCCGGTAAACTTTTTGCTCAGGTAGTATATTGCATACTCTTTTCGACCAGACTCGTCATGCTGGCCCAGCACACACCCCATTGACTCTTCTAATACTGTTAAGTACATTATCAGAGGTCTTCCTTCAACTGGAGGCATAAGGATTGGTGGTTCTTGCAGGTATTCCTTGATCTTGTCAAAAGCTTTTTGGCAGTCTTCATTCCACCTGACCGTCTGTTCTTTTCTTAACAGCTTGAACAAGGGTTCACAGGTCGCTGTAAGGTGAGATATGAACCTTGAGATGTAGTTCAATCTACCTAGAAACCCTCGAACCTCTTTCTCAGTTTTCGGTGCAGGCATTTCTTGAATAGCTTTGACTTTATCAGGGTCCACTTCAATCCCTTTCTCACTTACGATAAAACCCAGCAGCTTACCAGATCGCACCCCGAATGTGCATTTGTTGGGGTTCAGCTTCATTTGGTACTTCCTCAGACGCTTGAATAGCTTCAGCAGATTTACCAAGTGGTCTTCTTCAGTGAGGGACTTGGCAATCATGTAATCCACATAACATTCGATTTCTTTATGGATCATATCATGGAATAATGTTACCATAGCCCGTTGATATGTTGCACCAGCGTTCTTCAATCCGAATGGCATCACCTTGTAACAGAACGTGCCCCAAGGTGTGATGAAGGTTGTCTTCTCCATGTCTTCAGGTGACATCTTGATCTGATTATATCCTGAAAATCCATCCATGAAGGAGAATACCGAGAACTGAGTCGTATTATCAACCAATACGTCAATGTGAGGTAATGGGAAATCATCTTTCGGGCTGGCTCTGTTCAGGTCCCGGTAGTCAACACACATTCTTACTTTGCCATCTTTCTTAGGCACAGGTACTATATTAGCAACCCACGGCGGATATCTAGTTACAGCAAGGAATCCGGCGTCCCACTGCTTTTGTACCTCTTCTTTGATCTTCATTGCCATGTCTGGGCGAGTACGGCGCAGTTTCTGTTTAACCGGTGGGCAATCTTCTCTTAAAGGCAGCTTGTGCGTGACGATATCGGTGTCCAACCCTGGCATGTCTTGATAAGACCAAGCAAACACACCCACATATTCCTGAAGCAGGTCAATCAGTTGTCTCTTCACTGAGTCTTGTAAGCAGGCCCCGATTTTAACTTCTTTCACGTCTTCATCTGTACCAAGATTAATCGTTTCCACCTCCTCCCGATGAGGAGTGATAACCTTCTCCTCTTGTCTCAACAATCTGGCTAGCTCTTCAGGAAGCTCGTAGTCTTCTTCAACCCCTTCATCAGCTTGATTGATAGGATTGTCAAAGTCATACGAAGTCATAGCCGTGCTGTTATTGGTACTGTCTGGAAGGCACTCTCTGCAAGGGTTCAGTTTGTTCATTTTAGTGGTTGATTTTAATCTTGTTTAGAAAAGTGAAATAAAGTTGTCATTTTGAAAACATTGCCATTTATTTTTTGTACAAAAAGAAAAATGGAAAAAACAGTGAGCGGAAGAGAAAAGGACTTGTTTGCAAAAGATGTCTGATATTTCATTGATTAATCTTGTTGCACAAAAATTACAGATGGCCCGATTACAAAATGAGTCTTGTCATCTTGGGCAAGATGCAAGACTTGATGCATGCTTAAAATATACAGGAAATAATAATTACTCTGCAGGAGTAACTCTTATAATTTCCTGGGAAGACCAGTTTGAGATACTGCTCCCCGGGATCATTGGACGAATCCAGCTTTCCAGGTTGCGTTCATCTTCCGACTCATCTTCCAGGTTGTTGACAGCATCGGGGGTAAGCATCCCCCTGTAAACACCCCAAATTTGCCCTCACCCATTCACACCATGGCTTGTGATCATTTCATATGCATAAACACAATCATACCATCTCATATTACATTTTTTGATTCACTGCATTGGTTCAAAGTCATCTGCACCTAGGGTTTGTGATCTGAGCTATCCAAGAGCCTCTTGAGCCACTCCAAAGGCCATCAATCACTTCAAAGGGGTCCATATATGTTCAAGTATCATATTACATCCTCTCAAAGTCAAGAATGCCAAAGAATCACAAGAACTGGGATTGGTATGGAAGCAGAGCCAAGTTTGACTACACAGTTGACCTAAAATTAGGGTTTTGGTTTCAGAGGCCATAACTCCAATTTTTTTGGTCATTCTTGTTTCTATTGGTCTCTATATGGTATAGGGAGTATGCATATAAATTTTCATGAAGAAATTCCATGGGGAAGTCATCTGATAAAGAGTTGACTTTCTGGGCAAGCCAGTGCAAAATCAGGGCATCTGAGGCCCCCAATGACCCAACCAAGGGGTGATCTTCATCATTTTGAGTGTATTTGATCTTTATTTGATCATGGAAGAAGGTTGAAGTTCACAAAATTCAAGAATTACAAGTTTTTGCAAAGTTGACTTTTTAGGGCATGGTTGACTTTTAAGGAATATGTCATTTTATGCCACTTTTCAAGCCTTACTTTTTGATCAAAAAATGCTTCAAATGAAAAAACTTTGGTCATGAAAGTTGTAGATTAGATATTTCCCTTTTCAAAAAGTACAAGAACATGATCTAATTCATTTTGGATCAAAAGTTATGGTGTGTCAAAGTTGGCAAAAATCACTAATTTTCAAGATATGCCTCAAATGAGAAACTTGCAAAAACTTTGTACCAAGGCATTTGTGACTTCTAGTTCATGTCTAACCAATGTGCAAGCATCATACAAGTTCTAAAAATCAGATTTGAACCAAAAGATCACATGTCCATGGTTGGCAAAGCAAGAGATTTTCATGAAGTTTCAAAAGTGATCAACTTGCAAAAACCATCATCACACCTCATCCACTTGTTGCCTACAATGCTGAACCATTCTAGCCTCACTCACACACCATGTTGCGCCATCCCATACACTTGTACCTGCCTAGAACCCATCCCATGCCCTCCTTACACCAAAGTTGACATTTTGCAAAAGTGAACTTACCTATCACAGCAGGCCAGGTCACATCATCTGACCAATGGGATTATTTTATGCAAGCAAAATGCAGGCCATTTCACATAGAAAGCAAGGCTGAAACAGATAGACACAACACATTCACAAAATCACCCTCTCAAGCAAAACCTTTCGAATTTGTCTCCATAGCTCACAAACACAAAAACCAGCTCCACTGATCAACTCACCTTGCTTCACTGAGCCAAAACCAGCAAGACTCAGGCCTGAACTAAGCAAGAACTGAGCTTCCCCATTTTTCACCCCCAAAGCCAGAACTTTCGAATCTCATTCCACAGCTCACAAACACCTGAACAAACTTCATAAACCTTCTCCATTCATCATCCTGGTCATAAAGAACCCTTCACCTTTGCTTGAAACAGCCTGAATCACCAACACCATTTCCAACTGAGCTTGAGCAGAAGCTGTTCAAACTCCTTAACCAGCCAACATAAACTTCTTCAAAGCATCCAAACATCATCTAGGGGTCACAAGGAGTGGTTTGCATCAAAGGAAGGGGTCAGAAAGTTACAAGAGTGAAAGCTTCGAAACTCAGGTAGCTCAAGAACTTTTTTTCCAGAAATCATTTTTTAAGTTCTTAAGTTATTCTATTTGCTTTCCTGATCACAACTATGTCATTGGTTTTGAAAATGGTTGGAAAATGAGGGTGTAATCGTGTTCTGAAACTCCCTGACCTAAAAAATGTTTTGTTCGATTCAAGAGTTTGAGGAAATATAAATGATTTCTAGCTTAGGGTTTTGATTCAGGGCAGTGTGGGAATCATTTCTGTGTGTTTGGATTTCATTTTGGTTGCGTTTTGTGGATTTTGGGGATTTTCAGGTGGGGTTCCCACCGGAGAAGACGACCGGAGGTCTTCTCCGGCCACCTGAAAATCATTAGGGTTTAATCAGGTAATTAAATGAAGTTTGAATCTGGAGCGTTAGATTGCTTTGACCTGTTGACTTCGCGCGCGTGTGTATGGCTGAGATGCAGTCATTAAACCCTAATCACCATTATTTATTTAATTAAATGAGATTAATTCAGTTTGAATATGGGCCATCAGATGGCGCGCGCAGTCAACCATTTCAAATCCAGAGTGAATCCTGGCCTTCCATCCTGCATACTTCAGTCTTTTTTTATTTTTATTTCATTTTCTTTCATTTAACTTTCATAATTTATTTAAAATAGTAAAAATTGTTTAAAAATTATGAAACTTTTTGTCAAGAGTTTCATTAATTTTTAAGACACAAAAATATTTTTATTTTCATTTTTTGCATTAAAAAAGTATTTTTTAAATATTTAAAAGTTTATTTTTAATTGATTAATGAGAATTAATTTATTAAAAATACTTTTAGGTATTTAAAAATCACCAAAAAATTCATGAAATGTTCTAAGATATTTAGAAACATTGTCCAACCTTCAAACCAAATTTATTTTTTGATCTTGATGCATTTTGAGAATTTTTCATTGAATTAAAATCATTTTTATGCATTAATTTGATCCAAAGTTCCAAAAATCATTTCTGCCTATCCATGAAGAGTTGGACATTGATTCTTTTTGCATTGCATTGTGTTTAGCATGTAGTTTGTGAGATTAAATGGCCATGATTTGATCTTTCATTTTCCTTTTGTTTGATAATTTTCTTGTTTAGGAACCCTAAAACCCTAGAAATCTTAAGAAAACCATAACTTGAACTTGGTTAGGAGTTGAAGCTTCTCCTTTGGGCAGTGAGTTAGTATAGGATTAGGGGTCCTTTGAGTGGAATTTTCAATTTTTTATCTTAGGGTTTGCTTCTGATTTTGATTTTTGTTTGTTGCATTGATCACAAACCCTAATTTGGGCTTCCATATGTATCCATCTTGCATTCTCTTGCATAACATGACTTGCCATGACATTCCAAGCATCCATTTGATTCATTTGACATCATAAGACATATTGAAAGCATGCTTGATCATTGCATCATGTATTTGCCATGTTGTATGCCATGTGCACTTCATAACTTTTCATGTATGTCCATGCTTCTTAACTTGCTTCATTTGCATTCATGAACTTGTATGATCATCTCCATGTGCTGCCTCATGTTTGTAGCATCTCATAGCATCATTAGCATCATGTAAATGCTTCTGGTTTTGTTTCTCATCATGTCATCTCATCCCATTTTGCATTGCATTGCATTTCTTTTCTAATCTTTCAGGTGGTAAGTGATTTTGAGAAGTGAATTTGCCTTCACTTCTCACAACTTTTCTTTTCATCTCTCTTGCACCCATGCTGCATTTTTATATGTGTTTGGGTTTGAGCTTGCTCATTCTTCTTCTTCCTACTTTCTTTCTTCAAGTGACTTGACTTCTTGAATGAAGCAAGTTACTTTGCTTCTCTTGATCCTTTCATCTGCTTCCTGGTGTTTCCATTGAAGATTCCTCTTGAAAACCTCACAAACCTTAGGAACAACCAAGCATGACAATGATTAGGGTTTTGATTAGTCTCCCCTCTTAGTTTTACCTTTGTGTCTCTCTTGAGTCTTCTCTTCCCATCTCATAATCAAGGACTAAACCCTAAAGGCTTTAAGGCTTTGTGATTAAGCTTATGCCTGCATCCTTCTATTAGGATGGAGTGTATAACTTTAATCCTAAGTGTTAAACCCTTAATGTGTTTAAATCTATTAATCAATCCACTTAATAATCATCAAGACATCACACTTGTAACTTGGGCCTTGCATTAGGGTTCTATTTCTTCCTTAATTGGTTAAGAAGGACTAAACCTAGTGTTAATGGACAAGTCCCCCTCAAGTTGTCTTACAAACCATAAAAATCACTTCATCATCATATCACTAAATAAAATCCACTTAATCAAAGGCTTGTTTTGTCATGAGTTTAATCCCTAATCATGGATTAAGTTGAGGAGCTTTCCTCAGCTTAAACATTCTCATCTATTATCCTTCTATTGGGATGGTGTAATGAGTCTGTTTAATCCCTGATTATGGCTTAACCTCATTACTCAACACTAAACAAAAACACCAAAAACATCTAAATAATCACAAGTAGGTTAATGATCTTAATACTACACCAGGGTGATTAAGTGTGAGAAGCTGACTTCACACTTAAGGTATTCTCATTACCCCTAATCAGAGGGAAGATGTGATGAGTTTACTAAATCCATTGGTTTAGGCTTAAGCTCATTAACTTATGACAAATTCTCAAAAGCAATAAAAGACTGAAAACTCAAAAACAAAGCAATAATCGTCTCCTCCGGGATTCTTTTCTCATCTCATTCACTCACAACCGAGAACTTGCTTCTTCCGTCTAATGCAAGACAGTTTGCATCTGTGCCAGACAGATCATACACTTGAGCATAGGCAAGTAAGCAGTTCACAAGTCAATTTATCTTTCAGTCTCTTTGGGTCGAACTACGGTGTTCTGACTTCCTCATTGCACGAGAGGATACGTAGGCATAACTTAACGGTTATCGAACAAAAGTCTCTGTATATTCCCCCTCTTTCTAGCTTTATTCTTTAAGCCTCATTATCATGAGCATCTCATTCCTGGTCTCACACTGACACTGTATATATCACACTTCACATTCTTTGCACTGACACCTGTACATCCTTTTTCCAGCTCTTTTTTACACAAATTGCACTGACACTACCCCTTTAAAACACAAATCTTTTAAGCGTGGATCCCGTCGAGTACGACGGACAATCTGGGTGCTAATACCTTCCCAGGTTGTAACCAACACCCTTTCTCAGTCTCTCTGGTTCGCAACCGTCTTATCCATCTCTTTCTAGGCCTATGCAGCATTGCCTTTCCTCCGGGATAAAAATGCCTAGCTGGCGACTCTTTTCTTCTCCAGTGAGTTCACTGCTGTGTGTTCTCATTGCTCCTCTCGCCGACCGTTCGCGTCTGTACCTTTATCTGGGCCTATTCCCATCTATCGGGAGCGACACCCCCCACTAACAAAGTTGGGCTTCTTAGCAGCCTCTGTTTGATCTTCTTGAGTTGATTTGTAACCCAACCCAAATCTATCTTCTTTCTTCTCCACAGGCAACAATTTTCCCCAGCCTTGAGCGTTTCCTTCTTCCACCACCTTCCGGGCCTGCTGGTAGGATGTCATGGAAGTCCCAAGTACAGCGGAGGTTTCATTAACATTCAGGGCCTCAAACCCTTGACTCATCGTCTCGTGGATCTCCCCATCCATCTCAATATATTTGTATGTAGCCAGATGGCTAACAAAAATATCTTCCTCTCCACAAATAGTAACGACCTGGCCCTCCCACTCGAATTTTAACTTCTGGTGAAGGGTAGACGTAACTGCGCCAGCGGCATGAATCCATGGTCTACCCAACAAATAGCTGTAGGCAGGTTGAATGTCCATCACGTAGAAGGTTGTTTTGAAAGTTTGCGGGCCAATCGTTATAGGCAACTCAATTTCTCCCAGAACTGATCTCTTAGAGCCGTCAAAAGCTCTCACTACCAAGTTACTGGGTCGTAATGCCAATCCTTCATATTCCAGCTTCACAAGGGCTTTTTTAGGCAAGACATTGAGGGATGATCCTGTGTCTACCAGTACATGTGAAAGAACTGCACCCTTACACTCCATGGTAATGTGCAAAGCCTTGTTATGATTGCGGCCTTCCGAAGTCAAATCAGTGTTGGTGAATCCTAGTCCATTACTAGCATTAACATTTCCAACCACGGCCTCCAACTGATTGATGGTGATCTCTTCCGGCATATAAGCTGCGTGCAAGACTTTGAGTAGTGCGTTCCGATGAGCCTCGGAGCACATAAGCAATGATAGAATGGAGATCTTGGAAGGCGTCTGGTGAAGCTGGTCCACTATCTTGTAATCACTTTTCTTGATGATTCTCATGAATTCATCAACCTCTTGATCAAAAGGGGTTTTCAAAGCTTCTTTAGCAATTTGCTCTTCTTGCACCATGCTCTTCCCTTTTGCCTTGGCAGCAGCTTCTGCTTTAGCAGTGGGTTTTTGAATTTGCGGGGCAAAGAGACGTCCGCTTCGAGTGAAGTCTCCGCCTCCCCCCACATTGTCTATTTGTGGTGAAGAAGTTGATGATTCGAAAGTGATTTTCTGTCCTTCGCAGTATAAATCAGAGCCGTAATGCCAAGGGATGGCATTACTGCTTTCATAAGGTACTGGCCCAGGCACTGTGATAGTGACTGGACTGATGGCAGCTGCGGAAGGAACCATGATAGTCTGTGGATCATAATATATTGTGACTGGTGCTCTGGTAGGAGTGGCATTTTGTGAGTTGTAGGCAGAATCATTGGCAGGATCATAATAAATTGTCACTGTTGAGACACTTGCATTGTTTGCTGCTGATGTTGTAGGAGACATTGTTGGAAGGATGGATGTTGTTGTTGTAGGAGACTCTGAATGAAGGGGTGCTGAAGTTGTAGAAGGGATGTTTGCTGATATTTGGTCCGTTGAAGTAACAGATGAAGCATTTGTTGATGAGATTGAAGAGTTGTTTGGAACAATGGTTGTTGCAGTTGTAGACGATTCCGGGACTGTGGTTAAAGAGATTGCTGGATTGGTAGGTATTGATGTTGTGATTTGAAGCAGACCACTCTGGATGAGGCCATCTATGCCATCCCTCAAGTTATCACAACCATTCACTGAAATGTTGCAATAAGCACACCCTAGCTCGCATCCCGGGAACATTTGACATTCAAGGAGTTGAGCTTTAATCTCCACCAAAGGTGTCCGAATCTGACCCACACTGGTTATCAAGTAAGACGGCTTGTCTTCTTCAATAGCATTGATTCTGGGACCACCATGGTGTGGCATAGGGTTCTTGTTGACATTTGGTGGTGGTGCAAAGTTCAGAGCTTTGGAATCTACCAAGTCCTGTACTTTCATGTGCAAGGCTCTGCACTTCTCCGTTCTATGGCCAGGTGCATTCGAGTGAAAAGCACATCTGGCGCTGGCGTCATAATTTCTGGGCAGGCTGGTAGGATCCGGAGGTGCCAACGTCCTTAGCTCAACCAGGTTGAGTTTCAAGAGTTGTGGCAGTAATGTGGCATAAGGCATAGGGATCGGATCGATCACCCTATTGGCCTGAGAAAGTCTCTGTTGAAATGGTCTTTGCTGATTGCTGTTGTTGGTGTTGTTGTTATTATAATTTCTCTGAGGAGGATAAGGAGTTTGTTGCTGGTAATTTTGTTGTTGTGGTTGATAAGCTGGTTGAGGATGAATTGGAGCGGGAATGGTGACTGCTGCCACAGACCTATGAACATATTGGGGTCTGCCCCTGCTGGTATGGATAGCATTGGTCTCACCAGTTCTTCTTGGGCCTACAAAAGGCTTTCTTGCGTTTTTGGATGAGCTGGCACCGTTGTCAGAAATCTTACCCATCTTTAATAGGCTTTCGATCCTTTCCCCGGCTATGACTACATCAGCAAAACTAGTGGAAGAGAAGGCATCCAACCTGTCAATGTATGTTCCTTGGAGGGTGTTCATAAACATATCAGCCATCTCCCTCTCTGACATGGGTGGCTGGACAGCAGCAGCAAGCTGTCTCCACCTTTGAGCGTACTCCCGGAAGCTTTCCCTGGATGACTGTGACATCCCCATCAGGAGGGTCCTGTTGGGAGCCATATCCAAGTTGTACTGATACTGTCTGATAAAGGCCTCTGCCAGGTCCTTCCAGCATCTAATGGTTGCCCTGGTCAGATGAGAGTACCATTCCCTCGAAGCTCCTGTTAAGCTATCCTCAAAATAAAACATCCATAGCTTTTCGTCCATGGTATATGCCTTCAGCCTCCCCAGAAAGGATTGTAAATGGGTCCGGGGACAGGAAGTTCCGTTATACTTCTCAAAGCATGGTGGTTTAAATTTGTGGGGAATCCTGACCCCGTCCACTAGGCCCATGTCCATAACATCAAAGCCCAAAGAATTCTGGGACTCCAGTGATCTCAGTTTCTCAGCAATCTCTTCCAGCCTTCTGTCATAGGCTTCATCCCCAGCTCCCATCACTGTGAACTGATCTTCCTGGGGGTCTTCCTGTAGTACCCTACCTGCTGTGGCAGTCCCTTGCACATTAGCAGGGATGTTGATCTCTGGATGCAGGTGGGGTCCAAAGACTGGGGGATTGACATGAGGTTGGACTCTCTCATTGTTGCTTGTCCCAGCAGTCCCTGGATGATGGTCTTCCTAATTCCTACCCTCTACCAGTTCTCTTAACCTCTCTTGGCTTTGAGCCATATTATTCATCACCTCCATAAACTGTGTCATCTGATTCCTCATCTCTAACCTTTCATTGGCCATTTGAGTCCTGACCTCTGTAAGGTCCTGCTGTACTTGGTCCATTTGTATGCCCGGAAGATTGTTGCGGGTGGGATATCTGTGTGGACGGTTGAGTGGAAACCCTCGACGTCGAGCAATAGTTCCTGAGATCACAACAGAGTTAGAAACAATAAAACAAAAAAACCTACAAAACAAAACAAAAGGTTAGCATGCAATGCAGTATGCTTATTTGTTTCCAAGGTATCCGGCTTGGCACTTGGTTTTGACCTTTCCAGACCCTTGAGGGAGATGCTTGTGATGTTGCTTTGAAAGAACTCAGATAAAACAAACCAACACATATATTACAAAAAGTAAATGATACATAGTTTGTTTCTTTTTACAATACATGCCCTCTGAGGGGTCAAAAATACAACATAAAGAAAAATACATGAAATGAAAGCAACAACAAGCAAAAGTCAAACACCAAGACCAAACTCATCCTCCTGAACTTCCTTTAGAAGTGCTTCAGTCACAGGATCAGCTGGACGCTCTGTGAGGTTCCTGATGAGAAGATTCCTTGTAGTAACAGCTGCAGTTAGCCTCTTGTGTTGACTCTGGTCTTTAGACCTCTTCACACCAGCTCTAATCTTCAATTCTGAGATCTCCCTCTGGGCTGCTGCCAGGGCTTCCTGTTGCTCTTTTGCACTAGCTTCCAGCTGCTCAATCTTGTCCTGAGTCCTCTTATCCTCCTGTGTGCGAGCTTCGGTGATCCTGACCCACCTAGCTTGACTCTCCTTTAGATACAAATCAGTCCTGGCCTTCTGGAACTGAGCTTCCTTGCAGGCATTCTTCAAGATCTGCTCTCCAGCCCTAGACTTCTTAATGTAATCCTCTGACTTCTCAATTCTAGCCAAATGCTCCACCTTCAGCTTTTCTAACCTCTCAATATCCAACCTACCATCACTCCTCTCCCAGAGGGTCTTCTGTAGAGCTTGAGTCAGCTTCTCATTTCTCTCTTTCAATTTCTCAAACTCCTCTAAGCTGACAGTTGCTGGAGGTGTTGTTGTGGAAGGTCCAAGCACATCTTCAACAGTGAAGGGCATCCCAGTAATTTGAGCTCTGGCATGAGACCACTCATAGTACTGGGCTGAGGCCACATTATTGCATCTCCCAAGAATGGTTACCCCCTTAGTCTGCACATTGTCCCAAGCCCAGGATGCCTGCCTGACAACAGCCAGATTAGGCTTGATTTCACAATAAAGGGTCTCAGTCAGATCCTGTACCCTGGGAGGGTGGACTAATGCATAGCCCAGTTGTCTTTTGAATAGCAGAGGGTTGTAGTTGATGCAACCCTTCACTCCAATCAGAGGTACATTGGGAAATTTCCCACAACTTGTAATGATGTCCTATCCCTTGGTGCTCTGAGTACACCACCTGATATCATCTGATGTTAGAGCAACAAGCCTCCTAGCCCAGTTCTTCTGCTGGTGAGGGTTCAAGAATGCATCAGTCTTTGGCAAATGCTTGAGCAGCCAAGTATGGAACAAAGGAGCACAGCATCTTACTAATCTTCCCCTTTGCTTTTTATTCCTTTGATGAACAGAGTAGTAAAGATCTCCCAGTAAGGTGGGCACTGGGTTTCTCAGGATGAAAAGATGGACTGCATTCTTGCTAACAAACTTAGGCTCATCTGCAAAAAGTATGACCCCATATATGCTAAGGGCCAACAAAGCACAGACTGCCTTCCACTCCCCCAAAGAGGCCTTCAAAATAGCCTGAGAAGTCAAGAAATCCAGATGAAAACCAGAGACTCCAGCTTTAGCTGTCAAATTCTGCCCAATCAGAACTGGTTCCGGATATAATGCTTTTGCTATCTCCTCATTGCTAGGGAAAACCATCTCAGGGTTGAAGGGGATTCCACCCCTGATAGGTACACCAATCAGTGATGAATACTCTTCCAACAAGGGTCCCAACTGAAAATTCTGGAAGGTGAAGCACCTCAGAGGGGGATCATAGAACTGCAGGCAAGTATGAATCAGGCTCCTCTGTGAAGGGTCCAAATCCATAACCACATCAAGAATTCCCCCATAATGTTCTCTAAAAAGTGGTATATGGTCTGGAGTAATCAAGGTCTGAATCTTCCTGATGCTGGCCAACTCAGGCTCAAAGAAATGATAGGAGATGTTGCTTTTCTTTGGTGCCATGTTGCTGAAGAAGAGCTGGGTCAGATGCTGAGAATAACACCGAAGATAAGCCTCTGACAGGCTGAGACTGGTAATGCAGGTGACTGAAGCAGGGTAGCTGACAGCTGAAGCAAGATACTGATGAAGATAGGTCTAAGCTGAAGAAGGGGTCAAAACCAAGCCAAAATGTAGGATGGATACCCTGAAAAATAAATAAACACATGTTAAAATGATGCAATGAGGATGTATGCAAATGATATGCAAGGGTTTGTGACTGAGCTGGATCTGATTAACTGCTCTGATATGAGTCCATATATGTTCAAGAAATCCAGATGGGGGTTCATAAGTCCAGTAACCAAGGTGGGGGACTCAAATAAAGAGTCACATGTCCTGGGTTAAAAAATCACAAGAACTGTTCCAAAGTGGAGTATTCTTAATCAAAACAAAGTAACAGGGTATGCTGAGGTCAAGGGTACCTGCAAACCTGTAAACATCCCAACCCCCTCACAGGTAGTGTTCTAAAACAAGGATCCTCAGACTTGGATCAGTTATGAGAAGTGTAAACACTTCTAACCCGGAGGTACAGTGTTTACAATAACCATAAAAGATCCTCCTCTAATTCACCTCAGTTTCTGAAGGTCAATACTAAAGGTCATCCAGACTTAGCAGGCTTCCCAGATAGCCCTAGTACTACAGGAAATCTGCAGCACAGAGTTCTCAAGAAGAAACCCATATCTGAACCGTGTTTCATATTCCCGCACCAGACCGAAATGGAATGGGAAAGAACATGAACCACTCTAGCCTAGGTGTCACTCAGGTCCCAGGTATAGGACCTTAACTCTCAGTAAAACACCCACCCACCAAAGCAACAAAACAGATCCAGACAGCACAGTATGACAGTATGATATATATGCATAAAGCTATAAAGAAAGCAATAAACAAAATTGTACATAAGGCAGTAAATAAAACAAATATACAAACACAGGTAGCACATAACACCCCAGTAAACACAAATCAAACAAACGCTAGGAGGAACCCACAAAAAGAACCAGAAGCCCTGGTTGCAGTATAAGGGTCCCCAGCAGAGTCGCCAAGCTGTCGCTCCCACCAAAATGACACCGGGTCAAATGGGGTACAGACGCGAACGATCGACGAAAAGAGAATGAGAACACACAGGAGTGAACTCAGAAAGACAAGAGTCGCCAGCTAGGCATTTTTATCCCGGAGGAAAGGTAATGCTGCATAGACCTAGAAAAGATATGGACAAGACGGTTGCGAACCAGAGAGACTGAGAAAGGGGGTTAGTTACAACCTGGGAAGGTATTAGCACCCAGATTGTCCGTCGTACTCGACGGGATCCACGCTTAAAAGATTTGTGTTTTAAAGGGGTAGTGTCAGTGCAATCTGTGTATAAAATAGCTGGAAAAAGATGTACAGGTGTCAGTGTAAAAGAATGTGAAGTGTGATATATACAGTATCAGTGTAAGAACAGGAGTAAAATGCTCAAGACTATGAGGCTTAAAGAATAAGGCTGGAAAGAGGGGGAATATACAGAGACTTTTGTTCGATAACAGTTAAGTTATGCCTACGTATCCTCTCGTGCAATGAGGAAGTCAGAACACCGTAGTTCGACCCAAAGAGACTGAAAGGTGAATTGACTTGTGAACCGCTTACTTGTCTATGCTCAAGTGTATGACCTGTCTGGCTCAGGTGCAAACTGTCTTGCATTAGACGGAAGAAGCAAGTTCTCGTTTGTGAGTGAATGAGATGAGGAAAGAATCCCGAAGGAGACTATTATTGTTTGTTTCTGAGTTTTCAGTCTTTTATTGCTTTTGAAAGTTTGTCATAAATTAATGAGCTTAAGCCTAAACCAATGGGTTAGTAAACTCATCACATCCTCCCTCTGTTTAGGGGTAATGAGATTACCTTAAGTGTGAAGTCAGATTCTCACACTTAATCACCTTTGGTGTAGGATTAAGATCATTAACCTACTTGTGATTATTTAGATGTTTTTTGTGGTTTTCGTTTAGTGTTGAGTAATGAGATTAAGCCATAATCAGGGATTAAACAGACTCATTACACCATCCTAATAGAAGTATAATAGATGAGAATGTTTAAGCTGAGGAAAGCTCCTCAACTTAATCCATGATTAGGGATTAAACTCATGACAAAACAAGCCTTTGATTAAGTGAATTTTATTTAATGGTATGATGATGAAGTGATTTTTAGGGTTTGTAAGACAACTTGAGGGGGACTTGTCCATTAACACTAGGGTTAGTCCTTCTTAACCAGTTAAGGAAGAATTAGAACCCTAATGTAAGGCCCAAGTTACAAGTGTGATGTCTTGATGATTATTAAGTGAATTGATTAAGAGATTTAAACACATTAAGGGTTTAACACTTAGGATTAAAGTTATACACTCCATCCTAATAGAAGGATGCAGGCATAAGCTTAATCACTAAGCCTTAAAGCCTTTAGGGTTTAGTCCCTGATTATGAGGTGAGAAGAGAAGACTCAATGAGACACAAAGGTAAAACTAAGTGGGGGACTAATCAAAACCCTAATCATTGTCATGCTTGGTTGTTCCTAAGGTTTGTGAGGTTTACAAGAGAAGTCTTCAATGGAACCACCAGGAAGCAGATGAAAGGATCAGGAGAAGCAAAGTAACTTGCTTCATTGAAGAAGACAAGTCACTTGAGGAAAGAGAGTAAGAAGAAGAAGAATGAGCAAGCTCAAACTCAAACTCATAACAAAATGCAGCAAGGATGCATGAAAGAGATGAAAAGAGATTGTGAGAAGTGAAGGCAAATTCACTTCTCAAAGTTGCTTACCACCTGAAAAGTTAGTGAAGTAAATGCAATGCAATGAAAAATGAAATGAAATGACATGATGCAAAACAAAACCAGAAGCATATATGAGATGATAATGATGCTATGGGATGATGCAAACATGAAACAACACATGGGGATGATCATACAAGCTCATGGATGCAGATGAAGCAAGTTTGGAACCATGAACATACATGAAGAGTTATGAAATGAAAATGGCATACAACATGACAAATGCAAGATGCAATGATCAAACATGCTTTCAATATGTCTTAAGATGTCAAATGAATCAAATGGAGGTACAAAATGCTATGGAAAATCATGTTATGCAAGCAAATGCAAGATGGATGCATATGGAAGCCCAAATTAGGGTTTATGATCAAAGCATCAAACAAAAACCAAAAACAGAGGCAAACATCAATATAAAAAATTGAAAATGCACTCAATGGATCCCTAATCCTATACTAACTCACTGCCCAAAGGAGAAGTTCCAACTCTTAGCCTAATTCAAGTTATGATTTTCCTAAGTTTTCTAGGGTTTTAGGGTTCCTTAACAAGAAAAATGTCAAACAAATGGAAAATGAAAGATCAAATCATGCCAATTTAATCTCACATTCTACATGCTAAACACAATGCAATGCAAAAAGAATCAAGGTCCAACTCTCAATGGTTAGGCAGAAATGATTTTTGGAAGTTTGGATCAAAATAATGCATTAAAATGATTTTAATTCCATGAAAAATTCTCAAAATGCATCAAGATCAAAAAAGAAATTTGGTTTGAGGGTTGGACAATGTTTCTAAATGTTTCTAAAGGTTTCATGAATTTTTTGGTGATTTTTAAATACCTAAAAGCATTTTTAATTAATTAATTCTCATTAATTAATTAAAAATAAACTTTTAAATATTTAAAAATACTTTTTAAATGCGAAAAATAAAAATAAAAATATTTTTGTGTTCTAAAAAATAATGAAAACCTTGACAAAAATTTTCATAATTTTTAAACATTTTTTGCTATTTTAAATAAATTGGATAAATCAAATGAAATTTAATAAAAAGAAATGAGATTAAATGGAAAGTCAGCGCATCCAATGGCCTGTATTCAAACTGGAGAAGGAGGGAAAGACTTCGCGCGCTATCCTACGGCTGGCATTCAAACTGGCACAAATGAATTAATTAACTTAATTAATTAAGATTAGGGTTAAGTGGATGATCTGAGCCATTGAGCACGCACGGGAGTGGACTAAGTCAACTCATCCAACGCCCAAGATTCAAACTTCATTAATGACAGGGATTAAACCCTAATTATTTTCAGGTGGCCGGAGAAGACCTCCGGTCGTCTTCTCCGGTGGGAACCCCACCTGAAAATCCCTAAAATCCTCAAAACCTTACTAAAATGAAATCTAAAAGAACAGAAATCATTCCCACATCCCCCTGAATCAAAACCCTAACACAAAACTCATTTATTCTTCCTCAATCAAATGAATCGAAACAAAACATTTTCTAGGGTAAAAATTTCAGACAAAGATTAAACTCTCATTTCTTCACCATTTTCGAAACCAAGAACATCAGAGTGATCAGTGAATCATGAAGAACAACTTAGGAACTTAAAAATCCATTCCTGGAAAAAATGTTCATGAAGCTACCTGAGTTTGAAGCTTTTCAGTTTGCCACTTTCTGACCCCTTCTCTTTGTGCAATCCACCCCTCTTAGGCCCCTGATGAACTCTTGATGCTTGGAAAGAGTTTGTGATGGCTGGTTTGGAAGTTTGAACAAGTTCTGTTCAAGCTCAGGTGAGAATCATATTTCTGTTTCTTTGGGTTTCAGGCTGCTTTGAAGGATGCTTTTGGTTCAGTGAAGCATGGTGAGAAGGTTTGTGGAGTTTGTTTGAATGTTTGTGGTTTTTTTGCTGAGTTTCGAAAGCTTTTGCTTTTGAGAGTGAAAATGAGAATATGGTGCTATGGCTGGTTTCAGGCTGGCCTCCTGTGTGGTTTGGCTTGCAATTGATTTGTATAAACAATGCTCATTGGTCAGAAGATGTGACATGTCCTTTTGTGATAGGTATGGTTGCTTTTGCAAATTGTCAACTTTTGTGTAAGAGAAGCATGGGTCATGTTCTATCCAAGTACAAGGGAGGTGTGCTGCGCAGCATGGTGAGGGAAAAGGCTAGGGTTGATCAGCAAAGTAGCTAGCAAGTGGATGGAATGCTATCATGAGTTTTTGCAACTTGGCTTGCTTTTGGTTTTCATGAAAGAAGCTTGCTCCATAGGCCATAAATCATGTGATCCCTTGGCCCATTCTGATTTTTAGGACTTGTGTGATGTTTGTGTAAAGGTTTGACATCAATTAGAAGTCACAAATTGCCTTGGTACAAGATTTTGCAAGTTTCCCATTTGGTGCATAACTTGAATTTTAGTGATTTTTGCCAACTTTGATGAGCCATAACTTTTGATCCAAAATGAATTAGGTCATGTTCTTGTACTTTTTGAAAAGGGAAAGATCTATTCTACAACTTTCATGACCAAAGTTTTTCCATTTGAAGCTTTCTTGAATCAAAAAGTAAGGGTTGAAAAAGTTGCATAAAATGACATTTTCATTAAAAGTCAAACTTGCCCAAAAAGTCAACTTTGCAAAAGACTTGAAATTCTTGAATTTTGTGAACTTCCAACCTATTCTATGATCAAATAAAGATCATACACAATCAAAATGATGAAGAATGCCCTTTGGTTGGGTCATTGGGGGTCTCAGATGCCCTGATTTTGCACTGACTTGCCCAGAAAGTCAACCTTTGATCAGATGACTTCCCCATGTAATTTCTTCATGAAAATTGATATGCATACTCCCTATACCATATAGAGACCAATAGAAACAAGAATGACCAAAAAATTTGGAGTTATGGCCTCTGAAACCAAAACCCTAATTTTAGGTCATCTGTGCAGTCAAGCCTGGCTCTGCTTCCATACCATTTTCAGTTCTTGTGATTCTTTGGCATTCTTGACTTTGAGAGGATATAATATGATATTAGAACATACATGGACCCCTTTTAAGTGATTGATGGCCTTTGGAGTGGCTCAAGAAGCTCTTGGATTGCTTAGATCACAAACCCTAGATGCAGATGACTTTGAATCTATGCAGTGAATCAAAAATGTGATAGAGATGCTATGACTGAGTTTATGCATATGAAATGATCACAAGCCATGGTGTTAATGGGTGAGGGAAAATTTGGGGTGTTTACATATATGACTATAGCAGATAGACATGGGTAAAGTTCCTAAGACACAAGGACGAGTAAATCTTTGTATTCTCTACCTTCTGCAACCAAGTTCAAAATGAAAAAGAGTTTAGAATTGTAAAAGTCAAAAGTGATCATGGTGGGGAATTTGAAAAAAAAAACTTGAATATTTTTTTAATGAAAATGGTATCTCTCATGATTTCTCTTGTCCTAGAACTCCACAACAAAATGGAGTTGTAGAACGAAAGAACAAAACTTTATAAGAAATGGCCAGAACCATGATCAATGAGACTAACATGGCTAAACACTTTTGGGCAGAAGCAGTTAATACAATGTGTTATATTCATAATAGAATCTCTATAAGACCTATTCTGGAAAAGACTCCATATGAACTGTGGAAGGACAGAAATTCCAACATTTCTTATTTCCATCCATTTGCATGTACTTGCTTTATTTTGAATACTAATGATCCTCTGAACTAGTTTGATTCTAAGGCACAAAAATGTTTCATGTTAGGATACTCTGAATGTTCGAAAGGATACAGAGTATATAACACATAAACACGAATTGTAGTAGAATATATTTGTGTCAGATTTGATGATAAACTTGGTCTTCAAAAGCCAAGGCATAGTGAATCTCTTGCAGAAATAGAAGTTCAAATTACAGGTTCTAAAATCAGACCATCAGAAGAACAACCAAATATAGATAAATACAACACAAATATCACAACAACTTCTGAAGAACCCATCTTGAAAAGACAATCTAGAAGTATATTAGAACATTCTGAAGATAAAATTTTGGGAAAGAAAGATGACCCAATCAGAATAAGATCTTCATTCAAAAACTCTGAAGAATCTCTCATGGGATTAGTGTCTCTGATTGAACCCATTTCCATTGGCGAAACACTCTCAGACAATGATTGGATACTTGCAATGCAGGAAGAATTAAATCAATTCACCAGAAATGACGTATGGCATTTAGTTCCTAAACCCAAAGGCTTAAACATCATTAGAGCCAAATGGGTCTTCATAAAAAGGCTGAACGAACAAGGATAAGTTGTCAGAAACAAAGCACGACTGGTTGCACAAGGTTATAGTCAGCAAGAAGGGATAAACTATACAGAAACCTTTACACCAGTCGCAAGGTTAAAATCTATCAAACTCTTAATTTCATTTACTGTAAATAATGACATCACTCTTTATCATATGGATGTCAAAGGTGCTTTTTTAAAATGGTTACATTGATGAAGAAGTTTATGTGCATCAAACCCCTGGTTTTGAAAACTCAAAACATCCAGAATATGTTTATAAACTTAAGAAATCCTTATATGGTTTGAAACAAGCTCCCAGAGCTTGGTATGTAAGACTAAGTAACTTCCCCTTAGAAAATGATTTTACTAGATGGAAAGTGGACATAACTCTTTTTTGTAAAACATTTAAAAACAATATTATGATTTGTCAAATATACATAGATGATATAATTTTTGGATCTACTAAAATCTCTCTTGGCAAAGAATTTGCTAAGACTATGCAGGAAGAATTTGAAATGAGCTTAATGAGAAAACTCAAGTTCTTTCTGGGAATCTAAATCAATCAAACACCAGAAGGGACCTACATACATCAAAGCAAGTATGTTAAAGTACTTATGAAGAAATTTGATATGTTAGAAAGTAAGCCTTCCAAAACTCCTATGCACCCCACATGCATTCTGGAAAAGGAAAAGGTAAGTAAAAAAGTAGATCAAAAGCTCTATAGAGGTATGATTGGATCTCTCCTATACTTAACTACTTCAAGACCAGATATTCTATATAGTGTTTTCCTCTATGCCAGATTCTAGAGAATCTCACTTAACAAGAGTTAATCAAATTTTCAAGTATCTGAAAGGTACTACTAATCTTGGTCTTTGCTATAGAAAATCCAAAGAATACAAACTAGTAGGGTACTGCGATGTTGACTTTGCTGGAGACAGAATAGAAAGAAAAAGTACTTCTGGAAGTTGCCAGTTTCTGGGATACAATTTAATATCTTGGTCCAACAAAAGACAATTTACAATTTCACTCTCAACTACTGAAGCTGAATATATAGTGTCAACTAGATGCAATACTCAGATGCTTTGGATGAAGAATCAGATTGAAGATTTAAACATCTTTGAGAGTAACATCTCTATCCTCTTTGATAATACTTCTGCTATTTGTCTTTCCAAAAATCATATCTTACATTCTAGGGCTAAATATATAGAAATTAAACATCACTTCATTAGGGAATATACTCATAAGGGAATTCTATTTTTAAAATTTATAGACACAAGCCATCAATGGGCTGATATTTTCACAAAACCCCTTGTTGAAGATAGATTTAATTTCATTCTGAAACATCTCAGTATGGAATTATGTCCAGAATGAAAAATGTAGTTTCTATATAATTAACTCTCAGAATTTATTCTATTTATGTGAACATCTGACCAATCATTCTTCAGAAGTGAGAATGAAAGTTGTCTCAGAATCTATCCAGAAAGATCTGAAAGCTTTTGATGAAAACCTTTCAATTCAAGAATAGATCATGCAGTTCATAACATCAACATCTTTCAACCCAATCTCTAGGTCATCCTCTGAAGTTGAACACATGTTCAAACTCTAAGAAACTAAAACATTTGAGTTGACAACTTGAGGCACCAGTCACATCGGTAATTGTTCCAAAAACAATTCACGGTATCTCCCTTGTCAAAAATCATTATAGATCTTAATCATTGTGTTTTCTTTGTTAATTTCTATTTAATTTAGTATTTTATATCCGTTGGCAACTTATATATATATATATATATATATATATATATATATATATATATATATATGTGTGTGTGTGTGTGTGTGTGTGTCACTATTCACTTCATAACACTCTCACGCTTTCACTCGCACTCACCTTGCCTACTTTCTCTACATTTCTTGTTTTCTTCTTTGCGTTCCAAAACCCTAAGTTGTGAA
Organism: Lathyrus aphaca; assembly: GCA_963966055.1. NCBI lineage: Eukaryota > Viridiplantae > Streptophyta > Magnoliopsida > Fabales > Fabaceae > Lathyrus > Lathyrus aphaca. Next base: position 389,071,905 of record OZ014522.1, on the reverse strand, counting down.
CAATGGATTCCTCTTCTCACCAAGTTCAAGATTCTACAAATCAAACCAATGAAGAAAGTTATGTTGTGCCCATAATAACCCTTTTCACTCCCACTGACACTCTGGAAGTTTTATGCGAACTTATTGTGGATTTTCAAAGTATGAAGGAAAATGGATATGATCTTACTCTGAAAGTTAAATTTCAAGGATGGGCCAAGTATTTTGATCGTCTAATGGATCCAATCTTCCCAAAACTGGTTAAAGAACTCTGGATTTTTGCAACTGCCTCAAACAATCAGGTTACATCTTATGTTATGGGGAAGAAGATCATCATTGTTGAAGACCTCATTGGAAAACTTATTGATTCTGATGGTAACGACATTAGGTGCAGTGACATGGAGAAAAGTTCTAACCTAACAACCATTTCCAAGGAAATCTTCTCTTCTAGACAGCATTCCAACAAAATTAAAGATCTGAAAGACCGTCAAAGAATTTGGGCCAAGATCATTTTGGGTTGCATCAGTCACAGGAAACCTACAAACTCTCCAGATTATATCAACATTGATCAGCAATACTTCCTCTACTTCATTTCAACCAACAAGAAAGTCAATCTTGCTCACAGCCTATTCAAACATCTGAAGAACAGTGTCAAGGAAACCAGAGAATATGAAAAGACCAAGAGATATTGGATACCTCTGGGAAGACTAATTTCAGATATTCTAACATAAAACAGACTGATAAAACATCTGAATGAGGCCCGGGAGGTTTGTGACCTGGAAACAATTGTTGGAAAGCCTCTCAATGGCAAGAACCTCAAGAAAATTAGAATCATTGAAATCATCAAGAAGGACCCCATTATACATACAAAGGAAGTTATTACTACTAGAAAGATCCCACTTAAATACTTTCCCCTCTTCTCAGTAGACACTCATCCAAAAATCATCCTCAGATATCTAGATGCGTGTAAACATGATGGTACTACTCCACATCTTAACCTAGAAGATCTCAGAAGACCATCCCCAGAAGTTGCTATGAAAAATACAAAGAAAGGGAAAGCTTCTGAAGGAACTTCTCAAAAGACACCAAAAGCTATTAAGAAGAAAGGTAACCCTTCTTTTGTTTCTGTCATTGAGTCAATAACAGTAACAACATCTAAAACCTCATCTTCTCCTAAACCTTGTGATCACCACTCTCCTCAAACTCTTGATGATTTTGACATACCTATTGACACCAATCCTCCGATCAACCCAAACCCCACTACCTTTGTTGAAACATAACCAGAACTTGCTCAAGTTCTTTTTGATATTGATTCGTTCTAACCCTTCTTTGAAACCTCTCAACCAGATAACCTTAATCCACACTCTGAACAAACATCTAATACCACACTAGCTATCCCTAGTATAAACTGCCCTCTCAACAACTCTCAACCACCACCGGTATTCAACATCCCAACACCAGAGGATTATCTCTCTTCTTATATCTAAACACTAGAAAACTCTCTCATCCTTATTACAGACACTCCAAATCCAACAAACACCCCATAAGACCCTCTTAGAACCATCATAGATTTAGAAGCTCTGGACAAACTTGTCACATCTTCTCTGAAAATAGCCATTCCAAAACCAAAACCATCCAAATCAGATGTTGGTAAATTAATGCTGGCTTTTGAGGCAGAAATGCAGGAACGGGTGAATTCTATGAAGCATGCTTGCATGGACAATCTGAATCCAGCAACATCTAACTATCTCTGGAATCAGTTCACAAAATGGTTCAACGCTGAATCTCAGAAGATGAAGGATCTCAGTTATGAAATAGCTCAACAGAACATCTGCGATCACTTGAAATTCTTCAAAGAACAAGTCCTAAAGTTTTGGGAAAAGAAATTGCTTCATCTTCTAGACGTCACCCCCTGGACAGGTCATGAGGAATCAACACTTATGGAATCTATCATTGAACATCAGGCCATGATTGTTGCTGAAGACAAAGGGAAATCAGTTGCAACCTCTCTAGAGAAAAACCCTGCAACAAGCTCTGAGCAAATGGTATCTTATGTTGATACAACTTCATCCCATCTTATGCTGAAAACTTTAGAAGTGTTGAAGAAAGAAAATGAAGTTGTTAAGAAAAGGTTGGATAAACAGGATGAAACAAATGCAGAAATAAAGGTTATGATAGGCCAACAACTGGAATCCAACGGTCAGATTAAGAGCCTTCTGGAAGCATTGTTCACAAGACTTCCACCTCCTCCACAACCTTAGTTTATGTTTATGTTGTTTATGTCTTCTTAGAGTTTGTTATGTTGCTTCTGTTGTTTTCCAAATTATCTTCAATGAAATGCTCATGTTCACTTTATATGGTTTCCTTACATGTTTTTTTACCTTTTATAGCTTTTTGATTACTGACAAAAAGGGGGAGAACGTCGAATATTTTGAATCATAACAGTACATTGGGACTAAGTCACAAACATTTTAATATTTTCTTATTCTTAACCCTTGTTTCACTTGTTGAAAAGTAAACAGATAATGTTCAGAACTTCCATCCAACACTCTGATTAAAAAATTTCAAGGAAGTACTTTTTTTAGTATTTAACTCAATGGGAGTTTCTAATACTCTATGTTCTTACTTGCTTCTTCAAAATATATAAGTTTTTGTCATCATCAAAAAGGGGGAGATTGTTAGAACAAGATTTGATTCTACATTCCTTAATAATTTTGATGATAGCAAATACTATATTATTATAAGGAACAAATTTGTTCCATAATTAAATATCTTTATGTACAGGGAAGTTCTAATACAAAAGCAAGAAGTTATGATACTGGATAACATCAACACTTAGAAGAATCTAAATAATTACAAGACAGCAAAGTTGTGATATAGAATATCTGAATAAATATCACGCTCTAAGCATCAAAGGTGCAAGTTTAGAAGACTCTGATCCAGAACTTCAAGGCATGTGTTGATACGTTACGTTTCATTTATTAAGAATCAGAAGTAAACAGCTAGTACCAGACAAGATCTATATTTTTGGAAAGTTCTTTAACATCTTTTATCAACCTCCAAAAATATCATATTGTGTATCCAACGGATCATAATCTCCTCACTTATATAAAGGAGTTTAGGAAATCTTGAATATCTCTCTCTTGCACGTATACAAATCATTGTACTCCTCAAGCCATTTGCATTGTTATAATTTTGTGTAAGATATCATAATAGTGATAAAGCTTTCTAGAAGCATTTTTATACACCTTATCTTATTATTAATCTTGTTTTTCCTTGAGTGACTAAAGTGTTAATAAGTAGACTCAAGAAGATATTTATTGTAGGTCTTTGTGTTGTAAAAGCTTTGAATAGTGGATTAATATCTTGCTTGAGAGAGGCAAAATCACCTTGGTGGGTGGAGTGGAGTAGTTTAAGTTCAAACGAACCAGGATAACCAAATGTGTCCTTTGCTTTTATTTTTGAAAACTCCAATTCAAACCCCATTTCTTGTGTTTTTTCTTTTCTTCAGATAAAGCCAACAATGGTTGAGATCATATCATGACCTTCAACGGTTGGGTTCACTCGCACCAACAACATTAAAAAGCATGTGATGTTTTCCTTTTATAACTAAACATAAAAGAGTTGTTACAGCCTAATTTTGCTACTATGGAATCCGTTACACAAGGAATTAAATAGTACATCCACATATTATCTTTTTCCACAATTCAAAGATAGTGGAGAGGTGGTAGGATAAAACATTATCGTACTGTGTATTATCCTTGCTGTAAACACCCCAAATTTTCCCTCTTACTTTCTCATGTATTGGCTTATGATCACACATATTGAATAGCATCTCATTACATATCACATTGCATAATTATCCTTTAGCAACTCACTGCATAGCTGCATAACTAGGGTTTGTGATCAGGAAAACCTAAGAAGTGATTTGAGTAATCTCAGAGGCCTTGAAGCATGCTAGGAGGGTCCTTGAGTGTTCTATGGTTGTTTTATACCCCCAAGGTTTCTTTGAAGTCAAGAAATCTCGAGGGATTGGAGAGCTATCCAGGCAAGCTTGAAGCTCCTACACAGATGACTTGAAAATTAGGGTTTTGGGTTTGAGAAGTCAGGATTAGGGCATCTGATGCCTCAACCAAGGGTTCTAAAGGTTAATTTCCATCATTTTGAAATCCTATGACCTTTATTTGGTCTTAAGAGAGGTTGGATGATCACAAGATTGAAGAATTTTGAGCCAAGTCAAAAGTTTCCAAAAATGGACATTACTTGAAATTTAAACATTCCATTTTGGGAAAGATTTTCAACCTCCTCTTTCTTGATCAAAAAAGCTTCAAATGAAATTTTTTTAAACATGAAAGTTGTAGATTGGATCTTCCCATTTTCAAAAAGTAAAAGAACTCCTCTTGATTCATCATAGAACTCAAGATATGGCAAGTCAAAGTTGGGAAAAATCTTGTAATTTGCAAGTTCATGTCAAAGAGGGAAATATGCAAAAGTGAATTACAGGCCTCTACATGACTTATAATCCACTCAAATACCTCATGACATGATCAAACAACATCTCAAAGTCAGAATTGAGCCTTGAACCAAAGGATTCCATGACTTGTTTCTCAAGAAATCACAAAGTTTCAAAATTGCAAAAACTATGCAAGCTCTTGATCCAAGCCATACAGCTCACAACATTTGATCCTAGGGTTCTCCTTGAAGCCAGCTGAGGCAGCTCAAGCCCTCAAATCAGCTCTGTCATGGCCCATACCTCAAGTACACAACTTTTAACTTTTTGGCCAATTGAGCCATGCCATTCCCACAGTGGATATCTACTCTTCTGACTCATTCCAATTGTTTATGCATTGCCTAAAGATCATAAAACACAAGACACAAGAGCTCAAAAGACACACACACCCATGTTGCACAAAAAATCCCAAAAACTTCCTCTCTTCGATTCTCCCAATCCCGCCATCAAACTTCAAAAATTCCTTCACCAATCAACCACACATCACCCATAGAACAAATCCCACCCCTCACAATGGCCTGAAACACAACACACAAGAACCTCATTTTCTGCCATATCAGAACTGAACCTCTCAAACTAGCTAGTTTAAACTCCATTCAAGCATTCCATTAGCCTCAGGAGGTTCAAAGGAGTCCATTTGCACAAGAGGGAGGCTCAGAAAGCTCACTTTCGAAGGTCTCCATCTCAGGTATAGCTCAAGAACTTTTTCTCAGAACTTCATTTTCTAGTTACAAAATGAATCTTCATGTTGCACTGATCATCTAGATGTGTTTAGAATTGAAAATGAGCAAGAAATTACCATTTCATGTTGATCTGAAAGTTTTCCCGTGCTTTGGTTTTTGTTTCGATTTGCTTGATTCATGTGCTATAAATGTTGTTTGATTGTTGATTTGTGTTCCATGAAGTGAGGGGAGTGTTTCTGGGCAGGTTAGAGGTCTTGGGATGGCCTGGGGAAGAAGATAGGGTTTTGGGTTGGCCAGAGAAGATGACCGGAGCACTGTTCCGGTCATCTGAAAGTGATTGGGGTTAGGGTGCCTAGATTGAACGTGAGCCCTTAGATCCTGATTAGGTTAGGGAGTGGACGATTCAGATTAGTCATTAACCCTAATTATAATTAATTAAAATAAAACCTAATTAATTAAATCAGATTGAATACTGGCCTTTGGATTGCACGTTTTATAAGTTTAAACCTGGAACCTTGGATTCTTATACCTTCAGTCAAGCTGACTCACAATTTCAACCCTTGATCTAGCCTCCATGCAATCTGAGCCCTCCCTTTCAATTACTTTTCATTTTTATTTTATTTATTTCATTTTTGTTTCCTTTATTTATTTAAAATAGCAAAACATTTTCAAAAATTCTGATTTTTTACACTTTCACTCTAATTAATATTAAAAAACCCAAAAATATTTTTATTTTTATTTTTTGCATTAAAAAACATATTTTTAAATCATTTAATTGTATTATTTAATTAATTAATTCATTTTAATTAATTAAAAATACTTTTAGGTATTTAAAAATCACCAAAAAAATCAGAGAGCCTCTTTGGACATTAATATCAATTTACAAACTCATTTCACAAATTTATTTTAGGGTTTGATCATGTTTTGACAATTAAACTTGAATTAGGGTTTTGAAAATCCCCTTTTTCATAACCCTAATTTAAAAATTCATTTATGCCTAACCAAAATGAGTTTGTATTTGGTTCTTTTTGCATTCTTTTACATGTTGCATCTAGTATCTAGGACATTTAAATCATATTTTTGCATTGCATTTTCAATTTGTTTTGACTTTTTCTTTGCAAAGTTTCCAAAACCCTAGCCAAACTTAGGAAAACCATAACTTGACTTTGGTTTAGCTTTAGACTTCCACCTTTGGAGGGTGTTCTTATGTAGGTTTAGGGTTTGTGTGGATGAAATTTCAATTTTTTATCATGTGATTTGCTTCTGATTTTGATCATGGACTTTGTATATATGTACATACTAACTTTTCAGGTGCAAAATGGTAAGTTAATCAGGATGTGGATGTGCATCCACATCCAATATCTTCTCTCCCTCTTATTTATTTTTGTTTGAAGTGAATTTGATTCACCTGTGTTTGTTTCTCTCCCACTCCTAGGTTACTTAACTTCTTCAGGAAGTAAGTAACTTATCTTTCTCTTTCTTTCTCTTTCATCTGCTTCTTCCTTGGTGGCCATATGAAGACTTCTATTTAAGCCTCATAAACCATAGGAACATCCAAGCATGATAACTTTAGGGTTGTGAATAGTCCCCCTTAGTCTTTTACCTTTTGAGTCTCTTTGAGTCTCTGCTTCTCATCTCAATAACAAAGGCTAAACAGTTAAAGTTTTGGGGCTCTGTATTAGGGTTATGCATGTATCCTTATCTTAGGATGGAGTGTGTAATTTAATACTTAATGTTAAACCTTTAAGTTGTTTTCACTTCTTAATCAAAACACCTAATAATTATCAAGACTTAAGCTTGTCACTTGGGCCTTATATTAGGGTTACATCTCTGCCTCTGGGTCAGAGGGACTAACCCTAGTGTTTAATGGACAAGTCCCCCTCAGGTTTGGTCTTACAAACATAAAATTCACTTCTTAATCTAATCTCTAATTAAAATCCATTCTAATAAAGGTTTTTTATATAAGGATTTTTATCCCTGCCCATGGATTAAGTTGAGGTATCTTCCTCATCTTAAGTGTCCTCATCTATCATCCTTCTCTTAGGATGGTGTAATGAGTTCACTAATCCCTGATTAGAGATTAAACTCATTACTTAACACAAAACAAAAATCAAAAAAAAAAACTTAATAATTACAAGTAGGTTAATGATCTTAATCTTGTATCATTAGTGTAATTAAGTTGGGATATCCATCTCATACTAAATATACTCATTATCCCTAATCAGGGATGGTATAATGAGTTTGTAAACCCTCGATTAAGGCTTAAGCTCATTATCCTATGCAAAACACCAAAAACAAATAAAAAATGAAAACACAAAAACAAACAATAAACATCTCCTCCGGGATTATTTTCTCATCACACTCACTCTGAAAACGAGAACTCGTTTCTTCCGTCTAATGCAAGACAGTTAGCACTCGAGCCAGACGAGTCATACACTTGAGCATAGACAAGCAAGCAGTTCACACCAAAACATCCAAGTCTCTTTAAGTAGAACTACGGTGTTCTGACTTCCTCATTGCACGAGAGGATATGTAGGCATAACTTAACGGTTATCGAACAAAAGTCCCCAGGTCTCCCCCCTCTCCTCTTTCTAACATTCTTTTCTTAGCCTTAGTTTTGAGCTCCCATTCTTTGTATACCATCACCTTGTACATCCATCTCTTTCATACACTGTTAGCACATACACTTCCCCCCTTTTTAAACAAAACCAGGTAAGCGTGGATCCCGTCATGTACGACGGATGGTCTGGGTGCTAATACCTTCCCAGGTCGTAACCAACCCCCTTACCCAGTCTCTTTGGTTCGCAACCGTCGTCTCCATATCTTTCTAGGTTTATGCAGCATTTCCTTTCCTTCGGGATAAAAATGCCTAGCTGGTGACTCTATTCAACCTCAACCTTCAACATCTCCAACACCAGTTCGCGTCTGTACTAGGATGAAAATCCGGGTACGACACCTGGGCGACTCTGTTGAGGAAACCTTACAACCAAAGCTTCTGGGTCCTTGAGGGTTTCTCCTAGAGCTTGTTTGATTTGTGTTTATGGGGGTGTTATGTGCTATATGTGTTTATGTGTTTTTGCTTTATTTATCGCTTTCTGTATAGCTTTATTTATTGCCTTTGTTTATCGCTTTCATTTACTGCTTTTCGCATTTCATTGTTATCATATCATTGTGCTGGATTGTTGTTACCTTGGTGGGTGGGGTATTTCAGTGAGAAAGGCTCAATACAAAGGCCTGAGTGACACATAGGATTAGAGTGGTTTCGTATTCTTTCCCATTCCATTTCAGTCTGGTGCGGGAATATGAAAACATGGTTCATACATGGGTTTCCTTTTGAGAACTATGTGCTACGGATCTCCTGTAGTGCTAGAGCTATCTAGGAAGTCTGCTAAGTCTGGATGACCTTTTTAGATGACCTTCAGCATCTGAGGTGAATTAGGGGAGGATTCTTTATGATTAGTGTAAGCACTATATCCCCCAGGATGAATGTGTTTACACTTCTCATAATAGATCCAAACCTAAGGATCTTTGTTCTTGTACATACATGTGAGTGGGATGGGATGTTTACAGGTTTGCAGGAACCCTTGACCTCATCATACCTTGCTACTAGAATGCTATAAGGTTGTACTATTTTGGACTGATTCTTTGAAACCCTGGACTATTGACTCTTTATTTGAGTCCCTCACCCGGTTATTGGTTCTTAAGCCTTCATCTGAAACTTTGAACACTCAAGGATCCCACCAAAGGCAACTGATAATCCAGCACATGATCACAAACCCTTGCATATCATCATCATGCATCATATTGTATCATTTCTAACATTTGTCTTTTTGTTTTACAGGGTATCCAATTTTCTTGGTTTAGTTTTTACCGTTCTTCTGCTCAACCTATCTGCTACAACACTTCTTCAGTTATCTCCTTCAGCACATATCTTCAGAATGGATTCAACAAGGAAAAGCAACATCGCCTATCATTTCTTCGAGTATCCTTTAACATGCATTAAACAGATACAGGCCCTCATTACTCCTAATCATGTACCTCTGTTCAGAAAAAGTTACGGTAGAATCTTGGACATAATTATGGACCTGGATGCATCACAAAGGAGCATGATTCACACTTGTCTGCAGTTTTATGACCCTCCCCTTTGTTGTTTCACTTTCCCAGACTTCCAGATAGGTCCGTTGCTGGAAGAGTACTCCATGTTGTTGGATATCCCCATCCGAAGAGGAATTCCTTTCAATCCTGAAATGACTCCTCCGAAGAATGAAGACATAGCCAAAGCACTACATCTGGAAGTAACCACCATTGATGAACACATGACTTCCAAAGCTGGAATCCCAGGCCTTCATCTGGATTTCTTGATTACTCAGGCTACAAAGCATGTTGCAAAAGGGAATTGGGAAATTGTCTGTGCTCTTCTAGCTCTCAGCATTTATGGTATCATTTTGTTTGCAGACGAGCCTAAGTTTGTAAGCAAGAATTCCATCCACATCTTCATGCTAAAGAACCCGGTTCCCACCTTGTTAGGAGACTTTTATTACTCAGTTCATCATAGGAATGAGAAACAAATAGGAAGATTAGTAAGATGTTATGCACCTCTTTTCTATAGTTGGTTGATGAAACAGATTCCAAAGACGGAAGCTTTCTTGAACCCACATCAGACAAGGAATTAGGCTAAGAGGATGATTGCCCTTTCTTCAGAAGATATCAGGTGGTGTACTCAGAACATCAAGGGTCGAGATATAGTAACCAGCTGTGGTCAATACCCAAATGTGCCTCTCATTGGAGTAAAGGGATGCATCAATTATAATCCTTTACTTTTCAAAAGACATTTGGGGTATGCCTTGGTACATCCACCTAGGGATCAAGACCTAGCAGAATCTCTTTATTGTGCTGTTCAGAACAACCATGCCACCGTCCGACAAGCAGCCTAGGCTTGGGACAATATACAGACTAAAGGAACCGCCATTCTGGGAAAGTGTAACAACATAGCTTCTGCTCATTACACTGAATGGTCGCGCATCAGAGGACATATTAATCGTATGCCATTCATCCTAGAAGAAGTATCGGGGCCATCAGCAGTTGAGCCCATAGCCACAGTAAGCCTGGAAGAGTTTGGAAAGTTGAAGGAAAGAAATACCCAACTCGCTGAAGCTTTAAAGAAGACCATTTGGGAAAGGAATGACGCTCATTTAGACCTTGAAAGGTTAGAAAAGCTACGCATTGAGCATGTAACCAAGATTGAGAAGACTGAAGACTTTATCAGGAAAGCCCGAGCAGGAGAACTTGTGTTGAAGAATGCATGTAAAGAGGCAAAAATTCAGAAGGCAAGAGCTGAGCATTATCTGGAAGAGAGTCAGGGAAGATGGGTCAGAATAACTGAGGCTCATTTGCAAGAAGATCAGAAGATGCAAGCCAAGATGGAACAGTTGGAGTCCAGTGAAAGAAGAAGCCAAGACGCACTTCTAGCCACTCAGAAGGAAATCTCAGAGTTGAAACTTCGGGCGGGATTAAAAAGATCCAAAGAGCAAGATAAGTATTAGAAGATGACGAGTGCCATCGCAACCAGAAACCATCTCATCAGGACCATCACAGAGCACCCAGCTGGACTCGTGAGTGATGCTCTCCTGAAAGAAGTCAGGGAGGATGCATATGGATTGGATGTTTGATTTTCTTTGTACTTGTATTTCGAGTCACCATGGTAGTTTGTTTTGTTGTATTCGTAAACTGATTGTATTATAGTTTATGTATTATTGTTGTATTTCGACTCACCATGGGAGTTTTTGTTTTTGTTGTATTCATGAACTGGTTGTATTTTGGCAATGTCGCTTGTGTTCTATGTATTATTGGTTTTTGTGGATTCCGTTCAACATCTTTATCTCCTCCAAGGGTTCTGGAAGGTCAAAACCAAGAACCAAACCGGATACCCTCGAAAGACAAATAGGCATATTGCATTGCATTCTAACCACATACCTTTTGTTTTTGCATGTGATTTGTTGTTGTCTTATCACTTTGTTGATTGTTTCAGGAAATATTGCTCGCAGAAGGGTCTTTTCCGTCAACCGAGTCCACAGATACCCAACTCAACACAATCTTCTGAGCCTACAAATGGATCAGCTACAACAAGAACTGACAGATGTGAGGACTCAAATGACAAATGTGAGGACATAAGTGAGGACCCAAATGAATCAATTCATGGCTATGATGACTGGACTGGCCTAGACCCAGGAACTATTGAGGGAGTTGGTCGAGCGTCAAACCCCATAAGATAACCACGCAGGCACTAGAGGTACTAGTAACAACGAGCGCGAGCAGACGCGAACGACTCCTGTAGTGTTTGGACCCGAAAACCATCCTAAAGCTAATATCCTTGGAAATGGCCAAAAGAACACTAGAGATCATATTCTACAGGAAGATCCTCAAGATGAGCAATTCACAATGCTAGGTGTTGGGGAAGATGAAGCTTATGACCGTCGGTTGGACGAGATATTAGAAAAGTTAAGATCTTTGGAGTCCCAGAACTCCTTGGGATTTGATGTAAGGGACATGGGCCTGGTTGAGGGAGTAAGGATTCCCCACAAATTCAAGCCCCCGTGTTTTGAGAAGTACAATGGAACTTCCTGTCCTCGCACTCATTTGCAGTCCTTTCTGGGAAGATTGAAGGCATACACTATGGATGAGAAGCTATGGATGTTTTATTTTGAAGATAGCTTGATCGGGCATCCATAGAATGGTATTCACACTTATCCAGGGCCACCGTCAGAAATTGGAAAGATTTGGCTGAAGCCTTTGTGCGCCAGTATCAATAGAACTTGGACATGGAACCTAACAGAACTCTCTTAATGGGAATGTCTCAATCTACGAGGGAAAGTTTCTGTGAGTACGCTCAGAAATGGAGACAGTTGGCTGCTGCTGTCCAATCTCCAATGTCAGAAAGAGAGATGGCTGACATGTTCATGAATACCCTGCAAGGAACTTATATTGATAGACTTGCTGCTTTCTCTTCCACTAGCTTTACTGATGTGGTCATAGCGGGAGAGAGAATTGAAAGTTTGTTGAAGATGGGCAAGATTTCTGATAACGGCGCCAACTCCAGCAACGCAAAGAGGCCATTCTCTGGACCCCGGAGGACAGGAGAGACTAATTCAGTGCATATTGGCATAGGTAGGACTCAATATTTGCAAAGGTCAGTGGCTGCTGTCACCATTCCTATTCCATTACCTTAGCAACAACAGTTCCCACAATAGCAATAGGGACCTTACAACTACAATAATCAACAACAGCGTCCATTTCAACAAAGAACTTCCCAGATCAACAGGGTAATCGATCCCATTCTGATGCCCTATGTAGTGTTACTCCCGCAACTATTGAAACTCAACTTGATTGAACTGAGGACTTTGCCTCCACTAGATCCTCTCAACCTTCCAAGAAATTATGATGTCAACGCAAGATGCGCCTTTCACTTAAATACTCCTGGCCATGCCACAAAAACGTGTAGGGCCCTGCATATGAAGGTTCAAGACCTGATTGATTCCAAAGCTGTAAACTTCGCACCTCCTCCGAGTGTTATCAAAAATCCAATACCTAACCACGGTGAGCCAAGGATTAATGCTATCGAGGAAAACCAACCGGAAATCTTGATTGACGATGTTGCAAGTGTTCGAACACCTCTAGCCGAGGTGAAAGCTCAGCTTTTAAAATTCCAAGTGTTTCCAGGTTGCAAAGCCTATTGCAAAGTTTGTAAGGTTACTAATAATGGTTACGCAAGTTTGAAGAATGGTATCAACAGTCTGATTAAGGAAGGTATCCTACAGATAACATCAACATTTCAAGCTTCTACAACTGCAACAGAAACCACTTCTACAAATACAACAAAAATCATTTCAACGGAATCGGCTACAACAACAATAAACACCAGCAGTGATGTTTCAACAGTTACTATCTACTACGACCCAGCAATGGTCCCTGTTCCAGAATCTCACAACAACAACTTCCAGCAACATTCTCACCAACAACATCCCAACAACGCTCTCTCATCAGCTTATCAGATTCCTACATTTGTGCCACCTTCAGTCAGACCCCCTGTTACTATATACTACGAACCGCAGACAATCATGACTCCTTCCGCTGCTGCAATTAGTCCAGTGACCATCACGGTGCCTGGACCAATTCCTTATGATAACAACAGTGTCGTGCCTTGGCATTATGATTCGAATCTTTACTGCCACAGAAGAAAGGTCATTATTGACTCCTCAACATCTGTACCACAAGTAGACAATGTGGGGGGAGGAGAAGGTTTCACCAGAAGCGGACGTCTCTTCGCTCCATAAATTCCCAGAAATAATGCCGAAGCGGAGGCAGCTGCCAAAGCTAAAGGTAAAAGTGTGGTGCCAGAAGAACCTGCTGCAAAAGAAACTCAGAAGACACCCTCTGATCAGGATGTAGACGAGTTTATGAGGATTATCAAGAGAAGTGACTACAAAATTGTGGACCAGCTCCACCAAACACCCTCCAAGATCTCCATATTATCGCTGCTTATGTGTTCTGAGGCTCACCGGAATGTGCTACTCAAAGTCCTGCACGCAGCTTATGTGCCTGAAGAGATCACGCTCAATCAGTTGGAATCAGTATTCGCAAATGTCAATACTAGTCATGGACTAGGATCTACCGATGTTGATTTGACTACAGAAGGGCGTAACCACAACAAGGCATTACACATCATGCTGGAGTGTAAAGGGGCTTTGCTCTCGCATGTCCTTGTCGACATTGGATCATCACTCAACGTCCTGCTAAAGAAAGCTTTAGTCAAATTGGAGTATGATGGTCTAGCCCTTCGTCCGAGCAATCTAGTTGTAAGAGCTTTTGATGGTTCTAAGAGATCGGTTCTCGGAGAGGTGGAGCTACCCGTGGTAATTGGCCCACAAGTTTTCAAAACTACCTTCTACGTGATGGACATACAGCCTGCCTACAACTGTTTGTTGGGTCGACCATGGATTCATGCCGCCGGCGCGGTAACATCGACCCTTCACCAGAAGTTAAAATATGAGGGGAAGGTCAAATTATCACTATCTGTGGAGAATAAGACATCTTTGTTAGTCACCTGGCTACGTACAAGTACATAGAAATGGATGGAGAAATCCATGAAACCATGAGCCAAGGTTTTGAGGCTTTGAATGTCAATGAAGCTACAACTGAGGTGTCTGCTGTATCCCGAAAGGAGAAGATGGGTACCTCAATTGCTTCCTACAAATAGGCTCGGAAGGTTGTGGAAGAAGGGAATGCCCAAGGCTGGGGCAAGTTGCTAAAGGTGGAAATGAAAGAAGACAAATTCGGTTTGGGTTACAGACCATCCCGACAAGTTCAAGAGGAGGCTGTTGGAGGGCCAAAGTTCATAACTGGGGGAATTCTGACCCCTGATGCTGTCAACACTCTGGAAGACGAGGCTGAGAGTGACTACAACCTGGAAAACTAGATCCGTCCAAGAGTCCCAGGCCGACAAGTCCTCAACTGGTCTTCTAGGAAATTATAAGGGTTACTGCTGCAGAGTAATTATTATTTCCTGTTTTAGGCACGCATCAAAGTCTTGTATCTTGCCCAAGATATCGAGACTCATTTTGTAATAGGGACATATGAATTTGTGCAAATTGAATATTAATGAACAATGGACATCTTTTTGCAAACAATCTTTTTTCGCTCCCTGTCTTTTCATTTTTGTTATTTTCGCACAAAGCAATAAATGGCAATGTTTTTCAAGTAAAAACTTCATTTTCTCTCTTTTTCTAAAAAAAATAAAATAAAATCAATCACTAAAATGAACCAAATCTCCACCCTTGCAGAAATAGTCCTCCAGATTGCACTAACAACGACACTGGTATGACCTTGTGTGACTTCGACAATCTAATTAATCAAGCAGATGAAGAGGTTGAAGAAGACTACGATTTACCTGAAGAGTTAGCCATGTTATTGAGACAAGAGGAAAAGGTGATTGCTCCTCATCAGGAGGAGGTTGAGATTATTAATCTTGGTACCGAGGAAGTTGTGAAAGAAGTGAAGATTGGGGCCAGTCTGCAAGCTCCGATAAAAGAACAACGTATCAGTATGCTGCGAGAGTATGTCAATGTCTTTGCTTGGTCTTACCAAAATATGCCAGGATTGGATACAGATATTGTCATGCACAGGTTTTCGTTAAAGAAGGATTGTCCGCCGGTCAAACAGAAGTTGTGTCGTACTCGCCCGGACATGACCATGAAAATCAAAGAAGAAGTACAAAAGCAGTGGGACGCCGGTTTTCTTGTTGTAACTAGTTACCCGCCGTGGGTTGCTAACATTGTACCCGTACCTAAGAAGTATGGCAAGATTCGTATGTGTGTCGATTACCGGGATCTGAATAAAGCAAGCCCGAAAGATGACTTCCCATTACCTCACATTGATGTATTGGTAGACAACACAGCTCAGTTCCTGATATTTTCCTTCATGGACGGATTTTCTGGATACAATCAGATCAAGATATCACCTGAAGACATGGAGAAGACGACCTTCATCACACCATGGGGCACGTTTTACTACAAAGTAATGTCGTTTAGTTTGAAGAATGCCGGTGCAACATATCAACGGGATATGGTAACATTATTCCACGACATGATCCATAAAGAAATTGAGTGTTACGTGGATGACATGATTGCCAAGTCCCAAACAGAGGAAGAGCATTTGGTAAATCTATTGAAACTTTTCAAGCATCTGAGGAAATATCATTTAAGGTTAAACCCCAAAAAGTGCACATTCGGGGTATGTTCTGGTAAGCTGCTGGGGTTTATTGTGAGCGGAAGAGGAATTTAGGTTGACCCCGACAAAGTTAAAGAAATTCAGGAAATGACTACACCTAAGACTGAGAAGGAAGTTCGAGGGTTCTTGGGTAGATTGAACTACATTTCAAGGTTCATATCTCACCTCACTGCAACCTGCGGGCCTTTGTTCAAACTGCTAAGAAAGGAACAAACAGTCAGGTGGAACGATGATTGTCAGAAAGCTTTTGACTAGATCAAGGAGTATCTGCAAGAACCTCCAATTCTCATGCCTCCAGTTGAAGGAAGACCTCTGATAATGTACCTAACCGTATTAGATGAATCGATGGGGTGTGTGTTGGAACAGCATGACGAGTCTGGTTGAAAAGAGTATGCAATATACTACCTAAGCAAAAAGTTTACCGACTGTGAACAACGTTATTCACTGCTCGAGAAAACTTGATGTGCTTTAGCGTGGGCTGCTCGCCGACTAAGACAATATATGTTGACTCATACTACCTTATTGATCTCAAAGATGGACCCAGTCAAGTACATATTTGAGAAGCCAGCACTTACCGGAGTTGCAAGGTGGCAAATGATTCTGACAGAATATGATATTCAATACACCTCTCAAAAGGCCATCAAAGGCAGTGTATTGTCTGACTATCTGGCTGAGCAACCCATTGATGATTACCAGTCTATGAGATTTGATTTCCCCGATGAAGACATCATTTTCTTAAAATCAAAATATTGTGAAGAGCTTGTTCACACTGAAGGGCCGGATCCAGAAGGAGCATGGGGTTGGTGCAGTGCTTGTTACACCCGAAGGAGTCCATCTTCCTTTCTCAGCAAAGCTCACCTTCACCTGAACTAACAATGAAGCAGAATACGAAGCTTGTATCATGGGTCTTGAGGAAGCCATTGACCTCAAGATCAAAACCTTGAATGTATTCGGAGATTCGGCTTTGGTGATCAACCAAACTAATGGCAAGTAGTATACTCATCAAGAGCATCTGGTTCCCTACTGTGACTATACGAGGAGATTGTTGACTTTCTTTACAACAGTCAAGCTTGAATACATCCCTCGAGATGAGAATCAATTTGCATACACCTTGGCCCCTATTTCATCCATGATCAAAGTACAGACTGCCAACTATGTGCCTCGGATTTTAGTATCCAGACTGGACCGACCAGTATATGTCTTCTCTGTAGACACTATTGCTAACAACAAACCTTGGTTCCACGACATCAAATGCTTCTTAGAGACTCAGACATACCCACCTGGGGTATCGTCCAATGATAAGAAGACATTAAGAAGGCTAGCCGACAGTTTCTTCCTCAATACTGATGGCTCCTTATACAAGCGAAACTTCAACATGGTCTTGCTCGGATGTGTTGACAGAAAGGAAGCAGACCTACTGGTGCACGAAGTACACGAGGGCTCTTTCGGTACCCATGCCAGAGGACATGCAATGGCGAAAAAATTGTTGAGATTAGGTTACTATTGGATCACAACGGATGCAGACTGTTGTGCCTATGCCAGAAAATGCCATAAATGTCAGATCTACGCAGACAAAGTGCATGTTCCTCCAAGTCATTTGAATGTATTATCTTCACCCTGGCCCTTCTCCATGTGGGGCATTGATATGATTGGAAAGATCGAACCAACTGCTTTAAATGGTCATAGATTCATCCTGGTAGCCATTGATTACTTCACCAAATGGTCGAAGCAGCTTCGTATGCAAACGTCACCAAGCAACTGGTAGCCCGATTTCTGAAAAGGGATATCATTTGTCGATATGGAGTTCCCGAGCGAATCATTACTGATAATGGTTCAAACCTTAACAACAAAATGATGGCAGAACTATGTCGGGATTTTAAGATTCAACATCATAACTCTTCTCCTTACAGGCCAAAGATGAATGGTGTTGTTGAGGCAGCTAACAAGAATATTAAGAAGATTGTGCAAAAGATGGTGGTCACATACAGAGACTAGCACGAAATGCTACCATTCGCCTTACATGGGTACCGAACCTCCATCAGAACATCTACCGGGGCAACGCCTTATCAACTTGTGTATGGTATGGAAGTCGTTCTACCTGTTGAAGGTGAATTGCCCTCCTTGCGGGTAATAATGGATGTGAAACTGGACAAAGCATAATGGGTCTGATCTCGTTATAATCAACTGAGCCTGATTGAGGAAAAGAGATTAGCAGCTATTTATCATGGCCAGTTATATCAAAAACGGATGAAAAGAGCCTTCGATCAAAAGGTGAGACCTCGGGAATATCAAGTGGGAGAGCTTGTACTGAAAAGAATCCTTCCTCCTCATACAGACCACAGGGGCAAGTGGACGCCAAACTATGAAGGTCCCTACGTGATTACTAAAGTCTTCTCAGGCGGAGCACTGATGCTCGCGACCATGGATGGAGAAAATTTTCCATCTCCTATGAATTCAGATGCAGTCAAAAAATACTTTGCATAAATGACCCGTTGGACATAAAAATAGAATGTAAGTCCAGGAAAAAACAGGGCATCCCGGCGAGTCAAAATCAGAATAAAAGACTCGGGCAAAAATAAGGGAAAATTAAAAAAAGTGTACACCCGCTGAGTTGAAAAGCCACATCGGACAGCTCAGGAAAAAATGGGTATCCCGGTGGATTGAAAACCCGAAAGGGCGATCCACGCAAAATCAGGGAACAAGCGAACAACTGCATTCTGAATTCGTCTGTATTACACTTACATAACTTGGCAAGTTTTGAAAGGACAAAGCGTCGATCAAAATCAACTTTCCTCAGAAAGCAAGATAAGAAGAGCGTTTGAGGTCATACAGGTCATAGCAAGAGGAAGCTCATTGGAGCGTCGACTCCAGCATTGCCAAATAGGACACTGTTATTTTTCTCAATTTTACAACAATCTCCTCATTTCAGGGATTAGCTTCTTCACTGTACTTTCCTATTCAGGGCACACAAATCAATAAAGTCAAATGTTCATTCACACTTTGTTTTGTACCTTTTCGTTTTTTGTTTGTAAAATGTCCAAAATTCGTAATACAACATTTGCATGGAAGACATATATGCCATTTTAATAAATGCTTGCAGGAAATATGCGCTCTTAAGCGAATCTAACTCCTATGATGGAATCCATTTGAGGATGCCTTAGGACGTTTGTACGTTTCCTCTGTTTAACAGGTTGCAGGTACTCAAGGCAGATAATCTTTTACAGCATGGGGCATATCAAGCACTGTATCCCCCGGCCAAGTCAGTAGTCATATCCTCAGCATGATCACTTGACGAGAGTAATCCCCATGAAGTTAATCATTCCCCCAGGATACAGCCTAGACGAAAGAATTACAACAGATTACTTCCCAGAAGTTCTCTTTTCCCCAAGCAGGAGCTCCCAAGCAATGACTGAAATTTGTTTTTCTCCAACAAAGACAACTGCCAATAACTTGGGGCTTTCCTCACCCCCAGCTTAAGTATCCCCACAGATTTCTCCATAAAGATCACCAAGTGATCCTTTCTCCCCACAGAGTTCATATCCCGGATCGGCTCTCTCATTTGCATAATCATTGCATTCGCATCATCCTCCCCAAACAAAGCGTAGCATTCCGTCTAATACGGAGCATTACGGCAAAAATCAAACATACATTTGCATGATCATAAGTCAGGTTCAAGCCTTTCACCTGTGGATACCAAAATTACTCCTCCAGTAGTATACAAGAGCATTTCCCCTGCAGATAAAGCCAGAATACCTTTTGCACTCTCAATATAAATACTTGTTCATACTTGTACATATTTCTTTTGATACCCGTCTGTGTCTTGCATATACTACTCCCCAGCAGATCAAACACTCGTATGTGTTCCTTGCTTAACCAATTGGTACCCGTCTGTATCATCATCCTTAAAACACGCGTCAACGTTTGTTTCTATCGATACTAATCCGTATCGTGGTCCTAAAGATGCTCGTCCATATCTTTAGTCTATACACACTGTCGAAACACTTATACTCTTTTATTTTAGGGCTTAAACACTTGTTTGTGTTTATCTATTCCCACAGCAAAACTACTTTCTATCCGACATTCGTCCTATGTCGTGATATTTTCAGCAGCCGTACCCTGCTAGGTGATCGTCCTTCACCTTATGATGATTGTCCCTCATCATTTATCTGATGGCCGTCCCCATCGTTGATCTTTCTATCTGAAATTCGTCCTATGTCGTGATATTTTTTAGCAGTTGTCCCCTGCCAGGTGATCGTCCTTCACCTTATGATGACCGTCCCTCATCATTTATCCGATGGTCGTCCCCATCGTTGATCTTTCTATTCGACATTCGTCCTATGTTGTTATATTTTTAGCAGCCGTCCCCTGCCAGGTGATCGTCCTTCACCTTATAATGATCGTCTCTAATCATTTATCTGATGGGCGTCCCCATCATTGATCTTTCTATCTGGTTTTCGTCCTATGTTGTGATATATTTTAGCAGCCGTCCCCTGCTAGGTGATTTTCCTTCACCTTATGACGACCGTCCCTCATCATTATTTCATTTATTCTTTACCCGATGGTCGTCCCCGTCGTGGATTCTTTATTCTTTAGCCTGATGGTCGTCCCCGTCAGTGCATTTCTCACCTTTTAACCCCTAGCAGTCGTCCTCTGCTCGATGGTTGTCCTTCATCGCTATCATTTGATGTTCACTCTACATCATCTTGTTTTGTGAATAACAATTTATATCCCTTTTCTTCTTATACCAGAGAGCGCAAACTTTGGACTGTCTTGGTATTCAACCACAAGTTATCTTGTTTGCCTGCTACGCCTGGCGCTTACATCCCGCACAGCTAACTCATGCTTAAATAGGGGCAGCTGTAAACACCCCAAATTTTCCATCTCACTTTTTCATGCCTTGGATTATGATCACACATATTACATAGAATATCATTACATCTCACATTGCATAATTATCCTTTAGCAACTCATTGCATAGCTACATAACTAGGGTTTGTGATCAGGTGAACCCAAGAAGTGATTTGAGCAATCTCAGAGGCCTTGAAGCATGCCAGGAGGGTCCTTGAGTGTTCTATGGTTGTTTTATACCCCCAAGGTTTCTTTGAAGTCAAGAAATCTCAAGGGATTGCAGAGCTATCCAAGCAAGCTTGAAGCTCCTACACAGATGACTTGAAAATTAGGGTTTTGGGTTTGAGGCCCTTACACCCAAACTTTTTGGTCATTCTTGATTCCATTGGTCCTTATATGATATAGGGAGCTTGTGTATGAAGTTTGATGCAAAAATTCACTGAGGAAGTCATCTGATCAAGTTGTAACTTGTTGTGCAAGAAAAGTTTGGATTAGGGCATCTGAGGCCTCAACCAAGGGTTCTAAAGGTTCATTTCCATCATTTTGAAATCCTATGACCTTTATTTGGTCTTAGGAGAGGTTGGATGATCACAAGATTGAAAAAATTTGAGCCAAGTCAAAAGTTGCCAAAAATGGACATTACTTGAAATGCAAACTTTCCATTTTGGGAAAGATTTTCAACCTCCTCTTTCTTGATCAAAAATGCTTCAAATGAAATTTTGTTAAACATGAAAGTTGTAGATTGGATCTTCCCATTTTCAAAAAGTACAAGAACTCCTCTTGATTCATCCTAGAACTCAAGATATGGCAAGTCAAAGTTGGGAAATATCTTGTAATTTTCAAGTTCATGTCAAATAGGGAAATGTGCAAAAGTGAATTTCAAGCCTCTACATGACTTCTAATCCACTCAAATACCTCATGACATGATCAAACAACATCTCAAAGTTAAAATTGAGCCTTGAACCAAAGGATTCCATGACTTGTTTCTCAAGAAATCACAAAGTTGCAAAATTGCAAAAACTATGCAAGCTCTTGATCCAAGCCATACAACTCACAACATTTGATCATAGGGTTTTCCTTGATGCCAGCTGAGGCAGCTCAAGCCCTCAAATTAGCTCTGCCATGGCCCATACCTCAAGTACACAACTTTTGAATTTTTGGCCAATTGAGCCATGCCATTCCCACAGTGTATATCTACTCTTCTGACTCATTCCAATTGTTTATGCATTGCCTAAAGATCATAAAACATAAGACACAAGAGCTCAGAAGACACACACTCAGATTGCACAAAAATTCCCAAAAACTTCCTCTCTTAGATTCTCCCAATCCAGCCATCAAACTTCAAAAATTCCTTCACCAATCAACCACACATCACCCATAGAACAAATCCCACCCCTCACAATGGCCTGAAACACAACACACAAGAACCTCATTTTCTGCCATGTCAGAATTGAACCTCTCAAACTAGCCTGTTTAAACTTCATTCAAGCATTCCATTAGCCTCAGGAGGTTCAACAGAGTCCATTTGCACTAGAGGGAGGCTCTGAAAGCTCACTTTTGAAGGTCTCCAGCTCAGGTATAGCTCAAGAACTTTTTTCTCAGAACTTCATTTTCTAGTTACAAAATGAATCTTCATGTTGCACTGATCATCTAGATGTGTTTAGAATTGAAAATGAGCAAGAAATGACCATTTCATGTTGATCTAAAAGTTTGCCCGTGCTTTGGTTTTTGTTTCGATTTGCTTGATTCATGTGTTATAAATGTTGTTTGATTGTTGATTTGTGTTCCATGAAGTGTGGGGAGTGTTTCTGGGCAGGTTAGAGGTCTTGGGATGGCCTGGGGAAGAAGATAGGGTTTTGGGTTGCCCAGAGAAGATGACCGGAGCACTGTTCCGGTCATCTGAAAGTGATTGGGGTTAGGGTGCCTAGATTGAACGTGAGCCCTTAGATCCTGATTAGGTTAGGGAGTGGACGATTCAGATTAGTCATTAACCCTAATTATAATCAATTAAATAAAACCTAATTAATTAAATCAGATTGAATACTGGCCTTTGGATTGCACGTTTTATAAGTTTAAACCTGGAACCTTGGATTCTTATACCTTCAGTCAAGCTGACTCACAATTTCAACCCTTGATCTAGCCTCCACGCAATCTGAGCCCTCCCTTTCAATTACTTTTCATTTTTATTTTATTTATTTCATTTTTGTTTCCTTTATTTATTTAAAATAGCAAAACATTTTCAAAAATTCTGATTTTTTACACTTTCACTCTAATTAATATTAAAAAACCCAAAAATATTTTTATTTTTATTTTTTGCATTAAAAAAATATTTTTAAATCATTTAATTGTATTATTTAATTAATTCATTCATTTTAGTTAATTAAAAATACTTTTAGGTATTTAAAAATCACCAAAAAAATCAGAGAGCCTCTTTGGACATTAATATCAATTTACAAACTCATTTCACAAATTTATTTTAGGGTTTGACCATGTTTTGACAATTAAACTTGAATTAGGGTTTTGAAAATCCCCTTTTTCATAACCCTAATTCAAAAATTCATTTCTGCCTAACCAAAATGAGTTTGTATTTGGTTCTTTTTGCATTATTTTACATGTTGCATCTAGTATCTAGGACATTTAAATCATATTTTTGCATTGCATTTTCAATTTGTTTTGACTCTTTATTTGAAAAGTGTCCAAAACCCTAGCCAAACTTAGGAAAACCATAACTTGACTTTGGTTTAGCTTTAGACTTCCACCTTTGGAGGGTGTTCTTATGTAGGTTTAGGGTTTGTGTGGATGCAATTTCAATTTTTTATCATGTGATTTGCTTCTGATATTTACATACTAACTTTTCAGGTGCAAAATGGTAAGTTAACCAGGATGTGGATGTGCATCCACATCCAATCTCTTCTCTCCCTCTTATTTATTTTTGTTTGAAGTGAATTTGATTCACTTGTGTTTGTTTCTCTCCCACTCCTAGGTTACTTAACTTCTTCAGGAAGTAAGTAACCTATCTTTCTCTTTCTTTCTCTTTCATCTTTTTCTTCCTTGGTGGCCATCTGAAGACTTCTCTTTAAGCCTCATAAACCATAGGAACATCCAAGCATGATAACTTTAGGGTTGTGAATAGTCCCCCTTAGTCTTTTACCTTTTGAGTCTCTTTGAGTCTCTGTTTCTCATCTCAATAACAAAGGCTAAACAGTTAATGTTTTGGGGCTCTGTATTTGGGTTATGCATGTATCCTTATCTTAGGATGGAGTGTATAACTTTAATACTTAGTGTTAAACCTTTAAGTTGTTTTCACCTATTAATCAAAACACCTAATAATTATCAAGACTTAAGCTTGTAACTTGGGCCTTATATTAGGGTTACATCTCTGCCTCTGGGTCAGAGGGACTAACTCTAGTGTTTAATGGACAAGTCCCCCTCAGGTTTAGTCTTACAAACATAAAATTCACTTCTTAATCTAATCTCTAATTAAAATCCACTTTAATAAAGATTTGTTATATAATGATTTTAATCCCTGGCCATGTGTCGCTCCCACTAAATGAAGCCGGGTCAAATAGGGTACAGACGCGAACGGTCGGCGAAAGGGGGTGTGAGAACACACAGGAGTGAACTCACAGGGAATGAATAGAGTCGCCAGCTAGGCATTTTTATCCCGAGGGAAAGGTAATGCTGCATAAACCTCAGAAAAGATATGGATAAGACGGTTGCGAACCAGAGAGACTGAGAAAGGGGGTTGGTTACAACCTGGGAAGGTATTAGCACCCAGATTGTCCGTCGTACTCGACGGGATCCACGCTTAAAAAATTTGTGTTTTAAAGGGGTAGTGTCAGTGCAAATGGTGTACAAAAGAAGCTGGAAAAGGATGTACAGGTGTCAGTGTAAGAGAAGTGAAGTGTATAAGTGAAGTGTCAGTGTAAGAAGAAAGATGAAATGCTCATGATAATGAGGCTTAAAGGATAATGCTGGAAGGAGGGGAATATACAAAGACTTTTGTTCGATAACTGTTAAGTTATGCCTACGTATCCTCTCGTGCAATGAGGAAGTCAGAACACCGTAGTTCGACCCAAAAAGACTGAAAGATGAATTGACTTGTGAACTGCTTACTTGTCTATGCTCAAGTGTATGATCTGTCTGGCGCAGATGCTAACTGTCTTGCATTAGACGGAAGAAGCAAGTTCTCGTTTGTGAGTGAAGATGATGAGAAAAGAATCCCGGAGGAGACGATTATTGTTTGTTTTTGTATTTTTAGTCTTTTATTGCTTTTGAGAGTTTGTCATAAGTTAATGAGCTTAAGCCTAAACCAATGGATTTAGTAAACTCATCACATCTTCCCTCTGATTAGGGGTAATGAGAATACCTTAAGTGTGAAGTCAGCTTCTCACACTTAATCACCTTTGATGCAGGATTAAGATCATTAACCTACTTGTGATTATTTAGATGTTTTTGTTGTTTTTGTTTAGTGTTGAGTAATGAGATTAAGCCATAATCAGGGATTAAACAGACTCATTACACCATCCTAATAGAAGGATAATAGATGAGAATGTTTAAGCAGAGGAAAGCTCCTCAACTTAATCCATGATTAGGGATTAAACTCATGACAAAACAAAGCCTTTATTAAGTGGATTTTAGTTAATGATAAGATGAAGAAATGAGTTTTAGGGTTTGTAAGACAACTTGAGGGGGACTTGTCCATTAACACTAGGGTTAGTCCTTCTTAACCAATTAAGGAAGAATTAGAACCCTAATGCAAGGCCCAAGTTACAAGCTTGATGTCTTGATGATTATTAAGATGAATTGATTAAAGGATTTAAACACATTAAGGGTTTAACACTTAGGATTAAAGTTATACACTCCATCCTAATAGAAGGATGCAGGCATAAACTTAATCATAAAGCCTTAAAGCCTTTAGGGTTTAGTCCTTGATTATGAGGTGAGAAGAGAAGACTCAATGAGACACAAAGGTAAAACTAAGAGGGGAACTAATCAAAACCCTAATCATTGTCATGCTTGGTTGTTCCTAAGGTTTGTGAGGTTTAAGAAAGAAATCTTCAGAGGAACCACCAGGGAGCAGATGAAAGGAGCAAGGAGAAGCAAAGTAACTTGCTTCATTTAAGAAGACAAGTCACTTGGAGAAAGAAAGTAAGGAGAAAAAAAGAAAGAGCAAGCTCAATCTCAAACACATAAAAAATGCAGCAAGGATGCATAAAAGACATGAAAAGAAGTTATGAGAAGTGAAGGCAAATTCACTTCTCAAAGTGACTTACCACCTGAAAAGTTAGTGAAAGAAATGCAATGCAATGCAAGATGAGATGAAATGACATGATGCAAATCAAAACCAGAAGCACATACATGATGTTAATGATGCTATGAGATTATGCAAACATGAAACAAAGCATGGGGATGATCATACAAACTTATGGATGCAAATGAAGCAAGTTAAGAACCATGATCATACATGAAAGGTTATGGAATGCAAATGACATACAAAGTGGCAAATGAAAGATGTAATGATCAAACATGCTTCTAATATGTCTTAAGATGCCCAATGAATCAAATAGATGCACAAAATGCTATGGCAAGTCAAGGTATGAATGCAAATGCAAGATGAATGCAAAAGGAAGCCCAAATTAGGGTTTATGATCAATACAACAAACAAAAATCAAAATCAGAAGCAAACATCAAGATAAAAAATTGAAAATGCATTCAAGGGAACCCTAACCCTACACAAACTCACTGCCCAAAGGAGGGGTTCTAACTCTTAACCTAATGAGGGTTATGAATTTCCTAAGATTTCTAGGGTTTAAGGTACCTTAACAAGAAAAATGTCAAACAAAATGAAAATGAAATATCAAATCATGCCAATTTAATCTCACAACCTACATGATATGCAAGACACAATGCAAAATGAACCAAAGTCCAACTCTCAAAAACTAGGCAGAAGTGAATTTTCAAAGGTTGGATCAAAATAATGCTTTGAAATTGAATTAATTCCATGAAAAATTGTCAAAATGCATCAAGATCAAAAAATAAATTAGGTTTGAGGGTTGGACAATGTTTCTAAATGATTTTAAAGGTTTCATGAATTTTTTGGTGATTTTTAAATACCTAAAAGTATTATTAATTAATTAATTCTCATTAATTAATTAAAAATAAACTTTTAAATGATTTAAAAATATTTTTTTAATGCAAAAATAAAAATAAAAATGTTTTTTGTTTCTGAAAATTAATAAAAGTTTATACAAACATTTTCAGAATTTTTAAAATTGTTTTGCTATTTTTTATAAAATGGAGAAAACAAATGAATTAAAATGAAAATAAAAACTAATTAAATGAGAAGTAATCAGATCCAAAGGCCTAGATTTGAACTGGCAGCGCGCGCGTTTGACTTGGCGCCATATCCAAGGGTGGAAATTCAAATTTCGCTAATTAATGATTAAGCCCTAATCCAGCCCTAATTACTTTCAGATGACCGGAACAGTGGTTCCGGTCATCTTCTCCGGCAAGGTGAAATTGCTATCTCCCTCTACACGCAATGAAAACAAAATCTAACTGCCCAGAACTCATCCCCATCCAAAAACGAATCAAACCCCTCAATCAAACATCATTTTTCATTCATAAATCAGCCAAATCGAATCAAAACATTCTTAGGGCAAAAAATTTCAGACAGTTCATACATGCTGGTTTCTCAACCATTTTCAAAAGTAAACACATATTCATGATCAGGGGAGTGCATAGAAGCTTTTAAGAACTTAAAAACATGTTTCTGGAAAAAAGTTTTGAGATGACTACCTGAACTGAAGCTTTCGATTCAGGAGCTTTCTGGTTGTTTCTTTGGCTCAAATCCACTCCAATGATCCTCCTAAGAAGCTTGCAATGCTTGTTTGAAGTTTAGAATGGATGGTTTGAGAGATGGCAGAAGTTCTGTTCAATGGCAAGTGGTGATCGTGTTTTTGATTCTTTGAGTTTCAGGCCATGGTGAGGGGTGCTTTGTGTAGATGTCTAGAATTGGCAGAATTTTTGACCAACAAGAAATATTGAATTCAGTTCAGAATGTCCTATCAGATGTTGGGACATTATCAAACAGAGTATAAGAACTTATTTCAGGATGTCTCACCAGATGTTGGGACATTGTGTAAATGACTTAAGTTCAGTTTTTCAGGATGTCCCAACAGATGTTGAGACATCTCAAACCTGCTACCAGAATTAATTAATAACTAACTGATCTGAGATATTTAAGGAGAGTTATCTGGAATTAATTATGGATGGATAAAAACAGAACAAGGCGCATCTGTAGGGAGTTTTATTATGAGGATTCAGATTAATCAGAAGAACTAAAATCACCTAGAATTTAGGAAGTAACAAACCCTAAATTCAAGGTGGAAGCTGCATGCTTTTAGGACTGGATTAACCTACAGAAAGCCCAAATTACAAACACCTATTTAATCAACAGAAACTCACAGAATTGAGTACGAATTTCAGAAGACAAAATAGGGTGTTGTGTCTTCAATAGCAGGTTGTTTTTATTGTACCACTTTATGAGCTTTTAAGCAAAAGTGCATTTGTGACTTGATTGAAACTGTGAAGTAAGATCAAGCTGTTTTGTTTGAAGTATGACTTCAATTTTATTAAACTTGTAAACAAGATCACTGTGTGATTGAGGGGGAGTGAGTTGGTACTCATATCTAAGTAGTGACTTAGGTAGAAATTGCATTGGGTAGATATTAAGTGAAAGATTAAACTGGGTTGTTTAAGTCTAGAATTAATATTACTTATAGTGGATTTCCTCCTGGCTTGGTAGCCTCCAGATGTAAGTGTGGTTATACACTGAACTGGGTTAACAAACTTCTGTGTTGTTTAATTTTCTTGCACTTTAAGTTTTGGTTAAATCTGTCAAGTGTTGGGACATCTCATAGGACATCTCATACCTGATCACAGAATTTCAATTGGCATCAGAGCAGGCACCCTGCCTGTTTATACTGGGTGAGATCTAGGGAATACAAATTCTGGAAACATGGACAGAGATATAGGATCAATAAATAGACCACCTATACTGGATGGTTCTAATTATGACTACTGGAAGCCAAGAATGATTGCATTCTTAAGATCACTTGACAACAGGGCCTGGAGAGCAGTCAACATTGGATGGGAACATCCTATCCAAGACACCAAAGATGGATCAAAAGTGTTGAAACCTGAAGAAGAATGGAGTAAGGAGGAAGAAGATTCAGCACTAGGCAACTCCAAGGCCTTAAATGCACTATTCAATGGCATTGATAGGAACATCTTTAGACTTGTGCATCACTGTGAGCTAGCCAAAGATGTGTGGGATACTCTCAAAACAACTCATGAAGGAACATCAAAGGTAAAGATGTCAAGACTTCAACTTCTCACCACCAAGTTTGAAAACTTGAGAATGAAGGAAGATGAGACAGTTCATGAATTCTACATGAACATCTTAGAAGTAGCTAATACTTCTGGAGCTTTGGGAGAAAAGATGACTGATGAAAAGCTTGTAAGAAAGATCCTCAGATCTTTGCCAAAAAGATTTGACATGAAAGTCACAGCAATAGAAGAAGCTCAAGACATATGCACTATGAAAGTTGAAGAACTCATTGGTTCCCTTCAAACATTTGAGATGGGAATGAATGACACAAATGTTAAGAAGAACAAAAGCATAGCCTTGGTGACAAATACTGATGAAGAAGAAGATGATGAATCAGAAACTGGTAAAAGCTTATCAGACAACATTGCTATGCTTGGAAGACAATTCAAAAAGATTCTCAGAGGGATGGAAGGAAAATCCAATCCCAGTGGAAGATACACAAACTCTTCTGAGAACAAGAGACCTTATGATGCTAACAGAAGGTCAAATTATGCTGAAAAGACCAGTCAAGAAAAAGGAATCAAATGCCATGGATGTGAAGGATATGGACACATCAAGAATGAATGTCCTACCTACTTAAAAAGGCAAAAGAAAGGACTATCTGTAACCTGGTCTGATGAAGACTCAGGAGGTGATTCAGAAAAAGAATCAGCTAAGCATATCACTGCTTTAGCTGGACTATGTGAATCTGAAAGTGATTCTAGTGATGGGGAGCTTACTGTTGAAGAACTTGAGCAAGCCTACAAAGATCTGTACAAAAGAAGTATTGAAATATGCAGTGAGGTTATAAAGCTAAAGAAGCTGAATGAGACACTAGAAGATGAAAAAGCAAGTGATCAAGAGATCATTGACACCTTGAAAAGTAAAGTAAGTCTTCTCAACTCCAAATTGGAACACATGTCCAAATCTGTTAGAATGTTGAACAGCAGCTCAAATACACTGGATGTTATTCTCAACAACAATAAGCATTCAGGGGATAAAAGTGGACTGGGATTTAACAGAGTACATAAAGATGAAGCCAGCTCTAGCAAAACTACTTCAAAATTCATACAGTCAAAAAAGATGTCCCAACAGATGCTTCAACATCAGGAAAAGAACACAAAGTCAAACATAATGTTCCAACAGATGTCTCAAAATTCTGGAAAGAACAAAATGAAGAAGAAGTATCAAAGATGGAGATGCCATCACTGTGGAAGATTTGGACATATCAAACCTCATTGTTATAAGCTGCATGGATATCCAAATCAGATGTATCAGCAACCTTCTAAGCAGAAAATAGAAGTTACCAAGAAAGTGCTGCATAAACATCAAAGAAATCAGCAACCTTCTAAGCAGAAGACAGAAGTCATCAAGAAGGTATGGAGACCAAAAGCTAGCATTCAGACTGATCAAAGCTACAAGAACAAGATCAACAATCAATCTTGGATATCTACTAATGAACAACACATAGGGCAGAGGCATCAAAAGAAATCTCAACTCAAATGGTCAAAGAAAAGTGCTGCATATATAGCACATACATCACTAAGAGTATCAGCTAAAGAAGACTGGTATTTTGACAGTGGATGTTCAAGACACATGACTGGATTGAAGAATCTGCTAGTAAACTTAAAGTCACATTCATCCAGGTATGTAACCTTTGGAGATGGAGCTAAAGGAGAAATCAAGGGAGTTGGGACCTTGGACTGTCAAGATGTTCCAAGACTAGATGATGTGCTGCTAGTTAAAGGTTTAACTGCTAACCTGATCAGCATAAGTCAATTATGTGATCAAGGGTACAGTGTAAACTTTACTAAAACTGAATGCATAGTGACTAACAAAGAAAAAGAGGTTGTCATGAAAGGAGCCAGATCTAAAGACAACTGTTACATGTGGGAATCTCAAGACTTCAGTCTTACTTCAACTTGCTCCTTAGCTAAAGAAGAAGAAGTGAAGCTATGGCACCAAAGGCTAGGTCATCTTCATTTCAGAGGCATAAAGAAGATAATATCTATGGATGCTGTAAGAGGTATTCCTAAACTGAAGATTGATGATGGTAAAATATGTGGTGAATGTCAAATAGGCAAGCAAACCAAGATGTCCCATCCAAAGCTCCAACATCTGACAACTTCCAAAGTTTTGGAACTATTGCATATGGATCTTATGGGACCTATGCAGGTTGAAAGCCTTTGTGGCAAGAGGTATGCCTATGTGGTGGTTGATGACTTTTCCAGGTATACATGGATAAATTTTATCAAAGAAAAGTCTGATGTATTTGATGTATTCAAAGACTTATGCCAAAGAATACAAAGGGAAAAAGCCAGCTGTGTGATCAGAATAAGAAGTGATCATGGAAAAGAATTTGAGAACCAAAAGTTCTTAGATTTCTGTTCTTCAGAAGGAATCAATCATGAATATTCTTCACCAATCACTCCTCAACAGAATGGGATTGTTGAGAGGAAGAATAGAACTATTCAAGAATCAGCAAGAGCTATGATCCATGCTAAAAAGTTACCTTTGTACTTCTGGGCTGAAGCTATGAACACAGCTTGTTACATTCACAACAGAGTTACTCTAAGAAAAGGAACTTTGTCCACAATCTATGAAGTCTGGAAGGGCAGAAAACCCACAGTTAAGTACTTCCATGTGTTTGGAAGTAACTGTTATATTCTGGCAGATAGGGAGCAAAGAAGAAAAATGGATCCTAAAAGTGATGAAGGGATTTTTCTTGGATACTCTATAAACAGCAGAGCATATAGAGTATTTAATTCTAGAACCAAGGTTATCATGGAGTCTATAAATGTGATAATTGATGATGCCCCTACAGATGTCCCAGAAGATGTTGGAACATCTGCTGATATCAAGATTGAAGCTGAAGAAAAGAATGATCATTATAACTTCACTCAAACTGATACAAGGACAGAAGACTCCAGCAAACCTCCCTCCATCAGAATACAGAAGGATCATCCCAAAGATTTGATAATTGGTGATCCCAACAGAGGTGTAAGCACTAGATCAAGAGAAGTGATTTCAGGTTCCTGTTTTGTTTCTAAAATAGAACCTAAAAACATCAAGGAAGCTCTTACTGATGAATACTGGATTTGTGCTATGCAAGAGGAATTAGGTCAATTCACAAGGAATGAAGTGTGGAGTCTTGTTCCTAGACCAGATGACATAAATGTGATTGGAACAAAATGGGTGTATAAGAACAAGTCAAATGAACAAGGAGTTGTTACTAAGAACAAAGCTAGACTTGTAGCTCAAGGATACACACAAATTGAAGGAGTAGACTTTGATGAAACCTTTGCACCAGTAGCAAGGCTTGAATCAATCAGACTACTTTTGGGAATTGCTTGTATCTTAAAGTTCAAGCTATTTCAAATGGATGTGAAAAGTGCCTTTTTAAATGGTTATCTTAATGAAGAAGTATATGTAGAACAGCCTAAAGGATTTGTTGATCCAAGCTGTCCCAATCATGTATACAAACTAAAGAAGGCTCTTTATGGTCTGAAGCAAGCTCCAAGGGCATGGTATGAAAGATTGACTACTTTTCTTATCAAGCAAGGGTACAGGAAAGGTGGAATTGACAAAACCTTGTTTGTTAAAGATGAAGAAGGAAATGTCATGATTGCTCAAATATATGTTGATGACATTGTCTTTGGTGGGATGTCTGACAGAATGGTCAAACATTTTGTCAAGCAGATGGAATCTGAATTTGAAATGAGCCTAGTAGGAGAGTTAACCTACTTTCTTGGTCTGCAAATAAAGCAAATGGAAGACTCAATGTTCATTTCCCAAAGCAAGTATACCAAGAACATAGTCAAGAAATTTGGAATGGAAAATGCTACTCATAAGAGAACTCCTGCCCCCACACATTTAAAGCTGACTAAAGATGAAAAGGGTGAGAATGTAGATCAAAGCATATACAGAAGCATGATTGGAAGCTTGTTATATTTGACTGCTAGCAGACCAGACATAGCATTTGCAGTAGGTGTATGTGCAAGATATCAAGCTGATCCAAAAGTCAGTCATCTCAATCAAGTCAAGAGAATTCTTAAATATGTTAATGGTACTTGTGACTATGGCATAATGTACTTTCATGGATGCAAACCAATTCTCACTGGCTTCTGTGATGCTGATTGGGCTAGAAATGCTGATGACAGAAAAAGCACTTCAGGAGGATGCTT
This sequence comes from Lathyrus aphaca, assembly GCA_963966055.1. NCBI lineage: Eukaryota > Viridiplantae > Streptophyta > Magnoliopsida > Fabales > Fabaceae > Lathyrus > Lathyrus aphaca. The sequence goes on along the minus strand of OZ014522.1, from coordinate 389,038,548 downwards.
CTTTCTAGGAAACAATTTGATTTCTTGGTTCAGTAAGAAACAAAATTGTGTATCCTTATCTACAGCTGAAGCTGAATATATAGCAGCTGGAAGCAGTTGTTCTCAGTTGGTTTGGATGAAGCAAATGCTCACTGAGTACAATGTCCCACAGGATGTCATGACATTGTACTGTGACAACTTAAGTGCAATCAACATATCAAAGAATCCTATCCAACATAGCAGGACCAAGCATATTGATATCAGACATCATTTCATCAGAGATCTTGTAGAAGAAAAGGTGATTTCATTGGAACATGTAGCTACAAATCTGCAGTTGGCTGATATCTTTACCAAAGCATTGGATGCTACACAATTTGAGAACTTAAGGGGCAAATTGGGAATCTGCTTATATGAGAATTAGCAGTTATGGAGATGTGCCAACATGTCATATGACATTGTGTGGCATAAGCACCAGATGGCAACACCAGTCTGGTCAAGAACCTTGTGTATTCCATTCCTAATAATTTGCAATGTAACGGCTACTTATTTAGTAACAGCTTATAATCAGCTATCAATATTCTCATCATACTATCAAAAGCGAATCACATTATCTAGTTGTTCTTCAGAAATCATCAACCCTAAAACTCTTCATCCATCTTCTTTGACAATGTCTCAAAACCCTAACATTCCTGAAGAAATTCTCAACAAAGAAGACGTGGTTCATGCAACCCCTATTTCTGTAGTACCCATGGAGTCAACCCCACTGGACGAAATAAGAGGAAGTTTTCCTCATGCTAAAAAGCCAAGAACTCCAAAAAGAGCAAAAGATCAAGTCTGCAGCAAATCCAAAGGCATTCCTTCTCCAGCAAACATGCCTCAAAAATATTCTGAATATGTGGATGCTTCAATAAAGAAGTTGGTTACCAAGATCCTATCTGAACAAAGAGTGGTTAGTGGGATTTCTATTCCTCTGAACACCATGCCTGCCCCTCAAGAAGAACAAACTCAAGCTGCAAAGGACACTCCTGCTCAACAGGATGTCCCAATAGATGTTGGAACATCTGAGGATGAGAAAAAGACCTCATCTGATGCTGATATTGAACCAACTGAGGACCAGAAAAAGGCCTCAAATGAAAGTGATGAAGAAGAATCTGAGGATCAGACCAAAGCCTCAACTGAAGATCATATCTCTGCTGATCAACCAGCTGAAGAGGAGACTGCTCAATCTCCTCCTGTGGTGAACCTGGAGCAGGATTCTGATACAGAGATCATTGCCTCTGTAAGACCTAGCATAGCCAAAAGGCTCAGGACTAGGAAAGGAAAGATGCAAGCAGGACATGCAGTTCCTGAGAAGAAGAAAGCTACCCCAAGGAAAGACAAGGCCAAAACTGTCTTTGGTCCTACAAAGCAATGGAGCAAAGTCCAAACACAAAAGAGGAAAGCTGTCACCCCATCAGACTCAGATGTTGAAGCAGATGTCCCAACATCTCCTCCAAAGAAGAAACCAGCACCCTCTAGGGCTTCAACTGCTGTTCCAGAAGCTCCCTTGGACAACATCTCATTTCATCATGTTTCAAGTGTAAACAGATGGAAGTTTGTGTACCAAAGAAGGGTAGCCCTTGAAAGAGAGCTGAGCAGTAATGCACTTGAGTGCACTGAACTGATTGATCTCATCTCTGTTGCTGGGTTCTTCAAAACAGTCTCCAATCTCTCTCCCTGCTATGAACTTCTTGTCAAAGAATTCATAGTCAATCTTCAGGAAGATTGTGCCAATGGTAAGTCTTCTGAATTTAGAAAAGTTTTTGTTAGAGGCAGGTGTGTAGAGTTCTCTCCTCAGATCATCAACCAATACCTTGGAAGAGAGTCTGATGGACCAAATGAGCTAGGAAAGACTGATAACCAAGTCTGCAAGGTTATCACTGCAAACCAGGTCAAGGCATGGCCAGTTAAAGGAAAGTCTCAGTGAGCATGCTGACAAGAAAATATGCCATGCTGAACAGGATTGGTACAGCAAACTGGGTGCCTACCAATCACACATCTTCAATATCCACTGGATTGGGCAGGTTTATTTATGCTGTGGGGACTCAAACTAAGCTGGATTATGGTGCCTACATATTTGATCAGACCTTGAAGCATGCTAGCTCTTCTGCAACAAAGCTGCCAATAGCTTTTCCCTCCTTGCTGTGTGGTATAGTACTAAGTCAATACCCTGGGATCCTCACTGAGAAGGACACAGTCTGCAAGAGAGAAAGCCCTCTGGCCTTTCACTACAAACTGTTCCTAAGTCATCATGCAGCAGATGTTGAAGCACCCTCTGGGACATCTGCAGGTCCTTCAACTGCCAAGACTCCAATCTCCAAGGCTGAATTGATTGCTGAACTAAAGAGCACTTGCAAAGAACTTGAAGCAAGGAAGCTGAAACTTGAAGAAATCATCCAAAGGCTGGAAAGTGAAGGTGATCAGAAAGCTGCTTCTGATGAAGAAACTGAGGATGATGAAGAAACTGAGGATGATGAAGAAACTGAATGTGATGAGTCTGAGTGATTATCTGTATGTGAGGACAAATGTAATGACAGCTGCATTGTAATTTAGATTTAGTCTCTTTGGCCCCAAAATTTGTGTCTAACAAGGGGGAGAACAACACCAACAATAATGTGTAAACAACAATGTGTAATGCTGTTTGATTATGAATGAAAAATCTGTTTGCTTCTGAACTGAATAAGTGTTTTTTTCTGTTGCAACAAGACTGGATACATATATGTTTGAGGGGGAGTAATCTCAAATATGATTCAACAGAAAAGTAATGTTATACTCTGATAAAAGAACTTCTACTGCACTCTGAAAACCAGAAAAGATGTTAGCCAAAAATTAGCCAAAGGGGGAGTTTTTAGATGTCTAGAATTGGCAGAATTTTTGACCAACAAGAAATATTGAATTCAGTTCAGAATGTCCTATCAGATGTTGGGACATTATCAAACAGAGTATAAGAACTTATTTCAGGATGTCTCACCAGATGTTGGGACATTGTGTAAATGACTTAAGTTCAGTTTTTCAGGATGTCCCAACAGATGTTGAGACATCTCAAACCTGCTACCAGAATTAATTAATAACTAACTGATCTGAGATATTTAAGGAGAGTTATCTGGAATTAATTATGGATGGATAAAAACAGAACAAGGCGCATCTGTAGGGAGTTTTATTATGAGGATTCAGATTAATCAGAAGAACTAAAATCACCTAGAATTTAGGAAGTAACAAACCCTAAATTCAAGGTGGAAGCTGCATGCTTTTAGGACTGGATTAACCTACAGAAAGCCCAAATTACAAACACCTATTTAATCAACAGAAACTTACAGAATTGAGTACGAATTTCAGAAGACAAAATAGGGTGTTGTGTCTTTAATAGCAGGTTGTTTTTATTGTACCACTTTATGAGCTTTTAAGCAAAAGTGCATTTGTGACTTGATTGAAACTGTGAAGTAAGATCAAGCTGTTTTGTTTGAAGTATGACTTCAATTTTATTAAACTTGTAAACAAGATCACTGTGTGATTGAGGGGGAGTGAGTTGGTACTCATATCTAAGTAGTGACTTAGGTAGAAATTGCATTGGGTAGATATTAAGTGAAAGATTAAACTGGGTTGTTTAAGTCTAGAATTAATATTACTTATAGTGGATTTCCTCCTGGCTTGGTAGCCTCCAGATGTAAGTGTGGTTATACACTGAACTGGGTTAACAAACTTCTGTGTTGTTTAATTTTCTTGCACTTTAAGTTTTGGTTAAATCTGTCAAGTGTTGGGACATCTCATAGGACATCTCATACCTGATCACAGAATTTCACTTTGTGATCAGGGAAGTGTGTTGAGTTGATTTGTGAAGTTAGTTTATGAGTTTCAGGCTTGTGTGATGAGTTTCGAATGCTCTTGCAAGATGGTGTGAAAATGAGAATGCTGAGTTAGAGAGTGCTTCAGGCTTGTGTTTTGTATGCTTTGGCTTGCTTTTTGTTTGTATAAACAATTGGGATTGGTCAGAAGAAGTGATGTGTGCTTTTGTGATAGGTATGGCTCAAGTTGCCAAAATGTCAAAGTTGTGTAAGAGAAGCATGGGCTACTTTCTAGCCAAGGACAAAAGGTGTGTCCTGCGCAGCATGATGTGGGGAGAACCCTAGGATTGATCAGCAAGTCAGCAAGCAAGTGGATCTTCACTTGAGTGAGTTTTTGCAAGTTGGTTCACTCACCCATCAGAGCAACAAAAACAGATCCAGGTATAGGACCTCAAGTGGATCACTCACTCACCTAGGTGTCACTCAGGTCCCAGGTATAGGACCTCAACTCTCAATAGAACACCCACCCATCAAAGCAACAAAAACAGATCCAGCCAGCACAGTATGACAGTATGATATATGTAAAGCTGATAAGAAAGCAAATAAACAACTGTACATAAAGCAAAAAATATACAAACACAATTAGCACATAACACCCCAGTAAACACAAATCAAACAAGCGCTAGGAGGAACCCACAAAAAGAACCAGAAGCCCTGGTCACAGTATAAGGCTCCCCAGCAGAGTCGCCAAGCTGTTGCTCCCACTAAATGAAGCCGGGTCAAATAGGGTACAGACGCGAACGGTCGGCGAAAGGGGGTGTGAGAACACACAGGAGTGAACTCACAGGGAATGAATAGAGTCGCCAGCTAGGCATTTTTATCCCGAGGGAAAGGTAATGCTGCATAAACCTCAGAAAAGATATGGATAAGACGGTTGCGAACCAGAGAGACTGAGAAAGGGGGTTGGTTACAACCTGGGAAGGTATTAGCACCCAGATTGTCCGTCGTACTCGACGGGATCCACGCTTAAAAAATTTGTGTTTTAAAGGGGTAGTGTCAGTGCAAATGGTGTACAAAAGAAGCTGGAAAAGGATGTACAGGTGTCAGTGTAAGAGAAGTGAAGTGTATAAGTGAAGTGTCAGTGTAAGAAGAAAGATGAAATGCTCATGATAATGAGGCTTAAAGGATAATGCTGGAAGGAGGGGAATATACAAAGACTTTTGTTCGATAACTGTTAAGTTATGCCTACGTATCCTCTCGTGCAATGAGGAAGTCAGAACACCGTAGTTCGACCCAAAAAGACTGAAAGATGAATTGACTTGTGAACTGCTTACTTGTCTATGCTCAAGTGTATGATCTGTCTGGCGCAGATGCTAACTGTCTTGCATTAGACGGAAGAAGCAAGTTCTCGTTTGTGAGTGAAGATGATGAGAAAAGAATCCCGGAGGAGACGATTATTGTTTGTTTTTGTATTTTTAGTCTTTTATTGCTTTTGAGAGTTTGTCATAAGTTAATGAGCTTAAGCCTAAACCAGTGGATTTAGTAAACTCATCACATCTTCCCTCTGATTAGGGGTAATGAGAATACCTTAAGTGTGAAGTCAGCTTCTCACACTTAATCACCTTTGATGCAGGATTAAGATCATTAACCTACTTGTGATTATTTAGATGTTTTTGTTGTTTTTGTTTAGTGTTGAGTAATGAGATTAAGCCATAATCAGGGATTAAACAGACTCATTACACCATCCTAATAGAAGGATAATAGATGAGAATGTTTAAGCAGAGGAAAGCTCCTCAACTTAATCCATGATTAGGGATTAAACTCATGACAAAACAAAGCCTTTATTAAGTGGATTTTAGTTAATGATAAGATGAAGAAATGAGTTTTAGGGTTTGTAAGACAACTTGAGGGGGACTTGTCCATTAACACTAGGGTTAGTCCTTCTTAACCAATTAAGGAAGAATTAGAACCCTAATGCAAGGCCCAAGTTACAAGCTTGATGTCTTGATGATTATTAAGATGAATTGATTAAAGGATTTAAACACATTAAGGGTTTAACACTTAGGATTAAAGTTATACACTCCATCCTAATAGAAGGATGCAGGCATAAACTTAATCATAAAGCCTTAAAGCCTTTAGGGTTTAGTCCTTGATTATGAGGTGAGAAGAGAAGACTCAATGAGACACAAAGGTAAAACTAAGAGGGGAACTAATCAAAACCCTAATCATTGTCATGCTTGGTTGTTCCTAAGGTTTGTGAGGTTTAAGAAAGAAATCTTCAGAGGAACCACCAGGGAGCAGATGAAAGGAGCAAGGAGAAGCAAAGTAACTTGCTTCATTTAAGAAGACAAGTCACTTGGAGAAAGAAAGTAAGGAGAAAAAAAGAAAGAGCAAGCTCAATCTCAAACACATAACAAAATGCAGCAAGGATGCATAAAAGACATGAAAAGAAGTTATGAGAAGTGAAGGCAAATTCACTTCTCAAAGTGACTTACCACCTGAAAAGTTAGTGAAAGAAATGCAATGCAATGCAAGATGAGATGAAATGACATGATGCAAATCAAAACCAGAAGCACATACATGATGTTAATGATGCTATGAGATGATGCAAACATGAAACAAAGCATGGGGATGATCATACAAACTTATGGATGCAAATGAAGCAAGTTAAGAACCATGATCATACATGAAAGGTTATGGAATGCAAATGACATACAAAGTGGCAAATGAAAGATGTAATGATCAAACATGCTTCTAATATGTCTTAAGATGCCCAATGAATCAAATAGATGCACAAAATGCTATGGCAAGTCAAGGTATGAATGCAAATGCAAGATGAATGCAAAAGGAAGCCCAAATTAGGGTTTATGATCAATACAACAAACAAAAATCAAAATCAGAAGCAAACATCAAGATAAAAAATTGAAAATGCATTCAAGGGAACCCTAACCCTACATAAACTCACTGCCCAAAGGAGGGGTTCTAACTCTTAACCTAATGAGGGTTATGAATTTCCTAAGATTTCTAGGGTTTTAAGGTACCTTAACAAGAAAAATGTCAAACAAAATGAAAATGAAAGATCAAATCATGCCAATTTAATCTCACAACCTACATGATATGCAAGACACAATGCAAAAAGAACCAAAGTCCAACTCTCAAAAACTAGGCAGAAGTGAATTTTCAAAGGTTGGATCAAAATAATGCTTTGAAATTGAATTAATTCCATGAAAAATTGTCAAAATGCATCAAGATCAAAAAAGAAATTAGGTTTGAGGGTTGGACAATGTTTCTAAATGATTTTAAAGGTTTCATGAATTTTTTGGTGATTTTTAAATACCTAAAAGCATTTTTAATTAATTAATTCTCATTAATTAATTAAAAATAAACTTTTAAATGATTTAAAAATATTTTTTTAATGCAAAAATAAAAATAAAAATGATTTTGGTTTCTGAAAATTAATAAAAGTTTATACAAAAATTTTCAGAATTTTTAAAATTGTTTTGCTATTTTTTATAAAATGGAGAAAACAAATGAATTAAAATGAAAATAAAAACTAATTAAATGAGAAGTAATCAGATCCAAAGGCCTATATTTGAACTGGCAGCGCGCGCGTTTGACTTGGCGCCATATCCAAGGGTGGAAATTCAAATTTCGCTAATTAATGATTAAGCCCTAATCCAGCCCTAATTACTTTCAGATGACCGGAACAGTGGTTCCGGTCATCTTCTCCGGCAAGGTGAAATTGCTATCTCCCTCTACACGCAATGAAAACAAAATCTAACTGCCCAGAACTCATCCCCATCCAAAAACGAATCAAACCTATCAATCAAACATCATTTTTTATTCATAAATCGTCCAAATCGAATCAAAACATTCTTAGGGCAAAAAATTTCAGACAGTTCATACATGCTGGTTTCTCAACCATTTTCAAAAGTAAACACATATTCATGATCAGGGGAGTGCATAGAAGCTTTTAAGAACTTAAAAACATGTTTCTGGAAAAAAAAATTGAGATGACTACCTGAACTGAAGCTTTCGATTCAGGAGCTTTCTGGCTGTTTCTTTGGCTCAAATCCACTCCAATGATCCTCCTAAGAAGCTTGCAATGCTTGTTTGAAGTTTAGAATGGATGGTTTGAGAGATGGCAGAAGTTCTGTTCAATGGCAAGTGGTGATCGTGTTCTTGATTCTTTGAGTTTCAGGCCATGGTGAGGGGTGCTTTGTGATCAGGGAAGTGTGTTGAGTTGATTTGTGAAGTTAGTTTATGAGTTTCAGGCTTGTGTGATGAGTTTCGAATGCTCTTGCAAGATGGTGTGAAAATGAGAATGCTGAGTTAGAGAGTGCTTCAGGCTTGTGTTTTGTATGCTTTGGCTTGCTTTTTGTTTGTATAAACAATTGGGATTGGTCAGAAGAAGTGATGTGTGCTTTTGTGATAGGTATGGCTCAAGTTGCCAAAATGTCAAAGTTGTGTAAGAGAAGCATGGGCTACTTTCTAGCCAAGGACAAAAGGTGTGTCCTGCGCAGCATGATGTGGGGAGAACCCTAGGATTGATCAGCAAGTCAGCAAGCAAGTGGATCTTCACTTGAGTGAGTTTTTGCAAGTTGGTTCACTTTTGCTCCTTATGAGATATCTTGCTTCATAAGCCATAAAAATGTGAGATTTCTTGGCCCATTCTGAATTTTAGGTCTTGTATGATCATGTTGTGAAGTTTAGAAGTCCATTTGATGCCTTAATTTGCCTTGAGAAGTGAATTTGCAACTTTGCCTCTTTGGTGGAAACTTTGAAATTTTGTGATTTTAGCCAATTTTGACAAACCATAACTTTTGATCCATAATGAATTAGGTCATGTTCTTGTACTTTTTGAAAAGGGAATGATCCATTCTACAACTTTCATGACCAAAGTTTTTCCATTTGAAGCATTTTTGAATCAAAAAGTAAAGGTTGAAAAAGTTTCCTAAAATGGCAATTTCATTAAAAGTCAAACTTTCCCAAAAAGTCAACTTTGCAAAAGACTTGAAATTCTTCAATTTTGTGAACTTCCAACTTCTTCTATGATCAAATAAAGATCATACACAATCAAAATGATGAAGAACACCCTTTGGTTGGGTCATTGGGGGCCTCAGATGCCCTGATTTTGCACTGACTTGCTTGAAAAGTCAACTCTTGATCAGATGACTTCCCCATGGAATTTCTTCATGAAAATTGATATGCATACTCCCTATACCATATAGAGACCAATAGAAACAAGAATGACCAAAAAATTTGGAGTTATGGCCTCTGAAACCAAAACCCTAATTCTAGGTCATCTGTGTAGTCAAACCTGGCTCTGCTTCCATACCATTCTCAGTTCTTGTGATTTTTTGACATTCTTGACCTTGAGAGGATATAAAATGATGTTTGAACACACATGGATCCCTCTTGAAGTGATTGATGGCCTTTGGAGTGGCTCAAGAAGCTCTTGGATTGCTCAGATCACAAACCTTAGATGCAGATGACTTTGAATCTATGCAGTGAATCAAAAATGTGATATGAGATGTTATGATTGAGTTTATGCACATGAAATGATCACAAGCCATGGTGTGAATGGGTGAGGGCAAATTTGGGGTGTTTACAGCTGCCCCTATTCAAACATGAGTTAGTTGTGCAGGATGTAAGCAACGGCTTAACAGGCAAACAAGATAACTTGTGGTTGAATACCAAAGACAGTCCGAAATTTGCACTCACAGAATGAAGAAGAAAAGGGATATAGATTGTAAAAGAAAATAAAGTATATTGTAAAGAATAAATGGAATAAACAGATGATGAGGGACGGTCATCAAAGGTGAAGGACGATCACCTAGCAGGGGACGGCTGCTCTGTTGGGGATAAGATGAGGGACGGTCATCTAAGGTGAAGGACGATCACCTGGCAGGGTACGGCTGCCGAAAGTATCGCGACATAGGACGAATGCCGGATAAAAGGTAAACGATGGGGACGGCCATCGGACGAGCATGATGAAGGACGATCATCAAGAGGTGAAGGACGATCACCTAGCAGGGGACGGCTGCTCTCCAGGTTTATCATGACGTAGGACGAACGTCAGATAACAAGATCAACGATGGGGACGGCCATCGGATAAAATGATGAAGGACGATCATCAAGAGGTGAAGGACGATCACCTAGCAGGGGACGGCTGCTAAAATATCACGACATAGGACGAATGTCGGATAAAAGGTCGACGATGGGGACGGCCATCGGACGAGCATGATGAAGGACGATCATCAAGAGGTGAAGGACGATCACCTAGCAGGGGACGGCTGCTCTCCAGGGTTTATCATGACATAGGACGAATGTCAGAAAAAAAAGAAAAATTGCTTTGCTGGCAATCTGTTGGGGAATAGTAAACACGGACGAGTGTTTATATCCAAGAAAATAAAAGGTATAAGTGTCTTGACGTTGTGTATAAATTAAAGATGCGGACGAGCATCCTTAAGACTACGATACGGACGAGTATCGGGTAGAAAAAAATACTGACACGTGTTCAGAGATGATGATACGGACGAGTATCAACTGGTTAACAGAGAACACGGACGAGCGTTGAATCTGAAGGGACTCTTCTGGGGAATAGTAGACACAGACGAGTATCTATATTCAAGAAGACATGAGTGTTTGACACGTGTATGGATTAAAGATGCGGACGAGCATCCTTATGACTATGATACGGACGAGTATCAAGTAGAAACAAACGCTTGACGCATGCTCTGAGATGATGGTACGGACGAGTACCAACGGGTTAACAAAGAACACGGACTAGTGTTGAATCTGTGGGGATATAAATGATGTATACAAGATACGGACGAGTATTTGTATAAGTATGAGTATGAAGTATGGGTGATGTATAGATGAGTGTTTATCCTGTTGGGGAGAGTGACACGGACGAGTGTCGAGAAGAGGAAAGTATAATATAAGCAAGTATATGATATACAAAGTGTTTATGTTACTGTGCTGGGGAAGGTGACATGGACGAATGTCAAGAGAGTTATGTATATAAGCATCTGTGAGTGCAAAGAGGATGTTTCGGCTTCCTGCTGGGGATATGACACGGACGGGTGCCACAAAGAGTATATACAGGTTTTTGCAAAGCCACTGTTTTAGCTTTAGTTCTCCGCTGGGGATTCTGGGGGAGCATTCTGTATATTGATGGATTGTTATTATTCACAAGTGTTTGATTCAGAACATGGCTTATGATTATGCAACATGTTTGATTTTTGCCGTAATGCTCCGTGTTAGACGGAATGCTACGCTTTGTGAGGTGAACATGATGCGAATGCTATGATTATGCAAGGATACCAATCCGGGATTCGGATCCCGTTGCTGTGAAGATCTCTGGTCGATCTGTTTGAAGTGGACATCCCAGCTGGGGATGAAATCATTAGTAGATCTGACATGTGGGACCCTGCTTGGGGATAAAGGTCACTGATAGACATATCCTTGTAATGAGGGACCCAGCTGGGGTTTGTAGAAACTTGCATCGCTCTGTTGTGATTCCTTCATGCGTTGCTCTTCTGAACAGAGGCTAAAACTCTGTGGGGAAGTGGTTCCCTGGCTTTTGTACTTGGCTGAGGAAGAATGATTGGCAACTCGGCTGGGAGAAGCAACAAGTGGCAACTCAGCTGGGGAGAAAACACTTTGAGTGCCAAGACTGAGTGAGTGTTGATTTGCCAGCTTGCTGGGATGAAGCTTACATGCCCCATGTCGCTCTTTGAGTACCTTCAATCCTGAAAAGACAGAGAAACGCACATGTGATCCCGAGGTATCCCTTACCGGATTCCGTCATAGGAGTTAGACACTCCCGAGAGTAAATATATTTCCTGCAAGCACGTAGTTTTTTATTTTTGAGGATAAACATATGTATTCATGCAATCAGTATTTTAAAGATATCAGACATTCTTTGCGAATAAAATGAAGTGTACGAGGTGAAACTTGACTGAAAATCCGATTTTATTAATTCATGTGCCCTGAATTGGCAAGATACAGTCAAAGAAACAAATCCCCTGAAATGAGGAGATTGTTACAAAATGAGAAACAAAATGCTGGCAATGTTGTCGACGCTTCAAGGAGCTTCCCTTCTGCTATGACTCGTATGACATTTGACGTTCTTCTCGTCTTGCTTTCTGAAAAAGGTTGATTCTGATAGAAGCTTGGTCCTTTCGAGGTTCACCAAGTTGTAGGCGTTTCAGACGAATTCAGAATGCAGTTGTTCGCTTATTCCCTCATTTTGCATGGATCGCCCTTTCGGGTTTTCAATCCATCGGGATACCCATTTTTGCCTGAGTTGTCCAATGCGGCTTTTCAATTCAGCGGGTGTACATTTTTTATTTTCCCTTATTTTTGCCCGAGTCTTTTATTCTATTTTTGACTCGCCGGGACGCCCTATTTTTGCCTGGACTTACATTCTGTTTTTTATGTCCAGCGGGTCATTTTTATGCGAAGTATTTTTTAACTGCATCTGAATTCACAGGGGACGGGAAGTCTTCACCATCCATAGTACTGAGCATGAGTGCTCCACCCGAGAAAACTTTCTTTACTACAAATGGTCCCTCATAATTCGGAGTCCACTTGCCCCTGTGGTCTGTATGAGGAGGGAGGATTCTTTTCAGCACAAGATCTCCCACTTGGTACTCTCGGAGCCTGACTTTCTGATCGAAGGCTTTCTTCATTCTTTTCTGATACAACTGCCCATGACAGATTGCAGCCAATCTTTTCTCTTCAATCAGACTCAGTTGTTCGTACCGGGATCGGACCCACTCGATTTCGTTTAGCTTAACATCCATTAGTACCCGTAGGGAGGGTAATTCAACTTCAACAGGTAGGACCGCTTCCATACCATACACAAGTTGATACGGTGTTGCCCCAGTGGATGTTCTGATTGACGTGCGGTACCCATGCAAGGCAAACGGTAGCATCTCATGCCAGTCTTTGTACGTAACTACCATCTTCTGCACAATCTTCTTGATATTCTTATTAGCTTCCTCAACAGCGCCATTCATCTTTGGCCTGTAAGGAGAAGAATTGTGGTGTTGGATCTTGAAGTCCCGGCATAGCTCTGCCATCATTTTATTGTTTAAGTTGGAACCATTGTCAATAATGATTCGCTCGGGAACTCCGTATCGACAGATGATGTCTCTCTTCAGAAATCGGGCTACCACTTGTCTTGTAACATTTGCATAGGAAGCTGCTTCAACCCACTTGGTAAAATAGTCAATAGAAACCAGGATGAATCTGTGGCCGTTTGAAGCAGTTGGCTCGATCTTGCCAATCATGTCAATGCCCCACATGGCAAAGGGCCAGGGCGAAGACATCACATTCAAAGGATTGGGAGGCACATGCACCTTATCCGCATAAATCTGACATTTATGGCATTTTCTGGCGTAGGCACAACAGTCTGCATCCATTGTGATCTAGTAATAACCTGATCTTAGCAATTTCTTGGTCATGGCATGCCCTCCCGCATGGGTACCAAAGGATCCTTCGTGCACCTCGTGCATCAACAAGTCCGCTTCTGTTCTATCAACGCATTTGAGGAGTACCATATCAAAGTTTCTCTTGTACAGGGAACCATCAGTATTCAGGAAGAAACTACCAGCTAGCCTTCTTAATGTCTTCTTATCATTGGAAGATGCCCCAGGTGGGTATGTTTGATCCTCCAAGAAGCACTTGATGTCATGGAACCAAGGCTTATCATCTTCGACAACATCTGCTGCGAACACATATGCTGGTCTGTCAAGTCTGGATACTAAAATTCGAGGCACAAAGTTGGCAGCTTGAAATTTGATCATGGATGAAATGGTAGCCAGAGCATCTGCAAACTGATTCTCGTCCCGGGGAATATACTCAAGCTTGACTGCTGTAAAGAAAGTCAATAACCTCCTTGTATAATCCCTGTAAGGTATCAGATGATCCTGGTGGGTGTACCATTTGCCGTTGGTTTGATTAACTACCAGAGCTGAATCTCCGAATACAGTCAATGTCTTGATCCTGAGGTCAATGGCTTCCTCAAGACCCATAATGCAAGCTTCGTATTCAACTTCGTTATTAGTGCAGTTAAAGGTGAGTTTTGCCGAGAAAGGCATGTGAACTCCCTTAGGTGTAATGAGTACTGCACCAACACCACGACCATTCATATTAACGGCCCCATCAAACATCATAGTCCATTCTTCTTCTGGGTCAGGCCCTTCAGTGTGAACAGGCTCTTCATGATCTTTTTCTTTTATGAACATGATGTCTTCATCAGGGAAGTCAAATCTCATAGGCTGGTAATCATCAATAGGTTGCTCAGCAAGATATTCAGACAATACACTGCCCTTGATGGCTTTTTGAGAAGTGTATTGGATGTCATATTCTGTAAGGATCATCTGCCATCTTGCAACCCGTCCGGTAAGAGCTGGCTTCTCAAAAATGTACTTAACTGGATCCATCTTTGAGATCAATAAAGTAGTGTGGGTCAACATATACTGCCTTAGTCGGCGAGCAGCCCACGCTAAAGCACAACAAGTTTTCTCGAGCAGTGAATAACGTTGTTCACAGTCGGTAAACTTTTTGCTTAGGTAGTAAATTGCATACTCTTTTCGACCAGACTCGTCATGCTGGCCCAGCACACACCCCATCGACTCTTCTAATACTGTCAAGTACATGATTAGAGGTCTTCCTTCCACTGGAGGCATAAGGATTGGAGGCTCTTGTAAGTATTCCTTGATCTTGTCAAAAGCCTTCTGGCAGTCTTCGTTCCACCTGACCGTCTGTTCTTTTCTTAACAGCTTGAACAAGGGTTCACAGGTTGCTGTAAGGTGAGATATGAACCTTGAGATGTAGTTCAATCTCCCTAGAAACCCTCGAACCTCTTTTTCAGACTTTGGTGCAGGAATTTCTTGAATGGCTTTGACTTTATCAAGGTCAACCTCAATCCCTTTCTCGCTTACAATAAAGCCCAACAGCTTACCTGATCGCACCCCGAATGTGCACTTGTTGGGGTTCAGCTTCAGTTGGTACTTCCTCAGACGCCTGAATAACTTCAGCAGATTTACCAGGTGGTCTTCTTCTGTAAGGGACTTGGCAATCATGTCATCCACATAACACTCGATTTCCTTATGGATCATATCATGGAATAATGTTACCATAGCCCGTTGATATGTTGCACCAGCATTCTTCAATCCGAATGGCATCACCTTGTAACAGAACGTGCCCCAGGGTGTGATGAAAGTTGTCTTCTCCATGTCTTCAGGTGACATCTTGATCTGATTGTATCCTGAAAATCCGTCCATGAAGGAGAACACCGAGAACTGAGCCGTATTGTCAACTAGTACATCAATGTGAGGTAATGGAAAATCATCTTTTGGGCTAGCTCTGTTCAGATCCCGGTAGTCAACACACATCCTCACTTTGCCGTCTTTCTTAGGCACAGGTACTATATTAGCAACCCACGGTGGATAGCTAGTTACAGCAAGGAACCCGGCGTCCCACTGCTTTTGTACCTCTTCTTTGATCTTCATTGCCATGTCTGGGCGAGTACGGCGCAGTTTCTGTTTAACCGGTGGGCAATCTTCTTTTAATGGCAGCTTATGCATAACAATGTCGGTGTCCAACCCTGGCATATCCTGATAAGACCAAGCAAACACATCCACATATTCTTGAAGCAGGTCAATCAGTTGTTTCTTCACTGAGTCTTGTAAGCAGGCCCCGATTTTAACTTCTTTCACATCTTCATCTTTACCAAGATTAATCGTTTCGACTTCCTCCCGATGAGGAGTGATAACCTTTTCCTCTTGTCTCAACAACCTGGCTAGTTCTTCAGGAAGCTCGTAATCTTCTTCAACCCCTTCATCAGCTTGATTGATTGGATTATCAAAGTCATACGAAGTCATAACCGTGTTGTTGTCGGTGCGGTCTGGAAGGCACTCTCTGCAAGGGTTCAGTTTGTTCATTTTAGTGATTGATTTTAATCTTGTTTAGAAAAGTGAAATAAAGTTGTCATTTTGAAAACATTGCCATTTATTTTTTGTACAAAAAGAAAAATGGAAAAACAGTGAGCGGAAAAGAAAAAGACTCATTTGCAAAAGATGTCTGATATTTCATTGATTAATCTTGTTGCACAAAAATTACAGATGGCCCGATTACAAAATGAGTCTTGTCATCTTGGGCAAGATGCAAGACTTGATGCATGCTTAAAATATACAGGAAATAATAATTACTCTGCAGGAGTAACCCTTATAATTTCCTGGGAAGACCAGTTTGAGATACTGCTCCCGGGATCCTTGGACGTATCCAGCTCTCCAGGTTGCGTTCATCTTCCGACTCATCTTCCAAGTTGTTAACAGCATCAGGGGTGAGCATCCCCCCACTGACAAAATTGGTCTCTTTAGCAGCCTCTGCTTGATCTTGTTGAGTTAGTTTGTAACCCAACCCAAATCTATCCTCCTTCTTCTCTACGGGCAGCAACTTGCCCCAGCCTTGGGCAGTCCCTTCCTCAACAACCTTCCGGGCTTGTTGATAAGATGTCATTGAGGTTCCAGGTACAGCAGATGTTTCATTTATGTTCAAGGCCTCAAACCCTTGGCTCATCGTTTCGTGGATCTCCCCATCCATCTCAATGTATTTGTATGTAGCTAGATGGCTAACAAAAATATCTTCCTCTCCATAAATAGTAACGACTTGGCCTTCCCACTCGAATTTTAACTTCTGGTGAAGGGTAGACGTAACTGCGCCAGCGGCGTGAATCCAAGGTCTACCCAACAAACAGCTGTAGGCCGGCTGAATGTCCATCACGAAGAAGGTCGTTTTGAAAGTCTGTGGGCCATTCATTATAGGCAACTCAATTTATCCCAGAACTGATCTCTTGGAACCGTCAAAGGCTCTTACTACCAAAATGCTAGGACGTAATTCCAATCCTTCATACTCTAGCTTCACAAGGGCTTTTTTAGGTAAGACATTGAGGGATGATCCTGTGTCTACCAGCACATGGGAAAGAACTGCACCCTTACACTCCATGGTAATGTGCAAAGCCTTGTTATGATTGCGACCTTCCGTAGTCAAATCAGTGTTGGTAAATCCTAGTCCATTACTAGCATTAACATTTCCAACCACAGCTTCCAACTGATTGACGGTAATCTCCTCTGGCACATAAGCTGCGTGCAAGACTTTTAGTAGTGCGTTCCGATGAGCCTCGGAGCACATTAACAATGATAAAATGGAGATCTTGGAAGGCGTCTGGTGAAGCTGGTCCACTATCTTGTAATCACTTTTCTTGATGATTCTCATGAATTCATCAACCTCTTGATCAAACGGGGTTTTCAAAGCTTCTTTAGCAACTTGATCTTCTTGCACCATGCTCTTCCCTTTTGCCTTGGCAGCAGCTTCTGCTTCAGCAATGGGTCTTGGAATCTGCGGGGCAAAGAGACGTCTGCTTCGAGTGAAGCCTCTGCCCCCCCCCCCCCACATTGTCTATTTGTGGTGAAGAAGTTGATGATTCGAGAGTGATTTTCTGTCCTTCGCAGTATAGATCGGAGCCGTAATGCCAAGGGATGGCATTACTGCTTTCATAAGGTACTGGCCCAGGCACTGTGATAGTGACTGGACTGATGGCAGCTGCAGAAGGGACCATGATAGTATGGGGATCATAGTATATTGTGACTGGTGCTCTGATAGGAGTGGCATTTTGTGAGTTGTAGGCAGAATCATTTGCAGGATCATAATAAATTGTAACCGTTGAGACACTTTCATTGTTTGCTGTTGATGTTGTAGGAGACACTGTTGAATGGATGAGTGTTGCTGTTGTAGGAGATTCTGAATGAAGGGGTGCTGAAGTTGTAGAAGGGATGTTTGCTGATATTTGGTCCGTTGAAGTAACAAATGAAGCATTTGTTGATGAGATTGAAGAGTTGTTTGGAACAATGGTTGTTGCAGTTGTAGAAGACTCGGGAACTGTTGTTAAGGAGATTGCCGGATTGGTAGGTATTGATGTTGTGATTTGAAGCAGGCCACTCTGGATGAGACCATCTATGCCATCTCTCAAGTTATCACACCCATTCACTGAAATGTTGCAATAAGCACATCCTAGCTCACATCCAGGGAACATTTGACATTCAAGGAGTTGAGCTTTAATCTCTACCAAGGGTGTCCGAATCTGACCCACATTGGTTATCAAGTAAGACGGCTTATCTTCTTCAATAACATTGATTCTGGGTCCACCGTGGTTTGGCATAGGGTTCTTGTTAACATTTGGTGGTGGTGCAAAGTTTAGAGCTTTGGAGTATACCAGGTCTTGTACCTTCATGTGCAGGGCTCTGCACTTCTCTGTACTGTGGCCAGGTGCATTTGAGTGAAAAGCACATCTGGCGCTGGCGTCATAATTTCTGGGCAGACTGGTAGGATCTGGAGGGGCCAATGTCCTTAGCTCAACCAGGTTGAGTTTCAGGAGTTGTGGCAATAATGTGGCATAGGGCATAGGGATCGGATCGATCACCCTATTGGCCTGAGATGGTCTCTGTTGATACGGTCTTTGCTGATTGCTGTTGCTGGTGTTGTTGTTGTTATAATTTCTTTGAGGAGGATACTGAGTTTGTTGCTGGTAATGGGATTGCTGCTGCGGTTGATAAGCTGGTTGTGGATGAATTGGAGCGGGAATGGTGACTGCTGCCACAGACCTATGAACATATTGGGGTCTGCCCCTGCTGGTATGGATAGCATTGGTCTCACCAGCTCTTCTTGGACCTACAAAAGGTTTTCTGGGGTTGCTGGACGAGCTCGCACCGTTGTCAGAAATCTTACCCATCTTTAATAGGCTCTCAATTCTTTCCCCGGCTATGACCACGTCAGCAAAGCTAGTGGAAGAAAAGGCAGCTAGCCTGTCAATGTATGTCCCTTGGAGGGTGTTCATAAACATATCAGCCATCTCCCTCTCTAACATGGGTGGCTGGACAGCAGCAGCAAGCTGTCTCCACCTCTGAGCGTACTCCCGGAAGCTTTCCCTGGATGATTGAGACATTCCCATCAGGAGGGTCCTGTTGGGAGCCATATCCAAGTTGTACTGATATTGTCTGATAAAGGCCTCAGCCAGGTCCTTCCAGCACCTGATGGTTGCTCTAGTCAGGTGAGAGTACCATTCCCTTGAAGCTCTTGTTAAGCTATCTTCAAAATAAAACATCCATAGCTTTTCGTCCATGGTATATGCCTTCAGCCTCCCCAGAAAGGATTGTAAATGGGTTCGGGGACAGGAAGTTCCGTTGTACTTCTCAAAGCACGGAGGTTTAAATTTGTGGGGAATCCTGACCCCGTCCACTAGACCCATGTCCATAACATCAAAGCCCAAAGAATTTTGGGACTCCAGGGATATCAGTTTCTCAACAATCTCATCTAGCCTTCTGTCATAGACTTCATTCCCAGCTCCCATCACTGTGAACTGATCTTCCTGGGGGTCTTCTTGCAGCACCCTGCCTGTAGTAGCATTCCCTTGTACATTAGCAGGGATGTTGATCTCTGGATGAAGGTGGGGTCCAAATACAGGTGGGTTGATATGAGGCTGAACCCTCTCATTGTTGCTTGTCCCACCAGTCCCTAGATGGGGGTCTTCCTGAGTCTGCCTCTCTACTAAAGCCCTCAATCTCTTTTGGCTCTGAGCTAAACCATTCATCACCTCCATAAATTGTGTCATCTGATTCCTCATTTCCAATCTCTCATTGGCCATTTGGGTCCTGACCTCTGTAAGGTCCTGTTGTACCTGGTCCATCCGTATACCCGGAAGGTTGTTGCGGGTTGGATATCTGTGTGGACGATTGAGTGGGAACACCCGACGTCGAGCAATAGTTCCTGAATCACAACAGAGTTAGTAACAAAAACAAAACAAAACCTACAAAACAAAACAAAAGGTTAGTATGCAATGCAGTATGCTTATTTGTTTCCAAAGTATCCGGCTTGGCACTTGGTTTTGACCTTTCCAGACCCCTGAGGAAGATGCTTTTGATGTTGCTTGGAAGAACTCAGATAAAAACAAACTAGTAAATATATTACAAAAAGCGAATGATACATAGTTTGTTTTTTTACAATTCATGCCCCTGAGGGGTCAAAATACAACATAAAGAAATGAAAAGTACATGAAATGAAAGCAACAACAAGCAAAAGTCAGACACCAAGACCAAACTCATCCTCCTGAACTTCCTTTAGAAGTGCTTCAGTCACAGGATCAGCTGGACACTCTGTGAGGTTCCTGATAAGAAGATTCCTGGTGGCAACAGCTGCAGCTAGCTTCTTGTGTCGACTCTGGTCCTTTGACCTCTTCACACCAGCTCTAATCTTCAACTCTGAGATCTCTCTCTGGGCTGCTAGCAGGGCTTCCTGTTGCTCTTTTGCACTAGCTTCCAACTGCTCAATCTTATCCTGAGTCCTCTTATCTTCCCGAGTACGAGCTTCAGTGATCCTGACCCACCTAGCTTGGCTCTCCTTCAAATAAAGATCAGTCCTAGCTTTCTGGAACTGAGCCTCCTTGCAGGCATTCTTCAAGATCTGCTCTCCAGCCCTCGACTTCTTGATGTAGCCTTCTGACTTTTCAATCTTGGCTAGATGCTCCACCTTTAGCTTTTCTAACCTTTCAATGTCCAGACGACCATCACTCCTCTCCCAGAGGGTTCTCTTCAAGGCTTCAGACAACTTCGCATTCCTCTCTTTGAGCTTTTCAAACTCCTCCAAGCTGACAGTTGCTGGAGGTGGTGTTGTGGATGGCCCAGGCACATCTTCAATGGTGAAGGGCATCCCAGAAATTTGAGCCCTGGCATGAGACCACTCATAATACTGAGCTGAGGCCACATTGTTGCATCTCCCAAGAATGGTTACCCCTTTAGTCTGGACATTGTCCCAAGCCCAGGATGCTTGCCTGACAATAGCCAGATTAGGCTTACTCTCACAATAAAGGGTCTCGGCCAAATCTTGTACTCTAGGAGTGTGGACCAATGCATAGCCCAGTTGTCTCTTGAATAGCAGAGGGTTGTAGTTGATGCAACCCTTCACTCCTATCAGAGGTACATTGGGGAACTGCCCACAACTAGTAATGATGTCTCTGCCCTTAGTGCTCTGAGTGCACCACCTGATGTCATCTGAGGTCAGAGCAACAAGCCTCCTAGCCCAATTATTTTGCTGGTGAGGGTTCAAGAATGCATCATTCTTTGGCAAATGTTTGAGCAGCCAAGTATGGAACAAAGGAGCACAGCATCTCACTAATCTTCCCCTTTGCTTTTCATTCCTCTGGTGGACAGAGTAGTAGAAGTCTCCCAGTAAGGTAGGCACTGGGTTCCTCAGAATGAAAAGATGGATTGCATTCTTGCTAATAAACTTAGGCTCATCTGCAAATAATATGACCCCATATATGCTGAGGGCTAATAATGCACAGACTGCCTTCCACTCCCCCAAGGAGGCCTTCAGAATAGCCTGAGAGGTCAAGAAATCCAAGTGTAGGCCAGAGATCCCAGCCTTTACTGTCATGTTCTGCCCAATCAGAACTAGTTCTAGATACAATGCCTTTGCCACCTCTTCATTACTAGGGAAAGCCATCTCAGGGTTGAAGGGGACTCCACCCCTGATAGGTACACCAATCAGTGATGAATACTCTTCCAACAAGGGTCCCAACTGAAAATTCTGGAAGGTGAAGCACCTCAGAGGGGGATCATAGAACTGCAAGCAAGTATGAATCAAGCTCCTCTGTGAAGGGTCCAAATCCACAATCACATCAAGGATTCCTCCATAATGTTCTCTGAATAGTGGTATATGGTCTGGAGTAATTAGGGTCTGGACCTTCCTGATGCCAGCTAGCTCAGGCTCAAAGAAATGATAGGAGATATTGCTCTTCTTAGGTGCCATGTTGCTGAAGAACAGATGCTGATGACGATGACTGATACTAGAAGATGGGCCACTGACAGGCTGAGACTAGTGATGCAGGTGACTGAAACAGGTTGGTCTATGCAGATGAAGGGGTCAAAACCAAGCCAAAATAATGATGGATACCCTGAAAAACAAATAAGCAAATGTCAAATGATGCAATGATGATGTATGCAGATGATATGCAAGGGTTTGTGATTAAGCTGGATCTGATTAACTGCCTTGATATGAGTCCATATATGTTCAAGAAATCCAGATGGAGGTTCATAAGTCCAGTAACCAAGGTGGGGGACTCAAATAAAGAGTCACATGTCCAAGGTTAAAAATCACAAGAACTGTTCCAAAATGGAGTACTCTTAATCAAAACAAAGTAACAGGGTATGTTGAGGTCAAGGGTACCTGCAAACCTGTAAACAGCCCAACCCCCCTCACAGGTGATGTTCTAAAACAAGGATCCTCAGACTTGGATCAGTTATGAGAAGTGTAAACACTTCTAACCCGGAGGTACAGTGTTTACAATAACCATAAAAGATCCTCCTCTAATTCACCTCAGTTTCTGAAGGTCAATACTAATGGTCATCCAGACTTAGCAGGCTTCCCAGATAGCCCTAGCACTACAGGAAATCTGTAGCACAGAGTTCTCAAGAAGAAACCCATATCTGAATCGTGTTTCATATTCCCGCACCAGACCGAAATGGAATGGGAAAGAACATGAACCACTCTAGCCTAGGTGTCACTCAGGTCCCAGGTATAGGACCTCAACTCTCAATAGAACACCCACCCATCAGAGCAACAAAAACAGATCCAGCCAGCACAGTATGACAGTATGATATATGTAAAGCTGATAAGAAAGCAAATAAACAACTGTACATAAAGCAAAAAATATACAAACACAATTAGCACATAACACCCCAGTAAACACAAATCAAACAAGCGCTAGGAGGAACCCACAAAAAGAACCAGAAGCCCTGGTCACAGTATAAGGCTCCCCAGCAGAGTCGCCAAGCTGTTGCTCCCACTAAATGAAGCCGGGTCAAATAGGGTACAGACGCGAACGGTCGGCGAAAGGGGGTGTGAGAACACACAGGAGTGAACTCACAGGGAATGAATAGAGTCGCCAGCTAGGCATTTTTATCCCGAGGGAAAGGTAATGCTGCATAAACCTCAGAAAAGATATGGATAAGACGGTTGCGAACCAGAGAGACTGAGAAAGGGGGTTGGTTACAACCTGGGAAGGTATTAGCACCCAGATTGTCCGTCGTACTCGACGGGATCCACGCTTAAAAAATTTGTGTTTTAAAGGGGTAGTGTCAGTGCAAATGGTGTACAAAAGAAGCTGGAAAAGGATGTACAGGTGTCAGTGTAAGAGAAGTGAAGTGTATAAGTGAAGTGTCAGTGTAAGAAGAAAGATGAAATGCTCATGATAATGAGGCTTAAAGGATAATGCTGGAAGGAGGGGAATATACAAAGACTTTTGTTCGATAACTGTTAAGTTATGCCTACGTATCCTCTCGTGCAATGAGGAAGTCAGAACACCGTAGTTCGACCCAAAAAGACTGAAAGATGAATTGACTTGTGAACTGCTTACTTGTCTATGCTCAAGTGTATGATCTGTCTGGCGCAGATGCTAACTGTCTTGCATTAGACGGAAGAAGCAAGTTCTCGTTTGTGAGTGAAGATGATGAGAAAAGAATCCCGGAGGAGACGATTATTGTTTGTTTTTGTATTTTTAGTCTTTTATTGCTTTTGAGAGTTTGTCATAAGTTAATGAGCTTAAGCCTAAACCAGTGGATTTAGTAAACTCATCACATCTTCCCTCTGATTAGGGGTAATGAGAATACCTTAAGTGTGAAGTCAGCTTCTCACACTTAATCACCTTTGATGCAGGATTAAGATCATTAACCTACTTGTGATTATTTAGATGTTTTTGTTGTTTTTGTTTAGTGTTGAGTAATGAGATTAAGCCATAATCAGGGATTAAACAGACTCATTACACCATCCTAATAGAAGGATAATAGATGAGAATGTTTAAGCAGAGGAAAGCTCCTCAACTTAATCCATGATTAGGGATTAAACTCATGACAAAACAAAGCCTTTATTAAGTGGATTTTAGTTAATGATAAGATGAAGAAATGAGTTTTAGGGTTTGTAAGACAACTTGAGGGGGACTTGTCCATTAACACTAGGGTTAGTCCTTCTTAACCAATTAAGGAAGAATTAGAACCCTAATGCAAGGCCCAAGTTACAAGCTTGATGTCTTGATGATTATTAAGATGAATTGATTAAAGGATTTAAACACATTAAGGGTTTAACACTTAGGATTAAAGTTATACACTCCATCCTAATAGAAGGATGCAGGCATAAACTTAATCATAAAGCCTTAAAGCCTTTAGGGTTTAGTCCTTGATTATGAGGTGAGAAGAGAAGACTCAATGAGACACAAAGGTAAAACTAAGAGGGGAACTAATCAAAACCCTAATCATTGTCATGCTTGGTTGTTCCTAAGGTTTGTGAGGTTTAAGAAAGAAATCTTCAGAGGAACCACCAGGGAGCAGATGAAAGGAGCAAGGAGAAGCAAAGTAACTTGCTTCATTTAAGAAGACAAGTCACTTGGAGAAAGAAAGTAAGGAGAAAAAAAGAAAGAGCAAGCTCAATCTCAAACACATAACAAAATGCAGCAAGGATGCATAAAAGACATGAAAAGAAGTTATGAGAAGTGAAGGCAAATTCACTTCTCAAAGTGACTTACCACCTGAAAAGTTAGTGAAAGAAATGCAATGCAATGCAAGATGAGATGAAATGACATGATGCAAATCAAAACCAGAAGCACATACATGATGTTAATGATGCTATGAGATGATGCAAACATGAAACAAAGCATGGGGATGATCATACAAACTTATGGATGCAAATGAAGCAAGTTAAGAACCATGATCATACATGAAAGGTTATGGAATGCAAATGACATACAAAGTGGCAAATGAAAGATGTAATGATCAAACATGCTTCTAATATGTCTTAAGATGCCCAATGAATCAAATAGATGCACAAAATGCTATGGCAAGTCAAGGTATGAATGCAAATGCAAGATGAATGCAAAAGGAAGCCCAAATTAGGGTTTATGATCAATACAACAAACAAAAATCAAAATCAGAAGCAAACATCAAGATAAAAAATTGAAAATGCATTCAAGGGAACCCTAACCCTACATAAACTCACTGCCCAAAGGAGGGGTTCTAACTCTTAACCTAATGAGGGTTATGAATTTCCTAAGATTTCTAGGGTTTTAAGGTACCTTAACAAGAAAAATGTCAAACAAAATGAAAATGAAAGATCAAATCATGCCAATTTAATCTCACAACCTACATGATATGCAAGACACAATGCAAAAAGAACCAAAGTCCAACTCTCAAAAACTAGGCAGAAGTGAATTTTCAAAGGTTGGATCAAAATAATGCTTTGAAATTGAATTAATTCCATGAAAAATTGTCAAAATGCATCAAGATCAAAAAAGAAATTAGGTTTGAGGGTTGGACAATGTTTCTAAATGATTTTAAAGGTTTCATGAATTTTTTGGTGATTTTTAAATACCTAAAAGCATTTTTAATTAATTAATTCTCATTAATTAATTAAAAATAAACTTTTAAATGATTTAAAAATATTTTTTTAATGCAAAAATAAAAATAAAAATGATTTTGGTTTCTGAAAATTAATAAAAGTTTATACAAAAATTTTCAGAATTTTTAAAATTGTTTTGCTATTTTTTATAAAATGGAGAAAACAAATGAATTAAAATGAAAATAAAAACTAATTAAATGAGAAGTAATCAGATCCAAAGGCCTATATTTGAACTGGCAGCGCGCGCGTTTGACTTGGCGCCATATCCAAGGGTGGAAATTCAAATTTCGCTAATTAATGATTAAGCCCTAATCCAGCCCTAATTACTTTCAGATGACCGGAACAGTGGTTCCGGTCATCTTCTCCGGCAAGGTGAAATTGCTATCTCCCTCTACACGCAATGAAAACAAAATCTAACTGCCCAGAACTCATCCCCATCCAAAAACGAATCAAACCTATCAATCAAACATCATTTTTTATTCATAAATCGTCCAAATCGAATCAAAACATTCTTAGGGCAAAAAATTTCAGACAGTTCATACATGCTGGTTTCTCAACCATTTTCAAAAGTAAACACATATTCATGATCAGGGGAGTGCATAGAAGCTTTTAAGAACTTAAAAACATGTTTCTGGAAAAAAAAATTGAGATGACTACCTGAACTGAAGCTTTCGATTCAGGAGCTTTCTGGCTGTTTCTTTGGCTCAAATCCACTCCAATGATCCTCCTAAGAAGCTTGCAATGCTTGTTTGAAGTTTAGAATGGATGGTTTGAGAGATGGCAGAAGTTCTGTTCAATGGCAAGTGGTGATCGTGTTCTTGATTCTTTGAGTTTCAGGCCATGGTGAGGGGTGCTTTGTGATCAGGGAAGTGTGTTGAGTTGATTTGTGAAGTTAGTTTATGAGTTTCAGGCTTGTGTGATGAGTTTCGAATGCTCTTGCAAGATGGTGTGAAAATGAGAATGCTGAGTTAGAGAGTGCTTCAGGCTTGTGTTTTGTATGCTTTGGCTTGCTTTTTGTTTGTATAAACAATTGGGATTGGTCAGAAGAAGTGATGTGTGCTTTTGTGATAGGTATGGCTCAAGTTGCCAAAATGTCAAAGTTGTGTAAGAGAAGCATGGGCTACTTTCTAGCCAAGGACAAAAGGTGTGTCCTGCGCAGCATGATGTGGGGAGAACCCTAGGATTGATCAGCAAGTCAGCAAGCAAGTGGATCTTCACTTGAGTGAGTTTTTGCAAGTTGGTTCACTTTTGCTCCTTATGAGATATCTTGCTTCATAAGCCATAAAAATGTGAGATTTCTTGGCCCATTCTGAATTTTAGGTCTTGTATGATCATGTTGTGAAGTTTAGAAGTCCATTTGATGCCTTAATTTGCCTTGAGAAGTGAATTTGCAACTTTGCCTCTTTGGTGGAAACTTTGAAATTTTGTGATTTTAGCCAATTTTGACAAACCATAACTTTTGATCCATAATGAATTAGGTCATGTTCTTGTACTTTTTGAAAAGGGAATGATCCATTCTACAACTTTCATGACCAAAGTTTTTCCATTTGAAGCATTTTTGAATCAAAAAGTAAAGGTTGAAAAAGTTTCCTAAAATGGCAATTTCATTAAAAGTCAAACTTTCCCAAAAAGTCAACTTTGCAAAAGACTTGAAATTCTTCAATTTTGTGAACTTCCAACTTCTTCTATGAACAAATAAAGATCATACACAATCAAAATGATGAAGAACACCCTTTGGTTGGGTCATTGGGGGCCTCAGATGCCCTGATTTTGCACTGACTTGCTTGAAAAGTCAACTCTTGATCAGATGACTTCCCCATGGAATTTCTTCATGAAAATTGATATGCATACTCCCTATACCATATAGAGACCAATAGAAACAAGAATGACCAAAAAATTTGGAGTTATGGCCTCTGAAACCAAAACCCTAATTCTAGGTCATCTGTGCAGTCAAACCTAGCTCTGCTTCCATACCATTCTCAGTTCTTGTGATTTTTTGACATTCTTGACCTTGAGAGGATATAACATTATGTTTGAACACACATGGACCCCTCTTGAAGTGATTTATGGCCTTTGGAGTGGCTCAAGAAGCTCTTGGATTGCTCAGATCACAAACCTTAGATGCAGATGACTTTGAATCTATGCAGTGAATCAAAAATGTGATATGAGATGTTATGATTGAGTTTATGCACATGAAATGATCACAAGCCATGGTGTGAATGGGTGAGGGCAAATTTGGGGTGTTTACACCATGGATTAGGTTGAGGTATCTTCCTCATCTTAAGTGTCCTCATCTATCATCCTTCTCTTAGGATGGTGTAATGAGTTCACTAATCCCTGATTAGAGATTAAACTCATTACTTAACACAAAACAAAAATCCAAAAAAAATACTTAATAATTACAAGTAGTTTAATGATCTTAATCTTATATCATTAGGGTAATTAAGTTGGGATATCCATCTCATACTTAAGTATACTCATTATCCCTAATCAGGGATGATATAATGAGTTTGCAAACCCTCGATTAAGGCTTAAGCTCATTATCCTATGCAAAACACCAAAAACAAATAAAAAAAACTGAAAACACAAAAACAAACAATAAACATCTCCTCCGGGATTCTTTTCTCATCACACTCACTCTCAAAACGAGAACTCGCTTCTTCCGTCTAATGCAAGACAGTTAACACTCGAGCCAGACGAGTCATACACTTGAGCATAGACAAGCAAGCAGTTCACACCAAAACATCCAAGTCTCTTTGAGACGAAATACGGTGTTCTGACTTCCTCATTGCATGAGAGGATACGTAGGCTTAACTTAACGGTTATCGAACAAAAGTCCCCAGGTCTCCCCCCTCTCCTCTTTCTGTCTTTCTTTTCTTAGCCTCAGTTTTGAGCTCCCATTATTTGTATACCATCACCCTGTACATCCATCTCTTTCATACACTGTTAGCACATACACTTCCCCCTTTTTTAAACACAGTCAGGTAAGCGTGGATCCCGTCGAGTACGACGGACGATCTGGGTGTTAATACCTTCCCAGGTCGTAACTAACCCCCTTACCCAGTCTTTTTGGTTCGCAACCGTCTTATCCATATCTGTCTAGGTTTATGCAGCATTACCTTTCCTTCGGGATAAAAATGCCTAGTTGGAGACTCTATTCAACCTCAACCTTCAACATCGCCGACACCAGTTCGCGTCTGTACCAGGATGAAAATCCGGGGAGTGACAGTTGCTACGGTAACATTGTCATCTGAACTTAAGATGCTTCTGATTATAAATCAATGAATGAAGCATGAGTTAGAGATGAGAATACTTGGGTATTCAGAGAACCTAAGTCTTTAGTCTTCATAACTTGTCACATAGAACTACGTTCTTCAGGACTTCATCACTTGGCTTGATACCCATGTTCTTCAGAACTTCAAGTCTTAGAGTCTTCTGAACTTTTTTAACATAGAACATTGTCTTCAGAGTCTTCAGCACTTGGTTATTCATAACCATTCAGAACTTTAAGTCTTAGAGTCTTTAGAGCTTTGTTCACATAGAACATTGTATTCAGAGTCTTCATGACTTAGTTCTTCAGAACCTTAATCTTCAAAACTCGTAAGTCTTCAGAATCTTTTAAACACTTGGTCATCGGACGTTAAATCTTCAGAACTTCAAGTCATCAGAGTCTTCAGAACTTAGTTCTTCAGAAGATTAATTTCAGAAGCCTCGCTTTGCTATCTAATCATAACCACATTCAGAATAGCATCCACAAGAGCATTGCCAACACAACATCTGCATCCTTGTATCTTTCTGATTGTGTTCAGATTCAAAAGCACACTTGCGACTAATGTTACACATAGTAACTTCGCATATTTGCATTCGCGTACTCATTCATAATGTTTGTTTGATCTTAATATATAAAATATTCATGATCTGTACTTTAACAAACATCAGAACATAAAATGGTTATTTCATAAATACTTCATTGTTATCATTAAAACATAGAGATGGAATGCAAAGAAAACTCATGTTCTTAGAACCTCCCCCTTTTTGATGATGACAAAACCATGTATTTTTATAGAACATTTTATACAGGCAATCATCAAACGTAACAAGGTGATAACTGAGTAATCACTAGTGAGATCATATTCAGAGTTTTCGAGCAACAACTCCCTCTGAATGTGCTATCCCTAAAATTTTATTTATGCTTGTTCAGAGTCTCCCCTTGATTCCAAGACTTACAAAATACAAATTTTGAGTTGTTTAGAACATATGATAGAGAAATATTACTTCCATATACTCATCAGAGTCTGACTAGAACACAAGCCTTCATCTAAGAACCTTGTTAATATCAGAACTCTATGATTGTTCTTAGTCTGATACCAAAGGCAACATCATTGCTTGGTCTATCACAACTTCTTCATAGTTCTTCCAGTACAAAACACTATATTGCTAGAGTATCCGAGTTTGTCTTGACATAACTTCTTTCTTTGATCTTCATATCCAGATATTCAGACAGTCTTGAGACTTCTAATTAGCTCCTTGTTCTGAAAAGCGTCATTGAATGTAGACTTTGTCTTGACCGCTTTCAGGAAGACGTCTGCTTCAGATTCTTATGTTCTGAATATCATATTCTCAGATAGTTTACATATTCTGAACATTATGATGCCAAAATCACGATAACTTTGACTTTCAGAAAGTTCTCAACTTTTGAACAGTATTGGGTCTATCTGATTCTGAACATATGTTCACAAAGTGTACAACTTCGATTATATGAACAAACAGTTCTTAAGAACTTAAACAGAGTTCTTTCAATAACATGTTCTAAGAATGCCTAGTGAATTTGTTCAAAGTTCCTTGGATAAACATCATACATCAAACGTTAGTGATAAACAATTTATATCTTTTGATTCGTTTTAGTTTTTATTCTTTAGGTTATCAAACATAAACAAAATCATATTTCCATTTCTCCACCTTTTTGACATCATCAAAAAGTTAGAGAATCTTATCATTTTAAAGTATTATGATAATAATTCTCATGATTAATGCATATGAATATGAAAGATAAGATTATGCAGAGATAGAATTTAGGAAAATATTAAAATTCAATCATTTAAGATATAAATAAACACTTCAGAATAAAACAAAATATTTTTCATTGATTTAGTGAATTTTGAATACAAGAACATGATCAGGATTAAAGAGAGAAACTTATATTACTAGCTTCTTATACTAGATACCAAAGAACAAAGGTTGACAAGACTCAGAGAGGAGTTTTGCTATTATTCCATTGTGTGTGCAGTGATCAATCACTCCTTGGAGTTTAAGGATGTGAGATATAACTCTACAGAAACGTACTTGATAAGTTAACTTGTCTCTAGAAATGAGAATTTCTTCTTTCAAATGAAGAAACATGGCTTTCAGCAAGTTAATTTTGATCCTAGAGATTAGGAAGAGAATAAAAAGCTATTCCATGTATGACATCCGTTCAGTCCTTCTTTGTTTGGGTCTTATGTTGGTTATTAATATTTTATACCAACTTCTCGCCTCAAGAGTGAGAGTATCAGGATGAGCAGCATTACCCTCCTTTTCGTAGATGGCATTAACATAACCAGCAAACCTTCCATCATGGTAGAAATCCCCAGGTATGTGTAAACACCCCAAATTTGCCCTCACTAAGTTCACACCATGGCTTGTGATCTTTCATCTTTGCATAAGTTTAAGCATATCATATCATATTGCATTTTTGTTTCACTGCATTAGTTCAAGTTCATCTGCATCTAGGGTTTGTGATCTGAGCAATCCAAAGATTCATATGAGCCACTCCAAAGGCTTCCAATAATTCCAAGAGGTTCCATGTATGTTCAATCATCATATTATATCCTTCAAAGATCAGGGAAGTCAAGAAATCACAAGAACTTGGAAAGCATGGAAGCAGAGCCAGGGTTTCAATGCACAGATGACCTGAAATTAGGGTTTTGGTTTTAGAGACCATAATTCCAAATTTTTTGGTCGTTGTTGTTTCTAATGGTCTCAATATGTTATAAGGATCATGTGTACCAAGTTTGATGAAGAAATTCATTGTGGAAGTCATTTGTTCACCGGGTAACTTCTTGAGCAAGTCAGAGCAAAATCAGGGCATCTGAGGCCCCCAACATGGGAACCAAAGTGGATTTTTCATCAAATTGAAGTTATATGATCTTTATTTGATCATTGAAGTGCTTGGAAGTTCACAAAATTGAAGAAAAGTGAGCTAAACCAAAAGTTGCCAAAAATGGAAATGACTTGTAATGTAAACTTTCCATTTTGGGAAAGTTTTTCAACCTCCTCTTTCTCAACCAAAAATGCTTCAAATGAAAAATTGTTGGTCATGAAAGTTGTAGATTGGATCATTCCCTTTTCAAAAAGTACAAGAACAAGTTCTAATTCATTATGGAACTCAAGTTATGATCTTCCAAAGTTGGCAAAAATCCTATAATTTTCAAGAATACACCAAAGAGGATTTTTTGCAAAACCACTTGCCAAATCATTTTGTGACTTCTAATACACTTCTAATCATCATACCAACATAGTGCATTGCCTAAAAATCAGAATTTCCCCAAGAATAATCTCATTTCATGCCTTGAACTTCAAGAAATCACAAAGGGGCCAAACTTCATGAAAATTGCAAAAGAGCACAAAACCTTTCACACACTTGCTGAATCACCACAAAATGCATTCCATGGCTCTCCTTGATCTCTGCTGAACCAAGACAACCCAAAAAGCTAGCTGCACAAGAGCCCATACCTCAAGTACAAGTTTTGTTGACTTTGTGCAAAAACACCCATACCAATCACACTATGCCACACCAACTCCTCTGACCAATCACAACATCATATGCAAGCATTATGGAACTCATAACACACAACAAGCCAGCCTGAAACCTCAGAATCCTCAAGCTCTCAAAAATCACCCCACTTGCAAAAACTTTCGAAACACACAACACACTCACTCAAACTCCAAACTTTTTTCACCAAACAACTCAGCTTCATCAAAAAACCATTTCCCACCCTTCATTGTAGCCTGAAAGCATCCATAGCCAAAACACGATTTCTGACCAGCAAGAGTTCAAGCTCTCATTTCAGCCATTACAAATTCCTTCCAAGCATCAAAGCTTCATCAGGAGGATCATTGGAGTCAGTTTGCACCAAAGAGGAGGCCAGCTAGCTCAGTTTAGCAAAGCTTCATCTCAGGTAACCTCAAGAACTTTTTTTTCCATAAATGCGTTTTTAAGTTCCTAAATGATTCTTCATGATTCACTGATGATCCAGATGTGTTTAGTTTTGAAAATGATCAAGTATTGAGCATGTATTGAACTTCTGAAATTTCTGTGTTATTTTCCGTTTGCTTTCGGTTCATGATCTTGAGTGAAAATAATTTTTTTTTGTTTGTGGATTCTTGTTCCTTGATGTTTGTTGAGTGATTCTGGAGCTTTAGAGGGCCTGGGGTGAGGTTTTGGGGAGTTTCAGGGGAGGAGGCTGCCGGAGAAGACGACCGGAGCTCTTCTCCGGTCGCCTGAGAGTGATTAGGGCAAAGCCACATTAATTAGGCTAGTTTAAATTTCAGCCCTTGGATTTGTTTCCCGCGCGCGTACGAATGGTCCAGATGAATCCACTTAACCCTAATCCACTTAATTAGGATAATTAATTAAGATTAATTTGAATTTTGCCAGAACCAATCCAAGCCCTTCATTAACGCACGTGGTCAATTCCCACCAAATCTATTTGAATCTCAGCCACTGGATTTGCATACTTCCCATTAATTCAATTTTTTTTCATTTTTTACCATTTGTTTTGCATAATTAATTTAAAATACTTAAAAATTTCCAAAAATATTTTCCTTCTGCATTTTTAATTCAAATATTTTTCTTCACCCAAAAACATTTTTATTTTTATTTTTTGCATAAAAAACTATTTTAAAAATATTTAAATGTTTATTTTAATTAATTAATGGAAATTAATTAATTAAAATACCATTTAGGTTTCTGAAAATTCCAAAAAAATTCATATTGCATCTTAGGACATTTAGAAACATTGTCAAACCATTCATACAAATTTCTTTTTGGTTTTGAACGCTCTTTGACATTTTTCTTGAATTTAGGGTTCATAAAAATCCCATTTTTGAACCCTAACTTCAAGAATTCTTTTCTGTCTAACCATGAAGGGTTTGACATTGGTTCTTTTTGCATTGTTCTTCATATGACATGTAGTATCTAGCATATTTTTGTCACAAATTTATCTTGCATTTTTTATTTGATTTGCATTTTCCCTCTTAAGGTACCTTAAAACCCTAGATAACTTAGAAAAATCACAACTTTCTTTAGGTTAAGAGTTAGACCTCCTCCTTTGGGGTGGGATCTAATATGGGATTAGGGTTCCTTTGGGTTCCTTTGGGTTCATTTGCAATTTTTATCTTATGTTTTGCTTCTGTTTTTGACTTTTGCATCTCATGTTGTCATAAAACCCTAATTTCTCATGTTCATTTGCATTCATCTTGCATATGCATTCATTCATGAACTTGCCATGACATTTCATGTATTCACATGTCATCTTAGACATCTTAAGACATATTAGAATCATGTTTGATCATTTCTTCATCCATTTGCCATGATATGCATTCATTTCATTCCATGAACTTTCATGTGTTTTCATACTTCAAAGCAAGCATCCTTTGCATTCCATCTCTTGTATGATCATTCATAAAACTTGACATGTCTTTGCATCATCTCATAGCATCATTTGCATCATGGTTATGCTTCTGGTTTTGGCTTGCATCTTTGCATGCATGTCATTTTCACTTCATTCCTTTCTTTATGCTAACCATTTCAGGTGGTAAGTACTTTGAGAAGTGAATTTGCCTTCACTTCTCATTTCTCTTCTCATTCTTCTTATGCATCCTTGCTGCATTTTTCTTTGTCTTAGAGTGTGCTTTCTCATTCATGTTCATTCACTTTCTTTCTTCAAGTAACTTATCTTCTTCAGTGAAGTAAGTTAACTTGTTTCTTCTGCTTCTCCTCCTTTCATATGCTTCTTCCATTGGTGGCTTCTCTGAAGATCTCTTGCAAGCCTTACAAACCATAGGAACACCCAAGCATGACAATAATTAGGGTTTTGATTAGTCCCCCTTTAGTTTTTACCTTTGTGTCTTCTTTGTGTCTCTCTTCTCATCGCATTATCAGAGACTAAACCTTTAAGGTTTTAAGACTTTGTGATTAGGGTTATGCCTGCATCCTTCTCTTAGGATAGACTATATAACTTTAATCCTAAGTGTTAAACCCTTAATTTGTTTAAACCTCTTAATCAATCCACCTTAATAATCACTAAGACAATAGCTTGTAACTTGGGCCTTGCATTTGTGAGCAACTCTAGTTTTGTATGATTATAAATTTTAGGTGTTTGTGTTTTTATCATATGCTTCATATTAAGACAAAATGCTTGCCTCTATTTCTCATGTCTCATTTTTAATAATGTCTTTGTATTTCTGAAAATACGCAAAATGAATCGATTCATTCCATCATGCATCGATTCATGCTGTAAGAATAATTCTGGAAATTCGCAAAATGAATCGATTCATTCCATCATGCATCGATTCATGTTGTAAGAATGTTTCTGGAATTTCTTCTATGAATCGACACATACAAACATGCATCGATTCATTGTTTGTTCATTTCTCTGTTTTTGTTTATCTGTTCAGTATGTATCGATTCATGATATTATGTATTGATACATAATAGTATAAATACCATTATGTATCGATTCATTCATGTCTTGAATCGATTCATTTTTCTGTTTTTACTTCTAACAAAATCTGCATAGTATATATTGTTTTTCTATTAGTCCAGCAAACATACAGAAATTGCATACGAAATTCATAGTCAAGGATCATTGAAGAACACATCAAGAAAAGGGATTTTGAGTGTGAACAATTCAATGTTGAGCAGGATTGAAACCTAGAATCAAATTCATCTTCATCATCTTCTCAAATACCTTAATTCAAGAACATTAACAAGGAATTAAGTGTTGTTCTGTGAATTGAAGGTTTATGAGATAACGTTCAGGGGTACGATCGGAGATCCAGCTGAGTTGAAGAGTGATAGAAGATTTCAAGGAAAAACCAGCTGGGTTTTCCTTCAAGAACGGGCGTATTCTTGAGGGTTTGTTAGTCACGTCTACAAGACAGATTCAGCCGCAGCGTAAGATTTGGAAATTGGGAGATTTCGCAAATAGATCGTGGAACCGGTGAATTGTTTGTATTACTTGTAGGGAATCTTGATTTGGCTCAGATCAAGTGAAGGTTGATACAATAGGAAGATCTAGGTGTATAGATTTCTGGTGTTAGTATAGCAACCTTGTTAACGACAATTTCAGCAATATTGATATAAAAGTTCTCAATTTCGATTTGAAATTGAGAGGGAGACATACCCACACGCGAGGACGAACGTGGGGAACTTCCTTACCAAATCTCTGCGTATTGTATTCCTTCTCCATCTTTATTAACGTTTTTAATCGTTTTTTATTCATTGGAAATAGCTTTTGTGATAGGTGCATTCAACTGTTTTACAGCTTGTGTGTTTAAACCTTTATCATCTCAATTGTAAATCCAGCACGTTATCACATGTCCGGTCTTCTAGTGGCTGGTCCAGAATAGACGCTAGTATATTTGGGACCGTTGTTTCCGTTAATCTTTGAAAACTCTGAAAAATCTTTTAAATCCTTGTAAACAAGGAGGTGATCCATTCACCCCCCCCCCCCTCTAGATCACTAGCCACAGCGTCTAACAAGTGGTATCAGAGCACTTGTTCGCTGGTGCTTTGTGGCTGCCTGTAACGTTATGGATTCTGAACCAAAGGGGGCGTATAATAGAGCTCCTGTTTTCAATGGTGAAAACTATGGCTACTGGAAAGACTGCATGCGAGTTCACATAAATTATGTGGATAGGCGCGTATGGACTGCCATTCAAAATGGTCCTTTTCAAATTACCATGATGAATGAGGCAGGTGCCATAGTACCTAAACCAGAAGATGATTGGGATGAGAAAGATGAGAAAAAGTGGTCAAGTGATTGGAGAGCTCGAAATATGCTAATTTCAGCACTTAGTGCAGATGAGTATTATCGAGTTTCCCATTGCTCGACAGCTAAAGAAATGTGGGACGCTTTAGAAATTGCACATGAAGGCACAACTGAAGTAAAACAGTCCCGCATTAACACACTTAATCAAGAGTTCGAACTCTTTCGCATGAAACAAGGAGAATTTATTCCCGACATGCAAAAGAGATTTGTTCATCTCATTAATCGTTTGAATGCACTTGGAATACCTATTTCCAATGAAATTGCTACTAATAAAATTCTGAGATGTCTTAGCAGGGAATGGAAACCTAAAGTAACAGCTATCAAGGAAGCCAACGATCTAACAACACTCACAATGACTACTTTGTTTGGAAAGCTGGAGGAACATCAGCAA
The DNA here is from genome assembly GCA_963966055.1 of Lathyrus aphaca. Taxonomy (NCBI): domain Eukaryota; kingdom Viridiplantae; phylum Streptophyta; class Magnoliopsida; order Fabales; family Fabaceae; genus Lathyrus; species Lathyrus aphaca. Next base: position 389,001,748 of record OZ014522.1, on the reverse strand, counting down.
GAACTAGAAAGTCTAGAAAAGTTTGAGAACAAAAGTAAAAAGGGAAAGGAGAAGAATAAAGACAAAGAGGGTGAGAAGAGGCCTATAGCTCTTGTGGCTTCTAACTCAAAGTCCTCACAAAAAGAGCTAAGCAACAATGAGTCAAGTAGTGACGAAGACTCCGGTGACGAAGAAATGGGACTTTTGTTAGGAGATATAATAGATTCATTCGAAAGAATGGAATCAAGCATTCCGACAAAAATCTCGTAAAGTTTAGAAGACAATCTATAGATTCAAAACAGGAAGAGATTAAGAAGAATAGAGAAAGAGGGTCTTGCTTTAATTGTGGCAAGTCCGGACATTATAAAACGGATTGTCCTTTAAAGAAAAAGGATAAAGGAAAAGTTCCACCAAGAAGGTATAATAAGCAAAGAAGAGCTTACATTGCTTGGGAAAGTGATAGTGATTCATCAAGTACACAATGCTCAAGTGATAGCGATGAAACCGCAAATTTGTGTCTTATGGCTCACACCAAAAATCAGTCCCACCACAAGAAGAAAATTGATGATAAAAAGGTAAAACAAGCTTACTATAACAATTTCTCTTCTATGTCCTTTTCTGAATTGAAAATAGCTTTTTAAAAACTGCATAATGAAGCTATAGAAGCATTTAAAAGATTATCTTCCGATAAACAAATTTTTTCATACTTGGAAGGTAAAGTACAACATGCTGAAAAAGATTTAGAATACTTGAAAGCTAGCATTGCAGAAAATTCAAAAGCTATTGATATTGATGGTTGTAGTAAAATAAGGCATTGTGAAGCTTGTCACATTTGGCAACAAGAGGTTATTTCTCTTAAAGTCAAATTGGAAAAAGCCTTGCAACCTAAGATTACTTATGCCATTGATACTAGGTTGTTCAAAAAGTCATTAAATCCTCCATATGAAAAATATTCTTTTGTTCCAAAGGATTTAAGAAGCAATCATAAACAACAACATTATCGTAGTGTTTGTCATTATTGTTGTCATGCTGGCCATACCATTGAAAAATGCAAATTTAGAAGATTTCTAGTGCCTAAAGGCATTTATCAATGGAAGCCTAAAGACAACCATGTTACCACTTACCCACTTGGACCCAATAAAAATTGGGTACCTACCTCTCTCTTTTGATATTGTAGGATGAGTGTCTTGCATCCATGGAAAGAAGATGGTTTCTGGACAGCGGGTGTTCAAGGCACATGACGAGTGACATATCACTTTTTATTGACTTCAAAGCAAAGAAGAAGGGGTATGTTACTTATGGAGACAATAACAAAGGAGCTATACTTGGTAAAGGTAGTGTAGGTAATCCCTCTACCACTACTATTTCTGATGTCCATCTTGTAGAGGGACTTAAACACAATTTGTTAAGTATAAGTCAACTATGCGACAAAGGTTATAAAGTTTCTTTCACAAAAACTTGTTGCAAAATTGAACATACCGAACATAATGTTGTGTTTAAGAGTGTAAGAGTAAACAACATATATATGCTTGATCTTTTGAGTGTATCTTTAACAAGCACTAAATGTCTAGTAGCCCTAAATGATGATTCATGGTTATGGCATAGACGCTTAGCGCATGTTAATTTCGATTTGCTTAATAAGGTTGTATCTAAGGATCTAGTAGTAGGTCTTCCAAAAATAAAATTTTCAAAAGACCACCTATGTGATGCTTGCCAAATGGGGAAACAGACAAGGGTATCCTTTAAATCTAAAAACATAATTTCAACTTCAAGACCCCTTGAGCTTCTCCATATGGACCTCTTTGGACCATCTAGGACAAAGAGCTTAGGTGGAAAATATTATGGTTTCGTAATAGTAGATGACTACTCTAGATTCACTTGGACTATATTCCTTCATAGCAAAGATGAAACTTTTTCTGCTTTTAAAAGTTTTGCAAAGTTGTCCCAAAACAAAATGAATTCTAAAATAGTTACAATCCGAAGCTATCATGGAGGTGAATTTCAAAACCATCTCTTTGATAAGTATTGTGACAAGTATGGCATTGAGCACAACTTTTCAGCTCCTCGAACTCCACAACAAAATGGTGTTGTGGAGCGCAAAAATCGAGTTTTAGAAGAATTGGCAAGAACAATGCTCAATGAGGGTGGACTACCAAAATATTTTTGGGCTGATGCAATTAGCACAGCTTGTTATGTTCTGAACAGGATTTTAATTCGTCCTATTTTGAATAAAACCCCTTATGAAATTTTAAAAGGTAGAAATCCAAACTTGTCTCATCTTCATGTGTTCGGTTGTAAATGTTTTGTTTTGAATAACGGTAAGGAAAATCTTGGGAAGTTTGATGCCAAAGCTGATGAAGGTATTTTTCTTGGATACTCTCAATCAAGCAAAGCTTATAGAGTGTATAATAGGCGTTTACTTTCTGTTGAAGAATCTGTCCATGTTTCTTTTGATGAGTCTTACCCAAAAATTGTCGGAAAAGGTATCTCTTTTAATGATGCAGGTGTATCTACAGAAGACATACTCAAAGAAGCTGTTTCGGAAATTGATCAATCTGAAACGGCTGAAATTGAGAAGGAGGAAGATACTAGTCATGAAAAAGATAAAGAGGAAGAAACATCTAAAGTAAAGGACCTTCCACCAGATTGGAAATCCTCTAAAGACCACCCTATAGACAATATATTGGGAGATATTTCTAAGGGAGTGTTGACTCGTTCTAAGATAAGTAACTTTTGTTCTCACTTCGCTTTTGTATCACAAGTGGAACCTAAAAATGCTAAAGAGGCCTTGATTGATGAATTTTGGCTAATGGCCATGCAAGAAGAGCTTAATCAATTTAAAAGAAATGACGTTTGGGAACTTGTCCCTCGTCCGCGAGACCATCATATCATAGGTACTAAATGGGTGTTTAGGAATAAACTTGATGAAAGCGGAGTGATAACTAGAAACAAGGCACGCTTGGTAACACAAGGGTATAACCAAGAGGAGGGCATAGATTATGAGGAGACTTATGCTCCAGTGGCTCGCCTTGAAGCTATACGTCTTTTGCTTGCTTATGCGTGTTCTATGAATTTCAAGCTTTACCAAATGGATGTAAAGAGTGCGTTTTTAAATGGTGTCATAAATGAAGAAGTATATATTTCACAACCTCCCAGTTTTGAAAATTCTGAATATCTACATCATGTTTACAAATTAAAGCGTGCTTTATATGGTCTTAAGCAAGCACCCCGTGTGTGGTACGAAAGACTTAGCAAATTTCTACTTGATCATGGATATTCTAGAGGTAAAGTGGATAATACACTCTTCATTAAACACAAAGGAAAGCACATTCTTTTAGTTCAAGTTTATGTAGACGATATAATTTTTGGTTCAACTAACATACACTTGGTCGAAGAATTTTCAAATGTTATGCAGGGTGAGTTTGAGATGAGTCTCATAGGGGAGTTGAACTACTTCTTAGGCCTCCAAATAAAGCAACTCGATGAAGGTACGGCAGTATGTCAAACAAAATACTGCAGAGAGCTGCTCAAGCGTTTTGGAATGAATAATTCAAAATCAATTGACACTCCCATGCCTACCAACGGAAACTTGGACAAAGATGAACATGGTAAGTGTGTTGATGTCAAAAGGTATAGAGGTATGATTGGATCTCTCTTGTATATTACTGCTTCTAGACCGGACATCATGTTTAGTGTGTGTATGTGTGCACGATATCAATCAAATCCTAAGGAATCTCACTTAAAATCAGTCAAGCGTATATTTAGGTATCTTAATGGAACACCTAAATATGGGCTTTGGTATTCCAAAGGGTGCGATTGCAGCTTAGTAGGTTACTCTGATTCTGATTTTGCTGGTTGTAAATCAGATAGGAAAAGTACTAGTGGTACATGTCATCTGTTTTCAAACTCGTTAATAAGTTGGCATAGTAAAAAGCAAGTATCCGTAGCTTTGTCTACTGCAGAGGCTGAGTATGTTGCAGCCGGTAGCTGTTGCGCTCAAATTTTGTGGCTAAGACAACAACTACAAGATTTTGACATTGAACTTAAATGCATTCCAATTAAGTGTGACAACACTAGTGCCATTAATCTCACTAAGAATCCTGTTTTACACTCATGCACCAAACATATAGAGATTAGACATCACTTCCTTCGCAATCATGTTGAAAAAGGAGATGTTGTTTTTGAGCATGTTGATACTAAAAATCAACTGGCTGACATTTTCACTAAACCTTTGGCAACTGAACCATTCTTCAACATTCGTCGCGAACTAGGGATTCTTGATCTCTCCGCATTGGTGTCTTAAGTTTGTTTGATGTAGTTATATTTATCTCATCGTGTTTACTAAGTTCTGAATGTAGACTTCACTCGTACCTCATGAGATTACTACGACGGAGGTAATATTGTTCCTCTCTTCACTTTGTTGATATTGCGTGATCAATGTATGTTTGAGCAATTATTTCTCGATTACATGTACTTCTTTACATATTAATGTTTGAGCGTTGATATTTTGTTTGTAAAGTATTCTTAAGCATCCATACAATGTTATGATTCATTATGCATTCTGCATAATGTTTGTTTTGCATATTCATTTTTGTGTCTATTCATGCTAAATTTCTTTTATCACTGAAAAATTATTACAGTATGTATCGATCCCAACCATCCTGTATCGATTCAAGTTCACTTTCTTTTAATGCTCTCAAAATTGTTACAGTATGAATCGATACATTCGTGGCTTGTATCGATACATAGCCACTTGAATTTCAAATATTTCGCATTATGAATCGATCACAGCCATATTGAATCGATTCATGTTCATTTTCTTTTAAATCTGTCAAAATAGTTACAGTATGTATCGATACATTCGTGGTTTGTATCGATACGTAGCAACCTGAATTTCAAAAAAAATTCGTCAAATGAATCGATTCATAAGGTCATGAAATGACGCATACTGTTTTAAATTCAGTTTATTTCTTATGAATCGACACATCAGCAACTGCTATGACATGTCCATCAGTTATAAAACTCCATTCTGTCTTCCTCATCATCCCATTTGCATCATTTTCGTTTCCAAACCCTGACTGCCACAAAACCCCTCTTCTCTCAAAACCCTAATCTCATCATTATGCCTCCAAGAGTAATGCTTCCTAGAGAAAAAGGAAAACGTAAAGGCAAAGAACCTGTTGGGTCTTCCCATCAAGCTCCTTCTGTTCCAGAAATTCCTCCATCTGGGGCTTCCATTCTTCATCCTGCCATTGTTGAAGAATTTGAGGTTTCTTTTAAGTCGAGGTTAGTCAAGAAACCACATGTTTTCAATACTAGTGATGTATGTACTCTTTGTTTAGAAGAAGTTGCTGATTTAATCGATGCACAAAATATGGGGTCCTTTTTAACTGCTAATGATGATTACCATGAGGACTTTATACGTGTGTTTTATGCTGGTGTGAAAACTGGTAAAGGTTACATGTTCAAGTGTTCTATTGGAACCAGAACTTACCGTTTTGAGGCTGATGATTGGCCCAAAGTGTTCAAACTGCCATCTTTGTTGCCTAAATTGCAGATGTGGCATGATCAGAACTTTGAAACACAGTTTAATTTGAAGACATATTGTGCATCCATTTCTAAATTAGAAAGACCTCTTGGTGATGATGAGCCTCTGACTTCTGGTATGATTAAAAGCGTTCCAAGAATTTTGCATTGGATTCTTTCACATATCTTGCGTCCAAGGTACGGTGGGCACTCTCGATTGGATAAGTCGGACATCCATCTATTGTATATTCTGCAGAAGAAGATACCATTAAACTGGCCCAATTACTTTGTAAAGCGTATCTTTCTTACGCGGAATAGCTCAAAGAACATCACTCTTGCATATGCTGCCCAGATTATGCGGATCCTTAAGTTTTGGAAAGTGGTTTTCCCTCCTGTACCTCTCTTATCTTCTTCTAGTGTTCAAGAATTCAACAATGACACTCACTCTCATATGGGTTATAGGTGGGACATCGAGCGTCGCTGCTATTACTTCTTTGAACGCAGCACTAGAACCCGCATCTACAACTTTGATATTCCTTCTGAACATGTTTATGTTGAAGAACAAAGGGATGAAGATATGGAGGATGCAGAAAATCCTCCTGATGCAAATGCCAACACTGGTTGGGGTGAGTGGGTACCACAAAGGTGGTCTCCTACAAACTATGAACTGGCTCCTTCATCGGCTCCACCGACTTCATCTACTACTGCTCCGGCATATCTTACTCAAATGTTTGAGCAGATGGAAATTGCAAACATTGCCCGGCATGAAGAGGCCCGTGCGTGGCATGTCCAACAAACGGAATGGCATAAAGAGCACCAAGAATGGCATGATGAACACACAAGGATGTATCATAATCAGCACTCATGGCATACCGACTTGGTTAAGTGGCATCAAGTTTTCTACAATGAGATGTCTGGTTTCATGGATGATTGTCATTCGCATCCGGGGATTATGGAAAGATTTCAAAGCATAGAGGTTCAGAGACGGTTCAGGCGTTACGCCTTCATGGGGCAGAATCCTGATGAAATGACTCCTCCACCTCCTCCTCCAAGTTTCTGAGACCCCGATAGAGATGATGCGGAGTCTTGTGGTGGCCACTTTCCTCATTGAAGCTGCATTTCATTTTGCATCACATTATTGTTTCTTGCTTAAGTTTCTTTGTTTTTTTTCTGTTTAAACATTGTATGAGTTTGGTTTGTTTCTATAATTCGCAACTCTAATTAACTATTTCAATGCCTATGCTTGTTTGCTGCTTTCGACTAATTTGTTTGCCCTTTATGTTTCATTCTTTGTGAGTGAATTCTGCTTATATATCTTGGTATTGCTGAAACTTTGCTTCACCTATGCATTCTTTCTTGATGTTGACAAAGGGGGAGAAAGGCGCATGTGAAAAATGACAGGCATGCACAAACTCAGGGGGAGTGGTTCTCACACTTCAAAAAAATTTGTCATCATCAAAAAGGGGGAGTTTGTGAGCAACTCTAGTTTTGTATGATTATAAATTTTAGGTGTTTGTCTTGTTATCATATGCTTCATATTAAGACAAAATGCTTGCCTCTATTTCTCATGTCTCATTTTTAATAATGTCTTTGTATTTCTGAAAATACGCAAAATGAATCGATTCATTCCATCATGCATCGATTCATGTTGTAATAATAATTCTGGAAATTCGCAAAATGAATCGATTCATTCCATCATGCATCGATTCATGCTGTAAGAATGTTTCTGGAATTTCTTCTATGAATCGACACATACAAACATGCATCGATTCATTGTTTGTTCATTTCTCTGTTTTTGTTTATCTGTTCAGTATGTATCGATTCATGATATTATGTATTGATACATAACAGTATAAATACCATTATGTATCGATTCATTCGTGTCTTGAATCGATTCATTTTTCTGTTTTTACTTCTAACAGAATCTGCATGGTATATATTGTTTTTCTGTTAGTGCAGCAAACATACAGAAATTGCATACGAAATTCATAGTCAAGGATCATTGAAGAACACATCAAGAAAAGGGATTTTGAGTGTGAACAATTCAATGTTGAGCAGGATTGAAACCTAGAATCAAATTCATCTTCATCATCTTCTCAAATACCTTAATTCAAGAACGTTAACAAGGAATTAAGTGTTGTTCTGTGAATTGAAGGTTTATGAGATAACGTTCAGTGGTACGATCGGAGATCCAGCTGAGTTGAAGAGTGATAGAAGGTTTCAAGGAAAAACCAGCATGGTTTTCCTTCAAGAACGGGCGTGTTCTTGAGGGTTTGTTAGTCACGTTTACAAGACAGATTTAGCCGCAGCGTAAGATTTGGAAATTGGGAGATTTCGCAAATAGATCGTGGAACCGGTGAATTGTTTGTATTACTTGTAGGGAATCTTGATTTGGCTCAGATCAAGTGAAGGTTGATACAATAGGAAGATCTAGGTGTATAGATTTCTGGTGTTTGTATAGCAACCTTGTTAACGACAATTTCAGCAATATTGATATAAAAGTTCTCAATTTCGGTTTGAAATTGAGAGGGAGACGTACCCACACGCGAGGACGAACGTGGGGAACTTCCTTACCAAATCTCTGCGTATTGTATTCCTTCTCCATCTTTATTTACGTTTTTAATCGTTTTTGATTCATTGGAAATAGCTTTTGTGATAGGTGCATTCAACTGTTTTACAGCTTGTGTGTTTAAACCTTTATCATCTCAATTGTAAATCCAGCACGTTATCACATGTCCGGTCTTCTAGTGGCTAGTCCAGAATAGACACTAGTATATTTGGGACCGTTGTTTCCGTTAATCTTTGAAAACTCTGAAAAATCTTTTAAATCCTTGTAAACAAGGAGGTGATCCATTCACCCCCCCCCCCTCTAGATCACTAGCCACAGCGTCTAACAACATTAGGGTTCTAATTCTTCCTTTATTGGTTAAGAAGGACTAACCCTAGTGTTAATGGACAAGTCCCCCTCAAGTTGTCTTACCAACCATAAAATACACTTCTTAATCTTACCCTTAATTAAAATCCACTTTAATAAAGGCTTTTTTTGTCATGAGGTTAATCCCTAATCATGGATTAAGTTGAGGTATCTTCCTCAACTTAAGTGTTCTCATCTATTATCCTTCTATTAGGATGGTGTAATGGGTTCACTAATCCTTGATTATGGCTTAAACTCATTACTTAACACTAAACAAAAACATCTAAATAATCACAAGTAGGTTGGTGATCTTAATCCTACATCATCATGGTAATTAAGTTTGAGGTGTTTACCTCATACTTAAGGTATTCTCATTATCCCTAATCAAAGGGAGGATATAATGAGTTTACTAACCCTTGGTTTAGGCTTAAGCTCATTAATTTATGACAAACACAAAAAAAGTAATAAAAGATTGAAAACACAAAAACAAACAATAATCGTCTCCTTCGGGATTCTTTTCTCACCACCTTCACTCACAAACGAGAACTTGCTTCTTCCGTCTAATGCAAGACAGTTAGCACTCGATCCAGACGAGTCATACACTTGAGCATAGGCAAGCAAGCAGTTCACAGTCAATTTATTTTCCAGTCTCTTTGAGTCGAACTACGGTGTTATGACTTCCTCATTGCACATGAGGATACGTAGGCATAACTTACCTGTTATCGAACAAAAGTCTCTGTGTCTCCCCCCTCTTTCAGCATCCTTTTCCTAAGTCTCAGTCCTGAGCACTTCACTTCACTTTCTTGCACTGACACTTGTATATGCCTTTTCCAGCTTTTTGCACACAGATAACACAGACACCTACCCCTTTAAACACAAACTTTCAAGCGTGGATCCCGTCGAGTACGACGGACAATCTGGGTGCTAATACTTTCCCAGGTTGTAACTAACCCCCTTTCTTAGTTTCTCTGGTTCGCGACCGTCTTATCCATATTTTCCTAGGTTTATGCAGCATTACCTTTCCTTCGGGATAAAAATGCCTAGCTGGAGACTCTATTCAGTTCACCTTCATTTCTCCTTTCGCCAACCGTTCGCGTCTGTACCCTATCTGACCCGGGTGTCACTTAGCGGGAGCGACAGCTTAGCAACTCTGCTGGGGACCCTTATATTGCAGCCAGGGCTTCTGGTTCTTTTTGTGGGTTCCTCCTAGAACTTGTTTGATTTGTGTTTACGGGGGTGTTATGTGCTACTTGTGCTTATTTATTTGCTTTATTTATTGCTTTCTGTGCAGCTTTATTTATTGCTTTCCTTTACAGTCTTATGCATTTTCATACTGTCATTATCATGTGTTGGCTCTTATCTGTTTTGGTGGGTGGGGTTTCATTGAGTGATTAAGGTCCTATACCTGGGACCTGAGTGACACATAGGCTAGAGTGGCTTCATATTCTTTCCCATTCCATTTCGGTCTGGTGCGGGAATATGAAACACGGTTCAGACATGGGTTTCTTCTTGAGAACTCTGTGCTACAGATTTCCTGTAGTACTAGGGCTATCTGGGAAGCCTGCTAAGTCTGGATGACCTTTTTATGACCTTCAACATCTGAGGTGAATTAGAGGAGGATCTTTTATGGTTATTGTAAACATTGTACCTCCGGGTTAGAAGTGTTTACACTTCTCATAACTGATCCAAGTCTGATGATCCTTATTCTAGAACATTACATGTGAGGGGGTTGGGATGTTTACAGGTTTGCAGGAACCTTTGGCCACATCATACCCTGTTACTAGTTTTGTTTTAAGAATGCATCACTTTGGACAGTTCTTGTGATTACTCGGGACTTGTGACTCTTTATTTGAGTCCCCCACCTGGTTACTAGATTTCTAAGCCTCTATCCGGACTTATGAACATACATGGACTTTTACCAATGCAGATAAACAGATCTAGCACTTGATCACAAACCCCTGCATATCATTTGCATACATCATTTTCGCATCATTTAACATTTGCTTATTTGTTTTACAGGGTATCCATCATATTATCTTTTGTTTGGTTTTGACCCCTTCTGCTGCTCAGACTACTTCAGTTATCTTCTCCAGCACCTTCATCAGATTGCCAGAGACTTACCTCTAGCATCTCAGTCAGTGACCTTCATCAGCAGTTGCTCTCAGTTTCTTCATCAGCATCCATCACCAGCATGGACACTTCAAGAAAGAGCAACATCACTTACCACTTCTTTGAGCCCACCCTGACTGGCATCAGGCAGGTCCAGTCCCTCATTACCCCTGATCATATCCCACTGTTCAGAGAGCATTATGGAGGCATATTGGACATGGTCATGGATCTAGATGCATCTCAGATGAGCATGATCCATACTTTCTTACAATTTTATGATCCTCCACTCAGATGCTTTACATTCCCTGATTTCCAGATAGGACCATTGCTAGAAGTGTTTTCCTTGTTGTTAGGAGTTCCTATCAAGAGAGGGATTCCTTTCAACCCTGAGATGGCTGCCCCCAAAAATGAAGACATAGCCAGGGCATTTCATTTGGAGCCTGCCCTTATTGATCAGTACCTGACAACCAAGGCTGGGGTTCCAGGCTTTCACCTAGACTTCTTGATTTCCCAGGCTACCCTGCATGCTGCAATAGGAGAGTGGAAGGCTGTCTGTGCACTTCTAGCCCTCAGTATATATGGGGTTATCTTGTTTGCAGATGAGCCCAAGTTTGTGAGCAAGAATGCCATTCACATGTTCTTATTGAGGAACCCTGTTCCTACCTTGCTTGGAGACTTCTACTACTCAGTACACCAGAGGAATGAGAAGCAAAGAGGAAGAGTGGTCAGATGTTGTGCTCCTCTCTATTACTCTTGGCTGCTAAGACACTTGCCAAAATCAGATACCTTCCTGAACCCCCATCAGTAGAAGAACTAGGCTAAGAGATTTATTGCCTTGACATCAGATGACATCAGATGGTGCACTCAGAGCACCAAGGGCAAGGACATCATTACTAGCTGTGGGAAATATCCTAATGTGCCTTTGATAGGAGTGAAATGTTGCATCAACTACAACCCTTTACTGTTTAAGAGACAATTGGGATATGATTTGGTTCATCCTCCCAGAGGACAAGATTTGGCTGAAACTCTCTACTGTGAAATCCAACCCAACTCTGCTGTTGTCAGGCAAGCTGCCTGGGCTTGGGACAACATCCAGACTAAAGGGACAACCATCCTTGGCAAGTGCAACAACATTGCTTCAGCATAGTATTCTGATTGGTCCCGTACCAGAGCTCAGATCACCCGGATGCCATTCACTTTAGAAGATGTACATGGACCTTCTACAGTACAACCTGCAGCTGCTGTCAGTATGGAAGAGTTTGAAAAGATGAAAGAGAGGAATACTCAGCTAGCTGAAGCCTTGAAGAAGACTCTTTGGGAGAGAAATGACAGTCGTCTGGATAATGAGAGATTGGAAAGGCTCAGGATTGAGCACCTGACCAAGATTGAGAAAACGGATGACTACATCAGAAAAGCTAGGGCAGGGGAGTTAGTACTGAAGAATGCTTGTAAGGAAGCAAAGACTCAGAAGGCTAGGGCAGAGCAATATCTGGAGGAAAGCCAGGCTAGGTGGATCAGGATCACTGAAGCCCGTGCACAAGAAGACCAAAGGACTCAGGCTAAGATAGAGCAATTGGGGGCTAGTGAGAAGAAGCATCAGGAAGCTTTGTTGGCAGCTCAGAAGGAGATATCTGAATTAAGACTTCGGGCAGGGTTGAAAAGGTCAAAGGATCAGGATAAGCATAAGAGGTTGACCAGTGCCATTGCTACCGGGAACCTCCTCATCAGGACTATTACAGAGCACCCAGTGGGTCCAGTGACTGAGGCCCTCCTGAAGGAAGTCAGAGAGGATGACTTTGGATTAGATGTTTGACTCTTCTGCTTGTACTTCTTTATTTTGTTGTACTTTTCTTTTGTTGTTGTATTTTGACCCACCACGGGCATGTATTATAATCAAACTATGTATTTTCACCCTTTGTAATATATCAGTTTGTATTATTTTGGTGGGCTTTATATGTTAACATCATCAGCATTTTCTCGAGGTCTGGAAAGGTCAAAACCAAAAAAAACAAACCGGATACCCTTGGAGGACAAATAAGCATATTGAATTGCATACTAACATTTCTCTTTGTTTTGTAGGTTCTTATTTATTTGTTGTTTCTCACTTTGTTGTGGTTTCAGGAAACATTGCTCGCAGAAGAGTGTTTCCTGTCAACAGAATACACTGGTACCCGACGAGAAACAACCTTCCGGGACTCCAGATGGATCAAGTTCAGCAAGACTTGAATGAAGTAAGGACCCAAATGGCAAATGAGAGGGTTGGGATGAGGAATCAGATGACCCAATTCATGACTGTAATGACTGGCTTAGCTCAGAGCCAGGAAAGGCTAAGGGACTTGGTTGAAAGGCAGACTCCTGAAGAACACCATCCAGGTACAGGAGATACCAGTAACAACGATCACGTGCAACCTCGCACTGATCCACCAGAGTTTGGGCCTCATCTAAACCCAGAAGTTAATGTCATAAGGAATACTTAGGGTAACACTGCTGGAGGTAGGATCTTGCAAGAGGATCCTCAAGAAGAGCAGTTTACAGTTGTTAGGGCTGGAGACGAGGTTTACGATCGTAGGCTGGATGAGATTGCTGAGAAGCTGAGGTCTCTTGAATCCCAGAATTCCCTAGGCTTTGATGTAATGGACATGGGACTGGTGGAAGGGGTGAGAATTCCTCACAAGTTCAAACCCCCGTGTTTTGAAAAGTATAATGGCACATCTTGCCCACGCACCCACCTTCAATCATTCTTGGGAAGATTAAAAGCATACACCATGGACGAAAAGTTGTGGATGTTTTACTTCGAGGATAGTCTAACAGGGGCATCCTGAGAATGGTATTCTCACCTAACCAGAGCCACAGTAAGAAACTGGAAAGATTTGGCTGAAGCTTTTATCCGACAGTATCAATACAATATGGACATGGCTCCAAACAGGACCCGTCTGATGGGAATGTCTCAATCTTCCCGTGAAAGCTTCAGGGAATATGCCCAAAGGTGGAGGCAACTTGCTGCTGCAGTTCAACCCCCTATGTCTTAAAGGGAAATGGCAGACATGTTCATGAATACCCTTCAAGGAACATATATTGACAGATTGGCTGCATTTTCTTCTACTAGTTTCGCAGATGTGGTGGTAGCTGGGAAAGAATAGAGAGCCTAATGAAGATGGGAAAGATCTTCGATAACGGTGCCAGTTCCAGCAGTACAAGAAAACCATTTGCTGGGCCCCGTAGATCTGGTGAGACAAACTCTGTGCACATGGAAAGAGGGAGACCCCAATACCTACCCAGAACAATTGTTGTTGTTACTATCCCTGCTCCACCTCCTCAGTATACTCAACAACCACAACACTTTCCGCAACAACAACAATTTCCACAACAGAGATCATACAACAATAACACAACAATCAACAACAACGCCCGTTTCAACAACGACCATCTCCGGTCAACCGGGTGATTGACCCCATTCCTATGCCATATGCTACACTGCTGCCACAACTCCTAAAGCTCAATCTTGTTGAGTTAAGGACATTGGCTCCACCTGATCCCAAAAACCTTCCAAGAAACTATGATGTCAATGCTAGGTGTGCTTTTCATTCCAACGCACCTGGCCACTCTACGGAAAAATGCAGAGCCCTGCATATGAAGGTTCAGGATCTGGTAGATTCAAAAGCCCTGAACTTTGCACCTCCTCCGAATGTGATGAAAAATCCTATGCCAAGCCACAGTGGGCCAAGGATTAATTCTGTAGAGGATGGTTCACCCACGAGTTTAATAGAAAACGTTGCATGTATTCAAACACCTCTGACAGAGGTTAAAGCTCAGCTTTTAAAGTGCCAAGTGTTCCCAGGTTGTGAGGCCTGTTGTGAATTATGCAAACTTTCTGAGAATGGGTGTGTCGGCTTGAGGAAAGGCATCAAAGACTTTATTAAGGAAGGAATTCTGCAAATTACAACCACAGCTTCTACAACACCAACAACTCTTTTGTCAACAACAAGTGAATCTTCTACAAATGCAACAACCATCTGTCCAATTGTTTCTTCTACAACTGCAACAACCATTGTCCCAGCTGATTCGGCTACAACTTCAGCAATCATTCCATCTATCACTTCAACACACAACAATTCATTTGCACCGGCTACTACAACTTCAACAACCAATAATGATGTTTCCACTGTCACAATCTATTATGACCCGACAATGGTCCCGAGTTCCAACAATTTTCAACCTCAACAACAGTCTCAACAAAGCTTCAATTCACCACCACCAACATCCACCAGAGGTCCTGTAACAATCTTTTACGAGCCACAGACCATCGTAGTCCCAACAACAACTGCAGTAAGCCCAGTCACTATCACGGTGCCCGGGCCGATCCCATATGACAAAGACAGTATTATACCATGGCATTATGTTGCTAATCTATACTGCAATGGAGAGAAAGTCCTTCTTGATTCTCCAGTTCTCACTCCCCAAGTGGATAATGTTGGAGGAGGCGGAGGCTTCAACCGAAGCGGACGTCTCTTCGCATCACAAGTCCCTAGAACCAACACTGAGGCAGAGGCTGCTGCCAGAGCCAAGGGGAAAAGTGTGATACTGGAAGAATCTGCACCAAAAGAAACTCATAAGTCATCCTTCGATCAAGATGTGGATGATTTTATGAGAATCATTAAAAGAAGTTACTATAAAGTTGTGGACCAGCTCCACCAGACTCCTTCAAAGATCTCAATCTTATCTCTGCTGCTGTGTTCCGAAGCCCATCGGGATGCGCTACTCAAAGTTCTGCACGCTGCCTACGTGCCAGAAGAGATCACTGTGAATTAGCTAGAAACAGTAGTATCAAATGTCAATACTAGCCATGGGCTAGGGTTCACTGATGTTGATTTAACTTCAGAAGGACGTCTCCACAACAAAGCTTTGCACATAACCCTGGAGTGCAAAGGAGCTGTATTATCTCATGTTCTTGTAGACACTGGGTCCTCACTCAATGTCTTACCCAAGAAAGCCCTTGTCAAGCTAGAATATGACGGGATAGCTCTTCGGCCAAGTAATCTTGTGGTTCGGGCTTTTGATGGCTCTAAAAGATCTGTTTTGGGAGAGGTGGAGCTGCCGGTGATAATCGGTCCACAAGTCTTTAAAACCATTTTCTATGTGATGGACATACAGCCTGCTTACAGCTGTTTGCTAGGTCGACCCTGGATTCACGCCGCAGGCATAGTAACGTTGACCCTTTACCAGAAATAGAAGTATGAATGGGAAGGACAGATTATCACCATCTGTGGTGAGGAAGACATATTTGTTAGCCATCTGGCTACTTACAAGTATATTGAGATGGATGGTGAAATCCATGAGACAATGAGCCAAGGGTTTGAGGCCCTGAATGTTAATGAAGCTACTGGAGTATTGGATGCGTCCCAGGAGGACAGGATGGGTACTTCAATCATCTCTTATCAGCAAGCTCGGAAGATTGTTGAAGAAGGTACTGTTCAAGGCTGGGGCAAGCTGCTGCCAGTGGAAAAGAAGGAAGATAGATTCGGGTTGGGTTACAGACCAATCCGACAAGATCAATCAGAGGCTGCTAAGGAGCCCAAATTCATCAGTGGGGGGATGCTCACCCCAAATGCTGTGAACAATCTGGAAGACGAGGAGGAAAGCGACCGCAACCTGGAGAGCTGGATACATCCAAGGATCCCGGGGAATCAAGTCCTTAACTGGTCTTCCCAGGAAATTATAAGGGTTACTCCTGCAGAGTAATTATTATTTCCTGTCTTTTAGCATGCATCAAGTCCTGCATCTTTCCCAAGGTGTCATGACTCATTTTGTAATAGGGTCATATTGTAATTTTGTGCAAATGGATTAATCAATGAATATCGGACATCTTTTGCAAACGAGTCTCTTTTTCGCTCACTGTCTTTTCATTTTTCACTTTTGTACAAAACAATAAAATGGAAATGTTTTCAAAATAAATAACTTCATTTTCACTTTTTTCTAAACAAGATTAAAATTGATCACTAAAACGAACCAATCTCAACCCTTGCAGAAATCATCCTCCAGATTGCACCGACAACAGCACTGCTATGACCTTGTATGACTTCGACAATCCGATTAATCAAGCTGATGAAGGGGTTGAAGAAGACTATGAGTTACCTGAAGAGTTAGCCAGGTTGTTGAGGCAGGAAGAGAAAGTAATCACTCCTCATCAGTAGGGGGTTGAAAGAGTTAATCTTGGTACCGAAGAAGACTTGAAAGAAGTGAAGATTGGGGCCGGTCTGCAAGATTCAGTGAAGGAACAGCTTATTGACATGCTTCGAGAGTACGTCGATGTCTTTGCTTGGTCATATCAAGACATGCCAGGTCTGGATACTGACATTGTTATGCACAAGTTTCCTTTGAAAGAAGATTGTCCTCCAGTGAAGCAGAAGCTACGCCGTACTCGTCCGGATATGGCCATGAAGATTAAAGAAGATGTATAGAAACAGTGGGACGCCGGTTTCCTTGCTATAACTAGTTACCCGCCGTGGATTGCTAATATTGTACCAGTGCCTAAGAAGGATGGCAAAGTATGGATGTGTGTGGATTACCGGGATCTGAACAGAGCTAGACCGAAGGATGACTTCCCTTTACCTCACATTGATGTATTGGTCGACAACACAGCTCAGTTCTCGGTGTTTTCCTTCATGGATGGATTTTTCGGGTATAATCAGATCAGGATGTCACCTGAAGACATGGAGAAGACTACCTTCATTACACCTTGGGGCACATCCTGTTATAAGGTAATGCCTTTTGGACTAAAGAATGTCGGTGCGACTTATCAACGGGCTATGGTAACATTATTCCACGATATGATCCACAAAGAAATTGAATGTTACGTGGATGACATGATTGCCAAGTCCCTCACTGAAGAAGACCATTTGGTAAATCTGTTGAAGTTGTTCAAGCGTCTGAGAAAATATCAGTTGAAGCTAAACCCCAACAAGTGCACATTCGGGGTACGTTCCGGTAAACTGCTGGGATTCATTGTAAGTGAAAAAGGAATTGAAGTTGATCCTGACAAAGTCAAAGCCATTCAAGAGATGCCTGCACCTAGGACTGAAAAGGAATTTCGGGGGTTCTTAGGTAGATTGAACTACATATCAAGGTTCATATCTCATCTTACTGCAACATGTGAGCCCTTGTTCAAGTTGTTAAGAAAGGAACAAACGGTCAGGTGGAATGAAGATTGTCATAAAGCTTTTGACAAAATCAAGGAGTACCTACAAGAACCACCAATTCTTATGCCTCCAGTTGAAGGAAGGCCTCTAATAATGTACCTGAAAGTATTAGAAGAATCAATGGGGTGTGTGTTGGGCCAGCATGACGAGTCTGGTCGAAAAGAGTATGCAATATACTACCTAAGCAAAAAGTTTATCGACTATGAACAACGTTATTCACTGCTCGAGAAAACTTGTTATGCTTTAGCGTGGGCTGCTCGCCGACTAAGACAATATATGTTGACCCACACTACCTTGTTGATCTCAAAAATGGACCCAGTCAAATACATATTTGAGAAGCCAGCACTTACCGAGAGGGTTGCAAGATGGCAAATGATTCTGACAGAATATGACATTCAATACACATCTCAAAAGGCCATCAAGGGCAATGTACAGTCTGACTATCTGGCTGAGCAACCCATTGATGATTACCAGCCAATGAGATTTGACTTCCCCGATGAAGACATCATGTTCCTGAAAGCAAAAGATCATTAAGAGCCTGTTCACACTGAAGAGCCTGACCCAGAAGAAGAATGGATAATGATGTTTGATGGGTCTGTCAATATGAATGGTCGTGGAGTTGGTGCAGTGCTCATTACACCTAGAGGAGTTCATATGCCTTTCTCGGAAAAACTCACCTTTGCATGCACTAACAACGAAGTTGAATACGAAGCGTGTATCATGGGTCTTGAGGAAGCCATTGACCTCAGGATCAAGACATACTGTATTCGTAGATTCAACTTTGGTAATCAATCAGACCAACGGCAAATGGTATACCCACCAAGAGCATCTAATTCTATACCGTGACTATACGAGGAGATTATTGACTTTCTTTAAAACTTTCAAACTCTAGTACATCCCTCGAGATGAAAATCAGTTCGTCGATGCTTTAGCTACCATTTCCTCCATGATCAAGGTTCAGACTGCCAATTACGTGCCTCGAATTTCGGTATCCAGACTGGACCGACCAGCATACGTATTCTCCGTGGACGTTGCTAAAGATGATAAGCATTGGTTCCATGACATCAAATGCTTCTTGGAGGACCAAACATACCCACCTGGGGCATCATCCAATGATATGAAGACATTAAGAAGACTGACTGGTAGTTTCTTCCTTAATGTTGATGGTTCATTATACAAGCGAAACTTTGATATGGTTCTTCTCATATGTGTTGATAAGAAAGAAGCTGACTTGCTGATGCACGAGGTGCATGAAGGATCTTTTGGTACCCATGCTGGAGGACATGCAATGGCTAAGAAATTATTACGATCAGGCTACTACTGGATCACAATGGATGCAGACTGTTGTGCTTATACCAGGAAGTGTCATAAATGCCAGATTTATGCAGACAAAGTGCATGTGCCTCGGAATCCTTTGAACGTGATGTCTTCACCTTGGCCCTTTGCCATGTGGGGCATTGACATGATTGGAAAGATTGAACCGAATGCTTCAAATGGACATAGATTCATCTTGGTAGCCATTGATTACTTCACCAAATGGGTCGAAGCAGCTTCGTACGCAAACGTCACCAGACAAGTGGTAGCCAGATTCCTGAAAAGAGACATCATCTGTCGATATGGAGTACCCGAGCGAATCATTACTGATAATGGTTCCAATTTGAACAACAAGATGATGGCAGAACTGTGCCGGGACTTCAAAATCCAACATCACAACTCTTCTCCTTACAGGCCAAAGATGAATGACGCTGTTGAGGCAGCTAACAAGAACATTAAGAAGATTGTGCAGAAGATGGTGGTTACTTACAAAGACTGGCATGAGATGCTACCATTTGCCTTGCATGGGTATCGAACCTCGATCAGAATATCCACTGGGGCAACACCATATCAACTTGTGTATGGTATGGAGGCAGTCCTACCTGTTGAAGTTGAATTACCCTCCTTACGGGTACTGATGGATGTAAAGCTGAATGAAGCAGAATGGGTCCGATCTCGGTACAATCAACTGAATCTGATCGAAGAAAAGAGATTAGTTGCAATCTGTCACGGGAAGTTATACCAGAAGAGAATGAAGAAAGCCTTCGATCAGAAAGTCAGGCTTCGGGAATACCAAGTAGGAGATCTTGTGCTGAAAAGACTCCTTCCTCCTCATAAAGACCACAGGGGCAAGTGGACTCCGAATTACGATGGTCCATTCATAGTAAAGAAAGTTTTCTCTGATGGAGCGTTAATGCTCACTACTATGGATGGTGAAGATTTCTTATCCCCTGTGAATTCAGATGCAGTTAGAAAATACTTCGCATAAAATGACCCGCTGGACATAAAAACAGAATGGAAGTCCAGGAAAAAATAGGGCATCCCGACGAGTCAAAAACAGAATAAAAGACTCGGGCAAAAATAAGGGAAAATTAAAAAAAAATATGTGTACACCCGCTGAGTTGAAAAGCCACATTGGACAGCTCAGGGAAAAATGGGTATCCCGGTGGATTGAAAACCCGAAAGGGTGATCCACGCAAAATTAGGGAATAAGCGAACAACTGCATTCTGAATTCGTCTGTATCACTTACCACATGGTAAACTCCGAAGAGTTAAAGCATCGGTCAGAATCAACCTTCTCCAGAAAGCAAGATAAGAAGAGCGTCAAGGTCATACGGGTCATAGCAAAGGAAGCTCATCGGAGCGTCATCAACATTGCCAGCACCTTTACTTTTCTCAATTTGTAACAATCTCCTCATTTCAGGGGATCTGTTTCTTTGATTGTATTTGCCAATTCAGGGCACCCAGATTAATAAAATCAGAGTTTTTCAGTCACATGTCGTCTTGTACATTTTTGTTTCGTTTGCAAAATGTCCAATGTCCATGATATAATATTTGCATAAAACAAATGAGCCATTCTTAAATAAATGCTAACAGGAAATATATTTAGTCTCTGGAATATCTTTCTCCTATGACGGAATCCGGTAAGGGATACCTTGAGATGCTTGTGCATTTCTTTGTCTTAATAGGTTGCAGGAATTCAAACATGGGGCATGCCCAACATCACTTCCCCAACACATCTTCTCCAAGCAGCATCTGAAATGCTTTTTCCCAACAGAGTTGTCAAAGTCTCCTCATCCTCAGCCGGGATCCCCACAGAAATTTCTAAGAAGACCTTTCAGTGATCTTTCCTCTCCCAAACAGAGTGTCAGGTCTCCCAAAGACAAGGGAACCATCTCCCCGCAGAGTTCCAGCCTCTCCCCAGAAGAGCAATGCCTGAATTTTCACACAACAAAGTGACGAAAGCCTCCTCGTTCCCTAGTTGGGTTTTCTCACTACCGGATAGATCTATCAGTGATCTAATCCCCAAGCAGAACCATATGTTTTATCAGATCTACCAATGATCTCATCCCCAGCTGGGATTCTCCTTCAAGCAGATCAGCCAGAGATCTTTACAACAGCAGGATCCGAATCTCGAATCGGTTTCTCTTGTATAATCATAGCATTCGCATCATATTTCCCCATAAAGCGTAGCATTCTGTTTAACACGGAGCATTACGGAAAAAATCAAACATATTGCATGATCACAAGTCAGGTTTTGAACCAGTCACCTATAAATACCAGCAGTACCTCATCAGCAATATACAAAATGCATCCTTTGCACATAAAAGCCAAAGAGCCCCTTTGCACCCTCAAGTACGAATACTTGTCCATAACATGTTCTTCTCGACACTCATCCGTGTCATCCCAATCTCCCCACAGAAAGCCAAAGCGTCCCCTTTGCACTCTCCAACACAAATACATGTTCATATATATTCTTCTGACACCCGTCTGTGTCATATCATCCCCTGCAGATAAGCCACAAACATCCTCTTTGAATGCAGATACCTGTACTTTCTCTTGGCACCCGTCCGTGTCACCGCTCCCCAACATGGTTGCCCAAACACTTGTTACAAACCAAACACTTGTTTATAATACACTCCTTTTCGACACTCGTCCGTGTCACCATATCCCCACAATTCGCCGAAACACCTTTCACACCTTCATATACACGTAAGTTCACAACTTATACACTTTCTATTATGACACTCGTCCATGTCATACTCTTCTCCAGCAAGTTGAAACAATCATCAGTGTCTTGCTCATACTTCACAAATACTTGTTCATACTTATACAGATACTCGTTTGTATCTTGTATATACACTTATTCCCCACAGATTTGACACTCGTCCGTGTTCTTTGCTAACCAGTTGGTACTCGTCCGTACCATCATCTCTGAACATGCGTCAGCGTTTGTTTCTACCGATACTCGTCCGTATCATAGTCTTAAGGATGCTCGTCCACATTTTTAATCTATACACAGCGTCAAAACACTTATACCTTTTATTTCTTAAGCGTAAGCACTCGTCCGTGTTTACTATTTTCCAGCAGAACAACTTTTCTTCTATCCGACATTCGTCCTTTGTCGTGATACTTTTGGCAGTCGTACCCTGCCAGGTGATCGTCCTTCACCTATGGATGATCGTCCCTCATCCTTTCCCCAGTGGAGTCTCCATTATTGGAACCCTTTTCTATCCGACATTCGTCCTATGTCGTGATATTTAGCAGCCGTCCCCTGCTAGGTGATCGTCCTTCACCTTTTGATGATCGTCCTTCATCATTTTATCCGATGGCCGTCCCCATCGTTGATCTTGTTATCTGACATTCGTCCTATGTCATGATAAACCCTGAGAGCAGTCGTACCCTGCTAGGTGATCGTCCTTCACCTCTTGATGATCGTCCTTCATCATGTTTATCCGATGGTCGTCCCCATCGTCGACTCTTTCTATCCGACATTCGTCTTATGTCGTGATAAAGAGCAGCCGTCCCCTGCTAGGTGATCGTCCTTCACCTTTGATGATCGTACCTCATCATTTATTTCATTTATTCTTTAACCCGATGGTCGTCCCCATCATTGTTTACTTTTACTCTTCAAACCCGATGGCCGTACCCATCATTGCCTTTGTTTTAATCCCTAGAAAACCTTGTTTCTTAACTTGACGGTCGTCCCCATCATGATCTCTTTATTACCCCAGCATGTCGGCCGTCCCCGTCATTGCTTTATCCCCAGAAGTCGTCCTCTGCTCGATGGTCGTCCTCCATCGCCCGTATTTGATAATCATGCTTTACTTCCCTTTTACAATTTATATCCCTTTTCTTCTTGTCCCCAGTGAGTGCAAATTCGGACTGTCTTTGGTATTCAACCACAAGTTATCTTGTTTGTCTGTTAAGCCAAGCGCTTACATCCTGCACAGCTAACTCATGTTTGAATAGGGGCAGCTGTAAACACCCCAAATTTTCCCTCACTAAGTTCACACCATGGCTTGTGATCTTTCATCTTTGCATAATTTTAAGCATATCATATCATATTGCATTTTTGTTTCACTGCATTAGTTCAAGTTCATCTGCATCTAGGGTTTGTGATCTGAGCAATCCAAAGATTCATCTGAGCCACTCCAAAGGCTTCCAATCATTCCAAGAGGGTCCATGTATGTTTAATCATCATATTATATCCTTCAAAGATCAGGGAAGTCAAGAAATCACAAGAACTTGGAAAGCATGGAAGCAGAGCCAGGGTTTCACTGCACAAATGACCTGAAATTAGGGTTTTGGTTTCAGAGGACATAACTCCAATTTTTTTGGCCATTCTTGTTTCTAATGGTCTCAATATGTTATAAGGATCATGTGTACCAAGTTTTATGAAGAAATTCATTGTGGAAGTCATTTGTTCACCGGGTAACTTCTTGAGCAAGTCAGAGCAAAATCAGGGCATCTGAGGCCCCCAACATGGGAACCAAAGTGGATTTTTCATCAAATTGAAGTTATATGTTCTTTATTTGATCATTTAAGTGCTTGGAAGTTCACAAAATTGAAGAAAAGTGAGCTAAACCAAAAGTTGCCAAAAATGGAAATGACTTGTAATGTAAACTTTCCATTTTGGGAAATTTTTCAACCTCCTCTTTCTCAACCAAAAATGCTTCAAATGAAAAATTTTTGGTAATGAAAGTTGTAGATTGGATCATTACCTTTTCAAAAAGTACAAGAACAAGTTCTAATTCATTATGGAACTCAAGTTATGATCTTCCAAAGTTGGCAAAAATCCTATAATTTTCAAGAATACACCAAAGAGGATTTTTTGCAAAACCACTTGCCAAATCATTTTGTGACTTCTAATACACTTCTAAGCATCATACCAACATAGTGAATTGCCTAAAAATCATAATTGCCCCAAGAATCATCTCATTTCATGCCTTGAACTTCAAGAAATCACAAAGGGGGCAAACTTCATGAAAATTGCAAAAGAGCACAAAACCTTTCACACACTTGCTGAATCACCACAAAATGCATTCCATGGATCTCCTTGATCTCTGCTGAACCAAGACAAGCCAAAAAGCCAGCTGCACAAGAGCCCATACCTCAAGTACAAGTTTTGATGACTTTGTGCAAAAACACCCATACCAATCACACTATGCCACACCAACTCCTCTGACCAATCACAGCATCATATGCAAGCATTATGGAACTCATAACACACAACAAGCCAGCCTGAAACCTCAGAATCCTCAAGCTCTCAAAAATCACCCCACTTTCAAAAACTTTCGAAACACACAGCACATTCACTCAAACTCCAAACTTTTTTCACCAAACAACTCAGCTTCATCAAAAGACCATTTCCCACCCTTCATTGTAGCCTGAAAGCACCCATAGCCAAAACACGATTTCTGGGCAGCAAGAGTTCAAGCTCTCATTTCAGCCATTACAAATTCCTTCCAAGCATCAAAGCTTCATCAGGAGGATCATTGGAGTCAGTTTGCACCAAAGAGGAAGCCAGATAGCTCAGTTTAGCAAAGCTTCATCTCAGGTAACCTCAAGAACTATTTTTCCAGAAATGCGTTTTTAAGTTCCTAAATGATTCTTCATGATTCACTGATTATCCTGATGTGTTTAGTTTTGAAAATGATCAAGTATTAAGCATGTATTGAACTTCTGAAATTTCTGTGTTATTTTCCGTTTGCTTTCAATTCATGATCTTGAGTGAAAATAAATTGTTTTTGTTTATGGATTCTTGTTCCTTGATGTTTGTTGAGTGATTCTGGAGCTTTAGAGGGCCTGGGGTGAGGTTTTGGGGAGTTTCATGGGAGGAGGTTGCCGGAGAAGACGATCGGAGCTCTTCTCCGGTCGCCTGAGAGTGATTAGGGAAAAGCCACATTAATTAGGCTAGTTTAAATTTCAGCCCTTGGATTTGTTTCCCGCGCGCGTACGAATGGTCCAGATGAATCCACTTAACCCTAATCCACTTAATTAGGATTAATTTGAATTTTTCCAGAACCAATCCAAGCCCTTCATTAACGCGCGTGGTCAATTCCCACCAAATCTATTTGAATCTCAGCCACTGGATTTGCATACTTCCCATTAATTCAATTTTTTTTTCATTTTTTACCATTTGTTTTGCATAATTAATTTAAAATACTTAAAAATTTCCAAAAATATTTTCCTTCTGCATTTTTAATTCAAATATTTTTCTTCACCCAAAAACATTTTTATTTTTATTTTTTGCATAAAAAACCATTTTAAAAATATTTAAATGTTTATTTTAATTAATTAATGGAAATTAATTAATTAAAATACCATTTAGGTTTCTGAAAATTCCAAAAAAAAATTCACATTGCATCTTAGGACATTTAGAAACATTGTCAAACCATTCATACAAGTTTCTTTTTGGTTTTGAACGCTCTTTGACATTTTTCTTGAATTTAGGGTTCATAAAAATCTCATTTTTGAACCCTAACTTCAAGAATTCTTTTCTACCTAACCATGAAGGGTTTGACATTGGTTCTTTTTGCATTGTTCTTCATATGACATTTTGTATCTAGCATATTTTTGTCACAAATTTATCTTGCATTTTTTATTTGATTTGCATTTTCCCTCTTAAGGTACCTTAAAACCCTAGATAACTTAGAAAAATCACAACTTTCTTTAGGTTAAGAGTTAGACCTCCTCCTTTGGGGTGGGATATCATATGGGATTAGGGTTCCTTTGGGTTCATTTGCAATTTTTTATCTTATATTTTGCTTCTGTTTTTGACTTTTGCATCTCATGTTGTCATAAAACCCTAATTTCTCATGTTCATTTGCATTCATCTTGCATATGCATTCATTCATGAACTTGCCATGACATTTCATGTATTCACATGTCACCTTAGATATCTTAAGACATATTATAATCATGTTTGATCATTTCTTCATCCATTTTCCATGATATGCATTCATTTCATTCCATGAACTTTCATGTGTTTTCATACTTCAAAGCAAGCATCCTTTGCATTCCATCTCTTGTATGATCATTCATAACACTTGACATGTCTTTTCATGATCTCATAGCATCATTTGCATCATGGTTATGCTTCTGGTTTTGGCTTGCATCTTTGCATATATGTCATTTTCACTTCATTCCTTTCTTTAGGCTAACCATTTCAGGTGGTAAGTACTTTGAGAAGTGAATTTGCCTTCACTTCTCATTTCTCTTCTCATTCTTCTTATGCATCCTTGCTGCATTTTTCTTTGTCTTAGAGTGAGCTTACTCATTCATTTTAATTCACTTTCTTTCTTCAAGTAACTTATCTTCTTCAGTGAAGTAAGTTAACTTGTTTCTTCTGCTTCTCATCCTTTCATCTGCTTCTTCCATTGGTGGCTTCTCTGAAGATCTCTTGCAAGCCTTGCCAACCATAGGAACACCCAAGCATGACAATAATTAGGGTTTTTATTAGTCCCCCTTTAGTTTTTACCTTTGTGTCTTCTTTGTGTCTCTCTTCTCATCTCATAATCAGAGACTAAACCTTTAAGGTTTTAAGACTTTGTGATTAGGGTTATGCTTGTATCCTTCTCTTAGGATGGACTGTATAACTTTAATCCTAAGTGTTAAACCCTTAATTTGTTTAAACCTCTTAATCAATCCACCTTAATAATCACTAAGACAATATCTTGTAACTTGGGCCTTGCATTAGGGTTCTAATTCTTCCTTTATTGGTTAAGAAGGACTAACCCTAGTGTTAATGGACAAGTCCCCCTCAAGTTGTCTTACCAACCATAAAATTCACTTCTTAATCTTACCCTTAATTAAAATCCACTTTAATAAAGGCTTGTTTTGTCATGAGGTTAATCCCTAATCATGCATTAAGTTGAGGTATCTTCCTCAGCTTAAGTATTCTCATCTATTATCCTTCTATTAGGATGGTGTAATGGGTTCACTAATCCTTGATTATGGCTTAAACGCATTACTTAACACTAAACAAAATCACCAAAAACATCTAAATAATCACAAGTAAGTTGGTGATCTTAATCCTACATCATCATGGTAATTAAGTTTGAGGTGTTTACCTCATACTTAAGGTATTCTCATTATCCCTAATCAAAGGGAGGATATGATGAGTTTACTAACCCTTGGTTTAGGCTTAAGCTCATTAATTTATGACAAACACAAAAAAGCAATAAAAGATTGAAAACACAAAAACAAACAATAATCGTCTCCTTCGGGATTCTTTTCTCACCACCTTCACTCACAAACGAGAACTTGCTTCTTCCGTCTAATGCAAGACAATTAGCACTCGAGCCAGACGAGTCATACACTTGAGCATAGGCAAGCAAGCAGTTCACAAGTCAATTTATTTTCCAGTCTCTTTGAGTCAAACTACGGTGTTCTGACTTCCTCATTGCACGAGAGGATACATAGGCATAACTTAACTGTTATCGAACAAAAGTATTTGTGTCTCCCCCCTCTTTCAGCATCCTTTTCCTAAGTCTCAGTCCTGAGCACTTCACTTCACTTTCTTGCACTGACACTTGTATATGCCTTTTCCAGCTTTTTGCACACAGATAGCACAGACACCTACCCCTTTAAACACAAACTTTCAAGCGTGGATCCCGTCGAGTACGACGGACAATCTGGGTGCTAATACCTTCATAGGTTGTAACCAACCCTCTTTCTCAGTTTCTCTTATTCGCGACCGTCTTATCCATATTTTCCTAGGTTTATGCAGCATTACCATTACTAGATATCATGCAACTAGAGAGAGAACAACACAGCAGAGAGGGCCGATCTCTAAGACTATGGAATTTGCCCATAATTTTGTCACAAGTTCAGGGTAGACAGGTCCAACCAACATATTGAAGTAGCTTTCCCAATCTTAAGCTATAATTCTAGAAAGAATCGTGTGTTTCCCTTGTTCGGTTAGAGAGGATGAACTCATAGTGCATCCTTCAGAGTTACTAGATCAGATATATTTTCGTGAATTTTTTTAAGAGACATTCTTGACAGCGGTTGCAAGTTAGAGAGAATTAAGTATGGAACGAGGAATAAGATTAAGATGTGTAACAAAAAGGTTTGATGAGACACAATGAGATAATTACCCCAATTTATATAGGAATTAAGATGGAGTGAGAAATATTGTCAATAAAAGTGTGACATTTTGGAATATGCAACATTTCATCAAAACCGATACCGACCACGAGTAGTAGAAGTATCGACACGGAAATAATCATTGAACTAGATATAAGAATATGTATTGATATACTCTTATGAGTTATAAGAAACGGCTGACACAGATATCAATGAAAAACATAATAGTTTATTTTTACATGAATGATCTGAATTCTAATATTTGTCTGGTCATAACTATATATGCATTCAATGATATGCGTGAAGATAGCTATCATAATATGCTAGTTATGCAACCAGTTATTATTATGAATTAATGACGCATAAAGAAATGTGACTTTTCAAAAACCAGAACATGTTTTAACTAATGACTTGCATGCATTGTTACTTAGGAAATATTCCCATATTAACTAATAAAGCTAGCTATGAAAATCACACCTTAGGATCTTATATGCTAGCTCTTCATCAGATTGTTTCACCGTTCTGATTTTGACTCTCTTAATATTGTCTTCTAATGATTCTTCCTTTCTGATTCTGACTTCTGACTTGGGCATCTTCTTGTAGAGCTTCTAATCAACTTTTCTTGATCCAGGTTCTGAAGGTTGTTCTTCTTCTTCAAAATGGTTACTCCGAGCTTGACAATCAGAACTAGTCTTCATATCAGAACAAATCTTAGAACTTATGAAGATTTTCCTTGAAGCGTCCTTATCATCAGAACATTCATCTTCTTATAAAAAAATTCTTGACAAGAGACTGAATATCAGAGTATAAATAACTTCATTAGCTTGAACATAACTTTTGAGAGGTTATGTTCTAGAGAGAATTAATTGAAATCTTCTGATCTTCTGATTCTGCTTCCTTGCATAGATGCGAATCTTTGTCAGATACAAGTATCAACAAACTTTAGACAAGTTTGAGTGAAAATCTTGTTCTTGCAATACTGAGCTAACTTGATCAGAGTTAGTTCAACAAAGACCGACAACTTATTTGCTTCTGAAAAGCATATCTACTGATTTCTTCAAGGTGAATAATATTAGTGATTTAAATTCTTTCAACTCATAACAGGTGACTTTTGTCCCATAATCTCTTATTCCAAAATTCATTCATCATGAATTTCTGAGTAGAATGTTGGATAACATCCTGAATAATTTTAGTTTGTTCAATTGAGGTAGAGACTCAATTTAACAGAACTTTAACTGTCAGAGTTACTTCCATCAAGTTCTCATAATACTCCATTAATGAAGTTCTTTAGCAACCACTAAGTTTTCTTCTTTTAAATACACTAAGTGTTACTTAGAAGCATATCAAAGGAAACATCGTTCAATCTACATTGAATCTTCTAACTATTGAAATAGTTAGGACTTGGACGTTCTGATAAAAATCATTTTCAGAGTTTGACATCCTCTGTTTATGATTTTTGACTCCTTCTGCAGACTTCAGCATGAAATTCTTATGAATTAAAATCATAAGTTTAACAATCATCCTTTTCATTTAAAAAAAATTCCAATGAGATTAATATGAGAAATTCAAGGGTGGACTCATCTATTTCTTGAAAACATCTCATACTCATTTAGAAATAATCTTCATCAAACAATATTTCTTGTTTTCTGATGATTTGATTCTTAAGCTAAATACGTTGATCAACCAATCATATTTAAGATAAACATTCAAAAGATATCTTACCATATCTGAAGAATATATCTTGTTAGCTAATTCCGCCAAATCAGTTACTTGCTCAAATGTAATCCAACTAGCTACAATTCACTATCCTCTCAATATCATCAAATGATATGAGACTAAAATTGTAAGTGGACTTTCACCTCAGGTGTTTTCAACATACAACAATGGATCTTTATCTGAAATTGTTAAATGTTTGATATCCATAAATAACAGAACCGGAGCTCTGATATCAATTGAAGGTGTGAGAAAAACACAAGAAAAGGGGGATTGAATTGAGTTTTTCACTCTTGACTACTTTTCGTACTTTGATGATTTGCGTCAACCTATGTTATGAATGCATTGCGGAAGCATAAAGAAACAAAATCATAAAGTAAGAGTAATGAACACGTGATATATCCTGGTTCACTTGAGAACTTCTCAAGCTAGTCTAGTCCACCCACCAAGGTGATTTCTCCTTAAACAAGGACTTAATCCACTATAACCAAGATCCATGATTACAATCGCACAATAGCACTATGACTAACTCAATGAACCGTCCAGTGATCCTTTTAGATATAACATTCATTGACCCAGTAGAACCTCTTCCGGGATTTCATCTCAACTCACAGCTAGACCGTTTAAGAGTCCCATCAGGATATAACGTCTACTTGAGGAGGAACCTGTGCAACAACCTCTATTCACTAACTGCACAGAACCTCTACGACTTCCATAATGAAGCGTTCAGGGATCCAACTGGATATAACATTCACCGAACAAGCAGAACCTCTACCAGGATTTCATCTCAACTCACAGGTAGACCCTTCAAGGATCCTACCGGATATAACATCTACTTAAGGAGTATCAACTCACAACTGAACCGTTCAGGGATCCTACCGGATATAACATCTACTTGAGAAGAATCAATTCATTAGGTAGAATTGACATACTAGAGCTAACTAATGTGCTTATTTGCAAGCATATACTCATTTGTTTAAGTACAAAGTAACTCTTCAGAGTTACAGCAATATGAGCAATCATCTCCTTGAGAACTACATGATTCTAAGATGTTCATAATATTACAATTCAAATTGCATCTTCAAAATTCTTCATCTTCATTGATGAGCAAGATACGAGCAACAACTCCTTAGTTTTGAACCTCTTCCAGGATTTCATCTCAAATCACAACTAGACCGTTCAGGAGCCCCATCGGGATATAACGTCTACTTGAGGAGGAACCTGAGCAACAACCTGTATTGACTAACTGCACAGAACCTCTATGACTTCCACAATGAACTGTTCAGGGATCCAACTGGATATAACGTTCACTAACCAAGAAGAACGTCTGCCAGGATTTCATCTCAACTCATAACTAGACCATTTAGGGATCCTACCAGATATAACATCTACTTGAAAAGTCTCAACTCGCAGTTGGACCATTTAGGGATCCTACCGGATATAACATCCACTTGAGGAGATTCAATTCATTAGGTAGAATTGACACACCAGAGCTAACCGAGGTATTTCTTTGCACGCATATACTCTTTTGTTTAAGTACAAAGTAACTCTTTAGAGTTACAGCAAGATGAGCAATCATCTCCTTGCAAACTACATGATTATAAGATGTTTATAATATTACAATTCAAATTGCAACTTCAGAATTCTTCATTTTCATTGATGAGAAAGCTATGAGCAACAACTCATTGCTTCTAATCTTCAATGAGCTTCAAGATGATGTAGTTGGTGTTGATTGATGACTTGTTGATTTCTTCTTCTTCCGCTTCAGTTCATCAATGTCTGATCGTTGTTGTTATAGATGATGATCTTGATGTAGAAACACGAACTCAGACTTTCAGATGTTGTATTGTTAATTTATGATATGATCATGGTTGAGCAACAACTGAGATATCAACAATTTTATTGTTATGTTTATAGTTTTGGATAATGTATCATTTTGTTCCAACAACCTCTTTTTTTTTCTTCAGAGATTCACATACAATCGGTTGGGTTCGATAAAACCAACAATGGTTGAGATCATATCATGACCTTCAACGGTTGGGTTCACTCGCACCAAAAACATCACAAAGCATGTGATGTTTTCCTTTTATAGCCAAACATAAAAGAGTCGTTACAACCTAATTCGGCTACTGAGGAATCTGTTACACGAGGAATCAAATAGTATAACCACATATTATCCTTTTCCACAATTCAAAGATAGTGGAGAGGTAGTGGGTTAAAGCATTATCATATTATGTATTATCCTTGCCATAAATAACATTGTCATTTGAACTTCAGAGGCTTCTGATTATAAATAAATGAATGAAGCATGAGTTAGAGACGGTGATACTTGGGTATTCATAGAACCTAAGTCTTTAGTCTTCAGAACTTGTTCACATAAAACTACATTCTTCAGGACTTCAGCACTTGGCTTGAAACCCATGGTCTTCATAACTGTAAGTCTTAGAGTCTTCAGAACTTTGTTCACATAGAACATTTTCTTCAGAGTCTTCATCACTTGGTTCTTCATAACCATTCTTCAGAACTTTAAGTATTAGAGTCTTCAGAGCTTTGTTCACATAGAACATTGTCTTTAGAGTCTTCAGTGTAACACCCATTCTACCTGACTTTATAAATTAAATCAGAGTTATAAAAATTCTTCACCAAACATGGGATATTATATTTTTAACTTTAAAACCAAATAACATAAACTTCATTAATAAGATACTCTGAAAACAATGTAGCGGATTCAACATCAAAAATTTGCAACTTTTAAACAACTTTCAAAATATTTAACATTAAGTACTCCAACTTGGTTTTCAATATAAAACAACTAAAACGAGTTCATAAACTCAATAAAATCCATAAAACACAACATGTGTTTATCCCCCCGAAGTGCTATGTATCAGAGCAACAAACACCGACTTGAGGCGACTAAGTACCCGAATCTGGATTACCTGCACGTTACCAACAGACAACAAAATTCAAACATAATGGGTGAGATATCGAATAATAAATTGGAATATAATAATCAATATATAAGCGAGAAATCATATAATCACCCACTTCACACAACAAGCAACACCAACATATAACTTGAATCCAACAACCAATAACAACATAGATAAATGTGACTCAAATGCAACTCAGCTTATATATGCATGTGGTACCATTTGGAGTAAACTCCCAACTTGAAATCTTGTTAGTTTATCGAGGCATCAGCAACTTATTTTCCAATCCAAGCCAACTTGAATCGAGCATTCACTCTACAACGGTCAATAATAGTAACATTCTCCATAGATCCAGAGCACCAATGAATGTCTGAATAAGAAAGTGACATGATCTTCTTAGACCACCTTAACCCTTGTTCATTCTTCATTATTGATCGAGGAAGGTGAGAAATAAACCACATAGCCAATAAAGGTATGCAACACATCAGAGTTCCCCTCGCCTTCATAGTACGAGTGTGAAGAGAATGTAAGATGTCTCCAAGTAAGGTAGGCACTGGATTGTGAGTCAGAAATATGTTGATGGCGTGTACGTCTATGAACTGATCTGGATTAGGGAACAACATTAAGACATAGATTAATAAGGCTAAGATCTCCTCAAAACCATCATAACTCATAGCATCCAAGAATATCTGAGCCTTCTCCATCAATACCTTAGCAAGAATACCCTTAACTCCGCTTCTCGTTTCTAGGACAATGTATGATTTCTTCAAATGTAGGGCTGCAGCAATGACTTCAGGTTTAGGCTCTTTCTCTAAGCATGTGAAGGGTCTCTGATCAAGGACAGGTATACCCAGTAGTTTGGAGAACTCCTCCATTGTAGGAACCAGCTGATGGTCGGGGAATATGAAGCAATGATGTTTAGGATCAAAGAACTGAAATAGGACACTCATCATGTCTTCATTGAACCCTGAAGTGACTAGATCCAATAGGTGACCATGCTTCTTGATGAATTGGGAGTTTTAAAAAACTTGAGAGGCCAATTCCTTAAGCTTAGAAGGTATTCCTACAAAGTTGATCCGAACAGTATTCCTACGAGCAGAAGCCATGACCTGCAACAAAGAACAAAGATAATTCCTTTGGTCCTTGAAATGGTTAGTGAAAATGCTATGCTTATGATGTCATGATGTTATGCTCAATCACAAACATGTGGCACACACAAACAAGTCACACAAGAGCCTTAGGTTTAGAGGCTTGCATGAGGTTTAAAGGTAAGTACTCTCCCCTGAAGTTTAGTTGGTTCAACCTGTCCTACAAAAGTAACCGGGTTCTAAGGGTACCCCCTCTTTTACTTAGTAACCGAGTTAGGATCTTTCACACAAAAAGCCCAATAAGTAATATAAAGCAAACAAAGTAAACAATTAAGTGATCTAATTCCTAAGGGTACCCCTCTTTTACTTAGTAACTCCCCAGCAGAGTCGTCAGTTCTATAACACGGTGGGAGAATTGACTTTTAGTCATGTTACGGATAGCAAGAGTCGCCACCGACTTTTATTTTATCCATAAGGAAGGGACATAAATGAACAGGAAAGACCGTTTTGAAAAGACTTGGGTTCGGGGGGTAGGTTATATAAAGGGAAGGTGTTTGCACCCTTTATATCCATGGTTATCCATGGGCTCTTAGTTACTTAGCTCACTTTGATTGTTTTTGAGAAGGTGAAGTGTGTGATTAGAAATTTTTCTAAGTACTTTGTAATGATCCTCGTATGGATGTATACAAAGCCTTTAAGTTGAAAAATGTTTAAGAAAAGTGATGTGTGAAAAGTAGTTTTAAAGTGTGAGCAAGTAACTATGAGGTACCTACCCTAAGCTAAGTCATTCAAGTTATTTTATTCTTCTTCAAGAGTGAGACTGTCCCTATTATTAAGGAATAGGTAATCATTACTTTGGATTTTCTTAAGGGACAAGCGTAAGGTCATCGTATAGTCAATGAAGGCAACATGTAGGGGTGTCTTTAGCAATTCGTAGGGACTATCTTCATTTATTCGAAGGGACAAGATCATTATTCCGTAGGCAACCTCGAAGGGACTTGATCTTTTAAATCTGTAGGGACTTGATGATTTATACGTGAAGGGACTTTGCTTAAGACACCCCTATATTCGAGGGACCTGACCATTTAAATAAGGCAACCAAGAGGAATACCCTAGGAAGTGCAGATGGCGATCATAGATCGACTTACGTGTGTGAATGTTTATTTTCAGATATTTAATCTTATTTAATTAGTTTTCTAAATTTAATTAATTACAATTATTTTTCAATCCCTATTTACTAACCACGCAGTTATATTTACAGAAAATAAAAGCAGGAAAATAAATTTCTAAGCTATTACAAGGCTTATGAGCAGGTACAAAATAATCGGACAAAAATAAATTACGATAATAAATAAGACAAGAATAAATAATTATAATAGTAGAATAAAGCAAAAATAATAATAAGATTAAATAATCAAATAAATTAGAGAAATAATAGCTAAGATGAAAGTTAAAAGAAAAATTAGATTTAGGTTAGACAAATTAAAAGTTATTAGGAAAATATAAGTTTATTTAAATAATTTAGTAATAATAATAAAAAGGAATTTAGTTATTTACAAAATATAATAATTATTATTATTATTATAATACAATTAAGAAAATATCATTATTAATATACAAAATATTATTAACAAAATGTTATTAAGAAATTTTTTAGAAAAACTATTAATTTAATATTTACAAAATATAAAGTTACAAACCAAATATTTACAAATTAGTTTGATTTAAAAAAAAGGAGTTATTAAGAAGAATTAACTTATTTTAATTATTTAAAAAAAACAATTAGGAGAATTTAAAGAAAAGAAAAGATTTAGAAAAATACTTAGAAAACTAGCTATTAGTTTTAATTATTTATTTAAATTAATCAAAATAAAGAAAACAATAATAATAAAAGAAAAAAACAGAAAGCATGAAAAATAAGGGACCTGAGATTTGAACCCAGACTATGTACCTCAAAGAAAGAGTCCTCCACCAACTGGGCTAGGCATGCGCCTGTTATATATGATCAGCGAGAATTATTATGTAATAAACCTGGAAAACAAATAAATTAGCTAAAAAAATTGGCCTGCAGCCGAATTCGAACTAATGTCCTTCTCACTTCAAAGCCAAGTCTTTGCCATCAAGCCACATGGGGCGCGTCTGATGATAAAACAACAAGATATTATAATATATAAAACTTATGAAATTTCTGAAAAATTAAGAAAAAGGAATGATCTCACCAAGGATCGAACCCGCGCCCTTTGGTCATTCGCGCCTACACCTTGCCACCAGGCTACCTGCATTCTTTTTAAATCATAGTAAAAACAAAACTATAGAATAAAAGAATGAAATTTGAAATTCTGAAGCCCGCGCCCTCTTTATCTTCAACCTCTAGCTATATATCTTTTGTTACGATTTCGCTAGAGTTTTGCTACGAAAATTTCGTAGCTAAATAACTTTCGTTCTCACAACATCATAAATACGTACATTCAACTCATAATTTTTGTACCAATCAACTGCCCATAACCTGCAAAGTCTAGATTCATCATCAAATAACATTTATATTGCTTAAATAGAGAAGCCCCAATTGAGAGCTCAAAACCCTAATAATGGTCGTTTACACATTTGGCCATGAAACTTAGATATTCTTGCCCAGAAACGATCCTTATACCATTACAAACAAAAATATAAGATCAAAAATCATAAACACTACTCAAATTAATAGAATTGAAAAATTCAAAATTCAAGAACAATGTTGATTCGGTTATGGCTTATGAACATGCTTTTGATGCGTATGATGATTGAAATATATTCAATAAACATTAATAAAGCAATTGCAATGTTTAAAAACCTTTGAATGTGGTTGATTTGGCAAAACCGAAGTTTGAGTTTTTGAGAAAATTTTGAGTTTTGAAAAGTGAACTTTTGCCTCTGAAAAATTCGTGATCATGCTTGTGTTGTGTTGTATACTTATAGAAGAGTGAGATTAGGTCAAAAATTTGATGGTTTGTATGGGCTTTTGCGTAGCTTGAGTGTGAAGAAAGATCAAACATAAATGTGATGAAAAATCAAATATTTACATACTTCAAAGGATGTGCATGAATTTGGATAGTATCAAATCAACTTAAATGATGTTTATGAGCTTCTAGAACAAGAATCCCATTCAAATTTTGAGTTTTTATATTTTATTTTGATTTAAATTGAATTTTAATAAATAAAATCCAAATAAATAATAAATAAATTATAAAAATCAGAAATAATTGGAATTGGGTCGTGCTTGATGTTATTGTTAAGATTGGGTTGCAAATTGATAGGCCCATTTGGAAAAAAAATGGATTTAAGACCTTATTTTCTTCATACACCCCTTGAAAATCTCCCAACTTTGATAAGGCATAAATACCTCAATTTTAATGCTATGAAGGTGTTCTTAGACACTTTGGAAATCTTAAAGAGTCCTATAACAAACCTCTTTGGTCTCATGTCCATATCCTTTACCATTTTCAAATTATGCTCTTTGGAAAAAGTTGACTTTTTGTTGACTTTTGAAATGACCTGTAATGTCTTAGCTCATACCTTCCAAATGAAGCATTTTTAGGCTTGGATTGTGAAACACAAAGTTGTAGAGAATTCAATTTCCTTAAAAATGAGCTTTGGATGGGAAATTTTTTATGAAGCATGTGAAAGTTATGGTTGGTCAAAGTTTAGTTGACTTTTCTTAGGAAACCCTAATTTAGAAACTTCTTGATTCTTGATGATCTGAGATCTCCTTGATTAATCATGATCAAACCTTGATCAAATGATGAAATTTATTTCATAATCTTGATGTTGGCAAAAAATCTTGAAGTTTGACTTTAATTTTGAAATTTTGTGATCAGGTACGAGGTGTCGAATGAGATGTTTAAACACTTGACAACTTAACCAAAACTTAAAGTGCAGGAAAATTAAACAACACAGGAATTTGTTAACCCAGTTCAGTGTATAACCACACTTACATCTGGAGGCTACCAAGCCAGGAGGAAATCCAATATAAGTAATATTAATTCTAGACTTAAACTACCCAGTTTAATCTTTCACTTAATATCTACCCAATGCAATTTCTACCTAAGACATAACTTAGGTATGAGTACCAACTCACTCCCCCTCAATCACACAGTGATATGTTTTACAAGTTTAATAAAATTGAAGTCATACTTCAAACAAAACAGCTTGATCTTACTTCACAGTTTCAATCAAGACACAAATACACTTTTGCTTAAAAGCTCATAAAGTGGTACAATTAAACAACCTGCTATTAAAACACAAAACACCCTATTTGGTCTTCTTATTTTCGTACTCTATTCTGAGAGTTTCTGTTGCTTAAATAGGTGTTTGGATTTTGGGCTTTCTGTAGGTCTATCCAATTCTGATACGCATGCTGCCATCACCTTGAATTAGGGTTTGTTACTTCCTAGATTCTAGGTGATTCAGTTCTTCTGATTATGCTGAAGTCACATAACAAAACTCCCTACAGATGCGCCTTATTCTGTTTCATTCATCCATAATTAATTCTAGATACCTTCCCTTAATTTACTCAGTTCTGTTAGTCATTAATTAATCCTGGTAGCAGGTTTGAGATGTCACAACATCTGGTGTGACATCCTGAAAACTGAACTTACTTCATTTACTGATACAATGTCACAACATCTGGTGTGACATCCTGTAAACTGAACTTATTTCATTAACTGATACAATGTCCCAACATCTGTTGTGACATCCTGAATTAAGTTCATTTACTTGTACTCTGTTTGATAATGTCCCAACATCTGATGTGACATCCTGAACTAAATTCAACACTTCTTGTTGGTCAAAAATTCTGCCAATTCTAAACATCTACAAACTCCCCCTTTGGCTAATTTTTGGCTAACATTCTTTTCTGATTATCAGAGTGCAGCAGAGTTTCTTTTATCAGAGTATAGCAGTTCTTTTCTGTTGAGTCATGTGTGAGTTTACTCCCCCTCAAACATACATGTGTTCAGACTTGTTGCAACATAAATTTTTCATTAAAATCACAGTTTTAGTTCAGAAGCAAACAAAAGTTTTTCATTAATCACTAATCAGCATCATACATTGTTGTTGTTGTTCAGTTCTCCCCCTTGTTAGACATAAATTGGGGCCAAAGTTACTAATTCAAAATTACAATGCAGAAGCAGATATTACATATTCCTCACATACAAGTTTCACTCAGAATTCTCATATTCAATGTCTTCCTCTTCTTCAGTTTCCTTATCAGAAGCAACAACTTTCTGAGCACTCTCTTCAATCTCCAGCCTTTGGATAATCTCCTCAAGCTTCTGCTTCCTGGTATCTAGCTCTTTGCATGTGGTCTTCAGTTCAGCAATCAAAGCAGCTTTGGAGATTTGAGACTTTGCCTTTGAAGGACCAGCAGATGTCCCAGAGGGAGCTTCAACATCAGCTGCATGATGACTCAAGAACAACTTGTAGTGAAAGGCCAGAGGGCTTTCTCTTTTGCAGATGGAGTCCTTCTCAGTGAGGATACCTGGAAATTGACTAAGCATAATACCACACAGCAAGGAAGGGAAGGCAATTGGCAACTTTGTTGCAGATGATCCAGCATGCTTCAATGTCTGATCAAAGATATAAGCCCCAAAATCCAGCTTTGTTTGGGAGCCCACAACATAGATAAACCGGCCCAATCCAGTTGCTATTGAGGAGGTGTGGTTGGTAGGAACCCAGTTTGCAGTGCCAATCCTATGCAGCATTGCATACTTTCTTGTCAGCAAACTCACAGACAGTTTCCCTTTAACTGGCCAAGTCTTTACCTGATTTGCAGTGATAACCTTGCAAACCTGGTTATCAGTCTTCCCTAACTCATTTGGACCATCAGATTCTCTTCCTAGATAGTGGTTGATAACCCTAGGAGAGAATTCCACACATCTCCCTCTTACATAAACTTTTCTGAAGTCAGCTGACTTACCATCAGCACAGTCTTCTTGAAGATTTACAATGAATTCCTTGACTAGCAGCTCATAGCAAGGAGAGAAATTTGATACAGTTTTGAATAGGCCAGCAAAAGAAATGAGATCAATTACCTCAGTGCACTCAAGTGCATTGCTGCTCAGCTCTCTTTCAAGTGCTACCCTTCTTTGATATACAAACTTCCATTTGTTCACACTTGATACATGATGGAAAGAGATGTTGTCCAGATGAGCTTCTGGAACAGCAGCTGAGGACCTTGAGTATGCAGGTTTCTTCTTTGGTGGGGATGTTGGAACATCCTCTTCAACATCTGAATTTGGAGGGGTGACAGCTTTTCTCTTCTGTGTATTTACCTTGCTTCATTGTTTTGTAGGACCAAAAACAACTTTAGCTTTGTCCTTCTTTGGTGTAGCTTGCTTCTTCTCAGGAGTTGCATGTCCTGCATTCTTCTTTTCCTTCCTAGTCCTAAGCCTTTTGGCTATGCTAGGGTTTACAGAAGCAATGATTTCTGTATCAGAATCATGCTCTATGTTTACCACAGGAGGAGGTTGAGCAGTCTCCTCTTCAGCAGGTGGATCAACAGAGGCTTGATCTTTAATGGAGGCCTTGTGCTGGTCCTCAGATGTTTCATCATCACTATTAGTGGATGCCTTTTGCTGGTTCTCAGATGTTTCTTCAGCATCATCAGTGGAGGCCTTTTGTTGATCCTCAGATGTTTCAACATCTATTGGGACATCCTGTTTAGCAGGAGTGTCCTCTTCAGCTTGATTTTGTTTTTCTTCCTGTGGAGCTGGCATGGTTTTCAGAGGGATAGAGATGCCACTCACAACTCTTTTCTCAGATAAGATCATGTTCACCAGTTCCTTTATAGAATCATCAACATATTCTGAAGCTTTTGGAGTGGTGTTTGATGATGAAGGCATGCCTTTGGCTTTGCTGAATACAGATTCCTTTGCCCTTCTTACAGTAGGAGTTCTTGGCTTTTGAGCAAGAGGAACACTTCCTCTGATTTCCTCCATTGGATTTGAATCCATGGGTACCACAGAGATGGGGGTTGCATGTACCACATCTTCTTGGTTGAGAATTTCTTCAGAGAGATTAGGGTTTTGAGACATTTTCGAAAGAGGTGGATGAAGAGTTTAGGTTTGAATGATTTTGATGAGTTCTGAACAAGCAGTTAGAGAATGCAATTCGTTTTGAGAGAATGATGAGAAGATGGATAGCTGAGAACTAGCTGATATTTTTATAAGTAGCCGTTACTTTGAGAGATTTTAGGAGTGGAATACCCAGAGTCCTTGACCAGACTGGTGTTGCCATCTGGTGATCATGCCACACGATGTCATATGACATGTTGGCACATCTCCATAACTGTTATATTTCACATAAACAGATTCCCAATTTACCCCTTA
This sequence comes from Lathyrus aphaca, assembly GCA_963966055.1. Taxonomy (NCBI): domain Eukaryota; kingdom Viridiplantae; phylum Streptophyta; class Magnoliopsida; order Fabales; family Fabaceae; genus Lathyrus; species Lathyrus aphaca. The sequence continues at coordinate 388,960,522 of OZ014522.1, read as the reverse complement.
GGTTTTCAAATTGGGTAGCATCCAAGGCTTTAGTAAATATATCAGCCAATTGCAGATTTGTAGCTACATGTTCCAATGAGATCACTTTCTCTTCCACAAGATCTCTGATGAAATGATGCCTGATATCAATATGCTTGGTCCTGCTATGTTGGATAGGATTCTTTGATATGTTAATAGCACTTAAGTTGTCACAGTACAATGTCATGACATCTTGTGGGACATTGTACTCTGTGAGCATTTGCTTCATCCAAACCAACTGAGAACAACTGCTTCCAGCTGCAATATATTCAGCTTCAGCAGTAGATAAGGATACACAATTTTGTTTCTTACTGAACCAAGAAATCAAATTGTTTCCTAGAAAGAAGCATCCTCCTGATGTGCTTTTTCTGTCATCAGCACTTCCAGCCCAATCAGCATCACAGAAGCCAGTGAGAATTGGTTTGCGTCCATGAAAGTACATTATGCCATAGTCACAGGTACCATTGACATATTTCAGAATTCTCTTGACTTGGTTTAGATGACTAACTTTTGGATCAGCTTGATATCTTGCACAAACACCTACTGCAAAGGCTATGTCTGGTCTGCTAGCAGTCAGATATAATAAGCTTACAATCATACTTTTGTATATGCTTTGATCTACATTATCACCCTTGTCCTCTTTAGTCAACTTTAAATGTGTGGGGGCAGGAGTTCTTTTATGAGTAGCATTATCCATCCCAAATTTCTTGACAATGTTCTTAGCATACTTACTTTGGGAAATGAACATGGAATCCTCCATTTGCTTTATTTGTAATCCAAGGAAGTAGGTTAGTTCTCCTACTAGGCTCATCTCAAATTCAGATTCCATTTGAGTGACAAAATGTTTAACCATCCTGTCTGACATCCCACCAAAGACAATGTCATCTACATATATTTGAGCAATCATGACATTTCCTTCATCATCCTTTACAAACAAGGTTTTGTCTATTCCACCTTTCCTGTACCCTTGCTTGATAAGAAAAGTAGTCAGCCTTTCATACCATGCTCTTGGGGCTTGCTTCAGTCCATACAAAGCCTTCCTTAGTTTGTACACATGGTTTGGACAGCTTGGATCAACAAATCCCTTAGGCTGTTCTACATACACCTCTTCATTAAGATATCCATTCAGAAAAGCACTTTTCACATCCATTTGAAATAGCTTGAACTTCAGGATACAAGCTATTCCTAAAAGTAATCTGATTGATTCAAGCCTTGCTACTGGTGCAAAGGTTTCATCAAAGTCTACTCCCTCAATTTGTGTGTATCCTTGAGCTACAAGTCTAGCTTTGTTCTTTGTAACAACTCCCTGCTCATTTGACTTGTTCTTATACACCCATTTAGTGCCAATCACATTTATGTCATCAGGTCTAGGAACAAGATCCCACACTTCATTCCTTGTAAATTGACCTAATTCTTCTTGCATTGCACAAATCCAGTACTCATCAGTAAGAGCTTCCTTGATGTTTTTAGGTTCTATTTTTGAGACAAAACAGGAACCTGAAATCACCTATCTTGATCTAGTGCTTACACCTCTGTTGGGATCCCCAATTATCAAATCTTTGGGATGATCCTTCTGGATTCTTATGGAGGGAGGTTTGCTGGATTGTTTTGTCCTTGCATCAGTTTGAGTGAAGTCAGAATGATCATTCTTTTCTTCAGCTTCAGTTTGACTATCAGCAGATGTTCCAACATCTTCTGTAACATCTGCAGGGGTATCATCAATTATCACATTTATGGACTCCATGATAACTTTGGTTCTAGAGTTAAATACTCTATAGGCTCTGTTGTTTATAGAGTATCCAAGGAAAATCCCTTCATCACTTTTAGGATCCATTTTCCTTCTTTGCTCCCTATCAGCCAGAATATAACAATTACTTCCAAACACATGAAAGTACTTAACTGTGGGTTTTCTGCCCTTCCAGACTTCATAGATTGTGGACAACGTTCCTTTTCATAGAGTGACTCTATTATGAATGTAACAAGCTGTGTTCATAGCTTCAGCCCAGAAGTACAAAGGTAACTTTTTAGCATGGATCATAGCTCTTGCTGATTCTTGAATAGTTCTATTCTTCCTCTCAACAATCCCATTCTGTTGAGGAGTGATTGGTGAAGAGTATTCATGATTTATTCCTTCTGAAGAACAGAAGTCTAAGAATTTTTGATTCTCAAACTCCTTTCCATGGTCACTTCTTATTCTGACCACACAGCTGGCTTTTTCTCTTTGTATTCTTTGGCATAAATCTTTGAATACATCAAATACATCAGACTTCTCTTTGATAAAATTTATCCATGTATACCTTGAAAAGTCATCAACCACCACATAGGCATACCTCTTACCACCAAGGCTCTCAACCTGCATAGGTCCCATAAGATCCATATGCAATAATTCTAAAACTTTGGAAGTTGTCAGATGTTGAAGCTTTGGATGGGACATCTTGGTTTGCTTGCCTATTTGACATTCACCACATATTTTGCCATCATCAATCTTCAGTTTACGAATACCTCTCACAGCTTCCATAGATATGATTTTCTTTATGCCTCTGAAATGAAGATGGCCCAGTCTTTGGTGCCATAGTTTCATTTCTTCTTCTTTGGCTAAAGAGCAAGTTGAAGTGGGACTGAAATCTTGAGGTTCCCACATATAACAGTTGTCTTTAGATCTGGCTCCTCTCATGACAACCTCCTGTTCTTTATTTGACATTATGCATTCAGTTTTGGTGAAGTTTACACTGTAACCTTGATCACATAATTGACTTATGCTGATCAAGTTAGCAGTCAAACCTTTTACTAGCAGCACATCATCTAGTCTTGGTACATCTGGACAGTCCAAGGTCCCAACACCCTTGATTTCTCCTTTAGCTCCATCTCCAAATGTTACATATCTGGATGAATATGACTTTAAGTCTACTAGCAGATTCTTCAATCCAGTCATGTGTCTTGAATATCCACTGTCAAAGTACCAGTCTTCTTTAGCTGATACTCTTAGAGATGTATGAGCTATATATGCAACATCTTTCTTTGACCATTTGTATTGAGGTTTCTTTTGATGCCTCTGCCATGTGTAGTGTCCATTAGAAGAGCTCCCAGGTTGTTTGTTGAATTTTTTTATGGGCATGTAGCTTTGATCAGCATGAAGACTAGCTTTAGGTACCCATACTTTCTTGATGTCCTCTGTTTTCTGTTTAGGGGGTTGCTGATACATCTGATTTGGATATCCATGCAACTTGTAACAATGGGGTTTGATGTGTCCAAACCTTCCACAATGATGACATCTCCATCTTTGATACTTCTTCTTCATTATGTTCTTTTCATGATGTTGAGACATCTGTTGGAACATTATGTTTGACTTAGTGTTCTTTTCATGATGTTGAAGCATCTGTTGGGACATCTTGTTTGACTGTATGGAATTTGAAGTAGTTTTGTTAGTGCTAGCTTCAACCTTATAAACTTTGTTAAATCCCAGTCCACTTCTATCCCCTGAATGTTTATTGTTGTTGAGAATAACATCCAGTGTGTTTGAGCTACTGTTCAACATTCTAACAGATTTGGACATGTGCTCCAACTTGGAGTTGAGAAGGCTTACTTCACTCTTCAAGGTGTCAATGATCTCTAGATCATTATTTTTTCATCCTTTAGTGCCTCAATCTGCTTCTTCTGCTTTATACTTTCCATGCATATTTCAGTGCTCCTTTTAACCAGTTCTCTGTATGATTGCTCAAGCTCTTCAAAAGTAAGCTCCCCATCACTGGATTCACTTTCAGATTCACATAATCCAGCTAGAGTAGTGATATGCTTAGCTGATTCTTCTTCTGAATCACATCCTGAGTCTTCATCAGACCAGGTTACAGAGAGACCTTTCTTCTGCCTTTTTAAATAGGTAGGACATTCATTTCTGATGTGTCCATATCCTTCACATCCATGACATTTAATCCCTTTTTCTTGATTGATCTTTTCATCATAATTTGACCTTCTATTAGCATCATAAGGTCTTTTATTCTCAGAAGAGTTTGTGTATCTTCCACTTGGTCTGGTCTTGTCTTCCATCTTTCTGAGAATCTTTTTGAATTGTCTTCCAAGCATAGCAATGTTTTCTGATAAATTTTCTTCAGGTTCTTCTTCATTATTTTCTTCTTCTTTATCAATATTTGATACCAAGGCTATGCTTTTGTTTTTCTTTACAATTGTGTCATTCATTCCCATCTCAAATGTTTGAAGGGATCCAATGAGCTCTTCAACTTTCATTGTGCATATGTCTTGAGCTTCTTCTATTGCTGTGACCTTCATGTCAAATCTTTTTTGGCAAAGATATGAGAATCTTTCTTACAAGCTTTTCATAGTCATCTTTTCTCCCAAAGCACCAGAAGTATTGGCTATTTCTAAGATGTTCATGTAGAACTCATGAATTGTCTCATCTTCCTTCATTCTCAAGTTTTCAAACTTGGTGGTGAGAAGTTGAAGTCTTGACATCTTCACCTTTGATGTCCCTTCATGAGTTGTTTTGAGAGTGTCCCAAACATCTTTGGCCAGCTCACAGTGATGCACAAGTCTGAAGATGTTCCTATCAATGCTATTGAATAAAGCATTTAAGGCCTTGGAATTGCCAAGTGCTGAATCTTCTTCCTCCTTACTCCATTCTTCTTCAGGTTTCAACACTTTTGTTCCATCTTTGGTGTCTTGGACAGGGTGCTCCCATCCATTCTTGACTGCTTTCCAGGCCCTATTGTCAAGTGATCTTAAGAATGCTACCATTCTTGGCTTCCAGTAGTCATAATTAGATCCATCCAATATAGGTGGTCTGTTTACAGATCCTACATCTCTGTCCATGTTTCCAGAATTTGCAGTCCCTAGATCTTACCCAGTTAAACAGGCAGGGTGCCTGCTCTGATGCCAATTGAAATTCTGTGATCAGGTACGAGATGTCGAATGAGATGTTTAAACACTTGACAACTTAACCAAAACTTAAAGTGCAGGAAAATTAAACAACACAGGAATTTGTTAACCCAGTTCAGTGTATAACCACACTTACATCTGGAGGCTACCAAGCCAGGAGGAAATCCAATATAAGTAATATTAATTCTAGACTTAAACTACCCAGTTTAATCTTTCACTTAATATCTACCCAATGCAATTTCTACCTAAGACACAACTTAGGTATGAGTACCAACTCACTCCCCCTCAATCACACAGTGATATGTTTTACAAGTTTAATAAAATTGAAGTCATACTTCAAACAAAATAGCTTGATCTTACTTCACAGTTTCAATCAAGACACAAATACACTTTTGCTTAAAAGCTCATAAAGTGGTACAATTAAACAACCTGCTATTAAAACACAAAACACCCTATTTGGTCTTCTTATTTTCGTACTCTATTCTGAGAGTTTCTGTTGCTTAAATAGGTGTTTGGATTTTGGGCTTTCTGTAGGTCTATCCAATCCTGATACGCATGTTGCCATCACCTTGAATTAGGGTTTGTTACTTCCTAGATTCTAGGTGATTCAGTTCTTCTGATTATGCTGAAGTCACATAACAAAACTCCCTACAGATGCGCCTTATTCTGTTTCATTCATCCATAATTAATTCCAGATACGTTCCCTTAATTTACTCAGTTCTGTTAGTCATTAATTAATTCTGGTAGCAGGTTTGAGATGTCACAACATCTGGTGTGACATCCTGAAAACTGAACTTACTTCATTTACTGATACAATGTCACAACATCTGGTGTGACATCCTGTAAACTGAACTTATTTCATTAACTGATACAATGTCCCAACATCTGTTGTGACATCCTGAATTAAGTTCATTTACTTGTACTCTGTTTGATAATGTCCCAACATCTGATGTGACATCCTGAACTAAATTCAACACTTCTTGTTGGTCAAAAATTCTGCCAATTCTAAACATCTACAAATTTTACCACAGTTGACCTCAGTTTGACTTTTTAACTACTTTGACTGATTTTTGCATATCTGATCATTTGACTGGTCAAACTTATTGGGAAAGCCTTGAAACTTGACATGGGGATTCTTGAATACATGTGGGATGTTATGAAGCTCACTTGAGGCTTTGGAAGTTCATTTAGCTCAGATAAACTCAAAACCCTAGTTGTGGATCCATTGCTTAGGAGGATGCTTTGTCTGAGATAACTTTCAAAATTTCTGACCAATTGTGAACCTTGTGAACCTTGAGAGAACTCTAGGTACACATTGTTTTGATTGTTAGAGGGCAAATTTTAGGGTACAACAATAGGTTTCATTGAAATATATTCTTTCCTATCAATTGTAGCCTTTTGCAACGAGTATGGCTTTATTTCTTAAAACATTTCTATCTTCATCCAACTTGTTGCGAAAGACCCATCTGGTACCAATCACTAAATTAGATAAATCATTGGGAATGAGTTCTGAAACATTGTTTCGTTCCAATTAATTTAACTCTTCTTGCATGGTAAGAGACAAATGCCCAACTATAATACCATTGTTGATTCCTTTTGGATCAATTTGTGAAACAAAATCCACAAAGTTACATACCTTATTGATGGATGGTCAAGTAGTTACTCCCTTGGAGATATCTCCGATAACATTTTTAATAGGATGGTCTCTTGTTGATCTCCATTATTTTGGAAGATTCATATTTTCTGGAGGAGTATTTATGATATGTTTTAGAACAAGTTTTTCATCTATGATTTTGTTCTCATTGTGACCTTCATCTGGTTCTTGATTTTTATCCAGATTTGTCTTTTCCAAGATAGTTGCACAATCAATCACTTCTATTTCTAATAGTTTAGGGTTAGATTCATCAAAGGTATCATGAATTGATTCTTCTGTTGTTAGAGTTATTTTGTTAAATACTCTAAAAGCTTTGCAAGAAGAGGAATGTTCTATGAATATGTTTGTTGTACCCCAAAATTTGCCCTCACATATTTGAGACAAATTGATTCACAAGGTTTCCTCACACTTGTCGTACCCCAAATTTTGACCCGCTTCATATGCTTTCTGGTGCTTTTTTATTTTGAGTAAATAAAATAGCACAATTGGTAGAAAGATGGGTATAAGGGATATAATTGTGAGAGGTTGTGAGTTCAAATCACACCTTCCGCTCTTTTTAATTTTTTTTAATTTTTTCCTTTACTAATAACGTTTCCTATTTTTATTTTTTTATGAAAAAATCACAAAAATATCATTTTTTTAATTATTTAATTTTTAATTTTCGTATTTGCATTTAATGCATTTTTAAAAATATGATTTTTTCATTAAAATCATTATTTTATGAAAAAAATTTCAAAAAAAATCATAATGAATACCAAAAACATTTCTTTTCTTGTATACTCGTTTTCTATTGGTCAGTTTATGTCATTTTTGTGTCATACTTAGTTTCTAACTGGTCTACTTGGTGACCAAGTAAAAATCATATAATTTTGTTCAAATATTTTTTAATCAATAGGGATTAAGACTAATTTTTTTCCTTTTAAACTTTTTAACCTAATTTTCTTAATCTATAAATACATGTTGTTTTACACATAAGAGAGCCCGCTCTCATTATTCATTTTATCACTCCTCTCTCAACCACAATACGAAAAAATTCTTGCCTCAGGGAGAAACAAAACCGAAAAAAGAAAAAGAACAAAAAAGAACTAAATTGCGGCACATCCATAACCTTATCTGGTCACACTAATATATACAGGTGGTCCAATATGCAGGTCACGTAATATATGAACGTCATCTTGTATATTGTTCTATATAGTTAGTATATTGTTCTATCTACTAACGTCACTTTCTTCCTTTTTTTTCTTTTACTTTTTCGTTAGTTTACACACACACACACACACACATATATATATATATATATATATATATATATATATATATATATATATATATATATATATATATATATATATATATATATATATATATATATATATATATATATATATATATATATATATATATATATATTATTTCACTTTGTTTGGATTGAATTGTGTCGATACGCCGTTCGCATATTTATGTGCATGAGGCGTGACATTTGCGTTGATTCGATCCAGTTGCGATGATCGCAATTTTGCGTTAGCAACATCGATTTTTATTTTATCTTTTATTTTTTGATAAATTTAGATCTGCATGGTTTTGACCATATTGAGATGATCACCTTAAGTGTAGCAAGTTAATGATTTATTTCATCGGTTTAGGTGTGATTGTTTTTAATTGATTTATTGTTGTATTTCGATTTTACACGTGTCCGACGGTTTTGCACGGTGACAATTCACCTTCAGCGCTTACCGATTCACGTTTCGATTTACATTTTTTTTCTATTTTATTTAATTTAATTTTATCATGCCATTGTTATTTTTTATATTTTTATTCGATTTGCGATGACCGCCTATGCGATATCAATTTGTATATTACTTTAATTTTTGTTAATTTTCAACGATCCAACGTCGTTAGAAACTAATTAATTAAAAAAGTAAAAATAATAAAAATAATATTTTTTTTAAAATCCTAAAGTACAAAAAAAATATACCTTTTAAATTAATGATTAATTAGATTTAAATTTCTTTCTTAATTTTTCATAAAATAAATTATTCATAAAAAATCAATTAATTAGTTTCACTAAATAAATATTAAATATTTCCCTCTCTCCAATTCGTTTTCCCTGATTTTACTTTCTTTGTCATTTATAATTCCTAGAACAATTGTGTAGGATGTACAAAGCCTTCTAATAGCTAGATTTACTTTTCTCGCACGATTTTCCTAAATATTGTAACTGCCTATGGGATGTAATAGCGTATGAATTTTTATTCTTTCCGCACTTTATTTTCTGCCAGGATTTTCCAATTATGTAACTCTCCCAAAGCCTTGTAATAGTTTAATTAGGATTTTTACTTTTTGCACCTTATAACTGTTAGATTTATGAATACTAGGATTGTATGGTAAGATAAAATCAACCGTTAGATCACTAACTCAAAGATTATAATAACTATAATTAACACACTCCATTCACATACGTAAGCTGATCATTCTATGATCGCCATCTGCACTTCCTAGGGTTACCCCTCTCAATTGCCTTAAAACAAATGGTCAAGTCTCTCGAAAGTGGGGGTGTCTAAAAAACAATGTCCCTTAATAGAAAAATCATCAAGTCCCTATCATATTCAAAAGATCTTAAGTCCCTTCGATGTTTCCTATGAGAAAAGATCTTGTCCCTTCGGTTTAAGAGATGATAGTCCATCCCGATTGCTAAAGACACCCCTATATATTGCCTTCATTGACCACACGATGACCCTATACTTGTCCCTTAATAAAATCCAAAGTAATGACTACCTACTCCTTAATAGTAGGGATAGTCTTACTCTTAAATAAACATAAAAGAACTTGAAAGACTTAGCTTAAGGTAGGTACCTCATAGTTACTTGCTCACACTTTAAAATTACTTTTCACACATCACTTTTCTTAAACATTTTTCAACTTAAAGGCTTTGTATAAATCCATACGAGGATCATTACAAAGTACTTAGAAAAATTTCTAATCACACACTTCACCTTCTCAAAAACAATCAAAGTTAGCTAAGTAAATAAGAGCCCATGGATAACCATGGATATAAAGGGTGCTAACACCTTCCCTTTATATAACCTACCCCCCCGAACCCAAGTCTTTTCAAAACGGTTTTTCCTGTTCTTTTATGTCCCTTCCTTATGGATAAAATAAAATTCGGTGGCGACTCTTGCTATCCGCATATGTTTTTGTCAAACAAAAACACTCAGGTCAGTTCTCCCACCGTGTTACAGAACTGGCGACTCTGCTGGGGAATTAATAAAAGAGGGGTACCCTTAGGAATTAGATCACTTAAATTTTTTGCTTTGTTTGCTTTATATTACTTGTTGGGCTTTTTGTGTGAAAGATCCTAACCCGGATCTAGTGTACCTTAGATAAATGGCAATAGACCAAGGAAACTATATGGCGTATACCGATATGGTTGATCTGGTGGCCATAGTTAGTGTGAATTCTTGGTTGGTGCTTATGTTTCTTAAGTAAGTTAAGGATAATATGAGGCTGCCATATGTTATCAATACACTAACTAACTTTTAGAACCCTAGTCATCCCATCTTGGCCTTTAGAAAGTAGTGAGATAGCCGGCTTTGGTGAAGACTGAAGTTGGTTGATACTCGATGCTACACTCATTGAGATCCTAAACTTGGAGGGTTTTGGTTGGTAAGTAAGTTGCCTATTGAACAACCACCCTTGGGAAAGATCAATGATATTCAGATCCCTTAGAACCCGGTTACTTTTGTAGGACAGGATGAACCAACTAAACTTCAGGGGAGGGTACTTACCTTTAAACCTAGGGCTATGGTGTGACTTGTTTGTGTGTGCCACATGTTTGTGATTGAACATAACATCATAACATCATGACATCATAAGCATGGCATTTTCACTAACCATTTCAAGGACCAAAGGATTTATCTTTGTTCTTTGTTGCAGGTCATGGCTTCTGCTCGTAGGAATACTATTCGAATCAACTTTGTAGGGATACCTTCTAAGCTTAAAGAATTGGGCTCTCAAGTTTCTGAAAACTCCCAGTTCATCAAGAAGCATGGTCACCTACTTGACTTTGTTACCTCAGGATTTGATGAAGACGTGATGAGTGTCCTATTTCAGTTCTTTGACTCTAAACATCATTGTTTCACATTCCCCGATTATCAGCTGGTTCCCACAATGGAGGAGTTCTCCAAACTATTGGGTACCTATCCTTAATCAGAGACCCTTTCGCAGGCTTAGAAAAAGAGCCTAAACATAAGGTTACTGCTGTAGCCTTACATTTGAAGAAATCATACACTGTCCTAGAAACAAGAAGCGAAGTTAAGGGTATTCTTTCTAAGGTATTAATGGATAACGCTTAGGTATTCTTGGAGGCTATGAGCTATGATGCTTTTGAGGAGATCTTAGCCTTATTAATCTATGGCTTAGTTTTGTTCCCTAATCCAGACCAGTTCATAGACGTACACGCCATCAACATATTTCTGACTCATAATCCAGTGCCTACATTACTTGGAGACATCTCACACTCTCTTCATACCCGTACTACGAAGGCACGAGGAACTCTGATGTGTTGTATACCTCTATTGTCTAGGTGGTTTATTTCTCACCTTCCTTGATCAGTGATGAAGAATGAACAAGGGTTGAGGTGGTCTAAAAGGATCATGTCACTTTCTCATTCAGACATTCATTGGTGTTCTAGATCTATGGAGAATGTTACTATCATTGACCGTTGTGGGGAATTCCCCAATGTGCCACTCCTTGGCATAAGAGGGGGCATTACCTACAATCCTTCTTTAGCTCTATGTCAGTTTGGTTATGCTCAGAGCAATGGTCCTCATGACATGCTTATTCAAGGAATTGTGTTAGACTACGACAACGATCTGCAAGGTTACCATCAAAGGTTCATACGAGCTTGGGGTAAAGTGAACAAGGTTGACAACAAGACTTTGGAACCAAAGTACTCCATTCCTATGGAACCTTACCTCAGATGGGTGCGATCTCGTGCTCAGACTCTTATGATGGCATATCCTGCTATTCTACTAGTTACTATGGAACCTGTTGCAGAAGGAGATACTCCTTATACCATCCTTCATCCAGACATGCCCACTAACCTGGAAGAATTGCAGAAATCCTGGATCCAACTGAAGGAACAAAGAAATACCTTCGAAGCTCAATTCAGGATTAGCCAAGAAAAAGTGTTGGAGCTGACCAAGCAACTTCACAAGGAGCGGAACCTCAACACATACCTCCATACAAAGAGGAAACGTCCATGGGAGACTTAAAACCCCATTTTTGTACTTATTTCCCTTCATTGTAAGCCCAAGGGGCAAAATAATTTTAACATTTACTAATAAAAGTTTTATTTCCGTTTGTTTAACAAATGTAAATTCTGCGGTCCTTGAAAACATTGCATATGCATCTACATACCATACCATTGCATGACAGGTTGTCACAACAGGTTTCTCATCTTCTCGTTGTTTATTTCAGCAGAAATGGCTCTCGAACAATCTGTCAAAGATCTTCAAGCTCAGAATGCTCAGTTTCAAGAAGTGATTCTGAATTTGTCCAAGGGGCAAGAAGAGTTGAAAGCACTCCTCTCTAAGGACATGAAGAAGAACAATCCTGAGGACAACAAGGATGATTAGCTGAAACAACTACAAGCTGAGATGGCAGAGATGAGGATCCAGATGAATAGCCAAATGGCTCTTATCTAGAGTTTGGCCCAGGGGCAAGAAGAGCTGAGAAGCTTTGTAAATAAGCTTCGACATAACGGAGTTGGGAATCTAATCATCAGTCAACCTCCGTTGAAACAAGCTGACTTGGCTGAAAGGAAAGTAAGGATAAAAGAAGGAAAGAGACAGGCTACCATTGATTGTTCTTCAATGGAAGAAGGAAGACCCTGTAAGATTAATCCACTTCGACACAAGGATTATAAAAGACAGTTCATCAAATTCAACACGCCAATGCCACAAATGTTGAAATGCTTGTTGGAAATGAAGCTAATTTCCTTGGAAAAATCTCCTAAAAATCCTAATACCTCTTCTCCTCGCTATAATCCCAAAGCAAGGTGTATGTACCACTCCGACAGTCCCAGACACGACACTAATAACTATTGGGCATTGAAGAATAAGATTCAAGACCTAATTGACGAAGGAATACTCGAGGTTACGCCAGAAGGTCGGGTTGAGTTCTTCTATCGTCCATCAAGCTTCAAAGTTTCAAGATAACTAGAGTGACGAGTTTAGAGGAAGAGGCTTTGAGAACATTTGAATTTTTGTTTGTAATTTCTTTTGTTTGCCTAAACACTTACTATTATGTTAGACTTTATTTTCACTAATGCATTGCATATGTTTGTCTTGAGTTAATCCATTTGTTTCACTATATTTAAAACTATGTTTATTATTTCTATCTTGTGATATTTAACTCCTGATAAAGCTATAAGCCTGTAGAGGGAGGATGACGAAAACAATACCATAATCTTATGCAGTATGCTTTTGAACAGACTATGCTAACGATGTACAAGCATTGTTTCAATTCCTAAACAGTGGAGATATAAGGAAGTTAATCCCTAGTCAACCTTTTTGAGCCTATGAAGTAGGAGTTTTTATTCTCACGCAAATTAAAACCCTTCATCATAACCTAGGGCAGGGTAGTTTCTAGGTTAACTCAATTATGCCAGTTGTCTTTCTTGTACACAACTAATGAGGGTTCCCATAAACCATTATGTCTAACAGTCAATATCTGGCAAAAGAAAAGTTCACTAAGTCATAACCCATGAAGGAAACTTAGTAAACATTGAGATATCCCGCTGACTGTAACCTTGAAATAAACAGTTCAGGCAAAAGGAAGGGATAGAAAAATCAAGAAAAAAATAGGGCACTACAAATCCTCAAAAAAAAGAGAGAGACGACTTTTAAAATAAGGTTATGGTTTCTGAATCATCTCAAATGCCAGTGCTACAATTCCAAATACTTTTGGAGCCTCAATGCATAAGTTAACCAAACATAGGACTGAAGAACATCATGAAGATTGGGTTGGATACAAATAAATTTGAGTCTTTATCCTTTGTTTCTTAAACCGTGAACTAGGCCACGTTATAACCCTTTAAAAGTCCTAACTGAAGCATGGTTAGTTCTAAAGTGTACTGCTACCAAAAGGTATCCTTACTCCTTTAGGGCTTATTATAAATCTCGAGCTAATATCACAATGTTTACAAACATTGTTTTACTAAAATAATTATTTTCAAAACTTCAAGACAGACATAAGCATTGCATTTTGAATATCATTGTTTGCATATAACTAGGCGTTTGACGGTAAAGAAGTTTACATGAAGAATATTCAATAAGCCAGAGTCCTTCTGACAAACAAAAAGTTGCTTCTTGGATCAAAGCCAATGTATACAAAGGGGCATAGCCACCACCTTCCATTCAAGGGTGCATGCCATGTTACTGAGACAGTCAGGTCAAGATTCAACAATGCTTAATAGTTAGGGGACAAATCTCCCTATCTGAAGTACCAAAAGTAACATTACTGAGTCCACGATGCCATGGGCATATTATTGTGGGGCATTTTGGTTGTTCCTCTCATGGTAGTTTTTTCAAAACACTGCCATTCTTGGACAAGTCATCCTCAGATATGGCAACGCCCTCTTTTCAAGCATAATTGGATCAAATTTAGTTGCAAGCCCCTTAATTGTTGACCAAGGCGTACACGATCCACTACAATATGAAGATATATTCTTCTCATTACATTGTTTTGGTATTGGGTTCAAGCAGGAACCATTGTGGAGATTAGTTGTATGTGCCAATAGTATCAGATGGTGTCAGTATCATGTCTTCGGATTCAATCACGAGAATCTCTAGAAAATTACTCGAGGAAGTCGAGAATCTCAGAAGTCCTAAAACCATTGGTTACTTTGAATGAGGATCCACTTTTGATACAACTCTATCTCCGAATTCAGGTTTACTTTTCCCCTTTCACTTAGTCGAAAACGTTCGTTGATTATATTTAAATGTATGTATGCTTTTGAATATGATTGATGTTTACCAGAAATGCATAAAATGCAATAATAGCATTCACTAAGGACGATCGGAGGTAGGAATCCCCAAAAAAGTCCATATCCAACGAATCTTCACCGGTTCATCCCCACAAAGTAAACTTTAAGGGTGTTCTAACCAAATGCTCCAGGTAGCTTCATACACTACGAAAGCTTCGAAGAATTGACACTGGTATGGATAAGTCACTCAGGGAATGTCCATCTCTTTTATCCCCAATCAGGGTATTCAGGGACCTAATCCTTCAATAAGAAGTACGACGAACGAAAGCGGGAGGTTCTAAGTACGATATTCTTAAACAAGACGAGGACAAAATCCTCATATTCCCCGACACACGAATCGGGATTTATTTCCCCCAGTCAGCAGTTGTTATACGAAGCTATCCAGACGCCTCAAACTACATAATTCATACATACATCATATCATATCATATCATATCATATCATATGCATACAACATTCTCATGAGACATTATATGGCAGAGTGTTACATACATCATGATTTTTGCATAAGACTAACCTTATTTTTCAGGTTAATTCTACAGCAGATGAAGTTTATCCATAACTTACTTCGGGCTGTTGTTTATCCTCCCGAGAGACCTATCATCATTACTTTGGGCCGTTGTTTATCTTCCCAAAGGTTATCTTGGGCCGTTGTTTATCCTCCCAAGAGCTATATCTTCATGTTTTGGTTTGCTTCACTCTCAAAGAAGTATATCTGAAGAATTTTCTCTCTGAATGGCATCTTTAAGACCATTCAAGCAATTCATTACTAAGTCCTTGGGACAGTACATAATTGATTTGTACGAAGATCTAATGCTGATACTTAGTCCAGGAGACTCTCCAGAAGCAATTCAGAGATAATCGCTACAAAGATTTAATTCTGATGCTCAAATTAAGGAATTGTCCTTGGGACGGTTCAGAAATGATTTATACGAAGATCTAATGCTGATACTTAGTCCAGGAGACTCTCCAGAAGCAATTCAGAGATAATCGCTATGAAGATTTAATTCTGATGCTTAATTTAAGAAATTGTCCTTAAGACGGTTCAGAAATGATCTATACGAAGATCTAGTGCTGATACTTAGTCCAGGAGACTTTCCAGAAGCAATTCAGGGATAATCGCCATGAAGATTTAATCCTGATGCTCAAATTGTCCTTGGGACGGTACATAAATTATCTATATTAAGATCTAGTACTTAGTCCAGGAGACTCTCCAGAAGCAATTCAGAGATAATCGCTACGAAGATTTAATTCTGATACTTAATTTAAGAAATTGTCCTTAAGACGGTTCAGAAATGATCTATATGAAGATCTAGTGTTGATACTTAGTCCAGGAGACTTTCTAGAAGCAATTCAGGGATAATCGCCACGAAGATTTAATCTTGATGCTCAAATTGTCCTTGGTACGGTACATAAATGATCTATACGAAGATCTAGTACTTAGTCCAGGAGACTTCCCAGAAGAAATTCAGAGATATTCGCTACGAAGATTTATTTCTGATGATCAATTCAATAAATTGTCCTTGGGAGGGTACATAAATGATCTATAAAAAGATCTAGTGCTTAGTCCAGGATATTACCAGAAGCAATTCAGAGATAATCGCTACGAAGATTTAATTCTAATGCTCAAATTGTCCTTGGGACAATACATAAATGATCTATACGAAGATCTAGTACTTAGTCCGGGGTATTTCCAGAAGAGATAATCGCTATGAAGATTTATTTCTGATGGTCAATTCAACAAATTGTCCTTGGGATGGTACATAAATGATATATACGAAGATCTAATGCTTAGTCCAGGATATTACCAGAAGCAATTCAGAGATAATCGCTACGAAGATTTAATTCTGATGCTTAAATTGTCCTTGGTAGGGTACATAAATGACCTATACGGAGATATAGTGCTTAGTCCAGGATATTACCAGAAGCAATTCAGAGATAATCGCTACGAAGATTTAATTCTGATGCTCAAATTGTCCTTGGGACGGTACATAAATGATCTATACGAAGATCTAGTACTTAGTCTGGGATATTTCCAGAAGAGATAATCGCTACGAAGATTTATTTCTGATGGTCAATTCAACAAATTGTCCTTGGGATGGTACATAAATGATCTATATGAAGATCTAGTGCTTAGTCCAGGATATTACCAGAAGCAATTCAGAGATAATCGCTACGAAGATTTAATTCTGATGCTCAAATTGTCCTTGGGACGGTACATAAATGATCTATACGAAGATCTAGTACTTAGTCCAGGGTATTTCCAGAAGAGATAATCGCTACGAAGATTTATTTCTGATGGTCAATTCAACAAATTGTCCTTGGGATGGTACATAAATGATCTATACGAAGATCTAGTGCTCAGTCCAGGATATTACCAGAAGCAATTCAGAGATAATCGCTACAAAGATTTAATTTTGATGCTTAAATTGTCCTTGGGAGAGTACATAAATGATCTATACGAAGATTTAGTGCTTAGTCCAGGATATTACCAGAAGCAATTCAGAGATAATCGCTACGAAGATTTAATGCTGATGCTCAAATTGTCCTTGGGACGGTACATAAATGATCTATACGAAGATCTTGTACTTAGTTCGGGATATTTCCAGAAGAGATAATTGCTACGAAGATTTATTTCTGATGGTCAATTCAACAAATTGTCCTTGGTATGGTACGTAAATGATTTATACGAAGATCTAGTGCTTAGTCCAGGATATTTTCCAAAAGCAATTCAGAGATGATCGCTACGAAGGTTTAATTCTGATGCTTAACTTAAATTATGTCCAGAGACGATCTAGATAAAGATCTAAGTACTGACACTTAATTCAAAATATTCTTTTTCCCCAGAGATAATACAAAGACGATCTATACGAAGATCTAGTGCTGATATTTAACTCAGTCATGTTACATAAATGATTCAGAGACGGTCTATACGAAGACCTAGTATTGATATCCAATAACAACCTACAGATACCATCACCTTCTGATATTATGGATGGCATCTATAAGCCCATCTCCAGTTCCTCTGAGTGGCATCCTTAAGCCCATTCAAGCAATGCAACCAATCAACAGTGTTACTCTACGCGCCGGCGAGTGCAAATTTTTGGGTTTTTGTGTTCAATCCCCTTCAACCTTCCAGTCACGAATGGCACACATGCCAATCTAACTCCTCAGGTTTCAGAAAATTGAACAGGAGCAGTTGTTGTACCCCAAAATTTGCCCTCACATATTTGAGACAAATTGATTCACAAGGTTTCCTCACACTTGTCGTACCCCAAATTTTGACCCACTTCATATGCTTTCTGGTGCTTTTTTATTTCGAATAAATAAAATAGCACAATTGGTAGAAAGATGGGTATAATTGATATAATTGAGAGGTTGTGAGTTCAAATCCCACCTTCCGCTCTTTTTAATTTTTTTTTTAATTTTTTCCTTTACTAATAACTTTTCCTATTTTTATTTTTTTATGAAAAAATCACAAAAATAGTATTTTTTAATTATTTAATTTTTAATTTTCGTATTTGCATTTAATGCATTTTTAAAAATATGATTTTTTCATTAAAATCATTATTTTATGA
The DNA here is from genome assembly GCA_963966055.1 of Lathyrus aphaca. Lineage (NCBI taxonomy): Eukaryota > Viridiplantae > Streptophyta > Magnoliopsida > Fabales > Fabaceae > Lathyrus > Lathyrus aphaca. Next base: position 388,942,335 of record OZ014522.1, on the reverse strand, counting down.
AAACAATTTCAAAAAAAATCATAATAAATACCAAAAACATTTCTTTTCTTGTATACTCGTTTTTTATTGGTCAGTTTATGTCATTTTTGTGTCATACTTAATTTCTAACTGGTCTACTTGGTGACCAAGTAAAAATCATATAATTTTGTTCAAATATTTTTTAATCAATAGGGATTAAGACTATTTTTTTTCCTTTTAAACTTTTTAACCTAATTTTCTTAATCTATAAATACATGTTGTTTTACACATAAGAGAGTCCGCTCTCATTTCTCATTTTATCACTCCTCTCTCAACCACAATACGAAAAAATTCTTGCCTCAGGGAGAAACAAAACCAAAAAAAGAAAAAGAACAAAAAAGAACTAAATTGCGGCAGATCCATAACCTTACCTGGTCACACTAATATATACAGGTGGTCCAATATGCAGGTCATGTAATATATGAACGTCATCTTGTATATTGTTCTATATACTAACGTCACTTTCTTCTTCTTTTTTCTTTTACTTTTTCGTTAGTTTACATATATATATATATATATATATATATATATATATATATATATATATATATATATATATATATATATATATATATATTATTTATTTTACTTTGTTTGGATTGAATTGTGTTGATACGTCGTTCGCATATTTATGTGCATGAGGCGTGACATTTGCGTTGATTCAATCCAGTTGCGATGGTCGCAATTTTGCGTTAGCAACATCGATTTTTATTTTATCTTTTATTTTTTGATAAATTTAGATCTGCATGGTTTTGACCATATTGCGATGATCACGTTAAGTGTAGCAAGTTAATGATTTATTTCATCGGTTTAGGTGTGATTGTTTTTAATTGATTTATTGTTGTATTTCGATTTTACACGTGTCCGACGGTTTTGCACGGTGACAATTCACCTTCAGCGATTACCGATTCGCGTTTCAATTTACATTTTTTTTCTATTTAATTTAATTTAATTTTATCATGCCATTGTTATTTTTTATATTTTTATTCAATTTGCGATGACTGCCTATGCGGTAGCAATTTGTATATTACTTTAATTTTTGTTAATTTTCAACGATCCAACATTGTTAGAAACTAATTAATTAAAAAAGTAAAAATAATAAAAATAATATTTTTTTTAAATCCTAAAGTACAAAAAAATATACCTTTTAAATTAATGATTAATTAGATTTAAATTTCTTTCTTAATTTTTCATAAAATAAATTATTCATAAAAATTCAATTAATTAGTTTCACTAAATAAATATTGAATATTTCCCTCTCTCCAATTCTTTTTCCCTGATTTTACTTTCTTTATCATTTATAATTCCTAGAACAATTGTATAGGATGTACAAAGCCTTCTAATAGTTAGATTTACTTTTCTCGCACGATTTTCCTAAATATTGTAACTGCCTATGGGATGTAATAGCGTATGAATTTTTATTCTTTCCGCACTTTATTTTCTGCAAGGATTTTCCAATTATGTAACTCTCCCAAAGTCTTGTAATAGTTTAATTAGGATTTTTACTTTTTGCACCTTATAACTGTTAGATGTATGAATACTAGGATTGTATGGTAAGATAAAATCAACCGTTAGATCACTAACTCAAAGATTATAATAATTGTAATTAACACACTCCATTCACATACGTAAGCCGATCATTCTATGATCGCCATCTGCACTTCCTAGGGTTACCCCTCTCAATTGCCTTAAAACAAATGGTCAAGTCTCTCGAAAGTGGGGGTGTCTAAAAAGCAATGTCCCTTAATAGAAAAATCATCAAGTCCCTATCATATTCAAAAGATCTTAAGTCCCTTCGATGTTGCCTACGAGAAAAGATCTTGTCCCTTCGGTTTAAGAGATGATAGTCTCTCCCGATTGCTAAAGACACCCATATATATTGCCTTCATTGACCACACGATGACCCTATGCTTGTCCCTTAATAAAATCCAAAGTAATGACTACCTACTCCTTAATAGTAGGGATAGTCTTACTCTTGAAGAAACATAAAAGAACTTGAAAGACTTAGCTTAAGGTAGGTACCTCATAGTTACTTGCTCACACTTTAAAATTACTTTTCACACATCACTTTTCTTAAACATTTTTCAACTTAAAGGCTTTGTATAAATCCATACGAGGATCATTACAAAGTACTTAGAAAAATTTCTAATCACACACTTCACCTTCTCAAAAACAATCAAAGTGAGCTAAGTAACTAAGAGCCCATGGATAACCATGGATATAAAGGGTGCTAACACCTTCCCTTTATATAACCTACCCCCCGAACCCAAGTCTTTTCAAAATAGTTTTTCCTGTTCTTTTATGTCCCTTCCTTATGGATAAGATAAAAGTCGGTGGCGACTCTTGCTATCCGCATATGTTTTTGTCAAACAAAAACACCCAGGTCAGTTCTCCCACCGTGTTACAATGTCTTTATTAGTTTTTGCGTCAAATGTTTTGAGGTTATCCTTCTCATTATTAAGGATAAAGCATTGACATCCAAAAACATGTAAGTGAGACATATCTGATTTTCTTCCTTTATATAGTTCATTCTGATTCCTCTTTAGAATTGGTATTTTAAAGATGCAATTCATAACATAGTAAGAAATGTTCACTGCGTCGGCCCATAAGTATCTAGGAAGATTGGTCTCAATGGGCATCTTCTTTCGGAGTACATTCTATAAATCTACCAAGAGAAATTTATGAATAAGCTGATTCACCCTGAGTATTATGTTGATGCATCTACTAAAGTTGAATTAAGAGCTAAGTTTCTTAAAACTTTTCTAATCATAATTTGTTGAAGTTTATTAGGATGAATAAGAAGTACAATTCTGACTATGTTAAAGTGTTATATTGTAATCTTGTGCAAACCTCTAATGGTATTGAAAGTAAGTTCCAATACAAGATAATTATTGAAATTCTAGTTATGCAGATACTGCAAAATCCTATCATAATGTTAAGACAATGATTACTGCACTTTAGTGAACAGAAGAATTACACAATTGATGTTTTGAAGTAGCGCAACATAAATACCAACAGATGTTAAGAAAACATGTTGGGACATCTCAGTCAAGAACATATAACATAAAATTGTTAATCTGCAAAATATAAAGAACACAATAATTGTTGACTCATCTCGGTGTTAACAAACCTACATAAGGGGGATATCAATCCAAGATGAAGACTTCACTATATCGTAGTATTATCACAAAGTTAAACTCCCTCGTTTAAAACTTTTCCTCCTAATCACTACCCTAATGAACATATTTACCAAATCTAAACTCTACGATTTACAAACTTGATATGAGAACCTACTCGCATCCTTCATAACCTGCGTTGCATCTGTCTTCTGTTGATCTCCATAACTTATTACGGTTTTTTGACCTCCAAGTTATCATGGACTTGCTTCATAGTTTCGTCCAAGAATATTACATAAACCATTACCTAAAGGATTCTAGTTATGCCCCTTGTATCTCTGCCTTCCTCCTTGCATCCCATACTGCAGAGGGGAGACTTCTAACTCCTAAGAGAGCCAACGACTCTCAAACCCTAAACCCTTATGTTACAAAGTATTTAGGTTACAAAGTTAAAAGTGATACAAAAGTTATAAAGGTTAATTTAACCCTAGGTCTAAGTCTCCTTATATAGTCTTCTATATTGTTGGGCTTTCTATCTTTGCTCCTTGATCCACTATACAAATTCGCACCAAATCCTTGACAAATCTGTTAAGTATAAAAACCTGCTATATTAGGAAGATGTCATGTCATGATGTTGAGGCATATTCTATAACTTCTTTAATCCTGAGCATATTTATTTATCTTTATCATATCAATATTTTACCAAAATTTAGTCAAACCATAGGAGATTTCAATCTCCCCCTTTTGACAAATTTTGGCTAAAACATCTTTTTTCCTGTGCATAATGAGCGCGAGCCTTCTTCGTATTGAGAGTTACCTTTATGATAACTCCTTTCTGAAATCCTGAAAGAGCTTAAACAATCATGATAGTGAGTAAATACATCATGTAACTCAGGTCACAAGTCAAAACCTGTTTTTCTACTCATATCACAAGACATAAACAAATAGAAAGATTAAGGTAAGATGATAGAACATATTTCTCCAACATTCTTGCACCACCATTGCTTGAATGAACCAATACCCATAATACCATTCTCCTCCCCCTTTTTAGCCAAAACTTGAGAAAAGTGACTCGTACAACTCCAAACCCAGATACGACTCACCCAATATTTGAAGAACGCCATTTGATCACTCACTTGAAGAGCAAGAATTATGAGACCAAGAAGTGTTACAACAATCTTATTTATAGCCAAGAATTTCCTTAGGAATTAACGATGGTCAATTCAACTGACCCTTAGCCTAGGAAATAACTCCACCACATGCGCACCGGCCAAGACTGTTGACTATTTCTTCTTTTGAGGAATCGTCCAAAGAAATTCAGTTACATGCAAACATCTTCTACAAAAATGACCTGACACCATGTCAGACATTGTCTTCACTTTACATGCACTCCTCTTTATATAAAACAAGACGTCTTATGTCAGCATAATAATCAGAAATCAAACCACCAGACATTGACTTTATTCTACAGAGAAAAATAAATTCTCCTAGATTCTTCAATGATTCTTTGAGCATCCAACAAGAATCATATATTCTATATTGTCAAGGTTCCCCCAACTTGAAATAATACAATGTCAAAACATAACACTTAACATCTTCATCCCTCCTGGATAGAAAATATTTTTACTTGTTACTCACCATAAGCTTGGTGTTGGTGATCCTTGGATCAAGAGGAAACTCCCTCTATCTAAGACAATTTCTGCCCCCTGAGCACTTGCATAAAATGAATAGAAAACATAAGACTCATCTTTAATGTCTTCAAGAGAAGCACTCTCTGTCCAACCATTTGTTGAGACACATTCATTTTACCTCAAATGAACATATGCTTAAGAACAACATGACTTGCTAGACAAAAAGTCCTTCCACAAGATTTTTAAAAGTCAGAACCTCAACAAGGCTCACATAACATTCAAACATACACAACTCTTCAAAGGCAATCATTCTTATCATTCTCCCATATGATAATCTGGAATACTCCTAACTAATTGTTGGCTATCCACATGCAGACTTCAAAGCAATCAATCCTGATCAACTTCAGACTCCTCTACATTCTCCATCCTCTGCAGACGTGTAGGTAAAAAGCTCTTAGAACTAGAGCAATAATCATCCTTAACAAAGGATATCTTTCCCAAATAATGTTTAACAGATTGTTAGAATATCTTCCACACACACCAAGACAAAATTCTTGATATGTTACACCAACTGGACTTACTAAAGCATAGTAATCCAAAGAACTAAAGAACCTTCATCATTGCGCCACTAGCTTGAATAAGAACTCTAGAAAGAGAGTAACCTCTCATCCACCTTCAAGAAGAAAATAAATCTTCTTGAGCCTTCAACTTATAACTCTTCTGCCCAAGAGTAACTTGTTCCAAGACATAACCTCAAGACTAACCAGTAGCCACCTACTAATTATCTTGATTCTTTGAATCCACTTCTGAGATCAACCAAATGCCATAGTTTGATCCCCTCCTTCATGAATCCTCATATGAATAAGCCAATTTCCACATATTGTCTTCTTCACGTGTGTTAGAATTCTCACAAAGATATCCTGATCTACCAATTGAACTTGATCTTCAAGTTATATTTATCCACTTTCTCAATAGCAATACACACTTATACTCCCTAATCCATGGATAATGTAACATCTTCTCCTTCCTACAGCTCCCGCAAACAGCCATGAGAACAATCTTTTTGAAGCATCTCTATTCATTCCTGTAGATCACCCTATCTTGAGTTGTAGTTCCATTACACCAACTGAGATTCTAATGTTGAAAACTAGATGTCAGAACATTGTGATTCAACATCTAGCTGTTGAAATCAACTCCTTCTTCTGCCACTTGAAAGAACTTCCTCCCTTTATAGAACAAGAGTCCCATGCTCTCATAGACTTGATTCACCCACCAAGTTTGAGTAGACAACCTCAATTTTTTTTATTTTACAGTTACTTCAACCAATATCACACATTGCAGAGTAGCTGCTAGTGCTTTTCTAAAGACTTCAAATCTGCCACTGTCTGAATTTTCAGAAGGACTAGTTAGAAACTAACCACTATAGTTGTACTAAGGATGCCACCTTTCCTTAAGTAGATACGTCTTCATGAAGTTGTTGATAATACTCCTATCTGAACTCCATGATGAGCATTCTTGAATGCCCTAAAGTACATGGATCAGAAATAAATCAATCCAAGCAGGTCATCAAGATTATGATGTCTTCATAGTCTTTCATCTCCATCTTCAAAAGTAATACATCACTGTTTGGACAAGTCTCAATACTTTCCAGGAAAATATGTGAAGCCAATAATCCTAGGTCAAAAGCCTTGGAGACTTCTGAGCGAATGTAGAACCCCTCCATGATTCTTCAAACCTCTGATGAAGAGATGTTAGAACATCTGATATAACATCTTCAATCTTGAATCACAAGGATAATAAAATTTTCACAAAGCAATTGGTTTTTAATCCTTTTAGTAATAACCCTTGTCTGATTCTAGCAATTCTGAATAACACATAGATATTCTTCTTCATGTTGTCTTCTTCGTTGTTGTGCAAGTTGTTAAGATATCAAGGTTGCCCCATTGACTCAAGCTTTTAAGATTATCTCTAAATGAATCCTAATTACCTTAATTGTGTGAACTCATCCTTAGGGTAAGAAGTATGGTTTCTTCCTCGCACGTTGTTTATGAACGGTGAAAATAAATCACCTTCACTGTCTTCACTTCCATGCTTCCAAGAAAGCACCTCCTAGTCCCAAGAATAACTAGCAAACTCCAAAATACGACTGAATTTCATTGATTGGACTTGATCAAAATATCAAGTGTCTTCAACAACTTATCCAACAAGTAATCATCAAACCCCTAGAGCACGAGTTTGATAATTCATCTTACCTCTTCTATCCAGTCTGACTTCAGTATGCATGATGACGTCACTCAATCAAGTACAAAGTCACATAAGACTCAATCATCACAATAACATCCCTTTGCTCCCAACTTTGGAATGTTATGCGTCTTCAACCCGATTGACATCTACAAAAACAGAACTAGGTAAGGAAAGCTACAAGCTTTCTTCAATCAATACTCTAGTATCCTATACTACTGGAAATATCCAATCAGAACGTATGCAGTGGATAAACCAAAGAACAACTTCAACTTGACCTAGACAAGATGTCAAAACATCTTTCAGGACATCATCCAAGAGAACTAGCCACTCCTAATATTTGTTATTGCAGAACCCTTCAGAAAATAACTTCTCCTGTTTAATCACTAGAAAGTACTCCATGAATCTCATCCAAAAAACAGACCAGGATGCCTGCTCTAATACCAATTGAAATTCTGGTCATGTAGATACTACAAAGTCCTATCATAATGTTAAGACAATTGTTACTGCACTTTAGTGAATAGAACAATTATATAGATCTTGTTTTAAAGTAGTGCATCACAAATACCAACATATGTCAAGACAACATGTTGGGACATCTCAATCAATAACATATAACATAAAACTGTTAATTTGAAGAATATAAAGAACACAATAATTGTTGACCCAGTTCGGTGTTAACAAACCTACATCTGGGGGATACCAATCCAGGATGAAGACTTCATTATACCGTAGTATTATCACAAAGTTAAACTCCCTCATTTACAACTTTGGATCCTAATCAATACCCTAATGAACCTCTTTACCAAAGCTAAACTCTACAATTTACAACCTTGATATGAGAATCTACTCACATCCTTCACAACCTACGTTGCATTTGTCTTCTACTGATCTCCAGAACCTGTTACGGTTTCTTGACCTCCAAGTTATCCTGGATTTGCTTCACAGCTTCATCCAATAACATTACACAAACCATTATCTAAAGGCTTTTGGTTGTGTCCCTTGTATCTCTACCTTCCTCCCTGCATCCCATACTATAGAGGGAAGACTTCTAACTCCTAAGAAAGCCAACGACTCTCAAACCCTAAACCCTTATTTTATAAAGTATTTAGGATACAAAGTTACAAGTGATACAAAATTTACAAAGTTTAATTTAACCCTAGGTCTAAGTCTCCTTATATAGTCTTCTGCTGTTGGGCTTCCTATCTTTGCTCTTTGATCCACTCTGCAAATTTGCACCAAATCCTTGACAGATTTATTAAGTATAAAAAAATGCTATATTAGGAAGATATATTGTCATGATGTTGAGACATCTTTTATAACTTCTTTAATTATGAGCAGATTTCTTTATCTTTATCATATCAATGTTTTAACAAAATTTAGTCAAACTACAAGAGCTTTTAATTATGTTTAATTACATGGATTTTACCAAATATTTTGGTCTGACATTTAAGGGTCCTAATATGTCTAGTGGGATATTTCTTGAATTCGATATAGTTCATTTTGTATTGTCTATTTTAAATTTTGTTTGTGATAATCTTGCTATGTCAAACTTTGATATAGTCAAGTGAAGTTTGACATGCGTCTGTTGCACTGGATCATTGTCAAGACTGTACAAGAAACCCAAGAATTGGGACAAAGTTGATGATAATGATCTCTACTTGATGTGGGATCTCATGAATAATAGCAGAGTTAATTCGATGAAGCTCATTGTTGATCAAATGTTTCACTGTAGGGATAATTCAAAGAGATCTCTATTTTTATCTTCTTTTGTTCAATTGGTCCTTAAGGTAAATGAAATTGTTTTTAAGAAGGAATACCTAGTTGAGGATCATAAGGTTCTAGATGAATATGTTATCTATAAGATGAGATACTACAGGGACATTGATGGTGACTACTATTATCTTGAAGAGTCTTGTGGGAAGATATTGTTGGAACAAGTTTGGTTCTGCAACTATCCTTGAGTTTTGATGATAACAAAAAAAATATGTATAAAGAACACTTTTGTACTCTAATTATTTTGTTAAGTGTGCAGATCAAAGAAAATCAATTCTGACTCTGAAGAAGTCAAATTTTTACGAACCAAACTCTGAACTATAAACGCACTTTGAATCAAATAAAGAAACAAAAGCTCATGTTTAAATGAAAGTCAAACATCTCGATTACCAAGTCAACACTTCTGCAAGAATCTATCCAGAATGACATTGTTAAAGACTTTGATATTTCAAGCCTCTCATGACTCTGAACTCTATAGACTATAAAGTCTCACTTTCACCACATTTCTGAATACAAGCTCTAAACTTTATTCAAGCTTCATCAACTTAAATATGAAGCCTCTGACTAGAACTTAATGACTAAAAGTCAATGATTGAAAGAAGAATACTGACAAGATTATAATTAGTACAAAATCAAATATCCTTTCCACTACCCTAAAGATTAGGAAATATGAGTGTATTATTTCACCAACGTAGGTTCCTTTTATCTTTCTGATATTTGTCAAAGGGGGAGAAGGTATCAAAATATTATCAATATCTATGCACATTAATTGTTTAATGCAGTGGGAGCTTTACAACTCTTACACCTCAAGCGACGTGTTGTAAACTAGTTCACCATGTTCATTTCATCCATAAAATTCCAAATAACGCTTTAAATAATTGACTAACAATAATATCTCAAAACTGCTAAACATAAAAAATAGGGAGACTGAAAGTGCAGTCACGATATTGTCAAATTGGATGTAGTTGTTTGAGTCTATTTGTATATTTGTAATTTTCTTCTCATTCAATATTTGTGTGTTTTTACTTTATTTGTATTTCTTTTGAATTGTAATCTCTTTGGCTATTATGTTTAATTACATGGATTTTACCAAATATCTTGGTCTGACATTTAAGGGTCCTAATATGTCTACTGAGAGATTTCTTGAATTCGATATAGTTCATTTTGTATTGTCTATTTTAAATTTTGTTTGTGATAATCTTGCTATGTCAAACTTTGATATAGTCAAGTGAAGTTTGACATGCGTCTGTTGCACTGGATTGTTGCAGGGTCGTCCCCAAGATTTTGGTTTCCTATTAAAACATTACTGACAGCAATTTAAGAAATATCCATCATTTGGTACCATGATAGTGGAAAAAAACTACAAACAAACAACCTATTAGAAATATTATGCTAACATATCATTTATTTTACAAATTTCTAATTTCTACAACAGATGTGCAAAAAGTTCAAGATGGAAGCGACGGGAAAGTTCAAGACACAAAGATTTGCAGAGAATCATATTGCATTGATTGATGTTGAAAACAGTTTAACATATATATTATGGCTTTTTGCAGAGATGTACAAAGATTGAAGTGGTACTCCTTGCTGGACATGCCTGGGTGGAGGCAAACAAAGCAAGACAACAATGCCAATATGCTCATTACGAGTCAAAAAAACAAGAATTTGATCATAACTCTACCACTACTGTTGAAAGATAAGCGATTCTAGCTTATTATAATAAAGATCCCAATTTTTAAACTATATGAGAAGCAGATTGCACAAACTGTTGAAGGTTAGTAAGAAATTACAACCTTGGACTAAAAAGAAGCAAATATCATGGAAATGTTAAATTTGACATTGTTTAATGTTTAATTTTTAAATAACTACATTGACATCGTTTATATTAATTATAACCTTAGTATGGTCCATTCAATATTTGTACTACTATTTTTTTAGTTGTTACAACCCTGTTACATCAACAAACTCCCAAGAACATATCTTCTGCATTTCTAATTCATCTTATTGTAAACACCCCAAATTTGCCCTCACCCATTCACACCATGGCTTGTGATCATTCTCATATGCATAAACACAATCATGTCATCTCACATCTCATTTTTGATTCACTGCATAGCTTTCAAGGCATCTGCACCTAGGGTTTGTGATCTGAGCAATCCCAAAGCTTCTTGAGGCATTCCAAAGGCTACCAATCAACTAAAAGGGGTCCATGTGTGTTCATATATCATATTTCACCTCCTCAAAGTCAAAATTGCAGAGGAATCACAAGGACTAGGGTTTGAGTGGATGCAGAGCCAGGATGAACTGCACAGTTGACTGAAAATTAGGGTTTTGGTTTCAGAGGCCATAACCCCAAATTTTTTGGTCATTCTTGTTTCCATTGATCTATATATGGTATAGGGAGTATGCATATCAATTTTCATGAAGAAATTCCATGGGGAAGTCATCTGATCAAGGGTTGACTTTTCAGACAAGTCAGTGCAAAATCAGGGCATCTGAGGCCCCCAATGACCCAACCAATGGGTGATCTTCATCATTTTGAGTGTATATGATCTTTATTTGATCATGGAAGAAAATGGAAGTTCATAGAAATCAAGAATTTAGGGTTTTTGCAAATGTTGACTTTTTGGGCATAGTTGACTTTTCAAGAATGCATCATTTTAGGTCATTTTTCAAGCCATGATTCATGATCCAAAAATGCTTCAAATGAAAAAACTTTGGTCATGAAAGTTGTAGAATAGATCTTTCCCTTTTCAAAAAGTACAAGAACATGACCTAATTCATTTTGGATCAAAAGTTATGGCTTGTCAAAGTTGGCAAAAATCACAAAATTTCAAAGTTTCTACCAAAGAGGCATTTTGCAAAATGACTTGATCAAGTGTTCTAAAGCTATCAAATGCACTTCTAAACTTCATACAAACATGTACCAAGACCCAAAAGTCAGTTTGCATCAAAGAACTTTGCATTTTCATGCCTTGCAACTCAAGAATTCATAAAGGGGCCAAGACTTGTGAAATTTGCAAAACACATCATAAACTTTATGCAAGTTGCTGAATTGCCTCAAAACCTCTTCCATGGTTCTCCTTGTTTCAAGCTGCAGCCAAGCCATGCTTTGTACCTTGGCAGAAATGGCCCATACCTCTCTTACACAAAAAGTTGACTTTGTGCATTTTGCTCCATACCAATCACACTGCTCCACAATAACTCTCTGACCTATCAAGGATTGAAATGTGTACCAAAAGCAACCCAACACATAAGACAACTCATCCTGAAGCTCTCTCTAAGCCAGCTCTCTCATTTTTCACCTCATATGCAATTTCATTCGAAACACACAGCACAAGCTTCAAACACACAAACAAACTTCATCATTGATCTCAACATGACTCACTGATCACAAACCAACCATTGAAATAGCCTGAAACCTCACACAAACCAAATACCATTTCTGCCTCTCCTTGAACAGAACTCAAGCAATCTCTCAAATCAGCCCAAATAAACTTCAAGCAAGCTTTGCAAACACTTAAGGAGGGTCAGTGGAGCTGATTGGCAGCAAGGAACTGGTCCAGAAGCTCTTGGGTGGAAAGCTTCGATTCAGGTAGCCATGGAAATTCATTTTTCCAGAACTCTTATCTCTTGTTTCTAAAATGATCCACATGCTTCCCTGAGTTTACTGAACCTTTTATTTTTGAAAATGATTGAGATTTGAGGTTGTATGCTTGACCTGAAAGTTTGCCCGTAAACTTGATTTCTGTTTGTTCTTCATGATTCACGAAAAAGAAATGAATTTTAAGGCTGGATTGTTGTTTAGGGTGTCTAGTTGAGTTGATCTGGAGAGTTTGGCATGATTTAGTGAAGATTTGAGAGAGTTTGGATGAAGGTCTCGCCGGAGAAGACGACCGGAAGTCTTCTCCGGCCACCTGAATCTGTTTAGGGCTAATCAGAGTCATTAAATGGAATTTGAATCTGGAGCGTAGGATGAGTTGACTAGGGCTGACTGGCGCGCGAACGAATGGTCCAGATTTCACACTTAACCCTAATCCTGTTTTATTAAATTAATTAAGTAAGATTAATTCAAATCCAGCCAGTTTGAATTCTAGCCTTTGGATCTGGCGCCAGTCAATGCGCGCGCAATCCATTCAAACCTCAGCCTTTGATTCTGATTACTTTCACTTTTATTCAATTTTATTTTCTTTTATTTCATTTAATTTGTACATTTTATTAAAAATAGCAAAATCATTTTAAAAATTCTGAAATTTTTTGCATAATCTTTTATTTAATTTCAGAAACCAAAAACATTTTTATTTTTATTTTTTGCATTGAAAATGTATTTTTAAATATTTAGAAGTTTATTTTTAATTAATTAATGGGATTTAATTAATTAAAAATGCTTTTAGGTATTTAAAAATCACCAAAAAATTCATGAAACATTTAAAAACATTTAGAAACATTGTCCAACCCTCAAACCAAATTTCTTTTTTGATCTTGATGCATTTTAAGAATTTTTCATTGAATTAAATCATTTTTTATGCATTATTTTGATCATGGATTCAAAAATTCATTTCTGCCAATTGGTGAAGGTTGAGACATTGATTCTTCTTGCATTGTTTTCTATTTGGCATGTAGTTTCTAAGGTAAAAAGGCCATGAATTGTTCTTGCATTTTCAAATTGTTTGGCATTTGTTTTGTTAAGAACCCTAAAAAACCCTAATAACTTAGAAAATTCATATCTTGAGCTTGGTTGAGAGTTGAGAGCTCCCCTTTGGGCAGTGGTTTATTATAGGTCTAGGGTTTCCTTGGGTGCCATTTTCCATTTTTACTTTAGGGTTTTGTTTCTGTTTTTGGTTTGTGTTTGATGTTTGATCCATAAACCCTAATTTGGGTTTCCATTTGCATCCTTCTTACATTCTCTTGCATAACATGACTTGTCTTTGCATTTTGTGCATACTTATGATTCATTTGACATCTTAAGACATGTATAAAGCATCTTTGATCATTGCATTACATATTTGCCATGTCATTTGTCTTGTATGATTCATAACTTTTCATGTTTGTTCATGCTCCTTAGCTTGCATCATTTGCATTCATGATCTTGTATGAACATCCCCATTGCCTTTCCTCATGTTTGCAGCACCTCATAGCATCATTTTCATCATCAACATGTTTCTGGTTTTGCTTAGCATCATGTCATTTCATCTCATCTAACATTGCATTGCATTTCTTTCTAACATTTCAGGTGGTAAGTAAACTTGGGAAGTGAATTTGCCTTCACTTCTCATACCTTTTCTTTTCATCTCTCTTGCATCCATTGCTGCATTTCTATTTGTGTTTGAGACTGAGCTTGCTCATTCTTGTTCTTCCCACTTTCTTTCTTCAAGTGACTTGACTTCTTGAATGAAGCAAGTCACTTTGCTTCTCTTGATCTTATTCATCTGCTTCCTGGTGGCTCCTCTGAAGATTTCTCTTGAAAACCTCACAAACCTTAGGATCAACCAAGCATGACAATGATTAGGGTTTTGATTAGTCTCCCCTCTTAGCTTTTACCTCTGTGTCTCTTTGAGTCTTCTCTTCTCATCTCATAATCAGGGACTAAACCCTAAAGGCTTTAAGACTTTGTGATTAAGCTTATGCCTGCATCCTTCTATTAGGATGGAGTGTATAACTTTAATCCTAAGTGTTAAACCCTTAGTGTGTTTAAATCTCTTAATCAATCCACTTAACAAGTATCAAGACATCACACTTGTAACTTGGGCCTTGCATTAGGGTTCTAATTCTTCCTTAAGTGGTTAAGAAGGACTAACCCTAGTGTTAATGGACAAGTCCCCCTCAAGTTGTCTTACAAATCATAAAATTCACTTCATCATCATATCATTAATCTAAAATCCACTTAATAAAGGCTTGTTTTGTCATGGGTTTAATCCCTAATCATGGATTAAGTTGAGGAGTTTTCCTCAGCTTAAACATTCTCATCTATTATCCTTCTTTTAGGATGGTGTAATGAGTCTGTTTAATCCTTGATTATGGCTTAACCTCATTACTCAACACTAAACAAAATCACAAAAACATCTAAATAATCACAAGTAGGTTAATGATCTTAATCCTACATCAGAAGGGTGATTAAGTGTGAGAATCTGACTTCACACTTAAGGTATTCTCATTACCCCTAATCAGAGGGAAGATGTGATGAGTTTACTAAATCCCTTGGTTTAGGCTTAAGCTCATTTTCTTATGACAAACTCCAAAAAGAAATAAAAGACTGAAAACTCAAAAACAAACAATAATCGTCTCCTCCGGAATTCTTTTCTCATCACCTTCACTCACAATCGAGAACTCGCTTCTTCCGTCTAATGCAAGACAGTTTGCATCTGTGCCAGACAGATCATACACTTGAGCATAGGCAAGTAAGCAGTTCACAAGTCAATTCATCTATCAGTCTCTTTGGGTCGAACTACGGTGTTCTGACTTCCTCATTGCACGAGAGGATACGTAGGCATAACTTAACGGTTATCGAACAAAAGTCTCTGTATATTCCCCCTCTTCCAGCTTCATTCTTTAAGCCTCATAATCATGAGCATACTCTTCCTTACACTGACACTATACATATTACACTTCACACTTCTTTTGCACTGACACCTGTACATCCTTTTCCAGCTCTTTGACACACAAATTGCACTGACACTACCCCTTTAAAACACAAATCTTTTAAGCGTGGATCCCGTCGAGTACGACGGACAATCTGGGTGCTAATACCTTCCCAGGTTGTAACCAACCCCCTTTCTCAGTCTCTCTGGTTCGCGACCGTCTTATCCGTATCTTTCTAGGTCTATGCAGCATTACCTTTCCTCCGGGATAAAAATGCCTAGCTGGCGACTCTTTTCATCTCCAGTGAGTTCACGGCTGTGTGTTCTCACTGTTCCCTTCACCGACCGTTCGCGTCTGTACCTTCATCTGACCCTGTGTCACTTGTCGGGAGCGACACTTATGTATATAGCATTTCCAATATTTTTGCAGGTAACCAATTTATAATATACTTTAATGTGGAAGAGCATATGCAGTATTGACAGTGTGACTGTCAAGTCTAATTGTTTCCTTTTGTTTCATATTATTAGCTGATTGTGATTTTTATATGTCTTGTTTTTAGAATTGACTGGTGATTATATTACTTCTAAGAAACTTTGTGCATTGACAGGTGACAACAATACTGCCAAGAAACTTTAGTCTGTTGCTAGTATAAGTTATAAAACATTCACTTTAGCGACTCCAATAATTTGGTCATGGTGGTAATTGCGCTTCGGTTTTGTCTTGTTATGACCAGCGTGTTATTTGTAGTAGTTGACGTATTTTTCCTGTGTTGGTTTATTGTGCATCTGGTGGTGGTAGTTGTTTATTATGTTTTGGCATTTCTTATGCATGGAAATTCTGGTAATTATTTCAACCATTTTATTATCATTATTTTCTGAAGATTTTATTCATTTTTTGATTATATGCTGGATATTTTAAATTGCAGTTACATGTTTGTGTGGTGTTGATCATGATGATTTTAAGTAGCTTTTTCATGTATCCAAAATAACTAGAGAAGCAGTATGCACAATTATTAATTAGTAGAACTTTCATGTTTTAATAATTGATTGGTTGATAATTATTCTCTTTATTTGTAATAACTGTTGGATTTTTTCTATTGCAAACACTTATTGTGAAATAATCACATTTTCAATTTAGCACACCAAAGAAGAGAACTTATAATTCAAGTGATAAATTTTCAGAAATTGAAGCTCCAAAAGCTCCATTGAAGAATTCAAAAGAATCAAAGTTGAGTCCAGAAGAACTGAGTGATATCTCTACTGTAACGCACCAAATTTTATTTTATTATTTTATTTGTAATGTTGAGTTTTAGTGTATGAAGAATATTATATATTATCAAATATAATGTTAATTGAGAATTATAATATGGTGGATATTATTATTATTGGATAAAATAAATAATTGAAAAATATGAGGTGAGGGGCAAGGTGGTCATTTGGTGGGTTTAGTGAGGGTAAGAGTGGAAGTCCCTATGTTGGTTTAAGGTATCAAGTTGTAAAGAGGAAAAAGGATCGTGTTATTGGTGAATGAAGACGATCGTGAAAAGAAGAGAGGAGAAGAAGAGAAAGGGGCTAGGGTTGAAGAGAAGAATCCGCGAGGAAGAAGAATTTCTCGTTAAAACCAAGGTAAGGGTGGGATTCTTCCATCTCTAAAGGATTTTATAATGGGAATTGGGTAAGTTGAAGATTAGGGATCGAGGTTTTGGTGGTTTGAATGAGAATTGTGTTGATTAGTTGATAATTGTTGTTGTTAGTTGATAATGTTGTAAATTAGGTGATTAAATGAAATATTATGAAATTATATGGCTAGAATGGGTGTTTTGGTGTGATGATTTCGTAGCAAAATGAATGCAGGTCGTAGAAGAAGAACTATGTGAATCGCAGAGCTCGCTTAGCGAGCAAGGTAACCTTTGGAAAATCAGAATACAGAGAGTTGCTCGCTTAGCGAGCAACCCCCCTTGCTCAGCAAGACCTGGAGTGAAAAATGTTGATTTTTAATTCCGAAAATTTCCTTAAAATTACTTAAATGATTTAGTAATGTTTAGGAAAGGATGTGGTGTAGTCGATGGTAGTAAAATAGGAGTTATACACATAATTATATGGATAATTAGTATAATTCGACTATGAACATATTTGATATTTCGTTGGACTTAGTTGTTATTGTGTTTGTGATAAGTTGTATATGTTGTTGCTTATACATGTATATGCAATATGATGTTGTATATGTTGTTGTTGCGTTAGTTGTAACACCCTTCTAACCCCACATAAAAATCATCCTATTTAACTGAAATAATCAGAGTACTCAAAGAAGGTGTCACATTTTCTTCTTAAAACATCAATTCATGAAATATTTTATTAAATTAATATTTCCTCAAAAATCAAAACTTCGCAGCGGAATCAATTATTCAAAATATTTCCTCTTATTTTATTAAAATGTAAAAACCTTCTTGGTCAAAGTCAACAATCATCATTCTTCTCAATGAAACAAATAAATACTTATAAACTCATCCTAACAAAACGACAAGTAATCATATAAGCATTTTATTTCCCCCGATGTTACATTTATCAGAGCAAGACACCAAATACTCTAGACTTAAGCTAAATAGCTTCCAGCTAAGACTTCTCGCACCGCGAACTCATCTCGGATATCTGCACGCTACCCCCGTAGAGGTAACATTGAAATAGGCAGGGTGAGTAATCACAAATCATTATACGAGATATAAGAAATAAATATCATATGTATAACACTTAAATCACTATAACATAACGATCATACTTCACACTCAAAACAACAACAACAACATCATATTCATGATAAAACATCATATTCATGATAAAACATCATACTCTAATAATTAATCATATAATTCACTTATCACCAAACATCATGTAATGCCACCAACAATGCAAATGCAACACCATATGGACTCATGCATGTGGTACCGAAAAACATCACTGATGACTTAGTCATCATTACTCTCCAAAGATCCCCACCAATATGATCGATTCCTGCTTGGAACCAGAGCACGTCATCATTTGCACTTAATCCACACAATGGGATTAAGGCCATTAATGGACATTATTGTCCTATAATTCTTCACTGGATCAGCATCCTGTACAATGTCACTGGACTATTCATCCTAAACAATGCTATGAATGCATGATGAGTAACAACAAATAAATACGACCACGACTAGTCAAAATGCATCATCATTCATCAATATATTATCATGTATCTCATAAAACATCTTAATTGTCATAATCATCATAAACATTTTTATTATCGTATTCTCTTCGCATACTTCATACAAACACACGTCATAGACAACACAACATCATTTATCAAATCATCATACGCTCTTTACATAATTCCCTTATACACATCATAGACAACACATCATCATATATCAAATCATCATATACTCTTCACATACGTCACATATACACCTCATAGACAACACATCATCATATATCAAATCATCATATACTTTCCACGCACTTCACATATACACATCATAATTAACACATCCTCATTCATAAAACAAACTCTTAAAATAAACCACTAACAAACACCATCACTCACCATGTTCATCAAGTTCACCATCCTGCTATACACACATACCACATATAATTCACAGTCACATAACATCAATTATTCACAACAATTGCAATAAGACACATTTTGAGTATCCAAAACAGTGGAAACACATTTTATTGTTAACATCAATTTGATAATTAACTCCTACTGTTACTACTCGTGAAATCTCACCGATTATATACCAAAATATTATGTTTTCTCCTAGCTACCAGATACTTTTGTTTTCGTAGGAATTGGGGTTACAAAATTAAAATTATGCACAAAACAATTTTTTAGGGTACTTGACTGCACTGGGTTGCACATGCCACCCCTAAAATAACACTAAATGGCGCAAGCCACCCCTATGTTTCACTAGTGGTGCAAGACACTTGTAATATGGCCCTGGCCACTTAAAAACACAACATGTGGCACCAACCACATCTTTTGGTGGCTCCTGCCACCTAAAAAATACAACATAGTGGCGCAAGCCACATTTTGGAACCCAGGTGGCGCAAGCCACCCCTGTAGGTGGGACTCAGGTGGCACAAACCACCTTTAACAGGAAGAGAGGGTGGCACAAGCCACCCCTATAAATCCAGAAACCTCTGAATTACGTTGACTCTCATTTTCCAAAGTAACGCTCACCACCGATTTAACTTTTCTGGATTTCGGTTAATCACGATTCTTCTCAAAATAATAACAATCTCCACTACCGATTACAATCGATACAAACTCAGTCTCTCATCAATTACTCGACATATATTATTTATTCAATGGACCTCTGAATTCATCAATGCACGCTCATACAAATACCAATTATTAATTCTATAATCCAATATAATAACTACGATTAAACACCCCTTACGATTATAATTTCGACTCCTCATCAGCTTCGACGGAAGCCTTCATAAAAACAAACTCATACAAACTATCATTAACAATCAATTAAACATAACACAATAGCAACAATTACACTTCAACAAAATCAATAAGAACAACAACTTCATATACAACATAAAATTATTCAAATTCTTCATGGTTTCCCATAAACCCTGAAATCCCAAATCATTCATATAAATATATAATCTACACCTTATATTAACTATAATGAAAGGTAATACTCCCCATACCTTAAATTTAGAACTCTGAATTCCCTTTCCTCGAGGTCTTCAAGAAACCTCTGAGTCCTCGCCCTTTCTGCCTTCGTTCCTCAGAGCAGTTTCACAAAATACGATCGTTTTTCAAAATTCTCCCAAAAATCTGATTTTATATTTTACTCCTTTATCCTCTTGGACCATATTATGTTGTTCCGATTTTAGCCTCACTAATCTGTCCACAAATACCACTTTACCCTTAATCATGCTCTTTTTATTTTAAATAATGATAATATTCCAAATAATATTATTCAATTATCATTATTAAATAATTCCGATTAATCACTTATTTCATCAAATTACGCCACACTCATCATATACACATCTTACACCGTAACATCTTGCCAAGTTCACCGATAAATCTCGAATATTTATTATAAACCAATTAAATAAATATTTTAATTATTTTGGGGGTGTTACATTAGTGGTGGTTGAAGTTGATTTATGTGGTGATATGTTGAATATGCACGATGTTGATGATGGCTAGTTAATGTGATAAATCGTGGTATGATATATGTTGTTGAGTTGCATTTGTAGTTTGTTGTATGTATTGCATATATGTCCTTGGTATTGCATGATATGTTGCATAGTCAGAGCATTATACCAAGGTAGGGTATAATGGTGGGATCCGAATGAGATTGTTGTGATGTTGGTGCGATCATGAAATAGGGATCGTACGTGGCCATGAAATAGGGGTTGATGGATGTGATCATGAAATATGGATCATACTGGACCATGAAAGAGGAATCGAGAGTTCTGACGAGAACTGGATCTTGAAATAGAGATCGGATATGGTACCACATGCATAAAGTCAAGTAGGGTCTCATTGCATGATTGTTGTTATTATTGTTGTTGTATATGATGTTGTTGTATATGATGTTGTTGATGTGTATGATGTTGTTGATATGTATGATGTTGTTGTATATATGATGTGGTTGAATAATTGTTGTTGAGAAGTGGTGTTTTATTTATGATACTTACTAATTCTTGTTATATTGCTCTTTATGATGTAAGTATCTCACCCCTTCTGTTTGAATGTTACCCTTATGTTGGTAACATGCAGATGAGCAGGATAAGTCGAGTAGTGGTCCGTGAAGTCGGTGTACTTCACGTCATTAGGATGTCGGCTTTGATACGTCGCTTTAGGGTGTCAGGAAGGCGTTGTTTTGTTTATTTCTTATAGAAAAACATTTTTGTAATCGAATTATGACTGGTGTTGTTTTATTAATATTTTTCGCTGCATGTTGAATAATTTATTTTAAAAATGTATCATTGAGCCAAGTTGTTTTTGAAGTTAAATTGTGACACTCAAATATTTTGTTGAGAAAAATTTACTCTGATTTTATTAATAATTTTGTGGGGTAATTTGGGTGTTACATCTACTGTGTTGTTTTGTGTCACGAATTGCACCATTTTCCAATATTTATGCTTTTAGTAAGGCAGCAGGCTGTCATCTGGAGATCAGTCCCGTCAAGCTATGATACTTGGTTATCGTATTCTGGAGGTTTCAAGCGTGTTTTTAGTGGCTGCTTTAAGCTTTTAGTCTTGTCTTGAATATAATAGAGTTCTTAATCAGAGTTCTTTAGCAGCTGTACATACTCTACAATGAGGTTTCCATTTTGTTTGTTGCAGTGGCTTAGGTGGTTTATTGGCTCATCATTTTTCTCAACTTTATTAGTTTTAATTTTGGAATTGGTGGCCTATTAATTGTTTTACATTGGATATGTGTGCTACGGTGTATAATGACATTTCTTGTACCATAATTTTTTTAGATTAATAAGGTTTTAACTTTTCAAAAAAAATAAAATAAAAGATGCTTTAATGATTCTCATATTATATTATGTGAACTAGGTGCAGTTATCTTTCAACTAATTCATTTTGGTTTATCCTAAAAACTATATTAGAATGAAGCATTTTTTGGCTATACCAGGGACTATTCTTTACCTAATGTTATATATGTTATGATCATAAATATTCATAAGAAAACATCTGCATTATTAATTTATGATTATTTAAATAAATCATGTTTATAGTTAGTTCTATGAAAATTACACATTTAAATTGATCATTTTTTAACACACACACACACATACATACATACATACATATATACACATATACATACATATACACACACACACACACACATATATATGTATATATATGTATATATGTATATGTATATATATGTATGTATATATATATATATATATATATATATATATATATATATATATATATATATATATATATATATATATATATATATATATATATATATATATATATATATATATTGCATTATTTTTGGGTGCTTAAAATAAATTTAGCTACGCGGACAATATTTGTACCAGGTATTTTGGTTTAATCCTGAAATTTCATTTCATTTATTTTGATTTTAATGATAACCATTCATGCCTACTTATATTGAGTCCTATTATTATTTTTAATAACATTTCAACGAATGATATAAGATATAAATTAATTTTCTTGTGAATTTTATCACTTAAATTCATAATATTTATGGGTCACTATATACATACATATACACACACACACACACACACACACACACACACACATATATATATATATATATATATATATATATATATATATATATATATATATATATATATATATATATATATATATATATATATATATATATATATATATATATATATATATATATATATATATATATATATATATTGCATTATTTTTGGGTGCTTAAAATAAATTTAGCTACGCGGACAATATTTGTACCAGGTATTTTGGTTTAATCCTGAAATTTCATTTCATTTATTTTGATTTTAATGATAACCATTCATGCCTACTTACATTGAGTCCTATTATTATTTTTAATAACATTTCAACGAATGATATAAGATATAAATTAATTTTCTTGTGAATTTTATCACTTAAATTCATAATATTTATGGGTCACTATCACCACAATACATTTTTTTATTTTAATCAACAAAATATTTATAAATATTTATAGTTATTAGTGACATTAATATATATTTTTAGTTATTAGACATATTAGATTTATCATATTGGTGATTTGCTACATATTTTTAGTTATTAGTGATTTTATAACAATTTATTATTGTATTATAAGGAAATAATAAAAATTATATTTGTAAGTTTTACCAACTCCTGTGAATTTTATCACTTAAATTCATTATATTTATGGGTCACTATGACCACAATCATTTAAAAGTTATATATATTTATAGTTATTAGTAACATTTGTATATATTTTAATTTATTAGATATATTGGATTTATCATGTTGGTGATTTATTACATATTTTCTTAAAAATATTTTAAGTTATTAGTGATTTTATAATACCAATTATATATCAACAATAACCAACTCTTACTGAATGATCTAAGATATGAATAAACTTACCCGTGCGGACGCACGAGTCTTCTACTAGTTTAATTTATTGAAAATTAAATTTATATGTGAATATATTCAATTTTATTTTTCAATGAGATGATGTCACTTAAAAGTATTTTAAGTAGACCTGCATAATAAATTCATAAATGAATTTTTTTATATGTTATTGATTTTTTATTTTAAGGTGACATCACTTAGATATTTAAGTAGACACATATAAGTCTAATTGATAAGACTTAATTTATCATTATAGACTTAGTAAATAAACTTTTGATATTGATTGACTTAGATACGTCTTAGTCCATATTTATTGATGGATATAATAGTGTGTCTTCCTCATTTATGCATAAAGTAACTACTAAATAACGAGGTAATACCCTTTATTTATGTAAAGTCGGATCAAAGTGATCTTAGTTGATCCTCTGACAAAGCCCTGGGAAGCAATTGATTTGTGAATACATCAAGAAGAATTAGACTTAAAGCCAGTTGAAATTAACAAGTGATGGGAACCCAACCTTTGTGATTGGAGATCCCATGAAAAAAGTTCATATGAGTAAGAACAAGTCACTTACCAAAAATTATTTAACTAATTTCTTATTGTGAATAAGATACCTTAGAAAACAAAGTATAATAGGTTTCTCAAGAAACCTACAAGGGTTAGGGTTTAGGGTTACCAAAGAAAGACAACAAAGATTGGTTATAAGCTGCTATTCTTTTCTTTCTCTTAAAACAAGATTACAAGTATACAAGAATAACAAAAATAACATCTCTCACTTTTGAATTAGGGTTTTATCTTCATATTTTCCCTTATATAAAATATGAGAGACTAGTATGCTATTTATAATAAAACTAACACAATAACCTAATGGACTTTTAAACAATTACCCATTACAAGTTAACTTAGGGTACAAGCTAACTAAACAATTGGATCCATAACATAAGGCTCAATTAAACAGCATGTGAACGGACTTCGACGACATGCTAAACCTATAATTTGTTCTAATATTTCACAAATCTTCACCTTGGAACAAACTCTATAACAATAAGAAACAAACTAGCTTTCTTCATGCAACTTTATCAACTGCATACAATGGATAAACTTGCAACTGGGCAACGTCTTGGTGATCATATCAGCAACATTATGATTTGTCGAAACCTTCAACACTTGGACTTCTCCACGCTCGATTATCCCTCTGACGAAATGCAGCCTCACATCAATGTGCTTGGTTCACTCATGATAGGATGTGTTATTTGACAAGTGTATTGCACTTTAACTATCACATTTAACAGTGATACTTCGACCTTAAAGTTTCAGCTCCTTTGCAAAACCTTCAAGCCACAATGCTTCCTTTACAACTTTAGTTAGGGCGATATATTCTGCTTCAGTGGTTGATAAGGCAACAACCTTCTGAAGTCTTGCTTTCCAACTAATTGTTGTGCCAAACATAGTGAAAACATATCCAAAAATAGATTTTCTAGAATCCATACAACCTGCATAATCAGAGTCGACATATCCTTTGATTGCTGCTTTACTATCTTCACCCAAGGCTCCACCATAAATTAGGACTCTATTCAGAGACCCATTTGTGTACCTTAGAATCCACTTCAATGCTTGCTAGTAAGCCTTTCTAGGATTCTACATGTACCTACTTACAATACTTACTGCATATGTTATGTCGGGTCTAGTACATACCATAACATACATCAAATAACCTACTATATTAGCATATGGAATGCTATTCATATAAACTCTTTCGACATCAGTACTAGGACATTGATCTATACTTAGCTCGACTGGTGATACACCTCCTGTGACCTGGCTCTAGGCACCATAACCTATAAGCTTTAACTCCTTCAGGATATCCTATGAACATACATTTCAGAGCTCTAGGTTCGACCTTGTCTTGCCTAATGTGATCATAGGCTACACAACCAAATGCTCTCAGTTTGTCGAGATCTGGTGGATGTCCCAACCAAACTTCTTCAGGTGTCTTCATATCTAACACAGTCGAAGGACATCTATTTATCAGATATGTTACTGTAGAAACACCCTAAGCCCAAAACACCTTCTTCAATCCAGCACTAACCAACATGCATCTAACCCTTTCGAGGATTATTCGATTGAATCTATCAGCTGGACCATTTTGCTGAGGAGTACCTACTACAATCTTATGCCTTGCAATCCCATACTCGACATAATAACTTTTGAAAGCTTCATTGCAGAATTCAAGGCCATTATCAGTTCTCAGTATCTTAACCTTTCTGCCAGTTTGAGTTTCGACCAGAACCTTCCAACTCTTGAAATTCTCAAAAGTTTCATCCTTCGTCTTCTGAATGAATACCCATAACTTTCTGGAATAGTCATCAACTATGGATAGAAAATATCTTGCACCTGAATGTGAAGGTTCCTTGCAGGCCCCCAAAGATCAACATGTATGTAATTAAGGGATCCATGTGTTCTTTGTTTACCTTTGTTAAACTTCACCCTACATGATTTACCAAATACACAAGGTTCACAAAACTCCAACTTCTCGACTTTGTCACCACTTAACAAGTTTTGTTTCCCCAGTTCGACCAGGCCTCTCTTGCTGACATGGCCCAATCTCATGTGCCATAATTTTGTCTTCGACAATAGTTTCATGGATGCAACATTTGTTGAACCACTTACAAGTTCAGCCTCAAGGGTATATAAGCCTTGTTTCTTCACGCCTCTCAAGAATTCATTCGACCCTTTCATGACTCTTAAAATACTTTTCTCTCCTTAAAAAACATATCCCTTCTTATTGAATTCACTCAGAGAAATCAAATTTCTCTTCAAGTCAGGTACATACCTAACTTCAGTCAATAACCTTATTGACTCATCATGGAGCTTGAATCTCACAAATCCAATACTTGCAATTTTGCAAGCTTTGTTGTTTCCCAGTAACACTGATCCACCATCTTGATCATATAATTCCTCGAACAAATCTTTTTTTGGAGTCATGTGCCAAGTACAACTTGAATCCATAATCCACTATTTTCTTGAGTCGTCGCTTGAAGCCACAAGAACATTAGATGATTCAAAATCATCTAGAACAATGGCCGCGTTGCCATTATCCTTACCTCCATGATCTTTCAGACGTTTAGGGCACATCTTTCGAATGTGACCATCCTTCTTACAATGATAGCATCGAACACCAGATGATTCACCACTATAAGACTTCTGCTGACTTTTGCCCTTTTTCTTGTTGAACTTACCATCCTTTCGCAAGAATTTTGCCTTAACGGCCAAACCTTCACCAATCGTCGAAGGTTTATGCTCCTTTCGTTCATTCAAGTCCTTAGAGTACAAGGCAGATTGAACATCTTCAAAGGTCAGGGACTCTCTTCCATACAAGAGATTTTCTTTGAAGTGAGCATGTGTTCTGGGCAAAGTGCATAACAACAACAATGCTTGATCTTTGTCATCGATCTTCACATCAATATTTTCAAGATCAAGAATCATCTTATTGAACATATCCAACTGTTTAGCCAACAATTTGTCTTCACTCATATTGAATGAATACAAGGCTTACTTCAGGTAGAGTCGATTCACCAACGATTTGGTCATGTACAAACCTTCAAGTTTCAACCATAACCCTGACGCTGTCATCTCCTTTGATACCTGTCGAAGAACCTTATCACCAAGGCTCAACAATATTGCGCTGTGTGCTTTCTCAATCATGGTCGTCTTTTCAGCTGCCGTCAACGCAACATTCATGGCCGTCTCTCCCTTCAACGCTTCCCAACCCTGTTGAACAAGTAGGCCTTTCATCTTCAAGCGCCACAGACCAAAATCGTTCACTCCGGTGAACTTTTAAATCTCCTACTTTGTTGAAGGCAGCTTCTCTACGCTCACCGCACCAATTTGTTGTGAATATGATACCTTAGAAAACAATGTATAATAGGTTTCTCAAGAAACCTACAAGGGTTAGGGTTTAGGGTTACCAAAGAAAGACAACAAAGATTGGTTATAAACAACTATTTTTTCTTTTCTCTTAAAACAAGATTACAAGTATACAAGAATAACAAAAATAACCTCTCTCACTTTTGAGTTAGGGTTTTATCTTCCTATTTTCCCTTATACAAAATATGAGAGACTAGTATGCTATTTATAATAAAACTAACACACTAACCTAATGGACTTTTTTAATAATTACCCATTACAAGTTAACTTAGGGTACAAGCTAACTTAAACAATTAGATCCATAACACAAGGTCCAATTAAACAACATGTGAACGGACTTCGACAACATGCTAAACCTAGAATTTGTTCCAATATTTCACATTTTTGTTTTCGTCCATTTCTTATGGTGTGATGAGAAAGTGCTAGATACTGCATTATTGAGAGGATATACTTATATAGGTTTTAATGAATTTCATATCATTTATCGGTGGTGTATGTATGTAGTATACACTTGATGAAATCACATATATGAGTTTCGAATGGGGGCGCTTGTATGATATCTTGAAGAAATCTCTAGAGCACTCATGAAAATAACCAAACACAAACACAACTTATTAGTGCATCACATCGTCAATAACAAGAATTGTGTGGGTGTGATGTGAGTCGTAGACCTATAACATATGTAAAATATCTTTGATTATTATAGCTTTCTACACCAATTTCACTGTATGTTTATTACTATCCTTCTAGGAATAGTTAATATAACTTGTTACACTAGTTTGATGCGCCACATCCATGATGTTAATCTAAAAAAGTTCTTTTTTATTCTTCTTTTGAACTTTTGAAATATGTGGGAGATTGTTGTAAATTTTGATTATATTTCAAAAGTTATAAATAATTTAGTGTTAATTTTTAAGTGACAAAAATGAGAAAATACTTTTAAAGAAAATTATTATTATTATTTAATTCATTTATAATTTATAACAAAATTTAATTGGTCAGTAATCATTTTATTCTAATGTTGACTTGACTTAGTCAAAGTCATTAAACCTGTTTCTCTCTCTTACTTATATAACGACTCTTCTACTTTTGGAAAAGGAAGATAAATGAAAAACACTTAACGTGTTAATCTGACAAAACCTCTTTGATACTCCCTTTTATTCTTTGTTTTTTTGACTTTCTGGTTACATTTTCCAATCATCTGAGTATTTCTTATTGTTCTAATACCTCAGATTCATAACAAGAATTGGGAAATAACTTGTTGAATCTTAGGAGATTTGCGCTTATGAGGCGGATAAATCCTTAAGGACATTGTTCTTACACACCCCAGATTTGTTTAATAA
Organism: Lathyrus aphaca; assembly: GCA_963966055.1. Taxonomy (NCBI): domain Eukaryota; kingdom Viridiplantae; phylum Streptophyta; class Magnoliopsida; order Fabales; family Fabaceae; genus Lathyrus; species Lathyrus aphaca. The sequence goes on along the minus strand of OZ014522.1, from coordinate 388,913,565 downwards.
TTTATTAATTTGCAAGATAATATTTATGATTACGAGAAAATTTGATCAAGTTGCATTGGTGGCCAAATTCTACAACAATAATTCCTCCAAAACACACGGTTCTAGATGGGCAAAAAATGGCCATTTGTAAAAATTGTAAAGACTTATTTGTAGAAATTATATTTTTGGATTTAAAAGCGTCCTTTACTTGTTTACCTTTTTGACACACATCACACGACCTGTTCTTTTTAAAACATAATTTAGGGAGAACGATTATTAATTCATTATGGATAAACTTATTTAAGTGGTCTATGTGAATACATGTTATTCTTCCATGTCATAGCCACAATTTACCTTATTTACCAAGAAGACAACATACATCATTTGAAGGTAGTTTATTTAAATTGACACTATAAATAATTCTAATTCTTTGACAAGTAAAAATAGTTTGTCTGTTTTCAGATTTTATGACCCTACATATAAAAGAATAAAAAAACTACTCTATTACCTTTGTCACACAAATTCACTTATACTAACTAAATTGTGCTTTAATCGTTTAAAAATAAAAACATATTCAATGGTAGGATTATGACTCTTATCAGTAGTACTAGAACTAACAATTATACCTTTATTATTGTCACCATATGAGACATAACCTCCCTTCTTAAGAGTAAAAAATGAGAATATGTTTTTATCCAGAGTCATGTTCTTTGAACAACCATTATCAAGATGCCATTTTGAGTTTGAGATAATAAATCATACATGCTTCACGCATATAAGTTTTAACCTTCGGTACCACATCAGTTTGGATCCTCTAATGTTAGTGTAATATAATGTTAGTGTAATACATGTTGTCTTTTGGAACCCATTTCATAGTGACATTAGTTTTATACTTTTTTCTTATATAAAAGATAGAAGAAGTGTTACTATGTTTACCATAATACAAAATTTAGGCACATTATGATTAGATGTCATATTTAGACATTATAATTTTCTAAACAACTTAACATTAGTTTTCGATTGGCAGCCAAAGCCAACATTATTGTAATTATTGTTAAATTGTAATTCCTTGTGTCAAAGTATGTTGCTTGACAGAAACAAGAACGTGCCGAAAATTTTAGTTGTCGAAGTGTCGAAGCAGTTGCTTCACACAAATTTTGACTTAGGCCTATTTTAGTAGTGTTAGCTAAAATATGAATTTTAGGTTTTTATAGTTTTGAGCTTTTGGCTTTGGGAGTAAGCTAACCTAATTTTATAATAGGGAGTAACCCTTAGTTTGTAATGTGGTGAGAACACAATTTGTATTCATAGATTTCTGCAGTTGTTGAGTGAATAAGAAAAAGAAAACCCCATAGTTTGTGGGTAGTCAAATTCTTCTCCAGATATTGTTAGAACCCTAATTTCTTTCTCTTCTTAATTTTCCTTTCTTTATCGTTGCGTAACAATCTTGTTCATCAAGATTGATTGAAATTCTCCATAGGTTTTAGGGGATTTCCAACATCTGGTATCTAGAGCTCCGGTTTGAGTAATTCAAGGGCAAGAATCGTGATGGTGATATATCATAACAAACATTTTTGGCAAAGCTTCCGATTCTCAAGAAAGATAATTATGAGAATCGGTGCAAACAGATAAATGTTGTTTTTTGTTATTGTAATACTTTGTATTTTATTAAATGCTCTAAATATTATTAGTTAAGATCAATTGAGTTTCTGGTGTGCTATGAGAATCATCTAGTAAGATAATTAGAGCAACTGATGAACTCGAATTGATTTACCTAATATTATATGACTCCGGGATTTTATTAATTGGTACATTAGAGACATTTTTGGATACCCTTAATTTTGGACATTACAAGTTAGTGTTACTAACTTAATGATGTTTATATATATCATTTTCTTTTGCCTTTCTCTCATTTATTACAAAAATAGAAAGTTAGTAATATGAAGTAGAGATAAGGAGGAGAAAGAAGAAAAAGAAGAGGAAGAAAACCTAGAAGTGAAAAAAACTTGGATCATCACCATTTCTTCATCAAATCATCAAATAATCTCATTTGTTCATCCTCATCTTGTATCAAAGTGGGTTCTAGTTAGAAGCATTAAGTTGTAGAAGTTAATATTATTGGAACCTAGGTTAAAAATTGATAATTATGAGTAATCTGGCTAAATTGATGATTTAACGATTCAAATGCGGAATAAAATACATAGTATAGTCGTTATATGACAGGATTTAATCAGAAATGCTTGTATGTATGTTTGGATATGTTTTGATGGAGTTTGGATGAGTTATGTGTCAAGAAAAACATGTTTTTCAGCTTCTGTAGTTGATGTAATCGGTTACTTCATTTCATGTAACCAATTACATGAGAAAAATTTGGGAAAAAAACTACTGGAACTGATGTAACCAGTTACATAAACTGATGTAACCTGTTACATCACTATTTTGAATTTTTTTGCAAAAACTTTAAAAATTCATAACTTTTGAACCGTGATCCCGATCAAGTTGACTTTGGTATCGTTAGAAAGCTAAGACAATGCTCTACGATATAAAAAGTGAAAATATTGATTTTGAAGTGGGATTAATTAATTTATGATAATTGAATGGAAATAATAGTTTATGTGATTGTGTAATTGCATAATTAAAAGATAAAGATACTATAAAAGATAATATAATACTTAAAATTGTATTAAAATAATATAATTTTTAATTTCATTTATAATAATATTATAAATTTTTATTTTTATTTTAAAAAAGGACGTTTGGGTCGGGTAGTTCGAAGCTCATCTAAGGCTGAGTTCAAGTATTAATTTTTGAGCCCGTATTTAAAATCTATTTTTTTTTGCCCATCCATAAATATCTCGAGGTTCGCCAGGGCCAACCCGTTCATGGTCGGATAACTCATTTTGACAACTCTACATATACCTATAGAGAATAACATAACTTTATGGTTAATCATTTATACATTATCAAATAATATCAAAACTCATTAAATTTAGAAAAAAAAAATTCTCAAAAATCAAATTAGACCAAAGTAAAATAAAAAATAAAAAATCATAGCATAAAATAATATAAAAATATTATAATAAAACATATATAAAACATATGAGATTATTATGAGATTATAAATTAGAGAAGATGAAAGATATATAATAGAAATGTACGATAAAAAGTAGAAAATATTTTTTCCGTGATTTATAAATATATAAAATATATGCAGTATCTACTATGAATAATCTATTATGGTAAAAAAAAAAAAAAAAAGTTTGAACTCATACGAAATTTTCAAAGTTTATGGTAATGATATAGGCAGTTTTTAGTTTTGGGGCAGATAAATGTAAGAACATGTTTCCGAGCATGAAAAGTCATCAATTCCTCGCATATCTCTCAAGTTCTTCCCGTGACTCATCACTCTACTGAAGTTGATCAACCAAAACCGCACTCTCATCAGGTACTTCCATTTTTCTCCACTCAAGAAACCACTTCTTTTTATGTTGATTCAGTTTCCAACATTCATCGCTCTGTTTCAAACCCATTCATTTTCTGTTAATTCATCAATCTCATCATGGAACCAGTCTCAAAAAACCCTAGAACAAAAGTTGCGAAATATCCTTCGAAAAACCCCAACAGACAATCAACCCCAATTGCTAAACCTAATCATCCATCTCATCTTGATACCCCAGACGTATCATCAACTGCTCGAACCCTTTGCAATCTACTCACCCGAACATCCCCTCAGGAGATTGATTCCGCTTTATCCTCTTCTGGGATTCATCCTTCTGAAGAATGTGTTCACGAGGTTCTTAAGCTTTCTTATAATTACCCTTCTTCCGCCATCAAGTTTTTCCGGTGGGCTGGGCGTTTGAGAAAACATTCCGCCCACGCCTGGAACTTGATGGTTGATTTATTGGGCCGGAATCAGCTTTTCGAGCCCATGTGGGATGCTGTTAGGACAATGAAGCAAGAAGGTGTGCTGTCGTTGCCCACCTTTGTTTCTGTTTTTCAGAGTTATTGTATGGCTGGGAGGGTTAATGAGGCTGTTATGAGTTTTGATGTGATGGATAGGTATGATGTTGACAAGAATGTTGTGGCGGTTAATTCTTTGCTTAGTGCGATTTGTCGTGAGGAGAATCAGACTTCGGCGGGTGTGGAGTTTTTGGAGCAGGTTAAGGAGAAGGTTGATTTGGATGGGGATAGTTTTGCGATTTTGTTGGAAGGATGGGAGAAGGAAGGGAATCCTGCTAAAGCTAAGAGTACTTTTGGTGAGATGGTGATTCAGGTTGGTTGGAGTCAGGATAATGTAGCGGCTTACGATGCGTTTTTGATGACTCTCCTTCGAGCTATGCAGTTTGATGAGGTTGTGACGTTTCTTAAAGTTCTGAAGGACAATGACTGCTTTCCAGGTTTGAAATTCTTTACCAATGCTCTTGATGTGCTTGTTAAGCGAAATGATGTTGTTCATGCTATCCCTTTGTGGGATGTCATGGTTGTTAGTGGCTTATTGCCTAACTTGATCATGTACAATGCCATGATTGGGTTGCTTTGCAACAATGGCGAGATTGATCACGCGTTTCGCCTGCTTGATGAGATGGTTCTCCATGGAGCTTTTCCCGACTCTTTGACGTATAACATGATATTTGAGTGCTTGGCGAAGAACAAAAAGGTTCGTGAAACTGAGAGGTTCTTTTCCGAGATGATTAAGAATGAGTGGCTGCCCACAGGTTCTAATTGTGCTGTGGCCATCGAAATGTTCTTTGATTGCGATGACCCTGATGCAGCACTTGAGATTTGGACTTACATGGTTGAAACCCATGTCGGGGTACTTGAGGTGAGTGCAAATATCTTGCTCATTGGTCTTTGTAAATTGCGTAGATTGTCAGAGGTGAGAAGGTTTGCAGAAGAAATGCTTGATAAAAGGATCGTCTTATATGAATCTACAATGACCAAGTTGAAGGAAGTGTTCCGTATGGATGGTAGAAGTGCAAGAGACAGATTTGATACTCTTTACAGGAGATGGAAAGCTCAAGTCAAGTTGTAATCTAGAATTCTTTTTCTTTCCTTCATGTTTTAATAGAGTTTTGCACTTAACTGATAGTGTCTATTGTGTCAGAGACAAGCAGATTTTGCTTGTTCTTGACTTGGCTTTGCCCTGAAAACAATGTTCTACAAATTTTATCATTCCAAGTCCATGGTAGAATTTCCATGACAACCTTTTGTCGCACCAGATTTCTTTTCTGTATAATTCATTGTCTTCTCCTTATAAAATATTATTTTGATATTTGTGAGGTTGGTCACACTTCGCTATTTGAGATGAAGTTGCTGTTCATGAATTGTAGGGGCTTGTAGCTGATTTGCATGCAGTTTTTTAGAGTTTATTGCTCATAACAGAATTATTTTCATACAATAAAACAAACAGTATAACCTCAAAGTTTTCTGCAAATACCTCCATTGTTTGAGTTTATGATTGTCAGCCGTCCCAGCAACATCTCCCTGATTTATGGTTCATATTTTCTGGCACAAGCAGTTATTTTTTGGCCTTTTTATGAAAGTTAGTACAGCCATAAAGCTGCAACATGATTCTGCTTGTTCCATTCTCCTACTTAAATTTTTTATAATGCATAAAGGCTTGAATGCAAGTTCATCTTGCTATTTCTGTCATGTTTTATACTTCAATTTTGGATGTCAATGCGTTGGTGGTGGTGTTGATGAGGCCATAATTTGATGGACCACTGCAATCTTCCAAACTGGAGTTAAATGATAAAGCTCTGTCAAGTGTGGTGTTTTTATTTATCTATACATTATAAAAGGAGAAATATATCTTACTCGGTCATGGTATGTTTTTTGATACTCTATTTTGGTCAGTTTTGCACATAAAGAATGACAATTTCATTATAATGGGAATGGAGAGACATGTCTTTCTCAGACAAGTCTTTATTTCATAAGGGAAGACACCCTTCATGTACCATGATGTCAATAGCATCGTGATCACATGCAATAGAGGTCTCGTAGAGCAATACTGTGTTATAGTAGTTCTGTGGAGCAGTTTTGGGCTCTGCTGCGATGTGCTTTCACGACTACATGCGTTCAACAGTTGTGACGATAGCGGTTGGTTTCACAACTGCATATATGATAGGGTTCACAACACCATGCCATTTTTGGACACAATACCCTGTTTTTCCTTTGATATTATTTGTTTTTTTTTTCTTTTTTTCTACGGGAGTTATTTGTTAGTTTCACTATAATATCTTAAACACTACTACTCTTCCCACTCTCATTCAAATCCAAACACAGAACTCAGAACTCTGTTCTGCCTCTCTCTTTCAAGTGAGAAGATAAACCATTGTGACGATGACACTCAACCAAGCGCCGTTACCTTTTCACTTTTTCAGACGACAACAAGTTCTATGGCGACCGCAACTTCATCTGTGATGGCAATAGTCGCGACTGTCGCGTTCAGCGTCTACGATGTTCTATGGATTTATTTTTCCCCTTTGTTATTTTGACCTTCATATGAAGGTTGAAGTGATAGTGATGCGGTTTGTCATTCTACGGTGTCTGAGAGACCAATTTAATTAGTAGTTAAGGTATATTGGATTTTGATTTCTAATGTTAATGACAAATGGTAAAAATTTAATTATAATTATTATGGATAATTACCCATTTATTTGTAGATTATTTTTTTAGTATTTACTTATAGTGTTGTGGTTTATGCATAGTTTGTATACATTACTGTTTTAATTTTTGCAATAACCGTTATCTCGCTATCTAGGTAGTCAATAGAGGCGTTACTGTGGCCGAGCGGAGTCTGTCCACAGCAGCGAGACTGGTAGCGGAGAGAAACAGTGTTGCGGCGCTCGAGAGGGGTTTCATGGGTCACTTTTTGGAGCGGTTTTTGGATCACTATATTTTTTCGCTTGAAAAACCAAAACTACCCCTTAAAATTAAACATTTTGCAGGTAATCTGTTATTTTTCTCTGAATTTGAGTGTTATCTGTTTAACCCTAGCAGTTTGTTGCGTGCTCGTTCTTTTCCTTCAAAACACAAGCTTCTTCGTCAAGCTTCATCATCTTCCCCGTGGTTCTTCATACTTCATCTTTACATCCTTCAAGCTTCATATTCGTTTCTTTTCCCATGTTTCTTTTCTTTCATTTCTTTTCTCTGTTTTTCTCTCATTCCATTTCTTTCTTTCTTTTCCCTCTTTTCTCATTTTCTTACCCTCTTTTACTCTGTTATTTTCTAACTCTGTTTTGTCTTTTGTTATTAATTAATCTTATTCCTCTCTTATTTTGTTTTATTTCCTTCCTCTTATCTATATAATATTTTATGAGCTATATGCATAATTTGTCCCAAAAAAATATCAAATAGCTGTCAACCTGCTATACGGTATCCCACTACCCCACTTTAAGAGTCGGCCGCACTGCGTCACTGTCTGAGATTGACTATGTAGCTCAGTATAGTGGTTTTTGAGACCCATATCCTTTTATCTTGCTTTTGATAGTGAAATTCTTTAAAGAACTAACTCCGTCACGAATATTGTGACACGGAGAATACTAGACTAAGATGAATTATTTATAATACATGAAGTATAATACAATTCTTACTTAACTAATCACAAGATAAGAAGATGAATCATGTCTTTTATAACAATTTCAATTAGTTTATCCTGTGATATCTAGCTTTACAAAATAATTAATAAGCAGCATTGTTTTGATTTGTGTTCAAAAGTGATAGATCTAATCTAGTTAGGAATGGTCAAAATGTGTTTTGCCAAGAGCAGGTGTGGGCTAATGCTCTTGGTGTGTGTCCAAGGCGTGTATAATAAGTGTTCAAACAAAAATGATGTTTTTTAGTTGGTGTAGAAATATGGAATATTTTATATATCTTATAAAGAATACATAAGAGGTATTTATAGACTATAAGTCTATCTAAATAATTATTTTTCCTATAAATGCTAATCTAGTCATAATGAGCTATAATGAGCTATACAAGACAGCAACTAATGAGCAACTAATGAGCTATAATTATTCAAGATATTTTAATAATAATACTAATATTACAACACTCCCCCTCAAGCTGGGGAATGGATATCTATCATCCCTAGCTTGCAAGTAAGATCTTGAAACCGCTCCAAGGGAAGTCCTTTGGTGAGCACATCAGCTAATTGAAGTCCTGATGGAACATACTGTGTAGAAATAAGACCATTATCCAATTTCTCTTTGATGAAGTGTCAGTCTATCTCTATATGCTTTGTTCTGTCGTGTTGGACCGGATTGTGAGCAATACTAATGGTAGACTTATTATCGCAGAAAAGTCTCATAGGAGCTTCATACTTTATTTTCAAGTCATCTAGAATGATCTTCATCCACAACAGTTCACAAACTCCTTGAGCCATGGCTCTAAACTCTGCCTCTGCACTTGATCTGACAACTACATTTTGTTTCTTGCTCCTCCATGTCACTAAATTTCCACCAAGGAACATATAATATCCAGTGGTGAATCTCATATCAACAATCGACCCTGCATAATCTGCATCAGTATAAACTTCCATAGACAACCGCTCACTTTTCTTGAACAGTAGTCCTCTTCCTGGGCTCATCTTTAGATACTGCAAGATTCTATCCACTGCCTGTAAGTGTCTCTCCTGAGGGTCATGCATGAATTAACTGACAACACTAACCGGATAAGCTATGCCAGGCCTAGTGTGAGATAGATAAATGAGTTTTCCCACAAGTCTCTGGTATTGAGCTTTATCAACCCTTGGGCTTTCCTCATCACTCCCAATCCTGTGGTTTTGCTCTATAGGCACTCTGGCGGGTTTACAACCCAACTTGCCAGTCTCTTTGAAAAGGTCAAGGACATATTTTCTCTGAGAAATGAAAATGCCTTGTTTTGAGTATGCTACCTCCATACCTAGGAAATATTTCAACTTTCCAAGGTCCTTCATTTCAAACTGAGCTGCCAACTCCTTCTTCAATTTCTGCTTCTCAAATTCATCATTACCTGCTATTAGAAGAAAATAGGTAAAAGCTATTGTGTTTTTATTCCTCAGCCTTAGGCTGGTTTATATAGAAGAGTTATAATGATTACAATAATATTCTCCTTAATGGAGAATAAAGAGAAATAATGACAAATAAAGGCAATATTAAAAACAATAATAAAACCGGTAAATAATATATTTTCCAACACCCCCCTCAAGTTGGTGCATAGATATCTATCATGCCCAACTTGTCTATCAAATGCTCAAAAGTAGGCCTTGCCAAACTTTTGGTTAGGATATCTGCAGTTTGCTGACTTGAAGTCACGAAGGGTAGACATATGATTCCAGCATCTAACTTTTCCTTTATGAAGTGTCGATCAATCTCGATATGTTTGGTTCTGTCATGTTGAACTGGATTATGAGCTATGCTAATAGCAGCTTTACTGTCGGAGTACAATTTCAATGGAAGCTCAATTTTCATCTTAAGTTCTTCAAGGACTCTAAGGATCCATAATCCTTCACAAATACCTTGAGACATAGCTCTAAACTCGGCTTCTGCACTGCTCCTTGCTACAACTCCTTGTTTCTTACTCCTCCATGTCACAAGATTACCCCAAACATAAGTACAATATCCAGAGGTTGATCTTCTATCTGTAACAGAACCTGCCCAATCAGCATCGGTGAAGATAGACACATTTCTTTCCGCAGTCTTCTTAAAAAATAATCCTTTTCCAGGATTTCCCTTCAAATATCTTAGTATCCTATAAACTGCCTCAAGATGTTCCTCAAAAGGAGAATGCATAAACTGACTTACTACACTAACAGAGAAAGCAATATCAGGTCGGGTGTGTGACAAATAAATTAGTTTCCCAACCAATCTCTGATATCTTCCAGTATCAACAGGAACATTACCTTCTCCCCAAAGTTTAGCATTAGGATCCATAGGGGTATCTGCAGGACGGCATCCACTCATTCCTGTTTCTTTCAACAAGTCTAGAATGTATTTCTGCTGTGAAACCACAATACCATTCTTTGACCGAGCGACTTCCATGCCTAGAAAATATCTCATGAATCCCAGATCCTTGATTTCAAAGTCTACAGCCAATTTTTCTTTTACTCTTGCCATTTCCACTGTATCGTCTCCAGTAAGGACAATATCATCAACATAAACAATCAGGACAGCAACTTTTCCATCATGGGAGAACTTTGTGAATAAGGTGTGGTCAGCCTGTCCTTGGATGTACCCTTGTTTCTTCATGGACTGAGTGAATTTTTCAAACCAAGCTCTAGGAGACTGCTTTAATCCATACAAAGACTTATTCAGTTTGCACACATTTGCTCCAAATTTTTTTCCAAAACCAGGAGGAATGTCCATATATACTTCTTCTTCTAGATCGCCATTAAGAAAGGCATTCTTAACATCTAACTGATGTAGGGGCCAATCCAGGTTAGCAGCAAGGGACAAAAGAATTCTAACAGTATTCAATTTTGCAACAGGAGCAAATGTTTCTGAATAATCTATACCATAGGTCTGAGTAAAGCCTTTAGCCACCAAACGAGCCTTGTATCTTTCAATTGTTCCATCTGAATTGTACTTCACAGTAAAGACCCATTTGCACCCAACTGTCTTTTTTCCATCTGGTAGTGACATAACACTCCAAGTTTTGTTCTTTTCAAGGGCTTTCATCTCCTCAAGCACAACTTCCCTCCACTTTGGAATTTCTAGAGCAACCTGTACACTTTTTGGAATTTCTACACTAGACAATTTTGATGTGAAAGCAGACATAGATGAAGACAAATTTGAATATGATATAAAATTGGACATGGGATGTTTAGTGCAAGATCTGACAGGTTTTCTAATGGCAACAGGATCATCTATATCAGGATACAAAATACGACTCTCAGAAATAGAGATAGACTTACCTTTCTGTTTGTTAGGAGGTTGATCATCCCCCGGTTCAGATTCCTGGCAGTGTTGAGATGTGGACTCATCCCTTCCTTTATGGTGCTTTTTCATAAAAACCTTTCCTTTCCAAGTCCTGTTTCCTAATTCAAATCTATTTTCTTGAAGAGATTCATTATATTGTGGCATTTCAATTAGATCATCATTATTATTATTTTTAGGATTCTCATTGTCTTCTACAAGAGAAAATGTAGGCTCAGATTCACAAGATTCCTTACTCATAACAGGAATAAGATCAGATAAAGAATCATGGCCATTTTCTGTTGGTGCAAGTGTAAAAATCTCAGAATTTTGTGATACTGGCAAAGATAAGTTATTTAAAAAACTCATGTCCTCAATTTGAAACGAATCTTCGTTTATCTCCCCCCCTTGAAGATGAGTGTCATCAAAAAAAGGTTTATTTTCAAAGAATGTAACATCCATAGTGACAAACATTTTCTTATTTTTTGGATCAAAACATTTATACCCTTTTTGGGTTGGGGAGTATCCAACAAAGACGCATTTTATAGCCCGTGGCTCAAGTTTTCCAACATTTTTATGCTCATGAACAAAGGCTGTGCAACCAAAGATTTTTAAAGTCAAATCAGATAAAACACGAGTACTAGGAAAACAATCTTTGAAGACATTAATTGGAGTTTGAAAATTGAGAATTTTAGAGGGCATTCTATTAATTAAATATGCAGCTGTTAAAACAGCTTCTCCCCACAAATAATTTAGAACTTTATTTGAAAAAAGTAGAGCTCTAGCAACCTCTAGTAAATGTCTGTTTTTCCTTTCGGCCACTCCATTTTGTTGAGGAGTATTAGGACATGAACTTTGATGTACAATTCCATTTTTTAGAAAAAAATCATCAAGAATAGTATTAAAATATTCTTTGCCATTATCACTTCTAAAGACTTGGATATTTGTTTGAAATTGGTTTTGCACCATTAAAACAAAATTCTTTACAACCTGACAAACATCTGATTTCCCCTTTAACAAGTACACCCAACATACTCTTGTGTGGTCATCTATAAACGTGATAAACCATTTTTTGAGAGAGAGTGTACTTGCTCGGTTAGGGCCCCAAACATCACTATGAATAATAGAAAACGGTTTTGATGGTTTATAAGGTTGCATTGAAAATTGGGAACGATGATGTTTTGCAAACTCACATGCTTCACATTTAAACGAAGAAAAATTCTTATTGTGAAATAACTTAGGAAACAAGTGTTTTAAGTAACGAAAACTAGGATGACCTAACCTTAAATGCCATAACATAATGTTGTCATCTTTATTATTCAAAATAGAAAAAGACTCAAAGCAGGAACTTATTGTTTTTGAAGGTTGTTGTGATGCAGATCCAATGTCAAGGTAATAGAGTCCTCCACTCTCCTTAGCACTGCCAATCATCTTCCCCGAGTTCAAATCCTGAAAGACACAGTGAGATCGGAAAAAATTAGTTTGACAATTTATATCTTGGGCTAATTTGCTTACGGAGATTAAATTACACGATAAGTTTGGAACATGAAGGACATTTTTAAGAGTTAACATTGGAGACAACACAACTGACCCTTTACCTGCAATGGCTGAAAAAGAGCCATCTGCAATTTTTATTTTTTGATTACCTGCACATGGACTATATGAAGAGAACAAAGTAGATTCACCTGTCATGTGATCTGAGGCACCAGAATCTACTATCCAAGTATGACTGGGACTGACACTAAGAAATGCAGAATTACCTTTTGTTGCTATAGAGCAAGAAGGGGTTGGAGACTCGAGAAGTTTGTACAGTCTGTCTAGTTGTTCCGTAGTGAGTGGAAGTTGAGTTTGAGAGGATTGCTGCCCTTGATCAGAATTACTCGCCTGAAATGCACGACCACCTTTTCCGCGGCCATCGCCGTTTCCGCGGCCACGACCGTTTCCGCGGCCACCGCCGTTTCCGCGGCCGACACCGGACTCATGTTGTTCGCCTTGGTTCGATCCGGTGTAGGCTTGTGATGGGAAAGGCCACTGGTTGTTGTTATTCGCCATAGGAAGGAAAACGGGTATGTGGAATGGGTCGGGTAATAAAGCGGGTCGAACAGAAATTTTTTTACGGGCTACGCCCCGAACCCCACTAGTTGTAGAAAACTTTACAGGAAACCCTAACCCAGTGCTCTCGATACCATATTAGAAGAAAATAGGTAAAAGCTATTGTGTTTTTATTCCTCAGCCTTAGGCTGGTTTATATAGAAGAGTTATAATGATTACAATAATATTCTCCTTAATGGAGAATAAAGAGAAATAATGACAAATAAAGGCAATATTAAAAACAATAATAAAACCGGTAAATAATATATTTTCCAACACCTGCTATGATCATATCGTCTACACAGACCAACAAAAGAGAGTTTACCATTTTAAGCATGCTTTATAAAGAGAGTATGATCACCTTGGCTTTGTTTATACCCCAAGGACACCATTACATGAGTGAGCCTCCCAAACCAAGCTCGGGATGATTGCTTGAGCCCATATATGGCCTTCTTTAACCTGCAAACTTTATTACTTCCTGAAATAAGGTCATATCCGGGTGGGATCTCCATATACACCTCTTCCTCCAAATCTCCATGCAAGAAAGCATTTTTCACATCAAACTGTTGCAACTCCCAATCAAAGTGAGCTGCCAAAGAAAGAATGATTCTTACAGTGTTCATTTTTGCTACTGGAGCAAATGTCTCTTCATAATGTCGAGAGTATCGTCGGATCGGTATTTTACCGTATATATCCACCTACAGCCTACTGGCCTTTTGTCATTTGGCTTCTCAATAATCTCTGGCCTTTTTCTCTAGTGCATGCATCTCTTCATTCATGGCTTGAATCCAGTTCTTATCCTTTAATGCTTCTTGTACTGATGCAGGGACTCTTATAGAGTCAATAGCTGAAATAAAACTCTGATGCTGCACATAAAGCTTTTTAGTAGACACAAACTATTACTAGGCTAAGGGTTAGGAACACTTACCTCAGATTCAGATGATTGGTCATCAAGGTTTGGCTCACAAGAATTACTAGGCTCAGGGTTAGGAACACTTACCTCAAGTTCAGACGATTGGACTTGTTGGGGCAGAACGGGTTTACCTTTCCACCTTTTTCGCTGGAACTGTAACTTGTATCTGTCAACATTATTATGCACCAGTATTGGTACATCACCGCCATCCTCATTAGGCATCAATGGCTCTTGTATTACAGGAATAACAGGAAGAACAGATAAATCAGGAGACGACTCTGGGTCCTGTATTAGAGGAAAAACTGGAAGGATTGAAGACTCAACTTCTTGATTATTCTCCCCCTGAAGTTGAGGACTGGGATAATAAGACTCGGATTCCTGAAAAGTAACATCCATGGATATATAGACACGACGACTAGGAGGATGATAACACTTGTACCCCTTCTTATCTGAAGCATATCCTATGAAGATACATTTAATAGCATGAACATGAACAAAGGCAGAACAACCAAAGACACGATTCTGAAGACTTGACATGATGGGCACGAACGGAAAGAATCGAGCCAGGACCTGCACAGGACTAACACCAGATAACACCCTCGAAGGTAACCTGTTAATTAAATAAGTAGAGGTCAAGACAACTTCCCCCAATAAAAATTAGGAACATTCATTTGAAATAAAAATTAGGAACATTCATTTGAAAGCGTAATGCTCGGGTGATTTCAAGAAGATGACGATTTTTTCTTTCAGCAACCCCATTTTGTTGTGGAGTGTTAACACAAGTCAACTCATGAACAACACCATTAGTTTTGAGAAAATTGTGAAAGATTTGGTTTACATACTCCTTACCATTGTTTGACCGTAATAGGTTTCCCAAACTGTGTTTTAACCATTTGAAAAAAGTTAATAAATAATTGACACACTTCAGACTTATCTTTCATAAGAAAAACCCATGTAACCCGAGTACAGTCATATATAAAAGTAACATACCATTTTGCACCAGAAATATTGGAAATGGATGAAGGCCCCCATACATCAGAATGAACAAGATCAAAGGGTTCGACACTCCTAGTATCACTGGGAGAATAGGTTGCTCGATGGGATTTGGCAAACTGGCACACATCACAATGAAAGGAATTAACATACACTTTGGTAAACAAGTGAGGGAATAAAGACCTGAGCATGCGGAAACGAAGATGTCCAAGACGTCTGTGTTGGAGCCATATTTGAGTATTTGCCCATGACTCTGAACCAGCCTGATGACACTTACTTTCCATATGAGGCAGACAATATAACCCGTTTTGTTCCTCAGCAATTCCAATCGTCTTCCCTGTGGCAAGGTCCTGAAAAACACAATGAGAATGAAAAAAGGTTACAGCACAATTCAAGTCTTTAGTGAGTTTATGGATGGACAGAAGATTGTTAGAAAGCTTAGGGACATGAAACACATGATTTAGGTGGAGAGATGGGCTTAGGCGGATGTTATCAGATCCAACAATCGGGGTTTGGGACCCATTTGCAACGGTAATATGGCGTTTATCAGATAAAGGTGAATATGAAGAGAGATATGACATATATGGAGTCATGTGATCAGTTGCACCAGAGTCAATAATCCAGATATCTTTAGAACAAGAGGCATTTAAAGCTAAGAAACTAGAGTTCTTACTAGTCATGGTCAGAGAACTAGTGTTAGAGAACTTACTTAAGGAGTCCATAAAGAGAAACAAACCGTTTCGAGCTAAGAGAGGATCAAAGGGCTGCCAATGAGAAACACCAACAAAGATGACAACCAAACAATCAAGGGCTGCAAACAGCAAGAAACAGAGGTACAACAATGAAGGTTGTCCTGAAAAACAGCAATGAAGGCTGTCCTGAAAAACAACACTGAAGGTGAAACCTGTCCGGATCTGCAACGGCGGTTGAGCGGTGCACGACGGCTGTAAAGTCACCGAGATCACTAGGATTTCAATATAAAGGGAACCTTGACCAAGAAAAAGGGGCCGTAATAAGAACGGCTAGTGTTTTGAGCGCCGAAGCAGAGCCCCTAGAATCGGGTGCTCTGATACCGTGTAGAATTATGGAATTTTTATATATCTTGTAAAAAATACATAAGAGATATTTATAGACTATAAGTCTATCTAAATAATTATTTTTCCTATAAATGCTAATCTAGTCATAATGAGCTATAATGAGCTATACATGACAGTAACTAATGAGCAACTAATGAGCTATAATTATTCAAGATATTCTAATAATAATACTAATATTACAACAGTTGAACATCACTATGATTTGTCTGAAACGTGGCCAAGGCATTTCTGAGAAGTATCACTGTCCGGCACTGGCGGCACGACGGCACATCACTTTGGAGTGGTGACAATGCTTCATTGGTGAGATCCAAATCAAAGAAATACCCTCACTTTAGAGAGATGACAATGCTTCATAGGTGAGATCCAAATCCATTAAATACTAGTTATTCATGTTTTATTTGTAGCAAATCAAATGCATTCTTAGGCACTCTTGCTTAAAAAAACATGGACCCTTACATAGACACCCCCACTCTCTCTCTTTTGCTTGTTTATCCTCTGTAAGCTGCCGCAGCTTCTGATTTCTTTCTCTAAACATGACTTGATAAACAAATAACCTTTCCTTTGCACTGTTGGATCCATTTCATTCTGAAGCTCTTTTTTATTTTATTTTTATTATTTTACTGTTGTTTGAGGGGTGAGATTTTCTTCTCTAGGTGAGTGAGGAGAAATAGCTGTCCATCTTTATGGGGGGTTATTGAGCATGGTGTTACTGCTAGCACTAATCTTGTTTCATGTGATTCATTTTACTTTTGTGCATCTGTGCAAGGAATGTGCTTCAAGTTGTGTTTGTAATGTTGATAACTGAGCAGGAATTCATCTTTTTCCCATACTGAGATCATTTACACTGTATGATAATACATTACGAGACTGTTTATTCATTTGGGAACAATTGAGTGTTAGCAGGAATCACGCCTAAGCCTGTCAAGCAAAATGCTTTGGTACTCGCCAGTTTAACAAGCTAATGGTAGCTACCCATAAAATGTCATTAAGTGCAGCTCCTATGACGTTTACTTTTGAAGGCGATGCTATGATAGGGACTTGAGTATTATAAGCGGTCTAAGTTTCACATCAAGTTGTCTAAGATGCTTGTAAAGTATTTAAAGTGGTTTGGTAATTCCCCTATCTAGCTTTCAAGGGAGTGTTCCCGCGATTTGAGTGTTTATCATAGGACTTACAGTATTTGGTTTATAATTGTTTTAAGCTGAATTTTTTTGGTTATATTTCACAAACCAATACACCAACTTTTTATTTTATCATTAATAGTATCACACCCTGCACAGGACACTGATCTGATATTCTGCTTGTTGCGGCAGATGTATTGGACTATTGCTTGTGGAAGTAACATTTGTTGTATTTTTCATATAAGCATTTGGATACACATGCAAAGAAGCCAGTGATTCTTAGTTGTCTGCTTACTAAAATAAATGAACAAGGGTAGGGAAAAATATTAAATTATTTGACAGAACATGCTACATACAAAGAATGTTTTGTGATGGTATCATGCTGCGAATCAATTATCCTTATGTCCTATGTTTTGCATTTCTACCGTGTTCAATTTTTTAATTAAAAACTTTACCTTAGCCAATCTGCTTAGACTGATTTACTTTCAGGTAATTCGGTGTCTCAGTTTCAGTTTTTGGTGTTTTTCAAAATTACTTTCTGATGTTGCTTTACCAGAAATGTTCTTCTAATGCCTGCAATAACAGCAGTTCTTTTGTGTATTACAAAGAATTTGTGCAACAATCCCTTTTCCATTTTCAGAAGCTGTGTTTTTTGGTTTTCATACTTAGGAATCTTAGTTCCTTGTAACTTTAATGCATTTGTTTTACAATTGTCATATGACACGTGTAAAGTGTCTCGAGTGATGAGTTTGCACGACAAACCTGTGATTAAAAGTACGATACTTCTATAGGACTGATTGTGATTCAATTTTTGTTGAATTATACCCTTCAGTAATGCTGCAAGTTTGGTATTTTACTTTTTACAAGTTAAACAGTGACTAAGATTCTTTGTTCTTTAGAAGCTTAAACCGTTCGTGTAACTATATATATAAATCAAATGCTTTACAAGTGAGCAAAGGATGATACCAAACCTTCAAGCCAATTATAACCAAAAGAGGTCAAATTCTCTGTAAGATTCTCAAGAAAAACTTTGTACCCTTTTCCAACAACATAAAATTGAAACTATATATATAGTCTCAAATTTTTGTCATTTCTTTATTGTTACTATCACTACTATTGTACACAATGGTTGAATTTAAGAGAAAACCTGTAATGGGTTCTGGTGGCCACACCAACCCATTAGTTTGGTTAGCAGCTATAATCTGCACAATTTTCGCTATTGCTGTGATTGTTACTGGTATTATGATGTTCATTGGTTACATAATGATCCATCCAAGAGTACCTATGATCAGTGTCTCCAATGCTCATTTAGATCTTCTAAGAAATGATTATGCTGGTTTACTTCAAACTCAGCTAAGCATTGTTGTGACTGCTTACAATGGAAATGCAAAAGCTCATGCAAAATTTTCTAAGATGACATTTAGTCTTAGCTTTGAAGGTCAAGGAATTGCAGTGCTTGTTGCTGATTCATTTGATGTGCCGAAGAACAGTTCGAATGTTCTTCGGTATGTTGTTCAATCATCGCCGATACCGTTAACGCCGGATCAAATGGAGAAAGTTCACGAGTCTTGGAAAAAAAATGAGATTGGTTTTGATTTTAAAGGTGCTGGTAGGACTAGGTGGAAGGTAGGACCTTTTGGTTCTGTGAAATATTCTTGCCATTTGAATTGTTACCTTAAGTTTCGACCCTTGAATGGTAGTTATATACCTTCCAAATGTTCATCCAAATCAAAATGATTCTGTTACAGATAGTTTTACCTCATCTTCTTTCTTCTGTAGATTATATTCAGGTTATATATTTTTGTTATATATTCAGTTTTTTTTATATTTTTATTTATTTATATATATTCATCACAAAAGCAAAGAACTTTGAAGTACAAAATAAGGTTAATGATGTATCAAATTGTGGTATATAACATCTTGTTATACTAATATAGGTTGCTATTCTAACACACTTTGGGCATGGTTGCTTATGTTCTATATATTAATAATCACTTTTTTAAATTTTCTTTCTTTTTGAAACTTTTATTCCTTTTAAGAAGAAACACAACATTCATGGGTTTGAGATTGATTCCAGTTCAAGAAGTGTGATAACATTGAAAGAACCAGATAAGATTAACGTGATATATTTAGGGAATTTTTTATGAGTAATGCTATTTAGTACGGATGAATTTGAAGAAAAATGTAAGAATGCACACATGTCATTATTTTAGAGGTTAATTTTAAATTGTTTTTAATTTAACTTCCGTTTTAATAGGGATCATGGGGTAGTGGTGATAATTAATGGTTGAGATTTATTCTTGCATTTCTTGTTTTCACATTTTCTTACTATTAAGCATTTTCCATTTTTTATTCCATTCTATGGGGTGGAAAAACTCCCTATGGAAAATTCTAAATGCCTCTTAGATTTTGATAGTGCATCTATGGATGTGTCTTGTCTTAAATCAAAATGTTAGCTAATTCGAGTATGCATCTCCAAAATATTTTAAAATATATACCATGAATCCCACTATGAAATGCATTTTATAAGTTTATTGTTTCGGAGATGCATCTATGTTTAAGGTTTTATGGAGATGCATCTCTGTACCCTATCAGAACAATGTAAATTATGTTTTATGGTTTACGTAGATGAATGTGGTGATTTATAAATGTTAATAATCATGTTATGTGATTTAAACCATAAACCGATATGCAAAAAATGAGATAAATCTAGATGGTTCAAAAATGACATATAAATAAAGTCGAAATACACGATAAAGTAGAATGAAGTGAAAATAAAATATAATTCATAATGAATCTAAAGTACAACTATTATATACTACTGCGTATGTCAGACTACAACTCCTTTGTCTTCCCATGCTCTTCGTCGTCCACTACCCCCATCTTCAGACATTGTCTTCGATAATTTAGTGCCTCTCATGCCTCCGTCATAATGGTATCTATGACCTGCCTCACCTCAAACCCATTAGGGAAGATAATTATATAAATGTTTATTTGTGCAATCTCCACTATACGGCGATATTTAGTCAAGACATCATGATCATGATCTAATTGTGCATGTTTCTCCTCTAGTATCTCCTGATGAGTTGGTTCGGTGGATCTACTAGAACAACCCGCACCATATACAAATGTGACACCTTAAAGAATCACCTTATGCGTCTGTCGACGTAGCTCCAGTCTCTATCTGCTATAGTGCTTCGTGCCTCCTCCAATACTAGATGACTAAGATAATCATTATCCATCTCTCTATGTGTCATAGAAGGAGGAGCAAAGACAACAACACACTCAGGTAAATGAGGAAATGTGAGATGTGAATCGCAAGTCAACCATACCGAGTATAGCATTATGTTGTCAAATGGCCACATATCACGACGATCGACATAGTTATTGAAGTGCATATCATCAACAACCAAGCAATCAAGATACACTGAATGACTCTATCGTCTGGTTCCCTCTGAGCGAGACACATGAAGAAGCCCACAACATATCTTTAGTGTAAATCAGTACACACGACCAACTGGAGATGCGCGGGAAGTGCTGGAGGATCCAAGCCTGAAAATGTTGGAACACACAAATCATCTTAAGGACGTTGCAAAAATGCATTGAAAATGACACATGAAGATTAAAAGACCAATAAATATTATCTTCAGTAGTATGATACTGCTTGTGACCTGCTTCATCTTCCACTTACAGTCCTCTGGTAATTTTGAGTACAAGTAGACCAAACAAGCACCGCAATTGTACTCATGGATCCTCTCGAAGTCCTCGAAGTACCGTAGGTAGACGAGATTTGTATAAGTGGCACTTTTGTCCATAAAAATCGCAGTGCAAACCAAATATAGCAGGTAAGCTCTCATAACATACGCTCTATGGAGTCCCACCTGCTCGTCATCGCCTCTAGCCTCATCAACTCTAAGGATCTCATATGTATATACCCTTTTTAGGAATTCAAACCTAGCACGAGCCCCCTGATTTTTTCAAACTCCCTCATGGCATCCTCTTGGTCAACTCCCAAATAGTCTACCATCATCTCAAGTGCCTCATCTCTAGTAATCCTCATATGATCTAGAAGTTTCCCACTAATCGAAAGATGCAACAAACACGACACATCGTCGAGTGTGATAAACATATCACCAAGCAGGAGGTGAAATGACAAGGTCTCAGTGTGCAATTTCTTCACGAATGCGTTAAACAATATGTGGTTGATCGTACATGCATAACTCCTTCTTCCAAAATAGGTACAAAGTATCCTGAAACCACTCCTCATTCGGATGAGTCAAGCCAATAATATTTTGTCCATCATTAATAAACTCCAGCGAATTACAGTCCTACAAAAAATAAACCAATGTTAGAAACTTATAATATTAGTAATAAACGTAATTTAAAAAAAAATGAATCCAACTAATTTTACCTCATTGTCCCAAATATGTCTGACAATATGGTCTGGATATAAAGGTAGTGGTGTCAACTCTACAGGGTCACCTCCAAATGCTCGGGGTGACTCTAGCTCATCATCCCCAACAACCTTAACAACCTCAACAACCTCATCCATCGGAGGTGGCATTGACTCAACAACCTCAACAAGTAGAGGTGGCACTAGTGCCTTAGGTACCCCCAGTGACTCGGGTACCTCTAGCGCCGAAATAGGTGAAACTTGTCGCTTGTGGGAGGATGAAGGAAGTGATGCGTTGGCAGGTGAAGCGTATCTCATACGGGAAGAAGAACATGGAGAAACATGAGCCCCAAAAGTAGATGCCTCCGCATGGCTAGAGTGAACAAAAGCCTCTGAAATCAGACTCTTCTCCATTCACACTGATGCATGATGTGCAATCCTCTCGTGCCTCAGTTTTTCATCTATATCAGCCAAAATGTATGTAAGTAAACCATGCAATTAATACAAGCAACCATACAATCAATAAAAGCAAAAAAAAAGATTGATAATTTACGGAGATACATTTATGGGTACTCAAACGTTGAGAAATTTCGAAGATGCGTCTCCAGAATTTTCTGCAACTCTTAAGCTACGTCATTGGTGGTACGACATGCCACCAAATCCCAAAAATAAGGGTTTGATTCATATTTTTAACCATCAAACGTGTTCTACATTATGGATAAACTATCTATCATGAAATTTCTACTCATTTATTTTACCGAAATCATCAACTTCTACTCATTTGTACAAAAACAAAGGCTTTCAAAACATCAAAAACTTACAAATTCAGAGTTTTACTTTAATGTTAAATGATGTATCTGATGTACTTAATGCTAATGGAAGAACCGTTAAGCTTTCTTGATTGATTTTGGACTTGATTGATTGAAGAACCTTTAAGAGTTTGAGAAAGTTGAGTTTTTTTTTAGAAATGAGGAAGGAGAAGGGTTCCAACGCGATTTAAGCTCAAATATCTCGTCTGGAGATGCATCGCCGAAATAATTTTGATGACCCATCTCCAGATTTTTTTAATATTAGGTCAAAATTCTATTTACTCAGGGTGCGTCTAGAGATGCATCTCCAGAAATTGGGGATATTTTTGTATTTTCACGTGGTGCCATAGTAATATATAGAGTGCATTGATAAATTGAAAAAAAGAAAAATTGTATTTGGGATTGAAATTTTAATGGACCATAATTAGTTCATCCCATACAATAAAAAAAAAGATTCATTTTAAAAATTGGGCTATAATTTTATATAAGTCCAATCATGCACTATTTGAATAAACCGATTTAACTAACCAAATCTTTTAACTTGCCACCCCCACACTTGTATCTGGAATTTCCCATAGTTTCATAATTTCATAACTTCCCCTAATAAATTTGAAACAAATTAACATACAAAATTTTTGGTTGGAAAATTAAATTTTTCGGTAGTGTATTTATAATTTCCGGTATATCGGAATTTCTAAAATTTTCGTGAATTTACAATATTATCAAAAATTCTAGAAGTACAATGTTATATCGGAAATTTCAACCAAAGTGAAATTTTAAGTAGTTTAATTTGTTTGAAATTTTAAATGCTCATGATTTTGCTGACAGTTTTGGACGGGTGTGATTGCACTGACTGTTTTGTGTGGTCCATAATGAATTATAAGTTGTATAAATAGGGGTCACCTATTATTTGAGAAAAATATCTCAAAATTCCTCTTTATCAATTTTTGATTAAGGCAAAAGTGTACTTCAACAGAGCTTCACCTCCTGTAGAGTTTCAACTTCTGGATGACACCACACCTCTCGTCGTTTTGACATTTAAGTTGAATGAATTGTTGTCTAATACTGAAAACAGAGAGGTGAGAAAGATCGAATTTCGTGAAGATTGGATTGATACTGATGGAAGGGTGAAATACAACCTTATTGAGTTGAAGATCGATGAAGATGTGAAGGATATATGGAGATCACCATAGGTTAACAAAGGGCCCGAGCGAGTTAGATGCTAAGATTTCAAAGTTTGTCGACGACATAATTAAGATGGTGATACGTCCAAAATCATCTGGCAGTGAGGTTTCCTTATTTATTATCGTTTCCTTAAGTTATGTAATCCATTGTCAAATGTTAATTTATGTTCATGTTGCATGAATGGAAGATAAAAAATATTATCTAATAAAAAGTTCTGATGAAGATCAATGAGTAATGTTACATGTAATATACAAAAAATACATAATGATAACAATAATGTCTAAATAGGTCTCTCACTGGCTATATGTGCAGTCTGATAATTCAATAAAAATCTCGACATTTGGGTTTATCAAACTCATGAGGTTATCCATAATAATTGCAATCATCTGAAGGCGCTACTAGTCATCGACATCAACTGGAGGAGGAGGAGGAGGAGGCACGTCAACGACAAGTACCCCAACATTAGAAGACCTTACATCATTTGTACGCTCAATAGGTGGGATGATGTGAGTGTGTGATACAGTGAGGTACCACTCCAAGTAACCATTCTTACACTGCGAGGCGTGTTGAACCGTAATCGTACGATCTCTAATGGCACGACCAAAGCTGATGATATTACTCTGAAACCATTTGTCAATGTCTGCAGATGGAATATTCAGAACTAGACATGGGATTCTTTGAGCATAACCATATTGTCGCAGAAACCTCTCAAACAAGTGTCTAGAGACCATGTCCTCCCACCGCATATAACCTGAATATAAAGAAGAGTCATCAAACTCACTATGGAATATATGGACAGTGTATGGTGTCCAAAAGACATCATCTAAAATCAATGCATCTAGCCTCCTCATGTACTCCGCAACACCATCGGGATGTGACTTCCTCATACCTCTGTGTCGCAACAAGCTCCTTGTCGTACCTCGAAAAATACGATCCTCGCGCCGACCGCGGAACAGATGGAAATAACAGAGTCGTCACCTAATTCTATTTATTCTAATGAAAGAATAGGAAGATATAGATAAAACCTAATAAAGAAAGATGGATAGAACAAGGTCATCGAAACCAAATTCTACGTTCGGGAGTCGGTTACATAAGGGGAAGGTATTAGCACCCCTTACGTTCGTTGTACTCAACGGGAACCTCTTAGTTTAACTTGTGATTAAATGTTAACTTATGCTTTCTGTTTTCTTCGACTAAAATAAATGTCAACGATTCTAATTTAAGGTTACGAGAAATGGGTGGTTTTATTCCTAGGGTGCTCGGCAGGGAGTAAGATCCATGTGCCTACGTATTCCCTTGTGCAATGGGAAAGTCAGAGCCTCGTAGTTCGTGGTACTAAGGTTCATTGATTGGTTTGCTTTAATGAACAGTTGTTTGAACCGCATTCTAACTGCTAAGCGTGGGCTTATCTGCTCGCGATAGGAGGCGGAAGCGCTAGCTTGTTTGCGAGATAGAAAGAGTTTAAACAAAGTTCGTTTTAAAGAAAAATGTTTGATAAGTTAAGTGTTTTAGGAACGGAATAATGAATGAACCACGTCCCGTGGGGCGAGCCTCAGGAGCGTTCATTCAAGAATTCGAGGAATGCTGGACTCCAGAATTCTGTTCTTTCGTTATTTGATGCGTGGATTCAGCATTTTAATTACGGAAGGTCGAATGAATCACGTCCCGTGGGGCGAGCCTCAGGAGCGTTCATTCAAGAATTTGAGGAATGCGAGACTCCAGAATTCAATTCTTCCGTTAATAGTTTGATTAAAAATATTCGATTAGTTCGATGGCGGTGCACGATGCGAACAATTTATAAGGAAAAGTTCTAATGAAGATTAATCGATTAATTTATGAACGAGATAAAAAAGAAATAAATATGGGAATAAAAGATAATGAATAAAAGTCGAATTTCTAAGAAGTAAATAAAGTGGTCTCATATTCATTTAAATAACGTCGATTTGTTAGAACCGAATATTTAAATCGTTTATTATATCATCGACCAATTAAATAATAAAGTTGATAAATAATGGATCTAAATTAATTAGAAACCATAAAAAATAATAGAAAATGGTCTCATAACGATTCCGATAACGTCGGTAAATACCGAATATCAAGGAAACGCGGTTATATCATAGACCAAAAAATAAAAATCTTAAATAAAAATTCATAGTTTACTACAATATCTTAACAATAATAAGTAAATAGTTAAAAACAATTGCTATGTAAATTAATGAACACACAGGAGAGAGTATGAGTTGAGTACAAATGGTGTACATAAAAACTCGGCCCAAATGACCTAGCCCCACACCTTCAGTTAGTAAAATAATGAATAATATAAAATAAAACTCTTCTTTAACACGTGGTAAACAATCTAAACAGGGTAAGTAAAAAAACGATTAAGAAAAAAGAATGAAGCCTACCACAAAACGAAAGCGGCGAAGGGTTTTCTCTCAAATTGAAAACGACGGTCACTGAGCTCACTCGCGGTTTGGAAAGGTTTTTCGGCTCACTCCGACTCAGCTCGCGAAACTCTCTCGGTGATGGTCTCTCGGTCTACTTCGATTCGTACCTCACACACTCGCGGTGGTCTCAATCTCTCTCGTGGCGCTCAGATCTTGGTTTCTCTGTTCTCACGACGG
Organism: Lathyrus aphaca; assembly: GCA_963966055.1. Lineage (NCBI taxonomy): Eukaryota > Viridiplantae > Streptophyta > Magnoliopsida > Fabales > Fabaceae > Lathyrus > Lathyrus aphaca. The sequence continues at coordinate 388,887,465 of OZ014522.1, read as the reverse complement.
CGGCGGTGAGTTCTTAAGGTGGTTTTTTCATCTCAGATCTTCTCTCGAATCTCTCTTCTTCTTTCATTGATCTTTTTTTGTTTGATTTTCGTGTGGCTTATGGTTGTGTTAGGAAGGTTAAAGAAGAAAAGGTCATGAATGAAGATTTGTTAATGGTTTGTTTGGATGTTGCAGATTGTGAGGAGGTCTCTACTTGTGGTGCCGAAAGGTTTATGGAGAGTGATGCTAGATTCCCCCTCCTTGCCAATGATTCAGCTCTTCTCTTATAGTGAGAATGAGTGTGGTTTAACACGTATGTGAAATTTGGATGAAAATGATGATCCGAAATTCTGTTAGAATCAAATCTCAAATCTGATTGTGTGGTCCCTCACCCGATAGTGATAGCTATGAGCTGGACCCTTTCTAAAATACTTGTGGTACCTTTTGGAAGATTTTACTTTTTTTTTGACCACGGTAAAACAACTTGCAACTTGTTTTGTTCACATTTTCTTTTTGTATTCTGTTCAATGACTTTCTGATATTTTCTTGTAGCAACTCTTATTCAGCCAATATTAGTTGATGCCATTTTAAGGCGGGAAACGAACGAGAATGAAAGTACCAAGAATTGTGCCATAGTATTTCACCGGAGCGAATACCAATAGCCTACCATCTCTCACCCTGAGAGCAACGTGCCGCAAGTAACCCCAGTCACATATATTGCTTGTGCAAGCTACGGAACCGTACTTGAAGCTATGGCTTTGGTTATGATTTTTATGCCACCAAATTTCTGCAACCAAGACTTGAAGACAGGGTGGACAATCAATAACTGATTGTGTAAGATTTTTTTTTGAATTTGTTCAAATCTGCAATCCATTCCTTATTATGACCACTGTGGTTCAAAACAACATATATATTTATGGGAATTAGTCTTGTGATGTTCTTAGAAATACACTGCTAAACTTCAGTTTGAATCTGATGTTATAGGAACTCATTTAAATTCCCTTCCTCTTTTGACAGTAAATGGAAAGTGCTCATGGAAGATATGCTTGAAGATGAAGTTTGAAGTAATGAAGACTTCTTTGACATGACGATCATACGAAGAGAAAAGCTCTATTACAAACTTAGAATTGTGATTTTGTTTTGACAAACTCACTTAGTTTTGCAGGTATAATCCGACAACAATATGTTTTCCATATTATTTTGAGGATAACAATACCAAGTAAATTAACATGTTGCGCTATGAAGGTCTTGGTTCATGCTGCGACTTTGGAAAAATCATGCCATGTTTGGTTGATGCAATTCTTGGAGCAATGTGATGCTGAAACATGTTTTGTCGTATCTGTTTCGTAGGTTGAAGATGAAGTAATGAGCAGCCCTTGACGAACCATGATTTGTGATCCCCATAGCAACTTGATGGGAGGAATCTTTAGAGCTGAAACTTGTATCGTGGAATACTTTGTTGGAGATCTGCGTGACGAAAACGGAATAAAGAGACTAGGGCTGACAGGAAAGCTTTCGGATTCAACCGAAGCCGTGGCCTTGAAATGCACCTTGGTGCTTTAACTACTTTTATGAATACTTATATGACGAATTTTGTGCTTTTGACCTTAGCTTTGCTTTAACAGGTTCAGCATCTCCTCAACCTTGTTTATTGTTTTATTTTTTTTGTCTGATACCCGTTTCCGGCTCACCTGTACTCTTTTGCTCAGTCTTGTAGGATTTCAAATCTGGATCCGCGACACTACATACTTTGTCACCGGAAGCTAGAATTCAGGCTTCTGTTTCAACTGGAAGAAGGTCGCAGGTTTAATGATGAGCGCAATCGTCGATGGAAGTTGCGTATAAAGAGAAAGATTGTATGCTTCCTGCTGAATAACTGGATTTGGCTCTGTGTAGGATTCTTTAGGCTTAGATGAATTTTGTAGAGCAAGGCTTGTATATTCTTTGTTAATGATTTCTATTGTTTGTACTTTTTATATCTTGAAATCAATTAATAGAAACTTGGCACCTTTTGTGAACTTGTACACCGACCCTGGTATGCCTTGTATGTTTTGAGGAAAATTTCGAATTTTAAAATATTTTGAGATGTAATCATGTCTTGTGGAGCAGGATCCCATAAGCTTTTCTTCTCAATTGTATCATAATTTTAAGCTTCTTTTTTTGATACAATTGTAACAGTCTCACCAAATTGGCTACACTGGCCACACGACTTAACCATTGGTCATAAGTTAAAATTCATCTTGAAAGTCCAGCATGGCTTGCACCCAAATCCAGCACGGCTTCAAAAATCCCTTTCATGTCTTGCCACTGAAAACTCTTAATTATGGCCCAAAACTTGGACAAAATTAAACATGGTCCTTTGAAACAAAATTTGAAAGTAATTATACTCATGGCTTAGAATAGCACCACATAGGAATATGGATTGCAATGTCTTGGAATGAATCCAAAAATGAATGACCATTGTCATAAAAACTGTTCACTTTTAAATCAAAACAAAAACCAAAAATAAAATCCGATTGGTGTTTCCTGAGCATTTGAATTCACGCACTACACTAGAACTTGGAATGAACATGACAAAACCCTTAATTATGAACCAATTGAACGAGGAAAGTATTTTGAAATCAGAGGACCTTGACTTGATCATTGTTCAAAACTCTAATCACCCGTGTAAGAATCTGAACCTTGGAAACACCTGTTTAGACAACAAGAAAAGCAAGAGCAATATACACATATTTTTTTAATTTTTGAATAATGGTTAGTGATAACAAAAAATGAATGCAGGTGATTATATAAATAGGACAAATTAATTTTCCCAAATTTTTTGAAATTTTAAGGGAAAAACATTGTTTTTATAACTAACAAAAAGTCTGAAAATTCAGGGGATTTGTAGATCATTTGTATCGCAAATTGTGAAATTTTCGGGGAAAATGTTTCACAAATATCGAAAATTTTGAAATTGACGGTACAAAATCACACAAATTTTTGTAATTTATAGTAAAAAAAATAATGTTTTTGAAATTTCCGGTAGACCAAATGAAATTTCTGGTATATCGTCCTAGAGAATTTGTAATTCACGCGTTTGGTAGGTGAATTTCGAAATTAAAAATGAAAAATGTTACAAGGTTAGTATCGTCTATTTATTGGATATGGGGGGAGTCATGTATAATCGTAGGGTTGGCAAGTTAAAATCTCCCAAACCTGATTCAAAAAAAAAAATCAAGATCCGAACCAATCGAGAGTTGGGCATCTATTTTTCATCTGAGGCTCAGATCAATTTGGAAAGAAAATTTCTTATGGCACCCTAAGTCTTTCTACCGCACCATGTAATTTTTCACAAATGCCCTCTGTTTCCGGAGATACATCTTTGAACGCACCCAAATGTAAGTTAACGTTGAAATATTTCGGAGATGCATCTCTGAAACATTTTGGAGCATAATTTGTGCCAAACTCTTCTCCTTCATCATTTCACATTTTTCTCAACTCAACTCAAACTCTCTCAATACACTACTCTACACCAAGTCAAATTTCATCAAACAAGGCTCAACGAAACTCAAGGGAACATCAATCTTCATCTACAACATCATCCAACTTCATCAAAAACATCAATTGCAAGTAAGTTTTTCGAGTTTTCGATAAATGTTTTAGTTTTAATGTAAATGAATAGAAATCAATGACTAGGGTTAGAAATGAGTAGAAATCACATGTAACATAATTTAGACATAATGTATAAGGTTTTTGATGGCTAAAAATGGTGATAAGAACAAATTTTTTCACATTGTGTGTGGTACATTTTCCATTGACGCAACTTCTGAGTTGCAGAACATTCTGGAGATGCATCTCTGAAATTGTTCAGTGTTTCATATACTGCAGGAAATTCCGGAGATGCATCTCCGAAATTTTTCGTTTCCTGGTGATTCCAGAGATTCATCTCCGGACTTTCATATAATATATATTTTTAATATATTTTCTTGCTTGTGTGTTGTTTGCGTGCATTAATGGTATGACTTACTTTAACTTACATGCATAATGGAAGAGAGACATGACAAACTTAGGCATGATAGGGTTGATCGACATGCATCCGTTCGGTGAGAGCGAAGCCAATAGGTTCTATAGGCTCCAGGTCCCTCTGGTCAGATAGAGTCATGTACTTCTGAGGCTCGTGCTTCTCTTCAGGCCACTCAACATTCTTCTTCCCGTAATAGACGGGAGTCACCATCTGACGTATCACTTCCCCATTCCTCCCGTAGGCGTCAGGTTTCTCCAGGTCCCTCTGGATTCTTTATTTTTTTATTTTGCATTAATTTTAATTGATGTCATTGATTATTCTTAGGGGTGTTCACGGGCCAGTTTGGTTCAGTTTGAGAGAATCTGATGCCCAAACCGATAAAAAATATATGAATTGGTTTGGATTGGATTTTCACTTTTTTTTATAAAACCCAAATCGAACCAAACTGAGAAATAACAGGTTGGTTTAAGTTGGATTGATTGGATACATTAGACACAAATGTGAACAAATATTTTTAAATTTTTTCTAATTAACATCAACTAATTTTCTATAACAATATTAAAATTTTAATTTTTATTATTTTTTCATATAGGTTGTGATATAAATTATATTAATGATATAAATTATATTAATTAATATGGCTGGTTAGGGTAAACGGACTTGTAGGTAGAATTTTGGAAATTCGTTGCCCGAACCAATTAACAACGGGTTTCATTGGTTTGATTCGTTTTTACCCGAACTAAAAAAATGTCTGACCAAAACACCATGGTTTGGTTTGGATTTCGGGTTGGTTCAGATTTTCCCGAACCAATGAACACCCCTAATTATTCCTGACATTGATTATTTTTGACAAATTTCAAGAGCGTGATCCCTTGAAATTTCTTAACCACTAGAGGAAGATTGTTACATTGCCTCAGTAGGAGGCAGACTACTTTCAGTCGGTTTTGTCCTTATCTGGACTGAAAGACTTATGAATGATCAATTACACTCTGGTCAATCACGGGATGCTTAATGCATTAGTGGAGATATGTCATTTTGAGATCTCGTTGTTTCATCTCCCGCATGGTGAGATGTCTATCACACTTGACGATGTCTCGTGTTTGTTACATCTTCCGATTAAGGGGAGATTCCTCGATCATGGGAGGATTATCAAAGATGAAAACTCCTGAGATTTTACTAAATTTTGGTAAAACATTGATATGATAAAGATAAGGAAATCTGCTCAGGATTAAAGAAGTTAAAGATGTCTCAACCACATGCTAGGACATCTTTTTAATATAACAGGTTTTATCTCTTAAAAAATTTGTCAAAGATTTGGTGCAAATTTGCAGAGTGGGTCAAGGAGCAAAGATAAAAAGCCCAACAACAGAATTCTCCCCTCTGCAGTATGGGATGCATGGTGGAAGGCAGAGATACAAAGGGCACATCCAGAAGCCTTTAGGTAATGGTTGTTGTATTGTTCTTGGACGAAGCTTTGAAGCAAGTCTAGGATAACTTGTAGGTCAAGAAACCGTGACAAATTCTGGAGATCAGCAAAAGACAGAGTCATCACAGGTGGTGATGAAGGATGTGAGAAGAAGTCTCATTTCGAGGGTTGTAAATGATTAGAGTTTAGCCTTATATAAAGATGTTCATTGAAGGTAGTGATTAGGATAAAGTTGTAAACCATGAGTTTTTTTAGATTTAGGGTAATACTACAAGATAGTGAAGTCTTCATCCTGGATTGATATCCCCCAAATGTAGGTTTGTTAACACCGAACTGGGTCAACATATTATGTGTACTTTATATTCTTCAATTTACAGTTTTTCTGTATTGTGTTCTTGATTGAGATGTCCCAACATATGTTGGTATTTGTGTTGCGCTGTTTCAAAATAGAAGCTATGTATTTATCTTGTTTCCTAAAATGCAGTCATCATTGTCTTAACATTAAGATAAGACATTGGAGTATCAGCATAACCAGAATTTCAATTGGTATCAGAGCAGACATCCTGGTCTATTTCTGGATGAGATCCATGAAATACTTTCTGGTGATTAATCATGAGGAGTTATTGTCTGAAGGGTTCGAAAAAAACAAATAAGATGAGCGGTATTTCTCTTGGATAATGTCCTGAAAGATTTCTTGACATCTTGTCTAGGGCAAGTTGAAGTTGTTCTTTAGTGATTCTGCTACATATATTCTGATTGAATGATTCCAGTAGTATGGGATACTAGAGTAATGATTGAAGAAAGCTTGTAGTTGTCCTTACTTGGTTCTGTTCTTGTAGATGTCAACTGGTTTGAAGACACATAGCATTCCAAAGTCGGGACCAGAGGGATGTTATTGTGATGGTTGATTCTTATGTGACTTGGTACATGGTTGAGTGGTGTCTGTTAGACGATAGCGCGGATCTAGAAGGGGGGGGGGGTTGAATAGATCCCTTTTTAAAATTTACTTTTCAAAATCAAGTTGAAAAATTATTGCGGAAGTTTCCCGGAAAATCGTCTAGTTCAAATTAGAAGTCACCGGAGATCGGATATGCGTAAAAACCCAATTGGAATGAAATGATGACTAGAAGAATTAATATTGCACAAGTGATTCACTTGATAATTCAGCACTTGATAAAACTATTCTTAACAATGATATGGAGAAGAAATTAAGCACAATCAAATTGATTTTGTGTGGTTAGGCTTTTTACCAAACACTTGGAGTGCACGCACCAAGGATAATTTTGTTGTATCAAATAGTGCAGAATTTTACCCACTCTAGTTATCACTTTTGAGTGTAACAATTTATCAAACACTTTGAATGCACTAATTTGATACACCAGAATTTTCAAGCACACAAAATCAATATGAATAAAAGTAAAATGCGAGAAATGAAAAGAACAAAGGAATTTGTTGAGGCAGTTCCTTCGTCGTCCTCGCTCGAAGTACTCTGCCCCCAATTCAAAATTGAATTGGGCAATTTTATTAAATCACAATTGTTTTACAAGAAGAGAGATAAATGAACCAACAAACCAAACCGCGTTGAATATGCTGTCAAATCTTCTTCTTGTCCCTTGATCCAAAGTAGAATCAAGTCTTCCACGCGTGTCGAGAAAGCCTCCGATTAATTGCTCCCTTCTTGCAAGAATTCACGATTCTCCAAACTTTGAGCACGACTGAGTTTCTCCAACACTTGTGAACCCACAAAGACCTTCGCAATCCTCTGTCTACTGTGATATGAGAGAACGATCCACTTGATCTTCAATCTACCTCACTTGTCTGAATCTATGAACGATCGATGTGTGCAAAACCCCCAAATCTTCAATGATCTTGGAGGAGAAAACCCTTCAGATTTTTCCAAGGAAAACCCACACACTCTAAACCCAATCTGAAACTCTAATTCACGATTGAATGTTATCTTCGAAACAAGCACCGAAATCAAACAAAGATTGTTGTGTGTGATTGTTGATTGATGCAAGAATGAAGAAGATGAAGAGAGCTATGTGTATATCTTTCACTTTCCTTGTTCTACTCCTCAAATGAAATAAAACAACTATTTATATTGGTTAGAGAAAGTAACATAAGAGAGGGAAAAATTAAATGAAAAAAATGGGTCAGCACAGTAATGAGCCAACTCAAATCATTAAATGAGCCGGCTCAAAATACCAGATGAGCCGACCAAAATCAACAGAGAGGCAGCCTGTTGAGACCCGTAGAAAATGAAAAGAAAAGACTTCTTGATGAGTCGACTCATGAAGGGTTTTGAGTCGGCTCATCCATACCCATGAGTCGACCAAAATTGATGCTTCAGGCAGCCTGTTGGGACCCGTGCGTTTGGCACCAAATTTACACTGAATGAGTCGGGTCATTGTTGAATTTGAGTCGGCTCATTCAGTTCATTTTTCCAAAAATGTCAATTCTTGCTTTTTCATAGAGAACCACTTAAGCTTTCAATCATGCCAAGTTTTTGACACATTAAAAATCATGTCATGTCACACAAACTCCCCCTTTTTGATGATGGCAAAAACTTGATGAATCGATCGCCATATGTTGTTGTTAAGCGCCCCCTGATTATGTGACCCGATCTTATATACTATCAATATCAATATCATCTCCCCCTTTGACAACATCAAAAAGAAGATGAAACATATGAGTTAATCCACCAATGGAAATAGCATGCAAAACCAAATTTCAAATGAGAAACCAATTGCAATAGAAACACGCATTCACAAACACACAATTTAGAAAAGTGAGTAAAGATAGTGACAATAAACAGAACAATTTTATCAAAGGAAATATGAGTTCATACAAAAAAAAACATAAACAACATTCATAATCATCACAAATACATATTATGCAATGATTCTCTCAAGGTTGGGGATTACGATCCCGAGTGGAAGGGTAACAACGACGATAAATGATGGGTTGTGAGTCATCCATGTCGGTTTCGGTAAACTTAAGAAAACTACTATTGAGAGAGTTGAAGGCAGTGTTCTGAACAACCAAATGATCCTGCAGCACAGTGTACCGAGTGTCTTGAATGGACACATAATCGGAAAAAGCGGTATCTTGCTCATTTAAACACCGTTCTATCTCCGTGTATCTCTCAGTCTGAGTTGTGTAGTAAGCTTGTTGTTGAAGTTGCATATTTTGGAGCATAGCCATGATTATGGAAGGATCATCTTGTTGTGGTTGAGACGGAGGAGGAGATGGGGGAGAAAAGCGAGTAGTAGTGTTTGTCCACCTGGTGTGTTGCCATTCACCCCATCCTTGATTTTCATAGAAATCATTTGATGGTATGCCATGCTACTCTTTGCTGTCAGCGGGAAATTCTTCATTAGGAAGCACATTTGGTTCATTTTGGTCTTCAAGATCATCCCCATCAGAATTGTCTTCTACCGGTTGATTTTGATAACTTCTTGCCACATACCGATACCGTCTTTCTCGAGAGTCCCTTATGTGACCCATAAGACTTAGGGTCTTTTGATGAAACAAATTTGTGACCGGCACGGACACCAAAGGTAAATCAAAACCAACAATCTCCGCTTTGTCGATGATCTTCTGAATGATGGAAGGATATGCAAGAGCAACTCCTTTCTTTTCCTTTAAGGAAAAAATACGACTCGCAAAATAATGAGGCCAGTTTACTTTGACCTTGTTCCGAAGAATATATACCAAATGAACTTCACTCATATCAATACGAGAGAAGCCACCTTTCTTTGGACGTAAGTTGTGGGCAACAATCCAATGAAGGATACGATCCAACAGCTTAACTTTTCCAGTAGTAGTTGTATTCGGAAATAATTCAGAATTAGCAATGAATTCAACAAAAGGTTCTTTAAGCATACCGTTTAGTTCAGAATGAAATGAGTAATTCTCCACTTGAGATGCATCAGTCATCAAGATACTAGCTTCCACAAGATCAATGCGAAACAAATCTTTCCACACTTGAGCATTAACCGCAAACATTCTAGAGCCCGTACGGAAGTTGAATTCGAAACCCTTAAAAGTACCAACCAGACCAGCATAGAACATTTTGACCAAATCCTCATTATAGTCGACATGACAGGATAGAAAGGGATTTATACCTTGGAAGTCCATCAGTTCAATATGTGAGGAATGTGCATTTGAGTAGCTGTTGTTCTTGAGTATACATATTGAGGAACAACCTTCCTGTTCTTGAATCTCTTGTTATAATCCTCAACCAAGTCAGATGGAAGAAGAGACAAAGCATTGACAGGGAGTGATGATTTAGAAGTAGAGCCACGAGACCTTTTACCTATAGGTCTTGAAGCCATTGTTGAGAAATATGAAGCTTTGAGAGAGGATTTTAGGGTTTGAGGTTGAAGAGAGAATCTTGAGAGAATATGAAAATATGATATGTTGATAATGATAAAATGAAATGATAATGAGTTTTAATGAAGAAATCCATAAAGAAATCATAAATGAAAGTCAAAAGTGGATGGAAGGCATTGATGTGCCGACCTAGGGAGAGGGAATGGCAGGCGGTGCGTCTTTTTAAGACAGCCAAACGTCAGTTGATACGACAATGAGCCGGCTCAAATTGAAAAATGAGTCGACTCAATTTGAATTTGAAACGAGTCGGTTCAAAGAAGCAGAGAGGTCGACTCATAAGATTCCATGAGCCGACTCATGAGTCGGCCTGTTGGGACCCGACATTTTTAAACAAAAAATTTCACCAAAAGCCACCTAAAACACCTCAAAACATGAAAATATCATCATTTATGCTAATTATTTGACAAACAATCAATCATAATCCAAGAGAATGGAAGAAATAGATAAATATACAAACATAAGCAATGCAACACAATTTTACTATATATATATATATATATATATATATATATATATCATGAATGAATAGAGATAACAAAGTAAAGAAGGATATTACCTCGAGTATATGAGAAATAGATGAACGATAACACTATACAACAAGATGTTAGAGACAAGAGAAGTTGAACCAAAGAATAATATATAAATAAATCAATGATTACTAAGATCTATCCGAGATGTCAAGAACACCAAGTTCCCTACGGATAAAGAAGAAAGGATCGGTAGCTAGTGGTTTTGTAAAAAATATCGGCTAGTTGATTTACACTATCAACATGCTCAAACACCACATCACCTTTCTCTACATGATCCCTAAGGAAATGATGCCTTATTTCAATATGTTTAGTGCGTGAATGAAGAATAGGATTTTTGGTAAGATTAATTGCACTAATATTGTCACACAAAATTGGAATTTGTTTGAGAGAGATATTGAAGTCGAGTAATTGTTGTTTTAGCCGTAGGATTTGGGCATAACAATTTCCGGCTGCAATATACTCCGCCTCTGCAGTTGATAAAGCAACATAAACTTGCTTTTTGCTATGCCAACTGACAAGATAGTTTGAAAAGAAATGACAAGTTCCACTAGTGCTTTTCCTATCCACTTTGCAACCGGCAAAGTCGGAGTCGGAAAAATCTACCAAAGAGCAATCACTACCCTTAGGATACCATAAACCAAACTTAGACGTACCACAAAGATACCTAAGTATGCATTTAACTGATTTTAAATTGATTCCTTTGGGCAAGGTTGAAACCTATCACACATACATACACTAAACATAATATTTGGACGTGATGCGGTAAGATAAAGAAGAGATCCGATCATACCTCGATACCTTTTTAAATCTACATCCTTACCCTTTTCATCACGATCAAGACTTGCCGCAGTAGGCATTGGTGTATCAATAGACTTGGAGTTTTCCATATCAAACCTTTTAAGCAACTCATTGCAATATTTAGTCTGACTTATGAAGGTTCCATCTTCAAGTTGTCTAATTTGAAGTCTGAGGAAGAAATTTAGCTCCCCATCATACTCATCTCAAATTCACCTTGCATAGAACTTGAAAATTCTTTGACCAACTTCATGTTAGTAGATCCAAAAAATAATATCATCTACATATACTTGAACTAATATAGAATGTTTTCCTTCACGTTTAATAAAGAGAGTAGTGTCAACCTTTCCTCTTGAAAACCCTTGATTGATTAAAAATTTGCTTAGGCGCTCATACCAAGCTCTAGGAGCTTGTTTGAGACCATATAAAGCACGTTTTAGTTTGTAAACATGATTTGGTTTTTCAAAGTTTTCAAATCCAGGAGGTTGACACACATAAACCTCTTCATTTATATATCCGTTTAGGAAGGCACTCTTAACATCCATTTGATATAATTTGGAGTTTTGTGAACAAGCAAATGCAAGTAAAAGGCGTATAGCCTCAAGGCGGGCAACAGGAGCATAAGTTTCCTCATAGTCTATGCCTTCCTCTTGGTTATACCCTTGAGCAACAAGACGGGCCTTGTTGCGAATAATATTGCCGTTTTGATCCAATTTGTTCCTAAAAACCCATTTGGTGCCAATTACTCGATGATCTAGCGGAGGTGGAACAAGGTCCCAAACCTCATTTCTTTTAAATTGATTTAGTTCCTCTTGCATGGCTAGGAACCAATTTTCATCAAGTAAGGCTTCTTTGGCATTTTTAGGCTCAATTTGAGATATGAAGGCATGATAAAAACAAAAGTTACTTAGTCTTGATCTAGTAATGACACCCTTTGAGATATCTCCAATGATGTTATCGGTAGGATGATCTTTTGATGTCTTCCATTCCAATGGTAGATCATTGTGAAAGGATGCTTGACCTTCATCTTTGAGACTAGACACATCAACCGGCTCCTTATTAACAAAATCCGAAAAGGGTTCCACACGAGAAATATCAATGTCTTTAACAATCTCACTAGAGGAGGCACCTGCACCAATAACAACACTACCTTTTCCGACAACATTCGGATAAGTTTCATCAAAAGATACATGTACAGATTCTTCAACTATAAGCAACCTTTTATTGTATATTCTATATGCTTTGCTTGAATTAGAGTATCCAAGGAAGATGCCCTCATCCGCCTTTGAATCAAATTTACCAAGACTTTCTTTTCCATTATTTAGCACAAAACATTTGCAACCAAAAACATGAAGATGTGACACATTAGGCTTTCTTCCTTTTAATAGTTCATATGGCGTTTTATTTAGAATAGGTCGAATAGTGATCCTATTCAAAATATAGCAAGCGGTGCTAATAGCATCGGCCTAAAAATATTTAGGAAGGCCGCTATCATTAATCATAGTTCTTCCCAATTCCCCCAACACACGATTTTTACGTTCCACAACACCATTTTGTTGTGGTGTTCTAGGAGCGGAGAAGTTATGATCAATGCCATGGTTTTCACAAAAAATTTCAAAGATATGATTTTCAAACTCACCTCCATGGTCACTTCTAATAGTTACAATGTTTGTGCCAAGTTTATTTTGAGATAATTTGGCAAAATTTTCAAAAGCCGAAAAGGTATCACTTTTACTAGCTAATAAGATTGTCCAACAAAATCGAGAGTAGTCGTCAACAATAACAAAACCATAATAGTTCCCTCCTACATTTTTGATTCTAGAAGGACCAAAACGATCCATGTGTAGAAGTTCAAGAGGTTTAGAAGTAGAGACTAGATTTTTTGATTTAAAAGATATCTTAGTTTGCTTTCCCATTTGGAAAGCATCACAAAGATGATCTCTAGTGAACTTTATGTTAGGAAAACCGACTACTAAGTTTTTGGACACAACCTTATATAGCAAGTCAAAGTTGATATGAGTTAAATGTCTATGCCAAATCCAAGACTCTTCATTTTTGGAAATAAGACATTTAGGATCACTCAAGGTCATCGAATTCAAATCAAGCATATATACAATGTTAACCCTCAAGCCTTTAAACACATCCTCTTTGTTTTCATTATGTTCAATTATGCATCCTTCTTTAGAGAATGATACATTATATCCCTTATCACATAATTGACTAATGCTAACAAGGTTATGTTTACGACCCTCAACTAAAAGGACATTAGAGATAGATGTAGAAGAGGGATTACCTACACTACCTTTGTCGAGTATAACTCCCTTGTTGTTATCACCATAGGTAACAAAGCCCTTCTTCTTAGCCAAAAAGTCATAGAATAGGGAAATATCACCTGTCATATGTCTTGAGCATCCACTATCAAGAAACCATCGTTTCTCCATAGTCTCAAGACACTCCACCTACATGATTAGACAAGAGAGAAAGATACCCAATTTTCATTAGGTCCTAGAGTGTTAGTGAAAATTTTGTTGCTTTTAGGCAACCATTGACAAATGCCTTTAGGGACCAAGTATCTCCTAAAACGACATTTGGCAATTGTATGACCTTCCTTGCAACAATAGTGACATTTCAAGAATGGTTTAGACTTGCATTGACTATTTTTATCCTTCACAACATAGGTATATTTTTGATATGGATTGTTCATTGATTGTCTAAAGTTTATAGTGAATGTCATTTTTGGTTGTGACAACTTGTCTAGTTTGGCTTGAAGAGTTTTAACCTCTTTTTTCTAAATCCAACATGTTTCACAACTATGAAAGTTGTGCCATTCTCACTTGTCTTCTACTATAGATTCTACCATCGATGCCTTAAGAGCTTTCATAGCATTTTCATTATCCGAAACCTTTTTCTCTAAATGTGCAAAAATTCTTTTGTCGGATGCAATGCGCTTGAAAGCTTCTTTAGCTTCTTGATGGAGAATATTAAAAGTAATAAGCAAATCATTATAAGACAATTTTTCAGCATAATCATATTTAGCATGTCTTACCTCTTTCTTGCATTTCTTATGAGCCATGAGGCAAAGATTTACTCTCTCTTCCTCATCGCTTGATGTATCTTTGCTAGACGAATCACTATCGCTTTCCCAAGCAATATATGCTCTTCTAGCCTTGTTACCTTTTCTTTGATATTTTTCTTTTGCCTTGTCTTTCTTTAGCATAGGGCAATCCGGTTTGTAATGTCCCGGTTTTCCACAGTTGTAACAAGATCCCTTGCCTTTAGTACTTTTAACAAACTCTTGCTTGGAAGGATTAGATTTTCTTTGATAGTTGATGAGACGCTTGTCCGAATGGAAAATCTCATTCTTTTTGAGATACCGATTGTATCTTCTTACGAATAAGGCCATATCTTCGTTTGATTCGTCTTCATTATCACTTGAATCACTCCCACTATCTTTATTGGTGGAGGATTTTGAGGAAGAAACTTTTAATGCAATAAACTTCTTCTTCTTCTCATGATCTTTATTTTTCTCGATCTTTTCTTTCTTTTCTTTGTCTTCATGCTCATTTAAGTTTAAGAGCTCTTGTTCATGCTCTTGTACTTTTCCAATGGGTTTAGTTAGATCCAAAGTTCTTACATCATTGGCTTCTTTGATTGCCGTAACTTTTGGCAACCATTCCCTAATAAGACATCTCAAAATCTTGTTAGTTGCTACATCATTAGGAGTAGTTTTACCAAGAGCATTTAATCGATTTGTCAAGTGAGAAAATCTTTTTCCCATTTCACCAACGGTTTCCCCTTGGCTCATGTGAAATCGATTAAACTCTTGCTGTAGAGTATTAATTCGAGCAAGCTTAACATCATTGGTTCCTTCATGGGCAACTTGTAAGGCTTCCCACATAGCTTTAGCCGATGTGTGATGAGAAACTCGAAAATATTCATCCGCTCCCAAGGAAGCTATGAGTATGTTTCGAGCTTTCCAATCGTAGCTATATTTCTTTTCATCATTATCATCCCATTGTGCTTCCGGTTTTTCAATTTGGATATTATTCGGTCCGGCCATGGTTATTTGAAAAGGGTCTTCTTGAATAACTTTCCAAATTTTTCTATCAACAGAGATGATATGGATGCGCATACAATCTTTCCAGTGACTATATTTTTCTCCGGTAAAAAATGGAGCTCTATTATACGCCCCCGTTGGATCGTTGTCCATTTTCCAATAAGTTGTATGTGAAGCACTAGATGAACCGGTGCTCTTGATACCACTTGTTAGACGATAGCGCGGATCTAAAAGGGGGTTGAATAGATCCCTTTTTAAAATTTAATTTTCAAAATCAAGTTGAAAAATTATTGCAGAAGTTTCCCGGAAAATCGTCTAGTTCAAATTAGAAGTCACCGGAGATCGGATATGCGTAAAAACCCAATTGGAATGAAATGATGACTAGAAGAATTAATATTGCACAAGTGATTCACTTGATAATTCAACACTTGATAAAACTATTCTTAACAATGATATGGAGAAGAAATTAAGCACAATCAAATTGATTTTGTGTGGTTAGGCTTTTTACCAAACACTTGGAGTGCACACACCATGGATAATTTTGTTGTATCAAATAGTGTAGAATTTTACCCACTCTAGTTATCACTTTTGAGTGTAACAATTTATCAAACACTTTGAATGCACTAATTTGATACACCAGAATTTTCAAGCACACAAGATCAATATGAATAAAAGTAAAATGCGAGAAATGAAAAGAACACAAGGAATTTGTTGAGGAAGTTCCTTCTTCGTTCTCGCTCGAAGTACTCTGCCCCCAATTCAAAATTGAATTGGGCAATTTTATTAAATCGCAATTGTTTTACAAGAAGAGAGATAAATGAACCAACAAACCAAACCGCGTTGAATATGCTGTCAAATCTTCTTCTTGTCCCTTGATCCAAAGTAGAATCAAGTCTTTCCACGCGTGTCGAGAAAGCCTCCGATTAATTGCTCCCTTCTTGCAAGAATTCACGATTCTCCAAACTTTGAGCACGACTGAGTTTCTCCAACACTTGTGAACCCCCAAAGACCTTCGCAATCCTCTGTCTACCGTGATATGAGAGAACGATCCACTTGATCTTCAATCTACCTCACTCGTCTGAATCTACGAACGATCGATGTGTGCAAAACCCCCAAATCTTCAATGATCTTGGAGGAGAAAACCCTTCAGATTTTTCCAAGGAAACCCCACACACTCTAAACCCAATCTGAAACTCTAATTCACGATTGAACATTATCTTCGAAACAAGCACCGAAATCAAACAAAGATTGTTGTGTGTGATTGTTGATTGATGCAAGAATGAAGAAGATGAAGAGAGCTATGAGTATATCTTTCACTTTCCTTGTTCTCCTCCTCAAATGAAATAAAACAACTATTTATATTGGTTAGAGAAAGTAACATAAGAGAGGGAAAAATTAAATGAAAAAAATGGGTCAGCACAGTAATGAGCCGACTCAAATCATTAAATGAGCCAGCTCAAAATACTAGATGAGCCGACCAAAATCAACAGAGAGGCAGCCTATTGAGACCCGTAGAAAATGAGAAGAAAAGACTTCTTGATGAGTCGACTCATGAAGGGTTTTGAGTCGGCTCATCCATACCCATGAGTCGACCAAAATTGATGCTTCAGGCAGCCTGTTGGGACCCGTGCGTTTGGAACCAAATTTACACTGAATGAGTCGGCTCATTCAGTTCATTTTTCCAAAAATGCCAATTCTTTCTTTTTCATAGAGAACCACTTAAGATTTCAATCATGCCAAGTTTTTGACACATTAAAAATCATGCCATGTCACACAGCGTCAACATGTATGCTAAAGTCAGACTGGATAGAAGGGGTAAGATGAATTATCAAACTCATACTCTAGGGGTTTGATGATTTCTTGTCGGCTAAGTTGTTGAATACACTTGGCATGATGATCAAGTCTAATCAATACAATTCAGCCGTATTCTGGAGTCTACTAGTTATTATTCATACTAGGAGGTGCTTTCTTGGAAGCATGGAAATGAAGACAATGGAGGTGATTTATTTTCACCATCCACAAACAGCGTGCAAGGAAGAACTCATACTTTTCAACCCTAAGGATGAGTTCACATAGTTAAGGTAATTAGGATTCATTTAGAGAGAATCTTAAGAGCTTGAGTCAAGAGGGCAACCTTGATATCTTAACAACTTACACAACAACAGAAAAAGATAGCATGAAGAGGAATATCTATGTGATATTCAGAATATTCTGGAATCGGACAAGGGTTATAACTACAAGGATTAAAAAGAAATTGCTTTGTGTAGATTTTATTATCATTGTGATTCAAGATTGAGGATGTTATATCAGATGTTCTAACATATTTTCATCATAGGTTTGGAGAATCATGGGATGGGTTTTACATTCACTTAGAAGTCTTCTAGGCTTTTGACCTAGGAATATTTGCTTCACATATTTTCCTGGAAAGCATTTAGACTTGTCCATATGGTGATGCATTTTTGAAAATGGAGATGGAAGACTATGAATACATCATAATCTTGATGACTACTTTGATTGGTTTATTTCTGATCTAGGTACTTTAGGGAATTTCAAAATGCTCATCATGAAGTTCAGATAGGTGGCAATATCAGCAACTTCGTGAAGACGACTCTACTCAAGGAAATATGGCATCCTTGGTACATCTATGGGGGTTAGTTTCTATCTAGTCCTTCTGAAGATTCAAACTGTGGCAGATTTGAAGTCTTTGGAGAAGCACTGACAGGTATTCATCAAGGTGTGAGCTTATATGACATAACTACAATATAAACAGAATGTAGGTTGTCTACTCAAAATTGGTTGGTGAATCAAGTCTATGAGAGCATGGGACTCTTGTTCTGTAAAGGGAGAATGTTATTTCAAGTGGCATAAGAAGGAGCCAAATTCAATAGCTAGGTGTCGAATCAAAATGTCATGACATCTAGTTCAACATCAGAATCTTAGTTGGTGGAGTGGCACATCAACTCAAGATAGGGTGATCTACATGAATGAGCAGTGATGCTTCAGAAAGATTGTTCTCATGGCAGTTTGCGGGAGATGTAGGAAGGAGAAGATGTTACATTATTCATGGCTTAGGGAGTCTAAGTGTGTATTGCTATTGAGCAAGTGGATGCATGTAACTTGAAGATTAAGTTTCACTATATAGATCAGGATATCTTTGTGAGAGTTCTAACAAACATGAAAAGGTCAGACTGTGGCATTAGGATTTTTCATATGAGGATTCATGAAGGAGGTGACCAAATTGTGGCATTTGGTTGATCTCAGAAGTGGATTCGAAGAATCAAGATAATCAGCATGTGGCAGCTGGTTAGTCTTAAGGATTGTCTTGGAACAAGTTACTCTTGGGAAAAAGGGTGATAAGTTGAATACTCAAGGAGATTATTTCTTCTTGAAGGTGGATGGGAGTTTATTTCTCTCTTTTTGGATTACTTATGCAAGTTGGTGGCACATTGTTGATTAGAGTTCTTCAGTTCTTTGGATTACTATGCTATAGTAAGTCCAGTTGGTGGAACATATGAAGAATTTTGTCTTGGTGTGTGGAAGATGTTCTAACTTGGTGTTATGACATTATCTAGGTTAGATATCCTTGGTGAATGATGATTATGCTCTGGTTCTGGAGCTTTTTACCTATATTATTGCCTAAGGAGCGTCTACATAGTCATACAGGAGAATGATGGAGTACAAGGTTTGCCTTGGAAGGATAATGTAGAGAAGTCTAAAGTAGATCAAGTATTAATTGCTTGGAAGTCTGCATGTGGATAATCAACAACTGATCAGAAGTATTTCAGATTATCATACAGGAGAATGATAGGGAATGTCTGTTTTTGAAGAGTTGGGTGACTGTCTATTTATTAAAATCTTGTGGAAGGACTTTGTCTAGCAAATCATGCTTTTTCTAAAGTATGTGTCCAATATCTGACATTGATGGGAGGAAAACAAACTGACTTTGATGTTATTCCAAAAGTTTGTTACTATGAGGATGGAAATCCTTATGTGCCTCCCGAATAAAATGATGGTTTTCATGTGTGAGTGACTGTTATTTCTTGTTAGAAGGGATAGTGGTGCCAAAATGAATGTGCTTCAGCAGGTGGCTGGACAGAGAGTGAGATCTTTAAGACATTGAAGATACGACTTATGTTTTCCATTCATTTCTACACAGGTTCTCAGGGGAACACATATTATCTTAGATATGGGGAGTTGCCTCTTGATCTAAGGACCTACTGCAGGGGTGCAGTCTACACCGAGCTTGTGGTGACTGTCAAACAATTATTTTTCCATCCAGGAGGGATGAAGATGTCAAGTGTGATGTCTTGACATTATATTGTTGCAAGTTAGGGGAGACTTGACAATACATAATATATGGTTCCTGATAGATGCTCAGGAATTCGTTGATAAGTCTGGGAAAAGTTATTTTTCTACAGATTAAAATCATTGGCTGGAGGATTGGTATCTGGTTATTAAGATGATATTAGAAGCCTTATCTTATCTAAAGAAGAGTACATGTAAAGTGAACACAATGTCTGACATGATGTCAGGACATTTTTGTAAAACATGTTTGCATGTAACTGAAATTCTTTGGACGGTTCTTTAAAAGAAGAAACAGTCAACAGTCTTGGCCGGTGTGCATGTGGTGGATTTATTTCCTTGATTAAATGTCAGTTGAATTAGACCAGCATTACTTCCTAGGAAATTCTTGGCTATAAATAAGACTATTATGACACTTCTTGGTCTCACAATTCTTTTTCTTCAAGTGAGTGGTCAATGGCATTCTTCAAATACTAGGTAAGTTGTATCTGGGTTTGGAGTTGTATGGGTCACTTTTTCCAAATTTTGGCTAAAAAGGGGGAGAAGAATGATGTTTTGGTTATTGAGTTCATTCGAGCAGTGGCGGTGCAAGAATGTTGGAGAAAGATGTTCTATCATCTTAACTTACTACTTTCTATTTGTTTGTGTCTTGTGATCTGAGTTGAAAAACAAGTTGTGACTTGTGATCTGAGTTACATATTGTATGTACTCAATGTCACGACTGTTTAAGCTCTTTTTGGAATTTAGAAAGCAGTTTATTAGAATGATAACTCTCAAGATGAAGAAGACTTTCGCTCATTCAACACAGAAAGAATAATATTTTAGCCAAAATTTGTCAAAAGGGGGAGATTGAACGCTCCTGAGGTTTGACTAAATTTTGGTAAAACATTGATATGATAAATAAATTTTCTCAGGATTAAAGAAGTTAAAGAAGGTGTCTCAACCACAAGTCAGGACATCTTTTCAATATAGCAGGTTTTATCTCTTAACAAATATGTCAAATATTTGGTGCGAATTTGCAGAGTGGATCAAAGAGAAAAGATAGAAAGCCCAACAACAGAAGACTATATAAGAGGACTTAGACCTAGGGTTAAAATAACCTTTGTAAATTTTGTATCACTTGTAACTTTGTAACCTAAATACTTTGTAAAATAAGAGTTTAGGGTTTGAGAGTCGTTGGCTCTCTTAGGAGTTAGAAGTCTCCCCTTTGCAGTATGGGATGCAGGGTGGAAGACAAATACAAGGGGCACAACCAGAAGCCTTTAGGTAATGGTTTTTGTATTGTTCTTGGATGAATCTTTGAAGAAAGTCCAAGATAACTTGTAGGTCAAGAAACCGTGACAGGTTCTGGAGATCAGCAGAAGACAGAGTCATCACAGATGGTGATGAAGTATGTGAGAATGAGTCTCATATCGAAGGTTGTAAACAACTAGAGTTTAGCCTTAGATAGAGATGTTCATTAAAGGTAGTGATGCGGATAAAGTTATAAATTGTGATTTAACTTTAGGGTAATACAACAAGATAATGAAGTCTTCTTCCTGAACTGATATCTCCCAGATGTAGGTTTGTTAACACCGAACTGGGTCAACATATTCTGTGTACTTTATATTTTGTAATTTACAATTTTTCTGTATTGTGTTCTTGACTGAGATGTCCCAACATGATATCTCAACATCTGTTGGTATTTATGTTGCACCACTTCAAAACAGCAGCTGTGTATTTCTCTTGTTTCCTAAAATGCAGTAATCATTGTCTTAACATTAAGATAGTCGAGATGATGAGCAGGTGGCAGTCCGTAGATCGCATGCTTTGAGAGCATATATGCTTTTTTTATTGACACTTAGACTCTTATGGACAAGAGTGCCACTTATACTAAATTCGTCTACCTACGGTGCTTGGATTTCGAGTGGATCCATGAGTACAACTGGTGGACGACTTGCATGGTCTACCTGTATTCGAAGTTGAGAGAGGTTGTATGTGGAAGACGAAGCAGATCATAGGTAGCGTGACACTACTGATGGTAATAATTATTGGTCTTTGACTGTTTTTTTTCATTTCTTATTTGCAAATCAATGACCAGTGATTTCTGTGTTATAAACTTTCCATTTCAGGCTTGGATCCTCCAGCACTTCCCGTGCATCTCTGGTTAGGCGAATGCGTCTGAGTACATTGAGGATATGTTGTGTGCTACTGCTTTTATCCCGCTCATAGGGAACCAAGCGACCGAACCTTACATAGTCTATCTTGACAGTTTGGTTGTTGAGGACATGCATTTCAACAACTATGTTATCACTGTTACACACAGTCATTTGACAAGATTCTGTTATACTCTTGATGGTTGGCCTACGAATCACGTCTCTCTGCTCTTCATTTGTTCGAGCTCGTCATGCGGCAGTTCAGCTACGTTCAGACCATTCCCAGACACCCTGTTTCCTCTGCTTCTCCTGCCTTGATACGTAGACAAATATAGGAGATGTTTGATGATTATGAGAGTCATTGGTATCGGAGGAGGCACGAGCTACTATAGCTGAGAGCGATTGGAGTTACGTCGAAAGATACATCAAATGGTTCTTTAGGGTGTCACATTCGTACGTGGTGCATGCTATTCCAGGATATCTGTCGAAAGCGCTCATCAGGAGATACTACAGGAAGAGCAGACTCAGTTAGATCATACTGATGATGTCTTGCCTAGGTGTCGTCACATAGTGAAGATTGCGTAGACAAACATTGTCGATGGTATCTTCCATGAAGGGTCTAGTGTCAGGCAAATCCTAGATGACATCATGACGGAGGCACATGGTACATTGTTGTACCAGAGACATCATTGGAGGGCAGGGGGGATTGATGACCAATGAGGAAGAACATGTAGATGAGAGGTTGTCAGACACACAGAAGTAGTTTCTTATTATTTTATGGTCTATACTTTATTTTGACAGTATTATTAAATTTTGGATCTCGATTATATGATATTTTTGACATATATTACTATTTTACTTTTGTATGATATTTTTGGTCCATCTGTAAATTATGTACGTCTACTTGTTTTATTTTATTTTCGACCGTACATTATACTTCATCTTATCACATATAAACAACTCATCTTTAAATATTTGTTCTGATACATTTTAGAGATATATCTCTGAAATATTTATGGAGATGCATTTCCGATACAATTCAAATGTAAATGGCTTCTGAGTGTTATATATTGAATGTTTTAAATTGTTCTGGAGATGTATCTCCAGAATATTCCAATGTTTATTCAAAAATAGAATATTCCAATGTTTATTCAAAAATAGATACATCCAGATATGCATCTCCAAAAACTAAACACATTTAAATAATTCCACATGGTGGCTAAGAAGTATTTAGAATGCATTAACGAATTCTCTTTGGAAATTTGGGTATAAACCAACTTGAAACTGGTCGGATACTAAAAAGAAACATGAGTTAATAGAAGAGATTGAACCTTCCAAAAAGAAACGATGACAAATGCTTGTACAATACTAATGAGAAGGGGTCATGAAGGACATATCAGAAGGAAAGGAGTCATGGACAGATCCAAAGAAATGGACAGATGAAAAAGAGCATTGGAGGTAGCCGTTTATTTATAAAAAACATATGTCTGCTGTTTAGGATTTGTTATTGAAGTGTGTAAAAAAAAGTCTTAGAAAGTGCAACAGTAGCATTCTCTAAAATAGAATTGTTCTACAAGAAACTTTAATGAAAACATATATTTTCGATTTATTCGGCTAAATCATAATACATTTTATTTTCTATGTTAGGATATCAACAAAAATCATTCAAAGAATTCGAAACAAACACAAAGGACTGACATGTGATATTCACAGCATAAAAGATCCGGCATTTCAAACAAGATGCTGATCAACAACTAGCCACTATAGTTCTGAATCAGAAATGCAGATGTTCCCCCGACATAGCGGGCATACCCTGTGTATAATACACAGAAAAGATTAGATACATTCAAATTCTTATATCTTCAAATAGTTCAGTTATACAAATGAAGACTATATTCGGAAGTGTTTTTGTGCGCATATCTAGAGTTTGACTGTGAAAGAAGGTTTAAAGTTCACTGTTACCTGTGAATTTCCTTCAACCACTTGTCTATACATGTTCTGTGAAATTCATGATGGCAAGGCAGAACTCGCATGCTGTCTCCATCCTCATACTCCACAAGGCATATATAGCATCTGAGGAATTAAGGGGTTAGCAATGTAGTTAAAGCTAGTGGCCTCCTAACTAAGTCATGACTTTGCATCTTTTTTTTTCCCGAAAATTTATGTTAGATCGGTTTTATCAACTTGACCCGAAGGCATAGTCCTTCATTCCCCATGTGATGAAAAACTGAAATACTTACTGTGTAGCGTCTTCTTGATGTTTATGCAACTTCTCGTATAACTTGACAGGCAAAGACTCCACGACATTGATAGGTGCGGGAACACATCCAAGAGAAGACGCAGAAGGTTGGGAAGATAAAACCACAGATTGCTGGTGGATTTCATCTAGAACCTAATTAAAATATGCACAAAAAATTCATATTGTATAAATGTATTATTAACGTTCATCGAAACATTTAACATTTTTAAAGTTACCTCAAATAAAGCTTCTGCGAGTACAACAATTCTAGATATGCTGGCTGTAGCACCAGTATCATCATTCGAATTTGTGTCACGATTTCTGAATCGACAGATACAACGACCAGTTCTATGTTGACCAGACAAGATACATGATCTCCCATGTGTGGACTGATTTTCAAATCGGCTACTCAATCGCTGAAGAGAACGGGCCTGTAATCGTATTCTTCTTCCTCGTTCAAGGAAATTGGATCTATGCTCCAGTAGATCCTGATACCTACCTTCTCGCAATTGTGAGGTCTCAACTTCATAATTTTGATTGCTAAACATGGAGTTGGACACACTAGATGTAAAAGAACTAATAGCACTATGATCTAATGGTGAAACTCTTGAATCTGTCTCCACTGCTTGCCTTCGAGTATTCTGACTATCATCTCTCAGCTCTCTCTCTTGTTGTAGAGGGAATGAGGTAAGGTCAGAAAATGTCGATCGGCGAAGAACTCTGTCACGAAGCCTTCCAACACTTAAAGTTCGACTAAAACGAACTTTATGTTCAACTGGTTCTCGAACTCTCTTTCGTCGATCTATATGTCTAGTCTCAATATTTTCCGTCTCTCCTTGAATTCTCGAAGAAAATAAGTTCACATCCATCTCACCTCGTGCATCAATGCTACAACTGGAATTTCTCTGCATGTTAAAACAAGGCAAACCAGATCCTGATGCATCATCATCATTGTCAAACATTGATAAACTTGGAGAAGAAACCGGACACGGCCTTGATGACCTTGTACTAGTAAATCTCCTAAGTCCAAGGCATATATTACCGGAAATGATGCCAAGCCGAGATTTCGATTTCACCTCATCAGAGTCAGATAGATTGCCATCAGCATATGTAACATCACTGCCATCTACTTTATTCTGATCACAAACCTACATCATGAGTTACAATTAAGAGTTTAAGACCAAATAACCTTGTACCAACCAAACAAACAAAATTGTCAATACTGTTAGCACAAAAAAACAGTTATATTGAAATGGTACAAATGGTTATTTGACAACTACCCTAATCAATCACAAAAATGTCTTACATATAACTAATCAAACAGTGATCAGAACCAACAAGTAACATCAGAATTCTTAGTAGGGTGATACTAGTAAAAAAAAAGAAAAAAAGAGCAGAGGTGAAAAAACAGAAACATTGGGAAAATTAAGGAACAACCTGGTCTTCATTATCACTGTCTTGAGATCCAGAACTAGTTCCAAGACAATAGGAATGAAACCCTCTGAAACCCTTAAAGCGACTCCTCTTCCTGAAATTCCTTGAAGAAAACGAAGTTGTAGAGGAAGTGGCTTTGCTACTATTGGATCCCATGATGACCCAAAACAAGGAACAGTTTTCAAACACACTAAGAAACGAAACCCATGAATCAAAATGTTTTTTTTTTTAGATTCTCCAAGATGGGTTAGATCTATAATGAAGCAACACTAAACAACCACCACAACTGCATTGGTAAGTAGAATGCAAATTGTTGTGCATTGTTTTGGGGATTGAAGTGGAATGCAGTGTTATTGTTGAATTGGGTCAAAGAAAATGGAAGGATAAAATGAAAAGGTTGCAATTTTAGTTATGATGATGGAAGTAGCTGAGTGAATGAGACAACGCATCCTCAGTCCCAACTGTCAGAGAAAAATGTGCATAGAACAGTGTGGTATTTTTCTATGAGATTCAAATTAGTTTTGGGATTTTTTTTCTTATTGTAACGTGTCTCTGCAATTTTCATTAAATTTAAATTAACCTTGTGATGAGTCAACTGACCCAATTCTGAGATGATTTGAATTTCCAGCCAGTTTTTGTCTCAATGCTAGGTCCATTATGGATATCTAAGAGAAATTTTACCCTACTCAATCAATTATTCGTCTACCTCTACGATATATTTGAGTTGACCATCATTATGATCATGTATAATGTAGAAAGCAATCAATTCAAAAGATTAAATATAAACGAAAATAAAAGATAATAAACACGATTGATCTTTATTTAAGCGGTTTAGTAAATGATGTCTATTTCTGCGATTATATAGTAGTTACTGTTCCATTTATTTGTCTCATGAATTAGGAATCCAGTATTACAAGTCATATATGTAATGATCAAAAAGCCCAAGTGTGTGTTCCTCCTGCAGGGGCAGGGGTTTAGAGATCTTAGTAGTTATATTATGTTGTATGGTGGTATGACTCGTCTATGACGACGAGAAGTCATGTACGGTGGTGTTTTATGGAATTGTGTGCTTAGGTATAAGCATGTATGAGGTGTGATCTGTATTGCTTAAGATTTATCCTCTCTGTTCTCAGGGACAAATATTTATAGAGGTCTATTAGACCTAGAATTTCCTAGGAAAGGGTCACCGTCCACCTAATCAATGGTGGACCGTTAAATCCTAATTTCCAAGGGGGAGTGAGTCAGTTAATGACTCTAACTTCTCTATACCCAAGAAATGTCTTCTTCTAAGTTTCCCATAATTAAGCAATAGGAAAACCTTTGGGGTGACACATTGTCGTTGCCTCTCTTAGGGCGACATACACTTCTCACCCTAGGCGAGTCCTTTAACAAATATAACATTATATAATCCCTCAAGCACAAGGACTTTGATAAAGGAAAAATGTTTTTAGATCACGACTCAAGAGGGTATCTTGAGGACCTACATTTCTTGATGATGTACTCCCTAAGGCGAGGTGTTGGACATCCCGAGCGAGACTTCTATCAAGCCCTCAAACAAGACTTGTGACTAAGTCTCTTAGGTCAGATTATAGTCGCGCCTCTTAGGTGTGATTTATGTGTCTGATCCCGCCCTAGAAAACACTAAGTCCCTCAAACGAGAGTTAATTATCTTGGAGAATCTAAGTCCATAAGGAAAAGTTATATGTAGCTCGACAGATGAGACTATAAATCCCTCAAGCGAGACGTTATACCTCTTAGGTGAGACTTCTATCCAGCCCTCATACAAGACTTGTAACTAAGTCTCTTAGGCCAGACTTTGGTCATGCCTCTTATGCATGATTTCTATGTCTGGTCCCTGTAACACCCCAAAGTCGATATTTTCAATTAATTGTGAATTGTTGTGAATTTTTATGACTTACTGATGATATGATGTTTTGGTGGATGCATGGGTGTGACTTAATATTTTAATAATATTAGGATATTGAGTATAGTGTGTTTATTTAATTAATTTGGGAGGAATTAATTTAATTAGAAAGAGTTAGAGGACAAGGATAATATAGTCATTTGGTAAAGGCTAAGTGAGGGTAAGAAGGGAAATGTCTAATTGGGGTCCTAAGGGCAAGATTGACATAAGGGGGTAAAGTTTGGATTGTACGATCATTATGGAACGATCATACTTGGGAGAAGAGAAAGATAGCTCTGAAGAACAAAGCTAGGACTTGAAGGTTAGAGAGGAAATTTTAGAGGTTAATCGAAGAATCCAACGAATTAAGGCATGGGGAGTGATTCTATTCAATATTCTTAATATAGGTATGAGATTTATGAGAATTGGTTTTTGGGAGTTCCTAAGGGTTTATGAGATTGATGGTATTTGGATTAATGAGTGGATTATAGATAGTATATGATGATTTAAGATGTTATGAGATATTTATGATTAATATATGATGGTGGTTGAACCAATGAGGATTTTCTGCATTATCTACTGTTAAAAACTGGTTTTGGAAGGGTTTTATCGTAGTATGGGCGATCTCAGATCGTAGATTTTTATCGCAGAATCGCGTTGCTCGCTTAGCGAGCGATTGAATATTTTGAACCTTTCAAAACAGATAGTTAGTCG
Source organism: Lathyrus aphaca (assembly GCA_963966055.1). Classification (NCBI taxonomy): domain Eukaryota; kingdom Viridiplantae; phylum Streptophyta; class Magnoliopsida; order Fabales; family Fabaceae; genus Lathyrus; species Lathyrus aphaca. Next base: position 388,859,550 of record OZ014522.1, on the reverse strand, counting down.
CTTAGCAAAGGGGTTGCTCGCTTAGCGAGACCTGGCATTTTCCGAAAAATTATTTTAATTCTGAAAAATGATTTAAAAGAGGTATTATGTTGTCCTATGTTGTTAGGATGCTTTTGTGATGTTTTATACTATGCTTAGAGGTTAATTATGTAGAATTTCAGTTAAATATGATGTTACGATGAATTATGTTATTGCATGATTGTGTGAAGTATGATGACACGAGTTGACGTAAAATGTTAAATGAGTGAATAATATGATGAACAATGATGAATGCGGATGCAATGATTTTGATTTTTGATGATGTGTATGTAAATTGTGTCTTGCATTCATGGCATAAATATGAGGGGACTTTGGTCTGTTGGTAGCTTCAATCCCATCGTGTGGATTGAAGTGATTATGATGTTTATGATATGCTCCCTTGTGGAGGGTTAATGGCCCAGTGTCCATCCATGAGGATGTTTCAGTATCACATGCATAGTAAGTGGATTGCATTTTCATTCTAAATGACATAACATGATTTGCATTGAGTTTGTATGGTGATGTGATGTATTTGACGTCATGTATGAATGAGTATTGTGATGATTGAATTTGTTTTGTAGTCTATGTTTATGATTCTCATTTTTATATTATTTTATTGAATGTGAATTTACTCACCCTGTCTGCCTTTTGTGATTGTCTATTATGCCATCCTGCAGATACTCGAGGACAAGCTTGGTGCGTGAAGTACTTTGGAGTATTTTATTTTGTCACTTAGTCGAGTTCATAGGCGGTGTCCTACTTTGGGTTATGTAACATTCATGAATGCTTAAGAATCTTGATATTTGTTATTTTATTTTTAAACCGATTTGAATTAAATTGTTGGTTTTATATTACAAATGAGTTTTTTTCATTAATGATGAAAAGATGTTTGATTTCTGCTGTGTAGTAATGAAATGTGTTTCTTGAGTAACATGATTTTGTAACCCGTGTTATGGCACATGACTTATAATGATGTTTAAGATGTTTGTTTTCGAAGATGTGATACCCTTTCATGAGTTACTCTGATTAAATTGTATTCTAGTTCTTAATGGGGTAGAAAGGGTGTTACATTAGTGGTATCGAAGCAGATCGGTCTGTCCGGTCGTGTCGTGTCGTTGTTAGTTGTGTCGGTTATTGCGTATGAATGTATTGTGGTTGATTTGTTCTTCTGAATGTTGTGGGTGATTTGAAGAATGGATATAAATCGTGCTCTTGCGGATGCGGTAGCTGCACTTGCTCAAGCTAGGACACAGAACAATGTTCGTGATGAGTTTCATGCCTTGGGGATATTTCAGAGGAATAATCCGCCAAATTTTGAGGGTACTCATGAACTGGGGAATGGGAATAAGTGACTTAAGGCAATTGAGAAGATTTTCAGGACTACGGCATGCTCTGATGCTCATGAGGTTCAGTTTGGCACCCACATGCTGGATAAAGAGGCTGAGGATTGGTGAGATAATAACCGTCAGAGATTGGAAGGAGTTGGGGTTACATTAACTTGGAATGTGTTCAGGAATGAATTTATGAGTAAGTATTTTACTGAAGACGCTCGTGGCAAGAAAAATATTAAATTTGTAGAGCTGGAGCAAGGAAACATGATAGTGGCAGAGTATGCTGCCAAGTTTGAGAGGCTAGTGAAGTTTTCTCCTCACTACAATCTGTCGCTCCCACCAAATGACACCTGGTCAAATAGGGTACAGACGCGAACGGTCGGCGAGAGAGGAGAACACACAAGTGTGAACTGAAAAGAGTCGTCAGCTAGGCATTTTTATCCCGAAGGAAAGGTAATGTTGCATAAACCTAAGAAAAGATGGATAAGACGGTTGCGAACCAGAGAAACTGAGAAAGGGGGTTGGTTACAACCTGGGAAGGTATTAGCACCCAGATTGTCCGTCGTACTCGACGGGATCCACGCTTGAAAGATTTGTGTTTAAAGGGGTAGTGTCAGTGCTATTTTGTGTGCAAAAGCTGGAAAAGAATGCAAGTGTTAGTGTAAAAGAAATGTGAAGTGAAGAAAAGGAGTGTCAGTGCAAGAAAAGAGTGAAATGCTCAAGACAATGAGGCTTAAAAGAATAAAGCTGGAAGAGGGGGAATATGCAGAGACTTTTGTTCGATAACAATTAAGTTATGCCTACGTATCCTCTCGTGCAATGAGGAAGTCAGAACACCGTAGTTCGACTCAAAGGGACTGAAAGATAAATTGACTTGTGAACTGCCTGCTTGTCTATGCTCAAGTGTATGACCTGTCTGGCTCAGGTGCTAACTGTCTTGCATTAGACGGAAGAAGAGAGTTCTCGCTTATGAGTGAATGAGATGAGAAAAGAATCCTTGAGGAGACGATTATTGTTTGTTTTTGATATTTTCAATCTTTTATTGCTTATGGAGTTTGTCATAAGAAAATGAGCTTAAGCCTAAACCAAGGGTTAGTAAGCTCATCACATCCTCCCTCTGATTAGGGGTAATGAGAAAACCTTAAGTATGAAGTAAACACCTCACACTTAATCACCATGATGTAGGATTAAGATCATTAACCTACTTGCATTTATTTAGATGTTTTTGGCATTTTTGTTTAGTGTTGAGTAATGAGTTTAAGCCATAATAAAAGATTTAATGGACCCATTACACCATCCTAATAGAAGGATAATAGATGAGAACATTTAAGCTGAGAAAGGCTCCTCAACTTAATCCATGATTAGGGATTAAACTCATGACAAAACAAATCCTTTATTAAAATGGAATTTAGTTAATGGTAAGATTAAGAAGTGAATTTTATGGTTTGTAAGACAACTTGAGGGGGACTTGCCCATTAACACTAGGGTTAGTCCTTCTTAACCAATTAAGGAAGAATTAGAACCCTAATGCAAGGCCCAAGTTACAAGCTGGATGTCTTAGTGATTATTAGATGAATTGATTAAAGGATTTAAACACATTAAGGGTTTAACACTTAGGATTAAAGTTATACACCACATCCTAATGGAAGGATACAGGCATAACCCTAATCACAAAGCCTTAAAACCTTTAAGGTTTAGTCCTGGATTAAGAGATGAGAGGAGAGACACAAAGATGACACAAAGGTAAAACTAATGGGGGACTAATCAAACCCTAATTGTGATCATGATTGGGTGTTCCTAGGGTTTATGAGGCTTGCAAGAAGATCTTCAAGAGAAAAGCCACCAAGGGAGAAGCAGGATGAAAGAAGAGAAGCAAGAAGAAGCAAGACAACTTACTTCACTTAAGAAGATAAGTTGCTTGAAGAAAGAAAGTGAAGAAGGAGCATGAATGAGCAAGCTCACTCAAATATAAAAGAAAAATGCAGCAATGTATGCATAAAAGAGATGAGGAAAGATTGTGAGAAGTGAAGGCAAATTCACTTCTCAAACACTTACCACCTGAAAAGTTAGCAAAAGGAAGTGAAATGAATTGAAAAAAGATGGAATGCAAAGATGAAAGCCAAAGTAAGAAACACATTCATGATGCAAATGATGCTATGAGATGATACAAAGGCATGTCATGAGGTGCAAATGATCATACAAGTGATGAAGATGCAAATGAAGTATGAAAGGAAGCATGAAAGATCATGAATGCATATGAAATGAAATGGATGCATAACATGGAAAATGAATTATGTAATGATAAAACATGATTCTAATGTGTCCTAGGATGTCTTATGAGTCATGTGGATGCACAAAATGTCATGGCAAGTTCATGTATGCAAGCTTATGTAAGATGGATGCAAGTAAAGATGCAAATTAGGGTTTATGTACAACATGAGATGCAAAATTCAAAATCAGAAGCAAATGGTAAGATAAAAAATTGAAAATATAACCAAAGGGACCCTAAACCTATACAAGTTCACTGCCCAAAGGGGAAGGTCAGAAGTTAAACCCTAAAAGACTTATGATTTTCCTAAATTTCTAGGGTTTTAAGGATGATCCTAAAGGGAAAATGCCAAACAAATTGAAAATGCATTATAAAAATGAAACAAAAATGTTTTTATATGCTTGAAAGGATGCATAACACAATGCAAAAATAACCATTCACAAACTCAACTTGGATCAAAAGTTATGAAATTTTGAAGTTAGGGTTAAAAATATTCAAATTAAAGAACCCTTATTCAAATGAAAATTGGAAAATTATGATCAAAACCAAAAAGAAATTTGTCTTGTGAGTTTGTAAATGTTTGAAAATGTTCTCTGATTTTTTTTTGGGATTTTTAAATACCTAAATGTATTTTTAATTAATTAATTCCCATTAACTAATTAAAAATAATCATTTAAATGATTTAAAAATGATTTTTAATGCAAAAAATAAAAATAAAAATATTTTTGAGTTCTGAAAATTAATAAAAGATTTGATAAAAATTTTCAGAATTTTTGAAGTCTTTTTACTATTTTTAATAAAATGCACAAATTAAATAGAAAGAAAATGAAATAAAATTAATTAAAATGAGAAGTAAACCAATCTGAAGGCCAGAATTTAAATGAAACGCGCGGGAGTTGACTGGCGCGTGTTTGGAGGGCTGGGATTCATTCTGAGATTTTGAATTTTTAAACATAATTAATTAAGTTAATGACTGGATTAGGGTTAAGTGGGACGATCTGGGCCATCAAACACACGCTGGAAACAAGATCGTACGCTCCAAATTCAAACTAAACACTAAACCTGATTACAAACCCTAATTACTCTTAGGTGGCCGGAAATGACCTCCGGTCATCTTCTCCGGCCACCCCTCACCTGAGAAATTCCTAAAACGCTCCCTAGGCCATTTATGGAGCTCTAAAGCTCCAGATTGCTTCCTCTCTCCATTCTAAACTCATCCCTAACCTCAAATCTCATTTATTTCCAACCATTAACATGAATCGAAGCCAAGAACAAAAACTGCAGAAATTTCAGACAAGCCATACATCCTCAATTCTCAACTATTTTCAATAATTAAAAGTTCATCATGCTCAGGGGATCACACTAAACCATTTAAGAACTTAAAATACAGCTTCTGGAAAAATGAATTCGCATGACTACCTGGGGTGAAGCTTTCAACCCTAGAGCTTTCTGGCTGTTTATTTGGTCCAAGATGCCTTTAATGATCTTCCTGAGGAGCTTGAAAAGCTTGGTTGGAGTTTATATGGCCTCTATGTGAAGTTTGCTGAAGTTCAGTTCAAGGAGGGGCCAAAATCGTGTTTTTGATGTGGCTGTTTTCAGGGAAAAGTGATGGTTGGAAAATGATCAAAGGTTGGTGGTGAGTTGTTCTGTGGAGTTTGTTTTGATGTTTGAGGCTTTGGTGCTAAGTTTCGAAGAGAAATGCATAAGAGGGAGTTTTTGTGTTTACTAAGTTGTGGAAGGATTCAGTCTTGCTTGTTGTGTGTGTTGAGTTGCTTTTGGTCCATGTATCAATCTTTGATAGGTTAGAGAGTTGTTGTGGAATAGTTTGATTGGTATGGCTCAATTTGCATAAAGTCAAGAATGTTGTCCTTTGAGGTATGGGCTCATGGCAGGATGGTTGTGAGGCATGGCTCGAGTCAGCTGGCTTTAGGGAGGTCCATGGAAACTGACTTGAAGAGCTGGCACAAGTGGATGTCAAGATTTGGGGCATTTTGCAATTTGTGAAGGTTTTGGCCCCTTTTGAAATACTTGATGATCAAGGCATGAAAATGAGAGATTCTTTAGGAAATTCTGAATTATAGGTCATGTATCATGTTTGTGTAATGGTTAGAAGTCAATTAGAGGTAACACTTTGCCTTAGCATGAGTTTTTGCAAGTTTCCCTCTTTGGTTCATAAGTGAAAATTAGTGATTTTTCCCAACTTTGCAAGGCCATAACTTTAGTCCTATGATGAATTAGATCAAGTTCTTGTACTTTTTGAAAAGGGAATGATCCAATCTACAACTTTCATGACCAAGAATTTTTCATTTGAAGCATTTTTTAATCCAAAAGAAGAGGTTGAAAAACTTTCCTAAAATGGCAATTTTGCATTACAAGTCACTTTCCCAAAATGACAACTTTGCAAATGGCTTGAAATTCTTCAATTTTATGAACTTATAAACTCTTCTAAGATCAAATAAAGATCATATACACCCAAAATGATGGAGAAGACCCTTTGGTTGGATGATTGGGGGCCTCAGATCCCCTAATTTTGCACTGACTTGCTCAAGAAGTCATCTATTGACCAGATGCCTTCCCCATTGAATTTATTCATGAAAATTGGTGTGTAGTATCCTTATAATATATAGAGACCAATAGAAACAAGAATGACCAAAACATTTGGAGTTGTGGCCTTTGAAACCAAAACCCTAATTTTAAGTCATCTGTGCAGCTAAGCTTGGCTCTGCTTCCATGCCTTTCTCAGTTCTTGTGATTTTCTGACTTCCTTGATCTTGGGAGGATATAATATGATACTTGAACATACATGGACCCTCTTGAGATGATTGAAGACCTTTGGAGTGGCTCAGATGACCCTTGGCTTGCTCAGATCATAAACCCTAGATGCAGATGAATTTGAGCCAATGCAGTGAAGCAAAAATGCAATATGAAATGATATGATTGAACTTATGCAAATGAAAAGATCACAATCCATGGTGTGAACTTAGTGAGGGCAAATTTGGGGTGTTTACAGCTGCCCCTATTCAAGCATGAGTTATCTGTGTAGGATGTTGTAAACACCCCAAATTTGCCCTCACCCATTCACACCATGGCTTGTGATCATCTCATATGCATAAACACAAACATATCATCTCATATCTCACTTTTGTTTCACTGCATAGTTTCTAAGGCATCTGCACCTAGGGTTTGTGATCTGAGCAATCCCAAAGCATCTTGAGCCATTCCAAAGGCCACCAATCAACTCAAAGGGGTCCATGTGTGTTCTTATATCATATTTCACCTCCTCAAAGTCAAAAATGCAGAGGAATCACAAGGACTAGGGTTTGAGTGGATGCAGAGCCAGGATGAACTGCACAGTTGACTGAAAATTAGGGTTTTGGTTTCAGAGGCCATAACTCCAATTTTTTTTGGTCATTCTTGTTTCCATTGGTCTCTATAGGGTATAGGGAGTATGCATATCAATTTTCATGAAGAAATTCCATGGGGAAGTCATCTGATCAAGGGTTGACTTTTCAGACAAGTCCGTGTAAAATCAGGGCATCTGAGGCCCCCAATGACCCAACCAATGGGTGATCTTCATTATTTTGAGTGTATATGATCTTTATTTGATCATGGAAGAAGGTGGAAGTTCATAGAAATCAAGAATTTAGGGTTTTTGCAAATGTTGACTTTTTGGGCATAGTTGACTTTTCAAGAATGCATCATTTTAGGTCATTTTTCAAGCCATGATTCATGATCCAAAAATGCTTCAAATGGAAAAACTTTGGTCATGAAAGTTGTAGATCTCATCTTTCCCTTTTCAAAAAGTACAAGAACATGATCAAACTCTTCTTGGATCAAAAGTTATGGCAATGCAAAGTTGGCAAAAATCATTGATTTTCAAGGCATGCTTCAAATGGAAATTTTGCAAAGTCATGAACCAATGCATTATGTGACTTCTAATTCACTACAAACCAGCATACAAACATCATATAAGTCCTAAAATTCAGAATGAACTAGGCATTGCTCATGTTTCATGACTTTTGGAACAAGAAAATCACATGTGAACCAAGTTACAACAACTTGCAAAAGCACTCATAACATTCCACCAACTTGCTGCCTTGAATGCTGGACCAAGCCTAGCCTTTCCCTTCACTTTGCTGCACAGACCATGCCCTTTGTACTTGGCTAGAAGTTGCCCATGCCCTATCTTACAAGAAGTTGACATTTTGGCAAAAGTAGCCACACCTATCACAGCAGGCCAAGTCACATCAACTGACCAATAGGCTTTGTTTATGTGGATCAAATGCTGGCCATAACACACTTCAAGCAAGGCTGAAGCTCTCACATTCAACACATTCACAAAAACACTCCATTTTGCATAAGCCTTCGAATCTCTCTGTCCAGTTTGCAAACACTTCAACCATTTCCATCATTCAACTCACCTTGCTCCATAGACCACCCAGCACCAAGAACACAAGCCTGAAACAGCCTGAACATCTCACTGCCATTTCTCACTTCATTTTGCAGTTTCAATCGAATCTCCTTCCACAAACCACAAACACACAAACAAACACCACAGACCTTCTCCATTCATCCTCAGGACCATAAACCACCATTCACAATGGCCTGAAACCTCCAGAAACACCATTGCCATTTCTGATCAAGCTTGAGCAGAAGCTGTCGAATCTCATTATCCAGCCAACACAAACTTCTTTTGAGCATTCAAACATATTCTGGGGACCAAGTGGAGCAGTTTGCACTGAAGGAAGTGGCCAGAAAGTCCTCAAGTTGAAAGCTCCAAATCTCAGGTAGCTCGAAAATTATTTTTCCAGAAATCATTTTTCTTGTTACAAACTTGTTCTATGTGATTCACTGATCATCCTGATGTTCTTAGTTTTTGAAATGGCTTTGTTTTGAGTATTTAATTTGTCTCTGAAGCTTGCGTGCCCTAGAACTTGTTCTCTTCGATTCAGCTTGTTTAGGAAGAATAAATTTGTTTTGAGAGAGGGGTCTGATTCGTGAGAGGTTGGAGATCATTTCCCAATTCATAGATTTTGTTTTTGTTACGTTTTGAGGGAGTTGGTGAGTTTCCCGGTGAGGTGCTGGCCGGAGAAGACGACCGGAAGTCTTCTCCGGCCACCTGAGTCATTAAACCCTAATCTCAGGTCATTAACTCCAGTTTGAATTTGAGCCATGGATGTGCGTTGACCTGTTGACTTCCCTCTCTTTTGGATGGCCCAGATCATTTCATTTGCCCTAATCTCTCTCATTAGCTTTAATTAATTCGTAATTAAATTAATTAATCCAGATGCAATCCACACCCTTCATTCGCGCGCCAGTCAACGTTTTCAAACCCAGAATCAATCTCAGCCTTCCATTTGTTTTACTTTTCATTTTCATTTATTTTAATTCATTTTCTTTTCATTTAAATTGCATAATTAATTTAAAATAGCAAAAAATACATAAAAATTATGAAACTTTTTCCTCTGAGTTTTAATAATTTTTATGACACAAAAATATTTTTATTTTATTTTTCATCATTAAAAAAGTATTTTTAAATATTTAAAAGATTATTTTTAATTGATTAATGGGAATTAATTAATTAAAAATACTTTTAGGTATTTAAAAATTACAAAAAAATTCATGAAATGCTCTAAGACATTTAGAAACATTGTCCAACCTTCAAACCAAATTTCTTTTTTGATCTTGATGCATCTTAAGAATTTTTCATTGAATTAAATCATTTTTTATGCATTATTTTGATCATAAGTTCAAAAATTCATTTCTGCCTATTGGAGAAGGTTGAGACATTGATTCTTCTTGCATTGTGTTATGTTTAGCATGTAGTTTCTAGGGTAAAATGGCCATGATTTGATCTTGCATTTTCTAATTGTTTGACATTTCTTTTGTTAAGAACCCTAAAAAACCCTAATAACTTGTAAAAATCATAACTTGAGTTTGGTTGAGAGTTGAGAGCTCCCCTTTGGGCAGTGGTTTATTGTAGGTTTAGGGTTTCTTTGGGTGCCATTTTCCATTTTTTTTATGTTAGGGTTTACTTCTGTTTTTGGTTTGTGTTGATGTTTGATTCATGAACCCTAATTTGGGCTTTCTCTTGCATCCTTCTTGCATTTCCTTGCATAACATGACTTGCCTTTGCATTTTGTGCATTCTTGTGATCCATTTGACATCTTAAGACATATAGAAAGCATGTTTGATCATTGCATTGCATATTTGCCATGTCATTTGTTTTGTATGCTTCATAACATTTCATGTTTGTTCATGCTCCTTAGCTTGCATCATTTGCATTCATAATCTTGTATGAACATCCCCATGCCTTGCCTCATGTTTGCAGCATCTCATAGCATCATTATCATCATCAATATGCTTCTGGTTTTGCTTAGCATCATGCCATTTCATCTCATCTTGCATTGTTTTTGCATTTCTTTCTAACATTTCAGGTGGTAAGTAAACTTGAGAAGTGAATTTGCCTTCACTTCTCATAACTTTTCTTTTCATCTCTCTTGCATCCATTGCTGCATTCTTATATGTGTTTGAGTTTGAGCTTGCTCATTCTTCTCCTTCCCACTTTCTTTCCTCAAGTGACTTGTCTTCTTCAATGAAGCAAGTCACTTTGCTTCTCTTGATCCTTTCATCTGCTTCCTGGTGGTTCCATTGAAGATCTTCTCTTGTAAACCTCACAAACCTTAGGATCATCCAAGCATGACAATGAATTAGGGTTTTGATTAGTATCCCCCCATAGTTTTACCTTTGTGTCTCTCTTTGAGTCTTCTCTTCTCATCTCATAATCAGGGACTAAACCCTAAAGGCTTTAAGACTTTGTGATTAAGCTTATGCCTGCATCCTTCTCTTAGGATGGAGTGCATAACTTTAATCCTAAGCCTTGAACCCTTAATGTGTTTAAATCTCTTAATCAATCCATCTAATAATCATCAAGACATCACACTTGTAACTTGGGCCTTGCATTAGGGTTCTATTTCTTCCTTAAGTGGTTAAGAAGGACTAACCCTAGTGTTAATGGACAAGTCCCCCTCAAGTTGTCTTACAAATCATAAAATTCACTTCATCATCATATCATTAAATAAAATCCACTTAATCAAAGGCTTGTTTTGTCATGAGTTTAATCCCTAATCATGGATTAAGTTGAGGAGCCTTCCTCAGCTTGAACATTCTCATCTATCATCCTTCTTTTAGGATGGTGTAATGGGTCTGTTTAATCCATGATTATGGCTTAACCTCATTACTCAACACTAAACAAAAATCACAAAAAAACATCTAAATAATCACAAGTAGGTTAATGATCTTAATCCTGCATCAAAGGTGATTAAGTGTGAGAATCTGACTTCACACTTAAGGTATTCTCATTACCCCTAATCAGAGGGAAGATGTGATGAGTTTACTAACCCATTGGTTTAGGCTTAAGCTCATTTTCTTATGACAAACTTCCAAAAGCAATAAAAGACTGAAAACTCAAAAACAAACAATAATCGTCTCCTCCGGGATTCTTTTCTCATCACCTTCACTCACAAACGAGAACTCGCTTCTTCCGTCTAATGCAAGACAGTTCGCATCTGTGCCAGACAGATCATACACTTGAGCATAGGCAAGTAAGCAGTTCACAAGTCAATTCACCTTTCAGTCTCTTTGGGTCGAACTACGGTGTTCTGACTTCCTCATTGCACGAGAGGATACGTAGGCATAACTTAACAGTTATCGAACAAAAGTTTCTGTATATTCCCCCTCCTTCCAGCTTTACTCTTTAAGCCTCATTTTCATGAGCATTTCATTCCTGATCTCACACTGACACTGTATATATCACACTTCACTCCTTTTACACTGACACCTGTACATATTGCTTTCAGCTCTTTATACACAAATTGCACTGACACTACCCCTTTAAAACACAAATCTTTTAAGCGTGGATCCCGTCGAGTACGACGGACAATCTGGGTGCTAATACCTTCCCAGGTTGTAACCAACCCCCTTTCTCAGTCTCTCTGGTTCGCAACCGTCTTATCCGTCTCTTTCTAGGTCTATGCAGCATTGCCTTTCCTCCGGGATAAAAATGCCTAGCTGGCGACTCTATTCATCTCCTGTGAGTTCACGGCTGCGTGTTCTCACTGTTCTCTTCGCCGACCGTTCGCGTCTGTACCCTTATCTGACCTGGTGTCACTTATCGGGAGCGACAGATGTAAGCGACAGCTTAACAGGCAAACAAGATAACTTGTGGTTGAATACCAAAGACAGTCCAAAATTTGCACTCACTGGGGAGAAGAAGAAAAGGGATATAGATTGTAAAAGGAAGTAAAGTATGATTATAAAGTGCGGGCGACGGAGGACGACCATCGAGCAGAGGACGACTGCCGGGGATAAAGCAATGAAGGGGACGATCGACATGCTGGGGAAATAGAGGTATCATGATGGCGATGACCATAAGGTTTGCAAAGTATAAATGGAATAAATGATGAGGTACGGTCATCAAAAGGTGAAGGACGATCACCTAGCAGGGTACGGCTTCCCTGTTGGGGATAAGGACGAGGGACGGGCGTCCAAGGTGAAGGACGATCACCTGGCAGGGTACGGCTGCCGAAAATATCACGACATAGGACGAATGCCGGATAGAAAAGGTTGACGATGGGGATGGCCATCGGATAAGCATGATGAAGGACGATCATCAAGAGGTGAAGGACGATCACCTAGCAGGGTACGACTGCTCTCGGGGTTTATCATGACATAGGACGAATGTCTGATAACAAAATCGACGATGGGGACGGCCATCAGATAAAGTGATGAAGGACGATCATCGAGAGGTGAAGGACGATCACCTAGCAGGGGACGGCTGCTAAAATATCACGACATAGGACGAATTCCGGATAGGAAAGGGGTTCCAATAATGGAGACACCGCTGGGGATACGGATGAGGGACTGTCATCCAAAGGTGAAGGACGATCACCTGGCAGGGTACGGTTGCCGAAAGTATCATGACATAGGACGAATGTCAGATAGGAAAGAAATCGCTAAGGATTTGCCGGGGACTCTTCTGGGGAATGGTAGACACAGACGAGTGCCTACATTCAAGAAATGACATGTATAAGTGTTTGACGCTGTGTATAGATTAAAGATGCAGACGAGTATCCTTAAGACTATGATACGGATGAGTATCGGTAGAAACAAATGCTGACGCATGTTCAGAGATGATGATACGGACGAGTATCAACTGGTTAACAAAGAACACGAACGAGTGTTGAATCTGAGAAAGATAAGTGGTGTATACAAGATACGGACGAGTATCTGTATGAGTAAGCATGAGCGAGACACAGACGAGTGTTCAACCTGCTGAGGAGAGTGTGACACGGACGAGTATCATAAAAGGAAGTGTGTAAATTATGAACTTATGAGTGTGAAAGGTATTTTGGTGATTTGTGGGGATAGGATGACACGGACGAGTGTCGAAAGAAGTGTATAGATATCTGTTTGTGGTTTACATCTGCAGGGGAGTGATATAACACGAACGGGTGTCGAAAAGGGGATATATTAATATGTATTTGTGAGTGCAAAGGGGATGCTTTGGCTTTCTACTGGGGATATGACACAGACGAGTGTCGAGAAGTATCTGTAATGTATAAGTATCTGTTTGTAGAAAATATTATGGCGACTTCCTGGGGAAAGATGACACGAACGAGTGCCAAAAAAGGAGCATGTATATGTATCTGAGGAATGCAAAGAAGATGCTTTGGCATTCTGCCGGGGAATTTGAGAGGTATTCTGTATATTGTTGATGGAATGTCACTATTCACAGGTGGCTGATTCAAAACATGACTTGTGATTATGCAATATGTTTGATTTTTGCCGTAATGCTCCGTACTAGACGGAATGCTACGCTCTGAGGGGAAATATGATGTAAATGCTATGATTATGCAAAAGATACCGATCCAGGATTCGGATCCCGTTGCTGTGAAGATCTGTGATTGATCTGCTTGAAGTGATATCCCAGATGGGGGAAAAGATCATTGGTAGATCTAATATATATATGATTCTGCTTGGGGAAATAGATCACTGATAGACCTATCTTGGTAATGAGGAGCCCAGCTGGGGCCTGTGGAAGCCTCCGTCACTTTTGTTGTGAGATCTTTAGACATTGCTCTTCTGGATAGAGTCTAGAGCTCTGCGGGGAGATTGTTCCCTGTCTAGCACTTGGTCAGGGCTTCTGGTTCTTTTTGTGGGTTCCTCCTAGCGCTTGTTTGATTTGTGTTTATTGGGGGTGTTATGTGCTGTCTGTATGAGTATATTTGCTTTATTTATTGCTTTCTGTACAGCTTTATTTATTGCTTTCTTTACTGTTTTTATATCATACTGTCATTGTTGCTGGCTGGATCTGGTTTCTTGTTTTGGTGGGTGGGTGTTCCATTGAGAGTTAAGGTCCTATACCTGGGACCTGAGTGACACCTAGGCTAGAGTGAATCATATTCTTTCCCATTCCATTTCGGTCTGGTGCGGGAATATGAAACACGGTTCAGATATGGGTTTCTTCTTGAGAACTCTGTGTTGCAGATTTCCTGCAATGCTAGGGCTATCTGGGAAGCCTGCTAAGTCTGGATGACCTTTTAGTATTGACCTTCAGAAACTGAGGTGAATTAGAGGAGGAACTGTTATGGTTATTGTAAACACTGTACCTCCGGGTTAGAAGTGTTTACACTTCTCATAACTGATCCAAGTCTGAGGATCCTTGTTCTAGATCATCACCTGTGAGGGGGTTGGGCTGTTTACAGGTTTGCAGGTACCTTGACCTCAGAATACCCTGTTACTTTGACTTTGTTAAGAATACTCCATGTTGGATAGTTCTTGTGATTCTAAACCCTGGACATGTGGCTCTTTATTTGAGTCCCCCACCTTGGTTACTGGATTTTTAGACCTCCATCTGGAATTCTTGAACACACATGGATCTATATCAGGGCATTTTGATCAGATCCGGCTCAGTCACAAACCCTTGCATTTCATTTGCATGCATACCCATTGCATCATATTAACATTTGCTTATTTGTGTTTCAGGGTATCCATTCTCATCTGGTTTTGGTTTTGACCCCATCTGCATTATTGACCTATCTCCACCAGTACTTGCTTCAGCTTGTCAGCCATATACTTCAGTTACTTGCACTAGCCAGCCAGTGGCCCACTTCTCAACCTCTTCATCAACACTTATTCTACTCAGTCTCAGCACTTATGGCTCCAAAGAAAAGCAACATCACTTATCATTTCTTCCAACCAGACTTATCAGACATCAGGAGGATCCAAACCCTGATCACTCCAGATCACATACCCTTGTTCAGGGAGAGTTATGGGGATATACTTGACTTGGTCATGGATCTGGACCCATCTCAGAGGAGTTTGATCCACACCTGCATTCAGTTTTATGACCCTCCATTGAGATGTTTCACCTTTCAAGACTTCCAGTTGGGCCCTCTATTAGAAGAATACTCATCTTTGATTGGTTTGCCTATCAAGAGGGAAATCCCTTTCAACCCTGAAATGGTCTTTCCCAGCAATGGAGAGATAGCAAAAGCTTTGCACCTGGAACCTGCTTTGATTGAGCAGCATATGACCTCTAAAGCTGGGATCCCTGGTTTTCATCTTGACTTCTTGATTTCTCAAGCTAGTCTGAAGGCTTCCCAGGGGGAATGGAGAGCTGTTTGTGCTCTGTTGGCCTTAAGTGTATATGGAATTGTGTTGTTTGCAGATGAGCCTCGATTCATTAGCAAGAATGCAATCCATTTGTTCATCCTGAAGAACCCAGTGCCAACTTTATTGGGAGATCTTTATTACTCAGTGCACCGGAAGAATGAGAAGCAGAGGGGAAGGCTAGTGAGGTGTTGTGATCCATTATTCCATGCTTGGCTTCTTAAGCATCTACCCAGGACAGATGCATTCCTAAATCCTCATCAGCAAAGCAACTGGGCTAAGAGACTCACTGTCCTAACTTCAGCAGACATCAGATGGTGTACTCAAAGCACCAAGGGCAGAGATATCATTACAAGCTGTGGGCACTTTCCCAATGTGCCTTTAATAGGGGTCAAGGGAAGTATCAATTACAACCCTCTGCTGTTCAGGAGGCAATTAGGCTATGCACTGGTCCATACTCCCAGGGAGCAAGACTTGGTTGAGACCCTCTACTGTGAGAACAAGATTAGTCTGGCAGCTGTTAGGCAGGCTGCCTGGGCCTGGGATCATGTTCAAACCAAGGGGATCACCATTCTGGGGAAGTGCAATAATGTGGCATCAGTCCAATATTATGAGTGGTCCCATGCCAGGGCCCAATTCTCTGGAATGCCCTTCACCATAGAAGACATGCCTGAGTCATCTTCAGCACCACCCCCTGCCACCATCAGTTTGGAGGAGTTTGAGAGCTTGAAGGAAAGAAATGAGAAGCTAACCCAGGCTTTGCAGAAGACCCTCCGGGAGAGGAGTGAAGGTATGAGGGAGATTGAAAGATTGGAGAAGTTGAGAATAGAGCATCTGACTAAGATTGAAAAGTCTGGGGATTATATCAACAAGTCTAAGGCTGGTGAGCAGATTCTGAAGAATGCTTGTAAAGAAGCCCAGTTCCAAAGAGCAAGAACAGACTTGTACTTAAAAGAGAGTCAGGCCAGGTGGGTCCGGATCACTGAGGCCCGTACTCTAGAAGACAAAAGAGTTCAGGATAAGATGGCACAGATGGAAGAAGCCCTGGCAGCAGCCCAGAGGGAGATATCAGAGCTAGAAATCAGAGCTGGAGTGAAGAGGTCTAAGGACCAAAGTCAGAACAGGAAGTTGACTGCAGCTGTTGCAGCAAGAAACCTTCTCATCAGAAGCCTCACGGAGCACCCGGCTGATCCTGTGACCGAAGCACTTCTCAAGGAAGTTCGTGAGGATGAGTTTGGCCTTGGAGTTTGATCATTTGTTTGTTGTTGTTTCCATTCCATGTACTTTTGCCTTTTTGTGATGTATTTTGACCCCTTTGAGGGCTTGTGTTGTAAAATGAACAAGTTGTATTATTTCACCTTTGTAATATATTTGTGTTAGTTTCCATCTGGGTTACTTCAAAAGCAACTCCAACAGCAGCATCTTCAAGGGTCTGGAAGGGTCAAAACTGAAAGCCAAACCGGATACCTTGAGAACAAATAAGCATAACTGCATTGCATGCTAACCCTTTTGTTTGTTTTGTAGGTTTTTGTTTTGTTGTTACTAACCTCTGTTGTGATGCTCAGGAATTATTGCTCGCCGCCGGGTATTTCCTCTCAACAGGCCACACAGGTACCCAATTAGAAACAACCTTCCGGGAATTCAGATGGATCAGATGCAGCAGGACCTTACGGAGGTCAGAAACCAGATGGCCAACGAAAGGTTGGAGATGAGAACTCAGATAACACAGTTCATGGAAGTAATGAACAATTTAGCTCAAAGCCAGGAGAGGCTCAGAGCTTTGGTAGAAGGAAGGAATCAAGAGGAGCCCCATGTGGGGACTGCTGGCACAAGTAACAATGAACGGGTGCAACCCCATGTTAACCCTCCTGTGTTTGGCCCACATCTACATCCTGAGATTAACATTCCTGCAAACATTCAGGGAACAGCCACTGCAGCCAGAGTACTTCAAGAAGATCCTCAGGAGGACCAATTTACAGTAATGGGTGCTGGAGAGGAAACATATGATAGACGGTTGGAAGAGATAGCTGAGAAGTTGAGGTCCTTAGAATCTCAAAATTCTTTGGGTTTCGACGTCATGGACATGGGTTTGGTAGACGGGGTCAGGATCCCCCATAAGTTCAAACCTCCTTGTTTCGAAAAGTATAATGGGACTTCATGCCCCCGGACTCATCTACAATCATTTCTGAGAAGGCTGAAGGCCTATACAATGGATGAGAAACTTTGGATGTTCTACTTCGAAGATAGCTTGACTGGAGCTTCGAGGGAGTGGTATTCCCATTTGACAAGGGCAATTGTAAGATGCTGGAAGGACCTGGCAGAGGCCTTCATTAGACAGTATCAATACAATCTAGACATGGCATCCAACAGGACCCTCCTAATGGGAATGTCACAGTCATCTAGGGAGAGCTTCAGAGAATATGCTCAAAGGTGGAGGCAATTGGCTGCTGCTGTTCAACCACCAATGTCTGAGAGAGAAATGGCAGACATGTTTATGAACACTCTTCAGGGAACATATATTGACAGGTTGGCTGCTTTCTCTTCCACTAGCTTCGCAGATGTTGTCATAGCTGGGGAGAGAATTGAAAGCCTGTTGAAAATGGGAAAGATCTCAGACAACGGTGCAAGCTCGTCCAGTAGTACAAGAAAGCCTTTTGCAGGCCCGAGAAGAACTGGCGAGACCAATGCCATCCACACCAACAGGGGCAGACCCCAATATGCTCAGAGGTCCATAGCAGCAGTCACCATCCCTGCTCCAGCTCATCCTCAGCCAGTCTATCAACCTCCTCAGCAAAACTTCCAACAGCAACCTCAGTATCATCAGAATCAGTATCCTCCGAGAAATTACAGCACCAACACCAACAACAATCAACAGAGGCCATTCCAACAGAGGCCATCTCAAGCTAACAGGGTAATCGATCCGATCCCAATGCCGTATGCTGCCTTGCTGCCACAACTTCTGAAACTCAACCTAGTTGAGCTAAGAACGTTGGCACCTCCGGATCCCAACAGTCTACCAAGGAACTATGACTCCAATGCTAGGTGTGCTTTTCATTCAAACGCACCTGGTCACAGTACAGAAAAATGCAGGGCTCTGCATATGAAGGTACAAGACTTGGTAGAATCCAAGGCTCTGAATTTCGCACCGCCGCCCAATGTCAATAAAAACCCAATGCCAAACCATGGTGGTCCTCGAATTAACGCTATTGAAGAAGACAAACCGTCTTATTTAATAACCAGTGTGGATCAGATCAGGACACCATTGGTGGAAATCAAAGCTCAACTCCGCGAAAACCAAATATTTCCGGGGTGTGAACTAGGGTGTCCCTACTGCAATATTTCATGGAACGGGTGTGAGGACCTGAGGAATGGCATTGACAGCCTTATTCAGAGTGGCTTGCTACAGATCACTACATCATTTCCGACAAATCCGACAACTTCATCAGCAACGGTTTCAGATCCTCCTACAAATGCAGCAACTATTGTTCCCAACAATTCACCAGCAACATCAACAAGTACTTCATCTGTCCTTCCAAATGATCAGTTTTCAACAGTTTCTCCTGCTACAACTTCAGCTTCATTCCATTTCGAATCTCCATCAACAACAACATCAGTCCTTCCAACAGTACCTCCTACAACACCAACAATCAATCATGAAGATGTCTCCACTGTTACCATATTCTACGATCCTGAAAATGATTCCGCCTACCATTCAGAAGGTGCTGCTCCCGCCAGAACACCAGTTACAATCTTTTATGATCCACAAACAATAGCAGTCCCTTCAGCAGCAGCAATCAGTCCAGTCACTGTCACGGTGCCTGGACCAGTACCATATGAAAGCAATAGGGCCATCCCTTGGCACTATGGCTCTGACGTGTACTGTGAAGGGAAAAGAATCACTCTTGAAACATCAGCACCTGCACCACAAGTAGATAATGTGGGGGAGGCGGAGGCTTCACTCGAAGCGGACGTCTCTTCGCTCCACCAATTCAAAGACCTACAGCCGAAGCAGAAGCTGCTGCCAAGGCAAAGGGTAAAGGCCCGGTGCAGGAAGATCCAGCTGCCAAAGAAACCCTGAAGACTTCATTTGATCAGGAAGTTGATGAGTTTATGCGAATCATCAAAAAGAGTGATTACAAAATTGTGGATCAGCTTCACCAGACTCCATCCAAAATCTCCATCCTCTCACTGCTTATGTGCTCCGAAGCCCATCGGAATGCACTACTTAAAGTCCTGCACGCAGCTTACGTGCCTAAGGAGATTACTGTCAACCAATTGGAAGCCGTGGTTGGAAACGTTACTGCTAGCAATGGGCTAGGGTTTACCAATTCTGACCTGACAGTGGATGGCCGCAACCACAACAAAGCCTTGCACATAACCATGGAATGCAAAGGAGCTGTCCTTTCTCATGTGCTGGTGGACACAGGTTCTTCCCTGAATGTCTTGCCAAAGAAGGCTCTGGTGAAGTTAGAATACGATGGGTTGGCATTGAGACCCAGCAACCTGGTGGTACGAGCCTTTGATGGTTCAAAGAGATCGGTTCTGGGAGAGATTGAGCTGCCCGTGACAATTGGCCCACAGACCTTTAAAACTATCTTTTATGTGATGGACATTCAGCCCGCCTACAGCTGTTTGTTGGGTAGACCCTGGATTCATGCCGCTGGCGCAGTAACGTCTACCCTTCACCAGAAGTTAAAATTTGAGTGGGAAGGCCAAGTTGTTACAATCTGCGGGGAGGAGGATATATTCGTTAGCCATCTGGCTACTTATAAGTATATTGAAATGGATGGGGAGATCCATGAGACAATGAGCCAAGGATTTGAAGCCTTGAATGTCAATGAAGCATCTGCTGTATCTGGTATCTCCATGTCGTCTTACCAACAAGCCCGGAAGGTTGTTGAGGAAGGAACTGCCCTAGGCTGGGGCAAGGTCTTAGTTGTGGAGGAGAAGAAGGACAAGTTTGGGTTGGGTTACAGACCAACTCAACATCAAGCAAAGGCTGCTGCAGAGCCTGGTTTTGTCAGTGGGGGAATGCTTACCCCTGATGCTATCAACTGTCTGGAAGACGAGCTGGAAGAGGAGCGCAATCTGGAGAATTGGATTCGTCCAAAGATCCCGGGGAGCAGTGTCTCGAACTGGTCTTCCCAGGAAATTATAAGAGTTACTCATGCAGAGTAATTATTATTTCCTGTATTTTCATAGCATGCATCAAAGTCTTGCATCTTGCCCAAGATGACAAGACTCATTTTGTAATCAGGGCCATCTGTACTTTTGTGCAAACAAGATTAAATTAATGAAATATCAGACATCTTTTTGCAAACGAGTCTTTTCGTTCACTGTTTTTCCATTTTTCTTTTTGTACAAAAATAAATGGCGGTGTTTTCAAAATGATAACTTCATTTCACTTTTTTCTAAAGCAAGATTAAAATCAATCACTAAAATGAACAAACTTAACCCTTGCAGAGAGTGCCTTCCAGACAGCACCGACAACAGCACGGCTATGACATCGTATGACTTTGACAATCCGATCAATCAAGCTGATGAAGGGGTTGATGAAGAATATGAGCTTCCTGAAGAGCTAGCCAGGTTGTTGAGACAGGAGGAAAAGGTTATTACTCCTCATCAGGAGGAGATTGAAGTGATTAATCTTGGTACTGACGAAGACGTGAAAGAAGTTAAAATCGGGGCCTGCCTGCAAGACTCAGTGAAGAGGCAACTGGTAGATCTGCTTCAAGAGTATGTTGATGTGTTTGCTTGGTCGTATCAAGATATGCCAGGGTTGGATACCGATATAGTTGTGCACAAGCTGCCTTTGAGAGAGGAGTGTCCACCAGTCAAACAGAAGCTGCGCCGAACTCGCCCAGACATGGCTATGAAAATCAAAGAAGAGGTGCAAAAGCAATGGGACGCCGGGTTCCTTGCTGTAACTAGCTATCCGCCGTGGGTTGCTAATATAGTACCTGTGCCTAAGAAAGACGGCAAAGTAAGAATGTGTGTTGATTACCGGGATCTGAACAGAGCCAGCCCGAAAGACGACTTCCCATTACCTCACATTGACGTATTGGTGGATAATACGGCTCAGTTCTCGGTATACTCCTTCATGGATGGATTTTCAGGATATAATCAGATCAAGATGTCACCTGAAGACATGGAGAAGACAACATTCATCACACCTTGGGGCACGTTCTGTTACAAAGTGATGCCATTCGGACTGAAGAATGCTGGTGCCACATATCAACGGGCTATGGTGACATTGTTCCACGATATGATCCACAAGGAAATAGAATGTTATGTGGATGATATGATCGCCAAGTCCCTTACAGAGGAAGATCACCTGGTGAATCTGCTGAAGTTGTTCAAGCGTCTGAGAAAGTACCAACTAAAGTTGAACCCCAACAAATGCACATTCGGGGTGCGATCCGGTAAGCTGCTGGGCTTTATTGTAAGCGAGAAAGGGATTGAGGTTGACCCTGATAAAGTCAAGGCTATACAAGAAATGCCTGCACCGAAAACTGAGAAAGAAGTTCGAGGGTTCTTAGGTCGATTGAACTACATTTCAAGGTTCATATCTCACCTCACAGCAACCTGTGAACCCTTGTTCAAGCTGCTAAGAAAAGAACAAACGGTCAGGTGGAACGAAGATTGCCAGAAGGCTTTTGACAAGATCAAGGAGTATTTACAAGAACCTCCAATCCTCATGCCGCCAGTTGAAGGAAGACCTCTGATCATGTACTTGACAGTATTAGAAGAGTCAATGGGGTGTGTGCTGGGCCAGCATGACGAGTCTGGTCGAAAAGAGTATGCAATATACTACCTAAGCAAAAAGTTTACCGACTGTGAACAACGTTATTCACTGCTCGAGAAAACTTGCTGTGCTTTAGCGTGGGCTGCCCGCCGACTGAGACAGTATATGTTGACCCACACTACCTTATTAATCTCAAAAATGGATCCAGTTAAGTACATTTTCGAGAAGCCAGCTCTTACCGGACGAGTTGCAAGATGGCAGATGATTCTCACAGAATACGACATACAGTACACATCTCAGAAAGCCATCAAGGGCAGTGTACTATCTGAATATCTTGCTGAGCAACCCATCGATGACTACCAGCCTATGAGATTTGACTTCCCTGATGAAGACATCATGTTCATTAAAGCAAAAGATCATGAAGAGCCAATTCACACTGAAGGGCCCGACCCGGAAGAAGAATGGACTATGATGTTTGATGGGGCTGTTAACATGAATGGCCGTGGTGTTGGTGCAGTACTCATTTCACCAAAGGGAGTTCACATGCCTTTCTCGGCAAAACTCACTTTCAACTGCACTAACAACGAAGCTGAATACGAAGCTTGCATTATGGGTCTTGAGGAAGCCATTGACCTCAGGATCAAAACTTTGACCGTATTCGGAGATTCAGCTTTGGTAGTCAATCAAACCAACGGAAAATGGTACACCCACCAAGATCATCTGATACCTTACAGGGATTATACAAGGAGGTTACTGACTTTCTTTACAACGGTCAAACTTGAGTATATCCCTCGGGACGAGAATCAGTTTGCAGATGCTCTTGCTACCATTTCATCCATGATCAAAGTTCAAGCTGCTAACTTTGTACCTCAGATTTCAGTGTCAAGACTCGAGAGACCAGCGTATGTATTTGCAGCGGATATTGTAAAAGATGATAAGCCTTGGTTCCACGACATCAAGCGCTTCTTGGAGGATCAAACATACCCGCCTGGGGCATCTTCCAATGATAAGAAGACTTTGAGAAGGCTTGCTGGTAGTTTCTTTCTGAACACTGATGGGTCTTTATACAAAAGGAACTTTGATATGGTACTCCTCAGATCCGTTGACAAGACGGAAGCAGATTTGTTGATGCATGAAGTGCACGAAGGATCTTTTGGTACCCATGCTGGAGGACATGCTATGGCTAAAAAGCTATTAAGATCAGGCTATTACTGGATCACAATGGATGCAGACTGTTGTGCCTACGCCAGAAAATGTCACAAATGCCAGATCTATGCAGATAAAGTGCATGTGCCTCCAAATCCTCTGAACATCATGTCTTCACCATGGCCCTTTGCTATGTGGGGCATTGATATGATCGGCAAGATTGAGCCAACTGCTTCAAACGGCCACAGATTCATCCTGGTCGCCATTGACTATTTCACCAAGTGGGTTGAAGCAGCCTCATATGCAAATGTCACAAGGCAAGTGGTAGCCCGATTTCTGAAAAGAGACATCATCTGTCGGTATGGAGTGCCCGAGCGAATCATTACTGATAATGGTTCCAACTTAAACAACAAAATGATGGCAGAACTGTGCCGGGACTTCAAGATCCAACATCACAATTCTTCTCCTTACAGGCCAAAGATGAACGGCGCTGTTGAGGCAGCAAATAAGAATATCAAGAAGATTGTGCAGAAGATGGTAGTCACCTACAAAGACTGGCATGAGATGCTACCGTTTGCCTTGCATGGGTACCGCACGTCAATCAGAACATCCACTGGGGCAACACCGTATCAGCTTGTGTATGGTATGGAAGCAGTCTTACCAGTTGAAGTTGAATTACCCTCCCTACGGGTATTGATGGATGTTAAACTGAACGAAGCAGAATGGGTTCGAGCCCGATACGAACAACTGAGTCTGATCGAAGAGAAAAGATTGGCTGCAATCTGTCATGGGCAGTTATATCAGAAGAGAATGAAGAAGGCCTTCGATCAGAAAGTCAGGCACCGAGAGTACCAAGTAGGGGATCTTGTGCTGAAAAGAATCCTCCCTCCTCATACAGACCACAGGGGCAAATGGACTCCAAATTATGAAGGACCATTTGTTGTAAAGAAA
The DNA here is from genome assembly GCA_963966055.1 of Lathyrus aphaca. NCBI lineage: Eukaryota > Viridiplantae > Streptophyta > Magnoliopsida > Fabales > Fabaceae > Lathyrus > Lathyrus aphaca. The sequence goes on along the minus strand of OZ014522.1, from coordinate 388,835,417 downwards.
GTTTTCTCCGGTGGAACACTGATGCTCAGCACCATGGATGATGAAGATTTCCCATCCCCTGTGAATTCAGATGCAGTTAAAAAATACTTCGCATAAAAATGACCCGCTGGACATAAAAACAGAATGTAAGTCCAGGCAAAAATAGGGCATCCCGGCGAGTCAAAAACAGAATAAAAGACTCGGGCAAAAATAAGGGAAATAAACAAAAAAATGTACACCCGCTGAGTTGAAAAGCCGCATTGGACAACTCAGGCAAAAATGGGTATCCCGATGGATTGAAAACCCGAAAGGGCGATCCATGCAAAATAAGGGAATAAGCGAACAACTGCATTCTGAATTCGTCTGTATTATCTACAACTTGGTGAGCTACAAAGGATCAAGCTTCAATCAGAATCAACTCTCTCCAGAAAGCAAGACGAGGAGAACGTCATTGTCATACGAGTCATAGCAGAAGGAGGAAGCTCCTCGAAAGCGTCGTCAGCATCGCCAGCACTTTATTTCTCAATTTGTAACAGTCTCTTCATTTCAGGAGACATGTTTCTTTGACTATATCTTGCCAATTCAGGGCACATGAATTAATAAAATCAGATTTTCGGTCATGTTTCGTTTTTTACATTTGTGTTTTGCAAAGAGTTGTCTGATATCTCTAAAAATACAATTGCATAAGTACAGATGCCTTTCTCTAAAAATAAAAACACATGCTAGCAGGGGATATACTTACTCTTGAGAGTGCTTGACTCCTATGACGGAATCCAGTAAGGGATACCTCGGGACCTTTTGTGCGTCTCCTTATCTTTGCAGGGTTGCAGGTATCCAGAACGCAACCTGGAGCATGCAGGTTACGTCTCAGCAAGTTGGCGAATCATTATCAACTCGGTCTATCTTCCACGTGGCACTGGAGAATGCCCACTTCCCCGGCAAAGTTGCCAAATCAACAAATAGGCTTAACACTCCGGATGTTTTTTCCCCAGCCGAGTTGCCTCTCATTACTATCCCCAGCTGAGTTGTTTCCCGTTGCTCTCCCCAGCTGAGTTACCAACAGCATTCCCCAGTTGAAGCACCAACCTCTATTCCTCAGCAAGATGCAAGAATCAGGGAATCATCTCCCCACCGAATCCCCAGCCTCTATTCAGAGAAGCAACGCATGAAGAAGTCACAACGGAGTGCAGAAGCTTCTACAAACCCCAGCTGGGTCCCATTATAAGGATGTCAATCAGTGACCTATGTCCCCAGGCAGATACATCATTTGATCTACCAATGATCTCATCCCCAGCTGGGATGTTCACTTCAAGCAGATCAACCAGAGATCTTCGCAGCACTGGGATCCGAATCCCAGATCGGTGCCTCTTTGCATAATCATAGCATTCGCATCATACTATCCCCTCAGAGCGTAGCATTCCGTCTAATACGGAGCATTACGGCAAAAATCAAACGCATAGCATAATCATAAGTCATGTTGTGAGTTGAACACTTGTAAACATTGACAACCTGTCATTATACAGAATACAATACACAGAAATCCCCACCAGAGTCCCTGGCAAAAGCAGTTGCCTCACAATCACAAACACCAGTATATACTCCTTTTGGCACCCGTCCGTGTCATCACTCCCCAGTAAAGTCGTCTGAACACTCTTTATAACAAGAGCACCCGCATTACAGATACTTCCTGACACCCGTCCGTGTCAAATCACCAGCAGAAAGCCAAAGACGTCCTCTTTGCACTCACATATCCTTGTATATACACTTTTCTTGACACCCGTCCGTGTCATATCCCCAGCGCAGTCACTCACTTTCATCACCCATATACTTCTTCATATTACACTTTTCTTTCTTGGCACCCGTCCGTGTCATCCCCCCAGCAGATAAAATACTCAGGCTCACTACTCATGTTACACTCATACAGATACTCGTCCGTATCTTGTGTATATCACTTATATCCCCACAGATTCGACAGTAGTCCTTGTTCTTTGTTAACCAGTTGGTACTCGTCCGTACCATCATCTCAGAACATTGCGTCTAATGTTTGTTTCTACGTGATACTCGTCCGTATCATAGTCTTAAGGATGCTCGTCCGCATCTTTAATCCGTACACCGTGTCAAACACCTATGTCTTCTTGAATATAGATACTCGTCCGTGTCTACTATTCCCCAGAAGAATTCTTTCAGATGCAACACTCGTCCGTGTTCTTTGTTAACCAGTTGATACTCGTCCGTATCATCATCTCTGAACATGTGTCAGTTTGTTTCTACGTGATACTCGTCCGTATCATAGTCTTAAGGATGCTCGTCCGCATCTTTAATCTATACACAATACCAAACACTTATACCTTTTTGTTTCTTGGATGTAAACGCTCGTCCGTGTTTACATTATCCCCAGTAGATCACCAACAATTTTCTTTTTATCTAACACTCGTCCTGTGTTATGATACCTTTGAGAGCAGCCGTACCCTGCTGAGTGGTCGTCCTCCACTTCTTGATGGTCGTCCTCCATCATGCTCATCCGATGGCCGTCCCCATCGTTGATATTTTTAGCAGCCGTCCCCTGCTAGGTGGTCGTCCTCCACCTTTTGATGATCGTCCTTCATCATTTTATCCAATGGCCGTCCCCATTGTTGATTTTGGTTATCTGACACTCGTCCTGTGTCATGATAAACCTTGAGAGCAGCCGTCCCCTGCTGAGTGGTCGTCCTCCACTTCTTGATGGTCGTCCTCCATCATGCTCGTCCGATGGCCGTCCCCATCGTTGACCCTTTCTATCCGATGGCCGTCCCCATCATTGATATTTTCGGCAGCCGTACCCTGCCAGGTGGTCGTCCTCCACCTTTGATGGCCGTCCCCATCATATTTCTTTTATCCCCAACAGAGCAGCCGTACCCTGCTAGGTGATCGTCCTTCACTTTTGATGGCCGTACCCCATCATCTGTCTATTTCATTTATTCTTTAACCCGATGGCCGTCCCCGTCGTGGTCCCTTTTCCTTTTAGCCCGATGGCCGTCCCCATCGTTGGTTACTTTACCTTTATGAACTTGATGGCCGTCCCCGTCATGTTTCATTAATCCTCAGAGAATTTTACAGCTTTATCTTGATGGCCGTCCCCATCATATTTCTTTTATCCCCAACAGAGCAGCCGTACCCTGCTAGGTGATCGTCCTTCACCTTTGATGGCCGTACCCCATCATCTGTTTATTTCATTTATTCTTTAACCCGATGGCCGTCCCCGTCGTGGTCCCTTTTCCTTTTAACCCGATGGCCGTCCCCATCGTTGGTTACTTTGCTTTATGAACCTGACGGCCGTCCCCGTCATGTTTCATTAAAACCTCAAAGAATTTTACAGCTTTATCTTGATGGCCGTCCCCATCATGATTTTATTGCCCCAGCTAGTCGGCCGTCCCCGTCTTGGCTTTACCTTCTATCCCCAGCATGTCGGCCGTCCCCGTCATCGCTTTGTTTTCCGCACCTTTACAATATACTTTATTTTCCTTTTACAATCTATATCCCTTTTCTTCTTCATCTCTGTGAGTGCAAATTTTGGACTGTCTTTGATATTCAACCACAAGTTATCTTGTTTGCCTGTTAAGCCGTCGCTTACAACCCGCACAGCTAACTCATGTTTGAATAGGGGCAGCTGTAAACACCCCAAATTTGCCCTCACCCATTCACACCATGGCTTGTGATCATCTCATATGCATAAACACAAACATATCATCTCATATCTCACTTTTGTTTCACTGCATAGTTTCTAAGGCATCTGCACCTAGGGTTTGTGATCTGAGCAATCCCAAAGCATCTTGAGCCATTCCAAAGGCCACCAATCAACTCAAAGGGGTCCATGTGTGTTCTTATATCATATTTCACCTCCTCAAAGTCAAAAATGCAGAGGAATCACAAGGACTAGGGTTTGAGTGGATGCAGAGCCAGGATGAACTGCACAGTTGACTGAAAATTAGGGTTTTGGTTTCAGAGGCCATAACTCCAATTTTTTTGGTCATTCTTGTTTCCATTGGTCTCTATAGGGTATAGGGAGTATGCATATCAATTTTCATGAAGAAATTCCATGGGGAAGTCATCTGATCAAGGGTTGACTTTTCAGACAAGTCCGTGTAAAATCAGGGCATCTGAGGCCCCCAATGACCCAACCAATGGGTGATCTTCATTATTTTGAGTGTATATGATCTTTATTTGATCATGGAAGAAGGTGGAAGTTCATAGAAATCAAGAATTTAGGGTTTTTGCAAATGTTGACTTTTTGGGCATAGTTGACTTTTCAAGAATGCATCATTTTAGGTCATTTTTCAAGCCATGATTCATGATCCAAAAATGCTTCAAATGGAAAAACTTTGGTCATGAAAGTTGTAGATCTCATCTTTCCCTTTTCAAAAAGTACAAGAACATGATCAAACTCTTCTTGGATCAAAAGTTATGGCAATGCAAAGTTGGCAAAAATCATTGATTTTCAAGGCATGCTTCAAATGGAAATTTTGCAAAGTCATGAACCAATGCATTATGTGACTTCTAATTCACTACAAACCAGCATACAAACATCATATAAGTCCTAAAATTCAGAATGAACTAGGCATTGCTCATGTTTCATGACTTTTGGAACAAGAAAATCACATGTGAACCAAGTTACAACAACTTGCAAAAGCACTCATAACATTCCACCAACTTGCTGCCTTGAATGCTGGACCAAGCCTAGCCTTTCCCTTCACTTTGCTGCACAGACCATGCCCTTTGTACTTGGCTAGAAGTTGCCCATGCCCTATCTTACAAGAAGTTGACATTTTGGCAAAAGTAGCCACACCTATCACAGCAGGCCAAGTCACATCAACTGACCAATAGGCTTTGTTTATGTGGATCAAATGCTGGCCATAACACACTTCAAGCAAGGCTGAAGCTCTCACATTCAACACATTCACAAAAACACTCCATTTTGCATAAGCCTTCGAATCTCTCTGTCCAGTTTGCAAACACTTCAACCATTTCCATCATTCAACTCACCTTGCTCCATAGACCACCCAGCACCAAGAACACAAGCCTGAAACAGCCTGAACATCTCACTGCCATTTCTCACTTCATTTTGCAGTTTCAATCGAATCTCCTTCCACAAACCACAAACACACAAACAAACACCACAGACCTTCTCCATTCATCCTCAGGACCATAAACCACCATTCACAATGGCCTGAAACCTCCAGAAACACCATTGCCATTTCTGATCAAGCTTGAGCAGAAGCTGTCGAATCTCATTATCCAGCCAACACAAACTTCTTTTGAGCATTCAAACATATTCTGGGGACCAAGTGGAGCAGTTTGCACTGAAGGAAGTGGCCAGAAAGTCCTCAAGTTGAAAGCTCCAAATCTCAGGTAGCTCGAAAATTATTTTTCCAGAAATCATTTTTCTTGTTACAAACTTGTTCTATGTGATTCACTGATCATCCTGATGTTCTTAGTTTTTGAAATGGCTTTGTTTTGAGTATTTAATTTGTCTCTGAAGCTTGCGTGCCCTAGAACTTGTTCTCTTCGATTCAGCTTGTTTAGGAAGAATAAATTTGTTTTGAGAGAGGGGTCTGATTCGTGAGAGGTTGGAGATCATTTCCCAATTCATAGATTTTGTTTTTGTTACGTTTTGAGGGAGTTGGTGAGTTTCCCGGTGAGGTGCTGGCCGGAGAAGACGACCGGAAGTCTTCTCCGGCCACCTGAGTCATTAAACCCTAATCTCAGGTCATTAACTCCAGTTTGAATTTGAGCCATGGATGTGCGTTGACCTGTTGACTTCCCTCTCTTTTGGATGACCCAGATCATTTCATTTGCCCTAATCTCTCTCATTAGCTTTAATTAATTCGTAATTAAATTAATTAATCCAGATGCAATCCACACCCTTCATTCGCGCGCCAGTCAACGTTTTCAAACCCAGAATCAATCTCAGCCTTCCATTTGTTTTACTTTTCATTTTCATTTATTTTAATTCATTTTCTTTTCATTTAAATTGCATAATTAATTTAAAATAGCAAAAAATACATAAAAATTATGAAACTTTTTCCTCTGAGTTTTAATAATTTTTATGACACAAAAATATTTTTATTTTATTTTTCATCATTAAAAAAGTATTTTTAAATATTTAAAAGATTATTTTTAATTGATTAATGGGAATTAATTAATTAAAAATACTTTTAGGTATTTAAAAATTACAAAAAAATTCATGAAATGCTCTAAGACATTTAGAAACATTGTCCAACCTTCAAACCAAATTTCTTTTTTGATCTTGATGCATCTTAAGAATTTTTCATTGAATTAAATCATTTTTTATGCATTATTTTGATCATAAGTTCAAAAATTCATTTATGCCTATTGGAGAAGGTTGAGACATTGATTCTTCTTGCATTGTGTTATGTTTAGCATGTAGTTTCTAGGGTAAAATGTCCATGATTTGATCTTGCATTTTCTAATTGTTTGACATTTCTTTTGTTAAGAACCCTAAAAAACCCTAATAACTTGTAAAAATCATAACTTGAGTTTGGTTGAGAGTTGAGAGCTCCCCTTTGGGCAGTGGTTTATTGTAGGTTTAGGGTTTCTTTGGGTGCCATTTTCCATTTTTTTTATGTTAGGGTTTACTTCTGTTTTTGGTTTGTGTTGATGTTTGATTCATGAACCCTAATTTGGGCTTTCTCTTGCATCCTTCTTGCATTTCCTTGCATAACATGACTTGCCTTTGCATTTTGTGCATTCTTGTGATCCATTTGACATCTTAAGACATATAGAAAGCATGTTTGATCATTGCATTGCATATTTGCCATGTCATTTGTTTTGTATGCTTCATAACATTTCATGTTTGTTCATGCTCCTTAGCTTGCATCATTTGCATTCATAATCTTGTATGAACATCCCCATGCCTTGCCTCATGTTTGCAGCATCTCATAGCATCATTATCATCATCAATATGCTTCTGGTTTTGCTTAGCATCATGCCATTTCATCTCATCTTGCATTGTTTTTGCATTTCTTTCTAACATTTCAGGTGGTAAGTAAACTTGAGAAGTGAATTTGCCTTCACTTCTCATAACTTTTCTTTTCATCTCTCTTGCATCCATTGCTGCATTCTTATATGTGTTTGAGTTTGAGCTTGCTCATTCTTCTCCTTCCCACTTTCTTTCCTCAAGTGACTTGTCTTCTTCAATGAAGCAAGTCACTTTGCTTCTCTTGATCCTTTCATCTGCTTCCTGGTGGTTCCATTGAAGATCTTCTCTTGTAAACCTCACAAACCTTAGGATCATCCAAGCATGACAATGAATTAGGGTTTTGATTAGTATCCCCCCATAGTTTTACCTTTGTGTCTCTCTTTGAGTCTTCTCTTCTCATCTCATAATCAGGGACTAAACCCTAAAGGCTTTAAGACTTTGTGATTAAGCTTATGCCTGCATCCTTCTCTTAGGATGGAGTGCATAACTTTAATCCTAAGCCTTGAACCCTTAATGTGTTTAAATCTCTTAATCAATCCATCTAATAATCATCAAGACATCACACTTGTAACTTGGGCCTTGCATTAGGGTTCTATTTCTTCCTTAAGTGGTTAAGAAGGACTAACCCTAGTGTTAATGGACAAGTCCCCCTCAAGTTGTCTTACAAATCATAAAATTCACTTCATCATCATATCATTAAATAAAATCCACTTAATCAAAGGCTTGTTTTGTCATGAGTTTAATCCCTAATCATGGATTAAGTTGAGGAGCCTTCCTCAGCTTGAACATTCTCATCTATCATCCTTCTTTTAGGATGGTGTAATGGGTCTGTTTAATCCATGATTATGGCTTAACCTCATTACTCAACACTAAACAAAAATCACAAAAAAACATCTAAATAATCACAAGTAGGTTAATGATCTTAATCCTGCATCAAAGGTGATTAAGTGTGAGAATCTGACTTCACACTTAAGGTATTCTCATTACCCCTAATCAGAGGGAAGATGTGATGAGTTTACTAACCCATTGGTTTAGGCTTAAGCTCATTTTCTTATGACAAACTTCCAAAAGCAATAAAAGACTGAAAACTCAAAAACAAACAATAATCGTCTCCTCCGGGATTCTTTTCTCATCACCTTCACTCACAAACGAGAACTCGCTTCTTCCGTCTAATGCAAGACAGTTCGCATCTGTGCCAGACAGATCATACACTTGAGCATAGGCAAGTAAGCAGTTCACAAGTCAATTCACCTTTCAGTCTCTTTGGGTCGAACTACGGTGTTCTGACTTCCTCATTGCACGAGAGGATACGTAGGCATAACTTAACAGTTATCGAACAAAAGTTTCTGTATATTCCCCCTCCTTCCAGCTTTACTCTTTAAGCCTCATTTTCATGAGCATTTCATTCCTGATCTCACACTGACACTGTATATATCACACTTCACTCCTTTTACACTGACACCTGTACATATTGCTTTCAGCTCTTTATACACAAATTGCACTGACACTACCCCTTTAAAACACAAATCTTTTAAGCGTGGATCCCGTCGAGTACGACGGACAATCTGGGTGCTAATACCTTCCCAGGTTGTAACCAACCCCCTTTCTCAGTCTCTCTGGTTCGCAACCGTCTTATCCGTCTCTTTCTAGGTCTATGCAGCATTGCCTTTCCTCCGGGATAAAAATGCCTAGCTGGCGACTCTATTCATCTCCAGTGAGTTCACGGCTGCGTGTTCTCACTGTTCTCTTCGCCGACCGTTCGCGTCTGTACCCTTATCTGACCTGGTGTCACTTATCGGGAGCGACAGATGTAAGCGACAGCTTAACAGGCAAACAAGATAACTTGTGGTTGAATACCAAAGACAGTCCAAAATTTGCACTCACTGGGGAGAAGAAGAAAAGGGATATAGATTGTAAAAGGAAGTAAAGTATGATTATAAAGTGCGGGCGACGGAGGACGACCATCGAGCAGAGGACGACTGCCGGGGATAAAGCAATGAAGGGGACGATCGACATGCTGGGGAAATAGAGGTATCATGATGGCGATGACCATAAGGTTTGCAAAGTATAAATGGAATAAATGATGAGGTACGGTCATCAAAAGGTGAAGGACGATCACCTAGCAGGGTACGGCTTCCCTGTTGGGGATAAGGACGAGGGACGGGCGTCCAAGGTGAAGGACGATCACCTGGCAGGGTACGGCTGCCGAAAATATCACGACATAGGACGAATGCCGGATAGAAAAGGTTGACGATGGGGATGGCCATCGGATAAGCATGATGAAGGACGATCATCAAGAGGTGAAGGACGATCACCTAGCAGGGTACGACTGCTCTCGGGGTTTATCATGACATAGGACGAATGTCTGATAACAAAATCGACGATGGGGACGGCCATCAGATAAAGTGATGAAGGACGATCATCGAGAGGTGAAGGACGATCACCTAGCAGGGGACGGCTGCTAAAATATCACGACATAGGACGAATTCCGGATAGGAAAGGGGTTCCAATAATGGAGACACCGCTGGGGATACGGATGAGGGACTGTCATCCAAAGGTGAAGGACGATCACCTGGCAGGGTACGGTTGCCGAAAGTATCATGACATAGGACGAATGTCAGATAGGAAAGAAATCGCTAAGGATTTGCCGGGGACTCTTCTGGGGAATGGTAGACACAGACGAGTGCCTACATTCAAGAAATGACATGTATAAGTGTTTGACGCTGTGTATAGATTAAAGATGCAGACGAGTATCCTTAAGACTATGATACGGATGAGTATCGGTAGAAACAAATGCTGACGCATGTTTAGAGATGATGATACGGACGAGTATCAACTGGTTAACAAAGAACACGAACGAGTGTTGAATCTGAGAAAGATAAGTGGTGTATACAAGATACGGACGAGTATCTGTATGAGTAAGCATGAGCGAGACACAGACGAGTGTTCAACCTGCTGAGGAGAGTGTGACACGGACGAGTATCATAAAAGGAAGTGTGTAAATTATGAACTTATGAGTGTGAAAGGTATTTTGGTGATTTGTGGGGATAGGATGACACGGACGAGTGTCGAAAGAAGTGTATAGATATCTGTTTGTGGTTTACATCTGCAGGGGAGTGATATAACACGAACGGGTGTCGAAAAGGGGATATATTAATATGTATTTGTGAGTGCAAAGGGGATGCTTTGGCTTTCTACTGGGGATATGACACAGACGAGTGTCGAGAAGTATCTGTAATGTATAAGTATCTGTTTGTAGAAAATATTATGGCGACTTCCTGGGGAAAGATGACACGAACGAGTGCCAAAAAAGGAGCATGTATATGTATCTGAGGAATGCAAAGAAGATGCTTTGGCATTCTGCCGGGGAATTTGAGAGGTATTCTGTATATTGTTGATGGAATGTCACTATTCACAGGTGGCTGATTCAAAACATGACTTGTGATTATGCAATATGTTTGATTTTTGCCGTAATGCTCCGTACTAGACGGAATGCTACGCTCTGAGGGGAAATATGATGTAAATGCTATGATTATGCAAAAGATACCGATCCAGGATTCGGATCCCGTTGCTGTGAAGATCTGTGATTGATCTGCTTGAAGTGATATCCCAGATGGGGGAAAAGATCATTGGTAGATCTAATATATATATGATTCTGCTTGGGGAAATAGATCACTGATAGACCTATCTTGGTAATGAGGAGCCCAGCTGGGGCCTGTGGAAGCCTCCGTCACTTTTGTTGTGAGATCTTTAGACATTGCTCTTCTGGATAGAGTCTAGAGCTCTGCGGGGAGATTGTTCCCTGTCTAGCACTTGGTCAGGGAGGAATGATCACTGAGCGATCTTCCTAAACTTATGTAGGGATTCTGCTGAGGATGATGATGTCTGACAGCTCAGCTGGGGAGAATGAGCACCTGCAATCCTGTTATGACAAAGAAACGCACAAGTACCCCGAGGTATCCCTTACTGGATTCCATCATAGGAGTTTAGACACTCCCGGGAGCAAACATATTTCCTGTAAGCATATGATTAGAAAAAGCGCATTTGTATTTATGCAATCAATATACCAGGGATATCAGACATTTTTGCAAATGGAATAAAATGTGCAAGACGAAGGGTGACTGAAAATATGATTTTATTAATTTGTGTGCCCTGAATTGGCAAGTATAGTTAAAGAAACAAATCCCCTGAAATGAGGAGGTTGTTACAAAATGAGAAACAAAAAAGGTACTGGCAATGTTGATGACGCTTCAATGAGCTTCCCTTTTGCTATGACTCGTATGACATTGACGTTCTTCTCATCTTGCTTTCTGAAGAAGGCTGATTCTGACCGATGCTTTAACCCTTCAAAGCTTGCCACGTTGTAAGTGATACAGACAAATTCAGAATGCAGTTGTTCGCTTATTCCCTTATTTTGCGTGGATCGCCCTTTCGGGTTTTCAATCCACCGGGATACCCCTTTTTGCCTGAGCTGTCCAATGCGGCTTTTCAACTCAGCGGGTGTACATTTTCTTTATTTTCCCTTATTTTTGCCCGAGTCCTTTATTCTGTTTTTGACTCGCGGGGATGCCCTATTTTTGCCTGGACTTACATTCTGTTTTTATGTCCAGCGGGTCATTTTATGCGAAGTATTTTTTAACTGCATCTGAATTCACAGGGGACAAGAAATCCTCACCATCCATAGTAGTGAGCATCAGTGCTCCACCAAAGAAAACTTTCTTTACTATGAACGAACCATCGTAATTCGGAGTCCACTTGCCCCTGTGGTCTGTATGAGGAGGAAAAAGTCTTTTCAGCACAAGATCTCCTACCTGGTATTCCCGAAGCCTGACTTTCTGATCGAAGGCTTTCTTCATTCTCTTCTGATACAACTGCCCATGACAGATTGCAACTAACCTCTTCTCTTCGATCAAACTTAGTTGTTCGTACCGGGATCGGACCCATTCTGCTTCATTCAGCTTAACATCCATTAGTACCCGCAAGTAGGGTAATTCAACTTCAACAGGTAGGACTGCCTCCATACCATACACAAGCTGGTACGGTGTTGCCCTAGTGGATGTTCTGATTGAGGTACGGTACCCATGCAAGGCAAATGGTAACATTTCATGCCAGTCTTTGTATGTGACCACCATCTTTTGCACAATCTTCTTGATATTCTTGTTAGCTGCCTCAACAACGCCATTCATCTTTGGCCTGTAGGGAGAAGAATTGTGATGTTGGATCTTGAAGTCCCGGCACAGTTCTGCCATCATTTTATTGTTCAAGTTGGAACCATTATCAGTAATGATTCGCTCGGGCACTCCATACCGACAAATGATGTCTCTCTTCAGGAATCGGGCTACCACCTACCTGGTGACATTTGCATATGAAGCTGCCTCAACCCACTTGGTAAAGTAGTCAATGGCTACCAGGATGAATTTGTGGCCATTTGAAGCAGTCGGTTCAATCTTGCCAATCATGTCAATGCCCCACATGGCAAAGGGCCAAGGTGAAGACATCACATTCAAAGGATTGGGAGGTACATGCACTTTATCTGCATAAATCTGACATTTATGACATTTCCTGGCATAAGCACAACAGTCTGCATCCATTGTGATCCAGTAATAGCCTGATCTTAACAACTTTTTAGCCATTGCATGCCCTCCAGCATGGGTACCAAAAGATCCTTCATGCACCTCGTGCATCAGCAAATCTGCTTCAGTCTTATCAACACATCTGAGAAGCACCATGTCAAAGTTTCTCTTGTACAAGGAACCATCAGCATTCAGGAAGAAACTACCAGCTAGCCTTCTTAATGCCTTCTTGTCATTGGATGATGCCCCAGGTGGGTATGTTTGATCCTCTAAGAAGCATTTGATGTCGTAGAACCAAGGCTTATCATCTTTAGCAATGTCTACTGAGAATAGGTACGCTGGTCTGTCAAGCCTGGATACTGAAATCCAAGGCACAAAGTTAGCATCTTGAACTTTGATCATGGATGAAATGGTAGCCAGAGCATCTGCAAACTGATTTTCATCTCGAGGGATATACTCAAGCTTGACTGTTGTGAAGAATGTGAGTAACCTCCTTGTATAATCCCGGTAAGGTATCAGATGCTCCTGGTGAGTATACAATTTGCCGTTGGTTTGATTGATTACCAGAGCTGAATCTCCGAATATAGTTAAAGTCTTGATCCTGAGGTCAATGGCTTCCTCAAGACCCATAATACAAGCTTCGTATTCAGCTTCGTTGTTAGTGCAGTTAAAAGTGAGTTTTGCCGAGAAAGGCATGTGAACTCCCTTAGGTGTAATGAGTACTGCACCAACTCCACGACCATTCATATTAACAGCCCCATCAAACATCATAGTCCATTCTTCTTCTGGGTCAGGCCCTTCAGTGTGAACAGACTCTTCATGATCTTTTGCTTTTATGAACATGATGTCTTCATCAGGGAAGTCAAATCTCATAGGCTGGTAATCATCAATGGGTTGCTCAGCAAGATAATCAGACAACACACTGCCCTTGATGGCTTTCTGAGATGTGTATTGGATGTCATACTCTGTGAGGACCATTTGCCATCTTGCAACCCGTCCGGTAAGTGTTGGCTTCTCAAATATGTACTTAACTGGGTCCATCTTGAAGATCAATAAGGTAGTGTGGGTCAACATATACTGCCTTAGTCGGCGAGCAGTCCACGGTAAAGCACAACAAGTTTTCTCGAGCAGTGAATAATGTTGTTCACAGTCGGTAAACTTTTTGCTTAGGTAGTATATTGCATACTCTTTTCGACCAGACTCGTCATGTTGGCCCAACACACACCCCATTGACTCTTCTAATACTGTCAGGTACATGATTAGAGGTCTTCCTTCAACTGGAGGCATAAGGATTGGAGGCTCTTGTAAGTATTCCTTGATTTTGTCAAAGGCCCTTTGGCAGTCTTCATTCCACCTGACTGTTTGTTCTTTTCTTTACAACTTGAACAAGGGCTCACAGGTTGCTGTAAGGTGAGATATGAACTGCGATATGTAGTTCAATCTACCTAGGAACCCCCGAACTTCTTTTTTAGTTTTTGGTGCAGGCATTTCCTGAATGGCTTTGACTTTATCAGGGTCAACTTCAATCCCTTTCTCACTTACAATAAATCCCAGCAGCTTACCGGATCGCACCCCGAATGTGCATTTGTTGGGGTTCAGCTTCAATTGGTACTTCCTTAGACGCTTGAATAGCTTCAACAGATTCACCAGGTGGTATTCTTCTGTGAGGGACTTGGAAATCATGTCATCCACATAACATTCAATTTCTTTATGGATCATGTCGTGGAATAATGTTACCATAGCCCGTTGATAAGTGGCACCAGCATTCTTCAGTCCGAATGGCATTACCTTATAACAGAATGTGCCCCAGGGTGTGATGAAAGTTGTCTTCTCCATGTCTTCAGGTGACATCTTGATCTGATTATATCCTGAAAATCCATCCATGAAGGAAAACACCGAGAACTGAGCCGTATTGTCGACCAATACATCAATGTGAGGTAATGGGAAGTCATCTTTTGGGCTGGCTCTGTTCAGGTCCCGGTAGTCCACACACATCCTTACCTTGCCGTCCTTCTTAGGCACAGGTACAATTTTAGCAACCCACGGTGGGTAACTGGTTACAGCAAGGAAACCGACATCCCACTGTTTTTGTACCTCTTCTTTTATCTTCATAGCCATATCCGGACGAGTACAGCGCAACTTCTGCTTTACTGGAGGACAGTCTTCTTTTAGAGGCAGCTTGTGCATAACAATGTCGGTGTCCAACCCTGGCATATCCTAATAAGACCAAGCAAAAACATCCACATACTCCCGAAGTATGTCAATAAGTTGCTCTTTCACTGAATCTTGCAAACGGGCCCCGATTTTCACTTCTTTCAAGTCTTCTTCTGTACCAAGATTAATCATCTCAATCTCCTCCTGATGAGGAGTGATGACCTTCTCCTCTTGTCTCAACAATCTGGCTAGTTCTTTAGGTAGCTCATAATCTTCTTCAACCCCTTCATTGGCTTGATTAATCGGATTGTCAAAGTCATACGAAGTCATAGCGGTGTTGTTGTCGGTGCAGTCTGAAGGGCACTCTCTACAAGGGTTTAGATTTGTTCATTTTAGTGATCAGTTTTATCTTGTTTAGAAAAAGTGAAAATGAAGTTATTATTTTGAAATACATTGCCATTTTATTTTTGTACAAAAAATGAAAAATGAAAAACAGTGAGCGAGAAAAAAGAGACTCATTTGCAAAAGATGTCCTGATATTCATTAATTGATCGTTTGCACAAAATACAAGATGGCCCGATTACAAAATGAGCCCTGGCATCTTGGGCAAGATGCAGGACTTGATGCATGCTTAGAGACAGGAAATAATAATTACTCTGTCGGAGTAACTCTTATAATTTCCTGGGAAGACCAGTTTGAGACATGGTTCCCCAGGATCCTTGGACGTATCCAGTTTTCCAGGTTGCGCTCGTCTTCTGACTCATCTTCCAAACTATTCACAGCATCCGGGGTGAGCATCCCCCACTGACAAACTTGGGCTCCGTTGCAGCCTCTGGTTGATCTTGTCGAGTTGGTCTGTAACCCAACCCGAATCGGTCTTCTTTCTTTTCAACTGGCAGCAGCTTGCCCCAGCCTTGAGCGGTACCCTATTCAACAACCTTCCGAGCTTGTTGATATGATGTAATGGAAGTCCCAGACACAGCGGATGCTTCATTAATATTAAGGGCCTCAAACCCTTGACTCATGGTCTCATGGATCTCCCCATCCATTTCTATGTACTTATACGTAGCCAGCTGGCTAACAAAGATGTCCTCCTCCCCACAGATGGTGATGATTTGGCCTTCCCACTCGAATTTTAACTTCTGGTGAAGGGTAGACGTAACAGTGCCAGTGGCGTGGATCCAAGGTCTACCCAACAGACAGGTGTAGGCCGGCTGTATATCCATCACAAAGAAGGTAGTTTTGAAGGTCTGCGGGTCAATCAACACAGGCAGATCAATCTCCCCAAGCACTGATCTTTTAGAGCCATCAAATTTTCTCACCACCAAATTACTTGGACGCAATGCCAAGCCATCATACTCCAATTTCACTAGGGCTTTCTTTGGTAGGACATTGAGGGAAGACCCTGTGTCCACCAGTACATGAGACAGAACAACACCTTTGCATTCCAAGGTGATGTGTAAAGCCTTGTTGTGGTTGCGTCCCTCTGTTGTTAAGTCAGCATTGGTAAAGCCCAGTCCATGACTGGTGTTGACATTTGCTACCACAGTTTCTAGCTGATTAACACTAATCTCCTCCGGCACGTATGCTGCGTGCAGGACTTTCAACAATGCGTTCCTGTGAGCTTCGGAACACATCAACAGTGATAATATGGAAATTTTGGAGGGTGTTTGGTGAAGCTGATCCACCACCTTGTAATCACTCCTTTTTATGATTCTCATGAACTCTTCTACATCTTGTTCAAAAGATGTCTTCTGAGTTTCTTTGGCAGATGGCTCTTCAGATACCACACTCTTTCCTTTTGTCTTGGCAGCAGCTTCTGCTTCAGCATTAGGTCTTTGCGTTTGTGAGGCAAAAAGGCGTCCGCTTCTGGTGAAGCCTCCGCCTCCCCCAACATTATCAATTTGTGGTGAAGAGGTTGATGAATCCAGAGTGACTTTCTCCCCATTGCAGTAAAGATCAGAGCCGTAGTGCCAGGGTATGGCATTACTGCTTTCATAAGGAACAAGCCCAGGTACCGTAATGGTAACTGGGCTGATTGCTGCAGAGGAAGGTACTGTAATGGTGTGCGGATCATAGTAAATCGTGACTGGTGATCTGGCAGGAGGTGCCACAGCTTGTTGTTGGAAATTGTTGATGGGAGGAACATTTGATGGGTCATAGTAAATTATAACCGTTGAGACATCTTCATTAATTTTCGCTGGCGTTGTAGAAGATTCCTTTGGTAAAATGGATGCTAATGTTGTAGAAGAAACAGTTGTTGAAATTTGACTTGTTGAAATGGTGGATGGAGTAATTGCTGGTGACGTCGATGAATCGGTAGGAATGATTGTTATTGCTGTTGTAGGAGAATTTGTTGCTGAAGGAATGTTTGTTGATGTTGTAGGAGATTCTATTGTTGCTGCAGGAGCTATTGAAGTAATTTGCAAAATCCCATCTTAGATAAGGCCATCTATGCCAATCCTTAGCTTCTCACAACCATTACTAGCTGTCTTACACAATTCACAGCAGGCCCCACAGCCTGGGAACACTTGGCATCTTAAAAGTTGAACTTTGACTTCAGCCAGTGGTGTTTGAATCTGTGCAACATTATCAATCAATGTAAATGGTTGGTCCTCTTCAATGGCATTAATCCTAGGCCCACCATGATTAGGCATAGGATTTCTGTTGACGTTCGGAGGAGGTGCAAAATTGAGAGCTTTAGAATCAACCAAATCCTGAACCTTCATTTGTAAGGCTCTGCATTTCTCAGTATTGTGACCAGGTGCATTGGAGTGGAAGGCACACCTGGCATT
Source organism: Lathyrus aphaca (assembly GCA_963966055.1). Classification (NCBI taxonomy): domain Eukaryota; kingdom Viridiplantae; phylum Streptophyta; class Magnoliopsida; order Fabales; family Fabaceae; genus Lathyrus; species Lathyrus aphaca. The sequence goes on along the minus strand of OZ014522.1, from coordinate 388,817,940 downwards.
GACATCATAATTCTTCGGGAGATTAAGAGAATCTGGTGGTGCCAACGTCCTTAACTCAACCAGGTTAAGCTTCAGGAGTTGTGGCAATAAGGCAGCATAAGGCATAGGGATAGGGTCAATCACCCTATTTGCCTGAGATGGTCTTTGTTGGAAAGGACGCTGCTGTTGGTTGCTATTGTTGTTGTTGTAGGTTCTCTGTTGCGGGAAATGAGATGGTTGCTGATAGTGATGTTGTTGTTGTTGTTGAGGATACAATGGTTATTGTGGAACTGGAGCTGGGATGGTAACAGCTGCTACTGACCTGTGAGATATTGGGGCCTGCCCTTGCTTGCATGAATAGAATTAGTTTCACCTGCCCTTCGGGGTCCTACAAAAGGTTTCCTGGGATTGCTGGAGGAACTTGCACCACTGTCGGAGATTTTTCCCATCTTCAAAAGACTTTCAATTCTCTCACCAGCTATGACCACATCAGCAAAACTGGTAGAGGAGAAGGCAGCAAGTCTATCAATATAAGTCCCTTGCAATGTGTTCATGAGCATGTCAGCCATTTCTTTCTGACATGGGTGGTTGGACAGCAGCAGCAAGCTGTCTCCATCTCTGAGCGTAATCCCGGAAGCTCTCTCTAGAAGACTGAGACATACCCATTAGAAGAGTTCTATTGGGAGCCATGTCCAGGTTGTATTGATATTGCCGAATGAAAGCCTCGGCCAAGTCCTTCCAACATCTTATGGTGGCTCTAGTCAGGTGCGAATACCATTCTCTCGAAGCTCCAGTCAAACTGTCCTCAAAGTAGAACATCCATAACTTCTCATCCATGGTGTCGCACCCTAAATTTTGACCGAACTTTTTCGAGTTTTTGTTCATTTTGATGTATTTTGTCGATATATCATTAATCAATCATTTTGCATTTTTTTAGTTAAAACATCCCATTAATCATCAATCATGCCTTTTCTTAATCAATTTTATCGTCCCATGTCATTTTTTATTTTTATTCTTGATGTTAAATTTATTTAGAATTTTTTGCTTAATCATTATCTAGTTTATTTAAAATTAGCCTTAGTTAACATTTAATTAGTTTAATTTAAATCTAGTTTATATAAATTTAGTCTAATTCTAGTTCAGTTAAATTTTATTTAATTTTTATTTAAGGTTAATTTTAATTTTAGATAAAATTAGTTTAGTTATACTTTAGGTTTTTTTATTAGTTATCATTAATTAGGTTATTTTAATTAGATCTTTTAGTTTTAATTAATCATATTTTAACCTTTTATTAGTTTATATGTAGGATGTTTTAGTTTAATTATAATTTAGTATATTAATTTATTTAGAACTAGTTCTTTTTATTATTCAATTTTATTGCTAATTAAATTTATTTAGTCTAAATAATACAAAAATAGGGAGTTGTTTTGTTTTCTACTTGTTGGTTTAAGTTTCTATTAACTTTTAACTTTTGTTAATTAAATTTGCTTCCTTTTTTTTAAAATCATTTAACATTATAGTTTAATTATTATTATATTTATTTATTTATCAATTTATTTTTTTAATTTAGTCTAATTTTCTATCTGATTGGTTGGGAACCATTTCAGTTGGCTTTTGGTCCAAGTCCAAACACAGCATGTCTACATACTACCTACACCATTTGACTTTTACACTTTTGACCTTGAGTTTGCACCAAATTAGAGCAACATATTTTTGTTGTTCCAAAAGCTATCACAAAACAAGCCAAACTCTGCATTCCCAGTCTCCAACATACCTGCAAACCATGACCAACAAAGAGCTGCAGCATGAAAATGACTTGACAATCCATATCAAACAAAATAGCTGTATTGTAAAACTTAATGGAGAAGTTTGGAGTGGTTTTAAAAAGGAGGAGAAGAATTCCATCGCCAAAAAAAAAATAAAAAATAAAAAAGGGGATTCATTATAAAAAAAAACGAACTTAGTTTTAAAAGAGGAAAAAACAGAGTCCATTTGGAAGGGGGCTGGAATCTAACAATAACAGTTGTTCTTTTTTCTTGGAACTGAACAAAAAGGAAAAAGAACTACACAACCTCAAACACACACGACAACAATACCCTTTCTGCTTGCATACACCGAACCTTCAATCTAAAACCATCAATCAGACCCTTCACTTCACTCACCATCCCTAACCACAAACAGCACAAACTGCAGAACCATCTTCAAGGAACCAACCTCAAAAGCACAAATCTGTAAAAAAAACGAATCTCCAAAAACCAGAAAAAAAGGATACACATAAAAAATGAAAAAAAAACGGAGGAATTTGTTTAGATTGCTTTGAATATTGACCTGGGTTTTCTGCTACCATCCTCGAACCTCCGTCAAAATCGTCATCGTTCAACTACCTTCAACCCTTCCCTCTTCTCCCGCAGCACCCATTTCCATCACTCAGCATCCTTCAACAAAACACCTCCGCTACCACCACCGATAAGCCAAACGAAAATACAAAAACCGCTTGAATCAGAACCCTTCATCCGCCGCCGCCAACAACCCTCTAAACCACCCCAAACGTCGAAACCGCGAGAGGCTTTTCGTGTGCGAAAGGAACGAAATCGTTGAGTGAAAGAAACCGATCCGCGATTGGAGAAGAGAACCTGCCGCCGTCGTTTTTCCAGGATCCACCGAGGAAGGAGAACTCGCTGCCGTGAAGAAGAAAGGAGGGGATTTCCAATGCCGTTTTCTGAAAGAGGTTAAAGGGAGCGATGTGTTTATGCATTGTGTTTTCTTCTGATACCTTTCCATTTTCTTTATAATTATTTAGTTATTATTTTATCCTTGTTTATAAATCTTTTTTACTGATTTGGATTCAACCCATAAAATTATTTCACTACACACACTAAAACCGCCGCCTGATGTCTCATTTATTTTTTTTATTTTTTGTTTATTTTGTTTATTTGTGATGGGCTGAGTCCATGGTATTTTTACTATTTACATCACTGATTTTGCGCGATGCACCCTTCCTTTATTCATGTTATTATTTTGTTTTTTCTTCAAAAAGGAAACCCTAAAAAATGTTTATCTAGTGGTTTGTTTTAGTTAGTTTTTTTATTATTCAATGCTTGGCTTTATTTTATTTTAGTTGTTTTTAATTTTATTTTTGGGCCAATGATATAACAAAGTTGCGATAAGTCGTTTCCGACTAATCGCGACCAATATGAGGCCATCTTTTATTTATTTATTTCATAAGATTAATTTATTCTTATTTCATGATTATTCTATTTAGTATATTTAGTTTTGTTTATTTTATTCTTACATTTTTACACAATACTAAATTCTAACGTTTTCAAAATAACTAATCGCGCGCCTTAATTAAATTAACAAGGAATAGAACCCCGGAGTCTCGCACTCCGCACGTTCTAGAACGAACCACAACTGGGCTAGCCCCACGCGTATCATTTCGTTCACTCCTCCGTTATTAATCATATTAATTTCTAAAATATCTAAAAAATATATCCAACTTAATTTAATACGGAAACGGAACTCCGGAGTCCAGCATTCCGCACGTTCTGGATTAGACCGCAACTGGGCTAGCCCCACGCGACGTGTTTCAATCACCGTTTGTATACCAAAATATTCAAATCATTTTTATAAATTAAATTACGAAAGAATGGAACTCCGGAGTCTAGCACTCCGCACGTTCTAAAATGGACTGCTACTGGGCTAGCCCCACGCAACGTGGTCCATTCGCTCTTTCATATCTTAGAAATAACTTAAAACTCACCAACCAATTTAAATCATTTTCATAATCAATCAGCGAAAGACAGAACTCCGGAGTCTAGTACTCCGCACGTTTTGGAATGCAAACACTCCTGGGCTAGCCCCACGCGACGTGGTTCATTCGCCCTTTCGTTTAAAACATTTTAACAAAAGTCAAATACTTTTCTCTAAAAAACGAATATTGTTTAAATCATTCTATCTCTCGAACAAGCTAGCGCTTCAACCTTCACCGCGAGTATAAGCCAACGCTTAGCAGTAGAATGCGTTTTAAACAACCGTTCAATAAAAATCACAAACCGTAGTCGCACGAACTACGAAGCTCTGACTTTCCCATTGCACAAGGGAATACGTAGGCACAGGGATTTTAATCGTTCGCGAGCACAATAATAAAAAATTTAATCATTTCTCCACCCTAATATAAATTTAACTATTTCTCTATTTAAAAACTGTAATCCTTTCTCCGTCCTAATAATAATTTAAAAAAACTTTAGAACAAACATATTAACAATCATTAAGAAGACAAAGACTTAAGATCAAACATTTAATCGCATAATTAGCTAAGAGGTTCCCATTGAGTACAACGGACTTGAGGGGTGCTAATACCTTCCCCTTGTGTAACCGACTCTCGAACTTAGAATTTGGTTTCATGAACCATTACTTATCCTTTATTAGGTTGTATCTATATCTCTCTTTTCTCTCGTCACTACAACAAACAAGACCTTAGACAACGCTTTTTTTAGCCTTAGACAGCGCTTTAAAGCGCTGTCTAAACCTCCGCTGCTAAAGGTTTAGACAACGCTTTTTTAAATCTTAAAAGCGCTGTCTAAGCCCCCCCTTAGACAGAGCTTTGGCCAAAAGCGCTTTATAAGACCCTCTTATTTTAAATGTTTTAGGTATACCTTAGACAGCGCTTTTGAAAAGCGCTGTCTAAGCCCCCCCCTTAGACAGCGCTTTGGCCAAAAGCGCTTTCTAAGCCCCTCCTATTTTAATTTTTTTAGGTATACCTTAGACAACGCTTTTCAAAAAGCGCTGTCTAAGCCCCCCCCCCCTTAGACAGTGCTTTTGCCTAAAGCGCTTTCTAATCCCCCCTTAGACAGCGCTTTTTACAAAAGCGCTGTCTAAGGTATACGAAAATTTTTGAAGCTTTTGTTTTAAACCACATTTTTTCCAGGTTTATAAACCAGAATTTCTACCTGTTTTCAACCAGATTTTGGCAGACAATTATCACATTTTATATATGCCATTTTGGCCTTTTTTCTACCAATTTTTGGCTAACAAATATATATATATATATACCAATTCAAACCAATTTTGCCTTAAATGTATCAAAATATATACAAAATTATGTACACATTTACAAGTCATTACATATACTACAAATGTACACATTAATTACACAAATTTATGAACAAACATTGAGCTCTATCATGAATTGACACCACTCCTCTTTGATTTCGTCCACTTGATCCTTTGTATAAAATGCACACTTGAATTCATCAAAGTACTACATAATAATATAACATATTTTGAATTAATTTCAACTATTTAATTATATGAGATATGTGTAAATATAAAAATAACTCATAAGTTAGAAATACATACATCGGTGGGAATCTCTAATCGGCCCAAAACAAGAGTATCTCGCATAAACCTCAACATGAAATACCCGCAATCTATTTGATTATGTTGTTGAGGACACTACATATGAAAAAAAAATATGGATTATAAATCCTAAGTTTTATCAAGTGTCATCACTAATATAATAAAAAATGTGGTAATTAAAAATATACCGCCACTTTAATCCATGTAATGGAGTTGGCGCCCCTCCTTGAGGTTTGGATATCTCGTTGGGCCCGAAAAGCTTGTAGGACGCTAATAAAATAAAAATGAAGCAATTAGAACAATTCACATAAACTAAGAAAATTTTTGAACATTCTCACTTACGTGTCAATTAGGACCTTCATATCCGGGTATGTTGTCCAATCATTTCCTAACGAGTCAAGATAATACACAATTTCTCGGATAGGATTGATTGCAAGCAACAACCAATGTCCACTGTAATGATTAGGCAAATGTTAGATGGTAACTTGGAAAATAATTATAATAGATGAATTTAGAATGAAATTCTAACCCGGTATTAAACGGTATAAAAAACAACTTCTCCGCATCTTTATTGTCCATGAGGATCCGAAGAACGTACTCCGTCACGGTATCCGGTCTACTTAAGATTAAACCTAAGTTGACGGTCGCGGGTGCTAAGAATCCGAATGACACGTCCAAACCATTGGGGCGCATCAATTTGTCATACAAAAACCTAATATAAAAACATCATTAACATTACACACCTCTTGTGAAACATAAAGTAAACCGGATTAACATTATGTAAACATCATTAACATAAGTTGTTTAATTAATAAAACAAAGTAGACCGGATTTACCTAACATATGTATTGACAACGGTGACGCCGATTTCTTCACGACCAAAAACTTGCATGAAGTCCTCATTACCAATCATTAAGTCATACAATTTGATCAGATAAAACTAATATATGATGAACAAATTTGTTATCGCAATTTATAAATACTTACCATGGATTGTTCTAAGCGTCCATATCCGACACGTCCTTTTCGGTACGGATATGCGGGACTTGATGCTCTTTCCCGATTTGTAGCACTTATTCTTTGAAAAACCGGGTCTTCTCTTTTGGATTTGAAAGCTTCCCATTCTTCAGCCGATATCAAACTTTCATATTTTTTAGGAAGCTCCGCATCCACATAATTACCATCCGCATCCTTAAGGAACTTGGATGATAAAAATGTCCGAAACCCTCTTAGAAGTTTTCCGGCCAATTTCATACAAAAACCTCTTCTTTCTTCTTCGATGTTAAAACATCGCTAAGAAAAACATACAGATTGATAGTTAGTATCGGTAATTGAAAAAACATAATTGATACCGTATAATTAAGGGCCAAATGATTGTACCTTTATCTCACTCCAAATTTTTTCTTTGGACTCATTCAGCTCTTTGTTTCTCCAATCATCACATGTAATGGGAATTTCATTCCTTACTAGTGCACTGATAAAACTAGTTAAGGTATGCCCATTAGGTTCTATAAGCTGTCCCTGGTTGCTCCAATAGACATCTAGTATGATGCCTCGAGATCTTCCTTGGACCACCCTTCTCATTACTGTGATGCCTCTTCGAATTTCTTCTTCCGCGGATACTTTTTTACTAACTTCCTCATGTTGGTCATCAGCCATGTCTAACTTGTAATAAACCAAGGAAACCATCAAATATCAAATATAACTTATAATCAAAGCAATTGAAAACAAAAAAAAATAAAGAAATCATGCATTATCAGATATAACTTATAATCAAAGCAATTGAAAACAAAAATATAACGAAATCATGCATTATCAGATATAACTTATAATCAAAGCAATTGAAAACAAAAAAAATAAAGAAATCATGCATTATCAGATATAACTTATAATCAAAGCAATTGAAAACAAAAATATAATGAAATCATGCATTATCACATATAACTTATAATCAAAACAATTGAAAAAAAAAATAAAGAAACCATGGATAATTTACCTAAGTCACTAACATCTATTTCTTTTCTTTGTTGGAATATTAATCACTTGTTTCTTAGCAATGCGTACGGATGAATTGATCCAAATTCCCTCATTATGATCGTTTCTTATATATGACTCATCCGGTATAAGATCCTCAACTTCATCATTTCTATTCAACTCATTCCGTCTAATGCATGACTCATTCTCAACATCAATATCACATTGATCGACACCGCTATCATCAGTCACTTTGTTAGAGAAAAGCACTATAGACCATTTTGTACTCTTCGGGTCATTCACATAGAACACTTGTTTAGCTTGAGATGCTAGAATAAAAGGTTCATCTTTGTACCCCACCCTAGTAAGATCAACTTGCAAAAATCCAGACTTATCCATTCGTATGCCACTACTATTCACCCACTTGCAACCAAAGATGGGAATCTGAAACTTCTCGTAATCAAACACCCAAATGTGCTCAATAACTCCAAAATATGACAAATTTGCATATTTGGGGTTTAAGTCCTTCATACTTGATATATGCATTGCTTCAGCTAGCACGGTGACACCACTATTTTGCATAGTACTCTTATCATCTTGTTCTTTGGTATAAAATGTGTATCCATTAATTGAATATGCGCTATGAGAAAACACATGCAAACTTGGACCATATGCCAAACATCTCAACCTTTCTGTTACCGAAGAAGGATCTGAAGATCGCTTCAAATAAATATGATCCTTCAACCATTGTATGAAACTTTGATTGTGCTCTATAACTATCCAATTTTCATTTCTGTTCGGATTTAACCTTCGGAGTACATCCTTGTGCATTTCAACATATGGATCAACCTCATTATTATTGTGCAGAACATACAAATGAACTTGATCCCGTTCATCCCTTGATATTGTCACAATTTTATTCCCAATTAATTTTTTACCTTCCATTTTGTCGAAAATCTGAGCTCTGGGGAGTCCAATCGATTGAACGTTAGACAAATATTCAGTACAAAACTCAACAGCTTCTTCAACAATGTATCGTTCAACAATACAACCCTCTGGTCGACTTCGGGATTTCACGTACCCTTTTAATATTTTCATATACCGTTCAGCAGGGTACATCCATCTCATATAAGCTGGTCCACACAACTGTGTCTCTTTCACAAGATGAACAACTAAATGAACCATTATGTCAAAAAAAGACGGAGGAAAATACATTTCAAGCTCACACAAGGTAATTACAATCTCTTTTTGTAGTGTTGGTAAGATCTCGGGATCGATCACCTTACTAAAAATTGACCTAAAGAAAAAACACAATTTAGTTATGGCACTTCTTACTTTTTCTGGCAAAATAGAACGTATACCTATCGGTAGAAAATGTTCCATTATAACATGGCAATCATGTGTCTTCAAATTCTTCAACTTGAGGTTTTCATAGAAACAAGTCTTCTGATATCAGATGAGTATCCTTCTGGAACCTTAACTTCACTCAGAGACTTACACAAATTTTTTTTCTCCTTTCTAGATAAAGTAAAAGCAGCAGGTGGTAGATATGTTCGTCTTCCTTTCTTCACGGGTGCTAATTCAGTTCTCATTCCCATTTTTAACATGTCCTCCCTTGCTTTAAGGCCATCCTTAGACTTGCCTTTTATATTGAGTAATGTACCGATAACACTTTCAAATACGTTTTTTTCAATATGCATAACATCGAGAAAATGTCTCACGTACAAAGACTTCCAATATGGCAATTCAAAAAATATCGACCTTTTCTTCCACCCACCTTTCACAATCTTATGTGCAAAAGGCTTTCCAAACTCAGTACGCACATCTTTCACCTTTTCAAAAACTTGTTCACCTGACAATGCGGGTGGAGCTCTACGATATTCGGTGTCTCCATTGAATGCTTTTCTCCACCCACAGTAGTGATGTTTAGAATGTAAGAATCTACGATGACCGAGAAACACATTCTTCTGGCAAAGTTCCAATCGAATCGTATCGGTTCCGTCTTCACAAACAGGACACGCACGTTGACCTTTAATGCTATACCCAGATAGATTCCCGTATGCTGGAAAATCATTAATTGTGCCAAACAACATCGCCCTCAAATTAAAACTTTCTTTCCTATATCCATCATAAACCTCCACACCGTTCTCCCACAAAATCTTTAAATCTTCGATCAGAGGTGTCAAGTATACGTCTATGTCATTCCCTGGTTGTTTAGGCCCAGAGATTAACATAGATAACATCATGTACTTACGCTTCATACATAGCCACGGAGGTAGGTTATAAATCATAAGAATCACAGGCCATGTGGTATGTGAGATACTTTGAAGACCATGTGGGTTCATTCCATTAGTAGATAATGCCAATCGAAGGTTTCTTGCTTCTGATCCAAACTCAGGATAATCATTATCAATCTTCGACCACTGTGGTGAATCAGCCGGATGCCGATACTTTCCATCAATAATTCTTTCATCTGCATGCCAAGTAAGATGTCTTGCATCGGTTTCACTACGAAACATGCGCCTAAATCTCGGAATTATCGGAAAATACCATAAGACTTTTGCGGGAGATAATCTTTTCTTATATCGAGACAAACCACATTTAGGGCACTCAGTTAACGTTGCATATTCGTTACGAAACAAAATGCAATCGTTAGGACAAGCATGTATCTTATCATAGCTCATGCCAATAGAGCACAACATTTTTTTTGCCTCATAGGTTCAATTAGGAAGAACATTATCATCCGGTAGCATTTCTCTCATAAGGGCCAACAACTCTGTGAAACTTTTATCCGACCATCCATTGCCCGCCTTTAAGTTGTACAACTTTAATACCGCAGAAAGTCTTGAGAATTTAGTGCAACCTTTGTACAACGGTTTCTCTGCATCGCTTACCATCCTCTCAAACATTTCAGGACAATCATGAAGATCTTCTTCCAGTGCTTCTACAATCTCTTCAACTCGATCACAATCGTATGTTTCCGTGTCTTTTTCGTATGAAGCATAGGTCGTATTACTTTTTCCACTCGATTCAACATTCTCGTTAATTTTCTCACCATGAAATATCCAACACTGATAACTTTGATCAATTCCATGCCTCAGCAAATGCGATTTCAATCCATGTGCGTCAACCTTACCAATATAACAACAACGCAAGCAAGGACAATGCATTCGTCTGGGGTTTTCAGCGTGTTGAACAACATACTTAACGAATTCCGCAACCCCACTCTCGTACTCTTTGGTCATTCGATCGGCACAGATCCATGTTTTATCCATGGTTTTCCTACTTATTAAAGTAAACAATCAATCCAGACGAAAATACATAACTAAGGTAGTATCTTTGAATATCCTAACAATTTTAAAGTTCAATTCATTTTAAACTTCAAAAACCTATACATAACCAATGTTAATATAAACTTCAATAACGTATCCGATACGCCAATATACCAACTTTAATTACCTCATCACTTTCATTTTTTATATTACAAGAATCAAACTTTTTCTATTACAATATACCTATAACTATACCTATAACTATATTAGAGTTCGTTCTCTATACTAGTGATATGTTAACTATTAATCAACCTGTCAATTTCACATCTATTTCTATTTTACATAAACCATAATTGAATCTTGATTTCAAAATACTGATATTTCCTTTTTCTATCATGCTATTCTATCATAAGCTATTTCCTTTTTCTATTCATAAGCTATTCTATCATGCTATTCTATCATAAGCTATTCTATCATAAGCTATAAGCTATTTCCTTTTTCTATCATGCTATTCTATCATAAGCTATTCTATCATAAGCTATCATAAGCTATTCTATGCTACTGATATTTCCTTTTTCTATTTTACATAAGCTATTCTATCATGCTTATCACTTAATTTCCTTTTTCTTGATGAAGTTATTTACAAATACTGATATTTCCCTAAATAACAGAGCATGAAAAATCAGAACTGAAACCGAAGAAATGAAAAAATTAAGAACATACCGAAATGAAGGATTCTTCAAACACTTTCAGAAATGAAATATTCTTCAAACACTTGCAATGCCTGAAACCAAATGAATGAAAATGTTAAGAAATGACGAACAAAACGCAGTAGAAATGACGAACTGAATCAGAAATGAAAAAATGCAGAAATGAAGAACATACCGCAGTAGAAATGACGTTCTGAAACCGATTCTTCAAACACTTTCAATGACTGAAACCGAATGATTACAATGTATTCTCGTTCGCTGTTAGGGTTCGCTGGAGGGGTTTGTTCGCAGGAGGGAAAACAAAAAGAACTGAGAACGAAAATAGAAGTCTGAAATTTAATTTTAATTAGACCTTAGACAGCGCTTTTGTGGAAAGCGCTTTCTAAGATATGCCTTAGACAGCGCTTTCCAAAAGCGCTTTCTATACCCCCCCCTTAGACAACGGTTTTGGTTTTAAATTTTTTTAATTGAAAGGTCTTAAACAACGCTTTCTCTAAAGCGCTGACTAAGGTCTATATTTAAAAGCGCTTTCAGAAAGCGCTGTCTAAGGTGGGGTCTTAGACAGCGCTTTTAGAACGCTGTCTAAGACCCCCCCTTAGACAGCGCTTTCATTATTTTTTTAGAACATTTTTCGTGTTTTATTTTTATTTTAACCTTAGACAGCGCTTTCTTTTAAAAGCGCTGTCTAAGATGCGCTGTTAAAAAACCTTTTTGGCGTAGTGCGTAGAATAAATATAATTAGGTGGCGGCTCTGTTTTTTGTTTTAGGATCGTATTTTTCGAGGTATGACACATGGTATAAGCCTTGAGCCTTCCCAAGAAAGACTGCAGATGAGTGCGAGGACAGGAGGTACCATTATACTTTTCAAAGCATGGGGGTTTGAATTTGTGGGGAATTCTCACCCCATCTACTAGTCCCATATCCATCACATCGAAGCCCAAAGAATTATTAGATTCCAAAGATCTTAACTTTTCAGCAATCTCGTCCAATCTTCTGTCATATACCTCATCTCCTGCCCCTATAACAGTAAAATGTTCTTCCTGGGGATCCTCCTGCAGGATTCTGCCCCTAACAGTATTACCTTGAACATTCCTCGGGATGTTAACTTATGGATTCAGATGGGGTCCATATTCTGGTGGGTCAATACGAGGCTGCCCCCGTTCATTATTGCTGGTTCCCCCTGTTCCAAGATGAGGCTCCTCAGGTGTTTGTCTTTCTACCAACTCTCTTAGTCTTTCTTGGGTCTGGGCTAAGCCAGTCATGACAGCCATGAATTGAGACATCTAGTTTCTCATATCCACTCTCTCATTGGCCATCTGATTTCTGACCTCATTCAGGTCCTGTTGTACCTGATCCATCTGGATGCCTGGAAGGTTGTTACGAGTTGGGTACCGGTGTGTGCGGTTGACAGGGAACACTCGGCGACGAGCAATGTTTCCTGAGATCACAACAAAGTTAGAAACAATAATAAACAAAAACCTACAAAACAGAGAAAAAATGTTAGTATGCAATGCAATATGCTTATTTGTTTTCCAAGGTATCCGGTTTGGTTCTTGGTTTTGACCTTTCCAGACCTCGAGGAAGATGCTTGATGTTGTTGAGAGAAAGCCCGAATGAAAACAAACTAGAATATATTACAAAATGATGAAACATACATAATCTGTTTTACAATACATGCCCCTGGAGGGTCAAAATACAACAAAAGGAAAAGTACATCAAAAGGAAAGAACAACAAGCAAAGAAGAATCAGACATCCAATCCAAACTCATCTTCCCTGACCTCCTTCAGGAGTGCCTCAGTCACTGGACCAGCTGGGTGCTCTATGATGGTCCTAATGAGGAGGTTCCTGGTAGCAATAGCAGTATTCAGCTTCTTATGCCTGTCCTAGTCTTTTGATCTCTTTATCCCTGCTCTAAGCTTCAACTCTGATATCTCCTTCTGAGCTGCCAACAAAGCTTCCTGCTGCTTCTTCTCATTGGCCTCCAACTGATCAATCTTGGCTTGAGTCTTCTGGTCTTCTTGTGCACGGGCTTCGGTGATCCTGACCCACCTAGCCTGGCTCTCTTGTAGATAGTGCTCAGCCCTAGCTTTCTTAATCTTCGCCTCCTTGCAGGCATTCTTCAATATTTGTTCCCCAACCCTTGCTTTCCTTATGTAGTCTTCTGTCTTTTCAATTTTGTCAAGGTGCTCAACCCTAAGCTTTTCCAATCTCTCAATGTCTAGGAGGCCATCACTCCTTTCCCAAAGAGTCTTCTTCAAGGCTCGGGATAACTGCTCATTCCTTTCCTTCAACTTTTCAAATTCTTCCAGGCTAACTGTTGCTGCAGGCTGTACTGTAGATGGTCCGGGTATGTCTTCCAAGGTGAAAGGCATTCTGGTAATCTGAGCTCTAGTACGAGACCAGTCCGAGTACTGAGCTGAAGCAACATTGTTACATCTTCCAAGAATAGCTATCCCTTTTATCTGGATGTTGTCCCAAGCCCAGGATGCTTGTCTGACAACAGCTGAATTAGGTTGCACTTCACAATACATGGTTTCAGCTAAATCTTGTCCTCTGGGAGGGTGAACCAAGGCATAGCCCAATTGTCTCTTAAACAGTAAAGGGTTGTAGTTGATGCAACCTTTTACTCCTATGAGAGGCACATTTGGGTATTGTCCACAGCTGGTAATAATGTCCTTGCCTTTGGTGCTCTGGGTGCACCATCTGATATCATCTGAAGTCAAGGCAATGAACCTTTTGGCCCAATTCTTCTACTGATGTGGGTTTAAGAAGGCATCTGATTTAGGCAGGTGTCTGAGCAGCCAGGAGTAAAAAAAAGGAGCATAGCATCTAACCAACTTCCCCCCTGTTTCTCATTCCTCTGGTGAATGGAATAGTAAAAATCTCCTAGAAATGTAGGCACTGGGTTCTTCAGAAGAAACAAATGGATGGCATTTTTACTGACAAATTTGGGCTCATCTGCAAACAGTATAGCCCCATATATGCTGAGGGCTAAGAGTGCACAGACTGCCCTCCACTCTCCCAATGAAGCCTTCAGGATGGCCTGAGAAATCAAGAAGTCCAAATGTAGACCAGGGATCCCAGCTTTTGTTGTCATGCTTTGCTCAATAAGGGCAGGCTCCAAGTACAATGCCCTTGCTATCTCTTCACTTCTGGGAGCAGTTATCTCTGGGTTAAAGGGAATTCCCCCTCTGATAGGTACTCCAATCAACAGAGAAAACTCCTCCAACAGAGGTCCCATCTGAAAGTCAGGAAAGGTGAAGCATCTCAGTGGGGGGTCATAGAACTGCAAGCATGTGTGGATCATGCTTTTCTGAGAAGGATCAAGGTCCATAACCATATCCAAGATACCCCCATACTGTTCTCTAAACAGTGGGATGTGGTCAGGTGTGATAAGTGATTGGACCTTCCTGATACCAGTCAACACAGGCTCAAAAAAGTGGTAGGATATGTTGCTCTTCCTGGGAGTAGCCATGAGTGCTGCTGAAGAAGCTGAAGTCAAATGCTGATGGAGATGACAGACTAAGGCTGGAAATAAACCTCTGACAGGTTGATGCTGATGGTGATGGAGATAACTGAAGCAGATAACTGATGAAGACAGCTGAAGCAGAGGTCTAAGCAGAAGAAGGGGTCAAAACCAAAACCAAGATACAATGAAGTGGATACCCTGAAAAGCAAATAAACAAATGTCAAATGATGCAATGATGATATATACAAATGATATGCAAGGGTTTGTGATCAAGCCGGATCTGGTTATCTGTCTTGATATAAGGCCCATGTATGTTCAAAAGTCCATATGGAGGCTTAGAAATCCAGTTACCAGGGTGGGGGACTCAAATAAAGAGTCACATGTCCAGGGTTAATCACAAGAACTGTCCAAAGTGGAGTACTCTTAAACAAAACAGTAACAGGGTATGATGTGGCCAATGGTTCCTGCAAACCTGTAAACAACCCATCCTCTCACAAGTAATGTTCTATAACAAGGATCCTCAGACTTGGATCAGTTATGAGAAGTGTAAACACTTCTAACCCAGAGGTACAGTGTTTACAATAACCATAAAAGATCCTCCTCTAATTCACCTCAGTTTCTGAAGGTCATAATAAAGGTCATCCAGACTTAGCAGGCTTCCCAGATAGCCCTAGCAGTACAGGAAATCTGTAGCACAGAGTTCTCAAGAAGAAACCCACATCTGAACCGTGTTTCATATTCCCGCACCAGACCGAAATGGAATGGGAAAGAACATGAACCACTCTAGCCTAGGTGTCACTCAGGTCCCAGGTATAGGACCTTAAACTCTCAATGGAACCCCACCCACCAAGACAGCAAACCAGATCCAGCAAATGACAGTATGAAATATGCAAAACTGTAAGAAAGCAATAAGTAAAGCTGTACATAAAGCAATAAATAAAGCAAAATAAATAAACACACATAGCACATAACACCCCAGTAAACACAAATCAAACAAACCCTAGGAGAAACCCACAAAAAGAACCAGAAGCCTTGGTTGCAGTATACCCTTCCCCAGCAGAGTCGCCAAGCTGTCGCTCCCACCAAATGACACCTGGTCAAATAGGGTACAGACGCAGACGGTCGGCGAGAGAGGAGAAAACACAAGGGTGAACTGAAAAGAGTCGCCAGCTAGGCGTTTTTATCCCGAAGGAAAGGTAATGCTGCATAAACCTAAGAAAAGATGGATAAGACGGTTGCGAACCAGAGAAACTGAGAAAGGGGGTTGGTTACAACCTGGGAAGGTATTAGCACCCAGATTGTCCGTCGTACTCGATGGGATCCACTCTTGAAAGATTTGTGTTTAAAGGGGTAGTGTCAGTGCTATTTTGTGTGCAAAAGCTGGAAAAGAATGCAAGTGTCAGTGTAAAAGAAATGTGAAGTGAAGAAAAGGAGTGTCAGTGCAAGAAAAGAGTGAAATGCTCAAGACAATGAGGCTTAAAAGAATAAAGCTGGAAGAGGGGGAATATGCAGAGACTTTTGTTCGATAACAGTTAAGTTATGCCTACGTATCCTATCGTGCAATGAGGAAGTCAGAACACCGTAGTTCGACTCAAAGGGACTGAAAGATAAATTGACTTGTGAACTGCCTGCTTGTCTATGCTCAAGTGTATGACCTATCTGGCTCAGGTGCTAACTGTCTTGCAATAGACGGAAGAAGCGAGTTCTCGCTTATGAGTGAATGAGATGAGAAAAGAATCCCGGAGGAGACGATTATTGTTTGTTTTTGATATTTTCAATCTTTTATTGCTTATGGAGTTTGTCATAAGAAAATGAGCTTAAGCCTAAACCAAGGGTTAGTAAGCTCATCACATGCTCCCTCTGATTAGGGGTAATGAGAAAACCTTAAGTATGAAGTAAACACCTCACACTTAATCACCATGATGTAGGATTAAGATCATTAACCTACTTGCATTTATTTAGATGTTTTTGGCATTTTTTTTTAGTGTTGAGTAATGAGTTTAAGCCATAATCAAGGATTTAATGGACCCATTACACCATCCTAATATAAGGATAATAGATGAGAACATTTAAGCTGAGAAAGGCTCCTCAACTTAATCAATGATTAGGGATTAAACTCATGACAAAACAAAGCCTTTATTAAAATGAATTTTAGTTAATGGTAAGATGAAGAAGTGAATTTTATGGTTTGTAAGACAACTTGAGGGGGACTTGTCCATTAACACTAGGGTTAGTCCTTCTTAACCAATTAAGGAAGAATTAGAACCCTAATGCAAGGCCCAAGTTACAAGCTTGATGTCTTAGTGATTATTAGATGAATTGATTAAAGGATTTAAACACATTAAGGGTTTAACACTTAAGATTAAAGTTATACACCATATCCTAATAGAAGGATACATGCATAACCCTAATCACAAAGCCTTAAAACCTTTAAGGTTTAGTCCTGGATTAAGAGATGAGAGGAGAGACACAAAGATGACACAAAGGTAAAAATAATGGGGGACTAATCAAACCCTAATTGTGATCATGCTTGGGTGTTCCTAGGGTTTATGAGGCTTGCAAGAAGATCTTCAAGAGAAAAGCCACCAAGGGAGAAGCAGGATGAAAGAAGAGAAGCAAGAAGAAGCAAGACAACTTACTTCACTTAAGAAGATAAGTTGCTTGAAGAAAGAAAGTGAAGAAGGAGCATGAATGAGCAAGCTCACTCAAATACAAAATAAAAATGTAGTAATGGATGCATAAAAGAGATGAGGAAAGATTGTGAGAAGTGAAGGTAAATTCACTTCTCAAACACTTACCACCTGAAAAGTTAGCAAAAGGAAGTGAAATAAATTGAAAAAAGATGGAATGCAAAGATGAAAGCCAAAGTCAGAAACACATTCATGATGCAAATGATGCTATGAGATGATACAAAGGCATGTCATGAGGTGCAAATGATCATACAAGTGATGAAGATGCAAATGAAGTATGAAAGGAAGCATGAAAGATCATGAATGCATATGAAATGAAATGGATGCATAACATGGCAAATGAATGATGTAATGATCAAACATGATTCTAATGTGTCCTAGGATGTCTTATGAGTCATGTGGATGCACAAAATGTCATGGCAAGTTCATGTATGCAAGCTTATGTAAGATGGATGCAAGTAAAGATGCAAATTAGGGTTTATGTACAACATGAGATGCAAAATTCAAAATCAGAAGCAAATGGTAAGATAAAAAATTGAAAATAGAACCAAAGGGACCCTAAACCTATACAAGTTCACTGCCCAAAGGGGAAGGTTAGAAGTTAAACCCTAAAGGACTTATGATTTTCCTAAATTTCTAGGGTTTTAAGGATGATCCTAAAGGGAAAATGCCAAACAAATTGAAAATGCATTATAAAAATGAAACATAAATGTTTTTAGATGCTTGAAAGTATGCATAACACAATGCAAAAAAAACCATTCACAAACTCAACTTGGATCAAAAGTTATGAAATTTTGAAGTTAGGGTTAAAAATATTCAAATTAAAGAACCCTTATTCAAATGAAAATTGGCAAAATATGATCAAAACCAAAAAGAAATTTGTCTTGTGAGTTTGTAAATGTTTCTAAATGTTTGAAAATGTTCTCTGAATTTTTTTTGGGATTTTTAAATACCTAAATGTATTTTTAATTAATTAATTCTCATTAACTAATTTAAAATAATCATTTAAATGATTTAAAAATTATTTTTAATGCAAAAAATAAAAATAAAAATATTTTTGGGTTCTGAAAATTAATAAAAGATTTGATAAAAATTTTCAGAATTTTTGAAGTCTTTTTACTATTTTTAATAAAATGCACAAATTAAATAGAAAGAAAATGAAATAAAATTAGTTAAAATGAGAAGTAAACCAAACTGAAGGCCAGGATTTAAATGAAACGCGCGGGAGTTGACTGGCGCGTGTTTGGAGTGCTGGGATTCATTCTGAGATTTTGAATTTTTAAACATAATTAATTAAGTTAATGACTGAATTAGGGTTAAGTGGGACGATTTGGGCCATCAAATACACGCGGGAAACAAGATCGTACGCTCCAAATTCAAACTAAACCCTAAACCTGATTACAAACCCTAATTACTCTCAGGTGGCCGGAAATGACCTCCGGTCATCTTCTCCGGTCACCCCTCACCTGAGAAATTCCTAAAACGCTCCCTAGGCCATTGATGGAGCTCTAAAGCTCCAGATTGCTTCCTCTCTCCATTCTAAACTCATCCCTAACCTCAAACCTCATTTATTTCCAACCATTAACATGAATCGAAGCCAAGAACAAAAACTGCAGAAATTTCAGACAAGCCATACATCCTCAATTCTCAACTATTTTCAATAATTCAAAGTTCATCATGCTCAGGGGATCACACTAAACCATTTAAGAACTTAAAATACAACTTCTGGAAAAATGAATTCGCATGACTACCTGAGGTGAAGCTTTCAACCCTGGAGCTTTCTGGCTGTTTCTTTGGTCCAAGATACCTTTAATGATCTTCCTGAGGAGCTTGCAAAGCTTGGTTGGAGTTTATATGGCCTCTATGTGAAGTTTGTTGAAGTTCAGTTCAAGGAGGGGCCAAAATCGTGTTTTTGATGTGGTTGTTTTCAGGGCAAAGTGATGGTTGGGAAATGATCAGAGGTTGATGGTGAGTTGTTCTGTGGAGTTTGTTTTGATGTTTGAGGCTTTGGTGCTAAGTTTCGAAGAGAAATGCATAAGAGGGAGTTTTTGTGTTTGCTGAGTTGTGGGAGGATTCAGCCTTGCTTGTTGTGTGTGTTGAGTTGCTTTTGGTCCATGTATCAATCTTTGATAGGTCAGAGAGTTGTTGTGGAATAGTTTGATTGGTATGGCTTAATTTGCATAAAGTCAAGAAAGTTGTCCTTTGAGGTATGGGCTCATGGCAGGATGGTTGTGAGGCATGGCTCGAGTCAGCTGGCTTTAGGGAGGTCCATGGAAACTGACTTGAAGAGCTGGCACAAGTGGATGTCAAGATTTGGAGCATTTTGCAATTTGTGAAGGTTTTGGCCCCTTTTGAAATACTTGATGATCAAGGCATGAAAATGAGAGATTCTTTGGGAAATTCTGAATTATAGGTCATGTATCATGTTTGTATAATGGTTATAAGTCAATTAGAGGTCACACTTTGCCTTGGCATGAGTTTTTGCAAGTTTCCCTCTTTGGTTCATAAGTGAAAATTAGTGATTTTTCCCAACTTTGCAAGGCCATAACTTGAGTTCTATGATGAATTAGATCAAGTTCTTGTACTTTTTGAAAAGGGAATGATCTAATCTACAACTTTCATGACCAAGAATTTTTCATTTGAAGCATTTTTTAATCCAAAAGAAGAGGTTGAAAAACTTTCCCAAAATGGCAATTTTGCATTACAAGTCACTTTCCCAAAATGGCAACTTTGCAAATGGCTTGAAATTATTCAATTTTGTGAACTTCTAAACTCTTATAAGATCAAATAAAGATAATATACACCCAAAATGATGTAGAAGACCCTTTGGTTGGATGATTGGGGGCCTCAGATGCCCTGATTTTGCACTAACTTGCTCAAGAAGTCATCTATTGACCAGATGCCTTCCCCATTGAATTTCTTCATGAAAATTGGTGTGTAGGATCCTTATAACATATAGAGACCAATAGAAACAAGAATGACCAAAACATTTGGAGTTGTGGCCTCTGAAACCAAAACCCTAATTTTAAGTCATCTATGCAGCTAAGCTTGGCTCTGCTTCCATGCCTTTCTCAGTTCTTGTGATTTTCTGACTTCCTTGATCTTAGGAGGATATAATATGATACTTGAACATACATGGACCCTCTTGAGATGATTGAAGACCTTTGGAGTGGCTCAGATGACCCTTGGCTTGCTCAGATCACAAACCCTAGATGCAGATGAATTTGAGCCAATGCAGTGAAGCAAAAATGCAATATGAAATGATATGATTGAACTTATGCAAATGAAAATATCACAAGCCATGGTGTGAACTTAGTGAGGGAAAATTTGGGGTGTTTACACAATCGTGATGATGTTGAATTATCCAAGTGTCTAAAGTTTGAGAATGGGTTGAGGCCAAAAATCAAGCAGGGTATTGGGTGTTAGCAGATCCGCATGTATGCTAAATTAGTGGAAAAGAGTTGAATCTATGATGAGGATAGCCGAGCTCGATCTGCTCACTATAAGCAGGTGAATGAGAAGAAAGAGAATGGCCAATTTCGAGGGAAACCTTATGCGACTCCAACTGACAAGGGAAATCCGAAGGTTAATGATGGGAAGAAGCCAAGTGGGGAAGAAGGTTTCTCAAGTGCTATAAGTGTGGAGAAGTGGGTCACAAGTCTGACGTGTGCACTAATACAGTGATAAGATGTTACAAATGTGGTAAGAGAGGTCACATGAAAGATGAGTGTCCAAATGCAGGACCAACTTGTTTCAATTATGGTGAAGAGGGACACATCAATACTCAATGTCAGAAACCGAAGAAGACTGCTACTACTACTCAGACTACTGGCAGAGTGTTCGCCTTGAGTGGCTCAGAAGCTCAGAATAAGGATAACTTAATTTTAGGTACTTGTTTTATTACCGATGTTGAGTTGGTTGTGATAATTTATATTGGTGCTACTCATTCGTTTATTTCACTTGAGTGTGTGACCAGGTTGAATTTGCTTTTGACTGTTATGAATGCTAGTATGTTGATAGAGATGCCTGCTGACGGTTCAGTTACGACTAACCGTGTGTGTTTGAAATGTCCTCTGATCATTTATGGTAAGGATTTATTGATGGATTTGGTGTGTTTACCCTTACGCCATTTGGATGTCGTGCTTGGTTTGAACTGGTTGGAGTTCAACTTTGTGCATATCAATTGTTATGCAAAGACGGTGGAGTTTCTAGAGTTTGGTGATTGTGGGAAGTTGATATTTTTATCCGCGAAGAAAGTGGATGAACTACTAGAAGATGAAGCTCAAATGTTTTCCTTGTTTGCGGCATTACAGGTTGACTAGGAACATGTGAGTGTCGAATTACCTGTTGTCCGAGAATTTCCTGATGTGTTTCTGGATGAAATTAGTGATTTGCCTCCAAAACGTGAAGTAGAGTTTGTAGGGGATTTGGTACCAGGTACTAGTCCAGTGTCGATGGCTCCATATCGGATGTCATCTTCAGAATTGAGTGAGTTGAAGAAACAACTTTAATATCTTCTTGAGAAGAAATTTATTCGCCCAAGTGTTTCTCCATGGGGTGCTTCAATATTATTGGTTAAGAAAAAGGATGGTAGTATGAGGTTGTGTGTCGACTATCGACAATTGAATAAGGTGACTATTAAGAATAAATATCTGCTTCTGAGGATTGATGATTTGATCGATCAATTGGTGGGAGCTTGTGTGTTTAGTAAGATTGATTTGAGGATGGGTTATCATCAGATCCGAGTAAAGGCAAATGATATTCCGAAGACAACTTTTAGAACGAGGTATGGTCACTATGAATACACAGTGATGCCTTTTGGTGTATCCAATGCACCTGGTGTATTCATGGAGTATATGAATCGAACCTTTCATGAGTATTTGGATAGCTTTGTTGTGGTTTTTATTTATGACATCCTAAGTTATTCAAAGTCAGAAGAAGAACATGAAGGGCATCTGAGGATTGTATTACAAGTGTTAAGAGAAAAGAAGTTATATACTAAGTTGTCGAATTGCGAGTTATGGTTGAAGGAAGTGAGTTTCCTTGGACATGTGATATCTAGTGGTGGAATTGCAGTAGTGTCGCTCCCGGGATTTTCATCCTAGTACAAACGCGAAAGTGGCGCGGAAAGGTTAGAGTCGCCAGCCAGACATTTTTATCCCGAAAGAATGGGAAAGGTAATGTTGCACAAACCTGAGGAAGAAGGAAAGGACAAGGTCCTGCGAACCAAAGATCTGAGTTCGGGAGTCGGTTACGAATTGAGAAGGTATTAGCACCCCAATCCGTCCGCCGTACCCGACGGGATCCACGCTTGCTTGCTTGTTTCAAAGGGTGAGAAATAAAGAATGCTGCTGAATAAAACTGCTACTGGAACTGGAATGAGAAATGAGAAAGGAGAAACTAGAAAAAGAGAATGGACAAAAGGGGAAATGTAGGGAAAATAAAGAATGTGCTCGAACAGGCCCTACCCCGCTGCCTACGTACCTCATCGGGATAATGAGGATCAGAGTCGACGTAGTTCGCCTAACTAAGGCGAGAACTATTTGTTTGTGTTTTTTATGCTGGAACTGCGTATGTCTATGCTCAGGTGTTGCAGGCTCGTCTGGTACGAGTGCGTTTACCGTCTTGCATGCGAGACAAGTCGTCGTGAGTTCGCGTTGTGAGTGAATGAGATGAGAAGAGAAGTTCCCGCAGGATAGTCGCTTATTATTTGTGTTTTTGTCTTTTAAGAGAAGTGTTTTGAATTTGTTTGTGAACTGTCTTGTACTAAGACCTATCCATCGCGGGGAGTATTTACACCTCGCCCCGAAACAGGACGCGTATAACACTCCGCAACAAAGTCTCGTGTCGTACAAGATTGTTCGGCTTTTATTAAGTGTTTTATTGCTTTTCTTTTTGAGATGAGAAAGAATGACTCAAGTTGATAAAAGGACAAAATCTAAGGGACTAAGACTCAATCCTAATTTTGTTTGTTTATTGACAAGAGAGGTCCTATGGTTAATGAGGTATTCTAATCCTAAGGAAGAAAATGAAAAGAAGAAAAAAGAACTAGAAACTAACTTACTTCCTAAGGAAGTTAAGTTATCTCTAAGGAAAGGGAAAACGTAAAAGCAAAGCACAAGGTGCTAAGGCAAACACAATTAAAATGCATAAGAGATGGGAATGAAGTAATGCTTACCTCAATCTTCCCCCCTACAAAACAAAAGTTAGCATGACAATGCATATTGGAAGTAAAATCAAAGCATGAAAGCGATTAAGTACCATAAACGTCCTAGAATGGAACTAGGTTCAAAATAAGACCTAAGTCTAAAGGTGAGGGTACCTAAAGGTTACATGACTTCTAAAGTCAGTAGCTACATGATATAAGTCCCTAAGTATGCTAGGATACCTCACAAGGTCAAACTATGTCAAACTATGTACAAAAAGTTCACCTAAGTTCACATAAATGCAAATTAGGGTTTATGGATGAAGTATGAATGCATATGGCTTATAAGCATGAATTAATACATGAAATGAACTTCAAAGTTAGTAATGAATGCTTATGAAGATAGATTAATGAATATACAATCATGGATGCAATGGAATAGGCATATGGAACAATGAGAAGAAGATATGAGAAGAAACGAACAAAAACGCATAAGATCGCACATGATGAAAGTTGAGGAAGAATGGCATGTGAATATGCATGAAATGATTATGGGTAAGTAGCATACAAGGTATGAGATGAAATTAGAATTCATGAATAGAAATTAATGATTTACACATAATTCAAGTTATTATTTAGAGGAGAAGAGAAACTAGTTTAGGTTAAAGTTAATTCACATAAGTATGCACTTTAAAGCACCAAAACAAACCAAATGAGTATGGTTCAAAAAATGACCTATGACTGGAATTAAAGGCATACAAATGACCTATAATCAACTCCTAAAATATACCAAAAATCCCTTCAAGAAAATGGCATGAATGCCTTCTTATCATTTAAGTTATGGAGCAAATAGACACATGAATCAACCTAGGATCTAGGTGACATGGAAAAATAGCAAAAACCTTTAAAAATTATGAAATTAAATCCCTGGAATGATATAGTCATTATATTACATTGTCCAAAAGGATTATACAAAATTATGCACCAAAGTGCCAAAACAATTCCTTGACTAGCAAGGTAACAAAACATGATCACCAAAAACAACTCCACAAAGTGGATCAAAAAGGGCACCTAAAATTATGAAAAAAAATGCCTAAGGGGCATCAAAATGTCAAAAATTACAGTGATTAATCACACACAAAAAATAGGTTTCACACCTATGGGGAAAAACGATTTCGGTACCTTATGCCAAAACCTTCCTTTTTGGGACAGCTTATGATCTAAAATCCAAATTAATTATTAAAACCACCCAAATCTGGAAACAAAAAATATGAAAAATTAATTAAGGGGATGAGGATCACTCATGAATTTTTCCAGAATTTTATCTCACTTAAAAATATTTTTAATAATTGCGACGAAACGGGCAAAAAAGTGGATTTTAAGGGAAAGCGAAAGGAAGTGAATTCTACAATCCGTAACCTAATCGCTAAGCTCCGAAATCGACACATATAACCAAAAATCATAAATAAATCCAATGCCTCAGGTGGGAGGGCTCAATATGCACCTTAAGTTATATGATCCTAAGCCTCATACAAACTATAATGATGCACTAAAAGTGGAAAGTCGAAATTACTTACTTGATCGAAGTACCGATTCTTCACATAAAAGAAATCCAAAAAAACTTCAAACAAGGTCTTGTAATCTTCCATGAGCAAAATAAATGCTCATCTTCCATAATTTCTTTGTGAATATCCCCCATAATCGAAACAAAAACAACGACACAAAATATCATTTGAATCCAAAGGTATCCCACAAATAAAGTGGAATACCAACCAAACGACCGTCGTTAAGATCTTTGCGAGAACCTTGCATGAACTCAACAAACGCATTAGAAACCAAAAAGAGGTGCAACCGGAAGTTGCACCTTGGTCTCACAACTCAAAATCAAATAGAAAGATGAATGTACGAGTCATGGACATGCATTGAAATTTACGTTTCAAAACGGGACAACACTTATGCTCTAACATAAACAACATGCAAATTCAAACCAAAATCAAATAAATTTACATGAAATGAATGGAAAATGATCAACAAACATAAGTACAAGTCAAAACAAGATCAATGCATCAAAATTGCACCAAACCGAACTTAAAAAGCCTTAAAACGAAAAAACGCGTCAAAAATCACCGACTCGGAATTGAATGAAAATCGCATGGTAACTTGCAAACGTGCCAACGGATTCAAATATGCAATCGGATTTTGAAAATTCCGCTCGGAAGTGGTACTTTTTGGCCGATTTTATCGGCTGGCAGTAGCGAAATAGCCGAAAAAAATTGTCCGAAATCGACTAAAAAGTTTACCAATGGCTCCGGAATAATCAACAAAGTCAATTTACACTATTCACATTCGCGAAAACGCGCTACGGTTAGGAAGTTATGACCAAAACGCACTTATCGACACGCGACATATGAACAACATCAACAATTAAGCCTCAACCTATCCTATTCCGAATTTACACAATGAAACAAACATGAATTTAAAAGTCAAGCACTTCAATCAATATCAAGTCACAATAATTAACTCTCTTAAGAATTTTATCAAACATCTAACATGCATCGATTAGTCTATGTCAATTTTAACAATCATTTCCAATTATGCACAACAACAATTATTAGGATCAATTAATCAAGCATCAATCAACAACCACATCAAGAATCAATGCACATAATCTCCATAATATGAATTCAACTTCAAAATTCAATTCAAGAAACAATGCAACAATTATTCATGAATTAAAGTTTAAGAAGCTTACCGAATGAAGAATCGACGAAGAAATTGTGAATCCGGAGGAAGTGAGACGCGATCATGAACGGAGGAGAGGAGGAGAGGCCGCGTGGCTGCCGGCGGCGGAAGATGGTGGTCGCACGGTGGTGAAGTTGACCGAAGGTGGTGGTTCGTGGCGGCTCGGCTATCGGAAGCTTGATCGGAATTGTTGTGTTCTTGAGTTCTTGATGAAGTTGTTGTTGTGTTCTTGAGAAAGAGTTGAGAGAATGAACTTTGATCTTTTAGAGAGAGTTTGTGAGAGTTTTTTGGTGTTTGTAAATTATGATTGATGTTATGACAAATTGTGGGTCAAGAGAATATATAGTGGAGTGTAAAATGAAAGGCAAAAGGTAGAATTTCGGCTTAAGTGAAAAATAACAATATCTTCGGCAAGAAATTTCGACTCTGAGCCTTCCACAACATCGTCCGTCTCTGAATCAAGGTTGCAATGCAAAAAGAATGGATGTCATACAATTAAAATCGAGTGCGATCGATACGTTTAAGCTGCAAGACATCACTGAATAAGTTGTTTTTTCGGCTTATTTGGTGTCCGCTACTCGAAAATGTGACAAGGCCAACCTCTTTGGAGCATAATCTCGACTCGACTTTGTCATCAAAGTTGTAGATCTATGAGTCAGTGACCTGGTGTTAAAATCTAAGCTCAACCGAACAAACGACGAGGGAGATATGAATTTTCTCGTGAAACCACTTTCAGCATTTTTCTTTGGTTCAGCACTTCAGTTTTGTGAAATAAACCAAAACGACAATCTTTGGAGCACCGTTCGATCTCACTTTTGTATTTGAAATTGAAGAGGATAAAATTTGTGAACCAACGCTTCAAGAATGGGTGATATCCGATGAAAATTGACCGAGTTATGAATTTTACAAAATCTGACAGACAGTGCACTGCATCAAAGAACCTTACTGGTAATTCGCATTTTCGAGATCCTTCCGCTCGGACCTAACCCAAACTGAATTCACATAATGAAGATAACATCTAAACGGAATTTTAGGCACCGAAACAACATCAATTCGATGAACGAGCCAAGAGTTATGAATTTTTTAGTGTTCAAAACTCACCGGTTCAACACTGTTTTTCACTATGTCGACTCTAAAGACTCGCACATTCTGAGATCTTCTTCAAAGAATTAGTTCTCGGCCAAAACCCAAAAGTTAGAAAGGATATCAAGACAGAACTTTTGGCATATGAATCTCTCAGACATGTTGACCCAATCAGAAGTTACGAACTCTTGAATACCGCTAGCACGGTTAATCGGCGAAACCGAAATTTCAAAAACAAATCATTCCCGCCATTTTCCTTGATGAATTGGCCTCCGAGCCGAACACAAAAGTTGTAGAGAATACCGAAATAGTCTAAACTATTGAGTTTCAAGCCAAAATGAGTTTCCGAGCATAAGTTACAACTTTTGCAAACTGCACCATAAAACTGATATTCTGCTTAAACTCCTTTGAATCAACCGAGAACTTTTGGTTTCTTCTAAGATTATTGTGCACGTGCCGCATGAAGAAATAAAGGCCAGTCGCAACCTGTGAAAGCTCAAATGGAGATGTATGTTCATGTATGTTTATGATGCAATTGTGATCTAAATGCAATGCAATGTATGAAAGGATATGCTAAATGGCATGAAAATGAGAGGGCAAATTTTGAGGTATTACAAGTAGATCCTTCGAAGATTGATGTTGTATTAAAGCGAGATACTCTGAAATCTGCTACTGAGATCAGAAGTTTTCTAGGGTTGCCCAGTTATTACGAAAAGTTTATAGAAGGTTTTCTAAGTTGGCATTACCTATGACTCCGTTAACTTGCAAGGGCCAGGATTATGTGTGGGATGTTGTGTGTGAGAAAAGTTTTGTTGAATTAAAGAAGAGGTTGACGATTGCTCTAGTCTTGATTTTTCCTAATCCAAATGAATCTTTATGGTATATTGTGATGCTTCGAAGATGGGTCTTGGTGGTGTGTTAATGTAAAATGGTAAAGTAGTTTCCTATTCTTCTAGACAGCTACATGTTCATGAGAGGAATTATCCTACCCATGACTTAGAGTTGGCAACCATGGTATTTGTGTTAAAGATTTGAAGACACTATCTTTTTGGGTCTATATTGAGGCGTTCAACGATCATAAGAGTTTGAAATACTTGTTTGATCAAAAGGAACTAAACACGAGGCAGAAAAGATGGTTAGAGATGTTGAAAGAATTTGATTTTGATTTGAGTTACCACCCTAGTAAGGATAATGTGGTTGTAGATGCTTTGAGTAGTAAGAACTTGCATATGTCGATGATGGTGGTGAAAGAACTTGAGATGATTGAGAAGTTCTGAGACATGAGTTTGCTGCGTGAGACTACCAATGAGAGTGTGAAATTGGGGATGCTGAAATTGACTAATGACATTGTGGAAGAGATCCAAGTAGGACAACAATCAGATTTGAAGTTGGTTGATCAAATGAATTTGGTTAACCAAGGTAACGAAGGAGAGTTCTAAATATATAAGAATGGTATGATGAGGTTCCAAGATCGAGTGTGTGTTCCTGACATTCCAGAGTTGAAGAACAGTATCCTAGAAGAAGGACATTGAAGTAGGTTGAGTATTCATCCTGGTGCTACGAAGATGTATCATGACTTACATAAATTTCTTTGGTGGTCAGGTATGGAGAGAGATGTTGCGGAACTTGTGTATGCTTGTTTGGTTTGCCAGAAATTAAAGATTGAACATCAAAAGCCTTTAGGTATGATGCAACCGTTGAATATTCCAGAATGAAAATGGGATAGTATTTTTATGGATTTTGTGACAGGATTGCTGAAGACGGTGAAGGGAAATGATTCCATTTAGGTGATTGTTGATCGATTAACTAAGTCGACACATTTCTTACCGATGAAGATTAATCATTCCATGTCGAAGATAGCAAAGATGTATATTGATGAGATCGTGAAGTTATATGGGATACCTTCGAGTATCGTGTCAGATAGAGATCCGCAAATTACGTCGAGATTTTGGAAGAGTCTACAATATGCTTTGGGAACCAAGTTGAGGATGAGTTCTACTTATCATCCGCAGACGGACGGTCAAACAGAATGAACTATTCAATCTTTAGAGGACTTACTGAGGGCTTATGTATTGGATCATAGAGGGACGTGGGATAGTCATTTGTCGTTGATTGAGTTTACTTATAACAATATTTTTCATGTGAGCATTGCATGGCTCCGTATGAAGTGTTGTATGGGAGGCGGTGTAGGACTCCATTGTGTTGGTATGAATATGGCGAGAGTGTTGTACTCGAACCCGAGATTATGAAGGAAACGACTGAGAATATTAAGATGATTCAAGAAATAATGAAGACTTCATAAAGTCGTCAAAAGAGTTATCATGATAAGAGAAGGAAGGCACTTGGATTTCAATAGGGAGATCATGTGTTCTTGAGGGTTACTCCAGTGACTGGTGTCGGGCGAGCTTTGAAGTCAAGAAAGCTCACTCCATGTTTCATTGGACCATATCATATTTTGAAAAGGGTTGGAGAGGTAGCATATTAAATTGCATTACCACCGTCGCTAGCGAATTTACATGATGTGTTTCATGTGTCACAGTTGCGGAAGTACATTTCAGATATGTCGCATGTGATTCAGATGGATGATGTCTGAGTAAGAGATAATTTAACTGTGGAGGTTTCGCCAGTACAAATAGATGGTAGGGAGATGAAGCAATTGAGTGGTAAAAAGATTGCCTTAGTAAAGTTATTGTGGAGTGGACCAGCTGGTGATAGTTGGACTTGGGAACGTGAAGATCAGATGAAGGAATCGTATTCGACGCTGTTTACTTCAGGTACATTTTTTAGGACGAAAATTCTTAAGTGGGGGAGAGTTGTAACACCCCAAAGTCGATATTTTCAATTAACTGTGAATCATTGTGAATTTTGATGAATTACTGATGATATGATGTTTTGGTGGATGCATGAGTGTGACTTAATATTTTAATAATATTAGGATATTAAGTATAGTGTGTTTATTTAATTAATTTTGGAGGAATTCATTTAATTAGAAAGATTTAGAGGACAAGGATAATATAGTCTTTTGGTAAAGGCTAAGTGAGGGTAAGAAGGGAAACGTCTAATTTGGGTCCTAAGGGCAAGATTGACATAAGGGGGCAAAGTTTGTATTGTACGATCATTGTGGAACAACCATACTTGGGAGAAGAGAATGAAAGCTCTGAAGAACAAAGCTAAGACTTGAAGGTTGGAGAGGAAATTTTAGAGGTTAATCGAAGAATCCAATGAATTAAGGTATGGGGAGTGATTCAATTCAATATTCTTAATATATAGGTATGGGATTTATGAGAATTGGGTTTTTGGGAGTTCCTTAGGGTTTATGAGTTTGATGGTATTTGGATTAATGAGTAGATTATATATAGTATATGATGATTTAAGATGTTATGAGATATTTAGGATTAATGTATGATGATGGTTGAACCGATGAGGATTTTCTGCATTATCTACTATTAAAAACTGGTTTTGGAAGGGTTTTATCGCAGTAGGGGCGATCTGAGTTCGTAGATTTTTATTGCAGAATCGCGTTGCTCGCTTAGTGCACACGCACTTCCATTGACTAGGAGAGACACGGGCTAGAGCTCATCCCTTAGTAAATCACCATTAACATAAAATATAAACCTCCAACAAAAGCACAAAGAACATTCAGCCATAAAAATCTGCGATCGACTTATATATATAAAGTGGGGATCGACTTATTCTAATTGATCCTGACTTTTATATATATATATATATATATATATATATATATATATATATATATATATATATATATATATATATATATATAGTGGGGATCGACTTACTCCAATAGTAAATCTTTTTAACTTACTCCATAATCATAACCTTTAAATTAGATTCAATCAAATGGTTAAATTAATGTTTATACTTATAACCATTCAATTGAATCTAATTTAAAGGTTGTGTGATAGGAAGACTAAACTAAGAAAAACATTAAAACAAACAAAATAAAATAATAAAACTTTTCATTTCTTTGTTTCTTTCTCATGTGTCCAAGACACTACATATATAATGATATTAATGGGCTATTAACTAAAATGCCCAAATACATGGAAGCCCAATTCAATAAAAATACCCACTAATATAAAATCTAATTTTAAATTAATATCTAAACTATTTATTTATTAATCACAATTCATTACTTTATCATTACTCACCCCTTCAAGATCAACCTTGTCTTCAAGGTTGTAACAATATTTTTTTTTCCAGATTCCAGTTTCCCACCTGGATCCAAATTAACAAAGTTTGAAGATGCTATTTTTTTTGTTGCAAATTGTTCCATTGACTCAAAAAGTCCAAATTCGTCTTTTTGGTAACTAAGGTCCTATATAAAGGCAAAAGTAGCCAAACATCTGAGTGGCCCATTAGGTCAAAAGAGGATTTCAATAACTCTAATTCCCAAATTACCCTTATTGTTTCTTCTACAGTGGTCGTCATTTGTATTTTTGAAACCCATGGAACCAACAGCCAACCAAAGACGTCTTCACCGTGAAAACAAAATTGGTTCTTAAAAACATGTTTTAGAAATTCAAAGAGAGACATTCGTTTGTCATGAACAGAGCAAAGTAATTCAGAAAATGGAAATAAAAAGCCATGGAAGAACCCCGACCGGGAAGGGTGAAAAATGTCGGAGCATAAGGCACTTTCTACTAACCCATCAATATCGCAGACTATTCTTTGGTTGCCATAGAGATCGATAGTGAAAATGGAATTTTTTTGAGACTTTACTGTTATGGCAGTGATATGCACTACCTTCCTCTTCGGTGACATCACATATGTTGTCAAAAAATATTTTATCATCCTCAAGACATGAAATATGCAAGGAATCTGAAAAACCAACATCAATAGTATGTAATGATTTATTGTCTCGAGGTATCCTAAAAATGGTTGTGGCAGAATAATTATATTTAAACTCTATCATTGCCAACAGGTCCATTTGAACCTTGTCCTAAAGGTTCTAAAAATATTCCTTAATTTCATTTCTTGAATTGAGAGGAGAATTGTGGCGTGAGAATTACAAGCAACAATTTGGACTACAAAAATTAGAATGGAACATGTGATTCTTGCTTTGTTACCACAACCAATACTAATTAATTTTGGATTTAATGGTATCAATTAAAAAGTGAAAATGGAATATAAAGGACCGAGTAAAAATTAGTGGAATGAATATAGTTGTAGTGAAAAGGACATAAGTGTATAGTTGTAGTGAAAAGGACAACAACGTGTCAAAATGTTTCTTTTTTAGTTCTTTTCTCTCTCTCTCTCTCTCTCTCACACACACACACACACACACACACACACACACACTCTTCTCTCTTGTCTTCTTCTTTTCTCTTTCTTCTTCTTCTTCTTCTTCTTTTTCTTCTTCTTTTACTTCTTTTGTTTACTGTTTTTATTTTTCTTTTCAAACCAAATAAACAAAATCAAAACATAAATAATAAAATAATGAAAATAAAAATCTGGTGGTTTTGTTGGAGGCCGATTCAGATCTGGTAGTTTCTCTGGTGACTTTTGTTTTTTCGGAGAAAATAACCACAAAGATGATGCCAAAAAAAATATAGGAGACATTTTAGAAAATGTTACCGAAAGTTTTGTCAGAAGTGCAGAGATTTTACCGGAAGTGATGTTGGAGACATCATCGGAAATTTCGTCGAAAGGTTCACCGAAAATGTCGTGGGAGATGAAATCGGAAGATTCACTGGAAATGTCGTAGGCGATATATTTTTCGTCATTTTTTCTTCTTTTTCTGTAGTTCTTTGGATACCATATTTCTCTTTCAAATTCTGGTGTGAATCACAAAGTTTGAGAAAATACTTGAAGTTGTTCCTTCAACTCTTCTCTATATTTGGTTGAGATCTCATGAGTTTCAATCAAATATTGTTTTAGAGTTTCTAACTGGTGTAGTTTTGTTTATGAAAAGAAATTTTAAGGTTGGGTTGGTATGGAATGTATGGATGATGAACTATTGAATGAGATGAATATGGGTTAGATGATATAGGTGGTATGGTTGTAACATTAGAATAATAAGGATAAAATGGTGATGGAGCACTAAAATATGGAGGAATAAAAGAGTGGTGATAATGGATATGCCATGGAAGGATTGAAGTTCAAGAATGAAAGCACCAAATTGATAGGAAGAAAAATCCTAAACTAAGAAAAACATTAAAACAAACAAACTAAAAAAATAAAAGACTTTTTCATTTCTTGGTTCCTTTGTCTTGTGTCCAAGACATTACATATATAATGATATTAATGAGCTATAACTTAAAATGCCCAAATACATGGAAGCCCAATTCAATAAAAATACCCACTAATATAAAATCTAATTCTAACTTAATATCTAAACTATATGTTCTGGACTGGGCCTCTAAGGCAGTGTCGGGCAGAAGCCCAACTAGTCGGGCAGAGGCCCCAATCGTCGGGCACGACCCGCAACCCACTAACCCAGACGTGGGGAGACAGTGTCTCCCCTATGTGCACCATGTCACCCAACTATCCTCCATTATCTCCTCAAATATAGGGACAGTTGGACCAAGGGCAAGACCACGTGCTAGGTCTTACTTGCTCCTATGCATTCCTTAGCAGTTCTTCCTTGGGCTTCGCTGACCTAGCCCAAGTAAGGACCTTGCCCCAACGTTGGGTCACACTATAAATACCCTCTTTCACTAGAGGGTCAGGTATTTTGAAACTATTATTCTCTTCTACCTTTTTTGTACCTTATTCTCACTTTAGCATCGGAGTGCCTTGTAGGCACACCCCCTCCAGTTTAACATTGTAACTGTTGTTCAACGCATGGAAGATTCCTTCTGATCAGGTTAGATCAGTGGCGCCGTCTGTAGGAACCTATGTTCTCCCCATCTTCCATAACAGAAGATCAAAACCTCAATTCCTTTCACCCTCCCAGCATGACCAGCGAACATGGAGACAACCATGCCCTCGGCCTCGTCGATTACAACGGGGCAGAAGACGATTAACAAGTCATTCACGAATCCGATCCAAGGGACGGACAACCTTCCACCCCGTCGCCTGAGCCTGAGGACAATGGTGTTCTTCAACCTCAACTAGCAGCTGCCTTCCAGCCCATCTTGGTACCAGTCGAAAGGGACCCACCATGATAGCCATGGTGAACGCACTCAACCATACCAACCTCATGCTCTTTCAACAATAGGAGATGATCATGGCACTAGAGACAGAGCTCCAGACTAATCCTCCTCGGCATGTAAACGGATCTCAGCCTGAGAGATGCCAACCAGAGGCAGCCAAGAAGTGAGTATGCTCACCTCCTTGTTGTGGACAATGCTCCGCTGAACCAAAGAAAAACAAATCCAGGGGCATCCCGAGCGACTGAACGACCAACAGAGGACTTCCCCTTGACGTGCCCAAAGTCCCTAGAACAAGGACTATTCTCCTTTGAGGATTGATGAAGAGGACCCTCGTTTCCCGCTTTCGCGATCCATAATGGAAACTCCATTCCCATCAGGCATGGAGAAGCCCCCAAATCTGGCGACCTATGACGGGAAAACTGACCCCGACGACCACGTCGATAACATTAAAAATATGCTCGACTACCTCAACGACATCAGCGGAAATGTCAAGTGCATATTATCTCGACAACCCTCAGGAAAGGAGCCATGGTATGGTATAAAACCCTGGCCCCCGAATCTATCACATCCTGGAGGAGCATGAGGTCAACGTTCACGAGGCATTTCACAGCCTCCCTATGCCACCCAAAGACCGAAGCAACCCTTGAAGCCATCGTATAAGGGAAAAATGAAACAATGTGCTCATACATCGACTGATTCAACCAAGAAGCTATCGAGGTGGATATGACTGATTACATGAAGAAGTGTCTCCTTGAGAAAGGGCTCCTCCCCGAAAGTGAACTCAACAGAGCTCTCGGGATCAAGCCACCTCGCTCCCTCGATGAGCTCCTGCACAAAGCTCAAGCTTATATCAGATACAAGGAGAAGAAAGTCGCCCACAATGTCCGAAGCAATCGCGGTCAAGATGAGACCAAGAGTTCCAAGCACGAAGACTACACTACCCCTCTCCGCAACGGGGAAAGGCGAAGAGACGACAAACCTTGCGAGGTCCGCAAAGGGAGAGGAGAAGAGGGGTATTTCTCTGAGTATGCACTACTGACTGCTCCTCGCGAGCGCATGCTCGCCGAATGTGTCAACTCTGAATTCAAACAGGGCAGGGTGAGGTTCCCTAAACCTACATCACCCAAGCCCCACATTGATAAGTCCAAATATTGCCATTTCCACAGGAGCCACGGGCATGTAACTGAAGATTGCATCCACCTGAACAAATCTATCGAGATCCTGATCAAAGAGGGCCACCTCAAACAATACACAAACAGAAGTGAGACTCCCCGACACGAAGAACAGTCCATGAAAAGAAATCGCGAAGACTCTCCGGGCGACAGCTCCCCATTTTAAGTAGCCCTCTGCATATCTAGCCCTGAATATTTTCACCTCCCCGATGTCCACATGGGAGGTCAAGTTACTGCTCACAGCCTATGGGAATACTTCCCAACAACCTTGGTCATCTTTGGAGGCAACATAAACAACGAGAACACCGCCATCTCCGTCAAGCGGAAGTTTGACGAACTCCTACTGACCACTCCTGACCAGTTGACAATGCTGACCAAATCTCGGGGAAAGTCCTTCCTATATCCTTTTTCCTCGAGGAGCTACCAGGAGGTTCACCCAACTCTAGTATTCCCTTACTAATAAGGGCGAAGATGGTGCATTTTCACGTTCGACGCAATCTAGTCGACCAAGGCAGCTCAGTGGATATCATGTATGCCCATCTGTTCAGAACCCTCAAACTGGATAAGTCAAACTTATTCCCCAATGTCGGATCCGACCTCTAAGGGTTCAACAGAGCGACCATAAGACCATGGGGATACGTGGAGCTACTCGTTCTGTTTTGAGAGAACGAGACGGCCAGAGAGGTTAAAGTCAAGTTCCGGGTGATCGAGTGCCCCTGTTGTACCCCCAATGTTTATAAGATTCTCAATTGCTCAAAGGAACTCAAGGTTTCATCAAACAAAGCGTCCTCCTAAGAAATAGATCTCAAATTAGGGTTTGGTGTTTCTCAAAGAAAACTAGACTTCCAAAGCCTCAAGTGGACTTCATGATATCCTATATACTTCATAGGATCCTCATGTCAAGTTTCAAGACTCGCCCAACAAGTTTGGTCAGTCAGATGTTCAGATGATCAATAATCAATTAACTTGGGTAAAAAGTCAACTATGGTCAACATACAATCAAACTTCAAGATTTTTGGTCAACATCAATATTATAAAGTAATATTCATAATTTGATCAAGGGTTGATCATGATTCATCAAGAAAATCTCAAATTCATCACAAGGCAAAGGTTGCTAAATTGGGGTTTCTTAAGGAGAAAGTCAATTGTACTTTGACCAGGTATAACTTTCACTTACTTCATCATAAATTTCCCATCCAAATCTCATTGTGAAGTAAATTAAATTCCCTACAACTTTGTGCCTCACAAGCCAAGGCCAGAAATGCTTCGTTTGAGAGATATGAGCCAAGACATTACAGGTCCGCTAAAAAGTCAACAAAAAGTCAATTTTTTCAAAAGCTCATAACTTGAACATGGAAGATCAAATGGACATGGGAACAAAAGGAATGATTAAAGGACACTTTAAGATTTTTTAAAAGTCTAGGAGCACATTCATATGATAAAAATTGAGGAAGTTGTGCATTGTTAAAGTTGAGCAAATTTGAGGAGTTGTATAAGGCAAACAATGACCAAACTTGAGTTTTTGCCAAATGGGCCTATCTTTTCACAATCTAAACTTAATCTTAAGATGATCCACGACCTATAAGTCATATATTTTTATTTTCATTGTTTATTTTATATTTCATTGAATTTAATTCATTTAAATTCAATTTTAATCAAAATAAATATAGAAAAATCAAATATTTGATCTTTGAATTATTTTGGGATCAGATTATGAAGTTTATTGTCATAATATGTGATTCAAATTCGTGCACAACAAGAGGAAAGTCACGATATCATAATAATGGCCAAAATAGAAAGCTTTCAAATCAAATTCCAATCAAATCTCATCATCCCAAAATAACTTGAATTCAAGCCCACAAATTGACCTAATTCAGTCTTCTATATATACATAACAAGTGTAGATGTCAAGGGGACGAAACTTTGATCAAAGAGAGCACAAAGAACTTCAAAAAAAAATTCAAGAGTAAGTAGGATTCGGTTTTAGGGTTGCAGCCATTCTCAAGGAGGTTTGAAGGTCCAAAAACATTACTTAGATCCCTCTGAAGGTTTCCCAATAATCAACTTCCTCCAAAAACTCATAAAATGCCATAACCGAATTTGTTTTTTTGCTTTATTTTTTTATTTTTGATTTCATAGTTTTACACATGATACATCTAATTTGTTTGCATATTTATGTTTCTTATGATGTTTGCAAACTGTCTGGGCAATCCAATTGAAGTTTAGGTGCGAGAATCGTGATTTGCCATTGTTAGGGTTCAAGGTCGTGACTTTAGCGAACCCTAGCTAGAAGCAATTTCAGACCAAATTGAATGGACCAATGAACTCAGGGGATGATTTCTAGTTGACCTATGTGCTTAGATTGTATTTATAATGCATGGTTTGAATTTTTGAAAGTTGCAGGTTTTGTAGTGACGGATAAAACCATCACTATAAGTTCTAGTGACGAATTTAATCCGTAGGTAAAAGTATGGACGACTGGAGAAAGAAGAAGCCATGCACAAGCATTTTTATTTTTGAATTCATTTTTAATATATAATGATTCTTTTCTATTTCATAACAGTTAAAGGCGCATGACCTGGTGGTTGGAAGGCACGCTGATAACCAAGAGGACCTGCGTTCGATCCCAGCGTCCCCCTCTAATTTTGGACCTTTATTCCTTTTTCCATTTATGTATATTATTCAATTTATTTTCTTTTATTTTATTTTAAAATAATCTTTTAATTTAAATTATTTTTTTAACCAATAAAAAAATAAGTAATGTATTAATATTTTCATAAGAATTATAAAATACCAAAAAAATATTTTTTTACATAATTAATTCAAATTTAATTTATTTAATCAAATTATTTCTTTTTAATCAAACATTTTTAATAAATAATAAATTAATCAAAATCTAAGACTTTTATTTCCTTCATATTTTTCTTATCAATTTTATTTTTTTAAGAATAATTGTATAGGATGCGCGAAACTTGAAAATAATTTATTTTTCTCGCACGATTTTTTTTTCTTTCGAATAATATAACTGCTAAAGCCTTGTAATAGTTTTAGGTTTATTTTCTGCACTTTATATTTTATGTTAGGTTTTTTATTTATGTATCTCTCCCAAAGCCATGTAATAGTTTAAATTAGGGTTTATTTTCCGCATTATAAACAGTTAGATGTATGCTTAATAGGATTGTATGATAAGATTAAAATCAACCGTTAGCTAACCCTAGTTTTCAAGACTAAAATAATTGAATTGAATACACTTGCACACCTACACCTTTAGGGTAACCTCTCTTTGTTACCTTACAATAAATGGTCATGTCCCTCGAATGTAGAGATACCTTAACTTGTTGCCTAAAGAAATAAATCATCACAATTGCCTTTCGAATAAAAGATCATAGTCCCTCAATGAGCCTTCGAGTTGCCAACAAATAAATGATCTTGTCCCTACAAAATTGATGATAGTCCCTTTGAATTGTTAAGGTATCCCTACATGTTGCCTTCTATGACCATAACGATGATCCTACGCCTGTCCCTCCAAATCCAAGGATAAGACTACTTACTAACTAATAGTAAGGACAATTCTATCCCTAAGGAAATGAAAATGACAAGAAAGACCTTACGACTTAGGGTAAGTAACTCTTTAACGCTTTGTATACATTCATACATTCATACGAGAATCATTACAAAGTTAAATCTTTAAAAAAATATTTTAATCACACACTCCACTTTTCAAACAAAGCAAGTAAAATGTGAGCTAAACATTTAAGAGCCCATGGATAACCATGGATACAAAAGGTGCTAACATCTTCCCTTTGTATAACTTACCCCCCAAACTCAAAATCTTTTTAAAGGTCTTTCCTGTTCTTTTATGCCTTTTCTAATTCAATGAAATAAAAGTTGTTAGCGACTCTTGCTTACCGCAACATATCTTGCGACAAAAACTAAAATTCAGTTCTCCCACCATGTTACAGAACTGGTGACTTTGCTGGGGAGTTTTATTTAAAGAGAGGTTACCTTAGAGTATTAGTTCACTTTATAATTTGTTTGACTTGTATGCTTTACTTTTAAGGATTTTTTGTCTCAGGGCTACTGTGACAAAGATCATAACTCGGATCTAGTGATACCTTAGGTAAGTGGCAGACCAAGGAAACTGTACAGTGTATACCACTATGGTTGATACGGTAGCTATAGTTAGTTTGCCATTTTGGTTGGTACTGATGTTCTTCAAGTCAACTGAGGATAATATCAGGCAACCATGTGGTTTCATTTACACTAACTTCCCTTTAGAACCCTAATTGACACATCTTGGCCAGTAGAAAGTGGTGAGATAGTCAGCTTTGGTGCAGTCTAAAGTTGGTTGATACTCGATGCTACACTCATTGAGATTCTAATCTTGGGATGTTTTGGTTGGTGAAACAGTTTCCACACTGAAATAAGCCTTTGAGAAGAATCAGTGATATTGAGATTCCTTAGAACCCAGTTACTATTGCTAGGACAGGTTGAACCAACTAACTTCAGTGGGGAGGGTACTTACCTATGAACTTCATGCAAGCCTTTAAACCTAAGGCTCTTGTGTGACTTGTTTGTGTTTTCCATTTTCTTTCTTTAAACATAAACATGACATCATAACATCATGAAATCATAATATAGCATTTTTACTAACTATTTCAAGGATCATGGGATTTTTCTTTGTTCTTTGTTGCAGGTTGTGACTTCCGCTCGCAAAAACACTATCCGAATCAACTTTGTAAGGATACCTTCCAAGCTTAAGGAATTAGTCTCAAAAGTTCCTGAGAACTCTCAATTCACCAAAAGGCATGGTTGTTTACTTGGTTTGGTTACCTCAGGGTTTAATGAAGACATGATAAGTGTTTTGTTCCAGTTCTTTGACCCTAAACATCACTATTTCACATTTCTTGATTATCAGTTGGTGCCCACGATGGAAGAATTCTCTAAACTACTTGGTATGCCTATTCTTGATCAAAAACCTTTCACCGATCTAGAGGAGGAGCCTAAACCTGAAGTTATTGCAGAAGCTTTGCATCTGAAGAAGTCATATATTGTATTGGAAACAAGAAATGGAGTTAAAAGTCTTCTTGCTAAAATCTTGATAGAGAAATCTCGGTTGTTTTTAGATGCTATGAGTTACTACGCTTTTGAGGAGATCTTGGCCCTGTTGATTTATGGTTTCGTGTTGTTCCCTAATTTGAACCAATTCATAGATGTACATGCAATTAAAATATTTCAGACTCATAATCATGTGCCTACTTTGTTTGGAGATATTTTGCACTCTCTTCACACTCGTACTACGAAGGCGCGAGGGACTCTGATGTGTTGCATACCTATACTATCAAGGTGGTTTATTTCACACCTTCCTTGATCTGTGATGAAGAATGAACAAGGTTTGAGGTAGTCTAGAAGGATAATGTCACTCTCTCATTTAGATATCCATTGGTGTTCCTGATCCATGGAAAACATCACTATCATTGACCGTTGTGGGGAGTTCCTTAATGTGCCACTCCTTGGCATAAGGGGAGGCATTACTTATAATCCTTCTTTAGCACTATGTCAATTTGGTTATGCTCGGAGTGACAGTCCTTATGATATGATTATTCAAGGTATTGTGTTCGATTATGACAACTATCCTCAAGGTTACCGTCAAAGGTTTATACATGCTTGGGGCATGGTGAATAAGACTAATAATAACACTCTGGAACCAAATTACTCCATCCCTATGGAGCCTTACCTAAAATGGGTGCGGTCTCGTGCTCAAACTCTTATGATGCCATATCATGTTGTTCTACCGGTGATCGTTGAGCCTATTATTGAAGGAGATGTTCCTTACACCATTCTTCATCAAGACATGCCTACTGACCTGGAAGAGCTACAGAAATATTGGATCCAACTAAAGGAGGAAAGGGATACCTTTGAGGCTTGGTTATATGCTAGCAAAGAGAAAGTGTTGGAGCTAACAAGGCAACTTCACGAAGAGCGAAACCTCAATACATATCTCAATACAAAGAGGAAACGTCCATGGGAGACTTGAGTCTCAAATGTTTTTATTTTCTTGGTAACTTTTCTTATTTTTCCTTCATTGTAATATATTTTGAACTTACTAATTAAAGTTTTGTTTCTATTTTTCTTTAACAAATTTAAATCCTACGAGGTCCTTGAAAACATTGCATATGCATTTACATGCCATACCATTGCATAACAGGTTTCCATGACAAGTCTCTTATCTTCTCGCTGTTTATATCAGTTGAAATGGCTTTCGAACAGACTGTCAAAGATCTCCAAACCTAGAATGCTCAATTTCAAGAAGTGATCCTAAATTTGTCCAAGGGGAAAGAAGAGTTGAAAGCCCTCCTCACTAAGGACATGAAAAAGAAGAATCTTGAAGACAACAAGGATGATCAGTTGGAACAACTGTAAGCTGAGATGGTACAGATGAAAATCCAGATGAATGGGCAGGTGACTCTTATCCAAAACTTAGCCCAAGGGCAAGAGGATCTAAGAGTCTTCATCAATAAACTTCAAGACAACGGAGTCGCGAATCTAATCATCAGTCAACCTCCGGTGAAACAAGCTGAATTGGTCGAAAAAAAGAAGAGGATAAGAGAAGGAAAGAGACAAGTTATTACTGATTGTCTTTCAATTAAAGGAAGAAGGTCTTATAGGGTTAATCCGTCTCAACACAAGGAACATAAAAGACAGTTTATCAAAACCAACACGCCAATGTAGCAAACTTTGAAATGCTTGTTGGAGATGAATCTGGTTGCATTAAGAGACCCTCCTTAGAATCCCAATACTTCCTCTCCTTGCTATAACCCCAATGTAAGGTGTGCATATCATTCCAATAGTCCTGGACATGACACTAATAACTGTTGGGAATTGAAGAATAAGATTCAAGACCTGATTGACAAAGGAGTCCTCGAGGTTACGCCAGAAGACCAGATTGAGTTCTTCTATCGTCCATCAAACATCGAAGCTTCCTGACATCCAGAGTGATAAGTTTAGAGGAGGAAGCTTTGAGAACATTTGAGTTTTCATTTGTAATTTCTTTTGTTGGCTTAAACACTTACTATTACGTCAAACTTTTTTTCACGATAATATATTGCATATATTTATTTTGAATTAATCCATTCATTTCACTATATTTAAACTATACTTCTTACTTATCTTTTGTGATATTTAACTCTTGTTAAAGTTATAAGCCTTTAGAGGGAGGATGACGAAGACGATACCATAATCTCATACAATATGCTTTTGAACAGACTATGCTGACGATGTGCAGGCATTGTTTCGATTCCTAAATAATGGAGATATAAGGAAGTTAATCCTTAGTCAACCCTTTTGAGCCTATGGAGTAGGAGTTTTCATTCTCACGCAAATTAAAACCCTTAATCATAACCAGGGGAAGGGTAGTTCCTCGGTTAATTCAATTATGCCAGTTGTCCTTTTTGTACACAACTAATGATGGTTCCCTGTAATCACTAAGTCCGACAGTCAATATCTAGCAAAAGAAAAACTCACTAAGTCAAAACCTATTAAAGATACTTAGTAAAAATTGAGACATCTCGCTGACTGTAATCTTGAAACAAACATTTCAGGAAAAAGGAAGGGATAACAAAGTCAAAAGAAAAAGAGGTCACTACAAATCCTCCACACAAAAAAGATGACTATTTTTATCAAATAAACTTCTGGTTTCTGAACCATTATAAATGTCAATGTCACAATTCCAAACTCCTTTGGAGCCTCAATGCATAAGTTAATCGAACATAGGACTGAAGAACATCACGAAGGATGGGTTGGGTACAAATAAAATTTGAGCCTTTATCCTTTGTTTCTTAAACCGTGAATCAGAACACATTACAACCCTTTAAAAGTCCTAATTGAAGCATGGTTAGTTTGAAAGCACACTGTTACAAAAAGGTATCCTGACTCCTTTAGGGCTTATTATAAATCTTAAGTTAATATCACAGTTTTTACAAACATTATTTTGCTAAAATAATTCTTTTTCAAAACTTCAAGACAAACATAAGCTTTGCATTTTGAATATCATTGTTAGCATATAACTAAGTGTTTGACAACAGAGAAGCTTACATGATGAACATTAAATAAACCAAAGTCCTCCTGACAAACAAAGTTACTTCCTGAGCCTGACTCAGTTGGATCAAATCCAATGTATACAAGGGGCACGATCACTATCTTCTAATCAAGGGGGCATGCCATGTTATTGTCCAATTCATCTGGGGCAGTCAGGTCAAGATTCAACGATGCTTAATAGCCAGGGGAAGATCTCCTAATCTGAATTTCCATAAGTAACATTACCAAGTTCACGATGCCATAGGCATGTTATTATGGGGCATCCCATTTATATCTCTTGAGGCGTCTCCTTTCAAATACTTCAATTATGGGATAAATCATCCTCAGCTATGAGAAACACTCTCTTTTCAAATCTAATTAGATCAAATTCAGTGGAAAACTCCTTAACTATTACCCGGGGCGTACACGATCCACCGCAGTTTGAAAAAACATTCCTCTCATTACATTGCCTTGATACAGGGTTTCAGCAAAAGCCATTATGGAAATTAATTGTTTGTGCCAGTAGTATCAAATGGTGTCAGTATCATGTCTTTGGATTCAGTCATGATAATTCCTAGAAAATTACTCGGGGAAGTTGAGAATATCAGAAGTTCTGAATCCCCAGTAGAGCTCATGTCCAACAGATCTTCACAAGCTTATCCCCATAGAGTAATCTCTACAGAGTTGTTCCAACAAATCATTTCAAGCAGTCTCTTCCCCAAAAGAAATTGTATTTCCAACACTACAAAGCCCCAACAAGATTATCTTCTCCAA
This sequence comes from Lathyrus aphaca, assembly GCA_963966055.1. Lineage (NCBI taxonomy): Eukaryota > Viridiplantae > Streptophyta > Magnoliopsida > Fabales > Fabaceae > Lathyrus > Lathyrus aphaca. The sequence goes on along the minus strand of OZ014522.1, from coordinate 388,773,377 downwards.
CAAAATTCAATTAAGCCTGCTATCCCCCAGAAGGGTTGACACCTGGTCAGATAACACATCGGAAGAATGTCCATCTTTTTTTATCCCTAGTCAGTGTATTTAGAAACTTAATCCTTCAATAAAAAGAATGACGAACGATCGACTCTCCTCGACTGACATTTGGAGTAATGTCTTCATCATCTCCAGTAATGAACATGGATTTATTTCCCCTAGCTAGCAGTTGTTACAGGAAGCTACTAATATGCTTAAACTACATAATTTGTCCATACATCATATACAACATATAATGATATTTGAATCCATAACGCATATAGAATTCTCATTTACATTAAGAATGTCATACAATGCATTACATACATCAAATGACCTCGCATAAAACTAACTTTGCCTTTTCAAGATAGTTCGCGATTAAATGAACATTGTCACCTCCTAGAGATGGTTCAGAGATGATCAAAACAAAGATCTAGTTTTGATACTTAGTTCATGATGTTTTCCAGAGACAGTTCAGAGACGATCAAGACAAAGATCTAGTTCTGATACTTAGTTCAGGATATTTTCCAGAGATAGTTCAGAGACGATCAAGACAAAGATCTAGTTTTGATACTTAGTTAAGGATATTTTCCAGAGATAGTTCAGAGACAATCAAGACAAAGATCTAGTTCTGATACTTAGTTCAGGATATTTTCTAGAGATAGTTCAGAGACAGTCAAGACAAAGATCTAGTCCTGATACTTATTCTAGAACAACATTCAGATAGAGTCAAACGTAAATACATTTTGATACTTTGAATGACATCTATAAGCCCATCTCTAAATAATCCAAATGGCATATTTAAGCCCATTCAAGCCATACAATCAACCAGTATTGTTACTTTATACACCAGCGAGTGCAAATTTTTGGGCTTTAAGTGTTCAATCCTCTTCCACCTTTAGGTCACAAATGGCGTGCATGCTAGTCTAACTCCTCAGTTTTCAGAAAATTTAACAGGGGCAGCTATTGTACCCTAAAATTTGCCCTCATATCTTCAACAATATGTCTCAAGAGTGCTCCTAATGTTAATAAGATTCTCAATTGCTCAAAGGAACTCAAGGTTTCATGAGACAAAGCCTCATCATAAGCAATATATCTCAAACTAGGGTTTGGTGTTTCTCAAAGAAAAAGGGAGTTCCAAAGCCTCAAGTGGACTTCATGATATCCCATATACTTCAGAGGATCCTCATGTCAAGTTTCAAGACGTGTCGTACAAGTTTGGTCAGTCAGATGTTCAGATGATCAATAATCAAATAACTTAGGTAAAAAGTCAACTATGGTAAACATACAGTCAAACTTCAAGATTTTTTGTCAACATCAAGCTTATGAAGTAAGATTCATCATTTTATCAAGGGTTGATCATGATCATCAAGAAAATCTCAAATTCATCACAAGGCAAAAGTTGCTAAATTGGGGTTTCTTAAGGAGAAAGTCAACTGTAATTTGACCAACTCTAACTTTCACATACTTCATCATAAATTTCCCATCCAAATCTCATTGTGAAGGAAATTTAATTCCCTACAACTTTGTGTCTCACAAGCCAAGGCCAGAAATGCTTCGTTTGAGAGATATGGGCCAAGACATTACAGGTCCTCTAAAAAGTCAACAAAAAGTCAACTTTTTCAAAAGCTCATAACTTGAACATGGAAGATCAAATGGACATGGGACCAAAAGGAGTGATTAAATGACACTTTAAGCTTTCTAAAAAGTTCAGGAGCAAATTCATATGATAAAAATTGAGGAAGTTGTGCATTGTTAAAGTTGAGCAAATTTGAGGAGGTGTATAAGACAAACAATGACCAAACTTGAGTTTTTGCCAAATGAGCCTATCTTTTCACAATCTAAACTTAATATTAAGATGATCAACGACCTATAAGTCATATATTTTAATTTTTTTTTTAATTTTATATTTTATTGGATTTAATTCATTTAAATTCAATTTTAATCAATATAAATATTGAAAAATCAAATATTTGATCTTTGGATTATTTTGGGATCAGATTATGAAGTTTATTGTCATAATATGTGATTAAAATTCGTGCACAACAAGAGGAAAGTCATGATATCACAATAATGGCTAAAATAGAAAGTTTTCAAATCAAATTCCAATCAAATCTCATCATCCCAAAATAACTTGAATCCAAGCCCACAAATTGACCTAATTCAGTCTTCTATATATACATAACAAGTGCATATGTCAAGGGGACGAAAATTTTGATTAAAGAGAGCACAAAGAACTTCAAAAAAATTCAAGATTAATTAGGATTCAGTTTTAGGGTTGCATCCATTCTCAATGAGGTTTGAAGGTCCAAAAACATTACTGAGGTCCCTCTGGAGGTTTCCCAATCATCATCTTCATCCAAAGACTCATAAAATGCCATAATCGAATTTGTTTTTTTTGCTTTATTTTTCAATTTTCGATTTCATAGTTTTACACATGATACATCTAATTTGTTTGCATATTTATGTTTCTTATGATGTTTGCAAACTGTCTGGGCAATCCAATTGAAGTTTAGGTGTGAGAATCGTGATTTGCCATTATTAGGGTTCAAGGTCGTGACTTTGGGGAACCCTAGCTAGAAGTAATTTCAGACCAAATTGAATGAACCAATGAACTCAGGGGATGATTTCTAGTTGATCTACGTGCTTAGGTTGAACCAAATTGTAGTGACAGGTAAAACCTTCACTATAAGTTCTAGTGACGAATTTAATCCGTAGGTATAAGTCGGGACGGTTGGAGGAAAAAGAAGCCCTTCACGCGTGATTTTTATTTTTGAATTCATTTTTAATATATAATAATTATTTTCTATTTCATAACAGTTAAATGTGCACGACCTGGTGGTTGGAAGGCACACTGGTAACCAAGAGGACCTGGGTTCGATCCCAGCGTCCCCACTCTCTATTTTTGGACCTTTATTCCTTTTTCCTTTTATTTATATTTTTCAATTTATTTTAAAATAATCTTTTAATTCAAATTAATTTTTTTAACCAATAAAAAATTAGTTAATTTATTAATATTTTCATAAGAATTATAAAATACCAAAAAAATATTTTTTTACATAATTATTCAAATTAAATTTATTTCATCAAATTATTTCTTTTTTATCAAACATTTATTAATATTTCTCGCACGATTTTTTTCTTTCGAATAATGTAACTGCTAAAGCCTTGTAATAGTTTTAGGTTTATTTTCCGCACTTTACATTTTCTGTCAGGTTTTTTATTTATGTATCTCTCCCAAAGCCATTTAATAGTTTAAATTAGGGTTTATTTTCCGCATTATAAACTATTAGATGTATGCTTAATAGGATTGTATGATAAGATTAAAATCAACTATTAGCTAACCCTAATTTTCAAGACTAAAATAATTGAATTGAATACACTTGCAAATCTACACCTTTAAGGTAACCTCTCTTTGTTGTCTTACGATAAATGGTCAAGTCCCTCGAATGTAGAGATACATTAACTTGTTGCCTAAAGAAATAAATCATCACAGTTGCCTTTCAAATAAAAGATTATAGTCCCTCGACGACCCTTTGAGTTGCCTACCAATAAAAGATCTTGTCCCTACAAAATTGATGATAGTCCCTTCGAATTGTTAAGGTATCCCTACATGTTGCCTTCTATGACCATAACGATGACCATACGCTTGTCCCTCCAAATCCAAGGATAAAACTACTTTCTAACTAATAGTAAGGACAATTATATCCCTAAGGAAACAAAAATGACAAGAAAAACCTTACGACCTAGGGTAAGTAACTCTTAAACGCTTGCTCACAACTTTCAAAACAAATACTTTTTACACCCCACACTCTTTTTTTTTTCAAAATACTTTCAAACAAGTAAACACTTTGTATACACTCATACGATAATCATTATAAAGTTAAATCTTTACGAAAATATTTTAATTACACACTACACTTTTCAAACAAAGCAAGTAAAAAGTGAGTTAAGCATTTAAGAGCCCATGGATAACCATGGATACAGAGGATGCTAACACCTTCCCTTTGTATAACTTACCCCTCGAACTCAAAATCTTTTTAAAGGTCTTTCCTGTTCTTTTATGCCTTTCCTAATTGGATGAAATAAAAGTCGGTGGCGACTCTTTCTTATCGCAACATATCTTGCGACAAAAACTAAAAGTCAGTTCTCCCACCGTGTTACAACCCCTCACTGTATAACTGCATCCTTGGGCGACCCACTCTGGACGAGCTAACAGTTGTTCCCTCCACCGTCCACTTAAAGATGAAGTACTACACCAAGCGGGGCCGCGTAGTCACGATTCACGGCGACATTGAAGTTGCCCGGTGATATTACGACGTTACGGTCAAAGGGCATGCCATAATCAACACATCCAAAGGGCAACAAGAAGCCAAGAACCGAGGAGCGTCCACCTTCCCCGCGAGTCAACTCCATCGACCTCGACAGTCGTCTTAGTGAAGACAACACCGAAGAGTTTGTGATCCGACCATTAGGCTCGTATCACAGTGTAGGCGCAAGCAGTCTGCTGAGAAAGCGGAGGCTGCCGAGCAGGTTGTAAAAGACCTCTTAGAGGCGAATTTTATTTTTGAAACCCAGTACACAACCTGGATCTCTAATGTAGTTCTTGTTAAGAAAAATATTGGAAAATGGTGTATGGGTGTTGATTATACTAATCTCAATAGGGTATGTCCCAAATATGCCTTTCCTTTGCCTAACATAGATAAACTGGTCGACAATTTTGCAAGTTTTAAACTTCTGTCCTTCATGGACGCATATAGCAAATTTAAGCAAATTCCCATGTCGAACACAGACAAGCGACACACAACCTTCATGACCCTGACTGGCAATTACTACTACAATGTTATGCCTTTTGGGCTGAAGAATGTCGGTACCACATACCAGCGCATGATGAATAAGGTATTCCGAGGAGAAATCGGGGACATGCTCGAGGTATACATGGACGACATGATAGTAAAGTCACACGAGGAGCCGAATCATGCCCAAAACTCAGAAAGGTCTTCGAGCAAGCAAGGAAGTGCAGAATGAGGTTCAACCCCGAAAAATGCACCTTCAGCGTTCGAGCAAGGAAATTCCTTGGCTTCTACCTCACCGAACGAGGGATCAAACCAAACCCCGACAAATGTCGGGCATTATCGGAATTCCTAACCCCGAGCTCGAAGAAATCTATTCAATTGCTCAACGACATGATTGCTTCCCTATCCTGTTCCGTTGCTAAATCCGCACAACACGCACTTCCATTCTTCAAGCTACTACGGAAAGAAGTCGCCTTTGAATGGGCCAAAGAGTGAGAGCAGGCATTATTCCACCTCAAGAAGGCACTCTCCGAACCACCAGTACTGTCACGACCTCTCGCAAGAGAAACGTTATACTTGTATCTGTCCGTAGCCATCGAGGTGGTCAACGCAGTCCTCATCCGCGAGATAAATGATGGGCAACAACCAATCTATTTCATGAGAAAAGCCCTTCAGGGACCTGAGCTTAGATACCAATAGATAAAGAAGGTCACCTTGGCCTTGATAAACATAGCAAGAAGGCTGCGACATTATTTCCTCGCCCATACAATCAAAGTCCGGAAGGATCAGCCCATAAAGCAACTGCTTGGTCGACCTGATATGGCCGGCAAAATGCTAAAATGGTCGTTAGAATTATTAGAATTCAATATCCAATACGAATGCATGAAGGCCCAAAAAGCACAGGTCCTGGAAGACTTCGTGGCTTAGATGACGTATGCCCCGACCCCGACTAATGGCACCCATAAATGGACAATTTTTGTCGACGGCGCCTCCAGTTCGACAGGAAGTGGTGCGGGCATCATTCTGAAAATGAAGACGACATCCTGATTGAAGTATCCCTAGCATTATCCTTCCCGACTTTGAATAACCAAGTCGAATACGAAGCATTCTTGGAAGGCCTACGGCTGGCCGAGGAACTAGGGGCAAAGGAAGTAAAAATCTCCACCAACTCTCAGCTTGCAGCGTCTCAAGTACGGGGATAATATCAGGCCAAAAACGACAACCTCGTCGAATATCTAGCCTTAGTAAAATACAAACTAGAAAAATTCGACTCTTGGGAAGTCCAACACGTCCCAAGAGAGAACAACATCCGAGCAGATGTCTTATCGAAACTGGATAGCACACAAAAGAAGAAAGGAAACAAATTTGTGATCCAAGAAATCATTCCCCGACCAAGCATCGAGAAGCCTTCCCCTCCGCTCGAGGTGCTGGCCACCGGCGATGCTCATTGTTGGATGACTCCCGTCCACGCCTACCTAACAAGGGACAAACTCCCAACAAATCTGAAAGAGGCATCTGCCATTAAGAGAAGGGCATGCTCATACGTTCTCAAGGTAAGCTCTTCCGGCGAGGTTTCTCCATCCCACTACTCAAATGCGTCGAGGAAGAAAAGATCCTCGACATCTTGGGAGAAATTCATGGAGGAATCAACGCCCAACACCTCAGCGGAAAGTTGTAACAACCCAAATTTGCCCTCTTCATTCTAAGAATCATATCACATCATATTCATAATACTCATATCATTTCCTCAGCATCATATCATGGAAAGATGAAGCATAACATCCCTCATGTCCTAGCATCAAACATATGGTCATCTGTGAAGTTCCTTGAAGCATTTCAACTCATGACAAGGGTCCCAATGAGTTTGTACAAGTTCTATGGTGATTCTACACTCCATTTACAAGTTCAAGTCCATTGGCAAAAGCTCAGAAGATTGCATGATCATCAGAGATCTCAGAACAAGGCAAAGCTCCTATACAAGGCACCCAAATTAGGGTTTGTGATTCAAGCACCAAGACCTCACAACTTTGGCCATTTCTTTTTGGAAAAGTCTTCCATATGTTAAGAGGATCCTATGTGTCAAATTTCATGAGAAAATTCCATGTGGAAGTCAGTTAATGCCTCAGTTGCTTGCAGATGAAGCAAAAAGTCAACAGAGCCCATAAAAAGTCAACTGTGCAATTTCAAGGGGTCTAACCCAAATTTTTTGGCCAAGAGGGGTCCTTACAATGTTATAAGAGGTTTGTAATGCTCAAAGTTCAAGAATCATGGAGATTTGAAGGGTTTTACAAAAATGGTACAAAGTTGGTTTTAAGGAATTTCCAAATTTGGCAACTTTTGCCCTAATTTTCAAATGGCCTTAACATGATCAAAAATTCTTCAAATGGACCAAATTCAAACATGAAAGTTGAAGAGTAAGGGCTCCCATTTTCAAAAAGTACAAGTACATTTTCATAGGGTTTGTAGATCTCCCTATGGCTCCTTCGAAAATTTCACCTTCCTAGGGCAAATTTCAACCTTCCAAAAAGCCACCAAATGCAAAAAGGCTCAAACTTGAATTTTGTGACTTGGTACTGGCCCAATATTGTTTCCAACTTAAAATGCATTGCATTAGGACCAATTTTCTCCAAAGAAATGGTCATTTTCGTGCATTTTGAAAAAATCCCTCCAAAACATGCAATTTGGCAAAAGTCATGAAACAAGTGTGACACTTGAATCTAAGGGCCAGGAATGAATGGATTTGAATCAAGGGTGGAAAATGAAAGCCACATGTTCTGAGAGGCCCAAAGGAGCATGGGCATAACATGCTTATTCCACCAAGTGCAAATTATGCAAAATCACACTTTTTTCATTACTCATTCGTGCACATTCTCTCACACTTTCAGCATTGCTTTGTGAGGTCACAACAAAGAGAATTAGGGTTTAGCAAATCTCAGATCTACTTCATTCTCTCATTCTCAACTTTCTTGCAACCTTGCATTTCTTCACATATCTCTTGATTCTCTCACTTTCTTCATAAAACTCTTCCATATTCTTGATCAGTGAATCATATAGATCAAGATTCAATCACTCATTTGAGCTTAAAGCACTGAAATAGAAGCTTGCCATTGAGAAGCAAATTGTCTTGAAACCTCAGATCCAGTCTATTTCAAGACCTTAGATGCATTTATTTTGCATCTAAGGAGTAAGAGGAGTGATTTGCACGCATTGGTTGGTTTTCTAGCTCACTGAATCAAGCTCTCCATCTCAGGTATGGCATGAAATCTCTTGATCTAAAAATGAAATTGAATTGTTGCTTTGTGTTCTTTGATCTTCACTGGTCATATTTGGATTCAGTGGTGTCTAATTAGTTGATCTGGGTTATTTGTTTGCTTTTATTGGTTGATTTTTGTTTCTGGATTGGTTTCCGGTGCCGGAGCCCTAGCTCCGGTCACCGGAATTTGTTTTCATGTACCTAGGGTTTTGCTGCGAGGAAGACGAAGTATCCACCCTTGGATCTTCAATCCTGCGTCCGTAGCATTGCCACGTAGCCCTAGCTGGCTTCATCTCATGTTCATTTTCTTTTTTCAGTTTTAATGCAGCATGTTTTGCAGCCCATGCTACTTAACATGCACTCACCATTCACCTTGCAGCCTTTGTCCACCTCAATTAATGAGGTGCTCCACTCCAGCCGCGCGATTGATCCAACGTCCTCTCCTTTTCCCAGCATTTTCTTATTTTTATTTCACTTAATATCCATAATAACAACATACATCAGCGCTTGGGACTGGGCTTCCCTCTGGCTATCCGCACCTCCAATCACTGGGCCCAAGCAATTTTCAACGCACAAACACCTACTTACCACACCTCCCTTCATTTCTTTTAATTTCCTTTTTCCAATTTAATTTCCTTTAATTCAGTTTCATTTCAATTTAATTAAAATAGTTCTAGTCATCCAAAAAATCCCAAAAAAATCATGAATGTTATTTTGTGTCTCTATTATTTTGTCATATTTTTATTTTATTTTTTTCCTTTTTCCACGTGTCTGAATTAATTCATCATTTCACATAGCTTCTTTTGAATCCCTTCTTGACCACTCTGCCTTATATAATTTCCATAGACTTCAATATTTTGAGTTTTGATCCCATTCCTTTTGGTTTGGATTCTTAAGACATTTTACTTTTCTTGTGATTTTTCTCTGGATTTTCAGAAACCTATTTCTTGAGTCTTGGTCTTGTAACTTGTGATGTAAGTTTGCTATCCTAACTTGTGTTCTTGCCTCCATTAAACCTAGTTTGCTTCTGAATTTTTTCAAATCCTTTTGGCTAGTTTATATAACAAGTTTGAAGATCATTTAGTTTCAATTGTGGAATTTTTAGATGGTTGGTTGATTTGTTTTGAATTTTATCTTGAACCTTGTCCCATTTTGCTTCCTTTGGACCTTTAGCTCTCATCTAAGCCTAGAAGGGCACTTGTGCCAATTTATTCTTCTCATTTGGGGTTCCTTTGGGGTGTGGGTACCTTCATGGTCCTAGGATAGGGTTTGTGTCTTCTGAAGTTTTGTGTTTGCTTCTTCTTTAAGTCATTTGTTTCTTTAAGTGCTTTCACTTCATCTTATTGTTTCTTTTGCTTCTATTTGGTATTGTTTGGTCTTGTGTGTCCATTCTCTTCATCTTGTTGGCTTCCTAAGCCATTCTTCATCTTGTTTTGGTTCTGGTTGTGAGCATTGTGTCCATATTTTGTGCATTTTGCTTTGCATTTTTCATAAGTGTGCATTTGTCTTCATATATGTTCATGTTGCATCTCTTGCTCATAAGTTTCTTCTCCTCATTTCTTTGAGTTGCATTTGCATTGTGCATATGTTCATGTCATTTCACTTCTAATTGTGTGATGTTATCATGTTATCTTGCTCATTTTGTTTCACTTGTATGCATACTAACCTTGCAGGGGCTATGGTAAGTGTGAGATGTGGGAATTGAGTTCCACATCTCCAAATCTCATCTTCTCCTCTTATGTTTATGTGCACTAACCCTTTGTTGTTGGGCTTAGGCCTTTCTCATCCCTTCTTCTATCTTCTTCTTCCCTTCTTCTTTCCTTCTTCATTAGGATAGAAACCTCACTAACCCTTAGGACATCCATGCATGTTAACACTTAGGATTATTTTAGTCTCCCTTTAGAATTTTTCCTTTGTGGTCCTTTTGGTTCTTCTTCTCTTCTCATCTCATAACTCTTAAAAAACACTCAATAAGTTTGAAGTGATGTCTTGATCCATAGCCTTATCCCATGAGGTATGCTTGTATTCTTCCCATCTTGGGATAATACAAGTTTACCTTGTGATGCACAAGTCTGATCAAGGTATCTTCTTCATAAAAGAAAAGCCTAAAAAACACTTCTTCATCTGTAAATAATCAAAACACTTAATAAGTAAACAAGTTAGTGAGCCTAAGCCCTAATCTTTGGGTTCAAGTTTTGGGGATCTTCTCCTTACTTGAGTGTGCTTGTTCTATTATTCCATCTTGGAATGTAGTGACAAGTGCACATTCCACTGAAGAGAGCTTGAGTTCACTTCCTTGTGACACACTCATAAAAGCTTCATAAAAAACACAAACAAACAACAAGCGTCTTTCCTTCAGGAATTATTTTCTCATCTCCTTCGCTCCGTACGCGAACTTGCTCCTAGTTGTCATTTTGCAAGACGGTTACGCACTCGTCTTCCGAGTCTGCAACACCTGAGCATTGGCATAGGCAGTTCAAGCTTTAATTCACAAGCAATTTCCTTTTATTACCCCTAGTTAGGGGAACTACGGCGTCTCTGATCCTCATTATCCTGATGAGGTACGTAGGCAGCGGGGTAAGGCCCGTTCGAGCACAATCTTTATTTTCCCTACATTTTTTCTCTTTGTTTCTTATTCAAATCTTTTCTCAGTTTCTTTTCCATTTCATTTTCTTTTCTTTAGCTGCAGTTTTCATGCCCTTACCCTTTGAAACATTTATCTTTGCAAGCGTGGATCCCGTCGGGTACGGCGGACGATCTGGGTGCTAATATCTTCCCAGGTCGTAACCGACTCCCGAACTCAGTCTCTTTGGTTCGTAGGACCTGTGTCCTTCCTCTTCTTTCTTCTGGTTTGTGCAGCATTACCATTCCCTTTCTTCGGGATAAAAATGCCTGGCTGGCGACTCTATTCTTTTTCCGCGCCACTTTCGCGTTTGTACCAGGATGGAAATCCGGGGAGCGACAAAAGTCACTAGCACATAAGGCACTCAGAGCAGGCTATTATTGGCCAACAATGCAACACGACACGAAGGAGCACGTCAAGAAATGCGACAGATGACAAAGACACGCAAACATGCACCTAGCTCCCCCTTACGAGCTAAAAACACTTTCCTCCCCTAGGGCTTTTCACGTGGTGGGGAATGGACATCCTCAGACCATTTGTGACCGGCTCCTACCAAAACAAATATCTCATTGTCGGTGTCGATAACTTTACAAAATGGATCGAAGCTGAAGCTCTCTCCAAGATCACGACACAAAATATACTATGTTTCTTCAAAAGGAACATCCTCGCCCGCTTCGGCATATTACAAGTCCTTGTCACCGACAACGGAACACAATTCACGGGCAGAAGGTTCTAGGACTTTGTTGCCAATCTAGGCACAAAGCAACATTTTACGTCCGTGGAGAATCCCCAAACCAAAGGTCAAGCAGAGGCGGCCAACAGGGTGATCTTACAAGGATTAAAATGCATGTTGGGGGAGCCAAAGAAAGCGTGGGTCGAGGAGCTACACATCATACTCTGGGCCTATCGTACGACCCCACACTCAACGACTAGGGTAACCCCATTCCGACTAACCTATGGGACTGAGGCAGTCATCCCAGTGGAAATCCGGGAACCCTCGAGACAAACAGAAGTACCCCACGACGAGGAGTTGAATAACGAAGCCCTACGAGTAGAACTCGACCTCGTTGAGGAGATTCGTTCTGAAGCAGCTCTACGAGAAGCTTCGCTCAAACAAAAAGTGGCTCTAGGCCACAACGCAAAAGTCATTAAAAGGGAATTCCAAGTCGACAGCCTCGTCCTTCGAGGAAACCAGAAGAACCCACGAGAGGGAAAGCTGGCCACAAACTGGGAAGGCCCGTACCGTGTCTGAGACAAAACGAACAACGAGGCCTACTACCTTGAAAAATTACAAGGAGAAGAACTAGATCGATCCTGGAATGCAGAAAAACTCAAGCAATACTACAACTAAATGACAACGTTTTCATGAAAACATGGAAGGTACGACCATGACACCTCAATATTGATCAAATGGAAGATTGACATCCCCGGAAGACGGGCACGACCTCCCTCGACGTTGGACACTTCAAACGAACTCCAGCGTCACTGTACCGTATTGACAAGGCACCTAACTTGCGATGGGAAGGCCCAAGCTGCGGGATCATGGCCTCGACCGTGGCCATTGACCCATTTTATAGCGGACGTAAAACCCGTCACCTCGCTGGTTCCCTAAACCGACGAGCCTATACAGTCAAGCAAATAAGTTCATATCTCATTATCGAAACTAAACAACATAAAAAAATAAACATTGTATTATAAAACCGACCAAAAACTAGCCGGTGAAAGTACAAAAAGGGCCAAGCCCAAATTGCAAGAGGCACACAGCCCATCAAAGCAAAAAGAGGTGGCAAGCAGGCCAAAAATAACTATGGCGCGCATGCCAGATCTACTCATTATACTCATCCTCTTCTCCTTCATCTTCAGAGTCAACGAAGGGGCAGACGATTTCCCCATCAACCACCTCATAATTAAAGGTTGTCCCCTCAGTCACAAGCCTGGGGTTGACAATCTTGAGTTGATCGGTAGCATTGTTAAAACCTTCTCGAAAGGTCCCCACGTAGTCCACCTCAAGTTGCCTGATCTGGGAAATCAGGTCACCCCGGCTTCGTAGGGCCTGATCCTCATCTCTCTCCCCCTCAGTAAGGAGAGTTAGGCCCTCCAACGCTGCGACCTGTAGACGAAGGCGCTCTTTCTCAATGATAGTGTCATTGAGATCAACCTCCTGGGCCTTCAACTTCTTATTCTCTTAGACCAGGTTGTCCCGCTCAACCTTGATCTCAACCAGCTCATTCTTCAACCCCTCATGGAGCTTATGTTTTTCCTTATAGGAGGACAAGTCTCGGGAGAGTTGGTCCTTTTCAGTTGTGGTAGCCCGAAGCGCCTCCTTCGTGTCCCTTAAATCCAACATCGAGAAGGTGCTGTCGGACAAGACCAGGGCCATTTCCATGACCCGGATCACCGCAACAACATCATGCGCCAAAGTAGCCCGCCTGCTCGCCCTATCCTGGTCTAGTATGGATTTGACCTCCGCAGCCTCCACCCCGATAGAACCTTCGGCGTTGAAGGCCTCGCGCCTAACGTAGCAGGAGGGAAGAAGATAACAGTATCGGTTCTCAGACGAACCACCTTCCATAGCAGCTGATTGATTTGGTGGGCCCTTAGCACGGAGGCGTTTGTGCCGGGGGGGGGGGGAATCCAACGTGATGGGACTGTTGGGCGTCACCATCACTTGTGGAGAATTGCGGGTAAGACTAGAGGTCCTAGAGCCGCCGACCACGTTCTCTATGGCTACCTGTCGAACGTGGCTTTTGCCCGATTTCTTCGTCTGCTTGGCCGGACCCGCACCCTGGTTGGCCAATTTCAGCAAGCGCTCCTTGAGTTTGGGCATAACATTTGTAAAACAAACAACGAGTTAGCAGGGAGAATAAAAATAATAAAGCAAGGAAAAATCGAGCATAAAACTACCTAAAAGTCGGAGAGCCTCGTCATCTGACTTACACTCGAGGACGACCCTAGTATTAACCAACCGAGCCTCTAAAATGGGCAGTCCGTCATCTCCCAGAAGCGAATTGCCTAATCGATCCATGCACGTCGCAAGATCAAAGCTTTGGACGTAGGCCACCAACCTTTTATAGGCCAACTTGTCCTCGGACCCCATATGCTCGTACTTCACTCTATAATGGTTGGTCGACAGGTTGAAGTGATCCGGCCTCCACTCGAGAGGGATCTTCGACAACAGACGCTCTATGCCTTTGGAATCTCGATGCATAATATAGATGTTATCTAAGGCACGAGCGGTGATAGGCTTCATCGTATACCACCTGTCTTTGAAATTTCTGACAGAGTTGTAGTAAGTTTTGAAGAGTCTCATCGGTTGCTTGAAAGAAACCCAACTGTGATGTCCATGGATGCCCAACCGCTACAGATGGAAGACACAGAAGAAGAGGGGTAGTGCGCATCCGATTTGGAGGTGCTGGCATACCAGTTAGAATGCCCGAACGAACGATATAGTATTGGGGTGCAGTTGTGAGGGCGCCAGTTTGAGCCGCCTGAAAACTCCCGCCTGAAAGTCAGTGAAAGGGAGTCGGATCCCCGCCTCTCGAAAAGCGAATTCATACATAGGAAACCGTCTTCCCTGGAACACCGAACAGATTCGTTGATCAGGAAGAAGAGCTTAACACTCCCAATTGTGAGGTTCGTCGGGGCACAATTCCTCCACGACCGTGTGGGCAGTAGTATGGTCGTTGATAAAGCGCGACTCTGTCTCCAACGGTTCGTCACAACCCAAGAGAGATCCCCACTCCCAGAGGTAGACGACGTGCTCCTTTCTGCGGGACGTCTTTGATCCGTGTTACCTGAAAAATAGAGGAAATAAGTGAATTCAACGTCGCATCAAATTCACCCTTCCACCACAGTGCAAGTGAAAGGACGAGGGGGAAAACTACCCGACACACACATCACAACGCCGTGGATGCCCGAGACATTCATCCAAAAACTACTCGGGGCATTCATCAGATTCCCGAGACATTCAACGGATGCCCGAAACATTCAAAGAATATGCTAATGTTTCGCCCGGGACATTCAAAGAAATACACTACGATTCCCTGGCGCATTCATCCCAAAGGCCACGAAACGCCCAACGGATTCAAAGAAAACGCCTAAGTTTTCCCGACACATGCATAGCATGCCCGGTGCATTCATCCTAAATCCTTAAAAAAAACAGCCTAAAAAGGGGACATTTTTATCTACTCTGGCGAATAAGTCACCGTTCTAACCGTCCTAACTAACAAATCCAGTTAAAACTACCAAGAAAAGGGATCAAAAGCATTACCTGACATGATTCCAGTAAGTGTGATGACGGTAGTGACGACGGCGATCGTTCTGGCAAAAGAAGAAGAAGCAAGTCCGATGATTCGTGAGGGGAGAGAAAAATGGGAAAAATGAAATGGTCCCCTCACCCCCTATTTATAGGCGTTGCATGAAGGAGACGCGCCTAGGTAATATTTGCCTAGGCTGCCTAGATTCCCTAGGCCGACCAACATTTAATGCATTGTAATGCTGGAAACGAAGCGACGCGCTTTAAATGCAATTAAAAGGGAAATGGAAAGACAAGACACATCACCCTTAAGAATCCCAGAAGACGTCGGGCACGCACTTCTGTCCTCGACGCCCTTAGGCTGTTCGCACGCTAGCCGAGCATGAAATCTTTCCCGACAAAGAATGGTGCTCGCAACGCTTCGCCCTCGTTTTACATGCACCTCTACGTCATTCACCCTCATCCTTCGAATTGCATTGTCAACACGACAAGTTGAATTTGTGCCCCCAACAGAGCGCCCGAGAGGTGGCGAACACAATTTGCCCAAAATTATATTCCTCGCCAAACGTGAGTTTGCATCAGTCCCTGACATTACCTGATTATGCCCGACACACTCCCTCTTAAGTCATTACTCCGCTTCGGAGTTTCGACTTGGGGGCTCCTGTTCTGGACTGGGCCTCTAAGGTAGTGTCGGACAGAGGCCCCAATCGTTGGGCATGACCCGTAACCCACTAACCCAGACGTGGGGAGACAACGTCTCCCCACCGCCACGACACCCAATTGTACTCCATTATCTTCTCAAATATAGGGACAGTTGGACCAATGGAAAGACCACATGCTAGGTCTTACTTGCTCATGCGCATTCCTTGACAGTTCTTCCTTGGGCTTCGCTGACCCAACCCAAGTAAGGACATTGGTCCAGCGTTGGGGGCACACTATAAATACCCTCTTTCACTAGAGGGTCATGTATTTTGAAACCATTATTCTCTTTTACCTTTTTTGTACCTCATTCTCACTTTAGCATCGCAGTGCCTTGCAGGTACACCCCCTCCAGTCCAACACCGTAACTGTTGTGTTCAACGCTTGGAAAGTTTCTTATGATCAGGTCAGATCAGTGGCACCGTCTGTGGGAACCTATGTTCTCCCCATCTTCCATAACAGAAGATCAAAACTTCAATTCCTTTCACCCTCCCACCATGACCAACGAACACAGCTGTCGCTCCCGGAATTTTCATCCTAGTACAAACGCGAAAGTGGCGCGGAAAAGTTAGAGTCGCCAGCCAGAAATTTTTATCCCAAAGGAATGGAAAAGGTAATGTTGCATAAACCTAAGGAAGAAGGAAAAGGACGAGGCCTTGCGAACCAAAGATCTGGGTCCGGGAGTCGGTTACGAATTGAGAAGGTACTAGCACCCCAATCCGTCCGCCGTACTCGACGGGATCCACGCTTATAAGTCTGTTTTCAAAGGGTAAAAAATATATGTTGTTCGAATGAAAGAATAACTATCTGGAATGGAATGGAATTGAGAAAAGAAATGGAATTGACAAATGGAAATAAAGGGGGAAAATGTAGGGAAAAAGAAAAATTATGCTCGAATGGGCCCTACCCCACTGCCTACGTACCTCATCGGGATAAATGAGGATCAGAGACGCCGTAGTTCGTCTAACTAAGGCTTACACTCGTTTGTGTTTTTAGGATCACGTTGCCATAGTTCTAGCTCAGGTGTTACTGGCTCTGACTCGAGGGTGTTTACCGTGTCGCTGTTTGAGCTGTCGAGACAAGTCATGTTCGTCCGTAAAGAGTATGAGGTGAGAAGACGTGACTTCTTGGTTTGTTGTCTTTTAGAAGAAATGTTTTTTAAGTTTGTGTATTTTGAATGTACAACACTAAAGACTATGACACATGAGCGAATACTTTCCAAGATCGCCCCCAATGGAACGTTTGTAAAGCATCCTTGTAACACCCCAAAATTCGCCCTCTTATTTATTATCATCTAATTGACTTTTTCACAATCATTCACATGCATCTTCCGTTAGGTCATCTATAATATGTCATGTATCTGTCATCATGGGCTTGTTATTTGGGCCAAAAAGCTTGAAGAATCAGAATTTTGCAGTACCCTGTGATTTATCTCTTCAGGCGCGGTTCATTGGAAAATACGAAGATCAGTGATACTCATCATCAACATTCGATTAGGGTTTATTTCCTCAATCATCTGACCATCAAGGCTTTCCTTATAAAGAATGGCACTAAGACGTCTTGTCACCCAAAGGACTCCATCATTGTTTAAAGTGAAAGTTTCAAAGGAAATTTTAGCCTCTACATTTTTAATATGGTTTAGCGTTTCATCAATTGAGGATCATTGGGTACCAAGGAGTTCTTCTGAGGCTCCATCCTTATCATTTCCAAGGATTCTAGGTTATGATGAGGATGAGCAAGGTCATTGGCAATATCTGCTGGTAATCATGTAAGTTTGATACGGATTAAAGAATCGCATGGAAGATGTGGCTTATAAAAAATAATAAAGTAAAAAGGTTAAGTTGGGCTTATAGACTTCAGTGCAATTAGAAGTGTCCATGCGGATTATTTGAGTTCAAATTATCAAGGCAAATAATACATCACTTTCTTTTTCTATCCATTTTATTTCCTTAGCCTATATCCATATCCATTTATAAACCTTTTTCTTATCCATTTTCAAATACAGTCCATAAACCAATATGCAATTCATATTCAATTCAAATTCTAAAGTCCGACCTATAAGCTTGCCCACTTTTAACCAAATCCATAAACCATTTCTTTTCGAAATTTGGTTCATATCCATTTTTTTCTTTAGATTCATATCCGAATCCAAAACCAATAACCCATTTTCAATAATGCAATTCATATTTCGTTTCATTAACTTATGAAATTATGCTCTATTTATCTACTAAAGCAAATTATTTGAGATGAACATGTCTTTTATATTAATTGTTTTCACAAAAATATCCTCATTTTTTGTTGTATTACAAAGATGGTTTTTGGCAATAAATCCTATAATCTACTTGATTTGTCGGCGATAATGATAAATAATCATAATTAAGGATGCAATATAATCCCATCATTAAGGATACATAAACTCGAAAAAAAAGAGAATGCTCATAGCAGTTTGTTTTCTACAATAATAAAAACAGAAAATCTATGGCAAACGGGCCACAGATCCGCGGTTCTGATAATGCTCCATGATCTCTCCATCAAGAGGGTTTAATCTCAAGTGGCTCCTCAACAGAAAACTGAAAAAAAAGAGAAAAGAAGATGGAAAATCAGTTTGAGATTCAGTCATATAGAAGAAAATAGAAACCGGCCATAAGAGAAAGAAAAACAACTTGCTTATTGCTCTTGGTAACTCTTATGTGTCCAATCTTTCAGGAAGTAATATTTGATTTTCAAATTGCAGCATGGTGAATCGTCGACGATCACATCAACTGTATTTTTCCAGCCCTGCATTAAACAAAAAAAATCAAAATCATTTTCACATTCTTCAAACCATTTGTCAGCTAACTAAGTGTCCATTAACCCAATGCTAGCTTATCCTAATTTTCTACCTGCTAACCAATGTTCTAAATCAAACACACGAAAATTCAGTTACGATTCCTAACCGAAGATCTAACAACCAAACAGAGTTTCTAACCGATTTTCTAACTCAACAGAAACTTAACTATATCACAAGGAACTCACCTCTATAAAGCCATTGATCAGCTTCTTCATGGGGGGGAGAACCATTTTTTTTCTTCATTCTGAATTCAGCCTCCTAACTCTCTCAAGCATTCTTCATATCTTCTTCCATCTCTCATTCACTTTGATCCTTCAACCTCTCACTATACTTCACTTCTGGAATTTTCATCACCTTCTTTCAATCTTCTGAATCTCCTATCTTCACTCATCTTCATCATTTTCATAATCTTGATCCTCTGCAACCTTTATGTTACTCCCAAGAACCTGCAACAAAAAAAAGATCGATCACATCAACACCGCAAAGACGCAATGAAATGGAACTGTAACTACAACAGGTAACAAGAATCCAGAATAGTGGAAGGAGAAGAACATACCTAATTTCGTGGCAACGGGAACAACATAACCTTCATCAAGTGCGACATTGATTATCGAGCTCCAATCTCCGACGCAAGAACGCCAATTTTCACCGTCGATCTTCCGCGTCGTAATCGCCGACACCTTCAACACGCAAGAATCCTCATCAATAAAGCTTCATCAAATCATTAACCTTCACCGATCTGCGACCAGTAACTCATAACTACAACAACAATGAAAACGCATCAGAAGAAGACGGATAAATAAAAGACAAGGAAAGGATCGCGATATCCAAACGAATCCATACCTAAGGAGCATTCATCTTCGAAGGAATCCTCTTCAATTCACAGGTTCTTAAAATCTGAAATCCTTAAGATACGATTGTTGTTGAGCATGTTAGTTACTTTCCGCGTCTGGTTAATCTGATCTAGTTATTCGGTTGAGAGTTAGAGGGATTCAGTTTCGATTGGGATAGAGAGGAAAGAAGAAATTAGGGTTTGTTTTGAGATCATAAAGTTTGGTGAAGTTTCACCGGAGTCTGCGGCGGAGGACGAGTGATGTGGTTCCTTCGGCGGCTAGGGTTTAGAGGTGGAAGATGAAAGGGAACACATAGCGAGTTTGCGAGAGGGAGAGAGAACACGAAGGGGAGTCTGAGTTTTTCAACGGGTAATTTGGTTTTATTTCCAATCAAGTATTGATTTAAGTTAATCTTGAAAAAATATTTTAAGTTTAATGACAATTAAGATTACTAAAAACAAATTAAAACTTATGAAAATCAATTAAGTTCATTAATCTTAATCTATTCACCGTTCAAAGATTGGAAGAGATAAGGGTAATTTGTTTCGGCCCATTCCGGCGGTGACAAGTGTCACCGTCCGGTAGGGCGTTTGAATCCCCAATCACCTGCGGAATATCCACTGCCATGTCCATGCTCCCTCAGGCTACCCAGTGAATTGGGCCCAGTTCCATTGCTATAGGCACCCCCATTCCAGGCCCATGTCATTCTTAACTAAGAAAATTCTAATTTATGCACCTCCACTTCTATCTCATTTCTCTTAAAATTCTATTTTATATAGCTTTAAAATTAATTCATAAAAAATATTAAAATGCATAAGAAAAATCCCTAAAAGTTAGGATAGAATATTAATTCAATTTAGAAGTTTTCCCAATTTTTACTTTCTGAATTTAATCATTTTTCAATTTAATTTCGAATTTTCATTTAATTGATTTTCTATTGAATTCTCATATGAACACATAAATTTGTACATTTTATTTCTGCCACCTCCTATAACATTTTTGATCCATTCTTTTTACTATGATTAGAGGACAAATAGAAGTACCTAGAATATTTTTTGTGTATTTTTTAGGACATTTTTGCTACTATTTTGGTAGTGTGATTCGTACAAAATTGTGATTAAACTTTAGTTAGATATAGGTGATCATTTACCATAGTTAGAATTAGAATTTTTAAGAGATTTTTTAACATAAGGTTATAATCAGGTTAGAGACCCTAGGAAATTAATTTCACAATTTTTCCATGACTTTTGATATTTTTGGCATTTTAATTCATTTCATCACATTATGCATATTCATGATTCATGTCATTCACTAACTATTTGCTTCGTGTGCAAGGTATTTTTTCAAGGATCGGCTTATGGACTTGGATATTTTTATGCCTCTATTATGTCTTGTGATTTGTACTTTGTGATGTAATATCTTAGAACTTGTATGCTTTTATGAGTTCCATAATTAGGATAGAAAAGATAAAACAAATCGTTAGAAAACAGAATCTCAAAAATGAAATAAATAAGATACTCGATCCAACGTCGAGTAAATTTTCAAAAAAAAAAAAAAAAGTTGCATGTGACTTTAGGGTTCCTCGATTACTATCGTTCCACTCCATTCAACCAAAAGCAAGCCTTGTATGTTTCACACCATAAGTCGCGCGTCTTAGCACCACGCAATCGACCCCACCCGATCCATCGTTTCATCCCATTTATGTTTCATTCGCGTTTTTAACCACCATGACTTAGGAGGACCATATTGTTTGCTATTAACTTATTTTTACTCGCATTTGTAGTTTAATATTTCTTAGGTAGATTTAATTTCAAACCTCACTAACCATAGGTCATCTTTAAATTCAAACTAACTCAGGGTAAGTCTAGTTTCCCTTAGAATTTTCCCTTTGATAACTTGAGTCTCACTTCTCATCTTAAAAGAAAAGCAAAAACACTTAATAAAAGAAAATGTGTACAATGCGTCACGAGCCTTAAGCTATACGGGAAATGACTAGTGGAGGTCTCCTCCACTCTTCTAGGATGCTTTACAAACGTTCCATTGGGGGCGATCTTGGAAAGTATTCGCTCCTGTGTCATAGTCTTTAGTGTTGTACATACGAAAAACACAATCTCAAAACACTTCTTATAAAAGACAACAAACCAAGAAGTCACGTCTTCTTTTCTCATCTCATCTCATACTCTTTGCGGACGAACATGACTTGTCTCGACAGTTCATACAGCGATACGGTAAACACCCTCGAGTCAATGCCGGTAACACCTGAGCTAGAGCTATGGCAACGTCATCCTAAAAATCACAAACGAGTGTAAGCCTTAGTTAGACGAACTACGGCGTCTCTGATCCTCATTTATCCCGATGAGGTACGTAGGCAGTGGGGTAGGGCCCATTCGAGCCAATCTTTCTTTTTCCCTACATTTTCCCCCTTTATTTCCTTTTGTTTCCATTTGTCAATTCCATTTCTTTTCTCATTTCCATTCCATTTCAGATAGCCATTCTTTTATTCAAACAACATATTATTTCTCACCCTTTGAAAGCAGACTTATAAGTGTGGATCCCGTCGGGTATGGCGGACAGATTGGGGTGCTAATACCTTCTCAATTTGTAACCGACTTCCGTATCCAGATCTTTGGTTCGCAAGGCCTCGTCCTTTTCCTTCTTCCTTAGGTTTGTGCAACATTACCTATCCTATCCCTTTGGGATAAAAATGTCTGGCAGGCGACTCTAACTTTTCCGCGCCACTTTCGCGTTTATACTAGGATGAAAATCCCGGGAGCGACAGCTGGCGACTCTGCTGGGGATAATTATGAAATTCTAATTTCCCCTTTGAGAGTCAATCCTAGCGCTTGTATGTTTCTGTTTTCTTTGGGTGTTTATTCATTCGCTGTTATGCTTTAGTTTAGCTTTACTGTTTTGTTTACAGTTTATCGCTTTCCTTTACAGCTTTATTTACAGCTTTCTGCACTTTACTTTACTGTCACATATACTGGCATATACTATACTGGCTGTTCTGGTTTTCCTTGGCGGGATGGGATTATTGTGAGATAAGCCAAATACCCGGCTTGAGTATACACATAGGATTTAGAGTGGGCAATCGTGTGGCTTGCGTGGTCTTGAGCACGTGTAGTTTTTCACGGGTCCCACACCCAGATCAGGCTTTCTTGGGATATGTTCTATACTGCCTAGGAAGACCATAGAATGTTCCCACATGAGCTGCTAACACTGGGAACCGATCATCAAGGACCTTAGTGGAAACAAACCTCTCCAGTGGTGACAGTGGCAGACCACATTTCGTGGCAAACCCATTCGCACCCGAGGGCCCACTAGGAAATCGCATAGGATGACCTTGTTCTCTCGTAGGAACCTGGTTAAAGCAATTGGTCGTATGACGGTAGTATTGTACCCTTCGGGATGAATGTACTATTTTTTCTCGACTTCAGTGCTTGAAGCCGGGAACTTATGAGGGATGCTTGTTTTTTCTGGAATTCAGCTGAGGCCTCCCTGAGTAGTACATAATGCCAAACCGATTCCCTGATTTGGTCATGAGCCATTTTTCGGAAATGGTGAACGTATAATTGCTATTCGGCTTTGAGAGTCCGTGATGTTGACCCGTAGTAGCACACCCGTGAGATTGGGAGGGGTTTACAGGTTTGCAGGAACCCTAAATACTTCCAACATACCCGCTTTTGCCAGTGTTACTCTATGATATGATCCAGTCCTATATGATACTTGGTTGAGAATTCCGGAACTTCTGCACAGAGATACTGATATCATGATCTTCACCAACACTTGGTTATCTGATCCACACCAGCGTCGGACCGCTGACCGCATGCCAGTTGCATACATGATATCATGGCATTTTAGCATACATGTTCAGTTACTCCTAAGGATCCCATATCTGAATTATGTCGGATTTTTCCTGCATTAAAACTTGGATCAAAACAGATGGACTCCTTGGAAATAACTTAACATGGCATTTGCATACATCCTTGCATTTTTGACAGGTGTTCAGAGACAAATTCTTATCCTGACCTGGTTTCTCTCCAGAATGGTTAATTTGAATCACGACTGTCAAGGTTTAGACATGGAACAACTCCGAGCGGAGGTGACTGAGATAAAGGCCCAACTGGGGCATGTTGTAGTGGACATTCGAGCGTTGTCCCAGGATCAGAAATTGCTGAGAGAAGAATTCAACTTGATGAAGACTCAGATAAAGTTGCTTACAGGAATCATGAATGCTATGTCGAAAAAGGAAAATAGCTGTGTGTCTACTTTTCAAACAGAAGGTCATGTTTCTCCCATCTCTTTGGGATGTCTAATAAATCAGGGTTCTTTAGATGGATTTCCTCTACAGTTCGAATCTCTTCACCAGCAATCGTCACTTGGCAGTCAGGAAGAGCAACAAATAGGAATCAACTTCACATGTGAACTAAATGATCATATACCAATCGTCACCAAAGAAGTGAGCATTTTCTTTCCTTGTCAGAGATCCTCCTCAGCTGCTACGCCTTGGTTTCCAGGAGAAATACTTCAACCGATTTCATCTATAACTCCTCCATTGCTAGCAACCCGTCATCAACAGGTTCAAGAAAGGGTTATTGATCCGATACCCATGTCTTATGCTGAATTATGTCCACAACTGCTCAAAATGGGATTGATTGAGTGTCACGAGCTAACTCCTCCTTCAGCGTGCAGGAATACAAAATAAGTGGTCAACTTTCCTTCTTCTAGAATCATTGCTCAGGCCAAGTCTTCAAAGGGGCTGCATCAACAATCTTCATTCACTCCTCGGCCGAGTATGAGTAAGAAAGTACAGGGACATGTCAGGCGTCCAACGCAATGTCAACAATGAAGTTTTCAATCACGACCACAGGGTCAGCAACAACAGGTACAGAGACTGTTTCAGGAAAGAACAAGAGCGAGGAACCGCAGACTTGATCCTATCCCATGTCCACATGTTGTATTGCTTCCAGAGCTGCTGAAGTTGAACCTGGTTGAGCTCCGTACCATGAGGGTTCCTCCTGCTGATAATCTACCACCAAATTTTGATCTAAATGCCAGGTGTGAGTTCCATTCAGGTGCCCAGGGGCACAGTATTGAGAAATGTTGGGCTTTTCAAAACAAGGTACAAGACCTAATTGAGTCCAAGACAATCATTTTTTCTACTCATCCAAAGGTATTCCAGAATCTGATGACTAATCACGACGGAGCCGGTGTCACGGTTATTCTACCAGATGGTCCACGTTAAGCTGAAATCTTCGAGTTAATCACCCAGGACGCCAGGGTATTCATGAAGCAAATAGAGCCAGCAGTATTCAAATATCCTCAGTGATGGCATTTATGTGTTTGCCTTTCTTCATTGTTCATTTTCATCCCTATTGAGGGGAACTACGCTGCTCTGATTCTCCATTGGTCAATGGAGATACGTAGGCAGGAGATCGTGCAAGATCTTTCCGAGCAACCTTATCTATTAACTTTATCAACCTTTTCCCTCCAGATGTCATTTGTCAGCATCTGACCGGAGCTTCCCAAGAGAATCCTAGGGGCAGAGAATACGGGTAAGGTCCAAAACAACTTGAGAAGAAGTTTGATCATATTCTGATGACGTACGTGCAATAAGTTTCCTCATTTACGCAAATTTGGAGTGGTTGAGCTAACTGCATCAGGATCGTCTCCGACAAAGCTTCCTTTGGGGTTTCAATGCCAAGTATGATTACCATTCTGGGGCACCTGGCCTTTTAATTGAAGATTGCAAGTCTTTCAGAGGCAAAGGTAAAAACAAGGTCGCGAATTTGATTGAGTAAACATCCAGACTACTGACTGCTGAAAGTCTCCGAGAGCAATAAGTCCAGACGGAGTCAAACCTCCTCAATAATGACCACCATGATGTGAAGGCTAGATGCAAGTATCACTCAGGGGCATTTAGGCATACAATTGACAACTGTGATGTGTTCAAATACAAGATGCAAAATTTGGCCGACTCAAAGGTCATCATGCCAGAAGGTCTGCTCACATATTGAAATCTCCTTATCAAATTGGCATCCTAGTTTGCAAGGGCATCTTCAGAAGCAATAAGTCCAGACGGAGTCAAGTCTCCTCAATGATGGCAATGTTCAGCTTCTTTACTGCATTTTCATTTGTAGTTTATATTGTTTGTTTAAACATTTGTATGCATGCATGAAACTTATTTGTTTTTGAATGTTAACCATAATAAAATGCACATGTTTTTCTTGAAGTAATCCATTCGTATTCACTCATGATTTTGTGTATGTGCATTGCAATACCAACAGTTGTGCTTAAACTCTATCAGGGAGGATGACGAAATGAAAACGCAAAAACTCTAATTGTTCGCTTTTGAGAAAGACCCTGTTGACGATGTACAGGCATTGTTTCAAATCCTAAACACCGGAGATATAAGGGAGATAGACCCTCGCCAACCCGTTTGAGCCTTGAAGTAGGAGTTTCTTTTCGCATGAAGAAAACCCTTGCATTTAACCCAGGGGCAGGGTAGGCGTCAGTTAGGTTGACCGAGCGTTCAAATTTCAAAAAGGAGTGCAAACCTGAGGATCCATTACCTTTCGTTGTACCAAATCAAGAGGTCCAATGACCAAAAACCACAATGGTTATCCCAAGCAAGAGGTCCAGAGACCGGAAACCACAAAGGTTATCCTTCCTCAACCAAGAAGTGAGACAGTCACGACCCTTTCAAAGCAATCAAGACAAACAGTGTCACAAGATTTGTTCAAAAAAAAGAAGAATTGAAAAAAAATGAATGAAAAAGCCCGCTAAGTCGAAACTTGAAAACAAGCGACTTAGGCAAAAGTTAGGGCATCCCGCTGGACTTCACAATCAAAGGTTCACAAGAATCAGTCCAGGAAAAAGTTAGGGATAAGCAAAATAACGCAAAAGCGAAAGACATAAAGGATTACATAAGAAAGATCCTCAAATAAGAACAAAGTCGTGTGACACAGACACAAAAGATAGAGGAGTGACTGACTCTCAGCAATAACCTGATTGGTGTTTGAACTAATAGCAGCAATGGTTCCTCAACCGACGCGAAACCTTTATGAAAGATGAATGCTTGTGAAAACTAGATGAACATAGGAATGGAGAACATCACGAAGAGTGGGTGGGCACAAATAAACTTCGAGCCTATATCCTTTGTTTCTATAACCGTGAACCAGGCCACGATACAACCCTTAAAAGTCCTAACTGAAATAGGGTTAATTTGAGAGCGTACTACCACGAGACCGCGTTCCTGACTCCTATGAGTTATGCTAAAAAACATTTGTTGGTATTGCATGTACATACTTTCATTCAAAATAATGTCGTACCTTAACCAGTGATTCGCTCACAAAGGTTTACGATCCCTTTTTAAAAACTTCAAGATTAACGTGTTTGTTACATTAGAATTTTCATTCTAAGAATAAACATCTTTTGCTTGCATACATTTGTTTAGCATCATAAATGGTTCACATACGGAAATTCAATCCAGAAGCTTAAGCTTGCCAAGTTGAGAAGTTAAAAACTTCTGAAAGACTGTCACGTCGAGGTGCACTTTTCTGAGAAAGCTTCATTTAGCAAAGACTTTCCTAATTAGTTACAGTAAGAGCCTGCCAATCCGGGGCAGTTAAGTCGAGCAATCTCTTCAAACTTCAGTCAAACTGGGGCAATCACCTCGAGATTCAGATCTCTCCAAGAGCGAAGATTAGTCAGTCAGGTGCAGAGCTATTCAAATACTCGTACTGGGGCAGGCCACCCCAATAGTATGAGATTTCATTCTTTCCCGAAGACAGACGATCGAAAGCATTTACCCGGAGTTTAGAATACCGTGGTCACTTGTCAAGACAACTATCTCGTTCAGCACTTCTGACAGATACAAACTCATCTGCATTGGCAATAGTTGCCTCCTCAGCAAGGTTATTACACTGAATTCATGCAGTTGTTACGATACCTAAGAGTTTAAAGACACCAAGTCTTTTGTAAAATCCTCTTGAGGCAAAATCCATACGAAAACAACTGATCCCCAGCGCGAGACAACTTGAAATCTTCCCTCCTCAGCAGGACGTGTCTCGATGTTGTCATCTCCAACAGGCAAATGGAAATTATCCTCACTAAAGTCAGAAGTTTTTCCTTCAGTTGATTTCATTAATCTCGATTCCTCAACAGATCCAAGGCAATTCCTATTCCCCTAGAAGATTTCAGATAAATCATTCTCCTCCCCAGCAGATTCATAAGAGTGGATAATCCCCAATAGTCGAGGTATCCTCAGGCACGACCCTCAAATCTAAAAGTCCAATTTATTTTTGGCAAAGGTGGTAATTCGGGACAAATGAATAATTCACGCTCTTCTCCAACAGAGATGTTATCCCTACAAGACTTCTTGGGATCAAATACGCGATCATTGCGTTTCCCCACAGAGTTAGCAAAGTCTTATTACTTCCGTGTCAGGAATTTCTTTTACATTCACACCAATTCATTAACAATACGCAAGACATAACATCCCCAGTGTCATGGAGCAACATGCCATGCAATTCAACATATGCAAAGTCCAGCCGCAGACTGGCCAAAGTCCATCTTCGGGTGGCAATCTCTAAAGTCCACCCGCAGTGTGGCAAATCTCTAAAGTCCCCCGCAGTGGGCAAAAGCCTCCCGTAGTGAGCAAAAGTCTCCCGTAGTGAGCAAAAGTCCACCCGCAGTGTGGCAAATCTCTAAAGTCCCCCGTAGTGGGCAAAAGCCTCCCGTAGTGCGCAAAAGTCTCCCGTAGTGAGCAAAAGTCCACCCGCAGTGTGGCAAATCTCTAAAGTCCCCCGCAGTAGGCAAAAGCCTCCCGTAGTGAGCAAAAGTCCCCCGCAGTGGGCAAAAGTCCCCCGCAGTGGGCAAAAGCCTCCCGTAGTGAGCAAAAGTCTCCCGTAGTGAGCAAAAGTCCCCCGCAGTGGGCAAAAGTCCCCCGCAGTGGGCAAAAGCCTCCCGTAGTGAGCAAAAGTCTCCCGTAGTGAGCAAAAGTCCAGCCACAGACTGGCTAAAGTCCATCTTCGGGTGGACAGTTTCAAAGTCTCCCGCAGTGAGCAGAAGTCCACCCGCAGTGTGGAAAATCCTTAAAATCCACCCGCAGTGTGGTAAATTTCCAAAGTCCACCCGCAGTGTGGCAAAATATCCGAAGTCCAACCGCAGATTGGCAAAAGACCATCCTCAGGGTGGCAAAGTGTCTTAAAATTCTATCACAAGTTGATCAAAGTCCACCCACAGCGTGGCAAGTCGTTATTCGTTTAACTCCATCCAATAATACACCATTAGGGCATTGTTGCAGCCTATCAAGGTCCACCCGCAGTGTGGTAAGTCAGTAGCCGTCTGACATCACCCAAAAGGCATCCCCTGTTTACTATTCTCAACATCATAATTATATCCAAGCAGAGTTCGTTCGGTTGAGTTTATTTCCCTGTTCTTCTGCCAACAGAGTGCAAATTTTCTGGTTGTTTCTGGTATTCAATCCCTGCATACCTCAAACGTCTGAAAGCAACCGCTATCATCCATTCAGGTCTACAGTGATTGAATAGGGGCAGCTGTAACACCCCAAAATTTGCCCTCTTATTTATTATCATCTAATTGACTTTTTCACAATCATTCACATGCATCTTCCATTAGGTCATCTATAATATGTCATGTATCTGTCATCATGGGCTTGTTATTTAGCCAAAAAGCTTGAAGAATCAGAATTTTGCAGTACCCTGTGATTTATCTCTTCAGGCGCGGTTCATTGGAAAATACGAAGATCAGTGATACTCATCATCAACATTCGATTAGGGTTTATTTCCTCAATCATCTGACCATCAAGGGTTTCCTTATAAAGAATGGCACTAAGACGTCTTGTCACCCAAAGGACTCCATCATTGTTTAAAGTGAAAGTTTCAAAGGAAATTTTAGCCTTTACATTTTTAATATGGTTTAGCGTTTCATCAATTGAGGATTGTTGGGTACCAAGGAGTTCTTCTGAGGCTCCATCCTTATCATTTCCAAGGATTCTAGGTTATGATGAGGATGAGCAAGGTCATTGGCAATATCTGCTGGTAATCATGTAAGTTTGATACGGATTAAAGAATCGCATGGAAGATGTGGCTTATAAAAAATAATAAAGTAAAAAGGTTAAGTTGGGCTTATAGACTTCAGTGCAATTAGAAGTGTCCATGCGGATTATTTGAGTTCAAATTATCAAGGCAAATAATACATCACTTTCTTTTTCTATCCATTTTATTTCCTTAGCCTATATCCATATCCATTTATAAACCTTTTTCTTATCCATTTTCAAATACAGTCCATAAACCAATATGCAATTCATATTCAATTCAAATTCTAAAGTCCGACCTATAAGCTTGCCCACTTTTAACCAAATCCATAAACCATTTCTTTTCGAAATTTGGTTCATATCCATTTTTTTCTTTAGATTCATATCCGAATCCAAAACCAATAACCCATTTTCAATAATGCAATTCATATTTCGTTTCATTAACTTATGAAATTATGCTCTATTTATCTACTAAAGCAAATTATTTGAGATGAACATGTCTTTTATATTAATTGTTTTCACAAAAATATCCTCATTTTTTGTTGTATTACAAAGATGGTTTTTGGCAATAAATCCTATAATCTACTTGATTTGTCGGCGATAATGATAAATAATCATAATTAAGGATGCAATATAATTCCATCATTAAGGATACATAAACTCGAAAAAAAAAGAGAATGCTCATAGCAGTTTGTTTTCTACAATAATAAAAACAGAAAATCTATAGCAAACGGGCCACGGATCCGCGGTTCTGATAATGCTCCATGATCTCTCCATCAAGAGGGTTCAATCTCAAGTGGCTCCTCAACAGAAAACTGAAAAAAAAAGAGAAAAGAAGATGGAAAATCAGTTTGAGATTCAGTCATATAGAAGAAAATAGAAACCGGCCATAAGAGAAAGAAAAACAACTTGCTTATTGCTCTTGGTAACTCTTATATGTCCAATCTTTCAGGAAGTAATATTTGATTTTCAAATTGCAGCAAGGTGAATCGTCGACGATCACATCAACTGTATTTTTCCAGCCCTGCATTAAACAAAAAAAATCAAAATCATTTTCACATTCTTCAAACCATTTGTCAGCTAACTAAGTGTCCATTAACCCAATGCTAGCTTATCCTAATTTTCTACCTGCTAACCAATGTTCTAAATCAAACACACGAAAATTCAGTTACGATTCCTAACCGAAGATCTAACAACCAAACAGAGTTTCTAACCGATTTTCTAACTCAACAGAAACTTAACTATATCACAAGGAACTCACCTCTATAAAGCCATTGATCAGCTTCTTCATGGGGGGGAGAACCATTTTTTTTCTTCATTCTGAATTCAGCCTCCTAACTCTCTCAAGCATTCTTCATATCTTCTTCCATCTCTCATTCACTTTGATCCTTCAACCTCTCACTATACTTCACTTCTGGAATTTTCATCACCTTCTTTCAATCTTCTGAATCTCCTATCTTCACTCATCTTCATCATTTTCATAATCTTGATCCTCTGCAACCTTCATGTTACTCCCAAGAACCTGCAACAAAAAAAAGATCGATCACATCAACACCACAAAGACGCAATGAAATGGAACTGTAACTACAACAGGTAACAAGAATCTAGAATAGTGGAAGGAGAAGAACGTACCTAATTTCGTGGCAACGGGAACAACATAACCTTCATCAAGTGCGACATTGATTATCGAGCTCCAATCTCCGACGCAAGAACGCCAATTTTCACCGTCGATCTTCCGCGTCGTAATCGCCGACACCTTCAACACGCAAGAATCCTCATCAATGAAGCTTCATCAAATCATTAACCTTCACCGATCTGCGACCAGTAACTCATAACTACAACAACAATGAAAACACATCAGAAGAAGACGGATAAATAAAATACAAGGAAAGGATCGCGATATCCAAACGAATCCATACCTAAGGAGCATTCATCTTCGAAGGAATCCTCTTCAATTCACAGGTTCTTAAAATCTGAAATCCTTAAGATACGATTGTTGTTGAGCATGTTAGTTACTTTCCGCGTCTGGTTAATCCGATCTAGTTATTCGGTTGAGAGTTAGAGGGATTCAGTTTCGATTGGGATAGAGAGGAAAGAAGAAATTAGGGTTTGTTTTGAGATCAAAAAGTTTGGTGAAGTTTCACCGGAGTCTGCGGCGGAGGACGAGTGATGTGGTTCCTTCGGCGGCTAGGGTTTAGAGGTGGAAGATGAAAGGGAACACATAGCGAGTTTGCGAGAGGGAGAGAGAACACGAAGGGGAGTCTGAGTTTTTCAACGGGTAATTTGGTTTTATTTCCAATCAAGTATTGATTTAAGTTAATCTTGAAAAAATATTTTAAGTTTAATGACAATTAAGATTACTAAAAACAAATTAAAACTTATGAAAATCAATTAAGTTCATTAATCTTAATCTATTCACCGTTCAAAGTTTGGAAGAGATAAGGGTAATTTGTTTCGGCCCATTCCGGCGGTGACAAGTGTCACCGTCCGGTAGGGCGTTTGAATCCCCAATCACCTGCGGAATATCCACTGCCATGTCCATGCTCCCTCAGGCTACCCAGTGAATTGGGCCCAGTTCCATTGCTATAGGCACCCCCATTCCAGGCCCATGTCATTCTTAACTAAGAAAATTCTAATTTATGCACCTCCACTTCTATCTCATTTCTCTTAAAATTCTATTTTATATAGCTTTAAAATTAATTCATAAAAAATATTAAAATGCATAAGAAAAATCCCTAAAAGTTAGGATAGAATATTAATTCAATTTAGAAGTTTTCCCAATTTTTACTTTCTGAATTTAATCATTTTTCAATTTAATTTCGAATTTTCATTTAATTGATTTTCTATTGAATTCTCATATGAACACATAAATTTGTACATTTTATTTCTGCCACCTCCTATAACATATTTGATCCATTCTTTTTACTATGATTAGAGGACAAATAGAAGTACCTAGAATATTTTTTGTGTATTTTTTAGGACATTTTTGCTACTGTTTTGGTAGTGTGATTCGTACAAAATCGTGATTAAACTTTAGTTAGATATAGGTGATCATTTACCATAGTTAGAATTAGAATTTTTAAGAGATTTTTTAAAATAAGGTTATAATCAGGTTAGAGACCCTAGGAAATTAATTTCACAATTTTTCCATGATTTTTGATATTTTTGGCATTTTAATTCATTTCATCACATTATGCATATTCATGATTCATGTCATTCACTAACTATTTGCTTCGTGTGCAAGGTATTTTTTCAAGGATCGGCTTATGGACTTGGATATTTTTATGCCTCTATTATGTCTTGTGATTTGTACTTTGTGATGTAATATCTTAGAACTTGTATGCTTTTATGGGTTCCATAATTAGGATAGAAAAGATAAAACAAATCGTTAGAAAACATAATCTCAAAAATGAAATAAATAAGATACTCGATCCAACGTCGAGTAAATTTTCAAAAAAAAATAAAATAATGTTGCATGTGACTTTAGGGTTCCTCGATTACCATCGTTCCACTCCATTCAACCAAAAGCAAGCCTTGTATGTTTCACAACATAAGTCGTGCGTCTTAGCACCACGCAATCGACCCCACCCGATCCATCGTTTCATCCCATTTATGTTTCATTCGGGTTTTTACCCACCATGACTTAGGAAGACCATATTGTTTGCTATTAACTTCTTTTTACTCGCATTTGTAGTTTAATATTTCTTAGGTAGATTTAATTTCAAACCTCACTAACCATAGGTCATCTTTAAATTCAAACTAACTCAGGGTAAGTCTAGTTTCCCTTAGAATTTTTCCTTTGATAACTTGAGTCTCACTTCTCATCTTAAAAGAAAAGCAAAAACACTTAATAAAAGAAAATGTGTACAATGCG
Source organism: Lathyrus aphaca (assembly GCA_963966055.1). Taxonomy (NCBI): domain Eukaryota; kingdom Viridiplantae; phylum Streptophyta; class Magnoliopsida; order Fabales; family Fabaceae; genus Lathyrus; species Lathyrus aphaca. The sequence continues at coordinate 388,740,124 of OZ014522.1, read as the reverse complement.
TCACGAGCCTTAAGCTATACGGGAAATGACTAGTGGAGGTCTCCTCCACTCTTCTAGGATGGCTTTACAAACGTTCCATTGGGGGCGATCTTGGAAAGTATTCGCTCCTGTGTCATATTATTTAGTGTATTACATACGAAAAACACAATCTCAAAACACTTCTTATAAAAGACAACAAACCAAGAAGTCACGTCTTCTTTTCTCATCTCATCTCATACTCTTTGCGGACGAACATGACTTGTCTCGACAGTTCATACAACGATACGGTAAACACCATCGAGTCAGAGCCGGTAACACCTGAGCTAGAGCTATGGCAACGTCATCCTAAAAATCACAAACGAGTGTAAGCCTTAGTTAGACGAACTACGGCGTCTCTGATCCTCATTTATCCCGATGAGGTACGTAGGCAGTGGGGTAGGGCCCATTCGAGCACAATCTTTCTTTTTCCCTACATTTTCCCCCTTTATTTCCTTTTGTTTCCATTTGTCAATTCCATTTCTTTTCTCATTTCCATTCCATTTCAGATAGCCATTCTTTTATTCAAACAGCATATTATTTCTCACCCTTTGAAAGCAGACTTATAAGTGTGGATCCCGTCGGGTACGGCGGACGGATTGGGGTGTTAATACCTTCTCAATTCGTAACCGACTTCCGTATCCAGATCTTTGGTTCGCAAGGCCTCGTCCGTTTCCTTCTTCCTTAGGTTTGTGCAACATTACCTTTCCCATCCCTTTGGGATAAAAATGTCTGGCTGGCGACTCTAACTTTTCCGCACCACTTTCGCGTTTGTACTAGGATGAAAATCCCAGGAGCGACAATCCTAGAAGAGTGAAGGAGACCTCCATTAATCATTTCCCGTATAGCTTAAGGCTCGTGGCGCATTGTACACCTTTTCCTTTATTAAGTGTTTTTGATTTTCTTTTAAGATGAGAAGTGAGACTCAAGTTATAAAAGGAAAAAATTCTAAGGGAAACTAGACTTACCCTAAGTTAGTTGAATTTGAAGATAACCTATGGTTAGTGAGGTTTGAAATTAAATCTACCTAAGAGATATGAGACTAGAAATGAGAATGCAAGAATTAATAGTGAACAATATGGTACTCCTAAGTCATGGTGGGTAAAAACGTGAAATGAAGCATAAATGGGATGAAACAATGGATCGGGTGGGTCGATTGCGTGGTGCTGAGACGCACGACTTATGGTGTGCAACATACAAGGCTTGCTTTTAGTTGAATGGAGTGGAACGATGGTAATCGAGGAACCCTAAAGTCACATGCAACTTTATTTATTTATTTGAAAATTTACTCGACGTTGGATTGAGTCTTATTTGTTTCATTTTTGAGATTTCGTTTTCTAACGATTTGTTTTATCTTCTCTATCCTAATTATGGAAATCATAAAAGCATACAAGTACTAAGCTATTACATCACAAAGCACACAAACATAATTGAGACACAAAAAAAAATATCCAAGTCCATAAGCCAATCCTTGAAAACATACCTTGCACAAAAAAGCAAATAGTTAGTGAATGACATGAACCATGAATATGCATAATATGATGAAAATGAATTAAAATGACAAAAAATATCAAAAGTCATGGAAAAAATGTGAAATTAAATCCCTATGGTCTCTAACCTGATTATAACACTATGTTAAAAAATCTCTTAAAAATTCTAATTCTAACTATGTCAAATAGTCACTTAATTCTATCAAAAGTTCAATCACAAATTTATACAGTCCACACTACCAAAACAGTGGAAAAAATGCCCTAAAAAATACACAAAAAATATTCTAGGTACTTTATTTTGTCCTCTAATCATAGAAAAAAGAATCGATCCAAAATGTTACAGGAAGTGGGAGAAATAAAATGTACAAAATTATGTGTTCATGTGAGAAATCAATATAAAATCAATTAAATGAAAAATCGAAATTAAATTGGAAAATGATTAAATTCAGAAAGTAAAAATTGGGAAAACTTCTAAATTGAATTAATATTCTATCATGATTTTTGTGGAATTTTTTTATTCATTTTAATATTTTTTTTATGAATTAAATCGAAAATGGTGTTAAAACAAAAATAAAAATAAAACCAAAGAAGATAGGGGGGGAAAGGGTAATAATTGATAGTTAAAAATAACATGGGCCTATCCTAGGCCCATTTGCGCTGAATTTGACTGGGGTGGAAATAGCAATATTTATCAGTTAATTTTCTGGTGGGCTTGACGAATAGGGGTGCGGATAGCAATTCTGAGGCCCATTTGCAAAGAAAGAGATGATAATACACCAAAATCGGTCCAATCGGACGGTGACACGTGTCACCGCCGGATTGGACCCCAAAATCCACCTTATCCCCTAAAACTAATTAAGGATGGTGGGAATTATATGGCTTTTATGGAGTTTTATTATTTTAATGGTGTGATTAAGGGATTTCATGAGTTTTATTAAGTTTCTTTTTTCAACAATCCTTATTATGATTAATTCTCTTAATTAACCTTAACCAACATCCTATAACTTAATTAAATTATAAAACACAAAAAAAGAAAAAAAAATGAACTCAGAATCCTCCCCCCCCCCCTCTCACGCGTATCTTCTCTTTCTCACCCACCCTTCATCTTCCTAAACACAAAAAACCCTAACTTTCTCTTCTCACGCCGCCACCCCTCACACTTCTTCCTCATTCCCTTCCTTCAACACTGCCTCCCGCCTAACGAACTCGGTGTCTCTCCCTCACACTATTCTCTCTCTCACCTTCACACTTGTTCATGTTCTTCTTCACAAAACAAACCCTAAAACCCCTCTTCTTCTTCCTTGCTACTCTATTTGCGCCGAAGCAAAATTCGTCGAAGAAATCGCCGATTCCGGCCACCATAAACCTCACCCTCTCTTCAAAATTTCTAAAACCACAATAAATCAAATAATTTCGAGTTAAAACCTGAGGAAGGAGATGATGATGCCGAACGCGAATATGCGAGTATGAAAACCTCCAAATCTTCTTGCGCGAGGTTTCAAAATGCCTAGGTGACTCTGAATCCGTATCCTTCTCTCGCTTCCGTCTATTGAATGCTTCTCTTGACTCAAGCTTTGACGAAATCACTGATATTGAGAACAGGTCACCCGCGGTGACGAGGTTTGAAGGTCGCAACGTTGTTCGTCATCTGAGTATGAAAATGGCGCTATGAAACTTTGAGGAAGACGAAGGATACCAACTTGTCGCAGATTCGCCGAAAATGACGAAATGGTAATCGTGTGAGATAGCTCTACGTTTCTCCTGTAATTGATTTGATTGCGTCCTTGCGAGTGATTTGTTGATATTTGCAGGCTTCTTCTTGAATTCGTGGCTTTCTGGGTTTGCAGGTTTTATGAAGGTCATGTATGAAGGTGTGGATCCGTTTTGGTGGTGATTGACGAATATGGAAGATTTACAATGATGAATATCGTATGAAGGTTGGCTATGGCGAATCGACGATGGCGCAATACTTCTCAGGTAAGCTCGATTCGATCTCCTCCCTTTTAAAACTTCCCTTTCGTCTCTTGAATTCCTTCTGCTTCTTCTGTAAATCCGAGCCTTGATATGGAATGGTTGTTTATTCTGAGCAATGATTGGTAGTGTGAATCTTTGAATCTTGCAGGTTATTGTTCAGAATCATGATTGGTGATGATGGTGATCTTCGAAGTGATCGAGGATGAATATTGAAGAAGAAGAATGTTGACGGATATTGATGGCGAGGTACAAAGGAGGTTGACGGTATTGGAGAAGAAAAATGGCTAAGAGTGATGAAGATGGTTGAAGAACTGGCTCAGATAAGGAAAGGGATTAAGGAGGAATTCGAGAAAAAGATCATTTTTTTTGTAGAAGAATGATTGAAGTTTTGCAATAAGATGAAAAAGGAAATGGTAGAGGAAATGATGCCGAGTGGAGAAGAAGAGCTTCCTGAAGAACGAACCAAGGTATATGTAGAGACTATTCGGTAGATTCTGGAAGTTTCTGGTGATGATTTCTAGATCTAGTTGGGAATTTCTGTTAGTTTTTTCTGTTAGAGATTCAGTTAGAATTTGTTGACTTTTGTTCAACTGATTTTTTTGTATTGATTTTCTGATATATCAGTGTTTTGATAACTGATTTCTGTTGTATTTCCTTACGAACTTTCTGATTAATATGAAGGAACTTTTTGTTATTCATTCCTGTTATAGTTCAGTTTTTGTTTTTCTTAATATAATTCTTTCTATCAGATTTCTTAGAGTAAAAAAAATTCTCTTGCAGCTCATTTTTGCCTTAAGACTTGTCTTGCTTGTGGGCATTTTAGGAGTAACAACCTTTGGTTCATACATCTCATTTTTCTTGCCAAGAAGGGTCAAAACTGTTTAAGAGCCAAGCTCAATCCAATTTTAGCACTTTTCAATGGCCTTGGTGTCTACCTCACTTGAAATGGTAGTAAATAATTTAAAAAAAATGAAATTAATGAAATAGTTCAGAGTTGATATTGGAATTTGGACAAGGAAATTAAAAGGGATTAATGAACAAGGTTTATTTTCTTAGAAAAGAAATGGACTAAAAAATTGGATGAAATGGTTGTGAGTTAATCATTGGAAATGTCTTGGATGAACAAAATATGGTTGTTGACAAGAAGAAATTTGGGATTTTAAAATGGACATGAATGGCTAAAGAGTAAAAAAAAAAAGATGGATGAATTGATGTGGCTTAAAAAAACTTAAGGATTCTCTAATGGAAACTGACCATGGATTAATTTGTTAATTATAAATGACATAACGGATACTTAGAAAATGTGGTTATTGAATAGAGAACGGATAATGGATGAAAAAAATGATGAAAATAATAGACATGGATATGGACACGAGCCATCACCAAAAACACTGATACACTTATCTCACATGAGTTTACTCCAAGAATCCATCTCAAAACTCTTTCAATAAATCCCCATAGAAGAGGATGAACACCCTCCTGATCCACCAAACCATTCGCCACGGAAGTGATAATTGTCTGAATTACACATCCCCCAAAACCCTGGCCAAAGGAATCATGAATCATTTCAAATTCTTCTGAATAGTTCTCTGAGAAAGTACATCCACAGATGAACCCCTGATGAACTGACAACCTCCGCACACAACACAGTTCGACTTTGGAACACATTTTCTGAGAAATCACCATAAGCACATATAAATTGTCGTTGAAACAACCCCCTGATTGTTTGACCCAAATTAGGTCAAATGTCCCCCTTGACTCAGATCATAATTGAGCAATCACATTGAACTAAAATTACTGCCAACTTATGTTATGCTTCATGTTTCATTTTTCTATGCGAAGATGCAATTCGAAGTATGCAAGATCATATGTTAATTGCTACGAAAAAGAGGGCAAATTTTGGGGTGTTACAACAGCGACAACCATGCCCTAGCCTCGTTGACTACAACAGGGCAGAAGACGATCAACACATCATTCACGAATCCGATCCAAGGGATGAACAACCTTCAATATTTTTTAAATAAAAATAAATTTATTCTGATACATGGTTGTGATTGATTGACAGTGTAAAATATTTTACATTGTCAGTGCATTTCCATATATATATATATATATATATATATATATATATATATATATATATATATATATATATATATATATATATATATATATATATATATATATATATATATATATATAAAATAGTGATTTGCAAGGCTAGGGTTATAATGATTTAAACTTTTGAGATAGTAAAGTAGACACATGAATTAGTGATATGATTGAACTTACAATTCCACAAGAGTATACATAGTAATTGTTATATTAAACAATGATTTAGAGTGCGCCCAGCACACAAACTGAATCCATTAATGGCGCGTTCTCTCTTATTTTGCTTACTTAAGTTTTTACATTCAATAATATGTTTTTTGATGATACCATAGGAATGATAAATATCTAGTAGTTAGATGAATATATACATATCCTAGTGTATTCCTGGGTATGCTAGTGCATCAAAAACATGGTTTTGACAAGTAGGGTTGCATGGGTAGGTGCAATCTATCTCACGTGAAGGACTTCTTTCATAAAACCAGTCTCCTACTGCCATTGCAACTGTCTGCAAAATATCAATCAACCATACAAACAAATTACTTTTTCAATGCCACACTGAAACAAAGGTTACAGATTCTCTGCAGTCAGGGAAATGTAAGTGATCTTAGCCGTTAGATGAAGATTAGACAACTGATCATCATTTAACGGTCAAAATCTACAACTATGTGATTGCAGAGAATCTGAATCCTTGGCACGGAGAAGGAAAGAAATGAAAGAATATGTCTCAATCTCATACTTTATTGTCAACCATTGGAGAGTCATCTGTAAACCATGTTTCCTGTGGTTCTGTTTGGCAGTGGACATAGCAAGAGTCTATGAACACTCCATTAGATGGAGAGTTGGTTATAGGTCTCAATGCCTTTAAGAATTGTGATCTATAGCCTGAAAATAACCTCTTACATAAAAGTAAAGTTAGAAAGCAATTGCAGTAAACAAATGATACACCTTAAATATTGAAAGATATTTTCAAGACATTAGAAAATGTTAACCTTGCATTATATGTAGTTGTTCAGGTGAGCAGTTCTTTAGATTAGTCTTGCAGCTACCCCATTGGTCTTTCGGATCAGCATCACCAGGCGCCAAAATGTTCTTAATCTGATTCACAAGAAATATCACAGTGATGCAGACATCAGACAAGACACGATACTGACCCTGATACTAATTCTTCCTATAAAGATCGCTATTTTACTACTTCACCTTTGAAAAACAAAATATGTTTCTTACAGAAAAATCTAACCTGCCATGAATCATATGCGGCATTTACAATGAAGATTGGCGTACTAATATTTGATGCCACATATTGTGGGAAAAAACACTGCATATCAATTCATAAAAATTAGAAACGCGCTGATCAAGTTGCGACCACAAGATAAACTTACAATCCAAACTTACCAGTCCTGGAGTGAGTCTTGAAGTGCAAGATTGAGGCAAATTCTTTTCCGAACCCTAAAATTATAAATAGAAAAAATACTTAGTCTCACAGTAAATTTGACAAAACCTGTAATTTTGATCCAAGTTTCAAAATATAATCAGAGAGAAAGGACTAGTACATGAGTTTCAACAACTTGACCGAAGTAATCTTCGATGTAATAATCTCCAGAGATATCTTTTCTGTTATACAACAACAAAATAACAAATCATACAATAATCTATTGAATTTTAAATTTAGATATATGAAGAAAAATTAAAGTAGCATACACATACACATTAACAAAGTAACCAGCATCTGAGACACATTTCACTTTAGTTCCATGAGATAACATTGATTTAAATCCATCACAGTGTAATATAGCAGTTAATCCTCCAGCAGAACAACCAGAAAGAATAGCCTATAGTTACAAATTTCAATTAGTCAACCAAAAAAAATCGAAAAAGAAGATAAATGAGGTAAATAATTATATATATCTTATACTTTTTCAGCATTAGCCATTCCTTTTGCTAGTAAATCTTCCATTACAGCAGAAAAAATCCTTGATCCTCTGAAGTACAAATTTGTCTCCTGATTTATTTATACAACATAGTATAAGAATCGCGTCACAACAGAGAAATTCGAAGAAAAATATTAATATATTTTGTATTTCTATTTCGCAAAACTTACTGGATCAACTTCTTCAACATCACCTGTAAATGATGATCCATCACAGTACCTAACTTTGACTCTATTCCAATTGTAGAAATCTGCAATTTTATTAAAAAAAATTGTAAAACTATATAAAATGTTCTGCTAAAATAAATTAAATTTTTTTATTAGTATTATATAGTTGACATTAAACAATACCAGGATTATATTGTTGGTTGTCACTTAAATATCCAGAAAAATAAGTTTGCTCTTCCATTTCATGCGATGAACCTAACCGACTGTCCTTTCGGTAAAGGCAATACGTGACATTGTGGCACCATCCACCTCCCTATATGAATCAAACAACGTCACTCAGATTCAGTCATTGTTGCTTCAATTCGTCAGTATTTAACTAAGGAACTGATACATTTAAATCTAACATTGTAATTAGAGTTTTGTAAAAGAGACCTCAATGTGAACAATCCAGTTGTTCACTCCTTCTTCATGTCCTTCATGAAAATGATAAGCTGGAGGGCTTCCATCCAAACACACTGCACAAGATATTAATTTAACACTTCAACTTCTCTCTACTATCATATAAATATATTACAATAAATTTAAAGAAAAATCCTCACCGGCTCCTTTCGATACCGCGCTCTCGAGCCGGGTCAGTGGAACATACTGTCCTTGTGTCTTTAGTGACAATATCAGTGCAATTAGTAGAATGTTTAACCATTGCATGATTCTTGAACTCTCCATGGAAGATGAAGAGGTGGAAGTGGAAGAGTATGAATGAAGATGTGTTCAAGGTGGTGTGTCTTATATAGTGGAAAAAATATTTAATGTGACTTATGATATAAACAATGGTTAAGAAAAAAAAATAGAACATAACATTTTGAGTATGTTGAGGATGAAAATTGGATAGGACCGTATTGAATTTGTCGATTGAGTATAGTTTTTTCTTGGAGTTATTTGCTATTTTTTATTCTATTAAGAAAGTGACACAAAAACGGTATTTTTCTGTTTTTTCACTTTTTTGCTAAGCTAAGAAGCCAAGATAAAATTCTAATACTCATTTGCTATTAGAGATTATAAACAGTGTTGTAATTTTCTTGTTTTTATTATGATGTTTGTTTTTTTGTTTAACCATCGTTGCTGTTCTTTAATGATAATTAATACTTTGGTTAAAGGGTAACGGTTGATTTTGATTTGTTAATAATTAACTATAGATTATTTTATTGGAGGCATAAAGAGCTTGGTTCTTAAAATTCTGAATATTGATTAAAATAGTTTGGAATATTGTAAATCTATAAATATTTTGTTTGAGTCGTAAAGCTTAAGTAAAAATGATATCTATATATTCATTTCTATTTTGAGCTTCACTAGTGGAGTGGTTTCAAAAGTTGATATGGGAAAGCCATTAACTTTTTTAGTTTTATTTTCATGGTTGAAGTTAAAAATGTTAGATATTTCAATGTCTCAATTTTGACATTCCATTTTGATCCATTAAAGAACAAATTTAAATATTTTTGTCTTTCAATATCAATGTCTATTTTGTAATTTAAATTATCAAAATTCTATTTTATATATATATATATATATATATATATATATATATATATATATATATATATATATATATATATATATATATATATATATATATATATATATATATATATATATATATATATATATATATATATATATAATCTGACCTGATCAGGAGGAACCTTCCAGTGATGAGCAACTTTGATGTAGAACTGGAGGGGTGTACCTGCAAGGCACTCTGATGCCAAAATAAGAAAGTGCAAGTACAGAAAGCTAGAAGAGAATGGATTTTAGAATACCTGACCCTCGGGTGGAATGGGGTATTTATAATGTGCTCCCAACGCTGGGCCAAAGTTCTTCAATGGGCTGGATAAGTCAGGCCCAAGTAAGAACTGCCAAGGACTGCGTAGGAACAGGTAAGGCCTAGCACGTGGTATTTCCCTTGGTCCAACTGACCCTACATATCAGGAGATAATATTGGGTAGTTGGGTGACGTGGATCACGTGGGGAGACGCTCTCCCCACGTCTCATTGTAATGGGTCATGGGCTGTGCCCGACGACTGGGCTTCTGCCCGACGCATACTGTGTAGGCCCAGTCCAGAACAGGAGCCCCCAAGTCGCAACTCCAGAGCGGAGTGATGACTTAAAAGGAAGCATGTCGGGCTTAAGGTTCATGGCGTCGAGGTCTGTTCGTGTCGAGGACATTTGTCCCTGCTTGGGGAGTCGAGCTCGTATGCTTGTTTCGTGTTTTACGTTGTCGACGAGACGCACTTTAGTGTTTTTTACAGCGTCGAGGACATGAACGTCTAGTGTAGGTTTTCCTAAGGCCAGTGTTGGTGAAAGCCCTTTGGAACTTCTCTACGCCAGGGAGGACCACCTGCCCGGGTGGATCACCGACGATCTCGAGATGTCAAGGAAGTGCATGCATTTTTAAGGTGTCGGCGATAAGTGTGCCCGATATCCCTTGAGGTTCCCTAGAGTGATGTGTCTTGTATTTTCATTTTCCTTTTTAATGGCATTTAATGCGCGTCGTTTTGTTGTGTAACGATGCATTAAATGCCTGTCGGCCTAGGGAATCTGGGCAGCCTAGGCAATGATTGCCTAGGAACGCTCTCCCATGCGGGGTCTATAAAAGGAGCTCTGGGGCCACTATATCACTTTTCACTTCTCCTCTCAAGTTCACCGGACGCACAAGCTTTTCTCACCAGAATCACCGCTACCGTCGTTTCATCAGATAACATGTCAGGTAAGGTTTTCCTCATTTTTCTGGTAGATTAACTTTAACTTGTTAATTCGTACGGGGTTTTTTCCACCGGAGTAAACAAGGAGGCACTTCCTCGGGCCCTTTTTAGGGAGAATTCTGATGAATGTCCCGAGAACTTCTTGAGATTGTCATGAATGTATCGGGCAACCTTAGGTGTTTTCTTTGAATCTCTTGGGCATCGTTTGAATTTCTCGGGCACCTTTCGGGTTTTTCCATGAGTGTCCCGGGCATTTCTCGATGAATGTCTCGAGAATTCATTGGGTTGAGATGAGTGTGTCAGGCATTTTTCTCTCTTGTTTTGACCCTCGCCCTTTCACTTGAACTGCGGTGGAAGGATGGATTTAATGCGACGTCGAATTCACCGATTTCATATGCTTTTCAGGTAAAGTGGATAAAAAAGTTGAAGATGTCCATGTGGAGGACTTAACCCCTAAAGAACCTCATAATTGGGAGTGTTTCGCCCCTTTCCCCGAGCAACGGATCTGCTCGGCTTTTCGGGGAATACGATTCCCAATGTATGAATTTTCTTTCAGAGAGGCGGGGATCCGTCTTCTCTTCATCAGTTTTCAAGCGGACATTTTCAAGAGGCTCGACCTGGCTCCTTCTCAACTCCACCCAATGCAATCGCGTTTGTTCGGGCGTTCTGTAACACCTAATTACTGTCCAACGATTATATTAAAAATCAGAGTATAAAAAGTCAATCAACAAGTACACAAAACAGGATGCTACATTTTTCAACTTATAAGAACTTCATTTAATTTCATGAGAATTGACACATAACACATTCGGTCCAGAAAACTAAAAACATCAACTTTTATTTCGTTTATGAAACCAAATTCAACTTTTACAACTACGCAGCGGATTTTCAAATTATTAAACTAAACATGGTATAACATGTTATTCAACTTAACACAACCTAGTAACAACATATTTATACTAAAACAACTTGAAAACAACACAAAACAACTAAGCATCCATTCCCCGGGTGTTACATTTCAGAGCGCCGACACCGACTCAAACTAATGAAGATAACCATCTTCTTGCAAGCTACCTGCACGTTACCAACATATGAGTAACATTCAAACAGAAGGGGTGAGATATCGATAATTATAAATGATATATGATAAACAATACACAAATAAAGGTTTATACAAGTATCACCACATCACTCCCACAACAACAACTTAAACAACTTATCACAACATAAACAACTTATCAACTTGAGCAACATATACAACATAATCGACATAAATAGCGCAACATAGATACGACTCGACTATGCAAATCTATGTGGTACCATTCAGAGTAAAACTCTCAACTTAAAATTATTAACAGGTTATCGAGGCAATCAAGGCATAAGCCTTCAACTTTCAACTTAGTGTCAATCCAAACCAACATGGTGTAAGCAAAGGCTCTGACATAAAAATGTAAATGATCTACATAGCATGCACGACTTTACAGCATAACAACATACAACATCAAACAACACAACCAGTTTGTACAACTTGAACAACTTAAATCAACATTGGCTTTTAAGCCTCCAACTTGAACAACGCAACAACTTCGACAACACAAAATAACTTAGACAACACGAGCAAGTTAAACAACATAAACAAACAACACAAACAACTTATATGGCGTCAACAACTTAAATTCAACTTTGGCTCGTAAGGCCTCCAATATAAACACTTAGAAACTTTCTGCAAACCGGGACCACTTACCAACTCAACCTGTACCTGCAACTCGACTTTACAACATATTTTCAACAAAACGACACAACAAAAATCAACTGTTAAACTACCCGACTTACCCCGACGATTTTCGTTAAATTCCGGGCAACTATGTTTTTCGCCTAATTCGGCTAAACCGACAAAACCAACATTGTTTATCACATTCTGCTATTATTATGAGTTTATTACATCACCTGCAAATTTTCTGTTTTCGGTTAAGTTCTACCTGTCATGGAAAATGTAAGCCTGAAATCTGGTTCTGTCAAATTCCAAAAACTACTTCTTTTTCTGTCAAAAATTCAACACAGACTTGATACCAAACTTATTTGTTCGCTACTGATACTTTTCGTGCTACTGATTCTAAGGATTTTTAGTATTCATTCTGATTCTTAACAAAACAAGGTTCATGAAATTAATATTGTTTATAATTAAAATCACTAAAATATAAAACTTTTTTAAGTGGATTGTTCTAATAAAATATTGCATAAAACTTAATTAACATATTCCTTCCACTCAGGGTGGCTTGCGCCACCCATTAAACTTGTAGTCCAAGTGGCCAACGTCACTTCTCTAATTTGTGGTGGCCACTAAATGTGGCACCAGTCACATTACATAATGGCTTGCGCCATGTTGTTACAAGGGAGAAGGTGGCTCCCGCCACCATCACCATGTGGCCCTCGCCACTTGGTTGTTTCCCATTTGGGTGACTTGCGCCACCCTCTTTCGCATAGGGTTCCTCCTCAAATTTAATTTTTTTTCCAACAACTGATTAACCCACAACGAAAATCACAAATCAATTTTTACAATCATATCACAAAAAACATATTTTTGTCGCTACAAATCGATGTAACACGAATCAACACAAATTCAACAACAGACAACATGATAAAATTAATACTTTACATAAACAACTCATTAACAACTTATTATCAACAACCAATCAACAATTTTACGAAATCGATCAACAAATTTATCAACACCACAATATAAGAATCAACAAAATTCGTCATCGACAACAAACAAAACACAACACATACAACCATTCAAACCCATTATCATTTATCATACCCGGTTATAAAGATCGAACCCCACCCTTACCTTAATCGATGACCACTCGAATCTCCGACCGATTTTGGTTTCCGACGGTGACTTCTCGTAACCATTTTCTCCCACTTTTCCTCGTTCTCCAATTTTCACAATTCCTCTTATTGATATTTTTATTTTCTTCTTTTTATTAAAATAATAAAAATCCAATATAACAACTAATGGGCCTAAGTCTTACACCCCTTTAATTGCTAATTCCGACGCAATCTAAGCCCATTAACCAACACGCTCCAACAATCAATAGTATCACTAATAATATTATTTCCTCAACTTTCCGACTTAATATTCCGACTTAAGGACTTAATTATTTGTAACACAAAATCAACCGAATAATAATTTGCGACTAACTACTTACTCCCAACTTAATAGATTAACTCCCGATTATTAACCAAATGATCCAAACAATCCAATCAACATATTCAACTATAAACGGAAGAATACTCTGTAAGGTCTTCCACAACTTATATCAACATAGTTATTTAAATTAGACTCAAACCAACTTATAACCATCAACATAATATTTCGATAGATTCGACCATCAACACAAATCAACACAATTCTACACAAAGCAACGCAAATCAACCAAGATACTCAAATTAACGTGAATCAACACACATACTATGATTATATTTAATTAAATAATTAATTATATAAACGGGCGTTATACATTCTAACTGGTATGCCAACATCTCGAGATCGGTTGTACCTTGCCCCTCTTCTTCCGTGTCTTCCACCTACAGTGGTCGAGCGCGAATGGTCACCATAGTTGGGTATCCTTCAAGCAGCTGATGAGGCTTTTCAAGAAGTATCATGACTTTGTCCGAAATTTCAAGGACATGTGGTACACGGTGAAGCCCATCACCTCGCGTGCTTTGGACAATATCTATAATACGCAGTGGGATGCTCGGGATACAGAACGCCTCGTCTCGACTATTCCCCTTGAGTGGCAGCCGAATCATTTCAACTGGTCGATTGACCACTTCTGTATGAAGCCCGAGAACCTGGGGCCCGATGACGCATTGACTTATGAGAAATTTGTGGCCTATGTCGGGAGTTTTACTCTCTCGACATGTGTGGACTGGTTAGATAACCCCATTTTGGACAATGACGGGTTACCTCTCTTCGAGGTTTGGATGATCAATACCAAAGTCATGCTCGAATGTAAATCAGACGAGGAGGCTCTCCGACTTTTAGGTAGTTGGTGTTTGCCTCTTTTTTTTTCCTTGTTTTTTTATTCATCTGGCTAACTTGTTATGTCTTTTTGCAGCTGCCATGCCTCATCTCAAGGAACGCGTTTTGAAGTTGGCCAACAAGGGTGCGACCAAAGCTCCGAAGAAGGCATGCAAGGGCCGTTCCCACCAGGTGGTTGCTGAAGAAGTGGGTGGTGGCTCTGGGAGCCCTACCCCCCCTCCGAATTTTCCTCAGGTCATTGTCATGCCCATCAGCCCAGCTGTCGAGCGCGACTCTCCTCCTACCAAACACAAATGTGCTAAGGGGTCGCTGAGTGAGGCTGCTGTTGTGAATGGCGGTCTGTTAGAGAGAAAATGGACTTATCTCCTGCCTTCCTGCCACCTTTAACTAGAAACCTTCAATGTTGAAGGATCTGTCGGGGTATCAACCGCTGAAGCCAAGGCTATCCTTGATCTAGAAAGGGCGACCTGGCTGACGAATTTGTCCTAGGACATAGCTGTTGTGATCAGGATCATGGAGACGACCTTGGGATTGTTCGATAACACTTGTCCATTGTCATAGCTAGAGGCCACGAAGGAGGCTCTCAAGGTGGCCAATGCCAAGATGGAGCAACTTTCTCATGACTTATTCGACTATTTGGAAAAACACCAGCTCCAAGAACGATTGATGATCGAGCTGGGAGAGGTCAAGCTCGAGCGAGATGGCCCGGTGGATGAGAATAAAAAGCTAAAGATAGAGAGGTTAAGTTCAACGAAGCCTTCGAGGAGAATAAGCGCCTCCGCTTGAGGGTCGCTGAGATGGAAATCCTTGTTGGCCCTACCGAGGAAGAATGCGAGGAGGACAAAGCTTTGGAAAGTCAGGGAGACCTGATTGATCGTATCAGGAAACTCAAGAGAGACTGCATGGGGGACTCTTAAGCTGGGTTTTAACAATGCAACCGACCAGCTCAAGATCGTCAACCCAGGGCTGGTAACTGAGGAGACCGCCTCAATTATGAAGTGGCTGACAGGGAGATAGTATGTCTGTATGTTGGCCTGGGTGATGAAGAAGAGGAGGGTGAGGATGAGGAATAGGATTGGCCTGTGCGCCATAGTTTTTTGTTGGCCTACGTGCTGTTTGTTTTCTTGGCATGCGTGCCCCTTTGTATTTAGGCATAGTCCCCCTCTTTTGTACTTTGTGTCGGCCAATTTTTGGTCGGTATATGTAATGAAATGATTGTATTCTCTAAGTGTCTTTTGATCTTAAATTTTGTATGTGAACTTGTTGCTCGACTATGTGGGCTCGTCGGTTTAGGGAACCGACAAGGTGGCGGGTTTTACGTCCGCGGATAAACGGGATGTGGGTCGCAGTCGAGGCCCTGATCCTATAGCTTGGGCTTTCCCATCGCGAGTTGGGTGCCCTACCGACGTGGTACTGCGACATTGGAGTTTGTTTGAAGTATCCTCTGTCGAGGAGGGTCTTTCCTGTCTCCCAGGGGCGTCAGCCTTCCCTTTGATTCGAAATGGAGAGTCATGGTCATACCTTTCATTCTCTCGTGGTCGCACTATTGTCTAACTGTAGTATTACTTACATTTTTCAGCGTTCCAGGGTCGAGCAAGTTCTTCTCCTTGTAGGTTTTTGAGGTAGTATGCTCTGTTGTTCGTCTTGTATCGGACTCGATACATGCCTTCCCAGTTCGCAGCCAATTTGCCTTCTCTTGGATTCTTCTGATTCCATCGGAGGAAGAGGCTGCCAACTTGGTACTCTTTTTTAATGACTTTTGTGTCGTGGCGTAGAGCCACCTTTTGTTTTAGTGAAGCTTCCTGGAGGGCTGCCTCATATTGAATCTCCTCGATTAGGTCGAATTCTACTCGCAAGGCTTCGTCGTTCAACTCTTCTTCAAGGGGAACTTCCATTTGTCTCGATGGTTCTCAAATTTCTACCGTGATGACTGCCTCAGTTCCGTAGGTTATCCGGAATGGGGTCTTCCCAGTCGTTGAGTGCGGGGTCGTGCGGTATGCCCAAAGAACGCTATGTAACCCCTCGACCCAAGCCTTTTTCACTTTGCCTAGTCTGCGTTTTAGACCCCGTGGGATTACCCTATTCGTCGCCTCTGCTTGGCCGTTGGTATGGGGGTGTTCGACGGATGTGAAGTGCTGCTTTGTGCCTAGATTGACGATGAAATCTTGGGACCTTCTGTCTGTGAACTGTGTTCTGCTGTCGGTAACGAGGACTTGAGATATGCCAAAGCGAGCAATGATTTTTCTTTTGACGAAGCGAAGTATATTTTGTGTTGTTATCTTAGCGAAGGCTTCGGCTTCGATTCACTTTGTGAAGTAGTCGACGCCTACGATAAGATATTTGTTTTGATAGGATCCAGACATGAAGTGCCCGAGAATGTCCATCCCCCACCAAGTGAAGGTCCATAGGGAGGATATGGTCTTAAGCTCGTTAGGGGGAGCTATGTGCAAGTCCCCGTGTCTCTGACACCTATCGCATCTCTTGACGTGCTCTTTTGCATCGTGCTGCATCGCCGACCAATAGTAGCCTGCTCGGAGTGCCTTTTGCGCTAAGGATTTTCCTTCGAGATATTGAGGGTTAATTCCTCCGTGGATTTCTCCCAGGATGTCGGGGAATTTTTCTTCATCGACACATTTGAGTAGTGGGATGGAGAAACCTCGTCGGTAGAGTTTTCCTTCGATGAGGACGTAGGAACATGCCCTTCTCTTGGTTGTGGATGCCTCTTTTGGGTCAGCCAGTAGCTCATCCTTTGTGAGGTAATTATAGTTGGAAGTCATCCAATAATGGGTGTCACCGATGGTGTTTACGTCGAGCGATGGGGAAAGTTTCTCGATGCTTGGTTATGGGAGGATTTCCTGGATCACTGAGTTTTTTCCGTCTTTCTTCCACGTGCTCGCCAGTTTAGATAAAACGTCTGCTCGCGTGGAACGTGTAGGACTTCCCATGAGTCTAACTTTTCCAATTTATCTTTGACGAGGGCCAAGTATTCGATGAGATTGTCGTTTTTGGCCTGGTACTCTCCCCATACTTGGGAGGCTACGAGTTGTGAGTCGGTGGAGATTTTTACTTCTTTTTCCCCTAGGTCTTTGGCCAGCCGTAGGCCTGCCAAGAATGCTTCATACTCTGCCTGGTTCTTTGACGTCGGGAAGGCTAAGGCTAGTGATACCTCAATCAAGATGTCATCTTTGTTCTCGAGGATAATACCTACTCCGCTCCTTATCGATCTAGAGGCACCATCCACGAAGACCGTCCACTTGTGGGCGCTGCTAGTCGGGGTCGAGTGGTATGTCATCTCGGCAATGAAGTAGGCCAAGACCTGTGCCTTTAAGGCCTTCCACCTTTCGTATTGGATGTTGAACTCCGACAATTCCAAAGACCATTTCAACATCCTCCCGGCCATATCTGGTATTTTGAGTAGTTGTTTTATGGGCTGATCTATTTGGAATTTAAATGTATGAGCGATGAAGTAATGTCATAATATCTTGGATGCTTTTATCAGGGCCAAAGCGACCTTTTTGATCTGCTGGTATCTAAGTTTGGGGCCTTGCAAGGCTTTTCTCGTGAAGTAAATGGGTTTCTACCTGTCGGTCGTCTCGCGGATGAGGGATGTGCTGACCGCCTCAATGGCCACGGACAGGTATAGGTATAATGTTTCCTTTTCCTGAGGTCGCGACAGTACTGACGGTTTGGATAACACCTTCTTAAGGTGGAGCAAAGCTTGTTCGCACTCCTCGGTCCAGTCGAATGTGGCTTTTTTCCATAGTAATTTGAAGAAAGGGAGTGCATGGTGTGCGGACTTGGCGACGAAACGAGATAAGGAGGTGAGCATCCCGTTGAGGGACTTGATGGATTTCTTCGATCTAGGTGTCATGAAATTCTGAAAATACCCGACATTTGTCGGGGTTGGCTTTTATCCTTCGTTCGGTGAGGTAGAAGCTGAGGAATTTCCCTACCCGTACGCCGAAGGTGCATTTTTTTGTGTTGAACCATATTTTGCATCTCCTCACCTGTTCAAAAACCTTTCATAGGTGTCGAGCATGGTCGAGCTCCTCGTGTGATTTGACGATCATGTCGCTCATGTATACCACGAGCATGTCCCCTATCTCTCCTAAGAATACTTTGTTCATCATGCGTTGGTATGTAGCTCTGACATTCTTCAGCCCAAAAGGCATAAAATTGTAGTAGTAATTTCCCGTCGGGGTCATGAAGGCCATATGTCGCTTGTTTGTGTCCGACATGGGAATTTGGTTGTACCCGCTGTATGCATCCATGAAGGATAAGAGTTTAAAACTTGCAGAATTGTCTACCAATTTATCAATGTTAGGTAAGGGGAACGCATCTTTGGGTCGTGACCTATTGAGATCGATATAATCAACACACATTCGTCATTTCCATTATTTTTCTTGACAAGGACTTCATTAGAGAGCCAGGTTGTGTATTGGGCTTCAGAAATAAAATTTTCCTCTAAGAGGTCTTTCACAGCCTGTTCGGCAGCCTCCGCTTTCTCAGGAGACTGCTTGCGCATACGATGTGCTATAGCCCTAACGGCCGGATCTATGGCTAGTTGATGATAGGCGACCTCAGGGCTGAGACCAGGCATCTCAGTAGCGCTCCATGCAAATAGGTATGCATTCTCTCTGAGGCAGGTTGCGAGTTGTTCCTTTGTCTCCAATGGGAGTTTAATTCCAATCTTTACATCTCTGTCGGGGTCGTCACCTATAGGAGCAAGCTCGAATTCACCGTCAGGGATTGGACGCATTGGGTGAGCTGAAGCTTGCCCGTTGGTGGGGGCCTGGTCTTCAGCATCGTCTTTGCCAAGACGACTGTCGAGGTTGATGGAATTGACCCGTGGGGAAGGTGGTCGCTCCTCAGTTTGAGGCTTCTTGTTTCCCTTGGAAGTGTTGATCACTGTCTTTCCTTTGACCGCTGCATCATAGCACATTCGAGCTGCCTCGATGTCCCCGTGAATTGTGACTATGCGGCCCAGCTTTGTGTAGTACTTAATCTTTAAGTGGACAGTGGAAGGTACTGCGGTCAGCTCGGCCAGGGTGGTTCGTCCAAGAATGGAGTTGTACAGTGAAGGGCATTCAATCACCAAGAATTGGACTTTGACTTCCCTGGCCGTCTCATTTTCTCTGAACAGGACGAGGAGCTCAACGTATCCCCGAGCCTTGGTCAACGTGGCTAATTGATTGGGCGCAGTTAGCAGGAGCTCGTCGAACTTCCTTTTCATAGAAATCACAACGTTCTTGTTAATCACCTCACCTCCAGAGATTACCAAGGTTGCAGGGAAGTTTTCCCACGGGTTGTGTGCATCTAGGCGTCTTTCTATGCTGACGTCGAGGAGGTGGAAATCTTCAGGTCTTGATACGTAGAGGGCTACCAGGAAGGGAGAACCATCAGATGGAGTGTCCTCGCGGTTTCACTTCGCGTCCTGGTCCTCGTGCCGGGGAGTATCATTCCTCTTAGTGTATTTTTTGAGGTGGCATTCTTTGATCAGGATTTTGATTGCGTCTTTAAGATGAACACAATCTTCAGTTACGTGCCCGTGGTTTATGTGGAAGCGGTAGTATTTGGATTTGTCGGTGTGGGGTTTGGGTGATATCGGTTTGGGGAACCTTACCATACCCTGTTTGAATTCTGAGTTGATGCATTCAGCGAGGATGCACTCACGGGGAGTGGTCAACAACGTATATTCGGAGAAGCACCTGACAACCCTCTTTCTTCACGGGCTTCACGAGGTTTGTCATCTTTTCATTTCTCCCCGGTGCAGCGAGGGGCAGTGTAGTCTTTGTGTTTGGAGCTTTTGGCGTCGTCCATACCGTGGTTGCTCTGAACACTGTGGGCGACCTATTTTTCCTTGTACCTAATGTATGCTTGAGCTTTGTTTAGAAGTTTGTAGAGGGTGTGGGGAGGTCGATCCCTACCTCCCGTTTGAGCTCACTACTGGCGAGGAGTCCCTTCTCGAGGAGATACTTCTTCATGTAGTCGATCGTATCTACCTCGACAACTTCTTGGTTAAACCGCTCGATGTACGAGCGCAATGTTTCATTTTCCCTTGTATGATGGCTTCAAGGGTAGCTTCTATTTTTGGGTGGCGTTGAGAGACTGTGAAATGCCTCGTGAACGCCGATCTCATGCTTCTCTATAAGGTAATGGATTCGGGGGCCAGACTTGTGTACCATGCCATGGCTCCCTTCCTGAGTGTCGTGGAGAACAACCTACATTTAACATTTCCCCCGACGTCATTGTGGTAGTCTAGCATGGCATTGATGTTGTCGACGTGGTCATCAGGGTCGGTTGTCCCATCGTACATCATGAGGTGTGGAGGCTTCTCCATGCCCACTGGGAGTGGAGTTTCCATGATGGCCCAAGAAAGTGGGCAGCGAGGGTCGTCCTCGTCGCTCCTCAAGGGTGAGTAATCCTCCTCCCTGGGGCTCTGGTCGCGTCGAGGAGACGTCTTTGGATGATCATTCGACCATTCGGGGCGCCCCATGGCTTTGTTCTTCTTCAGCTCAGGGGAGTGTCGTCCTCGTCAAGGAGGAGATCGTCCTCACTTCTTGGTGGCCTTGGTTGGCGCCTCTCGGGCTGAGGTCCGCGACTGCATCAAGGAGAATCGACTCGGCGCTCTGTCTCTAGTGTCATGATCCTCTCCTGCTGTTGAAAAATCATAAGGTTCATCTGGTTGAGCGCGTTCACCATAACTATAAGTGTGGCATCCCCCTCAACCGGTACTGGGATGGGTTGAAAGGGAGACGTAAATTGAGGTTAGGGAATGTTGTTGTCCTCGGGCTCAAGTAAAGGGGTGGCAGGTTGTCCGTCTCTTATGTGAGACTCGTGAACGACATGATGATCATCGTTGCCATTCGTGGTGTAGTCGACGAGGCCAAGGGCACGATTTTCGCCGTGTTTGCTGGTCATGCTGGATGATTGAGATGGAGTGAAGTTTTGGTCTTTTGTTGTGAAAGACGGGGAAAATGTTTCAATGTTCCCACAGACGGAACCACTGATCTGACCTGATCAGAGGGAGCCTTCCAATGATGAGCAACTTTGATGTAGAACTAGGGGGAGGGGTGTAACTACAAGGCACTCTAATTCCAAAGTAAGAAAGTGCAAGTACAGAAAGGTAGAAGATAATAGATTTTAGAATACCCGACCCTCTGGTGGAAGAGGTTATTTATTATGTGCCCCCAGCGTTGGGTCAAGGTTCTCCAATGGGTTGGATTAGCTAGACCCAAGGAAGAATTGCTAAGGATTGCGTAGGAGCAGGTAAGACCTAGCACATGGTCTTGCCCTTGGTCCAACTGCCCCTACATATCAGGAGATGATACTGGGTAGTTAGGTGACGTGGATCATGTGGGGGAGACGCTCTCCCCACGTCTCATTGTACTGGGCCATGGGTCGTACCCGAAGACTAGGCTTCTGCCTGACGCAGACTGTGTAGACCCAGTCCAGAACAATATATATATATATATATATATATATAACTTATTCGAAGTTAACATAAGAGTCTTTTCAATTTGGGAATAATACAAGACATCAAATACGAGGAGTTCTTACACAATTAAGAGAAGTTGCATGTTAAAGAAAAACACTTACCAAATAGTTAAGAGATGAAACTCGAACATTTTTCTTAAAACAAATTGGTTTAAAGTGGTTAGAAATCATGTTACATTCATGTAAAATAAGGATGACAATTAAATTCATTTGGGTATCCACAAAAAATATACATAATGATTAGAGTAAAAATCCATAAAATGATCATAGGTGTGAGTATGAGAAATTATCCATTAAAATTATAGGGTATGAACACAAAAGTACATGTACCTTATTATCCATCTTGCCTCATACTGACATAATATTTATTTTTGGGTTAATAGTCATTTACCCCTTGCAATATAGGTGTGTTTTGATTTACCCCCTTTAAAAAATAAATTTTGGATTACCCTATGAAATTTTAAAATTCTAAGTCTTTTGCCCCCAGGTGAAAAAATTACCCTTGTAACATATTTTTTTTATTTACCCCTCTGGTTTTTACATGCTTAGGGGGTACCCAAAAATTTCAGGGAGGTAATCCAAAAAAAAATTAACAGGGGTAAATCAAAATTCGCCTATATTTTAGGGGTAAATGACTATTAATCCTTTATTTTTATTATTATTATATATACATGTATGTCTATCAATTTATTAAATACATCACTATTAAATGTGTACTCACTTTAATATAAATTTTTGTTTATTTTTTAACTCAACAAAACATTCTTGATTTTTTTTAAATGTTAAAAATTTAAAATGACATGATAAGTTTAAATTGATCGATAATTTTTTATTAGAAATGTTGGTAAATGAGTATTGGTATGGGTACTTAGATAACCATAGGGTATATATACAAGTACAAATTTTTGTTCTCATGCAAGTATGGACTCGGGTACAAGGATTTTTTTTCAAATCGCGGGTATGAGGACAGGTAATATGGTACTTGTCTAAACTCGTCTTATTACCATCCCTAATGTAAAAAAGAGAGATAATGACAAAATGGTGTACATGAAGTTACAAACCATAAGATTTATAAAAACAAAACAAAGGAGAGTATCAAAATAAAAGTCCTTGTTTGAATTAGACATAATGTTCGGTGCAGGCATTCCATGCAATTACAAATTCTGCAATTGGTCCTCTTAATATTGGTGCATCAAGTGGTGGTGCTATATAGCCTGAACTGATTCAACAAATGGTATTTTCTTCTCTTTCGGATTTGGGAATTCAGTGTAAGTATTTTAATGTTTCTCGCCCATGGTTTCCTAATTCGAGTGCATCTAATCACATGATGGATTCCTCAAAATATTTGCACAAATTTACAATCTTATCATGGTAATAAAAAAATTCAAATAGTCAATGGTAATACTTATCTATCACTGATGTTGGTAGCATAAACTCTAAGTTTTGGGATCCATTTGTATCACTTGACTTGCTTACAATTTATTATATGTTGGCCATTAGTAGATAAAAATTATGATGTTAACTTTTCTAGTGTTAGTTGTCTCGCACGAAAGCATGTGTCAGGAAAGGTTATCGCGAAGGGACCTAAAGTTGAAAGATTGCTTCCACTCCAGTTTACTTCCAGTCATTTATCTCGCTTATAATAATGTTTTGAATTCTTAGGAGGATTGTCATAGAAAATTTGGTCATCCGAACTCTATTATTTTGTCTCATTTATTTAAAAATGGTTTATTGGGAAATAAAAACGGTGTTTTTAATGCCTCTGTTTTATGCTCAACTTGCAAAATTGGTAAAAGTAAAACACTTTATTTTACGATTGGTGCTTGTCATGCTTCCACTTGTTTTGAAATGATTCATAGAGATGTGTGGGGAATGTATCGTGTAATTTCTCATGCTCATTATAAATATTATGTCAAATTTATTGATGATTATAGTAGTGTAACTTGGATATATTTTCTTAGGCCTAAGTCATAAGTGTTTTCGATGTTTAAGAAAATTTTGACATATGTTGAAACTTAGTTTCAAGAAAGTGTTACAATTTTTTGCTCTAACTTTGGTGGTGATTACAGGTCTCATGAGTTTCAGGAATACCTTCAACAAAAAGGTATCTTGTCTCAAAGATCTTATCCCAATACCCCTCAACAAAATGGCTGGAAGAACATAAGAATCGTCATTTGCTTGACTTAACACACACCTTACTTCTCCAAGCTTATGTACCATCTCGATTATGGGTGGCGGCTTTTTTCCACAGTGTTTTCATGATCAATTATCTTCCTTCTACAATCATTAATCTTAATTCTCCTTTCTTTTGTCTTTTTAAAGTTCATCCAGATTATAGTGATTTACATACCTTTGGGTGTGTGTTTTCTTCACTTACCTCCATATGGAAGGCATTACCTTGGAGCACAATCTATTCAATGTATATTTATTGGGTATAGTCACTCTCATAAGGGATTTATTTGTTATGATGTTTCTAACAATCATTTTCGCATTTATAGGAATGTGACATTTTTTGATAATCGATTTATGTTTCCATGTGTTTCTCTTGCCATGGATGATATTGTTACTTTCCCTAAGTTTTCTATCATGCATCAATCTATAACACATAATAAACCTGGTCATCTATATGTTAAAAAAATATACAACAGGTTCCCACACCTCTTTTCGACTATGAACTGCCACCTGATTATGTACCAGTTAAACTACAACGTTTTGGTCGTATATCTAATGCACCATATCGATATTTACCCGAAATGTATGATTCCTCACATACTTCTATGTCTTCCATATTTCCTAGCATATGTATTTCTACTTGTTACTCACAGCCTGTGAAAACTTTGTGTTGGATAAAAGCAATGAATGAGGAACTCCAGGCTCTTCAAGAGAATTTTACATGGGATGTTGTCTCTTGTCCTCCTAATGTCAAGCCCATTGGATGCAAATGGGTGTATTAATTGAATTCTAATTGGTCTCTCAATTGTTACAAGGCTCACTTGATTTCCTTAAGAAATAAACATAAATATGGAATTTATTATGATGAGACATTTTCATCGGTTTCCAAAACGACAATTGTTTACACTGTAATATCTATAACTACTTATAATTGATGGTCTCTTCATCAAATGAATGTGAAAAATACTTTTCTTAATGGTGACCTAACTAATGATATTTATATGACACCTCCGCAACTCTTCATCCAATGATGTTTGCAAACTTAAAAGCTCCTTATATGGTTTGAAACAAACAACAAGATCATGATATGAGAAATTCCGCTCCACTATACTTGGGTTCTCCTTTAGTCATATTCAATATGATTCCTATCTATTTATTCATATTGCATCTATAGGAATGATCTTACTTCTTCTATAAATTGATGATATGGTTATTATTGGTTATGTTCATGCTTACATTCAGAGACTTAAATCGGAGTTACAATTTGTATTTCATATGAAAGATCTTGGTAAATTGCATTATTTTCTTGGTAGTGAGGATCATTCTACATCCAAGAGCATATTTCTTCATTAACACAAGTATGCTACAAATTTTATTTCTATGGATGGTCTCCAATCAAATAATACATTAGATACTCCCCTTGAGGTTAATGTTAAATATCATTGTGTTGATGGTGATCTATTGTCTGATCCCTTATTATATCGACAACTTGTGAGTAGCCTTAATTACTTGATTATTACTTGCCCTGGCATATCTTTTCGTTGTTCATCAAGTAAGTAAATTCATGCACTTTCCTTGCCTTCATCACTTAGTTGTGGTCCATTGTATAATTCTCCACTTGAAAGGAACCTCTCACCATATAATATTCTTTTCAGTTGGAATTTCTCTCTAATTGAGTGTTTATAATGATGTTGATTGGGAAGATGTCCCGCTACTCATCGATCTATCACTAGTTGGTGCATGTTTCTCTATTCTTCATTGATTTCTTGGTTCTTTTACTGAATTTGAGTATTGTGCCATGTTTTCTATTATTCAAAAATACTTTGGCTTCGTGGTATTTTGGATATGATTTCCCCAAACAGAGCCAACTTCATGTAATGTTTACAATACAAGCTCCATTCAACTTGTTGCAAATCCTGTTTTTCATGAATTCATCAAACATATAGAAGTTTATTGTCATTTAATCTGTGACACCTATCATGACCAAATAATATCATTTCCTCATGTCAGTACTCAATTGCATGTCACGTATATTCTTACCAAGGTTATTCCACGCCTATGCCATCAATTTCTTATTAGAAAATTGATGATCTTTGACCAACCGCATCAAATTGAGGGGGGGTATTAATCAGGAATTAATCTTTGAGTTTATTGTGAATAATTTACTTTCTTAGAATAAAATATTACTCATTATGAATTATAATTACATATAATTACTAACACTATTATTTATAGTACGAAATACAATAGAAAAAGACATAAAGTCAATTTTCCTAACTATAATATCCGACCCCATTCTTTTTTTGTGATGAGAAATATATTTCATTAAAGAAGAGGGTCAGTAATAGCCCCCGGGAAAATGTTCGTTTCAGGACAGACCCCCAACCACGACCTATCACCTAACAAGTTCCCCATATTAACAAGGTTATGGGCTGCAATATTACAAGTTCTGGAAATAAACATAATGACAAGACACTCATTAATACTATCCACCGCAACCGTAGAATTAGACTGGATGATAACATCATGAAAGTTCAGACTCTTCACCAATTGCAAGCACCATCTAATGGCCAATAATTCCGCGAGAGAAGGATCAGCAACCATAATTTCTCTTTTGCAGGCTGAGAAAATGGTGTTCTTTTTTGCATCTTTAATCAAACAACCGTACGCAACAGAACCAGTATCAAAAACTCCTGCGTCCACTTGTACCACGTACGATCCCTCCATCTTCCCCTCAACACTAGCCGGAATACAGTGCTTAAGACACAAACTTGGATTCCACTTATTATACTCCTAAGTAGACGTAACAGCCTGATTCACAACCTCCATCGGTGAGGGAGTCTTACCTCTAAAGACAAGAATTTTCCTAGCATTCCTAATCCCATACACTATAGAACAGAAAATTTGAGAGACCCATTTGTTTTGCCCAGAAATAATTATACCTAACCATTCAAACCAGTCACCCTCATTATACACACACAGAATTAACACAGAAGCAAAATAAGTTTGCCTGGAAAAAATGTAGTGCATAAACAGATGATCCACTATTTCATCATGCTCAGAACAAAATGGACAAACAAAATCAATCAACATACCTCTCTTGATCATATTTTTCCTAATAGGGAGAATATTTTTTGCAGCCCTCCACAGAAAATTACGTAGCTTGTTGTTCACGGGCGTGTTCCAGATTTGCTTCCAAATTTTTTGATTCTGAACAATGGATGGGCCTGGTTGTCCCATTCTTACGTTAGATGGGTTATGGGTTTCTTAAATAACCATGTTTCACTCAAGCTAGAGAAACAAACATAACACATTAAAGAAAAAGTTGTTAAAAAACTTCTTCAAATAGAATGGTAAAGGTTGATACTAATATACATACCTCGATAACTTTAATCATGGTTATCACATTTAGACTAGGCTTTTTAGTAAATTTAACAATTACTAAGAGAAAGATCAGATGCCCATGGACTGATACCCACAAACCTCATGAACTAGATTTGATGCTCGTAGACTACCTTCCACCCAAACATCATCGTTGACCGATGACCCTTCCATTTTTCGACTTTCCTGGTGCTGTTTTGGCTTTTTGATTTTTAATAATCTCAAAACATATTTTTCTCCTCTCCATCACCTAAGGTTTTAAGACAATCTTCTATAATAGTGAAAAAGTGTGTTTACCTAAGTTGAGCAACCCCAATCACTTGTACACTTAGTTTATTTCAAATATTATTACAAAGATCATCAATAAAAAATTTATTTTTCAACACTAACACCAAAGTTATTGTATTAGATCATTTTAATAGTAAATATTGTTGAAATTATAATTCCTTATTTCGGAGCATGTTTCTCGATAGAAGCAATGAGTTGTCGAAACACTTATTTGTCAAAATGTCGAAGAAGTGTGTCTCGACAGAATTTTGACTTAGCTTTATTTGTTTGTTTTAACTGAGTTAGTTAGGTTATTTGGAGATTGATTAATGTGCAAGCAATTTCAACCTATAAATAGGGAGGTACCCTATCATTGTATAATGCAGTTGCATAGAGAGAAAAAATTCAATAAACTTAAGTTTGATGGCAGAGAGAAACTCTGCAAAAACATTCATTTTCTTCCCCTTTTCTCCAAAACCATAATTTCTCTTTTCTTCCTCAATTTATTTTTCTTTTTCTTCTCAAATTTTTGTGTAGTATAATCATCTTGAAACCAAGATGCAGTTGATTTACTTAAGTGTAGAGTGAATAACAAGAAGACGGAACAATCAACATGATTGATTCTTCTTGTTCATCAAGATTGATTCATAATTCTCCATAGTTTTGGGTGAAATTCCAACATCAAAATTTGTTGAAATTCCAACATCTAGTATCTGAAGTACCGCCTGTGTGATTCGTGGGAAGCATGGCGCAATGAATCTTCTAAGTGGGCATTTTCTAGCGAGTCTCCCAAATTTTAAGAATCTGAATTATGAGAATTGGTCCTAGCAAATAAAGATTGCTTCCTGCTATTAAGATCTCCGGGATCTTGTGAAGGCGTACGAAGAAAAGGCTTCACACAAAGAATTGAAGAAGAAAGATTATAATGCTCTCTTTTTGATTCACCAATGTGTTGATTCATATAATTTCAAAAAGGTCAATGATGTAGAATCAACGAAAGAATCACGGGAAAGTATAAATTGCTTCAGACGAAAGAAAGTGAAAACCTAAATGATTTCTTCACTAGTGTTACGAAACTAGTGAAGCAAATCAAGATATGTGGAGAAGCATTGACATCAAGATCAGATGTCGCAAAGATCTTGAGGTCATTGATTCCAAAGTTCGACTACATGGTAGTAGCCATAGAAAAATCGAAAGATTTGTCAACATTGACAAAGGAAAAGCTTCAAGGGATTCTTGAATCTCATGAAAAAAGAATGGATGAAAGAGGTGCAAGTAAGTCGAAAAGTGATGTGGCTTTTTAGGCACAATCAACAAGAGAAACGAAAGGAAAAAGGAAATGGTTCAACAACAAAGGTAGAGGAGGCTGCAAAAATTCGATTGGTAGAGAAAATCAACAAGAAACGTCAAATAAAAGAACACCCTTATATCAAAGCAACCACAAAGGTGGTGTTGTGGGTAAAGAAAGAGGTGGTGGTCAAAAACCTGACAAAATTACATTCATTATTTCAATTGTCAGAAGTATGGTCACTACTCTATTGATTTCTTGAAAAACAAAAGAATCAAGAAAATGATGCAAGGCTGGTAAATCGTGAAGAATAAGAGATGTTGTTGATGGTCATAACAAGAGATGAATAAAGATTCAAGGACCAAAGGTACTTGGACTTAGGATGCTCATCACATATGTCTGGAAGGAAAGATATGTTTGTCAACATAAAAACCTCGATGAAGAACATGGTAAAATTTGCAAATGATAATCCCCTAGCAGCTGAAGGTATTGGTGATGTTCTGATTAAGAGGAAAGATGGTAAGAGATCAGTGATTTCCAATGTACTGTATATACCAGACATGAAAATTAATTTACTTAGCATATGGTAATTGGTCGAGAAGAATTATAAAGTATCGATCAAAGGCAAGATTATGATATTTCTCGAATCAACTGGAAGGTTAAATTTAAAGGCTCATATGTCACATAATAAAACCTTCAAGATTGAACTAAATGTGATAGAGCACAAATGCCTTGCAATTACAACTAGTAGGGATGAATAGGTATGGCAATATAGACTTGGCCATCTCAATTTCAAAGACATCAGAGATCTCAAAAGAAGAAATATGGTTTCAGGGTTACCATAAATCAAAATTCCAAATGAAGTATGTGAATAATGTGTGTGGGCGAAGCAACAACTTCAACAAGGATGTTGGAAGCAAGTTAAAGGAAATTCTTGAAATTCTGGTTATACAGATACTGCAAAGTCCTACCATAATGTTAAGACAATGATTGATGCACTTTAGTAAATATAAGAATTACACAGCTGCTGTTTTGAAGTAGTGCAACACAAATACCAACAAATGTCAAGACATCATGTTGGGACATCTCAGTTAAGAACAAACAGACAGAAACCTATAAATCTACAGAAAATAAAGAACACATAAATTGTTGACCTAATTAGGTGTTAAAAAACCTACATCTGGGGGATACCAATCTAGGATGAAGACACCCCTATATCGTAGTATTATCACAAAGTTAAACTCCTCCATTTACAACTTTGGATCCTAAAAATATACCATAATGAACATCCTTACCAAATATAAACTCTACGATTTACAACCTTGATATGAGAGACCTCACATCCTTCACAACCTGCATTGTTCGGGTCTTCTGCCATCACAGAAGTTGTCAAGGTTTCTTGACCTACAAGTTATCCTGGACATGCTTCACAGCTTCTCCAAGAACAATACAACAACCATTACCTAAAGGATTTTCGAAGTGAACAAGCACCTATGCCGTCTGTTGTACCCCAAAATGTTCCCTCATATCTTCAAGACCATATGTCTCAATAGGTCTCCTAATGTTCATAAATTGCTCAAAGGAATTCAAGGTTTCATCAGACAAAGCCTCCTTCTAAGAAATAGATTTCAAATTAGGGTTTTGTGTTTCCCAAGGTAAATTGGACTTCCAAAGCCTCAAGTGGACTTCATGATATCCTATATACTTTATAGGATCCTCATGTCAAGGTTCAATACTTGCCCTACAAGTTTGGTTAGTCAGATGCTCAAATGATCAATAATCAGTTAACTTGGGGTAAAAAGTCAATTGTGGTCAACATACAGTCAAACTTCATGTTTTTAGTCAACATCAAGATTATGAAGTAAGATTCATCATTTTATCAATGGTTGATCATGATTCATCAAGAAAACCTCAAATTCATGACAAGGCAAAAGTTGCTAAATTAGGGTTTCTTAAAGAGAAAGTCAATTGTACTTTGACCAACTCTAACTCTCACAAGCCAAGGCCATAAATGCTTCATTTGAGAGATATGGGCCAAGACATTACAGGTCCTCTAAAAAGTCAACAAAAAGTCAACTATTTCAAAAGCTCATAACTTGAACATGGAAGATCAAATAGACATGAAGCCAAAAGGAGTGATTAAAGGACACTTTAAGATTTATAAAAAGTCCAAGAGCACATTCATATGATAAAAATTGAGGAAGTTGTGTATTGTTAAAGTTGAGCAAATTTGAGGAGGTGTATAAGGAAAACAACGACCAAACTTGAGTTTTTGCCAAATGAGCCTATCTTTTCACAATCCAAACTTAATCTTAAGATGATCCACGACCTATAAGTCATATATTTTGATTTTCTTTGCTTATTTTATATTATTGGATTTAATTCATTTAAATTCAATTTTAATTAAAATAAATATTGAAAAATCAAATATTTGATCTTTGGTTTATTTTGGGATAAGATTATGAAGTTTATTGACATAATATATGATTCAAATTCGTTCACAACAAGAGGAAAGTCATGATAGCACAATAATGGCCAAAATAGAAAGTTTTCAAATCAAATTCCAATCAAATCTCATCATCCCAAAATAACTTGCATCCAAGCCCACAAATTGACCTAATTCAGTATTCTATATATACATAACAAGTGCAAATGTCAAGAGCACGAAAATTTTGATCAAAAAGAGCATAACAAACTTCAAAAAAAATTCAAGATTAAGTAGGATTCGGTTTTAGGGTTACAGCCATTCTCAAGGAGATTTGAAGGTCCAAAAACATTCCCGAGTTCCTTCTGAAGGTGTCCTAATCATCACCTTGCTCCAAAGCCTCTTAAAATGCCATAACTGAATTCGGTTTTTGCTTTATTTTTTCAATTTTCGATTTCATAATTTTACACATGATACATCTAATTTGTTTGCATATTTATGTTTCTTATGATGTTTGCAAGCTATTTGGGCCATCCAATTGGAGTTTAGGTACAAGAATCGTGTATTGTCATTGTTAGGGTTCAAGGTCGTGAGTTTAGGGAACCCTAGCTAGAGGCGATTTTAGACCAAATTGAATGGACCAATGAACTCAAAGGACGATTTCTAATCAAACCATTCCTTTAGATTGAATTGATATTGTGTGGTTTAAATTTTTGAAATGTGCAGGTGTTATAGTGACAAATAAAATTGTCACTATAGGTTCTAGTGACGAATTCAAACCGTAGGTAACAACCTGGACATCTGGAGGAAGAAGAAGGCCTGCACGCGCATTTTGATTTTTAAATTTCAGTTTTATTATATAATAATTTGTTGTTATCCTTTGACAGCTGAAGCATCATGGCTTGGTGGTTTGAAGGCACACTGGTAACCAAGAGGACATGGGTTCGATCCCAGTGTCCCCCTCTCTATTTTTGGACCTTTATTCCTTTTTTTCCTTTTATTTACATTTTTCAATTTATTTTATTTTCTTTTATTTTAAAATAACCTTTTAATTCAAATTAATTTTTTCTAACCAATAAAAAAATAGTTAATTTATTAATATTTTCATAAGAATTATAAAATACCAAAAAAATATTTTTTTTACATAATTATTTCAAATTAAATTTATTTCATCAATTTTTTTCTTTTTAATCAAACATTTTTAATAAAAATCAATTAATCAAAATCTAAGACTTATATTTCCTTCATATTTTTCTTATCAATTTTTTTAAAGAATAATTGTATAGGATGCGCGAAACTTGTAAATAACTTATTTTTCTCGCATGATTTTCTTTTTTCGAATAATGTAACTGCTAAAGCCATGTAATAACTTAGGTTTATTTTTCCGCACTTTATATTTCTGCCAGTTTTTATTTTATAATTATGTATCTTTCCTAAGGCCATGTAATAGTTTAAACTAGGGTTTTATTTTCTTCATTATAAATTGTTAGATGTATGCTTAATAGGATTGCATGGAAAGACTAAAATCAACTGTTAGATAACCCTAATTTCTAAGACTAAAATAACTGAACAAAACACACTTGCACACCTACACCTTTAGGGTAAGCTCTCTTTGTTGTCTTACAATAAATGGTCAAGCCCCTCGAACGTAGGGATACCTTAACTTGTTTCCTAAAGAATAAATCATCATAGTTGCCTTTCGAATAAAAGATCAATATCCCTCGATGACCCTTCGACTTGCCTTCGATTAAATGATCTTGTCCCTACGAAAAAGATCACAGTCCCTCGATGACCCTTCGAATAAATGATCTTGTCCCTATAAGAATGATGATAGTCCCTTCGAATTGTTAAGGTATCTCTACATGTTGCCTTCTATGACCATAACAATGACCCTACGCCTGTCCCTTTCAAATCCAAGGATAAGACTATTTACTAACTAATAGTAAGGACAATTCTATCCCTAAGGAAACGAAAATGACAAGAAATACCTTACAACTTAGGGGAAGTAACTCTTAATATGTATTACCCCAAAATTTGCCCTCTAGTTTTTCATGGCATTTAGCTTGTCGCATTGCATATCTGCCCATACATTGCATAAATAAAATAATAAAAAATAATACATAATTCATGCAGCATTGATTAGCGTGCAAGACATGTGATCAGGGTTTACTCAGTGACAAAATCAAATATCAGAACCCAAGGTTGAATCTGGATCATAACAGACGGTGGCGAAACATGGGCAAATATTTCAAAAATTAGTTAGTGCTTCACTCTTCCTTTCCACTTTCCATTTGTTTTGTGATTCTACCAAGTTCTAACACCTTCCACCACTTTCTAGACTCTTCTACCATGTTCCAAGGAATATTCCAAGGAATATTCTAGAATTCCTAACCAACTTTTACTAACTCCTAAGCTAGCTCCTAACCTCATTCTCCAAACCCAATGCCAAAGCTACTTCCTAACCCAAGCCTCATGCCAAACCTAGCTTCTATATAAGCTCACTTCACTCCAAACCTCAGGGGGAACCTCATTTTTTCACAATTTCATCTCATTTTTCATCTCAATTCTCTCAAATTTTCTCTCCATTTTTCCAAATTCACCAAAGCTTTTTCATCATAAGTTCTTTAACTTTTACATTGAAGGTTGAAGAACTTGAAGTTAAACCTTCATTTAAGCACTGATTCCATGGTTTATTGAAGATTAATTTGAGTAATTGCTACTATTTGGGCCTGATTCTTCATCTTGGAAGTGCTTTTGTGGTAGTTCATCAAGATCTTCATCAATTGCACTTATTATTCATTCTCGCGGATCGAAGATTGGAATCTCCGATATTCTCTTTGTTGGTGCATCGATCAACTCGCAACAACCACCAAAGCAAGCCTCCGCTTTGTAGGTTGGTGGATCTGAAACCGCTTCTTAATTTAATTTATTTCTCTTCATCTCGCTGTAAGGCATTTTTTAATTCATCGATTGTTTGATTGTGATTGTGGTTGCTTTGTTCGGTTTAACCGTTAGTAGCTAGAATCATAGCTTGTTCTTAGAGCTAATAGGTGTTAAAAGACCCTATTTAGGCAGCATTTTCGTGCTAGCATGTTCATGGATGTGTTAGGAGCTTTTAGAAGTAAGTTGATGGCTGAAAAGTGTTTTTTTCCACTTATTTTTCAATTCGGGTTCAGTGTTAACCGGTTAACGCCCTGGGTTAACCGGTTAACGCGTTGTTTTTTGCGGGGATTTGATTTTTTAAAGTCGTTAACCGGTTAACCCAGGGCGTTAACCGGTTAACACTGTGCATATTCCAATTTTTGGTTTGTTTCCTTGCATGTTTGTGTATTACTCATCCTTTTATCCTCATAGATTGATAGATCTTGATTTTAGGGATTTTTTAGGAGCTAGTTTGGCAAAGTTCATGTAGTTTCGATGGCTTTCGACATGTGTTTCGTTAGTTTCCATTTTTGTGCATAAATGTCGCATATATGTTCATAGCATTTTGTGATCGTTGTTTGCATAGTTTAGCATCCTTCATGGCATGATAATAATGTGTACATTTCTGATCTTTGCATTGCATTCGAAATTCGTTCATAATTTGATCAAATCATGTGCCTATTGAGAGAACTTACATAATGTTAAAAAAATACATGAATCAATTAGTTTGTATCATTTAATTGCATGTTGATGTTGCATTGCATTATTAATCACTCATTGCATGTTGTTGCGTTAATTTTTCATAAGCTTTTGCATTCCATTGTATGCATTAAAATTCATGTTTGTGCATTTGAAAATATTGAAAATCTGCCTTGCTTTCGTAGCTGCATTTTGAAACAGGAGCTGTAAGTAAAAACAGGCTGCATTCATTCTGTTTGATCTTTTACACCTATTTTTCATGTTGTTTGGTAGTTGTTATAGGTTGTTTGTATTTTGCATTGCATTTAATGGTCGTTGAAGCTATAAGAGCTGTAGTAGCTGCTGGTTTTTAGCTTTGCATAATTTTTAGGTTCCTTAGACTTAGGATTGAGTCTAGATTAGGTCCTAGATGCATTAGGATGTTAGTACTTGTTTACATTCATTCCAATTATGTTTTATCCTACTAACCTTTGTTTTGTAGGGAGGTGGAGGTAAGTTCACACAAATTCTCCTTTTAAATTCTTTACGCTTTCAAAGTGTGTTTGCTTTGGCATCTTGTTTAGTTTTTACAACCCCATGTTAATCCCCTTTAGAAATAACTTTGCTTCATTAGGAAGTAAGTTTCTTCCTCGTCCCTTTTTCTTTTCCTTTTCTTCATTAGGATTAGAAAACTGCACTAACCTAGGTTCATCCATGCATGACAATACTTAGGATTATTAGTCTTCCCTTGAACTCTTACCTTTGGTTCACTTTGCTTTCTTTATCATCTCAAAAGAAAAGTAAAAAAACACCTAATAAAGGTTGAGCTTCTCGTACGCCATAAGACTTTGTCGTGGGTTACTTATACACATCCCATTTCAGGGCGAGCTATAAGACATCTACCACGATGAACAAGTCTTAGTATGAGGAGGTTCACAAACAACAAACTCTGAAAACACTTATGTAAAAAGACAGTTAACAAACAACACTCGTCTTTTCCTTTGGGATTTATCCTCTCATATCACTCACTCACTCTCAACACGAACTTGCTTCGACTTGCCTCATTTGCAAGACGGTTACACACTCGTTCAAGGCGAGCCTGCAACACCTGAGCATAGCCATAAACAGTTCAATTCGTAAAAAACACAAACAAGTTCTCGCCTTAGTTAGGTGAACCACGTCGACTCTGATCCTCATTTTCTCGATGAGGTACATAGGCAACGGG
The DNA here is from genome assembly GCA_963966055.1 of Lathyrus aphaca. Lineage (NCBI taxonomy): Eukaryota > Viridiplantae > Streptophyta > Magnoliopsida > Fabales > Fabaceae > Lathyrus > Lathyrus aphaca. The sequence continues at coordinate 388,703,779 of OZ014522.1, read as the reverse complement.
GTAGGGCCCGTTCGAGCATATTCTTTATTTTCCCTACATTTTTCCCGTACCTTTTCATTCTCTTTTTCCAGTTCCCTTTCTCCCTTCCATTCCAGTTAGCGGTTCTTTTGTTCAGCAACATCTCATTTCTCACCCTTTGAAGCATACAAACAAGCGTGGATCCCGTCGGGTACGGCGGACGATCTGGGGTGCTAATACCTTCCCAGGTCGTAAGCGACTCCCGAACCCAGATCTTTGGTTCGCAGGACCTTGTCCTTTCCTTTTCTCTTCGGTTTGTGCAACATTACCTTTCCCATTCATTCGGGATAAAAATACTTGGCTGGCGACTCTACCTTTTCCGCGACATTTTCGCGTTTGTACTAGGATGCAAATCTCGGGAGCGAGAGCTGGCGACGCTGCTGGGGAACGAACCCAGAATCTCTAGTTTCCTTTTGAGAGTCAATCCTAGCGCCTGTTTGTTTCTGTTTCTTTGGGTGTTTATCTGTGTGCTAATGTGTGTTTATTTACAATTTTATTCATATTTTTTACTTTACAACATTTGTTTACCGCTTTCAGTATTTATTTTCCATGCATCATATATATTGGACTGTGCTGGTTTGCCTTTTTTCTGTGGGTGGGAGTTACTGTGAGATAAGCCAAAAACTCGACTTGAGTGCACTCTAGGATTAGCGTGGACAGAAATTGTACTCGCATGGTATCATGATGAGTGGAGGTGTATTCCATACCCAGACTGCGACCGTCTTGGAACTATTTTGTGTGGGGATCTCCTCCACTTCAAGGTACAACCTCGATAGTTATGTGCATCTGGTGACCAATCATTGAGGACCTTAGTGGAAACAACCCTCTCTAGTGATGACAGTGGCATACCACATATATTGGCAAACCTATTCGCATCCGAGGGCCCACTGGGAACTCGCATAGGATGATCTGGTTCTCTCATAGGAATCCAGGTAAAGCAAATTGTTCGTATGACGTTAGTACTGTATCCCAAGGGCTGAATGTACTATTGTTTCTAGATTCAGTGCTTGAAGCTGGGGACTTATAAGGGATGCTTGTTTCCTTGTACTTAGATGAGACCTCCCTGAGTAGTACATAAATCCAAACTGATTCCCTGATTTGGTCACGAGCCATTTCTCGGAAATGGTGAACGTATTATTGCTATTCGGCTTTGAGATTTCATGATGTTGACCCGAGTAGCACACCCATGAGATGGGTGGGGTTTACAGGTTTTCAGGAACCCTAAAACTTCCAATATACACGCTTTGCCAATATTTTTTAGTATTGGGATGTGGTTCTATGTTTCGTTGGTTCTAAGATCCGGGATTTTTGTTCAGAGAAACCGTTACTGTGATTGCTATTGTGACCCTGCACAGACACTTGAGTATCTGCTCAACACCAACACCAGTTCCTAATCACATGCCTGCTGCATACATGACATTATAACATTTCTGTATACATGTTCAGTTACTTCCGGGGATTGCATGTCTGAATCATGCTGTTGGATTTCTTTTGTATTAAAACTGAATCAAAGCAGATATATTCCTTGGAAATAACCGAACATGGCATTTGCATACATCTTTGCATACATGACATGTGTTCAGGGACAAACTCTTATCCTGACTTGGTTTCTCTGTAGAATGGCCAACTTAAATCACGATTGTCAGGGTATGGGCATGGAACAAATCCGAGCGGAGGTGGCTGAGATGAAGGCCCAGCTGGGGCATTTTATGGTGGACATTCGAGCATTGTCCCAAGATCAGAAATTGCTGAGAGAAGAATTCAACTTCAAACAGAAGGTCATGTTTCTCCCATCTCCTTGGGGTGTCCACTAAATCAAGATTCGTTAGGGGGATTTCTTCTACAATTTGAGTCTCTTTACCAGCAATCACCACTTGACAGTCAGGAAGAGCCTAAGACAAGAATCAACTCCACATTGCCTGATGCAAGTGAGCTGAATGATCCTACACCAATCATTTCCAAAGAAGTGAGCACTTTCTTTACTTATCAAGGATTTTCCTTAGCTACTACGCCTTGTTTTCCAGAAGAAAGACTTCAGCAGGTCCCAACAACCCATTATCGACAGAAGCAAGAAAGGGTTATTGATCATGTACCCATGTCTTATGTTGATATGTACCCACAGTTGCTCGAAATGGAATTGATTGAGTGTCACAAGCTATCTCATCCTCCTGGTGTACGTCCCTAAGGTTGGAATCCCTATGCCTACTATGTTTTTCACTCCGGAGCTCAAGGACATGACATCAATGATTGCAGAGCATTTATGCATCAGGTGCAAGATTTGGATGATGAAGGAGTAATTAGTTTTGGGCTGAATGGTTTGAAAGTGTCACAAGTTAGGGCACATGTGGACACTGAAGAGGTGGTAAGATTCCATTCATCTGGAGTTATTACTCAGGCTGAGTCTTCAAAAAGATTACATCAATAACCTTCAGTCGCTCCTCGGTCGAGTATGAGTAAGAAAGTGCTGGGACATATTAGGCGCTCAAAGCAATATCAACAACAAAATGCTCAACCACCACATCAGGGTCAGTAACAACATGCACAAAGACCATTCTATCAAAGAACAAGAGTGAGGGACCGTAAAATTGATCCCATCTCGTTTCCGTATGTTGTGTTGCTTCTAAAGCTGCTTAAGTTGTACATGGTAGAGCTTTGTACCATGAGTGTTCCTTCTCCTAACAATCTACCACCCAATTTTGATGCAAACGCCAGGCGCAAATTCCATTCGGGTTCCTAGGGGCACAATATTGAGAAATGTTGGGCTTTTCAGAAAGAGGTACAAAACCTAATTGACTCCAAGACAATCAATTTCTCCCATCACCCGAACGTACTCCCAAATCCAATGCCTAATCTCGGTGGAGCCAGAATGAACTTTGCGAATGAAGGTGTCAGGGTTGTTATACCGGATGGTCCGCATTAAGCTAAAATCTTCGAATTAATCACCCGATTTGCAAGGGTATCCGCAGAAGCAAATAAGACCATGAGTATTCAACTACTCTCAGTAATGGAAATTTGTGTATTTGTTTCTCTTCAATGCATTTTTCATCCCTGTTGAGGGGAACTACGTCGATCTGATTCTTCATTGGTCATGGGTCAATGGAGATACGTAGGCAGAAGATCGTCAGGTCATTCCGAGCAACCTTATGGGGGAATCTTTATTCCCCAACTTTACTCTTTCCTCCAGACGTCTCGTGTCAGAATAATTGGAAGAAGAGGTATGATTGCCACGTCGGACATGCAACCATTGACTTGAAGACTACAAGTCCATGAAGAGCTACTAATCACGGGAAGCATTTAAGACTGATCCGTCCAGATGGAGTCAAGTCTCCTCAACGATGGCAATGTTCAGCTTCTTTACTGCATTTCTAGTTGTAGTTTCTGTTGTTTGTTTAAACATTTGTATGCATGCCTAAAATTTATTTGTTTTTCGAATGTTAATCATAATAAAATGCACATGTTTTTTCTTGAAATAATTCATTCGTTTACTCGTTATTTTGTGTATGTGCATTGCAATACCAACTGTCATGTTTAAACTCTATGAGGGAGGATGACGAAACAAAAATGCAAAAAATCTCCAATTGTGTGCTCTTGAATAAGATCTTGTTGACGATGTACATGCATTGTTTCAAATCCTAAACACTAGAGATATAAGGGAGATAGACCCTCGCCAACCCATTTGATCCTTGAAGTAGGATTTTCATTTCGCATGAAAAAACCCTTGCACTTAACCTAGGGGCAGGGTAGGTGTCAGTTAGTTTGATTGAGTGTTAAAATTTCGAAAAGGAGTGCACATATGAGGATCCATTACCTTTCGATGTTCCAAATCAAGAGGTCCAAAGACCATAAACCACTATGGTTATCCAAGTCAAGAGGTCTAAAAACCAGAAACCACCATGGTTATCCCAATCAATAGGTCCAGAGACCGAGAACCACAATGGATACCCCTCATCAACCGAGAAATGAGACAATCACGACCCTTTCAAAGAAATCAAGACAACCAGTGTCACACGATTTGTTAAAAAAAAGGGAATCGAGAAAAAAAGAAATGAGAAATCTCACTAAATCGAAACTTGAACACAAGCGGCTTAGGCAAAAATTAGGGCATCCCGCTGGACTTCACAATCAAAGATTCACAAGAATCAGTCTAGGAAAAAGTTAGGGATAAGCAAAAGAGCGCAAAAGTGAAAGAAAAAAAGGATTACACAATAAAGATCCTTAAACAAGGACAGGGTCGTGTGGCACATACACAAAAGACATAGGGGTGACTGACTCCCAACAACAACTTGATTGATGCTTGAACCGTTAGTGTCAATGGTTCCTTAACCATCACAAAAAACTTTTTGAGAGGTGAGCGCTTGGGAAAGCTAGTTGAACATAGGAATAGAGGACATCACGAAGAGGGATGGGTACTTATAAACTTTGAGCCTATATCCTTTGTTTCTATAACCGTGAATCAAGCCACGATGCAACCTGTCGCTCCCGGGATTTTCATCCTAGTACAAACGCGAAAGTGGCGCGGAAAAGGTAGAGTCGCCAGCCAGACATTTTTATCCCAAAGGAATGGGAAAGGTAATGTTGCACAAACCTGAGGAAGAAGGAAAGGACAAGGTCCTGCGAACCAAAGATCTGAGTTCGGGAGTCGGTTACGACCTGGGAAGGTATTAGCACCCCAGATCGTCCGTCGTACCCGACGGGATCCACGCTTGCTTGCTTGTTTCAAAGGGTGAGAAAATATGAATGCTGCTGAATAAAACCGCTACCTGGAATGAGAATGAGAAATGAGAAAAGAACTGAAATAAGAGAATGGAAAGAAAGGGGGAAATGTAGGGAAAATAAAGAATGTGCTCGAACGGGCCCTACCCCGCTGCCTACGTACCTCATCGGGATAATGAGGATCAGAGTCGACGTAGTTCGCCTAACCTAGGCGGGAACTATTTGTTTGTGTTTTTTACAGCTGGAACTGCGTATGTCTATGCTCAGGTGTTGCAGGCTCGTCTGGTACGAGTGCGTTTACCGTCTTGCATGAAAGACAAGTCGTCGCGAGTTCACGTTGTGAATGAATGAGATGAGAAGAGAAGTTCCCGCAGGATAGTCGGTTATTGTTTGTTTTTGTCTTTTTAAAAGAAGTGTTTTTGAATTTGTTTGTGAACTGTCTTGTACTAAGACCTATCCATCGCGGGAAGTATTTACACCTCGCCCCGAAACAGGACGCGTATAAACACTCCGCAACAAAGTCTCGTGTCGTACAAGATTGTTCGGTTTTTATTAAGTGTTTTATTGCTTTTCTTTTGAGATGAGAAAGAGAATGACTCAAGTTGATAAAAGGAAAAATCTAAGGGACTAAGACTCAATCCTAATGTATTATGTATTTACAAAGTGATCCTAGTGGTTAGTGAGGTTTTCTATTCCTAATGGAAAAAGGAAAAGAAAAAAAAGAAAAAGGATGCAACTTACTTCCTAAGGAAGATAAGTTGGTCCTAACAATGGGGAATCCTACCAATCACAAACATGGAAGGAAAAATGAATTAAAAAGCCTAAAAGAAATGCATAAAAAATAAAGGGTAAAGTGGAGTAAACTTACCTCAATCTTCCCCACTACAAAACAAGTGTTAATGCACATTTTTATTAAAAAGAATAAGGCAAACACACATTAATTAAATCCTAATTAAATCCTAAGGCACCTTAGACCTAAACTAGACTCTATTTTAATCCTAAAGGAACTAGAAAAAAGCTAACCAAAATACAACACCTATTACAGCCCCTTAATACACAAACAGCTATGAAACTAAGCCTAACACCCACCAGCTTTTTACAGCCAGCATGCAACATGAAAAAGTAGGTGTAGAAAGTCACACACATCATACTAATATAACAAACAAGTATTTTACAGCAGCTATATACAAAAACAGTTATGAAATGCAAAATCCAAATTTGATTATTTTTATTTATGCACAAACTCAATAAAACATGCATTAATTTCCACATGAACATGCATTTTAACATGGATCAACATACCTAAATGGAAGAACATGAACATTTTTTAGGATTATTCAAGAATGCATCATATGTGGATTATGCAACAAGTATGCAAAATGTGGCACATGAACATGGCATATGAACATGATGATTATTGATTATGAACATACAACATGATAGCTCAACAAACATGCTAAACTCAATGCAAAATTCAGAAGTGAATTGATATGGATGATGTGATCAAGTATGCAACAAAATGAAATCAAATACACATACATACATGATTATGCAAAATGCAACATACATTGATATAATGAAATGCACAATGATTTAATGCAATGCCAACATGTAAAAACAGAATGCAACATGATTATTATATGCCAAATTATGCACAAACATAGCAACAAAATGCAAGAACTTAAGCTATGCACAAAGAACACAAAAACGCATATCACGCAACATGAACGGAATCGTGTCGAAACGACTCGAAACGGGGGAATGAGCTACTGGAAATGGATCCAAAAATTCCCTAAAATCACTACCTAAACATGCATGAACATTAGAGGCACTAGGAAGCAAGATTGAGCAAGAAAATAGGCTAAAAATCCAAAAATGGACAGCGTTAACCGGTTAACCATATAGGTTAACCCGTTAACGGGCCTAAAAATACAGCATTCTGGCCAAAAACGCATGCGTTAACCGGTTAACCAAATGCGTTAACCGGTTAACACTGAACGAAAAGTGAAAAATGCTTTTGAAAAAAGTGCTTTTGGCCACAATCTTCCTTCTAAACAATCCTAACCCCCACTTAATCATGCTAACACAAATTTCTACTCAATTGGAGCTTATTTACACATGGTAGAACCTATATCTATTAACACCTTAAATCCAAATTCAACCAAAATTACAAATCACAAGCAAACATAATCGAAACGGAATTGATTTTAAACAAAGCAAAAAGCACTTAAAGAATGCCGAAAGTGGCGAGATGAAGAGAATAACTTAAAGAAGAAGTGATTAAGATCACCAACCTACGAAGCGGAGGAGTGCTTCGGTAATTGTTGCAATAATCGGAGCTTGAATCGAAGAGAAAACCGAAAACCGAGAAACCGCAAAATAAATGCGTTCTTGATGCTTGAATCTTTACACACTTCCGATAAGCCGAAATCTTCAACAAAATCACTAGCTTCTTCTTCTACGATCCACAATTAATGGAGGTTGGAGGCTTAAGCTTCAAGATCTTCAAGTTTCAATGTGAAACTTGAAGAGCTTATTCAAAGAAGCTTTGGTGAAAGGAGGGAAAATGGAGGAAAAGTGAGAGAGAAAAAGTGATTATGGAAGAAGTGAAAAATTTGGAATTGTGGGAACCTCTCTCAAGGAAGTGATTAATGGTTATATAGAGATTAGGCTAGGAGCTAGGTTTGGGTTTGGGGCCCAAAAATTAGGTTTGGGATCCAAAATTAGGTTTGGAAGTTAGTTAGGGTTAGGGTTGGAAAAGGGAATATTCCTTGGAATATTCCTTGGAATATTCCTTGGAACACTCTAGAAGATGGTGGAAGGTGGTGGAAGTTTCCAAGGGAAATGGAGTGGAATTGAAGTGGAAAAATGAGGCGGAAAGAATGAAAGGAAGTGTGGAAAGAAAGTGGAAGGAAAGGTGGAGGGAAATGCAAAACCAACTACTTTTCAAATGATTTTTCTTTGGTTTTTTTATGATTCCTCCATCATTTCTTGACCAAGTTTGAACCATAGGATCATTGTAACCCTAATTTCACGATCTCGATCTTAAAAGTCCGGAGTCGACCCTTTTTACCTAGCCCGATTGCCTTTTCTCCAATTCCTCGATTTTCCGTCGTCCGGCCAGTCGAACCCCTTCCAAAATGAATTTGTGGACAAGATTTGAACCCTAGGCACTTGACATCATATATAAGTCAAAGAAATCCACTTCGACTCAAAAATTTATGTAGAAGCCCTGTAGAAATGAAACCCTAATTCGGCTCTTTTCCCTCAAGAAGTATTGCACTGCTTGCCTCCTTCAATCAAACCAAAACTTTCCATGACTTGTGGCTTCAAGTGAAGACTTGTGGGACATTGTGAACCCTTTGCACAAGGTTGAGAAGCTTTGTGGCCCTTCGGTAGCCTCTTCATAACTTTCGGTTGCTCCGATCATTGATCACATACCCACGCCTCGGCTATGCTATATATGATGCAATGTTTTTGGTTATTTTATGAATCCATATATGCAAAATGCTATGCAAAATGTTGAGGAAATGAGAGGGCAAATTTTGAGGTATTACAGCTGCCCCTATTCAATCAACTGCAGACCTGAACGGATGATTGCAACAACTTTTAGGCGTTCAAGGTATGGAGTGATTGAATACTCGAATAAAACCTGAAAATTTGCACACCGAGGGTAATGGAAATGCCATCTGCCCATTTATTTATTTGTATATTTTCTGATTTTGACCTCCGAATAAGTAGCGAAAATAGAACCGGGTGGAAATATGCTGGGAAGAATGCCATCCTCGAATGACCACTCACACGGGATCCTCGGATCCAGTACTAAAACCCTCCTTGAATAGAAACACAATGGTATACCGGCCACAGGCGATAACCATCAACAACAAAGACTGACCTCGGACAGACTTTGCAAAAGAGACAAACTGACCTCGATCAATAAGCTCAAAAAGTGAACTACTATCCTCGAATAATAGCCACACAAAACAAAAACAAGACCAACCGCAGAAGGACTTGAAGAAAAGAATGCCATCCTCGAATGACAATCCAAAAGATCCTCAGATCTAACACGAAACCATCCTCGAATGGAGACGCGAAGGTATACCAGCCTCGACTGATAACCAAACACAAAGCTGACCTCAGACAGACTTTGCAAAAGAGACAAACTGACCTCGATCAATAAGCTCGAAAAGTGAACTACTATCCTCGAATAATAGCCACAACAACAAGACCAACCTCGGAAGGACTTGAAGAAAAGAAATGCCATCCTCGAATGACAAATCAAAAGATCCTCGGATCTAACACGAAACCATCCTCGAATGGAGACGCAAAGGTATACCAGCCTCGACTGATAACCAAACACAAAGCTGACCTCAGACAGACTTTGCAAAAGAGACAAACTGACCTCGATCAATAAGCTCAAAAAGTGAACTACTATCCTCGAATAATAGCCACAACAACAAGACCAACCTCGGAAGGACTTGAAGAAAAGAAATGCCATCCTCGAATGACAAATCAAAAGATCCTCGGATCTAACACGAAACCATCCTCGAATGGAGACGCAAAGGTATACCAGCCTCGACTGATAACCAAACACAAAGCTGACCTCAGACAGACTTTGCAAAAGAGACAAACTGACCTCGATCAATAAGCTCAAAAAGTGAACTACTATCCTCGAATAATAGCCACACAAAACAAAAACAAGACCAACCGCAGAAGGACTTGAAGAAAAGAAATGCCATCCTCGAATGACAAATCAAAAGATCCTCGGATCTAACACGAAACCATCCTCAAATGGAGACGCAAAGGTATACCAGCCTCGACTGATAACCAAACACAAAGCTGACCTCAGACAGACTTTGCAAAAGAGACAAACTGACCTCGATCAATAAGCTCAAAAAGTGAACTACTATCCTCGAATAATAGCCACAACAACAAGACCAACCGCAGAAGGACTTGAAGAAAAGAAATGCCATCCTCGAATGACAAATCAAAAGAACCTCGGATCTAACACGAAACCATCCTCGAATGGAGACGCAAAGGTATACCAGCCTCGACTGATAACCAAACACAAAGCTGACCTCAGACAGACTTTGCAAAAGAGACAAACTGACCTCGATCAATAAGCTCAAAAAGTGAACTACTATCCTCGAATAATAGCCACAACAACAAGACCAACCTCGGAAGGACTTGAAGAAAAGAAATGCCATCCTCGAATGACAAATCAAAAGAACCTCGGATCTAACACGAAACCATCCTCGAATGGAGACGCAAAGGTATACCAGCCTCGACTGATAACCAAACACAAAGCTGACCTCAGACAGACTTTGCAAAAGAGACAAACTGACCTCGATCAATAAGCTCAAAAAGTGAACTACTATCCTCGAATAATAGCCACAACAACAAGACCAACCTCGGAAGGACTTGAAGAAAAGAAATGCCATCCTCGAATGACAAATCAAAAGATCCTCGGATCTAACACGAAACCATCCTCGAATGGAGACGCAAAGGTATACCAGCCTCGACTGATAACCAAACACAAAGCTGACCTCAGACAGACTTTGCAAAAGAGACAAACTGACCTCGATCAATAAGCTCAAAAAGTGAACTACTATCCTCGAATAATAGCCACACAAAACAAAAACAAGACCAACCGCAGAAGGACTTGAAGAAAAGAAATGCCATCCTCGAATGACAAATCAAAAGATCCTCGGATCTAACACGAAACCATCCTCGAATGGAGACGCAAAGGTATACCGACCGCAGGTGGTAACCAGAAACAAAGAAAATAGGACAAGATGGAACGGGATCATTGTACATAAAAGAGAGCCCAAGCAAACAGGACCGTTGTACAAAACGAGAACCTGCGACGCGACTGTTGTACCAAACAAGACGCGGAAAAATGACGAACATTGACTTGAAAAAGACAAAGATGTATGAAGAATGATATTGGTACCCTCTGTGCGGAGTACTTCAGGTTGAGAAGATGCTATAAGTCGTACATAATATACCTCAAAACTGGCCCATGCTGGCATGCATATGTTTGAATTTATGGCGTAATGCTCCATGATGATGGAAATGCTACGCTTTGGAGGATGCAAATGTAATGATGATTACTATATGCAAATGCAAAGAGATCTTCTGACAAGAAGACTGCAGGCATCCCAAATGGCTTGATTGGGGAGGAACAGATGATCACTACATTGACCTGATCCATCCTGATGAGGAAGAAACAACTCTGCGGGGAAAGTTGTCAATAATACACCGGCTCCGAACAGCCGCCACTGCCAAAAATAAATTGGACTTTGAGATGGGAGCGCCAAGACCCTGCTGGAGGTGGACCCTTTTTGAACTCTGATGGGGAAGTGAGGACTTCCTGGGAACCAAAGACGTGACACTGCTGAGGAAGCAACTGCTGGGGAGGCAAAATACTCTTTACGCTGTTAAGAATTGCCCCTGTCTGCACGGAGACTTCTGCTTGGGGATTGCACCCACTCTCTGCTGTCTAGCTGGGATAAATTTCAACTTGCACATGTCTGGGGATAGTTGGAAACACCCTGGGAGACATTTGTTTCTGCTCAAACAAATGGGAATGCCCATCCTGGATAGTGATCTTTTAGCTCTGTTAGCAACACCAGTACCTGTACCTGCATGAACACAATCGATAGTACCTGCAACATAGAGAATTAATTTGGGACCTGCTTGCCCCAGGCTCATAGCATGAATCATTGTCTAGGTATCTCAGCACCCTTTTAGAGTTGAATTAAATGTTTCTATTCTCCTGCACGAGTTAGAAAAGCATTCAAATGTTCATAACACAATGCAAGTTACCATTTGATAGACGTTTTCACAAACAATCAATGCCAGATGAAAAAGTAAAAACAAAAAGCTAAAATGGTCAATTGACTGAAGTTGAATTTTTATTGATTTTGAAAGGTGGCCCTGAATAGGCAATACAAAGGAAGCGGTTCCCTGGAATGAGGGAACAACTAAAAGAAAAACAAACTACCCTATTGGCAATGTGAAAAAATGAATCTCATCAAGTATCAACCCGGTTATGACTCGTATGTCTTCAAGACGCTCCGCTCTTCTGTCTCTTGAGAAAAAGTAAGTGAACTGATCTTCAACCCTTAGTATAGCCTCCACTGTAGGTATGTCATGGATCTCGCAGATCGCAGTCGTTCGTGTTAATCCCTCTTTTGCGTGGATCGCCCTTTCAGGTTTTCAATCCACCGGGATACCCTTTTTTGCCTGAGTTGTCCGATGTGGCTTTTCAACTCAGCGGGTGTACATTTTTTTCTCAAAATTTCCCTAACTTTTGCCCGAGCCTTTTATTCTGTTTTTGGCTCGCCGGGATGCCCATTTTTGCCTGGATCTTTATTCTGTTTTTATCCAGCGGGTCCTTTTTACACGAAGTATTTTCTTACTGCGTCTGCGTTGACAGGGGATGGAAAGTCTTCTCCGTCCATGGTTGTCAGCATTAAGGCTCCGCCTGAGAAAACCTTTTTAACCACGAACGGTCCTTCATAGTTGGGTGTCCACTTGCCCCTGTGATCGTTGAGAGGAGGAAGAATCCTTTTCAGCACTAAATCTCCTGGCATGTACCTCTGTGGTCGCACCTTCTTGTCAAAAGCTTGCTTCATTCGTCGTTGATACAACTGTCCATGGCACACAGCTGCTAGACGCTTCTCTTCAATGAGGCTCAATTGATTATATCGGGATCGGAGCCATTCAGCTTCATCTAGCTTGATGTCCATCATCAGCCTCAATGAGGGAATTTCTACTTCAATTGGTAGGACTGCCTCCATACCGTACACCAATGAGAATGGAGTTGCCCCAGTTGAAGTGCGTACTGAGGTTCTGTACCCGTGCAACGCGAATGGCAACATCTCGTGCCAATCTTTGTATGTTACAACCATCTTCTGAACAATCTTTTTAATGTTTTTATTAGCCGCCTCGACGGCGCCATTCATCTTCGGACGATATGGAGAAGAGTTGTGGTGTTCTATTTTGAAGTCTCGACACAAGTCAGCCATCATCTTGTTGTTGAGATTAGAACCATTATCAGTAATGATCCTTTCAGGGACTCCATACCGGCAGATGATGTCCCGCTTAATAAACCGAGCAACCACTTGTTTGGTGACATTGGTGTAAGAAGCTGCTTCAACCCACTTCGTGAAATAATCAATAGCAACCAGGATGAAGCGATGTCCATTAGAAGCTGTTGGCTCAATCTTTCCAATCATATCGATGCCCCACATAGCGAACGGCCACGGTGAAGTCATGACACTCAAAGGATTCGGAGGCACATGGACCTTGTCGGCATAAATTTGACACTTATGGCACTTACGAGAATATTTGCAACAATCGGATTCCATGGTAATCCAATAGTATCCCGATCTCAATAACTTCTTGGCCATGGCATGTCCTCCAGCATGGGTACCAAAGGAGCCTTCGTGAACCTCCTGCATTAACATGTCTGCTTCGTGTCTGTCCACACATCTGAGCAGCACCATGTCAAAGTTCCGTTTGTACAACACACCATCCTGATTCAAGAAGAAACCTCCCGCCAGTCTTCTAAGAGTTTTCCTATCTTTACTGGATGCCCCTGCCGGGTATTCTTGAACCTTCAGGAATTGTTTGATGTCATGGTACCAAGGCTTGTCATCTTCACCATCACCAACTGCGAAGACATAAGCCGGTCTTTCAAGACGAGAGATCGAAATTCGAGGCACGAAATTCTCTTGGCATACTTTAATCATGGATGATAAAGTTGCGAGAGCATCGGCGAACTGGTTTTCGTCCCTAGGAACATAGCTCAGCTTTACTTTGGTAAAGAAGGTTAACAGCCTCCTGACGTAATCTCGGTAAGGAATCAAACGAGCTTGATGAACTAGCCATTTGCCATTGACTTGATTTACCACCAAAGCAGAATCTCCGAAGATCTCAAGGTTCTTGACTCGCAAGTCTATTGCCTCTTCGATCCCCATGATGCAAGCTTCATACTCTGCTTCGTTGTTAGTACACTCGAAGGTCAACCGAGCAGCAAGAGGTGTGTGGACTCCTTCTGGTGAGATAATAACAGCACCTACTCCACTCCCATTCATGTTTACAGCTCCGTCAAACATCAACTTCCATCTGGATTCAGGGTCAGGCCCCTCCTCCGGAAGTGGTTCTTCATGGTCTTTCGACTTGAGGAACATGATGTCCTCATCCGGAAACTCAAACCTCATGGGTTGATAATCATCAATCGGCTGCTGGGCCAAGTATTCTGACAACACACTCCCCTTGATTGCTTTTTGTGAAGTGTATTGTATGTCATACTCCGTGAGTATCATTTGCCAACGGGCCACTCTTCCTGTCAAAGCCGGCTTCTCAAAGATGTATTTTACAGGATCCATCTTGGAAATTAGGAGAGTAGTATGAGTCAGCATGTACTGTCTTAGCCGGCGAGCAGCCCATGCCAAAGCGCAGCAAGTTTTCTCGAGTAGTGAGTATCGTGTCTCACAATCGGTAAACTTTTTGCTAAGGTAATAAATGGCATGCTCTTTTCGACCAGACTCGTCCTGCTGACCCAGTACACATCCCATTGATCCTTCCAGCACAGTGAGATACATAATCAGAGGTCTCCCTGGCACTGGAGGCATAAGAATTGGTGGCTCCAACAAATATTCTTTAATTCGATCGAAGGCCCGCTGACAGTCTTCATTCCATTTAATGGCCTGATTCTTCCTCAGAAGCTTGAAGATGGGCTCGCACGTGGCCGTCAGGTGAGAAATAAACCGTGCAATGTAGTTTAGTCTCCCTAAGAAGCCACGCACTTGCTTTTCAGTCTTCGGCTCAGGCATTTCTTGGATTGCTTTCACTTTGGCCGGATCAACCTCAATTCCTCGTTCACTAACAATGAAGCCGAGCAACTTGCCAGAACGAACCCCGAAGGTGCACTTATTCGGATTTAACCTCAGTCTGAACTTTCGAAGCCTGTCAAATAATTTTGCTAGATTGACCAAGTGTTCTTCTTCCGTCTGGGACTTTGCTATCATGTCATCAACATAAACCTCAATTTCATGATGGATCATGTCGTGAAACAACGTCACCATTGCCCGTTGGTAGGTAGCTCCTGCATTCTTTAAACCAAACGGCATGACCTTGTAACAAAAGGTGCCCCAAGGAGTGATGAAAGTTGTCTTTTCCATATCCTCGGGAGCCATCTTAATTTGATTGTAGCCTGAGAATCCATCCATGAAGGAGAACACGGAAAACTGAGCAGTATTATCGACAAGTACATCTGTGTGAGGTAGAGGGAAATCATCTTTGGGGCTAGCCTTATTCAAATCCCTGTAATCCACACACATTCTGACTTTGCCATCTTTTTTAGGAACCGGCACAATGTTAGCAACCCATGGAGGATAACTAGTCACGGCCAAGAAGCCAGCATCAAACTGTTTTTGCACTTCTTCTTTTATTTTGATTGCCATGTCTGGACGTGTGCGCCTCAACTTCTGCTTCACCGGAGGACAACCTTCTCTAAGAGGTAGCTTGTGTACCACAATGTCAGTGTCTAAACCAGGCATATCTTGGTAGGACCATGCGAAGACGTCAACGTACTCTCGAAGCATAGCCATCAAACGAGTCTTGACAGATTCTTCTAATGCAGCTCCGATCTTGACTTCTTTCTTGTCCTCTTCAGTACCCAAGTTTATCACCTCAACATCTTCCTCATGCGGCTGAATCATCTTCTCTTCCTGTTTGAGCAGTCTGGCCAATTCTTCGGGTAAATCACAATCCTCTTCACCTTCCTCATCGGCTTGATAAATTGGATTGTCGAAGTCATACTTAGCCATAACAGGGTCGTCATTGATAAGATCCGGTGACGAGCACCTGCATGAATGATGATTCATGCAAGGCTTTAGCAACAACTTGAGAAACTGAGAAACATTGCCATTTTAAAAACTTTTCTTTCTTTTTGAAAAACAAAAGTAAAAAACGAAAGACAGAGAACAACATGCAATGAATGTGAAACGTCAATTTTATTAATGATTGTGTTAATGAACAAATGAACCCTTACAAAGAGACACTATGCCCCGGGCAAGACATAGCGCTTTAATACAGGAAAACAAAAACAAAAACATTACTCTTCAAAAGATGTTACTGAAATGAGCCTTTCTGACGTCCAGTTGCTAAGTTGAGCTCCTGGGACGGCAGGCCTAATCCATTCATCCAAGTCACAGTCACTATCAACAGCTTCATCCTGCACTGCGCTGATATTTCCGTAGTTTATCACTCCTGCACTTGTGAAAGTGACCGGGCTCTGACAACCTTTTGCACCTGTTTCAGACGAAGATCCCCCAGGGTGATAACCAATCCCGAACATGTCTTTCTTCTCTGGCAACTCGACTGGGCTGCCCCAGCCTTCTCGCACTCCAGATTCTACTAATTCACGCGCTTGTTTATAAGAGGCTACAGACACCCCCTTCTTCGGCACCTCAGGAGAAGTTGCTACGGCGGATGCTTGTTCGGACTTAAAAGGCTCAAAAGCTTGACATGGAGTTTCGACTATTTCGCCATCCATCTCCACATATTTGAATGAGGCTAGATGACTGACGAAGATATCCTCTTCCCCGCTGACTGTCACAACTTGACCTTCCCAGACAAACTTTAATTTCTGATGAAGTGTAGAAGAAACCGCTCCTGCCGAGTGAATCCAGGGCCTTCCAAGTAAACAACTATATGCCGGCTGGATATCCATCACGTAAAACGTGGTATTGAAGACTTGTGGACCTACCTTGATAGGTAACTCCACCTCTCCGAATACCGATCTTCTTGATCCATCAAATGCTCGGACTACTAAATCACTGGGCTTTAGCACCACTCCATCATAGTCTAGCTTCATCAATGCCTTCTTAGGCAAGACATTCAGAGATGAACCAGTATCCACCAGCACATGGGAGAGCACTGCACCCTTGCATTCCAGAGAAATATGCAATGCCCGATTGTGAGCACGCCCATCAGAAGTTAAGTCCAAGTCTGTGAAACCCAATCCATGACTGGCGTTAACGCTGGACACCACCGTTTCTAACTGGTTTACAGAAATATCCTGAGGCACGTATGCCTTGTTCAGAATATTTAGGAGAGCTTTCCTGTGAGAGTCCGAACACATGAGTAATGATAAGATGGAGATCTTTGACGGCGTCTGCTGCAAATGATCTACAATCTTATAGTCACTCTTCTTGATGATCCTCAGGAATTCTTCGGCTTCTTTATCAAAGGTGAGATCTGGGTCAGTTGATAGAGTTGGATCATTGACAACTACAGGTTGCTTCCCCCTGGCTCTAGCTTGGGCTTCGGCAGTATCCCTGGGTGGTATCACGTTGCTTCTCAGTGCTTCCGGCGCAAACAATCTTCCACTCCGAGTAAAACCCCCTACTCCCACATTCTCTACCTGAGCTGGGATTATACTAGTCGTGGCCAACTCTTGTCTTTGGCCGTTGCAATACACTTCGCCACCATAGTTCCAGGGAACTGCTCTGTCACTTTGGTACATTATGGGTCCAGCAGTGGTAATAGTTATTGGCGCCACTCTGGCACGCGAAGGAGCTTGGGATGGATCATAAAAGATAGTCACTGTAGATACTTCACTTTCTTTCACAATCTTGTCAAATTGCAGCACTCCTTCATCAATCATACCTTGAATTCCGACCTTCAATCGTTTACAACCGTTGGTAGCTTCTGTACATTCTGAACAATCATCCTCGCATCCGGGGAAAATGCCTTTCTTCAACAAACAAGCCTTGATAGCACCCAATGAAGTCTTCAAGTCATCTACATCATCCACCAGATTCAATTTCTCCCCTTCACCAATTGCACCAACCGTGCCCCTGTGAGGAGGCATGGGATTTTCCAGCACATTAGGAGAGGGAGCGAAATTGATCGCTTTAGAATCCAACAAATCCTGAACGACATGTTTCAACGCTTTACAATTTTCAGTACTATGGCCGGGAGCTCCAGAATGAAACTCGCATCTAGCATTCGAATCATAACCTTCAGGAATTTGGCCTGGCCTCGGAGGTTGCAAGGTACGGAGCTGAATCATTTGAAGCTGCAGGAGATTCTTCAACAGTTGGGAGTAAGACATTGGTGGAGCTTCAAAATGTCTATCCCTCGGCTTCTGAGGGTAGTACGGACGAGGGGGTCTTGGCTGATACCCCTGCGAGCGTTGCGGCTGCGGAGGTTGGACCCGCTGTTGAACTGAAGGAGTTGAAATAGTGACGGGGGCCACTTGCTGATAATATCCTTGGTGCATCATTCCCCTCTGCGCGTATACTGCTCCTGTTTCTCCTTCCCTCTTTTTCACAAAGGGTTTCTTGATACCAGACGCTGAAGCGCTTCCATTTTGAATTTTCCCCTGCTTGAGCCAGCTTTCGATTCTTTCTCCAGTCAAGATAATGTCCGAGAAGCCACTTGAGGAACAACCAGCCAACCTTTCCATGAAATGCCCTGGGAGGGTATTCAAGAAAAGATCGACCATCTCTCTTTCCAATAACGGTGGTTGCACTCGGGCGGCCACCTCACGCCACCTCTGTGCATAGTCTTTGAAGCTCTCCGAGCTCCTCTGTGTCAAGCTTTGGAGCTGAGTACGGCTAGGTGCCATGTCAATGTTGTATTGATATTGTCTGAGGAAGGCCTCTCCCAAATCCTTCCAGCTTCTGATAGAACTCCTTTCCAACTTCATGTACCACTCCAAGGACCCTCCAGAAAGGCTATCCTGGAAATAGTACATCCATAGCTTCTCGTCTCGCGTGTGAGCCGCAATCTTCCTGTAGAAGGCCTGTAGGTGAGTTTTCGGGCAAGAGTTGCCGTTGTATTTATCAAATGCTGGTGGCCTGAACTTGTGTGGAATGACTACCCCAGGTACTAAACCCATATCTGACACGTCAATTCCCAAAGTGTCCTTGCACTCTAAGGCCTTGACCTTCTCTGCAAGCACCAAGAAGTCGTTGAGATTCCCGTCACCGCCGAAACCCATATCATTGTTGAAGTATTGAAATTGGTCTTCCTGCCTGTCCTGCACAGGAACATACGTAGCCATAGCTGGATCTGGAACATGAGGTCCACCTGTACCGTTGTTGGTATTGGGAGGAGCCCCTAGTCCGCCGGAAGTAGTTGCCTGAGCATTAGTGTTAGGAGGAGTTAACCCTTGAATTGCATTTCTCAGCTCCTGCTGCCCCTGGGCCATCCCCTGCATCAGAGTCACAAATTCTGCCATCTTGGTACGGACATCGTTGAGTTCTGTCTGCATGGCGTCCATTGCTGTTCTTTGATTACTGCGGGTCGCGTACCGATGAGGAATATTTTGTCGAATGTACCGGGTCTTGGCGGCCCTCGCAATCTTTTCCTGATGAACACAGATAAATTAGACATCCCGAAGAAAAACCTGCAAAGACAAAGACAAAATGCAAATGATGCGTATGCAATGCAATGTGTCCCTTTTATTCCCGAGTATCTTCCTGTGTCCGGTCTTGGCATTAAGAAGATAAGAATTGGGAAGAAGACCCAAATGATATTCAGACATAATGACGGCTGTGAAAAACTGGTGCTCATTACCCCGTGTTGGTGCAAATAACGAACAAGAAATCCGGAACAAAACCAATCGTATAAACTGGAGTTTGAAAGTACAAAGTCCCCGAAGGGTGCCAATCACGATAACAAAAGTACATCACATATAAGGAATCCCACAACAAGCCTGTGGGTAATCCAAGTACAACAATGTGAAATTAAACACTAGGGAACTCTATATCTTTCAATCTCCAGCTAAGGCATTTGACGCTCTGGAACAGTTGACCCACATCTGGATGACCAGGCTCCTGGATGAGCTTCTGAATGAGGAGGTCCCTCGCATCAGAAGAAGCGTGTAACTCCTCGATCTGCTGTAGAAATGCTGCTTCATTATCCTTGCTTTGACTTGATTTGGCCTTCGACCTTTTCACATCAGCTTTCAACTTTAAGTCTTCAATCTCCTTTTGAGCTTCCTTCAGTGCCTGCTGACTTTCGGTTACGCGCCGGATACGATCTTCCTCTTGATAATAAGCTTTCCTGAGAAGTTCTTTCTGCCCATCTAAAGAATCCTGAAGGCTTTTGACTTCCTGCTTGTGCTTGGCGTCTAACTCCTTTTGTTTCTTCAGATTTTCGTCCCATTTCTCCTGCCATAAAGTAACAGCTTCATTGGCTTCACTAAGATCTTTCTTCTCTCTTCGGCGCTGGGCCGTCTTATGAGTCTCGGCTAAACCTTTCTTTCGGAAGTAGAGCTCTCTATCTTCAAAATCCTTCTGCTTAAGACGGACTATTTCCTCGGCTTGCTCAGCTCTATCTTTCAATTGACGGTTCTGGATCATCAGCGCTTGACAAGAATTAAGAGCCTCTTGATTTTCAACCCTCAGTTGCTTAACCAAAGCCTCTAACTTCTGATATTCCTCCAAAGGCACCGTAGTAGGTGGTGGTAACGGTGCAGAGAAAGGGATTAGAGTCACTTGAGCTTTTTCTCTTACCCACGCTTCAAACTCGGGAAACATTTGATTGTTACTCCTGCCCAAACGATCTATACCCTTCTTTATAACCGTTTTCCAAGCACCTGCAGCCTCCCGCACCAATGAGAGATTATCCTTCATAGGAAAATAGAAAGTCTGATCCAACTCTGAATCCTTGGGAACATTCTTCAAAGCGTACCCTAATTGTCTTCTCAAGAGTATGGGGTTGTAGTTAATGCAACCTGCTACTCCTAAGAGGGGAACATTAGGATACTTTCCACAACTGGAGATGAGCTCTTTCCCTTTTAACCTCAAAGTGAACCATCTGATGTCTTTGGCAGTCAACGTGTTGAGCTTCTGCGACCATATTACATTGGGATCCCTAAACACTCCAACAATAGGGATGTGCCTCATAAACCAAGTGTAGAACAACTGAGCACAACATCTAACCAAGCCACCTCGTCTCTTCTCATTCCTATAGTGCACCGAATAATACAAGTCACCCAGGAGAGTAGGTATCGGATTCTTCAACACAAACAAATGAATTGCATTTATGTCCACAAACTTGTCCATATCAGCAAACAAAACTATCCCGTACACAGATAATGCCAAGATAGCGCAAACTGAATCCCACTGCTTTTCCACGGCACACTCTTCAGCTTTTCCGACCAGAAACTCTAAGGGAAAACCAAGCACCCCGGCCTTGGTGGAAACCAGATTAGCAGATACTTCTGATGGGCTCAAATAAAGAGCCTTAGCAATGTCGGTGTGAGTTGGTCTTGTCATCTCTGAATTGAACGGAATCTGATCCTGAATCGGTAGTCTTAGAATCTCAACATACTCTTCTAGCAACGGACCTAGCTGGAAATCCGGAAATGTGAAACATCGGAGTCTAGGATCATAGTACTGTAGCAAAGTATGAATGGCACTCTTCTGTGAACTATCCAAGCTGAAAACCATATCCAAAATATCACCATACTGCTGTTTGAAGAAATCCAAATGACCCGGGGTAATGAGAGACACCATCTGCTTGAGCAAATCCACTTTGGTATCAAAAAACTTGTAGAAAATATTCTTCTTTCTGACGTCTTCCATTCTGAAGCAAAGATATGACCAGGAACCGGGAATAATGCAAACCCTGAGAATAAAAGAAACACAAATGATTAATGATGATATGATGCTTATGCAAGGCAAGGCATGTGATCAGTGAAGTGTCTGTGATGTGCCAATCATATAATCAGGTGTCGGTGCACAGTCTCAAAATCCAGATATCACAATAATCATCCCTCTGATCCGGGGTCCATAACTTAAGAACAGAGATCCAGATCACAAAAACTGAACCAAAGGCAAAGTGGGTATGCTGAAGGTACCAGGGTTCCTGCAAACCTGTAAACCCCTCCCAATCTCACGGGTGTGCTACTCGGGTCAACATCACGGACTCTCAAAGCCGAGTAGCAATAATACGTTCACCATCTCCGAGAAATGGCTCATGACCAAATCAGGGAATCGGTTTGGTATTATATACTACGCAGGGAGGTCTCAGTTGAGTCCGGAAAAAACAAGCATCCCTCACAAGTCTCCAGCTTCAAGCACTGAATCGAGAAACAATAGTACATTCATCCCGAAGGGTACAATACTATCGTCATACGAACAGTTTGCTTTAACTGAATTCCTATGAGAGAACCAGGCCATCCTATGCGAGTTCCCAATGGACCCTCGGATGCGAGTGGGTTTGCCAACAAATGTGGTCTGCCACTGTCATCACTGGAGAGGGGTGTTTCCATTAAGGTCCTCGAAGATCGGTCACCAGATGCACATAACTATCAAGGTCGTACCCTGAAGTGAGGTAATCCCCACACAGAATAGTTCCAAGACGGTCGCAATCTGGGTGTGGAACACATCGCCACCCATCATGGTGAGATACCATAAGAGTACAATGTCTGTCCACGCTAATCCTATAGTGCACTCAAGCCGGGTATTTGGCTTATCTCACAGTAACTCCCATCCCGCAGAAAAAAATGAAAACCAGCACAGCCAGACAGTCCAGTATAATATGATGCATGGAAAATAAATACTGAAAGCGGTAAATAAATGCGGTAAAGTAAAGCTGTAAAGTAAAACTGTAAATAAAAACAGTAAAGCTAAACTAAAGCACACAACAGCAAACAGATAAACACCCAAAGAAACAAAACCAAACAGGCGCTAGGATTGACTCTACAAGGGAAACCGGAAGAATAAGATTCGGTCCCCAGCAGAGTCGCCAGCTGTCGCTCCCGGGATTTTCATCCTAGTACAAACGCGAAAGTGGCGCGGAAAAGGTAGAGTCGCCAGCCAGACATTTTTATCCCAAAGGAATGGGAAAGGTAATGTTGCACAAACCTGAGGAAGAAGGAAAGGACAAGGTCCTGCGAACCAAAGATCTGAGTTCGGGAGTCGGTTACGACCTGGGAAGGTATTAGCACCCCAGATCGTCCGTCGTACCCGACGGGATCCACGCTTGCTTGCTTGTTTCAAAGGGTGAGAAAATATGAATGCTGCTGAATAAAACCGCTACCTGGAATGAGAATGAGAAATGAGAAAAGAACTGAAATAAGAGAATGGAAAGAAAGGGGGAAATGTAGGGAAAATAAAGAATGTGCTCGAACGGGCCCTACCCCGCTGCCTACGTACCTCATCGGGATAATGAGGATCAGAGTCGACGTAGTTCGCCTAACCTAGGCGGGAACTATTTGTTTGTGTTTTTTACAGCTGGAACTGCGTATGTCTATGCTCAGGTGTTGCAGGCTCGTCTGGTACGAGTGCGTTTACCGTCTTGCATGAAAGACAAGTCGTCGCGAGTTCACGTTGTGAATGAATGAGATGAGAAGAGAAGTTCCCGCAGGATAGTCGGTTATTGTTTGTTTTTGTCTTTTTAAAAGAAGTGTTTTTGAATTTGTTTGTGAACTGTCTTGTACTAAGACCTATCCATCGCGGGAAGTATTTACACCTCGCCCCGAAACAGGACGCGTATAAACACTCCGCAACAAAGTCTCGTGTCGTACAAGATTGTTCGGTTTTTATTAAGTGTTTTATTGCTTTTCTTTTGAGATGAGAAAGAGAATGACTCAAGTTGATAAAAGGAAAAATCTAAGGGACTAAGACTCAATCCTAATGTATTATGTATTTACAAAGTGATCCTAGTGGTTAGTGAGGTTTTCTATTCCTAATGGAAAAAGGAAAAGAAAAAAAAGAAAAAGGATGCAACTTACTTCCTAAGGAAGATAAGTTGGTCCTAACAATGGGGAATCCTACCAATCACAAACATGGAAGGAAAAATGAATTAAAAAGCCTAAAAGAAATGCATAAAAAATAAAGGGTAAAGTGGAGTAAACTTACCTCAATCTTCCCCACTACAAAACAAGTGTTAATGCACATTTTTATTAAAAAGAATAAGGCAAACACACATTAATTAAATCCTAATTAAATCCTAAGGCACCTTAGACCTAAACTAGACTCTATTTTAATCCTAAAGGAACTAGAAAAAAGCTAACCAAAATACAACACCTATTACAGCCCCTTAATACACAAACAGCTATGAAACTAAGCCTAACACCCACCAGCTTTTTACAGCCAGCATGCAACATGAAAAAGTAGGTGTAGAAAGTCACACACATCATACTAATATAACAAACAAGTATTTTACAGCAGCTATATACAAAAACAGTTATGAAATGCAAAATCCAAATTTGATTATTTTTATTTATGCACAAACTCAATAAAACATGCATTAATTTCCACATGAACATGCATTTTAACATGGATCAACATACCTAAATGGAAGAACATGAACATTTTTTAGGATTATTCAAGAATGCATCATATGTGGATTATGCAACAAGTATGCAAAATGTGGCACATGAACATGGCATATGAACATGATGATTATTGATTATGAACATACAACATGATAGCTCAACAAACATGCTAAACTCAATGCAAAATTCAGAAGTGAATTGATATGGATGATGTGATCAAGTATGCAACAAAATGAAATCAAATACACATACATACATGATTATGCAAAATGCAACATACATTGATATAATGAAATGCACAATGATTTAATGCAATGCCAACATGTAAAAACAGAATGCAACATGATTATTATATGCCAAATTATGCACAAACATAGCAACAAAATGCAAGAACTTAAGCTATGCACAAAGAACACAAAAACGCATATCACGCAACATGAACGGAATCGTGTCGAAACGACTCGAAACGGGGGAATGAGCTACTGGAAATGGATCCAAAAATTCCCTAAAATCACTACCTAAACATGCATGAACATTAGAGGCACTAGGAAGCAAGATTGAGCAAGAAAATAGGCTAAAAATCCAAAAATGGACAGCGTTAACCGGTTAACCATATAGGTTAACCCGTTAACGGGCCTAAAAATACAGCATTCTGGCCAAAAACGCATGCGTTAACCGGTTAACCAAATGCGTTAACCGGTTAACACTGAACGAAAAGTGAAAAATGCTTTTGAAAAAAGTGCTTTTGGCCACAATCTTCCTTCTAAACAATCCTAACCCCCACTTAATCATGCTAACACAAATTTCTACTCAATTGGAGCTTATTTACACATGGTAGAACCTATATCTATTAACACCTTAAATCCAAATTCAACCAAAATTACAAATCACAAGCAAACATAATCGAAACGGAATTGATTTTAAACAAAGCAAAAAGCACTTAAAGAATGCCGAAAGTGGCGAGATGAAGAGAATAACTTAAAGAAGAAGTGATTAAGATCACCAACCTACGAAGCGGAGGAGTGCTTCGGTAATTGTTGCAATAATCGGAGCTTGAATCGAAGAGAAAACCGAAAACCGAGAAACCGCAAAATAAATGCGTTCTTGATGCTTGAATCTTTACACACTTCCGATAAGCCGAAATCTTCAACAAAATCACTAGCTTCTTCTTCTACGATCCACAATTAATGGAGGTTGGAGGCTTAAGCTTCAAGATCTTCAAGTTTCAATGTGAAACTTGAAGAGCTTATTCAAAGAAGCTTTGGTGAAAGGAGGGAAAATGGAGGAAAAGTGAGAGAGAAAAAGTGATTATGGAAGAAGTGAAAAATTTGGAATTGTGGGAACCTCTCTCAAGGAAGTGATTAATGGTTATATAGAGATTAGGCTAGGAGCTAGGTTTGGGTTTGGGGCCCAAAAATTAGGTTTGGGATCCAAAATTAGGTTTGGAAGTTAGTTAGGGTTAGGGTTGGAAAAGGGAATATTCCTTGGAATATTCCTTGGAATATTCCTTGGAACACTCTAGAAGATGGTGGAAGGTGGTGGAAGTTTCCAAGGGAAATGGAGTGGAATTGAAGTGGAAAAATGAGGCGGAAAGAATGAAAGGAAGTGTGGAAAGAAAGTGGAAGGAAAGGTGGAGGGAAATGCAAAACCAACTACTTTTCAAATGATTTTTCTTTGGTTTTTTTATGATTCCTCCATCATTTCTTGACCAAGTTTGAACCATAGGATCATTGTAACCCTAATTTCACGATCTCGATCTTAAAAGTCCGGAGTCGACCCTTTTTACCTAGCCCGATTGCCTTTTCTCCAATTCCTCGATTTTCCGTCGTCCGGCCAGTCGAACCCCTTCCAAAATGAATTTGTGGACAAGATTTGAACCCTAGGCACTTGACATCATATATAAGTCAAAGAAATCCACTTCGACTCAAAAATTTATGTAGAAGCCCTGTAGAAATGAAACCCTAATTCGGCTCTTTTCCCTCAAGAAGTATTGCACTGCTTGCCTCCTTCAATCAAACCAAAACTTTCCATGACTTGTGGCTTCAAGTGAAGACTTGTGGGACATTGTGAACCCTTTGCACAAGGTTGAGAAGCTTTGTGGCCCTTCGGTAGCCTCTTCATAACTTTCGGTTGCTCCGATCATTGATCACATACCCACGCCTCGGCTATGCTATATATGATGCAATGTTTTTGGTTATTTTATGAATCCATATATGCAAAATGCTATGCAAAATGTTGAGGAAATGAGAGGGCAAATTTTGAGGTATTACACAACCCTCAAAAGTCCTAATGGAAACAGGGTATTTTGAGAGCGTACCACCACAAGACCACATTCCTGACTCCTATGAGTTGTGCTAAAAGATCTTCGTTGGTATTGCATGTGCATGTTTTCTTTTATTAAAAAATAATGGTGTATCATAACCAGTGATTCGCTCACGAAGGTACGACACCTTTTTCAGTAAGACTTCAAGATTAACGTGTGTGTTGCATTAGAATTTTCATTCTCATAATAAATATTTTCTGTTTGCATACATTTGTTTGGCACTGTAGAAGTTCACATATGGAAGCTCAGTCCAGAAGCTTAATCTTGCCAAGTTGAGAAGTCTGAAAATTCTGAAAGACAGTCAGGTAGAGGTGCACTTTTCCAAGAAGTTCCATTGAGTAAGGACTTTCCCGACTAGTCGTGGTAAGATCCAACTAATCTGGGGCAATCACTTTGAGATCCAATCTCTCAAAGAGCCATTAATCTGAGGCATTCCTTCAAATTTCAATCGAACTGGGGAAATTACTTCGAGATTCAAATCTCTCCAAGAGCGATTAGTCTGGGTATTCACTCAAAGCATAGTCAATCAGGGGCAATTACTCACATGATCATACTGGGGAAGGCCACCCCAAGAGCATGAGAAGTCCTCTCTCCTGAAGGCGGTCAATCAGATGCATTTATATAGAGTTCAGAATACTAGGGTAGAATATCTCACAGTGATATGAGGTTTTTCATGAATCCTCGTGAGGTAATTTCTTGCATAGACCATACAGTCTGGGGAAATTATTTCGAGATCCAGCGAATCTTTCCATAGAGTTTGAAGACAATAAGGTATACTGGATGCCGTGTTTTCTGTAAAATCCTCTTGAGACAATTCTTCCGATAGACCCTAGTTTGAGGCGAGTTGAAAATTAAAAGGAATCATTGTTCACTCATGATCAGTGGGTAGGAAATCATCCTAGAGGCTGGAAACAAAGCCATTGCCAGCATGAGACATCAAAAGCTTTTTCCTCAGCAAATCATTGAGCATGACTCCTCAGCAAGTCTCGTCAGACCATCCCTTCATCAGCAGAGCAGAAAAAAGAAGGATATTTCCCGAGCAGAATGGGATTAGTACCTCTCGCCCCTATAGCATGAGATGATGTGTTCTCACATCCCCAACACGAAACACTGGTTGAGTCTACCTTCGGCTTAGTCTCATCCTTATAAGTCCACCTTCGGCATGGTCTTACTTTCTCGAGTCCACCTTCGGCTTGGCCTCTTATTACCGCTCCCTTTTTAGGGTGGGTGATTATATTTCCCACAAAGTGCAATTTTTCCGGTGTATTCGGGTATTCAATCTCTCCATACCTCGAAAGTCTGAAAGCCATCGTTATCATCCCTTCAGGTCTGTAGTTGATTGAATAGGGGCAGATGTAATACCCCAAAATTTTCCCTCTCATTTTTCATGGCATTTAGCTCGTCGCATTGCATATCCGCCCATACATTGGATAAATAAAATAATAAAAAATAATACATAATTCATGCAACATTGGTTAACGTGCAAGGCATGTGATCAGGGTTTATTCAGTGGCATAATCAAATATCAGAACCCAAGGTTGAATATGGATCATAACGGACATGGAGATGCATCCTAAGGGTTTCTCACCAAAAGGGGGGAAATTCAAATATTTCATTCGTTAAGCGGTTAACGTCAGGGGTTAACCGGTTAACGGTGGCAAAACTTGGGTAAATATTTCAAAAATTAGTTAGTGCTTCACTCTTCCTTTCCACTTTCCATTTGTTTTGTGATTCTACCAAGTTCTAGTACCTTCCACCACTTTCTAGACTCTTCTACCATGTTCCAAGGAATATTCTAGAAACCCTAACCAACTTTAACTAACTCCTAAGCTAGCTACTAACCTCATTCTCCAAACCCAATGCCAAAGCTACTTCCTAACCCAAGCCTCATGCCAAACCTAGCTTCTATATAAGCTTACTTAACTCCAAACCTTAGGGGGGAACCTCATTTTTTCACAATTTCATCTCATTTTTCATCTCAATTCTCTCAATTTTTCTCTCCATTTTTCCAAATTCACCAAAGCTTTTTCATCATAAGTTCTTAAAGTTTTGCATTGAATGTTGAAGAACTTGAAGCTAAACCTTCATTCAAGCACTGATTCCATGGTTTATTGAAGATTAATTTGAGAAATTGCTACTATTTGGGCCTGATTCTTCATCTTGGAACTGCTTTTGTGGTTGTTCATCAAGATCTTCATCAATTGCATTTAGTTTGCATTCTCGCGGATCGAAGCTCAGAATCTCTGGTATTCTCTTCGTTTGTGCATCAATCAACTCGCAAAAATCACCAAAGCAAGCCCCCGCTTTGCAGGTTGGTGGATCCGAAACCGCTTCTCAATTTAATTTATTTCTCTTCGTCTCGCCGTAAGGCATTCTTTGATTCATCGATTGTTTGATTGTGATTGTCGTTGCTTTGTTCGGTTTAACCATTAGTAGCTAGAATCGTAGCTCATTCTTAGTGCTAATAGGTGTTAAAAGACCTATTTAGGTAGCAATTTCGTGCTAGCATGTTCATGGATGTGTTAGGAGCTTTTGGAAGTAAGTTGATGGCTGAAAAGTGCTTTTTCCACTTATTTTTCAATTTGGGTTCAGTGTTAACCGGTTAACGCCCTGGGTTAACCGGTTAACACGTTGTTTTTTGCCTCTGGATTTGATTTTTTAAAGCCGTTAACCGGTTAGCCCAGGGCGTTAACCGGTTAACGCTGTGCAGATTCCAATTTTTGGTTTGTTTCCTTGCATGTTTGTGTATTACTCATCCTTTTATCCTCAGAGATTGATAGATCTTGATTTTAGGGAATATTTAGGAGCTAGTTTGGCACAAGTTCATGTAGTTTTGATGGCTTTCGACATGTGTTTCATTAGTTTCCGTTTTTGTGCATAAATGTCGCATATATGTTCATAGCATTTTGTGATTGTTGTTTGCATAGTTTAGCATCCTTCATGGCATGATAATAATGTGTACATTTATGATCTTTGCATTGCATTCAAAATTCGTTCATGCTTTGATCAAATCATGTGAATATTCAGAGAACTTACATAATGTTGAAAAATATATGAATTAATTAGTTTGCATCATTTAATTGCATGTTGATGTTGCATTGCATTGTTAATCACTCATTGCGTGTTGTTTCCTTAATTTTTCATAAGATTTTGCATTCCATTGTGTGCATTAAAATTCATGTTTTGTGCATTTGAAAATATTGAAAATCTGCCTTGCTTTCATAGCTGCATTTTGAAATAGGAGTTGTAAAAACAGGCTGCATTCATTTTGTTTTGATCTTTTACACCTATTTTGAATGTTGTTTGGTAGTTGTAATAGGCTGTTTGTATTTTGCATTGCATTTAGTGGTTGCTGGTGCTATAGGAGCTGTAGTAGCTGCTGGTTTTTAGCTTTGCATAATTTTTAGGTTCCTTAGACTTAGGATTGAGTCTAGATTAGGTCCTAGATGCATTAGGATGTTGGTACTTATTTACATTAATTCCAATTATGCTTTATCCTACTAACCTTTGTTTTGTAGGGAAGTGGAGGTAAGTTCACACAACTTCTCCTTTTAAATTCTTTACGCTTTCAAAGTGTGTTTACTTTGGCATCTTGTTTAGTTTGTACAACCCCATGCTAATCCCCTTTAGAAACAACTTAGCTTCCTTAGGAAGTAAGTTGCTTCCTCATCCCATTTTCTTTTCCTTTTCTTCATTAGGATTAGAAAACCGCACTAACCTAGGTTCATCCATGCATGACAATACTTAGGATTATTAGTCTTCCCTTAGACTCTTACCTTTGATTCGCTTTGCTTTCTTTCTCATCTCAAAATAAAAGTAAAAAAACACCTAATAAAGGTTGAGCTTCTTATATGCCATGAGATTTTGCCATGGGTTACTTATACGCATCTTATTTCGGGGCGAGGTGTAAGGCATCTACCACGATGAACAAGTCTTAGTATGATGAGGTTCACAAACAACAAACTCAGAAAACACTTCTGTAAAAAGACAGTTAAAAAACAACACTCGTCTTTTCCCTCGGGATTTCTTCCCTCATCTCACACACTCTCAACACGAAGTTGCTTCGACTTGCCTCATTTGCAAGAGAATTACACACTCATTCAATGCAAGCCTGCAATACCTGAGCATAGGCATAAGCAATTCAATTCGTTAAAAACACAAACAAGTTTATGTCTTAGTTAGGCGAACTAGGTTGACTTTGATCATCATTTTCCCGATGAGGTATGTAGGCATCGGGGTAGGGCCCGTTTGAGCACATTCTTTATTTTCATTACATTTTTCCCGTACCTTTTTGTTCTCTTTTTCCAGTTCCCTTTCTCCCTTCCATTCCAGTTAGCGGTTCTTTTGATCAACAACATCTCATTTCTCACCCTTTGAAATAGAGAAACAAGCATGGATCCCGTCGGGTACGGCAGACGATCTGGGGTGCTAATACCTTCACAGGTCGTAACCGACTCCCGAACCCAGATCTTTGGTTCACAGGACTTTTTCCTTTCCTTTTCTCTTTGGTTTGTGCAACATTATCTTTCCCATTCATTCGGGATAAAAATGTCTGGCTGACGACTCTACCTTTTCCGCGCCACTTTCGCATTTGTACTAGGATGAAAATCCCGGGAGAGACATAATTCTTGCTCACAACTTTCAAAACAAACACTTTTTACACCCCACTTTTTTTCAAAATAATTCCAAACAAGTAAGCACTTTGTATAAATTCATACGAGAATCATTACAAAGTTAAATCTTTACAAAAATATTTTAAACACACTTTTCAAACAAAGCAAATAAAGTGAGCTAAACAATTAAGAGCCCATGGATAACCATGGATACAAAAGGTGCTAACACCTTCCCTTTGTATAACTTACCCCCCGAACTCAAAAATTTTTAAAGGTCTTTTCTGTTCTTTTATACCTTTCCTAAATTGGATGAAAATAAAAGTTGGTGGCGACTCTAGCTTACCGCAACATATCTTGCGACAAATATTAAAAGTCACTTCTCCCACCATGTTATAGAACTGGAGACTCCGTTGCGGAGTTTAGACTCTTAAAAAGAGGGGTTACCTTAGAGTTAGATCACTTTACTTGTTTGAATTATATGCTTTATTTTTAAAGGGTACTTGTTTTAGGCTACTGTGAGAAAGATCATAACCCAAATCTAGTGTACCTTAGGTAAGTGGCAATAGACCAAGGAAACTGTACGGCATATACCGCTATGGTTTATATGGTAGCTACAGTTAGTGTGACACTTTGGTTAGTACTGATATTCTTCAAGTCAGTTGAGGATAATATTAGGCTGCTATATGGTGTCATTTACACTAACTTCCCTTTAGAACCTTAATTGACCCATCTTGGCCAGTAGAAAGTAGTGAGATAACTGGCTTTGGTGCAGTCTAAAGTTGGTTGATACTCGATGCTACACTCATTGAGATTCTAATCTTGGGATATTTTGGTTGGTGAGATAGTTGTCATACTGAACTATAGCCTTTGAGAAGAATTAGTGATATTGAGATTCCTTAGAACCCGATTACTATTGCTAGGACAGATTGAACCAACTAAACTTCAGTGGGGAGGGTACTTACTGTCGCTCCCCGAATTTCCATCCTGGTATAAACGCGAAAGTGGCGTGGAAAGAGGTAGAGTCTCCAGCCAGGCATTTTTATCCCGAAGGTACGGGAATGGTAATGATGCACAAACCGAAGAAAAGAAAAGGAAGGACACAGGTCCTGCGAACCAAAGAGACTGAGTTCGGGAGTCGTTTACGACCTGGGAAGGTATTAGCACCCCAGATCGTCCGCCGTACCCGACGGGATCCACGCTTGCAAATAAATCTGTTTCAAAGGGTGTAAAAATGAAAGTTGCTGCAAAAGAAAAGGAACTAGAACTGGAAAAGGAACTGAGAAAGAAAACAAAGAGAAAAAATGTAGGGAAAATAAAGATTGTGCTCGAACGGGCCCTACCCCGCTGCCTACGTACCTCATCTGGATAATGAGGATCAGAGTCACCGTAGTTCCCCTAACTAGGGGTGGAAAAAATTGCTTGTGTCTTAAGGCTTGAACTGCCTATTGTCGCTCCCGGGATTTTCATCCTAGTACAAACGCGAAAGTGGCGCGGAAAGGTTAGAGTCGCCAGCCATGCATTTTTATCCCGAAAGAACGGGAAAGGTAATGCTGCACAAACCTGAGGAAGAAGGAAAGGACGAGGCCTTGCGAACCAAAGATCTGGGTTCGGGAGTCGGTTACGACCTGGGAAGGTATTAGCACCCCAGATCGTCCGCCGTACCCGACGGGATCCACGCTTGCTTGTTTGGTTTCAAAGGGTGAGGAAAATACGAATGCTGCTGAATAAAACGGCTAACTGGAACTGGAACTGAAGTGAGAAAAGGAATTAAAAGAGAACAAAAAGAAAGAATGGTGAAAATGTAGGGAAAATAAAGAATGCGCTCGAACGGGCCCTACCCCGCTGCCTACGTACCTCATCGGGATAATGAGGATCAGAGTCGACGTAGTTCGCCTAACTAAGGCGGGAACTATTTGTATTTTTTAAGCTGACATTGCCATAGCTCTAGCTCAGGTGTTACCGGCTCTGACTCGAGGGTGTTTACCGTATCGCTGTTTGAACTGTCGAGGCAAGTCGCATTCGTCCACAAAGATTAGGAGATGAGAAGAGAAGACGAGATTGTCTTGGTTTATTTTCTTTTATGAGAAGTGTTTTGGAGTTTATTGTTTGTGAACATTCTCATACTAAGACTTATCCATCGTGGTAGGGACTTACACCTCGCCCCGAAACAGGACGCATATAAGAACTCCGCAACAAAATCTCGTGGCGTACAAGAACATTTGGTTTTTATAAAGTGTCTTTTAGATTTTGTTTGAAGATGAGAGAAGAAGACTCAAATTGGAAAAGGACAAAAAATTAAAGGGGACTAAGACAAACCCTAAGTTATTTATTATGCCAAAAAGGGAAGTCCTAATGGTTAGTGAGGTTTCTAATCCTAAGGAGCAAAAGGAAAAGAAAGAAGAAATAGGATACAACTTACTTTCTAAAGAAGGTAAGTTGGTCCTAACAAAGGGGGATCCTACCAAAGACAAATATGGAAGGAAAAATGAATTTAAAATGCATAAAAATAAAGGATAGGGTGGAGGAAACTTACCTCAATCTTCCCCACTACAAAACAAATGATTAGTGTGCATTTTATTACAAAAATAATAAAGCAAACACACAACAATTAAATCCTAAGGCTCTTGGACCTAAACTAGACTCAATCTTAGGTTCAAGGATGCCTAAACTATGCTAAACTAAAATTCAGCAACTATTTACAGCACTCAAACACACAAACAACTATGAAAATAAAACATAACACAAACAACATACTACAACTATCTTGCAGCATGAAAAAGTAGGTGTAAAAGGTCAAATACAGCATACACTATAAACAAACAGCACACATTTTACAGCACCTATATGCAAAAATAGCTATGAAATGCAAAATCCAGACTTGATTATTTTCATATTTTAACGCACAAACTCAATGAATAATGCACTAAATCCATCATGAACATACATTTGAACATGGATCATCATATAAAAATGCAAGAACATGAATATTTTGAAGATTATGCAAGAATGCATCACATGGTTGATTATGCGACCAGTAATGCAAAAGTATGGTACATGAACATGATATATGCACATGATGATTATTGATTATGAACATGCAACATGATAGCTCAACAAACATATTAAACTCAATGCAAAATTCAGAATTCAATTGATATGGATGATGTGATCAAATATGCAACAAAATGCAACCAAATGCACCTACATATGATTATGCAACATACATCAACATAATGGAATGCAAAAAAAAAATGATTTGATGCAATGCAAACATGTAAAAATAGAATGCAACATGATTATTATATGCCTAATGATGCATGAACATGGAAACAAAATGCAAGAACTTAAACTATGCCCAAAGAAGCACAAAAACGCACAACACGTAACATGAACGGAATCGTGTCAAAACAACTCGAAATGAGGGAATTAGCTACTGGAAATGGACCTAAAAATTCCTTAAAATCAGTACCTAAACATGTATGGGGGGTGATAGGCATGAAGAATTAAGACTAAGCTATCAAATAAGCTAAAATCTAAATTCCTACGACGAGAACCGTTTTTCCTATTTACAAGGGATTCTTTACACCTACTAGGACCTAGATTAGACTATAAATCTAATTCCTAATAATCCAAATGAAAATTGCAAGCAAGAAAGCAACGAAAACGAAAATGAACGGTACAACGCAAACATAATCGAAAATCATGCGGAGAATGCCGTTAAGGCGAGATGAAGAGGATAAATTAAGGCATAATGGTTAAATCACCAACCTACGAAACGGAGGAGTGTTTCGGTAATTGTTGCAATGAATCGGAGTGCGAATGGAGAAGAAAACCGGAGAATCCGTGAATGCAAAATAAATGCAATTCGGTCTTGACGCTTCTCGATTAATCACTTCCGATAAGTCGCAATCTCCACCAAAAACCAGTAGCTTCTTATTCCACAATGCTCAATTCAATGGAGGATGGAGGCTAAGCTTTAAGACCTTCAAGTTTCAATGTGAAACTTGAAGAACTTTTGTTGAAAAGCTATGGTGAAAATGGTGGAAAAGTGGGAGAGAAAGTAATGGATTTTTGAGATTGTGAAAATGGTGATTGAGTGAAGAATGAGGGAGAGAGTGATTTGTGGTGATTTGTGTTGATTCCCCCTAGCTTTGGGAGGAGAATGAGTTTATATAATGCATTGGTTTGGCATGAGGTTTGGGTTTGGAGGTAGCTTAGGAGTTAGCTTAGGTTAGGAGTTAGTTGGGATTCTAGAGAATTCTAGAACTCCTTGGAAGGTTGTAGAAGACTCTAGAATGTGGTAGAAGATGGTGAGCTGGCTCTTCTAGAACTTTCTTTAGTACACTAGCTCATGAACACTTGTGGTGAAGACCACTTTGATGTAGAAGCAATGATGAAGCTTGAATTGAGGCCAAAGTGAAGCTAAATGAGCTATAGAATGTGTACCAATCATTTCCATGTTCAACCCCAAGGTAGCATAGCATCCACACTTGTTTTGCATCAAAAACAGCAGCAAAAATGGCAAAAAACAGCATCATGAATCGATTCAAGAGGTTATGCATCGATACATACTGAAGAGAAAGCTAATTTCATCAAAAAAAAACACATTATGAATCGATTCATACATGGATGTATCGATTCATAACAGTTTTTTTTAACTGTTATGAATCGATTCATAACACGGATGAATCGATTCATCCTGCTGTATTGCCTTGTTTTTTTTTTCAAACTTTGAACGGCCATATCTTTCTCAATTTTGATCCTATGAAGGAGTTCCACATATGGTTTTGAAGCTTAGGATGTCCTCTTTCATTTTCCCAAGGTATAATTTTCATAGGACTTTTATCTTGGGAAAAAAACCTCTCTTGAAGTGGCTACAAACATGACCAAAACTTGCCATTTTTGGAAACCCAAACTTTCCAAAAAATGGTAAGTTTTAGTTTTCTTGATTTTTTTCATTCTTTCTTGATCCAAATTGGTCCCTAAGAGCCTTGTGACCATAATTTCATGATTTTGATCCCAAAAATTCAAGAGTTGACTTTTTACTCATCCTGGTTGACTTTTCTCCAATTTTCTGATTTTCAATCAACTGAACAATTGAGGGCCTTCCAAAATGAGTCCAATGGTGAAATTTGAACCATAGGTACTTGACATCATGTAGAGAACCATGAAACCATGCTTGGACCAAAATCTCATTGATAAGCCCAGTTCATTAGAAACCCTCATCTGACTCCTTTTTGCTGGGAAATGTTGCACTGCTTGCATCCTTTGACCAAAGCACCTCTGTATAGGACTTGTGGCTTCAAGTGAATACTTGTGGGATATTGTGGACCATTTTCACAAGGTTGAGAAGATTTGTGGCCCTTTGATTGCCTTTGTATAGCCTTCAGTTGCTTTGTTCACTGATCACAAACCTATGCCTCTGCTGTGATGGTTATGATGCAATGTCTTTGATTATTTTATGAATTTATGTATGCTAAATGCTGTGCAAAAAGTTGGAAAAATGAGAGGGAAAATTTTAGGGTGTTACAGCTGCCCCTATTTAATCACTGTAGACTTGAATGGATGATAGCAGTCGCTTTCAGACGTTTGAAGTATGCAGGGATTGAATACTAAAAACAACCAGAAAATTTGCACTCGATGGAAAAGAAAAGGGAAATAAACCCAACCATCTGAACTCTGCTTGGGGAGAACTTGGATGTGAAGAGTAGTGAATCTGTGAATGTTTCAGACTAATGTCGGGAGATTGCTGATTTGCCACGCTACGGGTGGACTTTTGCTGGGATATTAATAACATGCCACACAACGGGTGGTCTTCTGAATGCTCTACAACACTACGGGGGTCGCCGCTCGCTACGGGAGACTTTGGATACCTTTTGCTCACTCTGCGGGGATATTCAGCCACACTGCGGGGGCTTTGGAAATCTTGCCACACTACGGGGGTACATTTCTCAGCTACGGGAGACTTCTAGAAACTTCGCCACCCTACGGGGCACATTGCTCAGCTACGAGAGACTTTGATGATTCGCCACACTACGGGGGCCCATTGCTCGCTACGGGAGACTTTGGTTTCTTGCCACACCACGGGGGCTGCTGCTCGCTACGGGAGACTTTGGCTCACTACGGGAGACTTCTGCTCACTACGAGAGACTTCTGCTCACTACGGGAGACTTCGGTTTCTTGCCACACCACGGGGGCTGCTGCTCGCTACGGGAGACTTTGGCTCACTACGGGAGACTTCTGCTCACTACGGGAGACTTTGGTTTCTTGCCACACTACGGGGGCTGCTGCTCGCTACGGGAGACTTTGGCTCACTACGGGAGACTTTTGCTCACTACGGGAGACTTCTGCTCACTACGGGAGACTTTGGCTCACTACGGGAGACTTCAAGAATTCGCCACCCAAAGGATGGACTTTGGCCAATCTGCGGTTGGACTTTGAGAATTTGCCACACTGCGGGTGGACCTGTGGTAAATTGCCACGCTACGGGTGGACTTTGGATATCAACCTTGGATTTAATACACATGCTGAATTGTATGACATGATGCCCCATGACACTGGGGGATAGGCACAAAGGGAATTCCTGACGCGGAAATAACAAATCTTTGCTGACTCTGTGGGGGGTACAGATGATTGTCGATATTTTTGATGGAGAAGAGTTTGGCTAGCCTGTCTCGACTTAATACCTTTGCCAAAAATAAATTGGACTTTAGATTTGAAGACCCTGCTAGGGGATGCCTCAACTGCTGGGGATTGAATCTCACCTCACCGATTTCGCTGGGGAATCAATAACTTTTTGACTTAGCTGGGGGAAGACATATCAAGGCTCTACTGAGGAGAACTCTCTTGTCTACCTGAATTTTCTAAACCTCTGTGGGGGAAAGGAATCGTTCAGCTAACTTCCGGGAATTTCTGGATTCTTGTAAGAAGTGCTTCACTACGGGAAGACAACTCTTGATAGAGATGATCCTTATTGCTTTGCTGGG
Organism: Lathyrus aphaca; assembly: GCA_963966055.1. Classification (NCBI taxonomy): domain Eukaryota; kingdom Viridiplantae; phylum Streptophyta; class Magnoliopsida; order Fabales; family Fabaceae; genus Lathyrus; species Lathyrus aphaca. Next base: position 388,665,811 of record OZ014522.1, on the reverse strand, counting down.
GAAGAGAGGATTTGATTTGAGATCTGCTGGGAAATAAGATCAAAGAAGCCCGCTGAAGAAATGTTTGACGACTTTACTGGGGATAACTTCCATGCGTCTGTTGGGGATAACGAGATTGAAACGCGTCCTGCTGAGGAGGAAAGATTTCAAGTAGTCTCGTGTTAGGGATCATTCGCTTTGATTCGGGATTTACCTTAAGAGGATTTTACAAAAGACCTGGTGTCTTTAAACTCTTCAGGAGTATAATTGCCTCGGTATTCTGAACTTCCGATTATCTATCTTCGGGAAAGAATGAATCCTCATGAGATTGGGATGGCTTGCCCCAGTATGAATCTTCGGTCAATTGCTTTGAGAGAGATTTGAATCTCGAGGTGATTGCCCCCGATTGGATAACTTTTGAGGACATTGCTTGACATAACTGCCCCAGATTGGTTGGCTCTTACCGTGACTGGTTGGGAAAGTCCTTACTCAATGGAGCTTTCTCGGAAAAGTGCACCTCGGCATGACTGTCTTTCAGGAGTTTTAGACTTCTCAACTTGGCAAGCTTAAGCTTCTGGACAGAATTTCCGCATGTGAGCTTTTTATGATGCCAAAAAAATGTATGCAAGTGAGAAATGCTTATTCTTAGAATGAAAATTCTAATGCAACACACATGTTAATCTCGAAGTTTTGAAAAAGTGTCGTAAACCTTTGTGAGCAAATCACTGGTTGAAATACGACATTATTTTTGAATGAAAGTATGTACATGCAATACCAACAAATGTCTTTTAGCAGTAACTCATAGGAGTCAGGAACGCGGCCTCGTAGTAGTATGCTCTCAAATTAACCCTGTTTCAGTTAGGACTTTTGAGGGTTGTATCATGGCCTGGTTTACGGTTATAGAAACAAAAGATATAGGCTCTAAGTTTATTTGTGCCCACCCACTCTTCGTGATGTTCTCCATTCCTATGTTCAGCTAATTTTCGCAAGCGTTCACCTTTCATAAGGGTTTAGTTTTGGTCGAGGAACCATTGCTGTTATCGATTCAAGCACCAATCAGGTTGTCGTTGGGAGTCAGTCACCCCTTTGTCTTTCGTGTTTGTGTCACACGACTTTGTTCTTGCTTAAGGATCTTTCTTGTGTAATCCTTTCCGTCTTTTGCTTTTGCGTTATTTTGCTTTATCCCTAACTTTTGCCTGGACTGATTCTTGTGAATCTTTGATTGTGAAGTCCAGTGGGATGCCCTAACTTTTGCCTAAGTCACTTGTTTTCAAGTTCCAACTTAGCGGGCTTTTTCTTTTCTTTTTTCTTTCTGAACAAATCGTGTGACACTATTTGTCTTGCAAGGGTTGTGACTGCCTCATTCTTTGGTCGATGAAGGATAACCATTGTGGTTTTCAGTTTTTGGACCTTTCGACTTGGATAACCATTGTGGTTTCGGGTCTTTGGACCTCTTGATTAGCATAGTAGAATGCAATGGATCTTCAAATACACTCCTTTATGAAAGCCTGAACACTTGGTCCGACTAGCTGACATCTACCCTGCCCCTGGGTTACATGTGAGAGTTTTTCATGCGAGAAGAAACTCATACTTCAAGGCTCAAGGGGGTTAGCAAGGGTCTATCTCCCTTATATCTCCAGTGTTTAGGGATTTGAAACAAAGCCTGTACATCGTCAACAGGGTCTTACTCGAGAGCACACCATTAGAGATTTTTGCGCTTTTTGTTTCGTCATTCTCCATCATAGAGTTTAAGCACGACAATTGGTATTGCGATGTAAACATGCAAAATTAACTTGACAAATGAATTACTTCAAGAAAAACATGTGAGTTTTATTATTGATAACATTCAAAAGCAAAAATATTTCATACATGTATACAAATGTTTAGCATATAAAAGAAACTACAAATGGAAATGCAGTAAAGAAGCTGAATATTGCCGTTGTTGAGGAGGCTTGACTCCGTCTGGACCTGTCAGTCTTGGATACTTTCAGTGATCAATAGCCCTTTCACAGACTTGTAATCTTCAATTTGCAGCCGTATACTCAAACATGGCAATCATGCTTCTTCTTCTAGCTTATTTTGACTCTGACACGAGACGTCTGAAGGAAAAAGTGAAGTTGGGGAGTAAAGTTATCCCATAAGGTTGCTCGGAAAGACCTGGCGATCTTCTGCCTACGTATCTCCATTGACTGATGACCAATGAAGAATCAGAGCGACGTAGTTCCCCTCAATAGGGATGAAAAAAGCATTGAAGAAACACAAACAAACAGTTGCCATTGCTGAGAGTATCTGGATACTGATGGCTTTATTTGCTTCCTGAAGATTCCAGCTTAACGTGGACCATCTGGTAAAATAACCGTGACACCGGTTCCGTTGTGATTAGGCATCGGATTCTGGAGTACATTTGGGTGAGGCGCAAAATTGATCGCCTTGGAGTCAATTAGGTCTTGTACCTTGTTCTGAAAAGCCCAACATTTCTCAATACTATGCCCCTGGGTGCCTGAATGGAATTCGCATCTGGCATTTGCATCGAAGTTCTGAGGTAGATTATCAGGAGTAGGGGCTCTCATGGTACGAAGCTCGACCAGGTTCAACTTTAGCAGTTCTGGGAGCAATACAGCATATGGGCATGGGACGGGATCAAGTCTGCGGTTTCTCGCTCTTGTCCTTTCCTGATTTGATCTCTGCACTTGATATTGCTGACCTTGAGGTTGTGGTTGAGCCTGAGGAGTAATAGTCACAGAACTGTTTGGTAGTAACATTGAGAACGACCTCTGTCTCGGCCCCTATACACAACATTGGTCTCGCCTTCTCTGCGTCTTTGGCCATTGCCAAAAGGTTTCTTCACACCAGATGAACTAGCACTGCTTGCATCCTGAATCTTTCCTAATTTCAGGAAGTTTTCTATCCTTTCTCCAGCGATGACAATATCAGAAAACCCAATGGACGGGCAGGCGGCCAGACGATCCAAGTAAACACCTTGCAAGGTGCCCATAAACATGTCGGCCATTTCCCGATCCAGCAATGGGGGTTGAACCTGTGCGGCCAGCTCACGCCACCTCTGGGCATACTGCTTAAAACTTTCCTTGGGTCCTTGAGACAAGTTCTGCAACTGGGTGCGGTTTGGAGCCATATCAATATTGTATTGATACTGCTTGAGGAATGCTTCAGCTAGATCTTTCCAACTTCGAATAGAGACCCGACTCAACTTCATGTACCAGCTCAACGAAGCTCCAGATAAACTGTCTTGGAAGAAATGCATCCAAAGTTTCTCGTCATCAGTATGAGCCGAGATTTTTCCAAAGTATGCATGAATATGAGTTCTAGGGCACGCGTTGCCGTTGTACTTGTCAAATGATGGCACCTTGAACTTAGGAGGGATTCTAACTCCTGGCACTAACCCTAGATTGGTTACATCGATGCCCAGGGAGTTCTGACATTCCATGGCCTTAATCTTCTCCGCCAGCTCTTCATACCTTCGATTGTTGACCTCATTCATATTACCCACATCAGCATCCAGTAGAGTGAACTGGTCTTCCTGAGTGTCTTCATTACGGGTCGCGGCCCCATTTAGATTTGGCCCTCCGTCACGGGCAGCGTTAGGATCCACATTCTCAGTCGGTATTCCAGCATTAGCATTCCCACGGGGTTGCTCAACCATCAATCTGAGACGCTCTTGATTCTGGGCAATGCCGGTCATCATGTCCATGAACTGATCCATCCTCTGCCGGAGCTCATTAAGATCAGTCTGCATTCGTTCAGCCATTCTCACTCGGTTTCTTTTTTTGGATACCGATGAGCGTGTTGACCAGCTATATTGCCTGAAGTTGAATAAGTTAGGAAGTCCGAATGACTTGTAAAAATGCAAAATATGCAAATCATGCAGTAAATGCATATGATATGTTCATGAGGATGCGACATGCGGCCCTGCAAATGAGTAAGCATGTGTTAGTAATGCAAGCATGCAGAGGATGTTATGCAATGCACTGGTGTGTGATCAAAGGTCTGGCGATCACTGGTCTGACATTGGTGTTGAGAAGAAAGTCCTGTGCTGGTGAAGAGTCATAATAACAGTACCACCGAAATTCCGGATTTCGAAACCAAAGGACCATGTAGAACCTGATCATAGTACTGAATAATGCTGGCAAAGTGGGTATGTTGGAAGTTTCAGGGTTCCTGCAAACCTGTAAACCCCTCCCATCTCACTGGTATGCTACTCCGAGTCAACATCACAGACTCTCAAATCCGGATAGCAATAATACGTTCACCATTTCCGAGAAATGGCTCATGACCAAGTCAGGGAATCGGTTTGGCGTTATATACTAACCAGGGAGGTCTCAGCTGAGTACGGGGAAAATAAGCATCCCTCATAAGTCCTCAGCTTCAAGCACTGAATCGAGAAACAATAGTACATTCATCCCGAAGGGTACAATACTATCGTCATACGAACAGTTTGCCGTGACTGGGTTCCTATGAGAGAACCGGGCCATCCTATGCAAGTTCCCAGTGGGCCCTCGGATGCGAGTAGGTTTGCCAACAAATGTGGTCTGCCACTGTCATCACTGGAGAGGGTTGTTTCCACTAAGGTTCTCAATGATCGGTCCCCAGCTGCACATAACCATCAAGGTTGTATCCCGAAGTGGGGAAGAACCCCCACACAAGATAGTTCCAAGACAGTCGCAACCTGGGTGTGGAGCACATCGCCACTCATCATGTAACCATGCGAGTACAACATGTCCACGCTAATCCTATAGTGCACTCAAGCCGGGTATTTGGCTTATCTCACAGTAACTCCCATCCCACTGAAAAAATGAAAACCAGCACAGCCAGACAGTCCAGTATAATATGATGCATGGAAAATAAAATACTGAAAGCGGTAAATAAATGCGGTAAAGTAAAGTTGTAAAGTAAAACTGTAAATGAAAACAGTAAAGCTAAACTAAAGCACACAGCGAATGAATAAGCACCCAATGAAAACAGAAACAGACAAGCTCTAGGATTGACTCTCAAAGGGGAAATCAGAATTTCTAAAAGTCCCCAGCAGAGTCGCCAGCTGTCGCTCCCGGGATTTTCATCCTAGTACAAACGCGAAAGTGGCGCGGAAAGGTTAGAGTCGCCAGCCATGCATTTTTATCCCGAAAGAACGATAAAGGTAATGCTGCACAAACCTGAGGAAGAAGGAAAGGACGAGGCCTTGCGAACCAAAGATCTGGGTTCGGGAGTCGGTTACGACCTGGGAAGGTATTAGCACCCCAGATCGTCCGCCGTACCCGACGGGATCCACGCTTGCTTGTTTGGTTTCAAAGGGTGAGGAAAATACGAATGCTGCTGAATAAAACGGCTAACTGGAATTGGAACTGAAGTGAGAAAAGGAATTAAAAGAGAACAAAAAGAAAGAATGGTGAAAATGTAGGGAAAATAAAGAATGCGCTCGAACGGGCCCTACCCCGCTGCCTACGTACCTTATCGGGATAATGAGGATCAGAGTCGACGTAGTTCGCCTAACAAAGACGGGAACTATTTGTATTGTTTAAGCTGACGTTGCCATAGCTCTAGCTCAGGTGTTACCGGCTCTGACTCGAGGGTGTTTACCGTATCGCTGTTTGAACTGTCGAGGCAAGCCGCATTCGTCCGCAAAGATTAGGAGATGAGAAGAGAATACGAGATTGTCTTGGTTTATTTTCTTTTATGAGAAGTGTTTTGGAGTTTATTGTTTGTGAACATTCTCATACTAAGACTTATCCATCGTGGTAGGGACTTACACCTCGCCCCGAAACAGGACGCATATAAGAACTCCGCAACAAAATCTCGTGGCGTACAAGAACATTTGGTTTTTATAAAGTGTCTTTTAGATTTTGTTTGAAGATGAGAGAAGAAGACTCAAATTGGAAAAGGACAAAAAACTAAAGGGGACTAAGACAAACCCTAAGTTATTTATTATGCCAAAAAGGGAAGTCCTAATGGTTAGTGAGGTTTCTAATCCTAAGGAGCAAAAGGAAAAGAAAGAAGAAATAGGATACAACTTACTTTCTAAAGAAGGTAAGTTGGTCCTAACAAAGGGGGATCCTACCAAAGACAAATATGGAAGGAAAAATGAATTTAAAATGCATAAAAATAAAGGATAGGGTGGAGGAAACTTACCTCAATCTTCCCCACTACAAAACAAATGATTAGTGTGCATTTTATTACAAAAATAATAAAGCAAACACACAACAATTAAATCTTAAGGCTCTTGGACCTAAACTAGACTCAATCTTAGGTTCAAGGATGCCTAAACTATGCTAAACTAAAATTCAGCAACTATTTACAGCACTCAAACACACAAACAGCTATGAAAATAAAACATAACACAAACAACATACTACAGCTATCTTGCAGCATGAAAAAGTAGGTGTAAAAGGTCAAATACAGCATACACTATAAACAAACAGCACACATTTTACAGCACCTATATGCAAAAACAGCTATGAAATGCAAAATCCAGACTTGATTATTTTCATATTTTAACGCACAAACTCAATGAATAATGCACTAAATCCATCATGAACATACATTTGAACATGGATCATCATATAAAAATGCAAGAACATGAATATTTTGAAGATTATGCAAGAATGCATCACATGGTTGATTATGCGACCAGTAATGCAAAAGTATGGTACATGAACATGATATATGCACATGATGATTATTGATTATGAACATGCAACATGATAGCTCAACAAACATATTAAACTCAATGCAAAATTCAGAATTCAATTGATATGGATGATGTGATCAAATATGCAACAAAATGCAACCAAATGCACCTACATATGATTATGCAACATACATCAACATAATGGAATGCAAAAAAAAAATGATTTGATGCAATGCAAACATGTAAAAATAGAATGCAACATGATTATTATATGCCTAATGATGCATGAACATGGCAACAAAATGCAAGAACTTAAACTATGCCCAAAGAAGCACAAAAACGCACAACACGTAACATGAACGGAATCGTGTCGAAACAACTCGAAATGAGGGAATTAGCTACTGGAAATGGACCTAAAAATTCCTTAAAATCAGTACCTAAACATGTATGGGGGGGTGATAGGCATGAAGAATTAAGACTAAGCTATCAAATAAGCTAAAATCTAAATTCCTACGACGAGAACCGTTTTTCCTATTTACAAGGGATTCTTTACACCTACTAGGACCTAGATTAGACTATAAATCTAATTCCTAATAATCCAAATGAAAATTGCAAGCAAGAAAGCAACGAAAACGAAAATGAACGGTACAACGCAAACATAATCGAAAATCATGCGGAGAATGCCGTTAAGGCGAGATGAAGAGGATAAATTAAGGCATAATGGTTAAATCACCAACCTACGAAACGGAGGAGTGTTTCGGTAATTGTTGCAATGAATCAGAGTGCGAATGGAGAAGAAAACCGGAGAATCCGCGAATGCAAAATAAATGAAATTCGGTCTTGACGCTTCTCGATTAATCACTTCCGATAAGTCGCAATCTCCACCAAAAACCAGTAGCTTCTTATTCCACAATGCTCAATTCAATGGAGGATGGAGGCTAAGCTTTAAGACCTTCAAGTTTCAATGTGAAACTTGAAGAACTTTTGTTGAAAAGCTATGGTGAAAATGGTGGAAAAGTGGGAGAGAAAGTAATGGATTTTTGAGATTGTGAAAATGGTGATTGAGTGAAGAATGAGGGAGAGAGTGATTTGTGGTGATTTGTGTTGATTCCCCCTAGCTTTGGGAGGAGAATGAGTTTATATAATGCATTGGTTTGGCATGAGGTTTGGGTTTGGAGGTAGCTTAGGAGTTAGCTTAGGTTAGGAGTTAGTTGGGATTCTAGAGAATTCTAGAACTCCTTGGAAGGTTGTAGAAGACTCTAGAATGTGGTAGAAGATGGTGAGCTGGCTCTTCTAGAACTTTCTTTAGTACACTAGCTCATGAACACTTGTGGTGAAGACCACTTTGATGTAGAAGCAATGATGAAGCTTGAATTGAGGCCAAAGTGAAGCTAAATGAGCTATAGAATGTGTACTAATCATTTCCATGTTCAACCCCAAGGTAGCATAGCATCCACACTTGTTTTGCATCAAAAACAGCAGCAAAAATGGCAAAAAACAGCATCATGAATCGATTCAAGAGGTTATGCATCGATACATACTGAAGAGAAAGCTAATTTCAGCAAAAAAAACACATTATGAATCGATTCATACATGGATGTATCGATTCATAACAGTTTTTTTAACTGTTATGAATCGATTCATAACACGGATGAATCGATTCATCCTGCTGTATTGCCTTGTTTTTTTTTCAAACTTTGAACGGCCATATCTTTCTCAATTTTGATCCTATGAAGGAGTTCCACATATGGTTTTGAAGCTTAGGATGTCCTCTTTCATTTTCCCAAGGTATACTTTTCATAGGACTTTTATTTTGGGAAAAAAACCTCTCTTGAAGTGGCTACAAACATGACCAAAACTTGCCATTTTTGGAAACCCAAACTTTCCAAAAAATGGTAAGTTTTAGTTTTCTTGATTTTTTTCATTCTTTCTTGATCCAAATTGGTCCCTAAGAGACTTGTGACCATAATTTCATGATTTTGATCCCAAAAATTCAAGAGTTGACTTTTTACTCATCCTGGTTGACTTTTCTCCAATTTTCTGATTTTCAATCAACTGAACAATTGAGGGCCTTCCAAAATGAGTCCAATGGTGAAATTTGAACCATAGGTACTTGACATCATGTAGAGAACCATGAAACCATGCTTGGACCAAAATCTCATTGATAAGCCCAATTCATTAGAAACCCTCATCTGACTCCTTTTTGCTGGGAAATGTTGCACTGCTTGCATCCTTTGACCAAAGCACCTCTGTATAGGACTTGTGGCTTCAAGTGAATACTTGTGGGATATTGTGGACCATTTGCACAAGGTTGAGAAGCTTTGTGGCCCTTTGATTGCCTTTGTATAGCCTTCAGTTGCTTTGTTCACTGATCACAAATCTATGCCTCTGCTGTGATGGTTATGATGCAATGTCTTTGATTATTTTATGAATTTATGTATGCTAAATGCTGTGCAAAAAGTTGGAAAAATGAGAGGGCAAATTTTAGGGTGTTACACCTATGTCAATGCTCAGGTGTTGCAGGCTCGGACGACGAGTGCGTTACCGTCTTGCAAAGTGACAAGTAGGAGCAAGTTCGCGTACGGAGCGAAGGAGATGAGAAAAGAATTCTCGAAGGACAAACGATTATTGTTTGTTTGTGTTTTTTAGAAGCTTTTTATGAGTGTGTCACAAGGAAGTGAACTCAAGTAAGGAGAAGATCCCTAAAACTTGGTTCCAGAGATTAGGGCCTAGGCTCACTACCTCATTGAATTTATTAAGTGTTTTTTTGTATTTACAGATGAAGAAGTGTTTTTTAGGATTTTCTTGATGAATATGGTATCCTGATCAGACTTGTGCATCATGATGAACAAGCTTGTACTATCCCAAGATGGGAAAACTACAAGTGTTTCATAGAATAAGGCTATTGCACAAGAAACCACTTCACTCTTTATTATGTGTCTTTTATGGTTTTGAGATGAGAAGAGAAGAGAACCAAGAAGGATCTTAAAGGAAAAAGCTAATGTGGGACTAACCAATCCTAATGTTATCATGCAAAGGAAGTCCTAGGTTAGTGAGGTTTATTATCCTAAAGGAGAAAGAAAGAAAAAAAGAGAAAGAGAAGAAAGAAGAATAGAAGAAGGAGGAAGTAAGGCCTAAGACCTAACAATCACAAGAATAGTATCAATGAAGAAAATATAAGAGATAAGATTTGGAGATGTGGGAATCATATCCACACCTCTCACTTACCAAAGCCCCTGAAATGGTTATTGACATAAGTGCAACACAAAATGAACATAATGTCAAATCAAACTCACACAACCAGAAGTGAAGTCTTAATAACAAATACCAAATGCAAATCCAAAGCAAAGGAATGAGAAGAGAACTATACAACTCAACATGAAGCATTATGAATCACCATGACAAAACAAAGTAAACATGAGATAATACAAAGCAAACTAGTCAAAGAAACATCACAAAGTTCAAAACCAGAACCCTAACATGTTAGGAAAGTGCCTAAGGATCATGTGAGATGAGGAGAAGAAGCACACAAAGTCAAATATTTACATCATGAGAAGTACATAAGCAAATGAGGTGAAGTGAGCATGCATAAGAGTGAATGAACTTCAAAAGCAAAAAAATACAAACTTTCTCAAGGCACAAGCATCAAATCAAGATTAGAGGGGTATCAACATCATAATAAGGCTCTAAACAAGTTAAAGAAGTTGGCACAAGTGCCCTTCTACCTTAAAGATTGAACATATGACCAAAAAGGGACAAAAGAGGAAAGACAAAGAACAAAAATTCGAATCAATTCAAGTATGCATCCAAAAATTCCACAAACTTGCACAAATAATCTTAAATCATACAATATCAACATGCCAAAGGGAGGGGATCAAAATCAGAAGCTTAGCCATTCAAAATAAAGGTTCAAACATGGATTAGGGTTAGGAGGCTTCATGTGCAAGTTAGGGACCAAAATCAATTAAGAAAACTTCTAAAAATCAAAATAAAAATCATCAACAAACTACATCTCATCATGAATCCAGAGCAAAAAGAATCAGTTCCGAATTCAAATTAATGATCAAGATAGAAAATGTACAAGACAACATGCTTCAAAATGAAATAAAAACAATTAATTAAAAGAAACAATTAATTCCAGCGTGGCAATTAAAAATAAATGAAAAATAAAAATGCCAAAAATTAAAGAAAACTAAAAGGACCAATCATGAATTTTTTTATTATTTTTGAAAGCCTATTTCTATTTTTAAAAATTAAAAACCAAACTAGAAATAAAATGAAATGATAAAAAAGAAATAAGGAGGCTGGGGTGCAAACAACAAACAAATTAGTTCATTTGAAATGGGCCTTCAACGCAGGGGGGTGGGGATAGCAGGGCAAGCCCAATGGCTTCAGCGTAGCTCACAACAATTAAAGTGGATATTCGCAAAATTCAGGGAAAATGACAAACCATTGGATCAAATAAACACATGAGATTCAGTCAATCATTTAAACCTAGTATGCATATTCATTGGCCAGCAGTGAGAGAACATGATAGTTAAGGTGAGGTGCGCAACAAAACGTATTATTCAGATTAAAATTTGAAACATAAATCACGTGAGGGAGAGGGTGCATTTTTAATGTGCTGTCACGTTCTCCTCCATCCAGATGAGAAATCCAAGGGTTGTGCTTCATCTTCTTCCTTCAACTCAATCCAGAATCCGGTGACCGGAGCCCTAGCTCTGGCACCGGAAAATTCAACATGATGAACAAACTTGCACAGAAATCAATGAAACTATCCAGATCAAATCATTAAAGCATGTTGAATCCAAATATGTCCATGAAATTTCCAATGGATCAAAGAATAAACTGGATCGAAGACAAACAACTCTGACCATCAAATTTCAAATCATCATAAAACACTTAATACTCAAGCATTTTCGAATCCAATCATCACAGAATCATCAGCATAACACACAGATCACAATGCATACAACTAATTTCATGTTTAGATCCACGAATTTCAAAGCATACCTGAACTTGCAGATCCTTCAAAACACCAAGATAATGTTCCTACAGCTGCAGATCCACGCACTTTGACCTCCTCTTGCAAAATAAATGCAATATGGAGCTTGAGGGAAGCTGGATCTTGGAATCCGAAAGCTCTTGCTTATGAATGGCACCTCTATGATTCTTCACTCTCAGCTTGAATGAGTGTGTGCAAAGTGATCCTTAGGGTTCAAGGAAGCAAAATATGTGAAGAGATTGTGAAGAGAGTGCTTGAGGAGAGAAATTCGAAGAGAAATGCAAGTGAGCAAAAGAATGTGAATCTGAGAAATGAGAGAGCCTCCACACAAATTTAGGGCATGCTTTTCTTTTAGATGCTTTGTATTTTCACCTGATTAGGGTTTATGGAGCAAAAGTGGCATGGAGAGTGTGATTGAGGTGCATTTGCAAAATTGCATGAAAAGTGTGATGATGTGAATCACTCGTGCAAACCTCTCTCCTTGTGCACATGCTGCTCTTATTTCACCCCTTGATCACCCTTGGATCAATCTTGGCCCTTGGATACAAGCTGATCATGCTTTATGAATGTTTTTTCCTTTTTGCACTTAGAGAAATATCTTGCACCTCATGCACGAATTTTGAACTTTCTCTTGGGCCAAATATGTTTCATGCCATGATTTGTAATACTATGACCTCACTTTGTCCATAAAATGACTTGGAAATGATGTACATGAGTTTTTGCAATTGGATGAAGCTTGAAATTTAAGGCATGCCCTAAAAATCTAGTAACTTTCGAAGGGCCTATCTCATGATCCATGAGGGCTATGAAAAAGTACTTATACTTTTTGAAAATGGGAGAACTTAACCTTCAAATTTCATGTTCAATGGAAACTCATTTGAAGCTTTTTTCATCATGTTATGTGTCTTTGAAAATTAGGGCAAAAAGTTGCTAAAAATGGCAAATTCCATGACCAATCACATGCCAAAAATGGAAAACTCCTCAAAACCTTTTGACTCTTGATCTTTGACCTTGCCAAACCTCTTCTAAGGTTATAAGAACATCCCTTGACTTGAAAAATGGGGTTGGATCCTTTGAAATCTCATAGTTGACTTCTAGAATGCACAGTTGACTTTCTTGCTTCACTTTCAAGCAACTGATGAAATAACTGACTTCCACAAGGAATTTTCTCACCAAATTTCATCCTTAGGATCCTCTTATCATATGAAAGACTCTGCCCAGATGAAATGGCCAAAGTCACAAAGTTTTCATGCTTGAAAGTGAAACCCTAATTTGGGATCATTGTGTAAGAGCTTGCCCTAGCCTGAATTCCCTGATGATCTCTCAACCTCTTGAGCTTTTGTGACTGATCTTGAACTTGTGAATGCCCTGTAGGCCCCTCATAGGACTTGGACAAGTCTACTGGGCCTCTTGTTATAGCTTGTAATGTCTCAAATCCCTCCACAGATGATCATATGCCTAATTCTAGGTCATGAGAATGCTATGCCTCATCTTTCCATGCAAAGATGCCAAGGATATGATATGCTTATGATGATTATGGTATGATGATGATGCTTAGAAAGAAGAAGGCAAATTTGGGGTGTTACAGCTGCCCCTATTCAAGTAACTGTTAATCTGAAAAGGACGGTAGCACGGGCTATCGACCGTTCAAGATGAACTGTGATTGAATACCAAGAAAACCTGAAATTTGCACTCTGATGGAGGATGCAAGCAATGGGAAATAAACCCAACCAAATGACGCTTTGGTGACTGAACTGGGGAGAAATCAGACGAGCTCCTTCCAAGTTGAACTGCTATTTTGGATAAGAATACTATGACAGACGAGTTTTCTTCGAACAATCCTGTCACGCCAGGAACTGGACATACGAGCCCTCATACACTTTGCAAAACATATGACTTGAGACAGACGAATCTCCTTCGGATAAACCTGTTACGCCAGGACCGGTAATGCATTCAAGTCTGTGGGATAGACATGCATAATCAGGATAGACGAACCCTCCTCATATATCCTCCGTGGATATATGGTCTAAGACAAACGAGTCTTTCTTCAAGAAAACCTGCTACGCCAGGTGCAACCAAAAATAAGCGGTGTTTGAGATAGACGAATCTCCTTCGGATATACCTGTTACGCCAGGACCGGTAACCATTTTGACGTTTAATCCCATCGTCAGGACTTCAAACCTCTTCAACACCAACGAACATTGGATGATCATCAAGAGAACACAAACAAGTGCCATAACTCAATGATACAAACGAATATCATACAATGATCTAAGAAACACAGACGAGCGCTCCGGGCGATGATACAGATGAATATCATCCACTGATACGGACGAATACCAGCAATCCGACACAGACGAGCAATTGGAGTAGCAATACAGACGAGTACTAGAACGATTATCTAATCAACACATATGGATATAAGAGAACACGGACGAGTGTGAGGGATGATACAAACGAGTATGCAAATGAGCTTTAAACGGATAACAAACACAGACGAGCATTGGGGACTCCAGACGAGCCGCAAATATCTAAATTCAAACACAACCGAGTGTTGGAGAGTGCATATGAGCAAAAGTAACTATCAAACACCGACGAGTGTTGGGGAGTGCATACGAGCAACAAAAGTTATCAAACACAGACGAGTGTTGGGGAGTGCATACGAGCAACAACAATTATCAAACACAGACGAGTGTTGGGAAGCGCAGACGAGCAATACAATCATCAAACCAAGGGTAACTGCTGGGGAAAGCAAGAGGACAATACCAAAGTGAGAACACAGACAAGTGTTGGGAAATGCAGACGAGCAATAATACGACATGAACACAGACGAGTGTTGGGGAATATTTCAATGATGGTTGTATCAATCATGAAACTCTGCGGGGGAATGACAGTCTTCCAACACGACTGGGGAGATGCTTCCTCAAATATCCTTTGCTTAGGAAAAGAGTTTTGGCAGTTATAAACTCTGTGGGGAATGAGCCTCCCACTGCTTACTGGGCATACTCCACTTGCTCTGACTCAACTGGGGAAAAATCTGTTTGGGAGAATGTGATGCCATCCTGCAAAACCTGCAACAACAGAATACACATATGTGCCCCGGGGACTTGCATGGTATGATCTGTTCATCCATCGTCACCCGACACTCAAAGAGGGTTTCAAATGTTTCCCTGCAATGTCATTTTTCTTTTATAAAACAAATCATCATGTTTTACATGCAATGTTATTATTTTTGCCAAATATTCAGGACATTTTTGCAAACAAAAATAAACACAACACATCTTTTTGACTGAATATTCTTTTATTGAAAGGCCTCTGAATAGGCAAAGTTTTTACATCAAGAAGCAACCACCTGGAAAGAGGTAGCTACCAGAAAATTGAGAAAAAAATTATCCTAATGGCAATGGGTACGGCACCCCAATGAGTTTCCTTCTTGCTATGACCAGCATGTCTTCAAAACTCTCCATTCTTGCCTTTGCTTTCTGAAAAGATGAGGGGACTGATTCCTATCCTTCTGATATTGTCAGGCTATACGAAACGATGATTTGGTTCAGATTACTCGGATCGCAGTTGTTCGCTTATTCCCTTGTTTTGCGTGGATCTCCCTTTCGGGTTTTCAATCCACCGGGATACCCTTTTTTGCCTGAGCTGTCCGATGTGGCTTTTCAACTCAGCGGGTGTACACATTTTTTTATATATTTATTTTCCCTAACTTTTGACCGAGATTTTTATTCTATTTTTAGCTCGCCGGGATGCCCTTTTCCTGCCTGGATTTTAATTCTGTTTTTGTATCCAGCGGGTCTTTTTATGCGAAGTATTTTTTAACTGCGTCCGAGTTAACAGGGGATTCAAAATCTTCTCCATCCATAGTGGTGAGCATCAGTGCTCCTCCTGAGAAAACTTGCTTCACTATGAACGGTCCTTCGTAGTTTGGGGTCCACTTGCCCCTGTGATCTGAACCTGGAGGAATGATCCTCTTGAGTACAAGCTCTCCTACTTGATACTCCCGAGTACGTATTCGTTGGTCGAATGCTCACTTCATTCTCCTCTGATAAAGCTGACCATGACAGATAGCCGTTAATCTCTTTTCCTCAATTAGACATAGCTGATTGTATCGAGCACGTACCCACTCAGCCTCATCAAGCTTCACATCCATCATCACACACAATGAAGGAATTTCTACCTCCACAGGCAAGACTGCCTCCATACCATATACTAATGAGAAGGGAGTTGCCCCGGTTGACGTCCTGACTGACGTTCGGTACCCATCCAGCGCAAATGGTAGCATCTCATGCCAATCTTTGTAGGTGACAACCATCTTTTGCACAATCTTCTTAATGTTATTATTTGCTGCCTCTACCGCACCATTCATCTTTGGTCAGTAAGGAGAAGAATTGTGATGCTGGATTTTGAAGTCCCGACACAATTCTGCCATCATCTTGTTGTTCAAATTAGAACCATTATCAGTAATGATTCTTTCGGGCACTCCGTATCTGCAAATAATGTCTCTTTTCAAAAATCTGGCTACCATTTGACGAGTGACATTGGCATAAGACGCTGCTTTAACCCACTTAGTAAAGTAATCAATCGCAACCAGAATGAAACAATGACCATTTGAAGCAGTAGGCTCTATTTTCCCGATCATGTCAATGCCCCACATAGAAAAGGGCTAAGGAGATGACATGACGTTGAGCGGGCTCGGAGGAGCATGCACCTTGTCTGCATAAATTTGGAACTTATGGCACTTACGGGCGTACGAACAACAGTCTGCATCCATTGTCATCCAATAGTACCCCGATCTCAATAGCTTCTTAGCCATCGCCTGCCCTCCTACATGAGTACCGAAGGATCCCTCGTGGACTTCCTGCATTAACAGGCTTGCTTCGTGTCTATCCACGCATCTGAGCAAAACCATGTCAAAGTTCCTCTTATACAAAACCCCGTCTGTATTCAAGAAGAAGCTAGCAGCAAGTCGTCTTAAGGTCTTCTTGTCGTTGGCTGATGCCCCAACTGGGTATTCTTGCTTTTCCAGGAAGAGCTTGATATCAAAATACCAAGGTTTCTCATCAGACACTGCGTCTATAGAGAAAGCATAAGCTGGTGCGTCAAGCCTGGAAATGTCAATCCTGGGCACATAATTCCAACACAAGACTTTGATGGACGAAGAAAGAGTAGCCAATGCATCGGCAAATTGATTCTCATCTCGTGGTATATACTGAAGCTTAACCGTTGTGAAGAACGTCAACAGTTTTCTGGCATAATCCCTATAAGGAATTAAATGTTCTTGATGTGTATACCACTTGCCGGTAATCTGATTGATAACGAGGGCTGAATCTCTGAATATGTCGAGGGTCTTAATCCGAAGATTAATAGCCTCCTCTATTCCCATTATGCATGCCTTGTATTCCACTTCATTGTTGGTGCAGCCAAAAGTAATTCTGGCAGCGAAGGGAAAGTGAACACCTTCAGGAGTGATAAGAACAGCACCAACTCCACGTCCGTTGATATTGACTGCCCCATCAAACATCAACTTCCATTTGGATTCAGGGTCTGGCCCCTCCTCCGAAAGTGGTTCCTCGCAGTCTTTTGCTTTGAGGTACATGATGTCCTCATCAGGGAAATCAAACCTCATTGGCTGATAGTCATCTTCAAGAGGTTGCTGTGCAAGGTAATCTGACAATACACTTCCTTTGATGGCTTTCTGGGAAGTATATTGTATGTCATACTCTGTTAAGATCATTTTCCACCTTGCAACCCTTCCGGTTAACGTTGGTTTCTCAAAGATATACTTGACAGGATCCATTTTGGAAATTAGCAGTGTGGTATGGGTCAACATATACTGTCTCAGTCGGCGAACAGCCCATACCAAAGCGCAACAAGTTTTCTCGAGCAGTGAGTAACGGGATTCACAGTCGGTAAACGTTTTGCTAAGGTAATAAATGGCATACTCTTTTCGACCAGACTCGTCATGTTGGCCTAGAACACACCCCATCGACCCTTCTAGCACAGTCAAGTACATGATAAGTGGTCGTCCTGGAACTGGAGGCATTAGAATCGGTGGTGTCTACAAATATTCTTTTATCTTTTCAAAGGCTCTTTGACAGTTCTCCTTCCACCTGACCGTTTGCTCTTTTCTTAGCAACTTGAATATTGGCTCACACGTGGCAGTTAGATGAGATATGAACCGTGAAATGTAGTTCAACCTCCCTAAAAACCGACGCACTTCTTTTTCTATTTTCGGTGCAGGCATATCTTGTATTGCTTTTATTTTTGCAGGACCCACCTCGATTCCTTTCTGGCTAACAATGAAACCCAGCAACTTTCCGCACTGCACTCCGAAAGTGCACTTGTTTGGATTCAACCTCAGCTTATACTTTATCAGTCTATCAAACAGCTTTTTGAGATTGACCAAATGCTCTTCTTTGTCTCTGGACTTTGCAATCATGTCGTCCACATAACATTCAATCTCCTTGTGTATCATGTCGTGGAACAATGTGACCATAGCCCGCTGATACGTTGCCCCGACATTCTTCAAACCAAAGGGCATCACCTTGTAGCAGAATGTACCCCACGGGGTAATGAACGTTGTTTTCTCCATGTCTTCCGGTGCCATTTTAATCTGATTATACCCGGAGAAGCCATCCATGAAGGAAAATACTGAGAACTGAGTGGTGTTATCTACCAGCACATCAATGTGAGGTAATGGAAAGTCATCCTTTGGACTTGCTCTGTTTAGGTCCTGATAATCAACGCACATCCAAACTTTTCCGTCTTTCTTTGGTACAGGCACAATGTTAGCTACCCAAGGTGGGTAACTAGTTACGACAAGGAATCCGGCATCCCACTACTTCTGAACTTCCTCCTTAATCTTCATCGCCATGTCACGATGAGTTCTTCTCAACTTTTGTTTCACAGGAGGACGGTCTTCTCTTAGTGGCAGCTTATGCACAACAATGTCAGTATCCAGCCATGGCATATCTTGATACGACCAGGCGAAGATATCCACATATTCACGTAGCATACCAATCAACTCTTTCTTTACCTCGACCTGCAGACTGGCTCCAATCTTTATCTCTTTCTTTACATCTTCAGTCCTGATGTTGATAATCTCTATTTCTTCCTGATGAGGATGAATGACCCTTTCCTCTTGTTTCAACAACCTGACCAATTCTTCAGGGAGTTCACAGTCTTCCTCAACCCCTTCATCAGCTTGGTAGATAGGATTTTCGAAGTCATGCGTGGTCATAGCAGGAACATTATCACTAGAATCCGGATGATCAACACTGCACAAATGATGTGCTTATTTCAGAATCTATTTTTTTTCAAAAGAGACGCAAACACACAAACAAAAAGGAAAAACACATTGCCAATTTATATATATATATATATATATATATATATATATATATATATATTTTGTGAAAAATTTTAAACCGAAAGAAAGAGAACACAATTTGCTTGAAAAATGTCCTTTATTTCATGGAAAAATATAAATGCATTAAAAGCATGGTGGCCCTACAAATGGATCCGTGCACCTTAGGCAAAGTGCAGGTTTGACATGCAGCATGATAAAAAGGAAACAAGTAAATTACTTTGATTGCCAGGTAACTTGAACGAAATCCTCGGCGGACCAGTTCTTGAGCTCCTCCCCAGGTGCACATGGGTGAATCCAGCTATCCCAGTCGCAGTCACTGTCCCCTTCTTCATTTGTTGCACAGACATGGTTGCGATCGAGCATCCCGACGCTTGTGAAAGTTATGGATTTACCACTCTGAGGCCAGTTGGACCCATTAGGTTGGTAACCAAGACCAAACTTGTCATCTTTCTTCTCTAATTCCAGCAACTTGCCCCAGCCCTGGGCGCTTCCAGATTGTACTACTTCTTTGGCTTTTTTGTATGAGTGAATGAAGGTCCCTTCCTTCTCGTTGTTCCTCTCTACTGGAGTCAAAATGCTGACATTAACCACTTCAAAAGCCTGACACAACGTTTCATGAATTTCTCCGTCCATTTCTACGTATTTGAAAGTTGACAGGTGACTCACAAAGATGTCTTCTTCTCCACACACAGTGATCACTTGGCCATCAACCATATACTTCAGCTTCTGATGCAACGTGGATATTACTGCACCTGCAACATGAATCCAGGGACGTCCCAGCAAGCAACTATACGCCGGTTAAATATCCATGACATAGAACGTGCTCTTGAACACTTGAGATCCTATCTTCATAGGTAACTCAAATTCCCCGAACACAGACCTTCGGGACCCATCAAAGGCTTTCAGAATTAAATCACTGGGTCTCAAGACAATGCCATCAACATTCAACTTCATTAAGGCCTTCTTAGGGAGCACGTTGAGAGAAGAGCTCGTATCAACTAAGACATGTGACAGGACATCACCCTTACACTCCATGGTGATATGCAGTGCTTTGTTGTGATTGCGACCTTCTGAAGTAAGATCTCTATCTGTGAAGCCCAACCCATGGCTTGCATTCACACTGCCCACTACAGCCTCCAGTTGATTAATAGTTATCTCCTGAGGAACGTATGCCATTTACAACACTTTCAGCAAGGCTTCTCTGTGAGCTGGAGAACACATCAGCAAGGACAAAATTGATATCTTGGACGGAGTCTGATTCAACTGCTCAACCACTTTGTAGTCACTCTTCTTTATTATTCGCATGAATTCCTCCACTTCTTTCTCAAAGGTACCCTGTCCAGCAGCAGGAGTTGTCATTTCCTCTATCTGCTTTCCTTTAGCCTTTGCAACAGCTTCAGCTTCAGGATCTCCTCTCAGAGCTTGAGGAGCAAAAAGACGTCCGTTTCTTGTAAAACCACCAACTCCTCCGACATTCACTACAGTCGGGTCAATTGTTACGGACTTACTCTCGACCTTCTGTCCTTCCACATACACATCTGAGCCATAATGCCACGGGATGGCTTTATCATCAGTATAAGGAACATGCCCGGGAACAGTAATAGTAACAGGACTGACTTCTGGAGCGTAAATAGTCACAGGTTCCCTCTGAGCAGGTACTTCAGCTGGATCATAGTAGATTGTTATGGTAGACACACAATCACCTTCATTATCAACTTTATCAAACTGCAACGTCCCCTCATCGATCAGATATTGCAACCCCACCTTTAAGTCTTCACAACCGTTCACTGAACTCAAACACTTTTCACAATCAAAACCACACCCCGGAAACACTTGTCCTTTCAACAGCCTTTCTTTCGCCACCAACAGTGGAGTCTTTACTTCTTCTACATTCAGAATCAAACTTAACTTTTCACCACCGTCAACAACATTTATTCTAGCCCCTCCATGGTTTGGAATAGGTTTTGATGTAACATTAGGTGGTGGTGCAAAATTAATCACCTTTGAATCGATCAAATCTTGAACTTTGTGTTGTAGCGCCCTGCACTTCTCAGTTGAGTGCCCGGGTGCCCCTGAATGGAACGCGCATCTAGCATTGGCATCATACCCCACTGGAAGCTCTCCAGGTGGAGGTGGTGCTAATGTCCTCAGTTATATCAAGTTCAAGTCTAGCAACCTCTGCAACAGTGCAGTATACGTCATCGGAATGGCTTCAAGCACCCTATTAGCCAGACGAGCTTGTATCGGTTGATAAGGCCTTTGCTGATAATTGTTACGTTGTGGCTGTTGCTGTTGTTGTTGTGGTTGAGTCTGTACCTGCTGCACAGGACTAGAAGGAATAGTGACAGCTGCCACTTGCTCATATGACCTTCTGTATCCACGGCCCCGTCCTCGGCCGTTCACAGCATTGGCTTCACCTTCTCTCCTTCTCGGAGGTCCATTAAAATCTTTTCTTACACCGCTCGAGCTACCCGCACCAATGTCCTGAATCTTTCCCATCTTTAACAGAGTTTCGACCCTCTCGCCTGCTATCACGATATCATTGAACTTAGTTGCCGAACAAGACGCCAACCTCTCGATGAACACCCCTTGCAATGTCCCCATGAACATATCAGCCATCTCATTCTCCAGCAAGGGTGGTTGTACTCTGGCAGCGAGCTGATGCCACCTTTGAGCATACTCCTTAAACCCCTCCTTAGCATTTTGCAACATGGTCTGCAATTGAGTGCGATTTGGAGCCATGTCCAAATTGTACTAGTATTACTTCACGAACGCCTCTGCCAAGTCCTTCCAGCTCTTAATGTTAACCCTACTCAGCTTCATATACCACTCCAAGGAAGCCCCCACCAGGCTATCCTGGAAGAAATACATCCATAGCTTCTCGTCATCAGTATGGGCAACAATTCTTCCTACCAAGGACTGGAGGTAAGTCTTCGGGCAAGTCGTGCTGTTGTACTTCTCGAAAGTAGGGACCTTGAACTTGTAAGGGATTCTAACCCCTAGGACCAAGCCCAAGTCAGTAATATCAAACCCCAGAGAGCTCTGAGATTGAATGGCCCGGATCTGGAGGAGGCATTGAAAGAAATTGAAGAGCTCAAGCTGAGGGCAGGTGTGAAGAAGAGCAGGACAGAGGTGATAGTTGCAGAAGAGCCTGGGGCTTTGGTTTAGATTTTACTTATTGTTGTTTAGACTACCTACAAGCTTGTTGTGGGAGTCTTGCTTTATCTTTTGTCCTTCTGTTCTTGTATTGACTTGTAACCCTTTGGGAATATTTGTTTGTGCTCTAACTTTTGGCTGGTAGTGGGTTATCCATGTTATGCAGTGTTAATATGCAAATTACCATTTCTGAGTACGCAAAGCTTGTTTGTCTGATACTGCTAAGATCTGAACACTCTTCAAAGGGAAAGTTTGAAAATTAATACTCAAAGTGGTTATCTGGAGCAAATACCAGAACTGGGGCATACAAATGCCTACACTTGGAAACATGAATAGCTGCATTGCATGCATATAACATGTTTGTTAGGTCCCAGGGGTTTGATATTACTGACTTGGGCTTGGTCCCAGGGGTTAGAATCCCTTACAAGTTCAAGGAGGTAAGTCTTCCAGCAAACTCCTTTTCTTTAGATTCCAATGAGGCTTGCATTTTCTGTAGCTTCCCTTCTGCTTCATTTTTGGCACGATTGGCAAGGTGGTACAAGTTAACCATTTCAGCATTCTCTATTTGGACCTTGTGCAACTGAGCTTCCAATTTCTTATATTCTTCAAGAGAAACAGTACTCTGACATGGCACTTCTTTGGGATACAATGGAGCTTCCACTGAAAAAGGCATGAGCACTTCCTCTACGTGCTTCTGCAACCATGTAGCAAAAGGAAGATATATCTTGGGATCCACCCTTCCAAAGTCCTTCTTACCCTTCTTCACCCTGTGAGCCCAAGCCTGAGATGCTTGTATGACCAACTCTTTGTTTCCCTCCACGAGAAAGTACAAAGACTCAGCAAATTCTTCCATACTGGGTGGATCTCTCATAAGATAGCCAAATTGCTTCCTGGCTAATGTTGGATGATAACTGATCACACCCTTTCTTCCTAGCAAAGGCACTCCAGCAAATCTTCCACAACTAACCAGCAACTCCTTTCCCAGCAAATCTCTGTCATATCCCCAAGCTATATCCTCAGAAGTTAGCCCCATTAGCCTCCTAGACCACCTCCATTCATCCCTCATCTCCTTGAAAGGGCCTGACTTTGGCAACTGCCTAGCAAACCACTCAACAAATAATGAAGCACAACAGCCCACTGGTCCACCCCTGCCTTTCTCATTCTGGTAATGAACGTTGAAATAAAAGTCTCCCAACAAAGTTGGCACAGGATTGCCTTTAGCAAAGTTGGAGATCACTTCCAAGCTCACAAACTCCTTTTCTCCCGAGAAAAGACTAGATCCATATACCATCAAAGCTATCACAACACCAAAATCTCCCCATTTACCCTTCTTGGCACATTCTTCAGCCTCTGGTATAAGCATATTCCAAGGAAGTCCTCTGCCTTCACTGTCCTTCAAAGCCTTCTTAACCTTAGCAACCGGTAAACGACAGACTCTGGCTATGTCTTCTTCCTTGAGAACCACCTCAGACCCATAGTAAGGCAAAGTATCTCTGACAGGAACACCCAAAATGCTGGAAATCTCCTCCAAGGTAGGAGCCAAGATGTAATTTGGAAATACAAAACATCGCAGCACAGGATCATAAAACTGACGCAAAGTGTGCAAGCTATCCTTCTGGTCTGCAGTAGTTTTGTCCATGTACTTCAATATCTGAGCATACCTCTTTCTGAAATTCCCTAAGACTTGATCATTCATCAGCCCTGCTAATTTCTGAACACTCTTGACTTCTGGTTGGAGAAAGGTATAATGAACATTCTTTTTCCTTGTAATTCTCTTAACTTCTGCCACCTGAAGAGCTTATAATTACCAGAACTGGGGGTTAACTGTGAACAATAACCTGAAAAATGGAAACATAAATAGTTAATGAAAGTATGATGCAATGCAAATGCAATGCAGGCATATGATCAATCTGGGACCATCTGGATACTGAACAATAGGACCCTCTGAATAACTGAAAACCAAGATTCTCTGAGCCATAACCAACTGATAGAAACCCTCAGAACCAAGAGACCAATAAATCCAGAACCATAAGGACCCAATCATAACAAGGCCCAAACTGATAATAAGGGTATGTAGAGGCCAAGGGTTCCTGCAAACCTGTAAACCCCTCTCAATCTCACGGGTGTGCTCCGGGTCAAACATCACGGACTCTCAAAGCCGAATAGCAATAATACGTTCACCATTTCCGAGAAATGGCTCATGACCAAATCAGGGAATCGGTTCAGCATTATGTACTACGCAGGGAGGCCTCAACTGAGTCCGAGAAAACAAGGTCATCCTATGTGAGTTCCAGGTGGGCCCTCGGATGCGAATGGGTTTGCCACAAAATGTGGTCTGCCACTGTCACCATTGAGGAGAGATGTTTCCACAAGGTTCTCAATGATCGGTCCCCAGCTGCACATAACTATCAAGGTTATGAAATGAGAGAGGAAGATCCCCAAATCAAGACATTTCCAAGACAGTCGCAAATCTGGGCGTGGAACTCACTACTACCCTCATGACAAGATCTCATGAGGCCAAAGTGGAACCACTCTAAGTCCTAAGGTACACTCGAGCCGTGGTAATGAGCTCATCTCTCAGAAACAATAACACCCAAGTCCCACCAAACAGAAAATCCAGTCCAGACAGTCCAGTATATATGTATATGATGCAGGAAAATAAATACTGAAAACTGTAAATAAAGTTGTAAATAAACTATAAATAAACAGCAGTAAAATAAACACGCAACAACAAACAATCAACACCCAAAGAAACAGAAACAAACAAGCGCTAGGAGAGACTCTCAAGGGAACCAGAGATTCTGGGTTCGGTCCCCAGCAGAGTCGCCAGTTGTCGCTCCCCGGATTTCCATCCTGGTACAAACGCGAAAGTGGCGCGGAAAGAGGTAGAGTCGCCAGCCAGGCATTTTTATCCCGAAGGAACGGGAATGGTAATGCTGCACAAACCGAAGAAAAGAAAAGGACGACGAGTCAATGCCTATGTCAATGCTAAGGTGTTGCAGGCTCGGACGACGAGTGCGTTACCGTCTTGAGAAGTGACAAGTAGGAGCAAGTTCGCGTACGGAGTGAAGGAGATGAGAAAAGAATTCCCGAAGGACAGACGATTATTGTTTGTTTGTGTTTTTTAGAAGTTTTTTATGAGTGTGTCACAAGGAAGTGAACTCAAGCTCTTTTCCATGGAATGTGTACTTGTCACTACATTACAAGATGGAATAATAGAACAAGCACACTCAAGTAAGGAGAAGATCCCCAAAACTTGGTTCCAGAGATTAGGGCCTAGGCTCACTACCTCATTGAATTTATTAAGTGATTTTTTGTATTTACAGATGAAAAAGTGTTTTTTAGGATTTTCTTGATGAATAAGGTATCCTGATCAGACTTGTGCATCATGATGAACAAGCTTTTACTATCCCAAGATGGGAAAACTACAAGTGTTTCATAGAATAAGGCTATTGCACAGGAATCCACTTCACTCTTTATTATGTGTCTTTTATGGTTTTGAGATGAGAAGAGAAGAGAACCAAGAAGGATCTTAAAGGCAAAATTCTAATGGGGGACTAACCAATCCTAATGTTATCATGCAAAGGAAGTCCTAGGTTAGTGAGGTTTATTATCCTAAAGGAGAAAGAAACAAAAAAAGAGAAAGATAAGAAGAAGAATAGAAGAAGGAGGAAGTCAGGCCTAAGCCCCAACAATCACAAGAATAGTATCAATGAAGAAAATATAAGAGATAAGATTTGGAGATGTGGGAATCATATCCACACCTCTCACTTACCAAAGCCCTTGAAATGGTTATTGACATAAGTGCAACACAAAATGAACATAATGTAAAATCAAACTCAGACAACCAGAAGTGAAGTCTTAATCAAAAATACCAAATGCAAATCCAAAGCAAAGGAATGAGAAGAGAACTATACAACTCAACATGAAGCATTATGAATCACCATGACAAAACAAAGTAAACATGAGATAATACAAAGCAAACTAGTCAAAGCAACACCGCAAAGTTCAAAAACAGAACCCTAACATGTTAGGAAAGTGCCTAAGGGTCATGTGAGATGAGGAGAAGAAGCACACAAAGTCAAATATTTACATCATGAGAAGTACAGAAGCAAAGGAGGTGAAGTGAGCATGCATAAGAGTGAATGAACTTCAAAAACAAACAAATACAAACTTTCTCAAGGCACAAGCATCAACTCAAGATCAGAGGGGTATCAACATCATAATAAGGTTCTAAACAAGTTAAAGAAGTTGGCACAAGTGCCCTTCTACCTTAAAGATTGAACATATGACCAAAAAGGGACAAAAGAGGAAAGGAAAAGAACAAAAATTCAAATCAATTCAAGTATGCATCAAAAAATTCCACAAACTTGCACAAATAATCTTCAATCATACAATATCAACATGCCAAAGGGAGGGTATCAAAATCAGAAGCTTAGATATTCAAATAAAGGTTCAAACATGGATTAGGGTTATGAGGCTTCATGTGCAAGTTAGGGACCAAAATCAATTAAGAAAACTTCTAAAAATCAGAATAAAAATCATCAACAAACTACATCTCATCATGAATCCAAAGCAAAAAGAATCAGTTCCAAATTCAAATTAATGATCAAGATAGAAAATGTACAAGACAACATGCTTCAAAATGAAATAAAAACAATTAATTAAAAGAAACAATTAATTCCAGCGTGGCAATTAAAAATAAATGAAAAATAAAAATGCCAAAAATTAAAGAAAACTAAAAGGACCAATCATGAATGTTTTTATTATTTTTGAAAGCCTATTTCTATTTTTAAAAATTAAAAACCAAACTAGAAATAAAATGAAATGATAAAAAAGAAATAAGGAGGCTGGGGTGCAAACAACAAACAAATTAGTTCATTTGAAATGGGCCTTCAACGCAGGGGGGTGGGGATAGCAGGGCAAGCCCAATGGCTTCAGCGCAGCTCACAACAATTAAAGTGGATATTCGCAAAATTCAGGGAAAATGACAAACCATTGGATCAAATAAACGCATGAGATTCAGTCAATCATTTAAACCTAGTATGCACATTCATTGGCCAGCAGTGAGAGAACATGATAGTTAAGGTGAGGTGCACAACAAAACGTATTATTCAGATTAAAATTTGAAACATAAAACACGTGAGGGAGAGGGTGCATTTTTAATGTGCTGTCACGTTCTCCTCCATCCAGATGAGAAATCCAAGGGCTGTGCTTCATCTTCTTCCTTCAACTCAGTCCAGAATCCGGTGACCGGAGCCCTAGCTCCGACACCAGAAAATTCAACATGATGAACAAACTTGCACAGAAATCAATCAAACTATCCAGATCAAATCATTAAAGCTCGCTGAATCCAAATATGTCCATGAAATTTCCAATGGATCAAAGAATAAACTGGATCGAAGACAAACAACTCTAACCATTAAATTTCAAATCATCATAAAACACTTAATACTCAAACATTTCTGAATCCAATCATCACAGAATCATCAGCATAACACACAGATCACAATGCATACAACTAATTTCAAGTTTAGATCCACGAATTTCAAAGCATACCTGAACTTGCAGATCCTTCAAAACACCAAGATAATGTTCCTATAGCTGCAGATCCACGCACTTTGACCTCCTCTTGCAAAATAAATGCAAGATGGAGCTTGAGGGAAGCTGGATCTTGGAATCCGAAAGCTCTTGCTCTTGAATGGCACCTCGATGATTCTTCACTCTCAGCTTGAATGAGTGTGTGCAAAGTGATCCTTAGGGTTCAAGGAAGCAGAATATGTGAAGAGATTGTGAAGAGAGTGCTTGAGGAGAGAAATTCGAAGAGAAATGCAAGTGAGCAAAAGAATGTGAATCTGAGAAATGAGAGAGCCTCCACACGAATTTAGGGCATGCTTTTCTTTTAGATGCTTTGTATTTTCACCTCATTAGGGTTTATGGAGCAAAAGTGGCATGGAGAGTGTGATTGAGGTGCATTTGCAAAATTGCATGAAAAGTATGATGATGTGAATCACTCGTGCAAACCTCTCTCCTTGTGCACATGTTGCTCTCATTTCACCCCTTGATCACCCTTGAATCAATCTTGGCCCTTGGATACAAGCTGATCATGCTTTATGAATGTTTTTGCCTTTTTGCACTTAGAGAAATATCTTGCACCTCATGCACGAATTTTGAAATTTCTCTTGGGCCAAATATGTTTCATTCCATGCTTTGTAATACTATGACCTCACTTTTTCCATAAAATGACTTGGAAATGATGTACATGAGTTTTTGCAATTGGATGAAGCTTGAAATTCAAGGCATGCCCTAAAAATCTAGTAACTTTCGAAGGGCCTATCTCATGATCCATGAGGGCTATGAAAAAGTACTTATACTTTTTGAAAATGGGAGAACTTAACCTTCAACTTTCATGTTCAATGGCAACTCATTTGAAGCTTTTTTCACCATGTTATGTGTCTTTGAAAATTAGGGCAAAGAGTTGCTAAAAATGGCAAATTCCATGACCAATCACATGCCAAAAATGGAAAACTCCTCAAAACCTTTTGACTCTTAATCTTTGACCTTGCCAAACCTCTTCTAAGGTTATAAGAACATCCCTTGACTTGAAAAATGGTGTTGGACCCTTTGAAATCTCACATTTGACTTCTAGAATGCATAGTTGACTTTCTTGTTTCACTTTCAAGCAACTGATGAAATAACTGACTTCCACAAGGAATTTTCTCACCAAATTTCATCCTTAGGATCCTCTTATCATATGAAAGACTTTGCCCAGATGAAATGGCCAAAGTCACAAAGTTTTCATGCTTGAAAGTGAAACCCTAATTTGGGATCATTGTGTAGGAGCTTGCCCTAGCCTGAATTCCTTGATGATCTCTCAACCTCTTGAGCTTTTGTGACTGATCTTGAACTTGTGAATGCCCTGTAGGCTCCTCATAGGACTTAGACAAGTCCACTGGGCCTCTTATTATAGCTTGTAATGCCTCAAACCCCTCCACAGATGATCATATGCCTAATGCTAGGTCATGAGAATGCTATGCCTCATCTTTCCATGTGAAGATGCCAAGGATATAATATGCTTATGATGATTATGGTATGATGATGATGCTTAAAAAGAAGAGGGAAAATTTGGGGTGTTACACTTACCTATGAACTTCATGCAAGCCTTTGAACCTAAGGCTCTTGTGTGACTTGTGTGTGCTTTCCATTTACTTGCTTTAAACATGATCATAACCTCATAACATCATGACATCATAACATAACATTTTCACTAACCATTTCAAGGACCAAGGGATTTATCTTTGGTCTTTGCTACAGGTTATGGCTTCCAATCCCAGAAACACTATCTGAATCAAATTTGTAAGGATACCTTCCAAGCTTAAGGAATTAGTCTTAAAAGTTCCTGAGAACTCTCAATTCACCGAAAGACATGGTGGTCTACTTGGTTTGGTTACCTCAGGGTTTGATGAAGACATAATGGGTGTTTTGTTCCAATTCTTTGACCCTAAACATCACTGTTTTACATTTCCCGATTATCAGTTGGTGCCCACAATGGAAGAATTCTAAAAACTACTTGGTGTGCCTATTCTTGATCAAAAGCCTTTCACAAGTCTAGAGAAGGAGCCTAAACCTGAAATTATTGCAGCAAATTTGCATCTGAAGAAGTCAAATATTGTATTGGAAACAAGAAGTGGAGATAAAGGTCTTCTTGCTAAAGTCTTGATGGATAAATCTCAGGTGTTTTTAGATGCTATGAGTTACTATGCTTTTGAGGATATCTTATGCATACCTTGCTTAGATGTACATGTAATTAAGATATTTCTGACTCATAACCCTGTGCCTACCTTGCTTTGAGATATTTTGCACTCTTTTCACACTCGTACTACGAAGGCGCGAGGGACTCTAATGTGTTGCATACCTCTACTATCAAGGTGGTTTATTTCACACCTTCCTCGATCTGTGATGAAGAATGAACAAGGTTTGAGGTGGTCTAGAAAGATAATGTCACTCTCTCATTCAGATATCCATTGGTGTTCTTGATCCATGGAAAACATCACTATCATTGACCAATGTGGGGAGTTCCCTAATGTGCCACTCCTTGGCATAAGGGGAGGCATCACTTATAATCCTTCTTTGGCACTACATCAATTTGGTTATGCTCGGAGTGATGGTCCTCATGATATGATTATTTAAAGTATTGTGTTCGATTATGACAACAATCCTCAAGGTTACCGTCAAAGGTTTATACGTGCCTAGGGCATGGTGAATAAGATTAATAGCAACACTCTGGAACAAAAATACTCCATCCCTATGGAGCCTTACCTCAGATGGGTGCGGTATCATTCTCAAACTCTTATGATACCATATCTTGTTGTTCTACTGATGATTTTTGATCCTAATGTTGAAGGAGATATTCCTTACACCATTCTTCATCCATACATGCCTACTGACCTGGAAGAGCTACAGAAATCTTGGATCCTATTGAAAGAGGAAAGAGATACCTTTGAGGCTCAGTTCTATGCTAGAAAAGAGAAAGTGCTGGAGCTAACAAGGAAACCTAACGAAGAACGGAACCTCAATACATATCTCAATACAAAGAGGAAACGTCCATGGGAGACTTAAGTCTCAAATGCTTTTATTTCCTTTGTAGCTTCTTTCTTGTTTTTCCTTCATTGTAAGCCCAAGGGATAGTTATATTTTGAACCTACTAATAAAAATTTTTGTTTTTGTTTTTCTTTAACAAATTTAAATCCTACGAGGTCCTTGAAAACATTGCATATGCATTTACATACCATGCCATTGCATAACAGGTTTCCACAACAGGTTTCTTATCTTCTCACTATTTATTTTAGTGGAAATGGCTCTCGAACAAACTGTCAAAGATCTCCAAACCCATAACGGCCAATTCCAAGAGATGATCCTGAACTTGTCCAAGGGACAAGAAGAACTGAAAGCACTCCGGACCAAGAAGAAGAAGAAAACAAGAAAACCAGTTGGCTTCATCAACATGGGTAGGAGATTCAGAGGTCAAATAAAGACAGACGATGAGGTCGAAAATCATGGAGACGAAGATTTTGTGAAAGAAGAAGGCATTCTACATGGTACTACTGGGAATTTGATCAAGAGGAGAATTATTACAATGATTCGACCGGTGATGAGAAATATAAGTTACTGGAAGACCGTGTGAATGCCATGGAGTTGCAGAAAACGTTTGGTCTAGATTTTGATGATTTGGGTATGATTTCTGGAGTTGTCATTCCTCTTGGATTCAAAGTTCCTACTTTTGTGGTATATGATTGTGTTTCATGTCTGAAGCTACATTTGAGGTCTTACATCTGAAGGATCCAGTCACATACTGCTGATAAAAATTTATGGATTCATTTCTTCCAAGAAAGTTTATCTGGAGCTCAACTAGAATGGTACTACCAACTTGAGAGTACCAACATTTGTGCTTGGAATGATCTTGTTGAAGCCTTCTACAAGCAATATCAATATAACTCTGATTTAGCGCCGACTCGTATGCATCTCCAAAGCATGTCCATGGGCTCTAATGAAAGTTTCAAAGAGTACGCTCATAAATGGAGAGATCTTGCAAGAAGGGTTCAACCTCCTTTAACTGATAGATAGTTGGTTGATATGTTCATGAGTACGCTGACTGGTCCTTTCTACAGTCATCTAATTGGAAGCTCGTCATCTGGTTTCACTGAGCAGATAATGATTGGAGAACGTGTTGAAAATGAAATACGAAGTGGTAAAATACAAGTGATTGCCTCTTCAAATACCACCAGGAAACCATCTAATGGGAAAAAAGAATCCAATGATGTGTATGGTCAATAGGGTCGTAATAAGAACAATCGTAACCAATCTGTGGGAGCAGTTATGATCTATAATCCTGCGCCTGCGCCACAAAATCAACAACAAAATAATTAGCATAAGCAGGACACACCTATGAGACAATTTACAAAGATCAACATGTCATTGGATCAGGCGCTGCAACACATGCTGAAAGGGGAGCTGATTACCTTGAAATACCCTCATCAGAATCCCAATACTTCCTCTCCTCGCTATAATCCCAATGCAAGGTGCGCATATTGAAGGAAAATTGCGATCTAAACGCAGCGGAAAACAAAAATTTCCTTTAGTGATCCTTACGAATGAGCATGGTCAGTGATAGAATCGTTACCTCTTTGTGGCGATTCAGATCTTTGATGCAGCGATCACAAGCGTTGATGAAGTGCAACGCCTCTACTCAGTCCACACGAACAGCTTCCGGTCACAGTGCTAGCTGCTTACGAACGGAATTATTTGAGTGAGAAAAGAGAATCAAAAACGAAATTGCATCAAGTGAAAGCTTCATCACAAGGGTTCCTTTTATAGACTCTCTTGTGGGCTGCGGGCTAAAAGCCCAATTCACATGATCCATAATAATATTATATATTATTATAATAACTATTATTATGATAAATATATTTATTTTATTATTATTTTATAACCATTATAAAATAACAATACTTATTATTATATTATCCGAATTTCTATTTTCACTTAAGTGCACCGTACCTTACGGTGTTTCTTTGATTTCTCTATCTCTCATCAAACTGTCCTTATGTGTGTGACCCTGTAGGATTTCGTAACGTTGGTAATTATATTAAATTATATATTTAACATAATAAACAGTGAGCGGTATCTAGCAACACATCACTGCTACCCAAGTCACGAAAATGTCATGTGATCTGACAAAACCTTTTTCGTGATAATATATGTTTGTACAATTACCCTTTTGCCCCTATGTCTATATTGAACACAAGGCATACACTGTGTCATCCTTGTCCAGTTCAATATTGGGCCCTTAGACATTTCTCCTGTTATGCAGGATTGGCAAATTCCATCTAGGACACTCATGTCCCTCAGCATGCTTCGTGGAGTGCCCATCAACTTTCTTTATGATCATCCAGTTATGGATAATGTTTGATCAGCAATAAAGCACCCGACTCTACATCTAGGGTCCATAGTGGTTTCAGGTCGAAGGGTGGTAATACACCATTATCACCATGAGAATAACTTATGACACTTTGCATAACATACTATGTAGTATTCTCATAGCGGGTCAATCCGGTATAAATATTACTCCTAATATTTATACCTATGTCAAGACTTGATAACTCTTTATCCATGATCCATGAGATGTGATCATCAGTCTATCTTCATAATAGTCTCAATGCTTTAATGTTATCCCACTTTGCAATAAAGCTTGACTACGTATATTTTAAGAATAATGTCTTTATGTTTAATGGGATCTCATGATTAAGTCACACTTAACATTTCATTAAACAGACTAACTATTCTAGGGACTTTATTATTCTGAAAGACAAACGTAATAAAGAAATGCCTTTTATTATTAAACGAATAATCCGATACAAGTACCAAAAAGTATTGGCCTCTAGGGCTTACACCAACAATCTCCCACTAGCACTAGAGCCAATTAGGCATACCCTTAATACCCATAGATCTAGTATGACCATCATGCTTCTGTTGCGCAAGAGGCTTTGTTAATGGGTCTGCGATATTGTCAAGTGTAGGTACTCTGCATATCTTCACATCTCCCCGATCGATTATCTCTCGAATGAGGTGATAACTCCTAAGTATGTGTTTGGATCGTTGGTGAGATCTTGGCTCCTTAGCTTGTGCGATAGCACCATTGTTATCACAATATAAACCAATGGGATCCACAATGCTAGGGACTATGCCAAGTTCACTAATGAACTTCTTGATCCAAACAGCTTCCTTTGCTGCATTTGAGGCAGCAATATACTCGGCCTCAGTTGTAGAATCAACAACTGTTTCTTGCTTTGAACTTTTCCAGCTCACAGCGCCACCATTGAGACAGAACACATAACCAGATTGTGATCTAAAATCATCCTTATCTGTCTGGAAGCTAGCATCAGTGTAACCAATTACATCAAGCTCTTCCTGACCTCCATATATCAAGAATGAATCCTTAGTCCTTCTCAAGTACTTAAGGATATTCTTGACAGCTACCCAGTGAGCATCACCGGGATCAGATTGGTACCTACTTGTTGCACTTAATGCATACGAGACATCTGGTCGAGTACATAACATGGCATACATGATAGATCCTATTGCAGATGCATATGGAATCTTATTCATGCGATCCCTTTCTTCCTTAGTTGAAGGGGATTGTGTTTTTGATAAACACAGACCATGTTGCATAGGTATGAATCCTTTCTTGGAATCATGCATATTAAAGCGTCTCAACACTTTATCTATGTATGTACTCTGACTTAGGCCAAGCAGTTTTTGTGATCTATCTCTATAGATCCTAATTCCTAATATATAGGCTGCTTCACCTAGGTCTTTCATAGAAAAACAATTCCCTAACCAAGTCTTCACTTGTTGCAAGGTAGGGACATCGTTTCCAATGAGTAATATGTCATCTACATATAATACCAGAAACACGATCATGCTCCCACTAACCTTCTTTTAGACACAAGGTTCATCTTCATTTTTGATGAATCCATATTGTTTTACGGTTTCATCAAAACGAAGATTCCAGCTTCTGGAAGCTTGCTTCAATCCATAGATTGATCGCTGTAACTTGCATATCTTTTGGGCATCTTGTGGTATGTCAAATCCTTCAGGTTGTGTCATGTACACATCCTCAAGAAGATTCCCATTAAGGAAAGCAGTTTTGACATCCATCTGCCATATTTCATAATCATGATATGCAGCGATGGCAAGTAAAATCCGAACAGATTTAAGCATTGCAACTGGTGAAAAGGTTTCATCATAGTCAACCCCATGAATTTGTTTATAGCCTTTTGCAACCAGTCTTGCTTTATAGGTATGTACCTTACCATCCATGTCAGTCTTCTTCTTGAAGACCCACTTGCATCCTATAGGGTTAACTCCTATAGGAGGTTCTACCAAGGTCCAAACCTGGTTTGTGTACATGGAATCCATTTCAGATTTCATGGCTTCTAGCCACTTCTCAGACTCAGGACCAGTTATGGCCTCTTTGTAGGTCACAGGCTCATCTTGATCCATGAGTAATACATCACCCTGATCACTTATGAGATATCCATATCTCTCAGGTTGGTGATGTATCCTGCTTGACCTACGCTGGTCTTGTTCTACTTGAGCAGGTTGCTCTTCCACAACTACTTGTGTTTCCTGCTCTAGTTCCTCCATAGGTGTTTCAATGTTTTGTGATTCTTGAATTTCTTCAAGCTCTATTTTCCTCCCACTGTTTCCTTTGGAAATAAAATCCCTTTCCAGAAAGACTCCAGTTCGAGCGACAAACACTTTGCCCTCAGAAGGATTGTAGAAGTAATATCCTCTTGTTTCTTTAGGATACCCCACAAATAAGCATTTGTCAGATTTGGGCTCAAGCTTGGTTGAAATTTGTCGTTTGACGTAAACTTCGCAACCCCAAATCTTCATGTAAGACATATATGGTTTCTTACCACTCCATATCTCATATGGTGTCTTATCAACCTTTTTGGATGGAACACGGTTAAGTGTGTAAGCTGCTGTTAATAATGCATGTCCCCAAAAGGAGTTTGGAAGATCGGCGTGACTCATCATGGATCGGACCATGTCTAACAAGGTTCGATTTCTTCTCTCAGATACACCATTCCATTGTGGTGTTCCAGGAGGAGTAAGTTGGGATAGAATCCCATACTCTTTTAGATGGTCATCAAATTCTAGGCTTAAATATTCACCGCCTCGATCTGATCGAAGAACTTTAATATTCTTACCTAGTTGGTTTTGTACTTCATTCTTGAATTCCTTGAACTTTTCAAAGGACTCAGATTTGTGTTTCATTAAATACACATATCCGTATCTACTGAAGTCATCAGTAAAAGTGATGAAGTACTGAAAACCTCCTCTGGCTGGTATGTTCAGTGGTCCACATACATCAGTATGTATGAGTGCCAAAAGATCATTAGCCCTTTCACCTTTTCCTGTGAATGGGGACTTTGTCATCTTTCCAATTAAACAAGATCTACATGTCTCATATGATTCATAATCAAAAGAGTCCAAGAGTCCATCTTTATGGAGTTTGGAAATGCGTTTCTCATTTATGTGGCCTAATCGACAGTGCCAAAGGTAAGTTGGATTCAACTCATTAGGTTTCAACCTTTTAGTATTAATGTTATAAATTGGCATTTCAAGATCAAGGACATATAGTCCATTATTCATTTTTGCAGTAGCATAGAATATATCATTCAAATAAATGGAGCAACAATTGTTCTTTATTATGAATGAAAAACCAAACTTGTCCAAACAAGAAACGGAAATAATATTCCTGCTAATTGCAGGTACATAATAACAGTTCTCTAACTGAATTATTAAACCACTAGGTAAAGTTAAAACATAAGTTCCTACAGCTAAAGCAGCAACCTTTGCTCCATTGCCAACTCGTAGGTCAACTTCACCTTTTGCCAAATCTCTACTCCTTTTTAGCCCCTGCACATTAGTACAAATGTGAGAACCGCATCCAGTATCTAATACCCATGATGCAGAAGTAGATAAATTAATTTCAATAACAAAAATACCTGAATTTGAAGTCTCTACTCCATTATTCTTATCTTCCAGGTACTTTGGGCAATTTCTCTTCCAATGTCCGGTCTTACCGCAATGGAAGCAAGTGCCCTCCTTTGCTATTCCTCCATTAGGCTTCAAAACAGGAGGAGTGGGTTTGGGTTTGGCAACTTCCTTGCCTTTCCCTCTACCACCCTATTTGATGGGCCTCTTGTTCTGTTTCTTTCCATTACTGACCATCAGAATGGATTTCCCTTTTGTCTTCATATTCTGCTCAGCAGTTCTCAACATGCCTAGCAGTTCTGGAAGACTTTTGTCCAAGTCATTCATATTGAAATTCAGGACAAACTGACTGAAGCTCTCTGGCAACGATTGCAAGATCAGATCAATCGCAAGTTCTTTTCCAAGGGGAAACCCTAATCTGTCAAGGTTCTCCACATACCCAATCATCTTGAGTACATGGGGACTTACAGGGGCTCCCTCAGCTAACTTGCTGTTAAAAAGGGACTTTGAAACCTGAAACCTCTCATTTCTTGCTTGCTCTTGATAAAGCATTTTCAGATGTCCGATCATATCGAACGCAGACATGTTCTCGTGTTGCTTTTGCAACTCAGAGTTCATGGTAGCAAGCATGAGGCAAGCGGTTTCATTGGCATCATCGAAATGCTTCTTATAAGCATCTCTTTCTGCCTTTGGTGCAGAACTAG
This sequence comes from Lathyrus aphaca, assembly GCA_963966055.1. Classification (NCBI taxonomy): domain Eukaryota; kingdom Viridiplantae; phylum Streptophyta; class Magnoliopsida; order Fabales; family Fabaceae; genus Lathyrus; species Lathyrus aphaca. Next base: position 388,628,387 of record OZ014522.1, on the reverse strand, counting down.
GAGGTTCCTCCTCAGGAACTGGTGTCTCCAAGACATACAGCTTCTTATCGTGCTTGAAGACAATCCTCAGATTACGGTGCCAATCGAGGAAATTTGTCCCAGACAATTTTTCCTTATCTAGGATGGATCGCAAAATATTGTTCGATGTGTTTGTTGTCATGGTAATCTACAAGAGAAATATGAAAATATAAGTATCATTAAAAACAACATATTTAATTAGGCCTTTAATCAAATATGCTCCCACTATTTTATTCAAAACAAATGACCCTCATCATTTGATTCGGAAAATCCCGTTGGAAGACTTTCTAGTGGGTCGAGATCCATGTTTCACTTTGTTTTAAGTCAGCGTTAGGCTGATTACACAAAACTAAGTTATTTAGGTAGGAACTCCTTCCAATTGTATCTCATACAACTCTCGAATATTTTCAATTGGGTGAATAACTCCTTATTCTGATCCATCACATGAATCATTCCCAATTCTTGCTTCTAAACATGTATAATCTTATTATAATTTGTTTAGTTAAGTTTGACCCATTGTTTTAGCAATTGGATATTACAATTATCCCATCACACCTTACTAATATAGAACATGCACCTCGCGTAGGCGAAACCTACAATGCTCGATACTAGTCTTGATGAGTGCTAAAAATTGGAAAGCATAAACTTAATATTTAATTTTGAGGGAATTTGTTATTAGTTTGATCTCACCGGCTTAACATGCAAAACGTCTCTCACATGCATCAACATACAATTACATGCATCAACATACATATAAAAAGATACAATTATGGCCCCTAACGCAATTGTTCTCTCAAGCCAATGAGAGAACCTAAGCTAACCTAATAACGATCTAAGCTTCTCCAAGCATGATCTCCAAGGTTATCCTCCTTTAATATTGAATACTTCTTTTTTCTTCATAACATAATATTACATTACATATAAGAAAACTCGTTTTACATACGAGGGAGTGAGATGAGAAAAGAAGTTACATAAAGAGATTGAGAGAGAGGCACGACACGCAGGCCGTATTTAAAAATCCCAAAACAATAACAAAGGATAAACTAAGGCCATAACTGATCACCACAAATAAATAATAATAAACACACTTTTATTATTAGTTTAAAATTCCGATAATTAAATAAACTAAATTAAATTTCGGCTGATTGATCACACTTTGCAGACTTAGCCGGGGGTTCCGCTGCCCGGTCAGCGGATGGTGGTTCCTGCACAACTTTTGTGCATTTACAACCCCAATCGGAAAAGTCTGCGGCAATACAACACTTGTACTGCCATTAATCCTAATGCAACAATTTCATGCCGTCAAACACAACTCGATTGATAACTCAATATGATAGATCAACATGTCATTGCTTCACCATACTAACGTCGGATTCCGAAGCGAATGAAAATGATGATCTTTCAAAAGAATTACAATCCTTATGTGATTGAATGGATGAAATCAAAACAGTATATCCCATATACCATCTTTGCATCAGAATTTCTTATATCTTATATAAAAGTGATCGATCTAATTGTGTAACCTATGGATGATCAATGTATCGCACAACTTCACCATACTAATGTCGGTTTCTGAAGCATAATCAACATCAATCATCCAAATCGTACACAATAGATGCCAAATTTAATTAATCGTTTATTGTTAAATTCATTCTGTGTTTTAATCGAATCAAATACAGAAAAGACGGAAATTTAACAGCTATCAGATCCATGGTTTCGTAAGTGGCTCTGATACCACTGAAGGAAAATTGCGATCTAAACGCAGCGGAAAACAAAAATTTCCTTTAGTGATCCTTACGAATGAGCATGGTCAGTGATAGAATCGTTACCTCTTTGTGGCGATTCAGATCTTTGATGCAGCGATCACAAGCGTTGATGAAGTGCAACGCCTCTACTCAGTCCACACGAACAGCTTCCGGTCACAGTGCTAGCTGCTTACGAACGAAATTATTTGAGTGAGAAAAGAGAATCAAAAATGAAATTGCATCAAGTGAAAGCTTCATCACAAGGGTTCCTTTTATAGACTCTCTTGTGGGCTGCGGGCTAAAAGCCCAATTCACATGATCCATAATAATATTATATATTATTATAATAACTATTATTATGATAAATATATTTATTTTATTATTATTTTATAACCATTATAAAATAACAATAATTATTATTATATTATCCGAATTTCTATTTTCACTTAAGTGCACCGTACCTTACGGTGTTTCTTTGATTTCTCTATCTCTCATCAAACTGTCCTTATGTGTGTGACCCTGTAGGATTTCGTAACGTTGGTAATTATATTAAATTATATATTTAACATAATAAACAGTGAGCGGTATCTAGCAACACATCACTGCTACCCAAGTCACGAAAATGTCATGTGATCTGACAAAACCTTTTTCGTGATAATATATGTTTGTACAATTACCCTTTTGCCCCTATGTCTATATTGAACACAAGGCATACACTGTGTCATCCTTGTCCAGTTCAATATTGGGCCCTTAGACATTTCTCCTGTTATGCAGGATTGGCAAATTCCATCTAGGACACTCATGTCCCTCAGCATGCTTCGTGGAGTGCCCATCAACTGTCTTTATGATCATCCAGTTACGGATAATGTTTGATCAGCAATAAAGCACCCGACTCTACATCTAGGGTCCATAGTGGTTTCAGGTCGAAGGGTGGTAATACACCATTATCACCATGAGAATAACTTATGACACTTTGCATAACATACTATGTAGTATTCTCATAGCGGGTCAATCCGGTATAAATATTACTCCTAATATTTATACCTATGTCAAGACTTGATAACTCTTTATCCATGATCCATGAGATGTGATCATCAGTCTATCTTCATAATAGTCTCAATGCTTTAATGTTATCCCACTTTGCAATAAAGCTTGACTACGGATATTTTAAGAATAATGTCTTTATGTTTAATGGGATCTCATGATTAAGTCACACTTAACATTTCATTAAACAGACTAACTATTCTAGGGACTTTATTATTCTGAAAGACAAACATAATAAAGAAATTCCTTTTATTATTAAACGAATAATCCGATACAAGTACCAAAAAGTATTGGCCTCTAGGGCTTACACCAACACATATCACTCCAAATATCCCGGACATAATACTAATAATTGTTGGGTATTGAAGAATAAAATTCAGGATATGATCGATGCTGGGGAAATTGAGTTTGATCCTCATGAGACTCCTAATGTGATTACGGCTCCTATGCCCAATCATGAAAAGACTATTAACGCTGTTGATGATGGTTCTTATGTTTCTACTATGGCTGATTTGAATACTCCTCTATCAATTGTTAAAAAGAAGCTGTTGTAAGCCGGTTTATTTTCGGGTTGCAATGAAAACTGTTATTACTGTGCATCTCAACCCAATGGTTGTTGGAAGTTGAAAGAAGGTATTCAACGTTTGATGGACAATCGTATTATACAGTTTGAGAAGAGTCCTTCTATGGAGAGTTTATGTGAAAGTTTGTCCCAAGGTCTGAAGCTTGAGAACATATCTATGTGTAATACCTCAAAATTTGCCCTCTCATTTTCATAGCACACGACATTGCATTTGCATATACAATATTGCATTCATTGGCATAGAAAAATGAAGCATAGCATAGAGCATGGCAGTGGTTTCACTTCAAATGTGATTGTTCAGTAGGGTACGATTCAGATGTATGTTTGACCTAATCCAGGTCAAACTATCAGGGAATCGCTTCAATTGCAAGTTACATGTGTTGATGGTTTATTCCTCAAAAAAATGTGTATCCAAAATTCAGGTTGTCAGGGGTTGAAAGTTATCGTGCAAGTCAAGAAATGGCTCATGTTTGTTTCAGATAAATTTGAATCGATCAGACGCTCATAGAATGATTTATCCGTATGATCATTGTTGCATTTGTGACTGGATCGATGGTAGCGGAATTCTCTCTGATTAAGGGGTTTCGGTGGAAACGAGGCAAGATTGGTTTTGAGCTGAGTGAATTGATTAATCGAGTTTTCGTGGCTATGTGCACGTTGGTGGTAACTGGTCCGTTTCACAAAAATATCAAGTTCCATATCCATTTCTAACCATTTTGTCAAATTATCCATTAAACCAATTCTTTTTGTTCCCGTTTTTTTTACATTTATTCTTAAACCATATTCATTTTTCTAGTCTCATTTTTAACCATAAATCATGATCCATATTTTCTTTCTTTATCTCATTCAACTTCATTATCTCATTTTAATTCCATCTCTTTTTAAAATCCATTTCGCTATAAAAGCCAAAACCACATTCTTCTCCAAATTTCATTTTAATTCCAATCATTTTTCTTAAGCCCATTTCATTATTCTTCAGGGTCATTGAAACCATAGCTATTACCCATTCTTTATCTCACAAATCCAAGCCAAAAAATCCATTTAAATACTCATTTTTGTCATTAATCAATCCTTGAGAGTCCATCTTTGTAAACCATTTCACAAAATCTATTACAAAAATATCATTCATAAGCCCAAAGCAGGATACATTGAAATGCAAAAAAAATGAATAAAAGAAAAAAATCAATGCAATTACAAGATTCAGTTACGTGATAATACAAAGACTCAGTGACAGTTGTGAAGAGATGGATAACGGAATTTGAAACTTGATAGAAAATCAGTTACAAGTTTTCAACAAAACTCTCCATTGGTCTTCGATAAAAAATCTTCACTTCGACTAAACGCTCAATATCTCTAAGCAATTATCAACTTTAATCTTTCGACTTTTCGTCCATATTCACCCACCGCATATTCCAAAGAATCTTCGTACTTCATCGTTCAGTATTAACACCTGTTCGAATATCTTTACTGCAGGGCCTTCACCATCAATCTTCTACAGTCCAAATACTTTTCATAAATAATCTTTGATCTATACCAACCAAGAACACATCAATCTCCAATCCCTCGTTTTCATTGCACCTTCACAAATCATAGAGAAACAAAGAGAAAACTCTACTCAGTTACAAAAATAAATAAAAACTAGTTGTGAAAATGGATACAACAGAATGCATCAGAAGATCATAAGAGAAGAGGAAGAGGAAAAATAAACAGAAAGATATCAAAAAGGTTCAAAGTTCAGTTTGAAATTCAGTTACCTCATAACTGAAAAGTAACAAACTCTCATAACCGATTTCTTCTAGAAAGTTCACTCGAAAGTTCTGCACCACCCTTGACCTTCATCATTGTCGCTCCCGACAAATGAAACGGGTTCAGATGAAGGTACAGACGCGAACGGTCGGCGAGGGGAACAGTGAGAACACACAGTCGTGAACTCACTGGAGATGAAAAGAGTCGCCAGCTAGGCATTTTTATCCCGGAGGAAAGGCAATGCTGCATAGACCTAGAAAGAGATGGACAAGACGGTTTGCGAACCAGAGAGACTGAGAAAGGGGGTTGGTTACAACCTGGGAAGGTATTAGCACCCAGATTGTCCGTCGTACTCGACGGGATCCACGCTTAAAAGATTTGTGTTTTAAAGGGGTAGTGTCAGTGCAATTTGTGTATGAAATAGCTGGAAAAGATGTACAGGTGTCAGTGTAAAAGAGTGTGAAGTGTAACATGTATAAATGATGTGTCAGTGAAAGAATGAGAATGAATTGCTCAAGATAATGAGGCTTAAAAGAATGAAGCTGAAAGAGGGGGAATGGACAGAGACTTTTGTTCGATAACTGTTAAGTTATGCCTACGTATCCTCTCGTGCAATGAGGAAGTCAGAACACCGTAGTTCGACCCAAAGAGACTGAAAAATGAATTGACTTGTGAACTGCTTGCTTGCCTATGCTCAAGTGTATGACCTGTCTGGCTCAGGTGCTTACTGTCTTGCATTAGACGGAAGAAGCAAGTTCTCGTTTGTGAGTGAAGATGGTGAGAAAAGAATCCCGGAGGAGACGATTATTGTTTGTTTTTGAGTTTTCAGTCTTTTATTGCTTTTTGGAGTTTGTCATAGGATAATGAGCTTAAGCCTAAACCAATGGGTTAGTAAACTCATCACATCTTCCCTCTGATTAGGGGTAATGAGAATTACCTTAAGTGTGAAGTCAGATTCTCACACTTAATCACCTTTTGATGTATGATTAAGATCATTAACCTACTTGTGATTATTTAGATGTTTTTTTGTGATTTTTGTTTAGTGTTGAGTAATGAGGTTAAGCCATAATCAAGGATTAAACAGACCCATTACACCATCCTAAAAGAAGGATAATAGATGAGAATGTTTAAGCTGAGGAAGACTCCTCAACTTAATCCATGATTAGGGATTAAACCCATGACAAAACAAGCCTTTATTAAGTGGATTTTATTTAATGATATGATGATGAAGTGTTTTTTATGATTTGTAAGACAACTTGAGGGGGACTTGTCCATTAACACTAGGGTTAGTCCTTCTTAACCACTTAAGGAAGAATTAGAACCCTGATGCAAGGCCCAAGTTACAAGTGTGATGTCTTGATATTTATTAAATGAATTGATTAAGAGATTTAAACACCTTAAGGGTTCAAGACTTAGGATTAAAGTTATACACTCCATCCTAAGATAAGGATGCAGGCATAACCCTAACCACAAAGTCTTAAAGCCTTTAGGGTTTAGTCCCTGATTATGAGGTGAGAAGAGAAGACACAAAGAGAGACACAAAGGTAAAACTATGGGGGGACTAATCAAAACCCTAATTCATTATCATGCTTGGATGATCCTAAGGTTTGTGAGGTTTGCAAGAACAATCTTCAGAAGAACCACCAGGAAGCAGATGAATAAGATCAAGAGAAGCAAAAGTGACTTGCTTCATTCAAGAAGTCAAGTCACTTGAGGAAAGAAAGTGGGAAGAAGAAGAATGAGCAAGCTCAAACTCAAACACATATAGAAATGCAGCAATGGATGCAAGAGAGATGAAAAGAAAAGTTATGAGAAGTGAAGGCAAATTCACTTCCCAAGTTTACTTACCACCTGAAATGTTAGAAAGAAATGCAAAACAATGCAAGATGAGATGAAATGGCATGATGCTAAGCAAAACCAGAAGCATATTGATGATGATTATGATGTTATGAGGTGCTGCAAACATGAGGCACTGCATGGAGATGCTCATACAAGATCATGAATGCAAATGATGCAAGTTAAGGAGCATGAATGAACATGAAAAGTTAGGAATCATACAAGACAAATGACATGGCAAATATGAGATGCAATGATCAAAGATGCTTCCTATATGTCTTAAGATGTCAAATGAATCATAAACATGCACAAAATGCAAAGACTAGCCATGTCATGCAAGGAAATGCAAGAAGGATGCAAATGAAAGCCCAAATTAGGGTTCATGGATCAAACATCAAACACAAACCAAAAACAGAAGCAAAACCCTAAAGTAAAAATGGAAAATGGTACCCAAGGAAACTCTAGACCTATAATAAACCACTGCCCAAAGGGGAGCTCTCAACTCTCAACCAAACTCAAGATATGAATTTTACAAGTTATTAGGGTTTTTTAGGGTTCTTAACAAAACAAATGCCAATCAATTAGAAAATGCAAGAACAATTCATGGCCGTTTTATCCTTGAAAATACATGCTAAACAAAAGACAATGCAAGAAGAATCAATGTCTCAACCTTCACCAATAGGCAGAAATGAATTTTTGAATCCATGATCAAAATAATGCATAAAAAATGATTTAATTCAATGAAAAATTCTTAAAATGCATCAAGATCAAAAAAGAAATTTGGTTTGAAGGTTGGACAATGTTTCTAAATGTCTTAGAACATTTCATGAATTTTTTTGTAATTTTTAAATACCTAAAAGTATTTTTAATTAATTAATTCCCATTAATCAATTAAAAATAATCTTTTAAATATTTAAAAATACTTTTTTTGATGATAAAAAATAAAATAAAAATATTTTTGGGTCTTAAAAATTAATTAAACTTTAAAGAAAAAGTTTCATAATTTTTAAGATTTTTTTAGCTATTTTAAATAAATAATGTAAAACAAATGAAAAGAAAATGAAAATAAATGAATTTTAAATGAATTAATGAGAAGTCAGCTAATCCTAGGGACAAGATTCAAAGCTACACGCGCGGGAGTTGACTGCGCGCCACATCTCACGGCCAGAATTCAAATTTCACTAATCAATGCTTATGCCCTAATCTTGCCGTTAAACACATTCAGATGACCGGAACAGTGTTCCGGTCATCTTCTCCGTTCACCCCAAAATGCTAACTCTCCACATACGTATTTAAAATGAAATCTAAGAACACAGGAATGATCCCCACTCACTCACGAATCAAAACCCTAACTCAAAACAAATTTATCATTCCTACAATGGCTGAATCGAAGCAATCTATTTCTAGGGCAAAAAGTTTCAGAAGCATGGTAAACTCTCATCTCTCCACCATTTTCAAAACCAAAGGCACATTCATGATCAGGAAGACATATAGAACAGATTAGGAACTTAAAAAATGATTTCTGGAAAAATATTTCTTGAGCTACCTGAGATTCGAAGCTTTCAACTCAGCTACTTTCTGACCTCCTCTCTTGGTGAAATCCACTCTACTTGGCCTCCTGATGATCCTTGAATGCTTAGGAAGAGTTTATGTTGGCTGGATGAAGAGTTTGAGCAACTTCTGCTCAAGCTCAGTTGAACATGGCAATGGTGATTCAGGTTGTTTCTGGCAAGGGTGAAGGGTTGTTTGTGGTCCAGATGATGAGTAGAGAAGGTTTATGGAGTTTGTTTGGGTGTTTGTGAGCTGTGGAGAGAGTTTCGAATGAAACTGCAAGTTGGAGTGAAAATGGTGAAGTGGTGTTATGGCTTGTTTCAGGCTTGGTTCTTGGTTGCTTTTGACTCAATGAGACATGGTGAGATGATTGGTGAAAATGGTTTGGATGTTTGAAGTCTGGACAGAGAGATTCGAAGAAGTTTGCAAAAGGGAGTGTGTTTGAGTATGTGATGAATGTGTGAGCTTCAGCCTTGCTTGAAGTGTGTTATGGCCAGCATTTGATCCACATAAACAAAGCCTATTGGTCAGTTGATGTGACTTGGCCTGCTGTGATAGGTGTGGCTACTTTTGCCAAAATGTCAACTTCTTGTAAGAGAGGCATGGGTCATGTTTCATCCAAGTACAAAAGGTGTGGGCTGCGCAGCAAGGTGAGGGAGAAAGGCTAGGAGTGGTCAGCAGGCTAGGCAGCAAGTGGATGGAAGTGATCATGAGTTTTTGCAACTTGGCTTCCTTTGTTCACATGGAAAGATTTTGCTCCAAAGGCCATACAAACATGTGATTCCTTTGGTTCAAATCTGATTTTGGGACTTAGAGAATGTTTATGCAATGGTTTTAAATGAATTAGAGGTCACAATATGCATTGGTACAAGACTTTGCAAAATTCTCACTTAGGGCATGCCTTGAAAATCAATGATTTTAGCCAACTTTGCATTGCCATAACTTTTGATCCAAGAAGAGTTTGATCATGTTCTTGTACTTTTTGAAAAGGGAAAGATGAGATCTACAACTTTCATGACCAAAGTTTTTCCATTTGAAGCACTTTTGGATCAAGAATCATGGCTTGAAAAATGACCTAAAATGGTGCATTCTTGAAAAGTCAACTATGCCCAAAAAGTCAACATTTGCAAAAACCCTAAATTCTTGATTTCTATGAACTTCAACCTTCTTCCATGATCAAATAAAGATCATATACACTCAAAATGATGAAGATCACCCATTGGTTGGGTCATTGGGGGCCTCAGATGCCCTGATTTTACACTGACTTGTCTGAAAAGTCAACTCTTGATCAGATGACTTCCCCATGGAATTTCTTCATGAAAATTGATATGCATACTCCCTATACCATGTAGAGATCAATGGAAACAAGAATGACCAAAAAAAATTGGGGTTATGGCCTCTGAAACCAAAACCCTAATTTTCAGTCAACTGTGCAGTTCAAGCTGGCCCTGCATCCACTCAAACCCTAGCTCTTGTGATTCCTCTGCATTTTTGACTTTGAGGAGATGGAATATGATATAAGAACACACATGGACCCCTTTGAGTTGATTGGTTGCCCTTGGAGTGGCCCAAGAAGCCTTGGGATTGCTCAGATCACAAACCCTAGGTGCAGATGACTTAGAAACTATCCAGTGAATCAAAAATGAGATGTGAGATGATATGATTGTGTTTATGCATATGAGATGATCACAAGCCATGGTGTGAATGGGTGAGGGCAAATTTGGGGTGTTTACAGCTGCCCCTATTCAAACATGAGTTAGCTGTGCAGGATGTAAGCGGCGGCTTAACAGGCAAACAAGATAACTTGTGGTTGAATACCAAAGACAGTCCAAAATTTGCACTTACAGAATGAAGAAGAAAAGGGATATAGATTGTAAAGGCAAAATAAAGTGTATTGTAAAGTGTGGGCGACGGAGGATGACCGTCGAGCAGAGGACGACTGCTGGGTAAATAGCAATGACGGGGACGGCCGACATGCCAGGGAGAGTGTATAAAAATAAAGCAATGACGGGGACGGCCGACATGCTGGGGATAAAAGGTAAAGCTAAGACGGGGACGGCCGACTAGCTGGGGAAAAACAAGTAAAGCTAAGACGGGGACGACCTACTAGCTGGGGAAAATAGGATATTATGATGGGGACGGCCATCAAGATAAAGCTGCAAAGTTCCCTGGGGATTAATGAAACATGACGGGGACGGCCATCAAGTTCATAAAGGTAAAGTTACCAACGATGGGGACGGCCATCGGGCTAAAAAGGAAAAGGGACCACGACGGGGACGGCCATCGGGTTAAAGAATAAATGAAATAAACAGATGATGGGGTACGGCCATCAAAGGTGAAGGACGATCACCTAGCAGGGGACGGCTGCTCTGTTGGGTATAAAAATGATGGGGACGGCCATCAAAGGTGGAGGACGACCACCTGGCAGGGTACGGCTGCCGAAAATATCAACGATGGGGACGGCCATCGGATAGAAAAGGTCAACGATGGGGACGGCCATCGGACGAGCAAGATGGAGGACGACCATCAAGAAGTGGAGGACGACCACTCAGCAGGGGACGGCTGCTCTCGGGGTTTGTCATGACATAGGACGAATGTCAGATAACCAAAATCAACAATGGGGACGGCCATTGGATAAAGTTGATGAAGGACGATCATCAAGAGGTGGAGGACGACCACCTAGCAGGGGACGGCTGCTAAAAACAACGATGGGGACGGCCATCGGATGAGCATGATGGAGGACGACCATCAAGAAGTGGAGGACGACCACTCAGCAGGGTACGGCTGCTCTCAAAGGTATCATAACACAGGACGAGTGTTAGATAAAAAGAAAATTTGTTGGCAATCTACTGGGGAGATAGTAAACACGGACGAGCGTTTACATCCAAGAAACAAAAGGTATAAGTGTTTGGTATTGTGTATAGATTAAAGATGCGGACGAGCATCCTTAAGACTATGATACGGACGAGTATCATGTAGAAACAAACTGACACATGTTCAGAGATGATGATACGGACGAGTATCAACTGGTTAACAAAGAACACGGACAAGTGTCGCATCTGTGGGGTTATGAGCGATGATGTATACAAGATACGGACGAGTGTCTGTATAAGCGTACCATGAGTAGTGAGTATTGTATTGTATAGATGAGTGTTTTAACTGCTGGGGAGGGTGACATGGACGAGTGCCAAAAGAGAAAAGTATAATATTAACAAGTGTGTGGGTTGATGAAAGCGTACGCGACTGCGCTGGGGATATGACACGGACGGGTGTCAAAAAGGGTGTATATACAAGTACATGTGAGTGCAAAGAGGATGTCTTTGGCTTTCTGCTGGGATATGACACGGACGGGTGTCAGGACGTATCTGTAGTACGGGTGATTTTGTTTGTAGAGTGTATTCAGGCGACCTGTGGGGAAAGATGACACGGACGGGTGCCAAAAAGTGTATATACCGGTGTTTGTGATTTGTGAGGCAACTGCTTTTGCTGGGACTCTGATGGGGACTCTTGGGGAAAGTAATCTGTATTCTGATGAATGGTTACTAGTCACAAGCGTTCAATTCACAACATGACTTATGATTATGCTATGCATTTGATTTTTGCCGTAATGCTCCGTATTAGACGGAATGCTACGCTCTGGGGGTGAATATGATGCGGATGCCATGATTATGCAAAGGGGCACGGATCCGGGATTCGGATCCCATCGCTGCGAAGATCTCTGGATGATCTGCTTGAAATGGACATCCCAGCTGGGTATGAGATCACTGGTAGATCCAATGATGTATCTGCTCGGGGATATATGTCACTGGTTGACATAATCTTGAAAATACGGGACCCAGCTGGGGTTTGTAGAAGCTTTCTGTACTCTGTTGTGACTTCTCCGTGCGTTGCTCTTCTGAATAAAGGCTTGAGGCTCTGTGGGGAGATGATTCCCTGATTTCTGTATTCTGTTGAGGAAGAATGGCAACTCGGCTGGGGATAGAGCATCTTGGATGCTGATATCTTTTGTTGATTAGCCAGCTTGCTGGGGAAAGCAATGGGGAGCAACTCAGCTGGGGATAGAGCATCTTGGATGCTGAGATTGAGTGTATGCTAATTTGGCAGCTCCACTGGGGAAATGGGCACCTTCGATGCTGTATGTTGAAGATAGACCGAGTTGATAATGATTCGCCTACTTGCTGAGACGTAACCTGCGTGCCCCAGGTTGCGTTCTGGATACCTGCAATCCTGCAAAGGTAAGGAAACGTACAAAAGGTCCCGAGGTATCCCTTACTGGATTCCGTCATAGGAGATAAGTACTTTCGAGAGTAAGTATATTCCCTGTAAGCATGTGTTTTTATTTTTAGAGAAAGGCATCTGTACTTATGCAATTGTATTTTAGAGATATCAGACAACTCCTTGCAAAACATAAATGCGAAAACATGACATGACTGAAAAATCTGATTTTATTAATTCAATGTGCCCTGAATTGGCAAGATACAGTCAAAGAAACATATCTCCTGAAATGAGGAGATTGTTACAAATTGAGAAATAAAGTGCTGGCGGTGTTGACGACGCTTTCAAGGAGCTTCCTCTCCTGCTATGACTCGTATGACAATGACGTTCTTCTCGTCTTGCTTTCTGGAGAGGGTTGATTCTGGTTGAAGTCTGATCCTTCGTAGCTTACCAAATTGTAGGTGATACAGACGAACTCAGAATGCAGTTGTTCGCTTATTCCCTTGTTTTGCATGGATCGCCCTTTCGGGTTTTCAATCCATCGGGATACCCATTTTTGCCTGAGTTGTCCAATGCGGCTTTTCAACTCAGCGGGTGTACATTTTTTATTCATTTTCCCTTACTTTTGCCCGAGTCTTTTATTCTGTTTTTGACTCGCCGGGATGCCCTATTTTTGCCTGGACTTACATTCTGTTTTTATGTCCAGCGGGTCATTTTATGCGAAGTATTTTTTAACTGCATCTGAATTCACAGGGGACGGGAAATCTTCACCATCCATGGTGCTGAGCATCAGTGCTCCACCAGAGAAAACTTTCTTTACAACAAATGGTCCTTCATAATTTGGAGTCCATTTGCCCCTGTGGTCTGTATGAGGAGGGAGGATTCTTTTCAACACAAGATCCCCTACTTGGTACTCTCGGTGCCTGACTTTCTGATCGAAGGCTTTCTTCATTCTCTTCTGATATAACTGCCCATGACAGATTGCAGCCAATCTCTTCTCTTCGATCAGACTCAGTTGTTCGTATCGGGACCGAACCCATTCTGCTTCACTCAATTTAACATCCATCAAAACTCGTAGAGAGGGTAATTCAACTTCGACAGGTAGGACTGCTTCCATACCATACACAAGCTGATACGGTGTTGCCCCAGTGGATGTTCTGATTGATGTGCGGTACCCATGCAAGGCAAACGGTAGCATTTCATGCCAGTCTTTGTAAGTGACTACCATCTTCTGCACAATCTTCTTGATATTCTTATTTGCTGCCTCAACAGCGCCGTTCATCTTTGGCCTGTAAGGAGAAGAATTGTGATGTTGGATCTTGAAGTCCCGGCACAGTTCCGCCATCATTTTGTTGTTTAAATTGGAACCATTATCAGTAATGATTCGCTCGGGCACTCCGTACCGACAGATGATATCTCTTTTCAGAAATCTGGCTACCACTTGTCTTGTAACATTTGCATATGAGGCTGCTTCAACCCACTTGGTGAAATAGTCGATGGCGACCAGGATGAATCTGTGGCCGTTTGAAGCAGTTGGCTCAATCTTGCCAATCATATCAATGCCCCACATAGCAAAGGGCCAGGGTGAAGACATGATGTTCAAAGGATTGGGAGGCACATGCACCTTATCTGCGTAGATCTGGCATTTATGACATTTTCTGGCGTAAGCACAACAGTCTGCATCCATTGTGATCCAGTAATAGCCTGATCTTAGCAATTTCTTAGCCATGGCATGCCCTCCAGCATGGGTACCAAAAGATCCTTCGTGCACTTCATGCATCAACAAATCTGCTTCTGTCTTATCAACGCATCGGAGGAGTACCATATCAAAGTTCCTTTTGTATAAAGACCCATCAGTGTTCAGAAAGAAACTACCAGCAAGCCTTCTCAAAGTCTTCTTATCATTGGAAGACGCCCCAGGTGGATATGTCTGATCCTCCAAGAAGCACTTAATGTCATGGAACCAAGGCTTATCATCTTTCACAGCATCTGCTGCAAATACATATGCTGGTCTATCAAGTCTAGACACTGAAATCTGGGGTACAAAGTTAGCAGCTTGAACTTTGATCATGGATGAAATGGTTGCAAGAGCATCTGCAAACTGATTCTCGTCCCGAGGGATATACTCAAGCTTGACTGTTGTGAAGAAAGTCAATAACCTCCTTGTATAATCCCTGTAAGGTATCAGATGATCCTGGTGTGTGTACCATTTGCCGTTGGTTTGATTGACTACCAAAGCTGAATCTCCGAATACGGTCAATGTCTTGATCCTGAGGTCAATGGCTTCCTCAAGACCCATAATGCAAGCTTCGTATTCAGCTTCGTTGTTAGTGCAGTTGAAAGTGAGTTTTGCCGAGAAAGGCATGTGAACTCCTTTTGGTGTAATGAGTACTGCACCAACACCACGGCCATTCATGTTAACAGCCCCATCAAACATCATAGTCCATTCTTCTTCTGGGTCAGGCCCTTCAGTGTGAATAGGCTCTTCGTGATCTTTTGCTTTAATGAACATGATGTCTTCATCAGGGAAGTCAAACCTCATAGGCTGGTAGTCATCAATGGGTTGCTCAGCAAGATATTCAGATAGTACACTGCCCTTGATGGCTTTCTGAGAGGTGTACTGGATGTCATATTCTGTGAGAATCATCTGCCATCTTGCAACCCGTCCGGTAAGAGCTGGCTTCTCGAAAATGTACTTAACTGGATCCATTTTTGAGATTAATAAGGTAGTGTGGGTCAACATATACTGTCTCAGTCGGCGAGCAGCCCACGCTAAAGCACAGCAAGTTTTCTCGAGCAGTGAATAACGTTGTTCACAGTCGGTAAACTTTTTGCTTAGGTAGTATATTGCATACTCTTTTCGACCAGACTCGTCATGCTGGCCCAGCACACACCCCATTGACTCTTCTAATACTGTCAAGTACATAATCAGAGGTCTTCCTTCAACTGGCGGCATGAGGATTGGAGGTTCTTGTAAGTATTCTTTGATCTTGTCAAAAGCCTTCTGGCAGTCTTCGTTCCACCTGACCGTTTGTTCTTTTCTTAACAGCTTGAACAAGGGTTCGCAGGTTGCTGTGAGGTGAGATATGAACCTTGAAATGTAGTTCAATCGACCTAAGAACCCTCGAACTTCTTTCTCAGTTTTCGGTGCAGGCATTTCTTGAATAGCTTTGACTTTATCAGGGTCAACCTCAATCCCTTTCTCGCTTACAATAAAGCCCAGCAGCTTACCGGATCGCACCCCGAATGTGCATTTGTTGGGGTTCAGCTTCAATTGGTACTTCCTCAGACGCTTGAATAATTTGAGCAGATTCACCAGGTGGTCTTCCTCTGTAAGGGACTTGGCGATCATATCATCCACATAACACTCTATTTCCTTGTGGATCATATCGTGGAACAATGTCACCATAGCCCGTTGATATGTTGCACCAGCATTCTTCAGTCCGAATGGCATCACTTTGTAACAGAACGTGCCCCAAGGTGTGATGAATGTTGTCTTCTCCATGTCTTCAGGTGACATCTTGATCTGATTATATCCCGAAAATCCATCCATGAAGGAGAATACCGAGAACTGAGCCGTGTTATCCACCAATACATCAATGTGAGGTAATGGGAAGTCATCTTTCGGGCTGGCTCTGTTCAGATCCCGGTAGTCAACACACATTCTTACTTTGCCATCCTTCTTAGGCACAGGCACAATATTAGCAACCCACGGTGGATAGCTAGTTACAGCAAGGAACCCGGCGTCCCATTGCTTTTGTACCTCTTCTTTGATTTTCATAGCCATGTCTGGGCGAGTCCGGCGCAGTTTCTGTTTAACTGGTGAGCATTCTTCCCTCAAAGGCAGCTTGTGCACAACAATGTCGGTATCCAACCCTGGCATATCTTGATACGACCAAGCAAACACATCAACATACTCTTGAAGCAGATCTATCAACTGTCTCTTCACTGAGTCTTGCAGGCAGGCCCCGATTTTAACTTCTTTCACGTCTTCTTCCGTACCAAGATTGATCACTTCAATCTCCTCCTGGTGAGGAGTAATAACCTTTTCCTCTTGTCTTAACAACCTGGCTAGCTCTTCAGGAAGCTCATATTCTTCATCAACCCCTTCATCAGCTTGATTGATTGGATTGTCAAAGTCATACGATGTCATAGCCGTGCTGTTGTCGGTGCTGTCAGGAAGGCACTCTCTGCAAGGGTTAAGTTGGTTCATTTTAGTGATTGATTTTAATCTTGCTTTAGAAAAAAATGAAATGAAGTTATCATTTTGAAAACACCGCCATTTATTTTTGTACAAAAAAGAAAAATGGAAAAACAGTGAGCAGAAAAGAAAAAGACTTGTTTGCAAAAAGATGTCTGATATTTCATTAATTTAATCTTGTTTGCACAAAAGTACAGATGGCCCTGGTTACAAAATGAGTCTTGTCATCTTGGGCAAGATGCAAGACTTTAATGCATGCTATAAAAAATACAGGAAATAATAATTACTCTGCATGAGTAACTCTTATAATTTCCTGGGAAGACCAGTTCGAGACACTGCTCCCCGGGATCTTCGGACGAATCCAATTCTCCAG
Source organism: Lathyrus aphaca (assembly GCA_963966055.1). Classification (NCBI taxonomy): domain Eukaryota; kingdom Viridiplantae; phylum Streptophyta; class Magnoliopsida; order Fabales; family Fabaceae; genus Lathyrus; species Lathyrus aphaca. Next base: position 388,611,075 of record OZ014522.1, on the reverse strand, counting down.
ATTACGCTCCTCTTCCAGATCGTCTTCCAAACAGTTGATAGCATCAGGGGTAAGCATCCCCCCACTGACAAAACCTGGCTCTGCAGCAGCCTTTGCTTGATGTTGAGTTGGTTTGTAACCCAACCCAAATTTGTCCTTCTTCTCCTCCACAGCTAAGACCTTGCCCCAGCCTAGGGTAGTTCCTTCTTCAACAACCTTCCGGGCTTGTTGGTAAGATGACATTGGAGTACCAGATACAGCAGATGCTTCATTCACATTCAAAGCTTCAAACCCCTGGCTCATTGTTTCATGGATCTCTCCATCCATTTCAATGTACTTATAGGTTGCCAGGTGGCTGACAAAAATGTCCTCCTCTCCACAGATTGTGACAACTTGGCCTTCCCACTCAAATTTTAACTTTTGGTGAAGGGTAGACGTTATTGCGCCGGCGGCGTGAATCCAGGGTCTACCCAACAAACAGCTGTAGGCGGGCTGAATGTCCATCACATAAAAGATAGTTTTAAAGGTCTGTGGGCCAATTGTCACAGGCAGCTCAATCTCTCCCAGAACCGATCTCTTAGAACCATCGAAGGCTCTTACCACCAGGTTGCTGGGTCTCAATGCCAATCCATCATATTCAAGCTTCACCAGAGCCTTCTTTGGTAAGACATTCAGGGAAGAACCTGTGTCCACCAGCACATGAGAAAGGACAGCTCCTTTGCATTCCAGGGTTATGTGCAAGGCTTTGTTGTGATTGCGGCCATCCGCTGTCAAGTCAGAATTGGTAAACCCTAGCCCATTGCTAGCAGTAACATTACCAACCACGGTTTCCAATTGGTTGACAGTAATCTCCTCAGGCACGTAAGCTGCGTGCAGGACTTTAAGTAGTGCATTCCGATGGGCTTCGGAGCACATAAGCAGTGAGAGGATGGAGATCTTGGACGGCGTCTGGTGAAGTTGATCCACAATTTTGTAGTCACTCTTCTTGATGATCCGCATAAACTCATCAACTTCCTGATCAAATGGGGTCTTCAGGGCTTCTTTGGCAGCTGGATCTTCCTGCACCGGGCCTTTTCCTTTTGCCTTGGCAGCAACTTCTGCTTCGGCTGTAGGTCTTTGAACTTGTGAAGCAAAGAGACGTCCGCTTCGAGTGAAGCCTCCGCCTCCCCCCACATTATCTACTTGTGGTGCAGGTGTTGATGTTTCAAGAGTGATTCTTTTTCCTTCGCAGTATATGTCAGAGCCATAGTGCCAAGGGATGGCCCTATTGCTTTCATATGGTACTGGTCCAGGCACCGTGACAGTGACTGGACTGATTGCTGCTGCTGAAGGGATTGTTATTGTTTGTGGATCATAAAAGATTGTAACTGGTGCTCTGGCGGGAGCAGCACCTTCTGAATGATAAGCGGAATTATTTTCAGGATCATAGAATATGGTAACAGTGGAGACATCTTCATGATTGATTGCTGGTGTTGTAGGAGGTACTGTTGGAAGGACTGTTGTTGTTGCTGATGGAGAGTCGAAATGGAATGAAGCTGAAGTTGTAGCAGGAGGAACTGTTGAAAACTGATCATTTGGGAGGACAGATGAAGTACTTGCTGATGTTGCTGATGAGTTGTCGGGAACAATAGTTGCTGCAGTTGTAGGAGGTTCTGAAACCGTTGTTGATGAAGTTGCCGGATTTATCGGAAATGATGTAGTGATCTGTAGCAGGTCACTCTGAATAAGGCTGTCAATGCCATTCCTCAGGTCCTCGCACCCATTCCATGAAATATTGCAGTAGGGACACCCTAGTTCACATCCCGGAAATATTTGGTTTTCACGGAGTTGAGCTTTGATTTCCACCAATGGTGTCCTGATCCGATCCACACTAGTTATCAAATAAGATGGTTGGTCTTCTTCAATAGCATTAATTCGAGGACCACCATGGTTTGGCATTGGGTTTTTATTGACATTGGGCGGCGGTGCAAAGTTCAGAGCCTTGGAGTCTACCAAGTCTTGTACCTTCATATGCAGAGCCCTGCATTTTTCTGTACTGTGACCAGGTGCGTTCGAGTGAAAAGCACACCTAGCATTGGAGTCATAGTTCCTTGGTAGACTGTTGGGATCCGGAGGCGCCAACGTTCTTAGCTCAACTAGGTTGAGTTTCAGAAGTTGTGGCAGCAAGGCAGCATACGGCATTGGGATCGGGTCGATCACTCTGTTAGCTTGGGATGGCCTCTGCTGGAATGGCCTTTGTTGATTGTTGTTGTTGTTGTTACTGTTGAAGTTTCTTGGAGGATACTGATTCTGCTGATACTGAGGTTGTTGTTGGAAGTTTTGTTGAGGAGGTTGATAGACTGGCTGTGGGTGAGCTGGAGCAGGGATAGTGACTGCTTCTATTGTCCTCTGAGCATATTGGGGCCTACCCCTGTTGGTGTGGATGGCATTGGTCTCGCCAGTTCTTCTCGGGCCTGCAAAAGGCCTTCTTGTACTACTGGACGAGCTTGCACCGTTGTCAGAGATCTTTCCCATCTTTAACAGGCTTTCAATTCTCTCCCCAGCTATGACAACATCTGCGAAGCTGGTGGAAGAGAAAGCAGCCAACCTGTCAATATAGGTTCCCTGAAGAGTGTTCATAAACATGTCTGCCATTTCTCTCTCAGACATTGGTGGTTGAACAGCAGCAGCCAGTTGCCTCCACCTTTGAGCATATTCTCTGAAGCTCTCCCTAGATGACTGTGACATTCCCATTAGGAGGGTCCTGTTGGGTGCCATATCTAGATTATACTGATACTGTCTGATGAAGGCTTCTGCCAGGTCCTTCCAGCATCTTATAGTTGCTCTTGTCAGATGGGAATACCATTCCCTTGATGCTCCAGTCAAGCTATCTTCGAAGTAGAACATCCAGAGTTTCTCATCCATTGTATAGGCCTTCAGCCTTCCCAGAAATGATTGCAAATGAGTCCGGGGGCATGAAGTCCCATTATACTTTTCGAAACAAGGAGGCTTGAACTTATGGGGGATCCTGACCCCTTCTACCAAACCCATGTCCATGACGTCGAACCCCAAAGAATTTTGAGATTCTAAGGACCTCAACTTCTCAGCTATCTCTTCCAATCGTCTATCATAAGTTTCCTCTCCAGCACCCATTACTGTATACTGGTCCTCCTGAGGATCTTCTTGAAGTACTCTGGCTGCAGTGGCTGTCCCTTGAATGTTGACTGGGATGTTAGCCTCTGGATGGAGATGTGGGCCAAACACAGGGGGGTTAACATGTGGTTGCACCCTTTCATTATTACTGGTGCCTGCAGTTCCTACGTGAGGCTCCTCTTGATTTTGCCTCTCCACCATGGCCCTCAGTCTCTCTTGGCTCTGAGCCATGTTGTTCATAACTTCCATGAACTGCGTCATCTGCGTTCTCATCTCTAACCTTTCGTTTGCCATCTGGTTTCTGACCTCCGTAAGGTCTTGTTGCATCTGATCCATCTGAATTCCCGGAAGGTTGTTTCTAGTTGGGTACCTGTGAGGCCTGTTGAGAGGAAATACCCGGCGGCGAGCAATAATTCCTGAGATTCACAACAGAGGTTAGCAACAACAAAACAAAAACCTACAAAACAAACAAAAGGGTTAGCATGCAATGCAGTTATGCTTATTTGTTCTCAAGGTATCCGGTTTGGCCTTCAGTTTTGACCCTTCCAGACCCTTGAAGATGATGCTGTTGAAGTTGCTTTTGATGTAACCCAGATGGAAACTAAAACAAATATATTACAAAACGTGAAATAATACACCTTGTTCATTTTACAACACAAGCCCTCAAAGGGGTCAAAATACATCACAAAAAGCAAAAGTACATGAAATAGGAACAACAACAAGCAAATGATCAAACTCCAAGGCCAAACTCATCCTCACGAACTTCCTTGAGAAGTGCTTCGGTCACAGGATCAGCCGGATGCTCCGTAAGACTTCTGATGAGAAGGTTTCTTGTTGCAACAGCTGCAGTCAACTTCCTGCTCTGACTTTGGTCCTTAGACCTCTTCAATCCTGCTTTGATTTTCAGCTCTGATATTTCCTCCTGGGCTGCTGCCAGGGCCTTTTCCATCTGCTCCATCTTGTCCTGAACTCTCTTGTCTTCTAGAGTACGGGCCTCAGTGATCCAGACCCACCTGGCCTGACTCTCTTTCAAATACAAGTCTGTTCTTGCTCTTTGGAACTGGGCTTCTTTACAAGCATTTTTCAGAATTTGCTCACCAGCTTTGGACTTGTTGATATAATCTCCAGACTTTTCAATCTTGGTCAAGTGTTCTACCCTCAATTTCTCCAATCTTTCAATCTCCCTCACACCTTCACTCCTCTCCCGGAGGGTCTTCTGCAAGGCTTGGGTTAACTTCTCATTTCTTTCCTTCAAGCTCTCAAACTCCTCCAAACTGATAGTGGCAGGGGGTGGTGCTGAAGACGACTCAGGCATATCTTCTATGGTAAAGGGCATTCCGGAGAATTGGGCCCTAGCATGGGACCACTCATAATATTGGACTGATGCCACATTATTGCACTTCCCCAGAATGGTGATTCCCTTGGTTTGGACATGATCCCAGGCCCAGGCAGCCTGCCTAACAACAGCCAAACTAATCTTGTTCTCACAGTAGAGGGTCTCAATCAAGTCTTGTTCCCTAGGAATATGAACCAGTGCATAGCCTAATTGCCTCCTGAACAGCAGAGGGTTGTAGTTGATACTTCCCTTAACTCCTATCAAAGGCACATTGGGAAAGTGCCCACAGCTGGTGATCATATCTCTGCCCTTGGTGCTCTGAGTACACCATCTGATATCTGCTGAAGTTAGGACAGTGAGTCTCTTAGCCCAGTTGCTTTGCTGATGAGGATTTAGAAATGCATCTGTCCTGGGTAGATGCCTGAGAAGCCAAGCATGGAATAATGGAGCACAAATCCTCACTAATCTTCCCCTCTGCTTCTCATTTCTCTGATGGACTGAGTAATAGAGATCACCCAGTAAAGTTGGCACTGGGTTCTTCAGGATGAACAAGTGGATTGCATTCTTGCTAATGAATCGAGGCTCATCTGCAAACAGCACAATTCCATACACACTTAAGGCCAACAGAGCACAAACAGCTTTCCACTCCCCCAGGGAGGCTTTCAAACTAGCTTGAGAAATCAGGAAGTCAAGATGAAGACCAGGGATTCCAGCTTTAAAGGTCATATGCTGTTCAATCAAAACAGGCTCCAGATACAAAGCTTTTGCTACCTCTCCATTGCTAGGAAAGACCATTTCAGGGTTGAATGGGATTTCTCTTTTGATGGGCAGACCAGTCAATGATGAGTATTCTTCCAGAAGAGGCCCCAACTGAAAGTCTTGAAAGGTGAAACATCTCAATGGGGGGTCATAAAACTGAATACAGGTGTGGATGAGGCTCCTCTGAGATGGGTCCAGATCCATGACCAAGTCAATTATATCCCCATAATGTTCTCTGAACAAAGGAATGTGATCTGGGGTGATCAGGGTTTGGATCCTCCTGATGTCTGATAAGTCTGGTTGGAAGAAATGGTAGGTGATGTTGCTTTTCTTTGGAGCCATGATGCTGAGGACTGAGTAGGATAAGTGCTGATGAAGATGCTGAGAAGTGGGCCACTGGCTGGCTAGTGCAAGTAACTGAAGTATATGGCTGACAAGCTGAAGCAAGTGCTGGTGGAGATAGGTCAAAACTGCAGATGGGGTCAAAACCAAAACCAAAGATGAAGGTGGATACCCTGAAACACAAATAAGCAAATGTTAATATGATGCAATGAGTATGTATGCAAATGAAATGCAAGGGTTTGTGACTGAGCTGGATCTGATTAACTGCCTTGGTATAGATCCATGTGTGTTCAAGAATTCCAGGTGGAGGTCTAAAAATCCAGTAACCAGGGTGGGGGACTCAAATAAAGAGCCACATGTCCAGGGTTTTAGAATCACAAGAACTATCCAACATGGAGCATTCTTAACAAAGTCAAAGTAACAGGGTATTCTGAGGTCAAGGTACCTGCAAACCTGTAAACAGCCCAACCCCCTCACAGGTGGTGATCTAGAACAAGGATCCTCAGACTTGGATCAGTTATGAGAAGTGTAAACACTTCTAACCCGGAGGTACAGTGTTTACAATAATCATAACAATTCCTCCTCTAATTTACCTCAGTTTCTGAAGGTCAATACTAAAAGGTCATCCAGACTTAGCAGGCTTCCCAGATAGCCCTAGCATTGCAGGAAATCTGCAACACAGAGTTCTCAAGAAGAAACCCATATCTGAACCGTGTTTCATATTCCCGCACCAGACCGAAATGGAATGGGAAAGAATATGATTCACTCTAGCCTAGGTGTCACTCAGGTCCCAGGTATAGGACCTTAACTCTCAATGAAATACCCACCCACCAAAGAAAAACCAGATCCAGCCAGCACAGTATGACAGTATGAAAAATATAAAGCTATAAAGAAACCAATAAATCAACTGTACATAAAGCAATAAACAAAAATAAATACAAGCACATACAAGCACATAACACCCCAGTAAACACAAATCAAACAAGCGCTAGGAGGAACCCACAAAAAGAACCAGAAGCCCTGGTTGCAGTATAAGGGTCCCCAGCAGAGTCGCCAAGCTGTCGCTCCCGACAAATGAAACGGGTTCAGATGAAGGTACAGACGCGAACGGTCGGCGAGGGGAACAGTGAGAACACACAGCCGTGAACTCACTGGAGATGAAAAGAGTCGCCAGCTAGGCATTTTTATCCCGGAGGAAAGGCAATGCTGCATAGACCTAGAAAGAGATGGACAAGACGGTTTGCGAACCAGAGAGACTGAGAAAGGGGGTTGGTTACAACCTGGGAAGGTATTAGCACCCAGATTGTCCGTCGTACTCGACGGGATCCACGCTTAAAAGATTTGTGTTTTAAAGGGGTAGTGTCAGTGCAATTTGTGTATGAAATAGCTGGAAAAGATGTACAGGTGTCAGTGTAAAAGAGTGTGAAGTGTAACATGTATAAATGATGTGTCAGTGAAAGAATGAGAATGAATTGCTCAAGATAATGAGGCTTAAAAGAATGAAGCTGAAAGAGGGGGAATGGACAGAGACTTTTGTTCGATAACTGTTAAGTTATGCCTACGTATCCTCTCGTGCAATGAGGAAGTCAGAACACCGTAGTTCGACCCAAAGAGACTGAAAAATGAATTGACTTGTGAACTGCTTGCTTGCCTATGCTCAAGTGTATGACCTGTCTGGCTCAGGTGCTTACTGTCTTGCATTAGACGGAAGAAGCAAGTTCTCGTTTGTGAGTGAAGATGGTGAGAAAAGAATCCCGGAGGAGACGATTATTGTTTGTTTTTGAGTTTTCAGTCTTTTATTGCTTTTTGGAGTTTGTCATAGGATAATGAGCTTAAGCCTAAACCAATGGGTTAGTAAACTCATCACATCTTCCCTCTGATTAGGGGTAATGAGAATTACCTTAAGTGTGAAGTCAGATTCTCACACTTAATCACCTTTTGATGTATGATTAAGATCATTAACCTACTTGTGATTATTTAGATGTTTTTTTGTGATTTTTGTTTAGTGTTGAGTAATGAGGTTAAGCCATAATCAAGGATTAAACAGACCCATTACACCATCCTAAAAGAAGGATAATAGATGAGAATGTTTAAGCTGAGGAAGACTCCTCAACTTAATCCATGATTAGGGATTAAACCCATGACAAAACAAGCCTTTATTAAGTGGATTTTATTTAATGATATGATGATGAAGTGTTTTTTATGATTTGTAAGACAACTTGAGGGGGACTTGTCCATTAACACTAGGGTTAGTCCTTCTTAACCACTTAAGGAAGAATTAGAACCCTGATGCAAGGCCCAAGTTACAAGTGTGATGTCTTGATATTTATTAAATGAATTGATTAAGAGATTTAAACACCTTAAGGGTTCAAGACTTAGGATTAAAGTTATACACTCCATCCTAAGATAAGGATGCAGGCATAACCCTAACCACAAAGTCTTAAAGCCTTTAGGGTTTAGTCCCTGATTATGAGGTGAGAAGAGAAGACACAAAGAGAGACACAAAGGTAAAACTATGGGGGGACTAATCAAAACCCTAATTCATTATCATGCTTGGATGATCCTAAGGTTTGTGAGGTTTGCAAGAACAATCTTCAGAAGAACCACCAGGAAGCAGATGAATAAGATCAAGAGAAGCAAAAGTGACTTGCTTCATTCAAGAAGTCAAGTCACTTGAGGAAAGAAAGTGGGAAGAAGAAGAATGAGCAAGCTCAAACTCAAACACATATAGAAATGCAGCAATGGATGCAAGAGAGATGAAAAGAAAAGTTATGAGAAGTGAAGGCAAATTCACTTCCCAAGTTTACTTACCACCTGAAATGTTAGAAAGAAATGCAAAACAATGCAAGATGAGATGAAATGGCATGATGCTAAGCAAAACCAGAAGCATATTGATGATGATTATGATGTTATGAGGTGCTGCAAACATGAGGCACTGCATGGAGATGCTCATACAAGATCATGAATGCAAATGATGCAAGTTAAGGAGCATGAATGAACATGAAAAGTTAGGAATCATACAAGACAAATGACATGGCAAATATGAGATGCAATGATCAAAGATGCTTCCTATATGTCTTAAGATGTCAAATGAATCATAAACATGCACAAAATGCAAAGACAAGCCATGTCATGCAAGGAAATGCAAGAAGGATGCAAATGAAAGCCCAAATTAGGGTTCATGGATCAAACATCAAACACAAACCAAAAACAGAAGCAAAACCCTAAAGTAAAAATGGAAAATGGTACCCAAGTAAACTCTAGACCTATAATAAACCACTGCCCAAAGGGGAGCTCTCAACTCTCAACCAAACTCAAGATATGAATTTTACAAGTTATTAGGGTTTTTTAGGGTTCTTAACAAAACAAATGCCAATCAATTAGAAAATGCAAGAACAATTCATGGCCTTTTTATCCTTGAAAATACATGCTAAACAAAAGACAATGCAAGAAGAATCAATGTCTCAACCTTCACCAATAGGCAGAAATGAATTTTTGAATCCATGATCAAAATAATGCATAAAAAATGATTTAATTCAATGAAAAATTCTTAAAATGCATCAAGATCAAAAAAGAAATTTGGTTTGAAGGTTGGACAATGTTTCTAAATGTCTTAGAACATTTCATGAATTTTTTTGTAATTTTTAAATACCTAAAAGTATTTTTAATTAATTAATTCCCATTAATCAATTAAAAATAATCTTTTAAATATTTAAAAATACTTTTTTTGATGATAAAAAATAAAATAAAAATATTTTTGGGTCTTAAAAATTAATTAAACTTTAAAGAAAAAGTTTCATAATTTTTAAGATTTTTTTAGCTATTTTAAATAAATAATGCAAAACAAATGAAAAGAAAATGAAAATAAATGAATTTTAAATGAATTAATGAGAAGTCAGCTAATCCTAGGGACAAGATTCAAAGCTACACGCGCGGGAGTTGACTGCGCGCCACATCTCACGGCCAGAATTCAAATTTCACTAATCAATGCTTATGCCCTAATCTTGCCGTTAAACACATTCAGATGACCGGAACAGTGTTCCGGTCATCTTCTCCGTTCACCCCAAAATGCTAACTCTCCACATACGTATTTAAAATGAAATCTAAGAACACAGGAATGATCCCCACTCACTCACGAATCAAAACCCTAACTCAAAACAAATTTATCATTCCTACAATGGCTGAATCGAAGCAATCTATTTCTAGGGCAAAAAGTTTCAGAAGCATGGTAAACTCTCATCTCTCCACCATTTTCAAAACCAAAGGCACATTCATGATCAGGAAGACATATAGAACAGATTAGGAACTTAAAAAATGATTTCTGGAAAAATATTTCTTGAGCTACCTGAGATTCGAAGCTTTCAACTCAGCTACTTTCTGACCTCCTCTCTTGGTGAAATCCACTCTACTTGGCCTCCTGATGATCCTTGAATGCTTAGGAAGAGTTTATGTTGGCTGGATGAAGAGTTTGAGCAACTTCTGCTCAAGCTCAGTTGAACATGGCAATGGTGATTCAGGTTGTTTCTGGCAAGGGTGAAGGGTTGTTTGTGGTCCAGATGATGAGTAGAGAAGGTTTATGGAGTTTGTTTGGGTGTTTGTGAGCTGTGGAGAGAGTTTCGAATGAAACTGCAAGTTGGAGTGAAAATGGTGAAGTGGTGTTATGGCTTGTTTCAGGCTTGGTTCTTGGTTGCTTTTGACTCAATGAGACATGGTGAGATGATTGGTGAAAATGGTTTGGATGTTTGAAGTCTGGACAGAGAGATTCGAAGAAGTTTGCAAAAGGGAGTGTGTTTGAGTATGTGATGAATGTGTGAGCTTCAGCCTTGCTTGAAGTGTGTTATGGCCAGCATTTGATCCACATAAACAAAGCCTATTGGTCAGTTGATGTGACTTGGCCTGCTGTGATAGGTGTGGCTACTTTTGCCAAAATGTCAACTTCTTGTAAGAGAGGCATGGGTCATGTTTCAGCCAAGTACAAAAGGTGTGGGCTGCGCAGCAAGGTGAGGGAGAAAGGCTAGGAGTGGTCAGCAGGCTAGGCAGCAAGTGGATGGAAGTGATCATGAGTTTTTGCAACTTGGCTTCCTTTGTTCACATGGAAAGATTTTGCTCCAAAGGCCATACAAACATGTGATTCCTTTGGTTCAAATCTGATTTTGGGACTTAGAGAATGTTTATGCAATGGTTTGAAATGAATTATAGGTCACAATATGCATTGGTACAAGACTTTGCAAAATTCTCACTTAGGGCATGCCTTGAAAATCAATGATTTTAGCCAACTTTGCATTGCCATAACTTTTGATCCAAGAAGAGTTTGATCATGTTCTTGTACTTTTTGAAAAGGGAAAGATGAGATCTACAACTTTCATGACCAAAGTTTTTCCATTTGAAGCACTTTTGGATCAAGAATCATGGCTTGAAAAATGACCTAAAATGGTGCATTCTTGAAAAGTCAACTATGCCCAAAAAGTCAACATTTGCAAAAACCCTAAATTCTTGATTTCTATGAACTTCAACCTTCTTCCATGATCAAATAAAGATCATATACACTCAAAATGATGAAGATCACCCATTGGTTGGGTCATTGGGGGCCTCAGATGCCCTGATTTTACACTGACTTGTCTGAAAAGTCAACTCTTGATCAGATGATTTCCCCATGGAATTTCTTCATGAAAATTGATATGCATACTCCCTATACCATGTAGAGATCAATGGAAACAAGAATGACCAAAAAAAATTGGGGTTATGGCCTCTGAAACCAAAACCCTAATTTTCAGTCAACTATGCAGTTCAAGCTGGCCCTGCATCCACTCAAACCCTAGCTCTTGTGATTCCTCTGCATTTTTGACTTTGAGGAGATGGAATATGATATAAGAACACACATGGACCCCTTTGAGTTGATTGGTTGCCCTTGGAGTGGCCCAAGAAGCCTTGGGATTGCTCAGATCACAAACCCTAGGTGCAGATGACTTAGAAACTATCCAGTGAATCAAAAATGAGATGTGAGATGATATGATTGTGTTTATGCATATGAGATGATCACAAGCCATGGTGTGAATGGGTGAGGGCAAATTTGGGGTGTTTACAATCATCTATAAATCATATTCATCATTCTTCAAAGAGGGGCTTCACCATTTTCAGATTCTTCCCCTTCAATTTTTTGCCATTTTCGGATTACACTTCTCATTCTTCATAACTCACTCTCCATTTGCAGCATCAGGCTTCACTAATCCCTCTTCTTCAACTTTCTTCATCAATCTTGAACCAATCTCTAATCTCTCAGCATCTCCAATCTACAAATCTTCTGCAATTTTGTCTTCAACCAGGTTCATCAATCTCAATGAAAATCATAATCATTTTTTGACCTCATCAACAATCAGCAACGTGATTCAACCTCCATACGCTTCTATTCACTCTCTGTTCGCAATCGATTCAATCCCTCGCCAACTTCGATTCTGCGAAGTTCATAAGTAACCTGCAAATCACGGAAAAAAAGAAGCATCACCGCAACAACAACGAAACAATTGATCTGAGATTGAACGTCACCGCAACAACAACGAAACAATATCAGAGATAACTCGCACGGATCCGAGGAGCAGAAGTCACGGAGTGAGTTGAATCGAGCGAGTTTTCGAAACGTACCTGAGCATAATTTCGAGACGGTTCTCTTCTTGTTATTGAAGCTTCGTTGCACAAACAACCGGAATTGTCATCAAGCTCGCCGCATCGTCGAAAGAACGACAACTTCATACTTCGTTGTTGAGATCGTCAACGCAGCTTCAAGGTACGAATTTGCCTCCTATGTATGAAATCGCTACTGTGTTTTGTTCATCGTTCTCGAATTCGAGTCAATCTTTGTGGTTCGTTTTTGGTCTCAGATTAGAGGTGAGATGAAGGTTTAGATTAGGATTCGTGTAGAGATTGTTAGGTTAATGATGAGGTTGTCGGAGTGTGGCTTTCTCCGTTGATGTTGCTCCGGCGGCGTTAGGTTTAGATTTAGGAAGAAGGTGAAGAAATTGCGGCATGAGAGAGAGGAGGGAGAGGTTGATGGCGTCGCGGGGAAGAGGCGATGAAGGTGATGGCGGTGGCGGCTTGGAAGAAGTCACAAAGAAGGAGGGATGATAGAAGGTGGTGGTGTGAAATCGAAGAAGAAGAAGGAGGGGGGGGGGGAAGATGAGAGGTGTTGCGGCGGTGAAGGTAAGAAGGAGTAATTTAGGGTTTCACTAGGGTTTGTTTATTCAGCCCTTTTTGATTTCTTTGAGTTTATAAGATTGGTTAATTAAGTGGATTTATGGAATTATAAGAAATAATGTAAGGATTATTGGAAATTAAAAAGCAATAAGTTGATTAAAATCCATTCAATGCACCGTTAATGATTCCAAGAGGATAGAATTTTGAATCCCTCAGCCACACAGGCAGTGACACATGTCACCGTTCGGTAGGCTATATCTGCGGGTGATCCTGTGTGTGTCGCCCACTAGTGCCTCCATGTTCCTAGGCTTTGTGAGTGGTTTGATTAGATTACCATAGGAAGAGACTTGATCAGGCGGTCTAGGTGGAGTCAACGATTGTTGACTGATAGTCCATGGTACACTTCCCCTATTTCCTGCGCTGGATGGGCCTTACCCGTTTACTATTCGCACCTCCATTTTGAAGCCCATTGAATAAATAACTATAAAAAATACTAATGGCCCCCCATTTCTATTCTTTTATTTTCTTTTAGATTTTAGTTTTAGTTAAACATAGTTTAGGATTAAATCATCAAAAAATAGTAAAATCCATTAGAAAATTTCACAAAAATTCCAGTAGGTTGTTAATGCATTTTAGAAATTTTTGGCACTTTTATTTTCCGAATTTTGCTTATTTTCGATTTAATTCTGATTTTTCTTTTAATTAGATTTTATTGAATTTCTGTTAACTGTACATGATTTTGTTCATTTTATTTTGTCCTCTTCCAGTAGGATTTTTGACCCATTCTTTTTGCTATGGTTAGAGGACTTATAATAGGACCTAGAATAATTTTGGTAGAATTTTTAGGTCATTTTATCCCCTGTTTTGGTAGCTTAATCCATAGAAAATCATAGTTAATCCATAAGTAGAATTAAGTGATTTTTAGACATAGTTAAATTCTGATTTTTTAGGATATTTTTTAGCACAATGTAATAATCAGTTTTAGGACCCTATAGAATTAATTCCATAATTTTTCTAGGACTTTTAATATTTTTAGTGTATTAATCTTTAGGCTAGTTATACATGTAAAAGTCAATTAGTTGAGGTTAGAATATTAAGATCCATTAAGAGCTAGTTTGCTTAGGTTTAATCTTAGGATTTAGCAATGACTTAGCCTAGTTTAATTTCTGATTTTTAGAATGACAATATTAGATAATTCCCTTAGTTTTAGGACTTAGGCTTAACATTTCTAATAAGTAGACTTAGATAAAGTTTAAGCTTGTTTTTGGTTTTATACCTTAAAATGAATTTGTTTTGAATTTTATTCCTTATTCAATTTTAATGCCTTGCCATATTATTTGAATATTTCACTTGAATAGGTTTCCCATTGTTCTTAGAATCAACTTAACTTCATTAGGAAAAAAGTTGAGTTCTAGTAGTTTCTAGTTCTTTTCTTCATTAAGTTTAGAAAACCTCACAAACCATTAGGACCACTTGTAAATAAATAAACAAAATTAGGATTGAGTCTTAGTCCCTTAGATTTTGTCCTTTTCTCAACTTGAGTCATTCTTTCTCATCTCATAAAGAAAAGAAATAAAACACTTAATAAAAATCAAACTTTCTTGTACGACACGAGACTTTGTTGCGGAGTGCTTATACGCGTTCTGTTTCGGGGCGAGGTGTAAGTATTTACCGCGATGGATAGGTCTTAGTATGAGAATGTTCACAAACAAATTCAAAACATTTCTCATAAAAGACAAAAACAAACAATAAGCGACTATCCTGCGGGAACTTCTTTTCTCATCTCATTCACTCACAACGCAAACTTGCGACGACTTGTCTCGCATGCAAGACGGTAAACGCACTCGTACCAGACGAGCCTGCAACACATGAGCATAGACATACGTAGTTCCAGCTATAAAAAAACACAAACAAATAGTTCCCGCCTTAGTTAGGCGAACTACGTCGACTCTGATCCTCATTATCCCAATGAGGTACGTAGGCAGTGGGGTAGGGCCCATTCGAGCACATTCTTTATTTTCCCTACATTTCCCCCTTCTGTTCTTTCCCTTTCTAGTTCCATTTCCATTCCCATTCCAGTTAGCAGTTCAGTTGTTCAGCAACACTCTATTTTCTCACCCTTTGAAGCAAACAAGCAAGCGTGGATCCCGTCGGGTACGGCGGACGATCTGGGGTGCTAATACCTTCCCAAGTCGTAACCGACTCCCGAACCCAGATCTTTGGTTCGCAAGGCCTCGTCCTTTCCTTCTTCCTTAGGTTTGTGCAGCATTACCTTTCCCATTATTTCGGGATAAAAATGCCTGGCTGGCGACTCTACCTTTTCCGCGCCACTTTCGCATTTGTACTAGGATGAAAATCCCGGGAACGACACTATGGTTACTAAAACTCCCGTAAGGATCACCTCTAAGGGTCCTGTAAAGATTACTGCTGAGCCAAAATTGGCTCCCCTGATTATTACTACTCCTGATCCGATCCCATATTCTTCTGACAAGGCCATCCCTTGGAATTATGGAGCTGATGTTTATGTCCATGGTCTCAAGCAAGAGCCTTTAACTGATAGACTTGTGGAAGATACTAGTCCCGATGTCGACAATATCATTGGAACTAGTAAAGTTACTCGAAGTGGAAGGATTTTATCTCTATAATACACTTCAAAGACTATAGCTAATCCAGTTCGTATTTCTACCTCCGAGCCAAATACTGAAGCTCGAGGCAAAGGACCAGTGATTGAGCCTGTTCAGGTTGAGATGCCAGTTACTGAAGATCTCTCTAAGCAGATGGAAGAAGTACTAAAGATCATCCGCAAGAGTGATTACAAATATTATTAAACAGTTGGGACACACTCCCTCCAAGATCTCTATGTTATCTCTGTTGTTATGCTCTGAGGCCCATGCTAAGGCTTTGGTGAAATTCTTGAAATCTACGCATGTACCGCACATAATCTTTGTGGATCAATTTGAAAATTGTGTTGCTAATTTGATGACTGACAATGGCTTAGGTTTTTATGATGCTGATCTAACTCCCGTTGGAAGAAACCACAACAAAGCTTTGCACGTCTCTATTGAGTGTAGGGGCATTACTCTATCTCATGTGTTGGTGGAAAATGGTTCCTCATTAATTGTGATACCGAAGGCCGTTCTTGACAAACCCAACTATGAAGATATTGTGACAAGACCTAGTAACATGGTGGTGAGAGCTTTTGATGGTTCTAAAATAATTGTGTACGGAGAAATTGATCTTCCAATCAAAGTAGGTTATCAAGTCTTTGACTCTACTTTTTATGTGATGGATACATGGGGCAAGTGCTGTAACCTCTACCTTACACCAGAAGCTGAAATATCCAGTGAAGAGCAAGATTGTCACTGTCTATGGTGAAGAAGAGTACATGGTCAGTTATGTGAGTACTTTCCAGTATGTTGAGATGGATGGTGAATTCGTTGAGACTCCCTGTCAGACATTTGAAGTGGTTCCTCAGACTGTTCTTACTAATAAGCTGGTTCCTATTGTTTCTAGAGCATCTCCTGCAATGGCCTCTCTGAAAGATGCTAAAGCTGTGATTGAACAAGGTGGTTGTACTATTTGGGGTCAGCTTCCTGACATTCCTTACAAGTCTGACAAATTTGGTTTGGGTTTCACTGTAAAGGCTCAAAAGGATGTTCGTCGTGCTCGTGTTATCCGTATCACCAACAAGGGAGTTCAGAAAGATCAAGTGAATGTTGTGGAAAACTCTGATGAAGACTGCAACATAGACAGTTGGATCTTTCCTACCATTGGCAGTGGGCTCAACAATTGGAAGACTGAAGACATTATTCCTATCTCCTTTAGTTAGGAGTAAATGCTATTTTTTGTTTTTCATATTTTGGTTTTGTAATTTGAACAATTAAAATTTTTAAGTCTTTTTCCTTGTCCGGGGAAAATGGTATGCTTGTTAGGGATGTCATTTCATTTGCATATTTTCATTCAATAAAATCAATGGACGTTTTGCTTCGGTAAATATTGCGCTCTTTATCTTTCTTTTATTTTTTCTGTATCAAAAAAGCTATGTGTTCTTACACACACCCACATCACTAAACTGCAGATCCCCATCCACTCTGGATCCCATTGATAACAATTCTCCTATTGCCAACTATGACTTCGAGAATCCAATCTACCAAGCCAAGGATGGAAATGATCAAGATTGTGAAGTGCCCGTAGAACTTGCTAGGTTTCTACAGCAAGAAGAGAAAGTTATACAGCCGCATGAAGAACCAATCGAAGTTGTAAATATAGGTACTGAGAAAGATAAGAAAGATGTCAAGATAGATGCTGAATTAGAAGACAATGTCAAGAACAAGTTAATTTAGATGTTACATGACTATGTGGAGATCTTTGCTTGGTCTTCTGAAGATATGCCAGGGCTTGATATTTTATTGTGGTTCACCGTCTGCCAATGAAGGAAGGTTCTCGTTCGATAAAGCATAAAGTTCGTCGTATGCGTCTCAAAATGTCAGAAAAGATTAAAGATTAAGTAACGAAACAATTTGAGGCAGGGTTCCTAGCCATTACTTCTTATCCTCAATGGGTTACAAATGTGGTACGGGTACCTAAGAAGGATGGAAAAGTACGCATGTGGGTGGATTACAGGGTAGACAACACTATTGATGTTCCGCTTCCACATATTGATGTTCTGGTAGACAACATTGCTCAGCATAAGGTATTCTCTTTCATGGATGGTTTCTCTGGTTATAATCAGATTAAGATGGCACCTGAAGACCTGGAGAAAACTACGTTTGTCACACAATGGGGAACCTTTTGTTACAAAGTAATGTCATTTGGTTTGAAGAACGCTGGGGCAACATACCAGCATGATATGGTAGCTTTGTTCCATGATATGATTCATCATGAGATAGAGGTATATGTTGATGATATGATAGCCAGATCCCATAACAAATAAGAATATTTTGAACATCTGCACAAGTTGTTTGAGAGGTTGAAGAAATACAAGTTGAGATTGAATCGAAACAAATGTATCTTTGGGTTAGATCTGGTAAACTTTTGGGTTTTGTCGTTAGTGGTAAAGGTATTGAGGTTGACCCTGCAAAGGTAAAAGTTATACAAGATATGCCCGCTCCCCGTACTGAGAAGGAAGTAGAGGTTTCTTGGGACACCTGAACTACATTGCAAAATTTATTTTCCACTTAACCGCTACTTGTGAGCTAATCTTTAAATTGATGATGAAAGATCAAGTAATGGAATGGAACGACGAATTCCATATAGCTTTTGATGAGATCAAGAAATATCTCCAAGAACCTCCAATACTGATGCCACCAGTTGCGGGAAGACCCTTGATTATTTACCTGACAGTGTTAGACAATTCAATGGGGTGTGTGTTGGGTCAACGTGACGAGTCTGGTTGAAAAGAGCAAGCAATATACTACCTTAGCAAAAAATTTACCGACTGTGAAACAAGATACTCACTGCTCGAGAAAACTTGTTGCGTTTTGGCATGGGCTGCTCTCCGACTAAGATAGTATATGTTGACTCATACCACTTTATTGATTTCAAAGATGGATCCTATCAAATACATATTTGAGAAACCTGCTCTCTCCAAATGAATAGTGAGATGGCAAATGATTTTGACAGAATATGACATTCAGTACACTACTCAGAAGGCAATTAAGGGAAGTGTAGTAGCTGATCATCTGGGTCATCAAGCAGTGGATGACTATCAGTCTATAAATTTTGAGTTCCCAGATGAGGATATTATGCTTGTTACTAATTATAAAGAACCTAGACCGTATGAAGGACCTGAACAGGGATCCCGATGGACTATGGTTTTTGATGGAGCTTCTAATGAGCTTGGAAATGGTATTGGTGTTGTGATTATCTCTCCTAAGGGTTGTTATACATTGTTTACTGCTAGACTTTGCTTTGATTGTACCAACAATATGGCTGAATATGAATCATGTATCATGGGTATCAAGGATTCCATTGAGATGAAGATCCAATTCTTGAATGTATATGGAGACTCAGCCCTAGTAGTTAATCAAATTAAAGGAGAATGGGACACAAAGCATCCAAATCTCATTCCTTACTGAGAACATGTGTTGGCTTTGATCCCATACTTTGAAGAGATCGCTTTCGAACATATTATACGAGAAGAGAATCAATTGGCAAACGCATTAGATACCATGTCATCTATGTTCAGAGTCAGTTGGGACCATGAAGCTCCTAGAATTACTATTGATAGATTAGATGAACCAACATACTCTTATGAGGTTGATACTGAGAGAGTAGAAGAAAAACCTTGGTTCCAAGAAGTAAAAAGATATCTCGAAGCTCAGGAGTATCCTAAAGGGGCATCTATCAATGGCAAGAAGTTTCTAAGGATATTTTCTGCCAAGTTTTTCCTGAGTAACGGAATTTTGTACATGTGCAATCACGATTCGACTTTGCTTCGTTGTATGGAAAAGAAGGAAGCAAGAGAGATTATGGAAGACATGCATGATGAGACCTATGGTACTCATTATAGTGGGTATACAATGGCTAAGAAAATTTTGAGAGTAGGTTATTATTGGTCTACCATGGAAGCTGATTGTCATCTACACTCCAAGACTTGTCATAAGTGCCAAATCTATACTGATAAAGTACATGGGCCTCCAGTTCCGTTGAATGTTCTAACTGCTCCTTGGCCTTTTGAAATGTGGGGCATTGATATGATTGGTGATATCAAACCTACCGCCTCCAATGGACACCGTTTCATTCTTATTGCTATTGATTACTTTACGAAGTGGGTAGAGGCAGCCTCGTTCACTTCTGTTACCAAGAGTGTTGTGGCTTGGTTCATCAAGCATAATCTTATTTGTCGATATGGCATCCCTAAAAGGATTATCCCAGACAATGGTACTAATCTAAATAACACTATGATCACTGAACTTTGCATGCAGTTTAAGATTAAGCATCACAATTCATCTCCATATCGACCAAAAATGAATGGTGTAGTGGAAACCGCCAACAAGAATATCAAGAAGATCGTGAAAACAATGATGGTGACATAAAAATACTAGCATGAGATGTTACCATTTGCTCTCCATGGTTATATCACCACAGTGCATACCTCAACTGGGGCAACCCCTTTCTCTCTAGTCTATGGTATGGAGGCAGTTTTACCCGTTGAAGTTCAGATTTCTTCCTTAAGGATTATGAAAGATACAGACTTAGATAAATACGAATGGGTTTAGACTCGACTCGACCAAATAAAATTGTTTGATGAAAAGAGGCTCGCGGTCATCTGCCATGGCCAAATGTATCAGAAGCGTATGATCAATGCCTTTAACAAGAAAGTCAAGCATCTAGTATATCAGACTAGCGATTTGGTAATAAAGCGTATCATATTACCACAAGGTGATCCCAGGGGAAAATGGACTCCCACTTATGAAGGGCCATTTGTAATCAAAAGGATATTTTCTAGAGGCGCTATGATACTTACTGTAGCGGTAAAAACATGAGTGTAAGCTATTAGTTAACTTAACTCAAAGTAAACAGAGTCGCCACTGCGCTTTTATTTTATTCCAAGTGGAAAAGGAAAAAAGAGCGAATAAATCCTAATGAATCTAAAAGCAAAAAGCTAAAGAAACACAACAGAGAAATAGGTAAGGGGATAGGTTACACAATGGGAAGGTTTTACGCACCCAAAATGTCCGTGGTACTCCACGGGAGCCCTTTGAAAAATTTACTGCTTTTGGTTTGAAAAATGGTTTGTTAAATGAGAGTGGAGAAGTGAGAAAAGAATTATTTTTTATATTTTTGTGTTTGGAGAGGTTTACCACCTCATGCCTACGTACCCACAAAGTGCAATGCAAGATCAAAACCCCGTAGTTCGTGGTACAAATAGTGAAAAGGGTGGGTTATGATTAATTTTATTAAGTGAAGAGAATTTGTCATCTTCAAGTAGATAGTCAAACAAATCTACCATGAGAATGAAGGCATGGACTCATACATCATTATGGGGAGGGCACCAACTCAGATAAAATCGACGAGTATGACATTAAACCCCCACAAATGACAAGAGACTCAATTACATCAAACTATAACCATGGAGATTGAGAGACTTGCACCCGACTAAAGAATAATGACTTATAATCGGCACTCTTTAAAAGAAAATAAACAAAAGTGCACAAAGGCACAAAACAAATTGAATGAGTTTGATTATTTTTATTTTTTTTGAATTAAGGTCAACATGATTAGATTCATTGATTTTAAAGGAAAAGGAAAAGAGTAAAAGCCACTTGACAAAAGTCAAGGTTTTTTGTTTATTAAAGAGGTGATGATTTATAAAGAAGGAATCCTTTGAAAAAGGGAGAAGGTTTTGAAAATTATTGAATGGGAGGAGATGAAGAGACTATCCTAAAAAAGAAAATAAGAAGATAAGGGAAGAAAGATCTAACCGAACTTTATAACATTCCAAATTATGAGCATAAGAGTTTCATCCTTATAAGCTAGCAAATAGCCAAATAAAGGCTAAATCCAACTTCATGAAGATCAAAGCAAGGGGAAAGGATCCTAAAAATTTAAGTCCAAAATCTCTACTCCAATGCCAAGGATAGTAACCAAAAGTCCTCAAATTAGAGTCACAAGTTTTTTTTAGAGGTTTAATCCTTTATTAATTTTTGTGTGTCCAAATGGACAAAAGGAAAATCCACAAAATAATAAGAGCAAATAATAAACATGATATGGATGAACAAAGCAAAATAGAATAAAGGCAATAAAAGTGCAAGAAATTAAATGTTAGTAACAAAAAGAAATTAAAGTGCATGAATCTAAAATATTAATCGTAGTAGTAGTAGTAGTAGTAGTATAATAATATTCACATAATAATGGTATGGTGAACTTAATCAACCACAACCAAAAAGTAACCAAAACCGAAAGGCAACCGGAACCGCTTAGCATCTTACACTATAGCGATTAATAAAGGCAAACCGAATTGAATTCAATGAAATTTGAAAGGCGATTGGGAGACCCAAATCACCTACACATCAAAAATTCACAAGTCTCGATTCTTGATGCAATATGATTAACCACTTTGGGATTACGCGATCAACAAGAGATCCGGTCCACGAAAGTGCAAGTACCCAATTAGATTTTTATTCTGAAGTCGGGACACATTTAGGTCTATGTTAAGCAATCGCCGAGTAATTTACGAAGTAATTACCCTACACATGAGGCCTGCCATCACCAATTAAGGTGCATAATGTTAGTGCTAATGCATGCGAGATAAACAATATGTAAATCGTTATCCGAACACGATACCGCACAAAACTAAAAGTGAATACCAAATTGAGCCACACTTATAGTATTCATCCAACCTTAAGTTCAATCACTCATCTTGGTGAATTAAAGCATGAAAATGTATCACTAATGCAAAGTACCTTAAATGAATTGAATAATCCACTTAAAGGTAGTTTTGAATTAATGAACATTAACTACTCTAATCTACACCCAAAGTTCATTGAAATTAAGGAGAAATCACTCCCAAAAGTGCTACCCAAGGTAAAAATAAAAAGGAGGAGGAAGAAGAAGAAAGTGGAACCAAAAAGGGGCTTGAAACAAGCCAAAAACACCATTCTGACTTGTGTTAACCGGTTAACTAATTGGTTAACCGGTTAACGCAAGCAGATTTTGAACAATCTGCGCTGTTTTTAAACTGGTTAACCGGTTAACCAAATGGTTAACCGGTTAACGTTGTACCAGAGGCTGAAAAATGCAGAAAATGCAGCATGATCCATTTTGAAACCTTTTCTCAAACATTGGATGATCGTGATCTGAATTTGCACAAATTTTAAAACCAAAATACAGTGGAATCCCTGCAATCAAACAACAAATAAAGATCCAAAGGATCTAGAAACAAAAGCACCAAAGATCTCCATCTTGAATTTTGATGGTGAATATGGGTATATGGAGGAAGATGAATTACCAAAAGCTCTTCTTCAAATTGGACCAACACAAGCTTAGATCTACTGAAATTGATGAACAAAGGAATGAAAGAATGAAGGTTTAGCTCAAGTTAATCAAGAATTCAATGTGAATTCTTGATAACTTCAAAATAAAGAAAGATGAGCTTTGGAGAATTTTAGTGTTGGGGGAGTAATTTGTGAGAGGTTTTGTGGCTATAAAAAGCTTATGGAATGAATGAAATTGTGGTCCTATTTAAAGGCCTTAGGTATGGAAATTTGGTGGAATAGAGCTTGCTTTGGTAATTCGAATTTAGGTTTGGTAATTGGAATTTTGGTGGGAAATAGAAAAGAGTGGTGATTAGTGAGGGTTTATGGTAGGAAATGATCAAAGTGATGTAGAGAAATCAGAAACCAATGGATCTAGAATATTCCAATTAAATCAATAATCTAAGGGTCCTGAATTTGAATTAAAAAATCAAATTTCGCACCGGTTAACCGGTTAACCATTTGGTTAACCAATTAACCAACCTGAAATTTGAATTTTTTATTCAAATATGGTTGCTTGGTTGTTTCGGCCCGATTCTTGTTGTGCGTCGAAGAAGTAAACACATGAACCTTGGAAATTATTTGAATGAATCAATTAACTTGGGAAATCCTTGATCTGATAATTTTGAATTATTTGCGGACCGTCTTCGACTTTTTTCTATGAAATTTATTCAAGCTGTAGGACTGCTCTTTTTGGTATTTTCACATGGTTCCTCTTCTTGAATAAAAAGGTTAGTAAAAGGAAACAAAATATTTTTTTGGAAATTTTGATTAATGGTTAGTAAACATAAACAAATAAAGTAAGTAAAGACCAAGGTGATCCCCTGCGAGGCATAAACCTAACCCGAGAAGAACCGAGCAACCGGTGCGATCTTGTTTGTATGCAAGATGCAGATGAAAATGCAAAGAAAAACTTAGGGCAAAAATTAGGGTGCAACAGCTGCCCCTATTTAAGTTTCTTCAATCTGGAGATATG
This sequence comes from Lathyrus aphaca, assembly GCA_963966055.1. Classification (NCBI taxonomy): domain Eukaryota; kingdom Viridiplantae; phylum Streptophyta; class Magnoliopsida; order Fabales; family Fabaceae; genus Lathyrus; species Lathyrus aphaca. The sequence goes on along the minus strand of OZ014522.1, from coordinate 388,587,386 downwards.
AAGATTAACATCTTCGTCTCTGCAAGATGGGAGAGACTTAAATACAGAAAACCCATATTTTTTTACTAAGAGAACATGATATGATATGAATATGATATGCAAACCCAAGCTCTCTGTGGGGAAAATATGACCACCAGAGGAAAGCAAAAGCTTGGGGACACAAAAGAAAATCCCGTTGGGGAAAACAAGAGACACCAAAAGAGTTACCAGGGTTCACATGGGGAAAACAACCGACTCCACATGGGGAAAAGATATGATATAATCAAAGTAAAGGGTTCAACGAGGAAGAGCAAACGCTCTGTCGGGGAATATCAACCAAACAAAGTATTCGAGTCCAAAAATGGAGGAATACCAAGTTGGAACAGAATCACCTACTACCGATTTACTGGGTAGAAGATATGAAAATAACGGACTCAACTATCGATTTACTAGATAGGAGCAAAACAAAGAGGGATAACCTCCACTACCTTTTACTGGGTAGAAAAAACCTCAACTATCGGATTTACTGGGTAGGATCACAATCAAAAGAGCTTGATTAATTTGGTAATATTACCCACTATCGAAAAATTGATAGCTTAATTCCAAAGTAATATACTCAAGCTGGAGAAAATACTGCCCACTATCAAACAATGATAGCTTAATTCCAAAGAAAACATTACTCACAAAAGGGGGACCAAAATTCAATCCAAGAACAAATTGGAGAGAAACGGTCAAACAAGACTCATCCCGAGGAGAAAATATCTCAACTGGGGAAATTCCATCCAGATAATAAACTGGGGAGGAAACTGAATCAAAATTATCCACGAGAAACAAGCTCAGTGGGGAAATAAAAAGGATAAACACTTTCTGCTTAAGGGTTGATACTCTAAATTTTAGAGGAAGACAACACACACACTCTGCGGGGAAAAATCCACACCAAAGAGCGGGGAACAGTGATAAATGTAAGAACGCAAGCAAATGATGATATGCTTATGCGTATGAATATGCTGACAAAACAAACATAAAGATAAGAAACGGGTGACATAAACACCACAACAACCGGATACTCGGCTAACTAGGGAAAACAGGCTGGGACCATGTTGGAGATTCGATTCGAAATCCTGCAGGGGAATATCAAAAGCCCTCAAAGGAATAAAATCCTACTACAAGGAAAAACTTAGATTGGGGAAAACAACTGCTAGGGATCCCATCCACGAAGAAATATTCAAGAATCCATAAAAGGATAACATCAGAAAATTCCACTCTGAAAGGATAACATGTCGGAGATATCTCAACAACTCAAAATCTTCCATACTCTGGGGGAAAAGGGAAATGTCCCTGTTAAACTCTGATGGGGATGAATATGTTCATAAATATGCATGGGGAAATGAAGTAAAGATCTACCAGTGGTGCAAATAAAGCATAGCCTACTGAAGTATCAAACATCAATCATCAACTTTGCATAGGAATACCACCTTGCTGAGGAGAGGTAAAAAAAAATCTGCTGAGGATGGGGAATATTTCCACGATCCATGTTAGGGACAAAAATACTCCTAATCAAATTCCTGCAGGGAATAATCATCATACTATTCCTGCTCTATTCGGGGAAAGAGTTATACCACTCTCATCTGCTTGGGGAAAGAGTGCAAAACTTGCCAAAGCTCAAAAATAGAGATTTACTGGAAACATCACACGCAGACTTACTGGGGGTCTATGAAGATCTTTTATCACTGAACGTTTGGACTTTTCGACTTACGGGGGATACCAGAAGTTAACATCTTAGCAAATCACATTTACAAGGGATTTTAAATCAATAATCACCAACAGGTGAAAGAAAAACCTCTAAACCGATTGATATACCAATACTTCTGCTGAGGGATGCAACCAACTTGTGTTGAGGATAAAAGACACGGCCGGGGGCTTCCAAGACTTTTCAAGTCAAGGGTAAACTACTGAGGAAAAGATCAAAACTCAGTTGGGGATTTTCCAGGATATACCCTCCAACAACTCTTTTGGGGGGAAGGAACAAAATTAAGAGTATTTATAATCCTTGCTCATGTTGGTTGCTGGGGAACAAAACACCCTTAACATCAACACGCCAGGACCAATCAGGAATTCCATAAGGACACAAGTGGATCAAACCCTGCTTTTGGAGAGACAAGTTACACACATCCAGACTTTACTATCCCTGGAATCACTATTGATATCCTTTCTTTGTTCACAAATCAGGAGAAAATGTTTTTATAACCTTCAAAGATTAAATTTATTAAATTTGTTTCAAAAATCATCATCAACAATAAATTGAAATTTTGTAAACATAAACAATATAAAGAGTTTCAAACAATTGGATAAAAGCTCAAATTTATTGATAGAATGAAAGTCAGCAAATGGCGTGACTCCATGGATCATTACAAGTTTGAAAAATGGTAAATACATGGAAAAGGGCTACATTGAAATACAATGATCACTATTCTCCCTATTAACTTTGAACTCCACTATGCCCGAAACTTCAGTCAAGATGAGTGAATAAGAATCTTTGATGGGCAATTCTTTTGAGGGATAGAATCTGAAATCCTCGGTCATTACAAGTGATCCAATTTGTCGATACAGTTACTTGCCATGATCCCTAACTTTTGCCTAGATTGCCCTTTCGGGTTTTCAATCTACCGGGATAATTATTTCTGTTTTTGTCTCTAATTTTTTCTTGGACCGCCCTTTCGGGTTTTCAATCCACCGAGACGCTCATTTTTGCCTAAGCCTCCCTTTCGGGTTTTCAACTTAGCGAGCTGTTCTTTTATTTTTAGGCGAAGTATTTCTTGACTGCATCCGCATTCACAGGACGAGTGATCTCCTCACCATCCATAGTTGTAAGAATTAATGATCCGCCAGAGAAAGCTTTCTTGACAACATATGGGCCATCATAGTTTGGAGTCCACTTGCCCCGAAAATCTGTAATGAAAGACTAGATCTTCTTGAGCACAAGGTCGCCTTCTCTGAATACACGAGGTTTTACCTTCTTGTCAAAAGCTTTCTTCATTCTTTGCTGGTACAACCGACCATGACACAAAGTTGTTATTCTCTTTTCCTCAATCAAATTCAACTGATCAAATCTACTCTGACACCATTCAGCCTCAGTCAACTTGGCTTCCATCAGAACTCTCATTGATGGGATCTCAACCTCGACGGGGAGCACTACTTCTATACCATAAACAAGTGAGAAAGGGGTCGCCCCTGTTGAAGTGCGGACAGATGTACGATACTCATGCAAAGCAAAAGGGAGCATCTCATGCCAGTCCTTGTATGTCACAACCATCTTCTGAATGATCTTCTTAATGTTCTTATTCGCAGCTTCAATAACCCTATTCATCTTCGGTCTATAAGGAGAAGAATTATGGTGTTGAATCTTGAACTCTTCAGAAAGCTCTTTCATCATCTTATTATTCAAGTTTGAACCATTATCAGTAATGATTCTATTTGGAACACCATATCTGCAGATAATGTTATTCTTGATAAACCGAACCACAACTTGCTTGGTCACATTAGCATACGATGCCACTTCCACCCACTTGGTGAAGTAGTCAATTGCCACAAGAATAAAACGATGTCCATTTGAATCCTTGGGTTCAATCATACCAATCATATCAATTCCCCACATAGAGAAAGGCCATGGGGAAGAAACCATATTGAGATAATTTGGTGGCACATGAATCTTATCAGCATACACTTGGCACTTATGGCACTTTTTCACATACTTGCAACAATCAAATTCCATTGTCAACCAATAGTAACCTACTTTCAACATCTTTTTAGCCATTGCATTCCCATTAGCATGAGTGCCAAAAGATCTTTCATGAATTTCTTTCATTAACATGTCTGCTTCGTGTCTATCCACGCATCTGAGCAAGACCATGTCAAAATTCCTCTTATAAAGCACATTTCCATTCAGGAAGAAATTTCCTGCCAATCTCCTCAAAGTCCTCTTATCTTTATTGGATTCCCCAAGAGGGTATTCCTAACTCTGGAGGAAACATTTAATATCATGATACCAAGGCTTATCATCATGGACCTCTTCAACTGCAAACACATGAGCTAGTCTTTCAAGTCGCATCACTCTGATCATGGGAACATCATTCCACAGGTGCACCTTTATCATAGAAGCTATAGTTGCTAAAGCATCTGCCATCTGATTTTCATCACGAGGCATATAATGAAACTCAACTTTAGTGAAGAAAGTTGATATCCTCCTGGCATAATCTCTATAAGGAATCAAGTGGGGTTGATGAGTTACCCACTTACCCTTGATCTGATTGACTACCAAAGCAGAATCTCCATACACATCAAGATGCTTAATCCTCAGATCAATAGCTTCCTCAAGACCCATAATACAGGCTTCATACTCAGCTTCATTATTGGTACAAGGAAAAGTCAGCCTTGCAGCAAAAGGAATATGTGAACCACGGGGAGTAATGATCATTTCCCCAATTCCTCTTCCGCGTGCATTCACAGCACCATCAAAAACTAAACCCCATCGAGATCCAGGCTCCATCCCTTCCTCAATCAAAGGTTCATCACAATCTTTCATTTTCAAATGCATCACATCCTCGTCTGGAAAATCAAACTTGATAGGCTGGTAATCATCAATCGGTTGATGTGCCAAATGGTCAACCAAGATACTACCTTTTATAACTTTTTGAGCTCGGTACTCAATATCATATTCTGATAACAACATTTGCCAACGAGCAATCCTCCCAGTCAAAGCAGGCTTTTCAAATATATACTTGATCGGATCCATTTTAGAGATCAACCAAGTTGTATGATTCAGCATATACTGGCGAAGACGCTTTGCAGCCCAAGCTAAGGCACAACAAGTTTTTTCAAGCATGGAGTACCGAGACTCAAAATCAGTGAATTTCTTACTCAAGTAGTAAATTTCATATTTTTTTCTTCCAGATTCATCTTGCTGACCAAGCACACAACCCATGGAATCTTCCAGCACAGTCAAGTACATAATCAACGGTCTACCTTCCACCGGAGGATACAAAATAGGAGGTTCAATCAGATATTCTTTGATACTTTCAAACGCCTTCTGACAATTATCTGTCCAGACACAACCTTTGTCCTTTTGAAGTAACTTGAAGATCGGAGCACATGTGGCAGTCATGTGAGAGATAAACCTTGAAATATAATTCAAACGGCCCAAGAATCCTCTTACTTGCTTTTCAGTCCTTGGAGCAGGCATTTCCCGAATAGCTTTCACTTTATCAGGATCAACTTCAATGCCTCTTTGGCTGACAATGAAACCTAACAACTTTCCAGAATGTACACCAAATGTGCACTTATTCGGATTCAAACGAAGCTTAAACTTCCTTAACCTCTGAAACAACTTCAGCAAATGTTCAACATGATCCTCTTCAATCCTCGACTTAGCGATCATATCATCAACATATACCTCAATTTCTTTGTGCATCATATCATTGAAAAGTGTGGTCATAGCTCTTTGGTATGTCTCACCAGCATTCTTCAATCCAAAGGGCATCACTCTGTAGCAGAATGTTCCCCATGGTGTAATAAATGTGGTCTTTTCCATGTCCTCGGGTGCCATCTTTATTTGATTATAACCGGAAAATCTTTCCATAAAAGAGAACACATCAAACTTAGCCGTATTATCTACCAACATATCAATGTGTGGTAATGGAAAATCATCTTTTGGACTAGCTTTATTCAAATCTCTATAATCAACACACATTCGGACTTTTCCGTCTTTCTTTGGAACAGGCACAATATTGGCCACCCATTGAGGATAATTTGACGTCACAAGAAAACCTGCATCAATCTGCTTTTGAACCTCCTCCTTGATCTTTATTGCCATATCAGGATGAGTTCTTCTCAACTTTTGCTTCATAGGTGAACATTCAGGCTTCAACGGCAATCTATGCTCCACAATATCAGTATCAAGACCTGGCATGTCTTGATAAGACCAAGCAAACACATCAACATACTCTCTAAGAAGCTCCACAATTCTCTTCTTAACATCAGGACTAAGCAATGTTCCAACTTTGACTTCTTTCTTATCATCTTCAGAACCCAAGTTGACCATCTCTATAGACTCTCCATGAGGCTGAATAACCTTCTCCTCGTGCTCAAGCAACCGAGAAATTTCATCAAGAATCTCTTCAACATCCTCTTCCTCAGCTTCGAACACAGGGAATTCAAAGTTGGGAGTGGGCATAGGATCATTGTTTTCAATGGGTTTATCAATCAATCTTCACAATGATTTTATTTTTATTTTAGAGTATGAACAAAAAGTGCAAACATTATGCAGATAAACAATTATTATTATTTTTGGGTTTTTTATGTTACCATTTTTCAGAATAAAGCAAAAAGGAAAAACAGATATGGAAATAACAAAATAACATTTTATTGATGATGATAAAATTTGAAACAAAGCCCAACAAACATCACTTTCACCTTGGGCAGAGTGAAAGGATTTTTGAAAGAAAATAAAACAAATTACTTTGAAGCATGAACAAAAAAAAGAACATCAACAGCAATCCAGTTCTTGCAAATCTTTCCGTGCGTAACAAAGTTAGGCATTTCTTCATCTTCATCATCTTCAATGATGGCAGCAGCGGAATGATCGTAGATAAACCCAGCACTTCGGAATCCTTCCTGAATAGTCTTCGGGTCATTCAGAGCTACACCTGGTGCAAAGCCAATACCAAATCCTTCCTTGTTGTCGACAACATCAATAACTCATCCCCAACCGTCAGATCAACCAGTTTCCAGCACGCGTAGAGCATCCTTGAGAGAAGACATAGGCATGACATTCTTCTTAGCAGCATTATTAACAACAGAAAGAGCTTGAAATGAAGTTCCCACCTCTTCTTCAGCATCAATATAGGAGAAAAATGACAAATTTCTCACAAGCATCGCCTTTTCACCGCCAATAGTCACTAATTTACCCTCTTTCACAAACTTCAGCTTCTGATGGAGAGTAGATGTCACAGCTCCTGCCTCATGAATCCAGGGTCTTCCAAGGAGACAACTGTAAGCGGGACGTATATCCATTACTTGAAAAGTAATTTGGAATATAAACGGTCCAATAAGAATAGGAAGATCAACTTCACCAATAACAGTCTTCTTCGATCCGTCAAAAGCTTTCACAATAATCCCACTATACCTCATGGGAGCGCCTTGGTACGCAAGCCTTGACAAAGTCGACTTCAGCATCACATTCAGAGAAGACCCGGTATCAACCAGCACTTTAGACATAGCATCTTCCTGACAGTTTACTGAAATATGCAGAGCCAAATTATGGTTCCTTCCTTCTTCAGGAAAATCATCATCACAGAAACTCAGATTGTTGCACGATGTGATATTAGCCACAATACTATCAAATTAATCAACAGTCACATCATGGTCAACATAAGCTTGATCAAGAATCTTTTGCAAAGACTACCTATGAGCCTCAGAGCACATTAAGAGTGATAAAACTGATATTTTCGACGGAGTATGCAACAACTGCTCAGTAATGTTGTACTCGCTTTTCTTTATCAATTTCAACACCTCATCTTCACTATCACCGAATTGGCCTGATCGGGAAATAACATCCATAATCTGCTTACTCGCACTTGTATCTTCAACTCTCTTCGGAGGATCTGAAGCATAAACTCTACCACTTCGGGTAACCTTTGTCACATCAGCAATGCTAACCACAGACGTTGGAGAAGGAATAGGAACTTCCTTACCATTTTCTATCATCATAGCATTATACCAGTACGAAACAACTTCATCAGACTCATATGGCATTGGACCAGGAAAATCGATCACTAAGGGAGTAACAACATATTTGCGGCTATCAAAAGAAATAACCACCTTCTCAGGAACAACCTTCTCAGGAATATTAAACCGAGGCACAATAATGTTCACTTCATTTTCATACTCATCTCTTTTTGTTGTCACCTCAATCAACTTATCATCCATCATCTTTTGAATGTCTCTCTTAACAATCACGCAACCACGAGGGTTCACCGAGCAAATGCAACAACCAGCATAATCGTGATCAATATCATGATATTCACTTAAGAAAGCATGCATCTCAACCAAAGACCTTCGAATATGGCGGACCTCATAAATCTTGAATAAACCAGGACAACCATCCACCATATTTACTGACGTATTACCATGCTTCGGAAGCGGATTTGTCTTCACATTAGGATTAACATCATTAAAGAACAGAACATTGTACCTTATCAATTTTTGCACTTCAAACTTCAATGGATAACAATTATCAACATCGTGCCCCGAGGCACCTTGATGAAAAGCACAGTGAGCCTCTGGCTTATACCACCGTGGGATAGTCTCTGGAATAGGGGGTGGAGAACGTGTTTGCACAAGATTCTTCGCAATCAAAGATGGAAGTAAATCCGCATATAACATTGGAATGGGATCAAAACTCCGCTTAGCACGAACCTGTTGATTACCACTCTGTTGCAAAGAAGGTTGTTGATAACGAGGCTGATACTTTGGAGCTACTGGCATAGTTGGAGTCACATTAATCATCGGAGTTACAAAAGCTACATGTTGCTGATAATGATTCTCACGACCACGAGGTCTTCTGTAACTTTCACGAGACACAACATTAATCTCACCTTCTTTCTTTTTACCAAATTTGAACCTCGTAGTGCTCGAGCAATTACTATTCTCTTGGCTTAACCGTCCCTCACGGACACCTTCTTCTAAACGCATCCCCATACTCACCATTTTAGTGAAATCAGAAGGAGCACTTGCTATCATCTTCTCATAGTAGAAAGAACCTAAAGTCTTCAAGAAGATCTTCGTCATCTCTTTCTCTTCTAGAGGAGGAACAATCTGAGCTGCTAGCTCGCGCCATCTCTATGCATACTCTTTGAAAGTCTCTTTGTCCTTCTGGGACATAGCACGGAGTTGATCTCTGTCTGGTGCCATATCAACATTATACTTGTATTGCCTAACAAAAGCCTCTCCCAAATCATTGAAAGTCTTGATTTGGCTATTATCCAAACTCATATACCATCTCATGGCAGCACCAGTCAAACTATCTTGGAAATAATGAATCAGCAGCTGATCATTATTTATCTGAGCAGACATCTTCCTAGCATACATAGTCAAATGACTCAGAGGACAAGTGTTGCCTTTATAATTCTCGAACTCAGGCAACCTAAACTTGTACGGAACTTTAACATTAGGAACCAAACAAAGATCATAGGAATCTTTTCCGAACAAATCCTTATGCTTCAAGGCTCTCATCTCCTTCTGTATCTCAGCAAAACGGCCTTGAAAATCATCAAGTCTTTCAATCACACCAGCGCCTTCACTAGGCTTAGCATGGTAAATCATTTCATCATGGTGTGGAACAGTGTGCATCACAGGCGGTGCAGTAGTCATCACTGGTGGAAGAGTAATCATCACTGGCGGAAGAGTATTAAATGCAGCAGTCTCAGGAGGAGGAGGATGATAACCAGCAGGAATGAAATCAACTGGCATGCCCCACGGTGTACCGGCAAGCATGCGAAAGCGAGGAGAAATGACAGTTTCAGCAGGAATTGATGGAGTGACAATCTCAGAGATGACTGTATTCTAAACAGGAGAATTAGGAGGATGTGGCTGATTCTGAGCAGCCACCAAGCTTTCCATCATGGAAATAACTCTTTCCAAACTTTCCCTCAGATATGCAACTTCTTCGCGCAGCTCGCGATTCTCTTGTTTTAAGGTTTCCGACATCTTCTTCCGATTAGCCCGAGTATCAACTTTGTGAGTCAGCTTGACAGGAGAACTGAATGAAGATCAAGAAACAACATAAGATCCCCGGACAACACTCAAAAAGCAAGACAAATGCGGGTATGATGCATGGTATGCGTATGAAAATGCAAAGATTTCAAAGGACTATAAGATAAATTGCAATATTTATAAAGAAACACTTTTTGAAGTACTTAAAAACTCATTCTCATTAAAATCAAAGTAAGGATTACAAGTGAAGTACAAGCCTCAACAATCCTAATACATGAGAGAAAAAGTAAACTAGGCCTAAGGGGTCACATCCGAAGAAGATCCGAATCCCGGCTGGTACTTCATGTGAATCCTCTTAATCTCTTTCTTGTACCGATTCTCCATGTCTTCCTTATCCTTCACCAACTGGTCAACAATGGTCTTGCAAGCACCGGATGTAGGAGGAATGGTAGATGAAGTACTAGAGGAAAATAAATCCTCTCTTGGCCTCTTCGTAACACGCCGCTCAAGTAACTCAATGAGATCATCCTTCTCCTTCAGTTTCTATTGCATCATCGTCTTCACAAGTAGCCATTCTTCTTTCTCTTACTTCATCTTGTCCAAATCTTCTTGAAGAGCAACCTTCTCATCAACGGGAGGAAGAAAAGTAGACAATGGTAATATAGGAAACAAAGGCTCCTCGGGTGGATAAGGCATCTTGAGCTTGGAAGCCCTAGATCGAACCCACTGGATGTAACACTCTGAGGGAGCAAGGTGTTGTCTTCCCAATTGAACCTTCTCTTTTCGATGAACCGCATGCCAAGAATGAGCAATCCTTTTCTTCATTTCTACATGATCTTCACCATTAAGAAAGAAGAAATGGGATAAGGAAAGGTTGTTTGGTATGTCCTTTAAACAATACCCCAACTGTCGCCTAGCAAGAATAGGGTTGTAACTAATTCCCCCACGAGTAGCAAGAAGAGGTACGTTAGGAAACTCTCCACAACTATCAATAAGCACTCCAGTATCATAATGGGAACAATACCAAGTCATATCCTTATGAGAAAGAGACATAATCCTTTGAGATCATCTTCGATTCTCTCTATTATCCTTAAATGCATCAGACTTTGGTAGGTGCAAAATAAACCACCTATAGAGAAGAGGCGCACAACACACCATCTCTCCATCACCTTTGGAGGTCCTATAATGAAAGGCATGATACATGTCTCCAAGCAAATTAGGTACAAGATTCTTCTTCAAGAAAATATGAATGTCATTCTCATCCACAATACCATCTAAGTTAGGAAACAAGACAACCCTATAAATGAGCAAAGCAAGAATAGCCTCAAATGCATCCTTATGACCCAAAGTAAGAGAATTAGAAGCTTTCCCCATCAAGAACTTGGCAGTAATACCACAGACACTCCCTTTTGGAAGAAACTTCCCATTAAGATCAGACTCCTTGAGAAAAAGGGCTTTGGCGATGACCTTGGTAGTAAGCTCCTTCTCTAAACCACTGAAAAGAAATTCCTTGTCCAAAATAGGTAGACCCATCCAATGAGAGTACTCCTCCAAGGTCGGCACAAGCTGATAATCAGGAGAGGTAAAACAATGATGCAATGGATCATAAAACTGAGCTAAGGTAGGGAGAATCCCCTCTGGTACATCGGTATCCAAAATAAACAAGAGCTTCCCATAACACTTCCGAAACTCCAGGGTGTTAACCACCAATGCTCCTAGATTTCTCAACTTCACTATATTAGGATTCTTGAAGGTGTACTTCTTTGTGTTCCTCCTTTCAAAATTCATAACCATAGACATCTGAAATTTTGCAAAAGTTCCTTATGAGTCCCTTGAAATCTCAAAAACAATGCTCATGAATGCATGATGGCATGTATGCAATAACCACAAACAAGATCACACAAAGCACACGGGTTTAGGTTCCAAGTCACGAGCATGAAGTCAAGGTAACAGAACACCAACCCACATAGGTAAGTACTAAAGTTTTGTCTTCATTGTACCTGCAGAAAACCAAAACGGTACTAACAGAGGTGCCCGGAGTTAACCGCCATCTTTAGAATCGGTATGTTGGATTACTCCCCAACCGATAACATTCTTAAAATAGACCTCGTCCGAGTGGGAGCTCTTTGAAAAATTTACTGATTTTGGTTTGAAAAATGGTTTGTTAAATGAGAGTGGAGAGGTGAGAAAAGAATTATTATTTTTTATATTTTTGTGTTTGGAGAGGTTTACCACCTCATGCCTACGTACCCACAAATTGCAATGCAAGATCAAAACCCCGTAGTTCGTGGTACAAATAGTGAAAAGGGTGGGTTATAATTAATTTTATTAAGTGAAGAGAATTTGTCATCTTCAAGTAGATAGTCAAACAAATCTACCATGAGAATGAAGGCATGGACTCATACATCATTATGGGTAGGGCGCCAACTCGAATAAAATCGACGAGTATGCCACTAAACCCCCACAAATGACAAGAGACTCAATTACATCAAACTACAACCATGGAGATTGAGAGACTTGCACCCGACTAAAGAATAATGACTCATAATCGACACTCTTTAAAAGAAAATAAACAAAAGTGCACAAAGGCACAAAACAAATTGAATGAGTTTGATTCTTTTTTTTATTTTTTAATTAAGGTCAACATGATTAGATTCATTGATTTTAAAGGAAAAGGAAAAGAGTAAAAGCCACTTGACAAAAGTCAATGTTTTTTGTTTATTAAAGAGGTGATGATTTAAAAAGAAGGAATCCTTTGAAAAGGGGAGAAGGTTTCTATTATTCAAAAATTAATGTCGTATCGTAACCAGTGATTCGCTCACAAAGGTTTACAACATCTTTTTCAGTAAAACTTCAAGGTTAACATGTGTTTTGCATTAGAATTTTCATTTTTAGAATAAACACTTTCTGGTTGCATACATTTGTTTGGCATCATAAAATTCACGTATAGAATCTCAGTTCAGAAGCTTAATATTGCCAAGTTGAGAAGTCTGAAACTTCCGAAGGTCAATCTTTTGAGATGCACTTTTCCAAGAAGCTCCATTGAATAGGGACTTTTCCCAACGGTCGCGGTAAGAGCCGACCAATCTGGGGCAATAGCTTCGAGATCCAAATCTCTCAAAGAGCCATTAGTCAGAGGTATTCATTCAAATTTTAGCCAATCTGGGGCAATCACTTCGAGATTCAAATCTCTCCAGGAGTATGTAGTATGGATATTTTCTTCAAAGCACAAGTCAGTCATAGATGATCACTTCAAGGGCATGAGAAGTCACTCTCTCCCGAAGACCGTCAATTCAAAGCGCCTACCCGAAGTTCAAAATACTGGGGCAGAATATCTCACAGTGATATGAGGTTTTTCATGATTCCTTGCAAGGCAAATTCTTGCACAGACCATGCAGTCTGGGGCAGTTATTTCGAGATTCGACGAATCTTTCCAAGAGTTTGAAGACACTGAGGCATTTCGTATGCCATGTTTTCTGTAAAATCCTCTTGAGACATTTTCTTCTGATGGACCTTAATTTGAGGCGAGTTGGAAATTGCAAAGAACATTGTTCACTCGTGATTAGTTGGCAACCTATCAACCTAGGGCTAGGGGCAAAGCCATTGTCGGCACAGTACTTCAAGAGTTGTTTCATCAGCAAGCTTCATTGATCAAAATTCCTTAGCAAGTCTCATTAGACAATTCCTTCTCCAGTAGTGCAGAAAATGGAAGGTTACTTCTTGAGCAGAAAGATATCATCGTCTCTCATCACTAGCATGAGACACCTTACATCTCTCATTCCCAACATGAGAGGATTTATCTCTTATCCCCAGTATGTGGCAGCTTGAGCTTTTATCTTCAGCATGAAGTTTTATCATTGACATCACCTGTCATCCCCAGTAATGTGGAAGTTGAAATTTCTCCCAGCAAGGTAGCAGAAGGTGGATGTAATCCCCAAGCAAGAGTTTCCCTTCAGACAGGGGCAATTCTCAGCAGTATAAGGAGTGTCTTTCCTCCCCAGCAATTGCTTCCTCAGCAGTGTCATGCCTTTGTTCTCATCCAGGTCAGGAGGTCTTCATTTCCCCATCAGAGCCCAAGAAGAGTCCATCTCCAGCAGGGTCTTGGCTCTCCAATCTCAAAGTCGAATTTATTTTTGGCAGTGGCGGCAGTTCAGAGCCGGTGTATCATTGACAACATTCCCCGTAGAGTTATCTTCTCCTCACAAGGATTAACCAGATCAATAAAGTGATCATCAGTTCCTCCAAAGTCAAGCCATCTTGGATATCTGCTATCTCCTCATCGAGAGACCCCCTTTGCATTTGCATTTGCATCTAGTAATCATCATTACATTTGCATCCTCCAAAGCGTAGCATTTCCATCGTCATAGAGCATTACGCCATAAATCCAAACATATGCATACCAGCATGGGCCAGTTTTGAGGTATATTACATAAGACCCGTTACATCTCCAATCAGATTGAAGTATTCCCCACAGAATGCAACTCCGTTTCCCAGGGTGGTTACTTCTACCGAGTCTTGTTGTTATCCCCAGTTGAGTCTTGTTTCAGTACAACAGTCTCATTTTTTCGCGTCTCCGTTTCAGTACAACGGTCGCATCTTGGGCTCTCGTTTAAGTACAACGATCCCGTTCCTTTCGAGTCTCCATTTAAGTACAATGGTCTCGTCTTTGAGTCTTGTTTCAGTACAACAGTCTCATTTTTTCGCGTCTCCGTTTCAGTACAACGGTCGCGTCTTGGGCTCTCGTTTAAGTACAACGATCCCGTTCCTTTCGAGTCTCCATTTAAGTACAATGGTCTCGTCTTTGAGTCTTGTTTCAGTACAACAGTCTCATTTTTTGGCGTCTCCGTTTCAGTACAACGGTCGCGTCTTGGGCTCTCGTTTAAGTACAACGATCTCGTTCCTTTCGAGTCTCCATTTAAGTACAATGGTCTCGTCTTTGAGTCTTGTTTCAGTACAACAGTCTCATTTTTTGGCGTCTCTGTTTCAATACAACGGTCGCGTCTCGGGTTATCATTTAAGTACAATGATCCTGTTCCTTTTGGTCTCGTCTCAGTGCGAGTATAATGGATCGGTCGATACCATTTCCTAGTTAGATCGGTTGATCTTATTTGAGTCATGAATCGGTTGATATCATTTCTCTTCGAGCTGTAAATCGGATGATATTACATTCTCTCTTTCCGGGGTGGATCGGTTGATACCATTTCCGTGTTAGATCGGTTGATCATATTTAAGTTATGAATCGGTTGATATCATTTCTCTTCGAGCTGTAAATCGGATGATATTACATTCTCGCTTTCCGGGGTGGATCGGTTGATACCATTTCCGTGTTAGATCGGTTGATCATATTTGAGTTATGAATCGGTTGATATCATTTCTCTTCGAGCTGTAAATCGGATGATATTACATTCTCGCTTTCCGGGGTGGATCGGTTGATACCATCTCCGTGATAGATCGGTTGATCTTATTTGAGTCGCAAATTGGTTGATGTTGCGTTAAGTCCTATTTCGATAATAAGCATCTTCCGTGACTTGGTCCTGCCCAGCAGTCGCGTGCGTTTTTCTTTATGGCTTGGTCCTGCCCAACAGTCATATTGATTTGAGTTCCATTCGCTAATGGTTTCGTTAAGCCCTGTTTCGCCAACAGGCACCCTCGGTGTGGCTTTGATTCGCTCAGCAGTCGCAGTTGATTGCATTGATTCTATTCCACCTGGTTCTTTCCCCGTTACCTATTCAGAGGTCAAAAAAAAATTATAAATAAATAAATGGGCAGATGACATTTCCATTACCCTCAGTGTGCAAATTTTCAGGTTTTATTCGAGTATTCAATCACTCCATACCTTGAACGTCTAAAAGTCGTTGCAATTATTCATTCAAGTTTGTAGATGATTGAATAGGGGCAGCTGTAATACCTCAAAATTTGCCCTCATATTTATCCCCTTTACTGGCTTATGCTTCGCATTCATCTGCATTTCTCATTAGGTCATAACAATCATAATCACACATTTGCATATACTTCTTCAGGCATGGGGTCAGTGCTCCGAAAACCAGTTTATTCTATTGGTCTGTGGTTACTACTTCATTTAAGTATGCTTCAACTGGTTCCTGTTTGGATCATGGAATTAGGGCGTTATACTCCAATTATGGTTATCCGATGAATTCAAAATCTTGATTATATGGCCATCAGTACAATCTTTTGTGCTCTTGATGTTTGGTTAGGGTTTATTTCCCTAGCTGAGTAGTCTTTAAGGATTTCACTTGCGAAGACTATTTACCTGGGCATCCGACTTGTCATCAAGTTTTTTAGTTCAAAGGTATTTTGAGGTAGAGTCTGATGCATGGATAGGGAAGACTTCTCCTTTATCGAGTTACAAGGATACTATTTTCTCCTAATCATCTGAAACTAATTTTCTTCATCATTGTGAACCTAATGGCTTGAGTGTGCGAAGTACGAGTCAACAGGATTGGACTTTGAGGCTATTAAAGTTGAAGAGTTAATAAGGATACAAGCCCGATATGGATTAGAAAGATAATTTAATTTAAGTGTGCTAAAGTTGGTCATGTGAATCGATGAGATCCGTATCTCATTCAAATTTATTCGAGAAGAAAATTCATCATAAACCACCTTCGAATTATCCATTTCATTGTTAATAGACCATGTTAAACTTTCATATCCAATTCAGTAAATCCGACTCTTAAGCCCATTTCGATATTAAGCCAATATTCATTTATTTAGAGTTTCATTAGTACCATGTCATTGTTCAAAGTTGGGCTAACACTCAATTCCATTTTCTTTTCCCATTAAAGTCCAATATCTCACCCATAGCTCCTTTTTTGTCCCAAATAGAGTTTTGAATATAGGCCCAAAGTCTTTTGATAAATAAAAACCTTTTGTTTTTTCGTTGAGCTCTCTTTTTAACTCTATTAGAGTTTGCTAAAATTCACCCAAAAAAGGTCTGAATAGAGAAATAAGAGGGGGGAGGGTAGTTCATGACATCCATTCAAATAAGAGGCACAATGGATATATAAAAACTGGGGATCATTTTGGCATAATGGTGAGAAGTCAGCTGC
Organism: Lathyrus aphaca; assembly: GCA_963966055.1. Lineage (NCBI taxonomy): Eukaryota > Viridiplantae > Streptophyta > Magnoliopsida > Fabales > Fabaceae > Lathyrus > Lathyrus aphaca. The sequence continues at coordinate 388,570,572 of OZ014522.1, read as the reverse complement.
GGAAAAAACAACAATGATAAAACGAAAATTACGTAGAGATCTCATAACCGAAATTCATATAACATGAAAAATTAATTATGCAAAAATGATATCAAGAAAATCAGTCACAGAATACAGTTTAGCATAAAAGGATAAAAAAAAGGGGCGATGAGAAAATATACAGCTATGAGTTTTCCGGAAATTCAGGATGTACATTTGAAAGCTGGGAAAATTTCAAAGGATGGTCATCAAAAATTTTCTCACTATCTCTCAATATTCGTAGCAGAAGAATAAAACAGGGAAAAAACGCAGAATTCTCGATGGTCTCTTTGCATCTTTTTCTTCATATCTCTCTTAGAATCATCATCTCCAAGGAATCTTCATCTTCATAGGCTTTCAATCTTCAACAGTCATTGATCTTCACCACCAATGAACCGGATCCTTATCGTCATTTATCACACCTGAAAAATACAGTTACATATCAGAATAGCCAAAAATCAAAAGCAAAAAATAACATTGATTCAACTGATCAATTCAATAAGATTTTCATACAATTTAACGCAAACCGCTACAGTTCGCATCTCCACAATTCAATCTCGCAACCGCATCCGAAAGGATTTGTAGAAGCAACATCACTCAACGACAATTTGCAAGAACAAAAATTCAGTTAGAAGAAAGAATAGCAGGGTTTATGAGAAGGTTCACAAATTGGTGAAGAGGTTATGTGTGAATAGTGAGCAGTTAGACACGAAAAAAAACACAGGCAGTAGAAGTCTGATCGCTTCAATGTCACAACCGGAATCAACACAAGGGACTCAGAAAATATAGAAGAATCAATGAAAATATAAGACAGTTACGCATATAACAGAATCACTGAATCTAACCGAAATAATAACAAACTTTCAACTGATTTCTAACAGAAAAAGTCCAAAAACTTCACCTGAGAAGTTTTTCACAGGAACTGAATTCTTCTATAAATCAGAACTCTTCTTCAATCATTTTTCGATTTTTTTTTTCTTCTTCTGGATTCCCTTTCACTCCTTCGATTCCTCATTCATCTTCTTCTTCTCCTCCCTCATTTCTCTTTCATCTTCAATTCTTCAATCACCAAAAACTTCACTTCAACCTTCTCCTTCGGTTCTTCTTCCAACAACTTATCATTCTCCTTTCAATCTTCTTCCACAATTTCCCAAAATCCATCTTCTTCCCAACCTTTTCTTCTTCAACCCTTCTTCACCATTCTTCTTCTCCTTCACAATTCTTCAAAACTTCTCCAATTCCAACCTTTCCCTCCTCCACCATTCTTCAATCTGTTTCAATTATCCAGCCACTTCAATCCTCCATATCCCTCCACAATCCCTCCAAGTCATCATCATTCCTCAAACTCTCTGATAACTTCCCAATTTCTCCATTCTTCCCCACCAATCCTCAGAATTTCTCTAATCCTGCACAGTTATCCAATCGAGTTCTTCATCAAGACCTGCAAGGAAACAAACCAGCAGCTTCAAGAACAAGTAACAGGATGATTCCGCAACTGTGAGATACTCATCGCAAGCGGCAGTTCATCGCAAGGTTTCGCAACACTCACGAGTTCAGGAGGGATTTTCAGAAGATTTTGATAAGAAGCTCACCTTGAAATTGTTATCCGCGATCAAGGATTGCTGTATTTTCCCGGCGAAAGATTTCATCTCGTTGAAGATCACAGGTACACAACCTTGACTTAATTTCTTGTAGTTGTAGCCTCGGTTTCACCGCGAGGGTGTTTTGGTGTTGTTGCTAGTGTCGGTGCCGTGTTCGTCTTCTTGTTTTGTTGACGCTGATCCGTCGATAACCTAATCTCGTCGGAGGCATTGTTGGTGGTTGCGTAAGGAGGAGGGGTAATTTTTTGTCCGGCGGCGGATATATGTTTCTCAAGGAAGAATGAGGCGTCGCGGCCATGGAGGAAGAATTGTAGGTTAGGTTTTTTCGTTTTCGGTTTCATGAATAAGAAGATAGGCTCGGTTTGGTTCCATTTTGTGGGAAGAATGAAGGTTAGGAGGTGGTGGTGGTTGTGAAAGAGGAAGGAAGCAGAGAAGAGGAAGAAGGTGATATTAGGGTTTCGGCGGCGGAAAAGAGAGGAAGAAGGGATTAGGGTTTTGGTTCTTGTTCAATTTCTCCTGTCTCACGTTTTGTTGTTTTAATTATAGACATTATGTGATTTTTAAATTAATAGCAAAGGTTTAATTAGAATCTTATAAGTTTTAATGACAAATTAGGGGCATTAAGAACAATAAAGCGCAGTAAATCCCCATTAATCTGTCTTTTAAATTTCAAAGATGGAGTGTGATTAGTTTGATTGTCCAGCCATACCGGCGGTGACACTTGTCACCGTCCGGTAGGCCCTTTTCCATTTTCTTTGCTATTAATACCCCCCATGCTGAGACCATAATAATAAAAACAAATTAAAAATGTTGCTATTTGCACCGCCCTCAAGTCTGCACGAAATGGGCTTTGTATTGTTGCTGTTAGCACCCCTCTCATTAAGCCCATAGAAAAATTACAATAGGAGAAATTTTTGTTTGCACCCCTTTTCAAACCTGCGTTTTGGGCCTCATTAGTCTTGTTGTTTGCACCCCCTTTGGCTTAGGCCCATCTATAAATAACTAGAAAAATATACTAATCCACCCCTTTTATTTTCTTTTAGAATTTTATTTTTTGTTAATATCATAGTTAGAAAATAATCCCATAAAAAAATAGAAAAATGATTAGGAAAATTCCCCAAAAATTAAGTAGATTTTTAATTTATATTATAAATAATTGACATTTTATTTTTCTGTTTTTGCTGTATTTTTTATTTTATTTGGATTTTTCATGTAATTAGTTTAATAGATTTTCTTTAATTGTACCCGAATTTGTAGATTTTATATTTTGATCTTCCAGTAACTTTTTTTGCTCATTCTTTTTACTGTAGTTAGAAGACTCGTAGTAGTACTTAGGTTAATTTTTGTAGATTTTTTAGGACCTTTTATCTTAGGTTTTAGTGGTGTAATCCTTAGAAGTTAGTGGTTAATTCTTAGGTAAAAATAAGCAATTTTTAGGCATAGCAAAAATATGATTTCCTTTTAGCACAATGTTATAGGTAATCTTAGGACCCCATAGATTAATTTTCATAATTTTTCCAGAGGTTTTGCTATTTTTTAGGATTTTTAGTTCTTAGGCTTTATGCATATATTTTTTCTTAGTTTAGGCTTGATATCAAATTCAAATAAAAATAGTTTAGTTTAGATTAAAGTTTAGAATTTAATGTGGACTTAGGCTAGTTTAGATTTTGATTTTTTAGAAGAGAAAATAGTAGATATGACCTTAGTTTAGAATTTAGGCTAAAGTTTTATTTTAATTAGAATTAGAATAAATAAATAGGACTATTTTAATTCATGCTTTTACTTGAATTGTCTTTGAATTCTAGTTAGTCATTTAATTTCAATATTTTTTGTATGTTGATTAATATTGTTTTAGGTCTTCCCTTGGCTTTGGAATCAACTTATCTTCCTTAGGAAGTAAGTTGCATTCTATTAGTTCTAGGTGCTTTTTCTCATTAGGATTAGAAAACCCCACAAACCATAGGATTTCCCTTGTAAATAAATCAACAAAATTAGGGTTGTGTCTTAGTCCCATTAGATTTTCCCTTTTGCAATTTGATTCATTCTTTCTCATCTCATGAAGAAAATAATAAAACATCTAAGGATAAACCGAACAATCTTGTACGACACGAGACTTTGTTGCAGAGTGTTTATACGCGTCCTGTTTCGGGGCGAGGTGTAAATGCTTCCCGCGATGGATAGGTCTTAGTACAAGACAGTTCACAAACAAATTCAAAACACTTTCTCTTAAAAGACAAAAAAACAAATAACAAGCGAATATCCTGCGGGAACTTCTCTTCTCATCTCATTCACTCACAACGCGAACTCGCGACGACTTGTCTTTCATGCAAGACGGTAAACGCACTCGTACCAGACGAGCCTGCAACACCTGAGCATAGACATACGCAGTTCCAGCATAAAAAACACAAACAAATAGTTCCCGACTTAGTTAGGCGAACTACGTCGACTCTGATCCTCATTATCCCGATGAGGTACGTAGGCAGCGGGGTAGGGCCCGTTCGAGCACATTCTTTATTTTCCCTACATTTCCCCTTTTCTTTCCATTCTCTTTTCAACTCCTTTCTCATTTCATTTCCATTCCAGTTAGCAGTTTATTCATTCAGCAGCAACTTTATTTTCTCACCCTTTGAAACAAGCAAGCAAGCGTGGATCCCATCGGGTACGACGGAGGATCTGGGGTGCTAATACCTTCCCAGGTCGTAACCGACTCCCGAACTCAGATCTTTGGTTCGCAGGACCTTGTCCTTTCCTTCTTCCTCAGGTTTGTGCAACATTACCTTTCCCATTCATTCAGGATAAAAATGTCTGGCTGGCGACTCTACCTTTTCCGCGCCACTTTCGCGTTTGTACTAGGATGAAAATCCCGGGAGCGACACTTCCCAAGGTAAAAATAAAAAGGAGGAGGAAGAAGAAGAAAGAGGAACCAAAAAGGGGCTTGAAACAAGCCAAAAACACCATTCTGACTTGTGTTAACCGGTTAACCAATTGGTTAACCGGTTAACGCAAGCAGATTTTGAACAATCTGCGCTATTTTTAAACTGGTTAACCGGTTAGCCAAATGGTTAACCGGTTAACGTTGTACCAGAGGCTGAAAAATGCAGAAAATTCAACATGATCCATTTTGAAACCTTTTCTCAAACATTGGATGATCATGATCTGAATTTGCACGAATTTTAAAACCAAAATACAGTGGAATCCCTGCAATCAAACAACAAATAAAGATCCAAAGAATCTAGAAACAAAAGCACCAAAGATCTACATCTTGAAATTTGATGGTGAATATGGGTTTATGGAGGAAGATGAATTACCAAAAGCTCTTCTTCAAATTGGACCAACACAAGCTTAGATCTACTGAAATTGATGAACAAAGGAATGAAAGGATGAAGGTTTAGCTCAAGTTAATCAAGAATTCAATGTGAATTCTTGATAACTTCAAAATAAAGAAAGATGAGCTTTGGAGAATTTTTGTGTTGGGGGAGTAATTTGCGAGAGGTTTTGTGGCTATCAAAAGCTTATGGAATGAATGAAATTGTGGTCCTATTTAAAGGCCTTAGGTATGGAAATTTGGTGGAATGGAGCTTGCTTTGGTAATTTGAATTTAGGTTTGGTAATTGGAATTTTGGTGGGAAATAGAAAAGAGTGGTGATTAGTGAGGGTTTATGGTAGGAAATGATCAAAGTGATGTAGAGAAATCAGAAACCAATGGATCTAGAATATTCCAATTAAATCAATGATCTAAGGGTGCTGAGTTTGAATAAAAAATTCAAATTTCGCACTGGTTAACCGGTTAACCAACCTGAAATTTGAATTTTTTATTCAAATATGGTTTCTTGGTTGTTTCGGCCCGATTCTTGTTGTGCGTCGAAGAAGTAAACACATGAACCTTGGAAATCCTTTGAATGAATCAATTAACTTGGGAAATCCTTGATTTGATGATTTTGAATTATTTGCAGATCGTCTTCGACTTTTTTCTGTGAAATTTACTCGAGTTGTAGGACTGTTATTTTTATTATTTTCACATGGTTCCTCTTCCTGAAAAAAAAGTTTAGTAAAAGGAAACAAAATAGTTTTTTGGATTTTGATTAATGGTTAGTAAAGATAAACAAGTAAAGTAAGTAAAGACCAAGGTGATCCCCTACGAGGCATAAATCTAACCCGAGAAGAACCGAGCAACCGGTGCGATCTTGTTTGTATGCAAGATGCAGATGAAAATGCAAAGAAAAACTTAGGGAAAAAATTAGGGTGCAACACTTACCACCATAGATGGTGAAGATTTCCCACAACCTGTGAATGCAGACATAGTCAACAAATACTACGCATAGAAAGAGACCCGCTAGGTTGACTGGCCTAGAAAAAAATAAAGGCAGCCCGGCGAACCAAAAGGGTTCAGACAAAAATTAGGGATATATATATAATTGTACACCCGACAAGTCGAAAACCTGAAAAGGCGGCTTGTGCAAAAAAGGGTATCCCGGTGGACTGAAAACCTGTAAAGGCGATCCAGGAAAAGTTAGGGATTAAAGCTTACGACTATGTCTCGTTGGATCACTCATTTAACTTCAACTAGTTGAGTTACCAATATCAAGTTCAAACGGCACAGATCAGTCCAGTCATCTCTCTTCCGACAAAAGATGAGATACTTGAAGATAATGGCAATAGCAGAGTTGAAACTTGATGGGATCATTTACACATAGCTATTTTTCCTTGTTTTTCTGTACCTTTTTTTAAAATTTTCTACGAAGAATTCTTCCTACTAGGATTTCTGTTTCTTTGTTCAAAATTTCCTGTTTATAGGCCACTTTCAAGATCAATACAATTCTATTACAAACTCAACTTTACTTTTCTCATTTTTTTACTTATGCATAAACGTCCATTGATTATTTTGAATGAATGTATGTTTTTGAATATGATTGATGTTTACCAAAAAAATAAATATAAAATTACAATAATAGCATTTACTAAGGATTCTTGGAGGTAGAAATCCCCAACAAAGCTCAGATCCAACAGATCTTCGCAGGCTCATCCCCATAAAGTAATCTTTGCGGATTTATTTCAGCAAAATATTATGAGTAGCCTCTTCCCTAAAAGCACTTATACTTCCAACAAAGTCCCAAGAAGGATTCTCTCAAGCCTGATATCCCTAGAAGAATTGACACTTGGTCAGATAAGTCTCTTAGGGGAATGTCCGTCTCTTTTATCCCCAGTCAGGGTATTTAGAGATTTAATATTTCAATAAAATCACAACGAACGGTTAATTCTCCTAGAATGCCTTCATTTCCAAACAGAAGTCGAAAGATCCCAAGTACAATATTATGAAATAAGACAGGAACGATGTCTTCATATTCCTCAACAACAAATCGAGATTTATTTTCCCCAACTAGCAATTGTTACATGAAGCTACTAATGTGCTTCGACTACATAATTTGTCCATACATCATCTATAACATATCATGACATTTGAATCCATAACGCATATAACATTCTCTTTTACATTAAGAATGTCATGTAATGCATTACATACATCAAATGACCTCGCATAAAACTAACTTTGCCTTTTCAGGATAGTTCGCGATCAGATGAACATTGTCATCTCCTAGAGATAGTTTAGAGACGATCACAACAAAGATATAGTTCTGATACTTAGTTCAGGATGTTTTCTAGAGACAGTTCAGAGACGATCGAAACAAAGATCTAGTTCTGATACTTAGTTCAGGATGTTTTCCAGAGACAGTTTAGAGACAATCACAACAGAGATCTAGTTCTGATACTTAGTTCAGTATATTTTCCAGAGACAGTTCAGAGACGATCAAGATAAGGATCTAGTTCTGATACTTATTCAAGAATAACATTTAGATAGAGTCAAACGTAGACACATTTTGATACTTTGGATGGCATCTATAAGCCCATCTCCAAATACTCAGAATGGCATCTTTAAGCCCAGTCAAGCAATACAATCAACCAACAGTGTTACTCTACACACCGGCGAGTGCAAATTTTTGGGCTTTAAGGTCACGAATGACGCACATGCCAATCTAACTTCTCAGGTTTCAGAAAATTAAACAGGGGAAGTTGTTGTACCCTAAAATTTGCTCTCATATCTTCAAGACCATATGTCTCAAGAGTTCTCCTAATGTTCATAAATTGCTCAAAGGAATTCAAGGTTTCATCAGACAAAGCCTCCTCCAAAGCAATAGATTTCAAATTATGGTTTTGTGTTTCCCAAGGTAAATTGGACTTCCAAAGCCTCAAGTGGACTTCATGATATCCCATATACTTAAGAGGATCCTCATGTCAAGGTTCAAGACTTGCCCTACAAGTTTGGTCAGTTAGATGCTCAGATGATCAATAATCAGTTAACTTGGGTATAAAGTCAACTGTGGTCAACATACATTCAAACTTCAAGATTTTTGGTCAACATCAAGATTATGAATTAATATTCAGCATTTGATCAAGGGTTGATCATGATTCATCAAGAAAACCTCAAATTCATCACAAGGCAAAAGTTGCTAAATTAGGGTTTCTTAAGGAGAAAGTCAATTGTACTTTGAACAGCTCTAACTTTCACATACTTCATTAGAAATTTCCCATTCAAACCTCATTGTGAAGGAAATTTCCCTACAACTTTGTGTCTCACAAGCCAAGGCCAGAAATGTTTCATTTGAGAGATATGGGCCAAGACATTACAGGTCCTCTAAAAAGTCAACAAAAAGTCAACTTTTTCAAAAGCTCATAACTTGAACATGGAAGATAAAATGGACATGGGACAAAAAGGAGTGATTAAAGGACAATTTAAGCTTTATAAAAAGTCCAAGAGCACATTCATATGATAAAAATTGAGAAAGTTGTGCATTGTTAAAGTTGAGCAAATTTGAAGAGGTGTATAAGGCAAACAATGACCAAACTTGAGTTTTTGCTAAATGAGCCTATCTTTTCACAATCCAAACTTAATCTTAAGATGATCCACGACCTATAAGTCATATATTTTGATTTTCTTTGTTTATTTTATATTTTATTGGATTTAATTCATTTAAATTCAATTTTAATTAAAATAAATATTGAAAAATCAAATATTTGATCTTTGGTTTATTTTGGGATAAGATTATGAAGTTTATTGACATAATATATGATTCAAATTTGTGCACAACAAGAGGAAAGTCATGATAGCACAATAATGGCCAAAATTGAAATTTTTCAAATCAAATTCCAATCAAATCTCATCATCCCAAAATAACTTGCATCCAAACCCACAAATTGACATAATTCAGTCTTATATATATACATAACAAGTGTAAATGTCAAGAGCACGGAAATTTTGATCAAAAAGAGCATAACAAACTTCAAAAAAATTCAAGAGTAAGTAGGATTCGGTTTTAGGGTTGCAGCCATTCTCAAGGATATTTGAAGGTCCAAAATCATTCATGAGTTCCTTTTGAAGGTGTCCCAATCATCACCTTGCTCCAAAGCCTCTTAAAATGCCATAATCGAATTCTTTTTTGGATTATTTTTTCAATTTTTGATTTCATAATTTTACACATGATACATCTAATTCGTTTGCATATTTATGTTTCTTATGATGTTTGCAAGCTATCTGGGTCATCCAATTGCAGTTTAGGTACAAGAATTGTGTATTGCCATTGTTAGAGTTCAAGGTCGTGAGTTTGGGGAACCCTAGCTAGAGACAATTTTAGACCAAATTAAATGAACCAATGAACTCAGAGGACGATTTCTAATCGAACCATGCCTTTTGATTGAATTGATATTGTGTGGTTTAAATAATTTGTTGTTATCCTTTGGCAGCTGAAGCATCATGGCTTGGTGGTTGAAAGGCACGCTGGTAACCAAGAAGACATGGGTTCGATGCCAGCGTCCCTCCTCTATTTTTGAACCTTTATTCCTTTTTTCCTTTTATTTATATTTTTCAATTTATTTTCTTTTCTTTTATTTTAAAATAACCTTTTAATTCAAATTAATTTTTTCTAACCAATAAAAAAATATTTAATTTATTAATATTTTAATAAGAATTATAAAATACCAAAAAAAATATTTTTTTTACATAATTAATTCAAATTAAATTTATTTCATCAAATTATTTATTTTTAATCAAACATTTTTAATAAAAACCAATTAATCAAAATCTAAGACTTTTATTTCCTTCATATTTTTCTTATCAATTTTATTTTTTAGAATAATTGTATAGGATGCGCGAAACTTGTAAATAATTTATTTTTCTCGCACGATTTTCTTTTTTCGAATAATGTAACTGCTAAAGCCATGTAATAACTTAGGTTTATTTTTCCGCACTTTATATTTCTGCCATGTTTTTTTATAACTATGTATCTCTCCCAAGGCCATTTAATAGTTTAAACTAGGGTTTTATTTTCTTCATTATAAATTGTTAGACGTATGTTTAATAAGATTGTATGGAAAGACTAAAATCAACCGTTAGATAACCCTAATTTCTAAGACTAAAATAACTAAACAAAACACACTTGCACACCTACACCTTTAGGGTAACCTCTCTTTGTTGCCTTACATTAAATGGTCAAGTCCCTCGAACGTAGGGATAGCTTAACTTGTTTCCTAAAGAAATAAATCATCACAGTTTCCTTTCAAATAAAAGATCGATGTCCCTCGATGACCCTTAGATTTGCCTTTGAATAATTGATCTTTTCCCTACGAAAAAGTTCATAGTCCCTCAATGACCCTTCGAATCAATGATCTTGTCCCTGTAAGAATGATGATAGTCCCTTCGAATTGTTAAGGTATCTCTACATGTTTCCTTCTATGACCATAACAATGACCCTACACATGTCACTTTCAAATCCAATGATAAAACTACTTACTAACTAATAGTAAGGACAATTCTATCACAAGGAAACGAAAATGACATGAAAGACCTTACAACTTAGGGGAAGTAACTTTTAATGCTTGCTCACAACTTTTAAAACAAACACTTTTTACACCCCACTCTTTTTCAAAATAATTTCAAACAAGTAAACACTTTCTATACATTCATACAAGAATCATTACAAAGTTAAATCCTTACGAAAAATATTTTAAACATACTTTTCAAACAAAAAAACTAAAGTAAGATAAGCAATTAAGAGCCCATGGATAACCATGGATACAAAAGATGCTAACACCTTCCCTTTGTAAAACTTACCCCCCGAACTCAAAATCTTTTAAAGGTATTTCCTATTCTTTTATACCTTTCCTAAATTGGATGAAATAAAAGTCGGTGGAGACTCTTGCTTACCGCAACATATCTTGCGACAAATATTAAAAGTCATTTCTCCCACCATGTTACATTGTCCTCTCTGCATCTCATACTGCAGATTGGAACTACAACCCTAAGAGCCAACGACTCTTAAAACCTAAACCCTTATTTTTACAAAAGATAACTAGGTTACAATTGTTATATAAGGCATAATTAACCCTAGGTCTAAATCTTCATATTTATAGTCTTCTATCTTGGGCCTTCTATCTTTGCTCCTTGATCTAGTCTTTTTAGGAGTGAAACAAATCTTAAAAAGATTTATTATGGAATTAAACTTGTTGATGTAATATTTTTGGATGTCCTATTAACAAGATATGACATCTTTGACTTTTGTATTTTTTCTACCCCTTTAGGTTTTACCAAAATTTTGTCAAACACTAGGAGCTTTCAGTCTCCCCCTTTTGACAAATTTTGGCTTAAACCTACTCCCTGAATTATTCATGCCTGTTGGTATGTATGAGGAGGAATTTGAAGCATGCTCCCCCTCAATTATTTGTTTTCTTTGAAGAATAAATCTTCTTCTTCTAAGCATAAGAGAAGCATTAATAAGAAGCGAAGTTCAAGTTCGTAACACATAGTATACAACAAATGTAACTTAGGTACAAGACACAACTGCTTCACAACTCAGATCACAATACACAATTAGATAGAAATATAGATTAAGATGATAGAACATCATCTTTCCTTTGTATCATTCTTGCACTGCCACAGCTTGAATGAACCCAAAAAATTATTTTCCCCCTTTTTAGCCAAACTTGGAAAACGTAACCAAGACAGCTCCAAATTTAGGAACAAACAATCCAGACTTTGAAAAACACCATCGAGTACTTCACTTGAAGGTAGGAAAATATGAGACCAAGAAATGTCACAACAATCTAATTTATAGCAAGCAATATTCTTTGAAAGCAGCGAACCATCGATCAAAACACTGGTCAATTCGAAGAGCCAATATCTCCACTAATAGTGCACCGACCAAGACTGTTGACTATTTCTTCTTTTAAGAGAATCATCAAAGGAAAACCAATTCCATGCAACATGTTCCTAGACAATATCCTAACATCATGTCAGATAATGTATTTGCTTTACTGGTCCTTCTGCGGATATGTCATATCCAGAGCATCTTCACGGGAATTTGCAGAGAAAAATAAATTCTCCCAGACTGGTCAATGATTCTTTAAGCATCCAACAAGAATCATATATCTTGTATGTCAAGTTTCCCCCAACTTTCAACAATACAATGTCACCCTTGAGATCTTCATCCCTCCTAGATGGAATCGTTCTGCTTGTTACTCACTACAAGCCTGGTGTTTATGATCCTTAGATCAAAAGGCAACTCCCCATATCTAAGATAATTTATGCTCCCCCTAAGCACTTGCATAAAATGAATGGAAAACATAAGATGCATCTTCAATGTCTTCAAGAACAACACCCTCTGTCCAACCATTTGTTGAGACACATTCACTTTACCTCATATAAACACATGCCTAAGAACAACATGACTTGCTACACAAAAACTCATTCCACAAGATTTTTAAAAGGCATAACCTCAACAAGGCTCACATAACATTTAATCATATATAACTCTCCAAAGGCAGTCATTCATATCATTCTCCTGTATGATAATCTGGAATACTCCTAATCAGTTGTTGGCTATCCACATGCAGACTTCAAAGCAATCAATTCTGATCTACTTCAGTTGTCTCTACATTCTCCATCCCCGACAGACATGTAGGCTAAAAAGATCCTAGAACCAACGCAATAATCATCCTTAACCAATGATATCCTTCCCAGATAATGTCTAACAGAATGTTAGAACATGTTCCACATACCAAGACAAACTTATTGATATGATCCACCAATTGGAGTTACTAAGCATAGTAATCCAAATAACTGAAGAACCTTCATAACTGCTCCACCAGCTTGAATAAGAACTCCATAAAGAGAGTAACCTCTCATCCACCTTCAAGAAGAAAATAAATCTTCTTAAGCCTTCAACTTGTAACTCTTCTGCCCAAGAGTAACTTTTTCCAAGACACAACCTCAAGACTAACCAGTTGCCACTTGCTAATTACCTTGATTCTTTGAATCCACTTCTGAGATCAACCGAATGCCACAGTTTGATCACTTCCTTCATGAATCCTCATATGAATTAGACAATTTCCACATATTGTCTTAGTCACGTATGTTAGAATTATCACAAAGATATCTTGATCTACCAATTGAACTTGAACATCAAGTTACATATATCCATTTACTCAATAGCAATACACACTTAGACTCCCTAAGCCATGGATAGTGTAACATTTTCTCCTTCCTATAGCTCCCGTAAACTTCCATGAGAACGGTCTTTTTGAGGTATCATTATTTGTTCCTGTAGATCACCCTATCTTGAGTTGATGTGCCACTGCACCAACTGAGATTATAATGTTGAAAACACTAGATGTCGTAACATTGTGATTTGACATCTAGCTGTTGAAATCAGCTCCTTCTTCTGCCACTTGAATGAACTTCCTCCCTTTACAGAACAAGAGTCATATACTCTCGTAGACTTGATTAAACACCAAGTTTGAGTAGACAACCTCCATTATGTTGATTTTGCTGTTATTTCAAACAATATCACACATTGATGAATATTTGTTGGTGCTTCTCTAAAGACTTCAAATCTGTCACTGTTTAAATATTTAGAAGAACTAGTTAGAGACTAACCCTCATAGTTGTACCAAGGATGCTACATTTCCTTGAGTAGAGTCGTCTTCATGAAGTTGCTGATATGCCACTTATCTGAACTCCATGATGCACATTTTGGAATGCCCTAAAGTACCTGGATCATAAATAAACCAATCCAAGCAGGTCATCAAGATTATGATGTCTTCTTAGTCTTCCATCTCCATCTTCAAAAATAATGCATCACCGTCTGGACAAGTCTCAATACTTTCCAGGAAAAGATGCAAAGCAAATAATCCTAGTCCAAAAGCCTAGGAGACTTCTAAGAGAATGTAAAACCCCTCCCATGATTCTTCAAACCTCTGATGAAGAGATGTTAGAACATCTGATATAACATCTTCAATCTTGAATCACAAGGATAATCAAATCTGCACAAAGAAATTGATTTTTAATCATTGTAGTAATAACCATTGTCTGATTCCAACATATTATGAATATCACATGGATATTCTTCTTCATGATGTCTTCTTCGTTGTTGTGCAAGTTGTTAAGATGTCAAGGTTGCCCCCTTAACTCAAGATTTTAAGATTCTCTCTGAACGAATCCTAATTTCCTTAACAGTGTGAACTCATCCTTAGGGTAAGAAGTATGAATTCTTCCTTGCACGCTGTTTGTGAACGGTGAAAATAAATCACCTTCACTGTCTTCACTTCCATGCTTCCAAGAAAGCACCTCCTAGTCTGAAGAATAACTTGCAGACTCTAGAATACAGATGAATTGCCTTGATTGGACTTGATCATGATATCAAGTATCTTCAACAACTTAGCCAACAAGTAATCATTAAATCCCTAGAGCATGCGTTTGATAATTCATCTTACCTCTTCTATCCAATCTGACTTCAGCATACATAATGACGCCACTCAATCAAGTACCAAGTCACATAAGACTCAATCATCATAATAAAATCCCTCCACTCCCGACTTTGAAATGCTATGTATTCAAACCGATTGACATCTATAATAACAGAACCAGATAAGGAAAGCTACAAGCTTTCTTCAACCAATACTCCAGTATCCCATACTACTGGAAATCTTCAATCAGAACATATGCAGCAAAATCACCAAAGAACAACCTCAACTTACCCTAGACAAGATTTCAAAACATCTTTCAGGACACCATCCAAGAGAACTAACCACTCCTCTTATTTGTTGTTGCAGAACCCTTCAGAAAATAACTTCTCATGTTTAATCACCAGAAAGTATTCCATGGATCTCATCCAGAAAGCAGACCAGGATGCCTGCTCTGATACTAATTGAAATTTTGGTTATGTAGATACTATTAAGTCCTACCATAATGTTAAGAGAATGATTATTGCACTTTAGTAAATAGAAGAATTACACAGTTGTTGTTTTAAAGTAGTACAACACAAATACCAACAGATGTCAAGACAACATGTTGGGACATCTCAGTCAAGAACATACATACAGAAACCTGTAAATATGCAAAAAATAAAGAACACATAAATTGTTGACCTAGTTCGGTGTTGACAAACCTACATCTAGGGGATACCAATACAGGATGAAGACTTCATTATATCGTAGTATTATCACAAAGTTAAACACCCTCGTTTACAAATTTGGCTCGTAATCACTACCCTAATGAACATCATTACCAAAACTAAACTCTAAGGTTTACAACCTTGATATGAGAGACCACTCACTTCCTTCATAACCTGTGTTGCATCGGTCTTCTGCCATCATAGCACATGTCACAGTTTCTTGACCTACAAGTTATCCTGGACTTGCTTCACAACTTCGTCCAAGAACAATACAACAATCATTACCTAAAGGTTTATGGAAATGTACATGAACCTATGTAGTCCTCTCTGCATCCCATACTGCATATTGGAGCTACAACCCTATGAGCCAACAACTCTCAAAACCTAAACCCTTATTTTTACAAAAGAGAACTAGGTTACAATTGTTACATAAGGCATAATTAACCATAGGTCTAAGTATTCATATTTATAGTCTTCTGTCTTGGGCCTTCTATCTTTTCTAATTGATCCAGTTTAAAGTTGCTGAAGTAATATTTCAGGATATCCTATTAACAAGATAGGACAACTTCTTCGACATCTTTGACTTCTGCAGTTTTTCTTCCTCTTTGGGTTTTACCAAAATTTTGTCAAACATTAGGAGCTTTCACTTGAAATCATATAATTTTATGTATGTGGTCCTATCCAAGTGGATTCGATTGGAGGTAACATATACTTTGTCACATTCATAGATGATTTTTGTCGAAAATTGTGAACTTACCTAGTCAAAAAGAAATTTAAAGTGATTGAGGTATTTTCCAAGTTTAAATCTATGGTTGAAAGGAAAACTGGTAAAAATCTCAATATTTTGAGTATTGATGGTGGTGGAGAGTATGTGTCAAAAGACTTCGACACATTATGTAAGAAAGAAGGGATTGTGCATGAGGTGGTGCCACCATACACTCCACGGCAAAATGGAACTGCATAAAGGAAGAACGGAACCATCAGAACATGGTTAAAAGTATGTTGAAAAGAAAACATCTACCCAAAGAACTAGAGGGAGAAGTTGTGTCATCTACGACATACATATTGAACAGATGTTCGAAGAAAAAGATAGAAGGAATCACACCAGAAGAATGTTGGTCTGGTGTCAAAACTTAAGTCATCTGAAAGTATTTAGATTTATAGCACATAGACATATGCCTGATCTGTTGAGAAGAAAGTTTGATGACAAATTAAGTCAAATAATCCTAATAGGATATCATTCGAATGGAGGGTACAAGTTGTTCGACACAGTGAAAAACAAGTAGTGATCGGTAGGGATATGATCATAGATTAGCTTAAGGAATGGGATTGGACTAAAAATGTCAAGAAGGATTTGGTAAGAATCCTACGTGAATAATCAACAAGTGGAGTCGAAAGAGAAGTTCGACAAGAAGAAGTCATAGGTCAAGCAAGCACAAGAAAACCTCAAAGAAAAAGACACATGCCTACAAGGTTACAAGAATGTGTGATTACATTAGATGATGTGGTCCATGATGAGGGTGAGTAGGTACATTATGCTTTCTATAAAGATGTTGTACTAGTCAATGCAATTGAGGTATTGAAGGATTCGAAGTGGATGAAAGCATTGAATGAGGAACTAAAGTCCATCGAAGTCAATAACATACGGTCACTTGTCAAATTTCCTCAAGGCAAGAAGGAAATCGACGTGATGTGAGTATATAAGGTGAAGTTAAATCACAAAGGAGAAGTAACTCGACACAAGGCAAGACTTGTGTGAAAGGATTTCTTCAAAAGGAAGGAATCGACTTCAACGAAGTATTTGCACCTGTTGCTAGGATCGAAACAATCAAGTTGGTCATTGGTCTAGAAAACATGAAAGACTGGCATATGTGTCTTAGATGAAGAATTTTATGTTGCACAACCAGTTGGGTTTGTGAAACAATGCGAAGAAAGCAAGGTATACAGATTGGATAAAGCCCTGTATGGACTTAAGAAAGCTCTAAGAGCTTGGAATACGAATATGGATAGATTTCTAAGGGAGAAGGAATTTGTAAAGTTCACAATATGTAAGAATAAGAAAGAGTGAATTGCTTATACTATATCTCTATGTCGATGACTTGTTGATAACAGGTAGTTGCAAGAGAGAGATTGAAGACTTCAAAGGTGATCTTACCAAAGAGTTTGAAATGTCTGATTTGGGAAATATTTCATACTTATTTGGTATTGAGTTTTACAAAAGTATTAGAGGCTTGATGATGTATCAAAGAAGATATCCAAGCAAGATACTCAATAGATTTGAGATGGAAGACTGCAATTCGACTTCGACGCATGATGAACCAAGACTACAACTATCAAAAGACTCAGAGGAAGACGACGTCGACCTAACATAGTACAAAAGGCTTATTGAATCATTGAGATACCTTTATCACACAAGACTTGATCTAGAATACAATGTAGGTATAGAGAGTAAATTCATGCATAAGCCAGAGGTATCACATCTAGCAGCGATGAAGAAGATACTAAGGTATCTCAAAGGAACTCTCGACTATGGCATTTTATTTCTTGCAGCTAATGGAGGAAAAAATGTAAACTAGTGGGTTACACCGACTCAAGTTGGTGTAATGATGTTGAAGATAGAAAACCCACAACTGGTTATGTGTTTTTTCTAGGTGGTGCACCAGTTTCTTGAAACTCAAGAAAATAACCAGTAGTAGCATTGTCATCATGTGAAGCAGAGTACGTAGCTACTCAAGAAAAGAATAATGAAGTAATTACCATGAAGATCGTTAGCATGTATGTTGCCAATCTGGCGAAGAATCTGATAGCACATGGAAGAAGCAAACACATCGAAATGAGGTTCCATTATCTTCTAGAGCAAGTGGCAGAAGGGAAGTTGAACTTGGAATACTACATAACTGAGAATCAGATATTAGACATCATGACAAAAGATGTACTGGTCGAAGAGCTCAAGAAATTAATATCTATGATGAATTGAGATAGCTTAGACACAATGAATTAAGTGGTGTGTTTATAATGTAATTCCATGTGTCGAAGCATGTTGCTCGATAGAAGGAAGGAGTTGTCCAATCACTAGATGTCGAAATGTCGAAGAAGTGTGTCTCGACAGAATTTTGACTTAGCTTTATTTGTTTATTTTAGTTGAGTTAGTTAGGTTGGTTGGAGATTATTTGGTGCACAAGCAATCGCATCCTATAAATAGGGAGGTACCCTATCATTGTATAAACAGTTGCATAGGGAAAAGATTCAATAAACTTCAGTTTGAAGACAGAGAGAAACTTTGCAGAAATATTCTTTTTCATCCCCTTTTCTCCAAAACTCTAATTTCTCTTTTCTTCCTCAATTCATTTTTCTTTTCTTCTCAAATTTCTATGCAGCTGAATCATTTTACAACCAAGGTGTGATTGATTCACTTGAATGAAGAATAATAAGATGGAATCAATCGGTGTTATTGATTCTTCTTGCTCATCAAAATTGATTTGAAATTCTCCATAATTTTGGTGAAATTCCATCATCTAGGATTCGTTGAAATCCCAATAAATACATGACCAAAAGTGGTCACTCGGCTTTTAATTAACAAGAGTTCTCTTAACCCTCACACCATCAATTCAATATTAGTCTTGGATTTGAAAACTCTTCCTTCGTACTAAAACCAATTTAAATTCTTGTTTTGGCTCGCGTATGTCAAATATATCAATAGTCTCCTAATTCACATTTCTTCCTCGGAGCTCATAGATATCATTGTGGTTGACGCTGCAGAAATATTATTATTTTTTTAGTTAATTTTATTTATTTTAATTTTTCTAGTTGACCCAGAAAATTCAATCCAACTACTTAGTAAAAACTGAGAAATTGTTATTAATATACATTTGCTTGGTGTGAAAATGACAGAAACATTGTATGGCATGTGTGTGCTGAAAATGGGTCTTGGAATTTCAGAACTTGTTTAGATGTGAACTAGTGGTTTATGTGATGATGTTGATGAATATGATATGAAATGAGTGCATTATCTATTGCCTCTGATGTTGCACGCATATGGATTTGTTTTGTCAGGGGATGGGAACTCATGAATGATGTTGTGCACAATATATAAGTATGCTCAAAGTTAATGTATTCATAGTATTCAATAGATAATTTTGAAAACTAGTGAGTGGATGAAGATATTCTACTTAAAATTTAATGGATTCTACTGAAGAGAAAAAAATATAACTTTTTAAAAGCTTTTGATTAAAAAAATATATATTGTTGGTTATATCTAAATATAACTAATTGTTAGTCGAAAAATGGCAAGCAACAAAATTTTCTATTTTTTTAATGAATGTTTGTTAATTAAATACAAAAATTTCTGTTTTTATAAAGAATGTTAGTTAATGAATGTTAGTTTAATCATCCTCCAGAGGAAGGTGGTAAAAACTAATACTAAATAATGATGTGTGAGGTCGGTTACAAGTATAATGCGTGACAGTCCCTAATGATTAAGGCTTATAAATTTTTTTATGGCTTTTTGTGGTGTTAAAGCTAGCTCATATAT
The DNA here is from genome assembly GCA_963966055.1 of Lathyrus aphaca. NCBI lineage: Eukaryota > Viridiplantae > Streptophyta > Magnoliopsida > Fabales > Fabaceae > Lathyrus > Lathyrus aphaca. The sequence continues at coordinate 388,550,923 of OZ014522.1, read as the reverse complement.
GGAGCTAAAAAACTTTGTATATGATATTTTTAGTATAATAAAAATTTGTCTCACTCAACCTTAGGGTTGATGTGCTTATATAAATCTATGGGTCTGGATCTCCAGCTCCTAGGAAGTAAAAATCGCTTCTTGAAGCATGGAAATGAGGCAGTTAATCCCCTATTATCATTTAGAATGTGATCAACCCCCATTTAACTCCCTCTTCACACCGTTGTGAATTAGGACATGTCATCTCCCATGTTCTCATGAAACGAGCAAGCCATTCAAAGAGTGAGTGACATATTTGAGAAATGGGTGTCCATCTTGATAAATAGGCAGCCAAGGAGTCTCTCACATGGGCAGCGTACTATCTCGCATACCTTGAGAAACTTCAAGTGCCCCTAAGATGACATTTACACTTATATCGATACAATTATTATACTTCATCAAAAAAAGTATTTTATTTGAAAGTAAATTATTGACTAGGTGACTTTAAACAAAATGGATGATTAGTGATAATAATGTTTTTCAAAACTTTTATGAAAACAATTGATTTTACTTATTTTAAGAAAAGAGATGAAGTGCAAAAGAATAAATAACAAAAATCAAATAGATAAGGGAAAAGAAAGAGCACGCGGGGATTTATATTGGTTCGTCCTTAAAGCATATGGCATTTTCTAGTCCTCAAAGATTTTTCCTTGAGAGTTCCACTAACAATTTGAAAATTTATCACACGATTATCCCACAACCTTTTATGTCAAGTTTTTACCCAGGTTCAACTTGGAACTTTATAATTATTTCATAGTTACAAGAGAATAACAATCTTGATTTACAATTGCAGCTCAAGCATATTTAAGCCACAATTACACAAGCATAATTCTTACTAAGTATTTCACTCTGAACACTAAAATAATTATAAGGGTATAAGAGGTTTCTAAGAAGATATTAAGAGTAAGAGTAAGAGAGAAAAATGATATTTCAAATTTCTTGTGTGTTTTGAAGTGAACATAAGTCCTCCTTATTTAGTAAAAATTCATGTCCAATAACGATAATACTTTTGGGTCGTATATGCTTCATAAATTGATTAGGTTGCGACTCTAATCGATTATGCCCTAGAAAATTAGGAACTATTTTTCCATATGATCTAAAGCCAAGTCGACTATTAGGTTTCTTACTCGATTATAGAGCAAGTTTGCTCCATAACCATTTAGGTAAGTGTCATATTCGATTAAAGAGAATTTTTTTTCTTCCTAATTGATTAAGTAAGCTTCTTAATTGATTAATCTTTGGCCAAAAATATTTTCTTAAATATTTTAAAAACAAGTGAAGTTTAGAAAAATGTGTAAGTGTATGTGTGCATGTGTGTTTGTGCTCGCATTACTTTAGTATTTTGAGAGCTACTCGTACTTAATATTGTTGGGGGAGTCTGGGGAAGTCGGGAGCACCAACAGAACCAATGCTTCAGGATCACAAGAGAAGGAGACGTCACATCTTAACCCAAAACCTTAAGGTGATAGGTGTATGAGTCCTCTCACTCATAAAGTGTTCAACCTCAATTTTCTAAGTAATGTGGGAGTTCCAATTTATACTTGGACACAACAATATTCTCCTCAAGCGTGAGTTCATCCATTATGCTCATCCTTATGCGGAAATTCCTTCATCCACATACACTTGTATCGTCGTTGTGGATTCTACAACATAACACGCCCCTGACCACCACATTGTCAAGAAGACTTTCGATACAAGGATCTAGTCCCTTAATTGAACCATTGATCCTGATACCACTATTAGGTCATCACGAGAAGCATCTACATTGTGTCCAGAGAAACACAGAAATGAGAGAGACACCATATATTCATCCATTCATAGACAATGTGGGACTTTAACCACTCACAGTTGCACCCAACATTCTCCCCCACAAGTGTGAGTCCCAACAAGATCCAACACTGGATCTAGCTCTCGCTCCCCCCACAAAGTCAAACCACAACTCTAATACCACTGTTGGGGTCAATTCTGGGGGTCAACACGAGGGATCATTTTTAACTTTGAGGATTTTCTTTAAGAGCAAGACACCTTTGTGAGAGATACACCACATACTCACTCAAAACCTTAAGGCGATGTGTGTATGAGTCATCTCACTTATAAAGTGATCAACCTCCACTTTTTTAAACAATGTGGTACTTCTAACCCACACTTGTACACAATAAATATTACACATTAATGATCTTAAACACATAAAAGCAACTAAATCACATGATCACAAGCAAATTTGTAAAAGACTATATTTCCCTTGATGTTTTTCTTAGCTTTTGATTCTCTTGGCAAAAAACGTCGAAAGATTCAGGCATTTTTAATTTATAATCGTTTTTCTTGGTAGAATTACTTATATTTCTCTCTCTTTGTCCCTCTTTTGCGCATGTATGCTTCAACGGGACTGACTCACTAAAAGATTATTACATATAAAAACGACAATTCGATCCATTACTCATTGTTCATCCATTTCAATCCCTTCAATGGGAATGCGACATGAATTGTGGTCAATCATCTAATTGATTTAAACGGTTGGTGATACTCCATCAATTTTTGTTCTAGGTGAAAGTAAAGGAACATATGTTAGTGAGCCGGTCATAACTAAATCTAATGTGCTAGTATAAGTTTGTGATTATACTTCAATTTTATTGTTGATTATAACTATGTTTTATCGAATATAAAGATTTATAGCTACAAAACAATTCTCTCGTAAGAGTGATGATGTTTCAACATCAAGAAGTACCCATTAAGAAAAATGCTTATGTATTTTGAAGTTTGTGTATGGCATCATATACAATAATAAAAAAGTAATAAATATAGATAATAGTATATGGTATCATACGTGATGTCTCAAATTGTGTATGGCTTAAATAAACTTTTTTTTTTCTCGTACTTCTTTTTCTTTACTAACCTAAGGCAAACATTCAATTGGCAACTTAGATGAGTTTTTTCTTTTTAATATTTCGAGCTATAAGAATTCACCACACGGTTATGAAAAGATGGGGTGTGCTTTCTTTATTTTCTATTAAGTAAAATTTTAGTTGAGAAGTAGTGTTGTTTTGGTTACCATGTCCTTTATAGCTACCCTTTTATAAAAAGCCCATTTCTTTAGTTGTTTAGAGAGGAACTAATGTAGCTGGTATGGCAAATCAAATTGAAGACTAGGATGCTAACATTGTGGACTATACATGTTGAGTAACCATCATTATTTGCATATATCAAAATGATGAAAGACTCTATTTCATCTGCTTGATATGAGTAGGACTCAAATAATCATTTAAATATATTGTTTCATATATATCACAGAAATATGCATGGTATGAAGAATATATAAATGACTATATGTGATGCAATATAAAAGACTCAAATGTTATTAAGCATTATGTTGGGATAATAATTGGTAAATGTTATCATGAGCATAAAAATGAATATGTGAATTCAAAAGTTTAGGTAAATGATTGGATATTTAAAGTTTACTATACTTAGAAATATTCTTGGACGAAATTATTGACAAAACTATAAAATCTTTTAGATGTGTGATCAAAACTCATATCTAAGGGCAGCAAAATAGATCTAGTTCTTTGAACATGTTCATTTTATTTTTTCTCTATTTTATTAGAAATAAATAATTTATATTTATTAGTCATTAAGTTTGTTAGAGGGTATTTTAGTATTTTGTGTGTTTTTTATAACTCTAGTTTTAACCTATAAATAGACTAGGGATGTCGTAAAATCATTTGGATTATTATTGTAACTTATTTCTTGTAGTCGTCATTCTCTTTTAATAGAATATTCTCTTTTATCATTCACCATGTGCACCAACAATTGGTATCTAGAGCTCCAATTCAGATTCTTGGGAAACGCGAGTGAAAAAGTGAGGCTTGCGTGATTGATTTTGGTTCTTGGATTCACGTTGAATCTTGAACAAAAATCTGATCAGAATCACATTGATTTTGTGGGTTGTGATACATTGTGTGGTGAGATCTGAGTGTATTGCACAAAGTAGAAGATGATGAACGGAAACGGCGTCATTAACACCAAGCTTCCAATATTTGATGGCAAAAACTGGAATCGTTGGATGATTCAGATGCGTGTATTATTCGGTGCTCAAGATGTTCTAGATCTTGTCACTGATGATTACATTTTGGTAGTAGCAGATGCAACGGAGGAACAAAGGAACGCGCAAAAATATACAAGGAAGAAAGATCAGAAATAATTGTTCTACATCCATCAGTGTGTGGATGTAAATGTGTTTGAGAAGATTGCAGATTCAACGACAACAAAGGTTGTGTGGGACACACTGGTCAGATGTTACGGTGGTGACGCATCAATGAAGAATGTGAAGCTTCAGTCCCTGAGTAAGCAATATGAGAATCTCAACATGAAGAACAATGAGAATATTTCTGAATACATCTCTAGAGTGATTCTGATCACTAATGAGATGAAGGCGTGTGGAGAAACTCTTTTTGAACAAGTAATCATTGAGAAAGTATTGAGATCCCTTACTCCTAAATTTGATTATATTGTGGTAGCAATAGAACCTTCTAAAGATATGAGCACCATGAGAATTGAAGAGCTACAAAGTAGTCTAGAAGCACAGGAGTTGCGTCTGACTGAGAGAACTTCTGAAAGGGAAGTAGAGCAGCAAGCTCTGAAAGCAGTTTCTGATAAGAGGCGTCAGAAGCAGTCTTGGTCAGGAACCAAGAGAAGATCTGATGGTGGTCAGAAGTCAGAAACCCCAACTTTTGATAGGCAAAAGAATGCTCAGATGGGAAAAGAGAGGTATGACAAGAAGAAGATCCAATGTTACTGTTGCAAGAAGTTTGGTCACTTTGCTAAAGATTGTTGGTCAAACAAAGAAAGTAAGTCAGAAGAAGCAAATATAGCCAGAAATTCTAATGATGAATCTGTGTTACTGATGGCTTCTGAATCTGATGATATGAATTTGACAGACTGGTGGTATATGGACACTGGCTGCTCAAATCATCTTACTGGAAATAAGAAATGGCTGGTTGATTTTGACTCTAAAAAGAGGACAAAGATCAGATGTGTTGATGAGAAATATCTTGATGCTGGAGGTATGGGAAATGTCAGAGTTATTTTGAACAATGGGAAAACAACATTGATTCAGAAAGTGTGGTATGTACCTGGCATAAGAAGCAATCTGATGAGTGTGGGGCAACTAATTGAGAAAGGTTTTTCAGTTACCATGAAGGACGATCTTCTGAAGTTGTATGATTGTAATCATAAGTTGATTATGGAATCAGAATAGGGAAGAAACAGAACATTCAAAATGAATGTCAGAATTGCAGACTCAGAATATCTTAGTGCAACTAGTGTTATGGAAGAAAGTGAGATGTGGCACAGAAGATTTGGTCATTTGAATTTCAGAAGTTTAGGGCATCTGAATTCAAAGAAGCTGGTATATGGAATTCCTACAATCAAGAAGCCTGAGATGTCATGCAGAGTGTGCATGGAAGGAAAGCAACCAAGATTCACTACAAGAAAAATAATGTTTTGTGACACATAGGTTACGACGGTTCCATAAAAATCGTCTTCATTTGTAAGTTACGACAGTTTCCATGACGGTTTTGGACAACCGTCGTTAAATATTGAAAAAAAAATGTTCCAGACCGGCCCAATTATCAAGATTAGACCATGTCTATCTCACGGCCCAATGACTCTTCAACGCTCGGAGTCCTAAGAACCATATGCTCGACAAAGGGCATCCGACCAAGGACCAAGTCGAGTAGATCTAACGTTGCCCCAACGGCTAGTTCCTAACCGTCAACGCTTATTACGGAATCTGCGATCCTAGCCCAACAATTCAGGCCAATAACCATCCACTTTGACCAATATAAAAACCCTCTCAATCAAGAGGATCGGGTATTCAAATCTTGACCCAAAATCTCGTACTTGCTCACTCGTTGCTCACTTTATGACTTTAGCATCAGAGTGCCTTTGCAGGTACACCCCTTTTTTCTCCATCATCAACCGTGCCCATCCACGTTCGACGCGGCCCCATCGGATCCTGATCTCCAGGTACGATCAAGTGGCGCCGTCTGTGGGAAACCAACTTCCCCATTTTTCTTCATCAAAGAATCTCAAGAACCAAAGTTTACTATCCAAAAAGATTCATGGCCGCTAACGAAATCCCGTGCGAAGCCCATACTGCTGATGGTATCCTCATTACCCAACGGGGGAGCAACCTTTTCACCCCCTCACACGAAGAAACCGTCCAAGATCATTAGGACGGAAAGACAGCTTCAGCCTCTCCCGAGCGCGATCAGCCGCTCGAGAGCCAACCAAAAGTCATACCTTCTATTGTCGTGCCTGCCGGATCAGACTTTGCCGCATTGGTTGAAACACTCAATCAGACCCATCTCATACTCCTAGGACACGGTGCGAAGATAGCCCGTCTTGAAGAAATCGGTCGTCGATCGTCTCAATCTCCTAAGAGGAACCGAGGGAAGTGCAGCCCATCTCCCCGAAGAAAGAAAGATAAAGGCTACCACGATGAATCTTCTATTCGGGATCGTGGTCGGTCACCTCCACGAAGACGTCGCTCGCCTGTATCGACCAAGACTCATCAAAGGCTGCATGACGATGATCGTCATTCCCCTCCCCGTAAAGGACGACGATCCCGATCACCATCCCCAAAACAATCAAAAAAGAACAGGTCGAACTCTCCATCCCCGCGACGAAACAGAAAACGCCGTTCAAAATCCCCTTCCCTCACCTCCAGTGACGACGACGATATCAGAGGGCCCCTCTCATCTGAGATTATGGCTACCAGATTACCAAGAGGACTCGAGAAGCCCCCGCCACTGGGTTCGTATGACGGAACAACTAATCCCGATGAACATATTGAGAACATCGACACCCTGCTCGATTACAGGGGCGTCTGAGGAGCAATCAAATGTCGTCTTTGACCACCTTAAAGAAAGGAGCGATGACTTGGTATAAAGGTCTCGAGCCCGAATCCATCACTTCCTGGAGATAGCTCGGTCGAACTTTCTCCAAACATTTCACTGCTTCCAGACGCCATCCTAAGACGGAAGCATCACTTGAAGCCATAATCCAGGGCAAAGACGAGCCCATCAGAACCTATATCGAAAGGTTCAATAAAGAAGTTGTCTAGGTCTCAACCACGGACGACATGAAAAAGTATTTGCTGGAGCACGGATTACGCCCGTCCACCGACTTCCACCGAACAATGGGCATTGAGACACCCGCCACTCTGGACGTTTTCCTCTTGAAAGCTCAAGCATACATCCAGTACGAAGAAAAGCAGGCGGCAAGCTCCGTTTACGATGCCCGACATAGAGAAGACGCCAACCTTTCCAAATCCGACGAACCCTCGACATCTCATCGGGGAAGTGACAAAAGAAAGGAAGACCCCCCCCCCCCTCCGTGAATCGCGGGAGCAGAGAGGACCAGTGGGCCCATTTCGTAAGTATACACCTCTGTTGGTGTCGAGGGAGAAAATATTGTCCGAATGTGCTAATTCGGAGTTCCGTCAAGCGGGGGTTCGCTTTCCCAAGCAGTTGCCAGCCAAACCGGGCACCGATAAAACCAAGTATTGTAGGTTCCACAAAAGCCATGGGCACAATAACGAGGATTGCATCCACCTGAAGGACGCAATAGATATACTCATCAAAGATGGCCACCTCAAACAATTCACAAAATCCAAAGAAGCCTTCAGGCCAGAGGCACAAGAAACCATCAAGGTCGAGGAAGCAGTGGTGGTCCCCGTGGACACCAATATGCAAGTCGTCCTAAGCATCTATCGCCCGAAAGATTTCTTTATGCCCGATCGTCAGGCAAGTCCGGGTTATCTGTCTTCCCATAGCCCCTGGGAAGCCTTCCCATCCGCAATGGTGATCTCAGGCGGGGGATTTAACAAGATCACGGCCGGCTCCGTAAAGAGGAAATTCGACCAACTAATTGTAAAAGGGTCGGCCCTGAACGCCACGTTGGATCCACCCATGGACAATTTGGTGCCCATTTCCTTCTACAAGGAGGAACTACTAGGGGGAGCGCCTAACGCTAGCATTCCACTGATCATTCGAGCCGAGATGGCCAACTTCGACGTCCGCAGAATACTGGTCGACCAGGGCAGTTCATGCGATATCATGTATTCGCAGCTGTTCGCAACACTCCAGATGAATGAGACTCATCTAACGCCATACGTGGGATCCCACCTCCAAGGTTTCAATAGGGCGGTTTCACGACCATGGGGTTATGTCGACCTCATAGTCACGTTTGGAGCCGCAGAAACTGCACGATCAATCTGTGTCCAATTTTTGGTCATCGATTGCCCTTCTCTATATCAATGCATTCTTGGTCGACCAACATTGGCCGACCTTCTAGTCGTCCCATCAACCTTCCACCTAAAGATGAAGTACTACACAACGTCGGGGAGGGTAGCCACCCTACACGGTGACGTGGAAGCCGCCCGTCGTTGTTTCGAAGCAGCCTCTAAAGGCCTTAGCTCGATATCATACCAGCCTAAAGCTTCCACCTCAGCATCTTCCTTGAACACAGAAGTGTAAACACCCCAAATTTGCCCTCACCCATTCACACCATGGCTTGTGATCATTTCATATGCATAAACACAATCATACCATCTCATATCACATTTTTGAATCTTTGCATTGGTTCTAAGTCATCTGCATCTAGGGTTTGTGATCTGAGCAATCCAAGAGCTTCTTGAGACACTCCAAAGGTCATCAATCACTTCAAAGGGGTCTATGTGTGTTCAAGCATCATATTATAACCTCTCAAAGTCAAGAATGCCAAAGAATCACAAGAACTGGGATTGGTGTGGAGGCAGAGCCAGGCTTGACTGCACAGTTGACCTAAAATTAGGGTTTTGGTTTCATAGGCCATAACTCCAAATTTTTTGGTCATTCTTGTTTCTATTGGTCTCTATATGGTATAGGGAGTATGCATATCAATTTTCATGAAGAAATTCCATGGGGAAGTCATCTGATCAAGAGTTGACTTTCTGGGCAAGTCAGTGCTAAATCAGGGCATCTGAGGCCCCCAATGACCCAACCAAGGGGTGATCTTCATCATTTTGAGTGTATTAGGTCTTTATTTGATCATAGAAGAAGGTTGAAGTTCACAAAATTCAAGAATTACAAGTTTTTGCAAAGTTGACTTTTTTGGGCATGGTTGACTTTTAATGAAATGTCATTTTATGCAACTTTTTCAACCCTTACTTTTTGATCCAAAAATGCTTCAAATGGAAAAACTTTGGTCATGAAAGTTGTAGATTAGATCTTTCCCTTTTCAAAAAGTACAAGAACATGACCTAATTCATTTTGGATCAAAAGTTATGGTGTGTCAAAGTTGGCTAAAATCATTAATTTTCAAAATATGCACCAAATGGGAAACTTGCAAAAACTTTGTACCAAGGCATTTGTGACTTCTAGTTCATATCAAACCAATGTGCAAGCATCACACAAGTTCTAAAAATCAGATTTGAACCAAAAGATCACATGTTCATGGTTTGCATAGCAAGATATTTTCATGAAAAAGAAAAAGCAAGTAAGTTGCAAAACCATCATCACACTTCCATCCACTTGTTGCCTTGGCTGCTGAACCAACCCTAACCTTTCCCCTCACCATGCTGCGCCAGCCCACACCCTTGTACTAGCCTAGAACACAACCCATGCTTCTCTTACACAAGAGTGGACTTTTTGCAAAAGCTAGCTCACCTATCACAGCAGGCCAAGTCACATCACCTGACCAATAGGACTTGTTTATGTGGATCAAAGGCCAGCCATTTCATACAACAAGCCAGCCTGAAAACTCACCACAACACACATTCACAAACTCTCTCCAACTTGCATTTTCCTTCGAATCTGATTCCACAAGCCATAAACACTCAAACAAACTCCACTAATCATCTCACCTTGCTTCACTGAACCAAAACCAGCAAGACCTAAGCCTGAAACCAGCAAGAACATTACTCTTCCATTTTCCACTCTCAAAGCCAAAGCTTTCGAAACTCATTCCACAGGCCACAAACACTTGAACAAACTTCACAAACCTTCTCAAAACATCATCCTGACCACAAAGAACCACTCACCTTTGCCTGAAACTGCCTGAATCACAATCACCATTCTCACCTGAGCTTGAGCAGAAGCTGTTCAAACTCCCAAACCAGCCAACATAAACTCTTGCTGAGCATCCAGACATCATCAAGGGACCAAAGGGGGTGGTTTGCATCAAAGGAAGAGGGCAGAAAGTTGCAGGATTGAAAGCTTCGAAACTCAGGTAGCTCAAGAACATTTTTTCCAGAAATCATTTTTTAAGTTCTTAAGTTGTTATTCATGCTTCCCTGATCATAAATATGTCTTTAGTTTTGGAAATGGTTGAGAGATGAGAGTTTAATCAGTCTCTGAAACTTTTTGCCCTAGATTTTGTTTGCTTCGATTCAGCCATTTCTGGAATGATAAATATGTTTTGTTTGGGGGTTTTGATTCGTGAGTGAGTGGGGATCATTCCTGTGTTTTTAGAATTCATTTTAGATGCGTATGGAGTGAGATTGGGTTTTGAGGTGAACGGAGAAGATGACCGGAACACTGTTCCGGTCACCTGAAAGTAATTAACGGTGGGATTAGGGCATAAGCATTAATTAGCTGAGTTTGAATTTGGTCCGTTCATTTGCGCGCGTGGTCAGCTCCCGCGTCCTGGGGTTTGAATCTCAGCCATTAGATTGGCTGACTTTTTCCTTTTCCATTTAATTTCATTTTATTTTCATATTTATTTCATTTGTTTTATACAATTTATTAAAAATAGCAAAAACCATTTAAAAATTATGAAACTTTTTGTCAAGAGTTTCATTAATTTTTAAAACACAAAAATATTTTTATTTTCATTTTTAGCATTAAAAAAGTATTTTTAAATATTTAAAAGTTTATTTTTAATTGATTAATGAAAATTAATTTATTAAAAATACTTTTAGGTATTTAAAAATCACCAAAAAATTCATGAAATGTTCTAAGACATTTAGAAACATTGTCCAACCTTCAAACCAAATTTACTTTTTGATCTTGATGCATTTTGAGAATTTTTCATTGAATTAAAGTCATTTTTATGCATTATTTTGATCCAAACTTCAAAAAATCATTTCTGCCTAACCCTAAAGAGTTGGACCTTGTTTCTTTTTGCATTGCATTGTGTTTAACATGTAGTTTGTGAGATTAAATGGCCATGATTTGATCTCTCATTTTCAATTTGTTTGATAATTTTCTTGTTTAGGAACCCTAAAACCCTAGAAAACTTAGGAAAATCATATCTTGAGTTTGGTTAGGAGTTGAGACCTCTCCTTTGGGCATTAAGTTAGTATAGGGTTAGGGATCCTTTGAGTGCATTTTCAATTTTTTTTATAATGTTGTTTGCTTCTGATTTTGGTTTGTGTTTGATGTATTGTTCATAAACCCTAATTTGGGCTTTCATATGCATCCATCTTGCATTCTCTTGCATAACATGACTTGCCATGGCATTCCATGCCTCCATTTGATTCATTTAATATCATAAGGCATATTGAAAGCATGTTTGATCATTGCATCTTGCATTTGTCATGTTGTATGCCATATGCATCTCATAACTTTTCATGCATGTTCATGTGTCCTAACTTGCTTCATTTGCATTCATAAGCTTGTATGATCATCCACATGTTTTGTTTCTGGTTTGTAGCATCTCATAGCATCATTAATATCACATATATGCTTCTGGTTTTGGTTTGCATCATGTCATTCCATCCCATTTTGCATTGCATTGCATTTCTTTTCTAACCTTTCAGGTGGTAAGTGATTTTGAGAAGTGAATTTGCCTTCACTTCTCATACTTTCTTCTCATCTCTCTCTTGCATCCTTGCTACATTTTGATATGTGTTTGAGATTGAGCTTGCTCATTCTTCTTCTTCTTACTTTCTTTCTTCAAGTGACTTGACTTCTTAAATGAAGCAAGTTGCTTTGCTTCTCTTGATCCTTTCATCTGCTTCCTGGTGGTTCCATTGAAGACTTCTCTTGCAAACCTCACAAACCTTAGGAACAACCAAGCATGACAATGATTAGGGTTTTGATTAGTCCCCCCTCTTAGTTTTCACCTTTGTGTCTCTTTGAGTCTTCTCTTCTCATCTCATAATCAGGGGCTAAACCCTAAAGGCTTTAAGGCTTTGTGATTAAGCTTATGCTTGCATCCTTCTCTTAGGATGGAGTGTATAACTTTAATCCTAAGTGTTAAACCCTTAATGTGTTTAAATCCCTTAATCAATCCACTTAATAATCATCAAGACATCACACTTGTAACTTGGGCCTTGCATTAGGGTTCTAATTCTTCCTTAATTGGTTAAGAAGGACTAACCCTAGTGTTAATGGACAAGTCCCCCTCAAGTTGTCTTACAAACCCTAAAATTCACTTCATCATCATATCATTAAATAAAATCCATATAATAAAGGCTTGTTTTGTCATGAGTTTAATCCCTAATCATGGATTAAGTTGAGGAGCTTTCCTCAGCTTAAACATTCTCATCTATTATCCTTCTATTAGGATGGTGTAATGAGTCTGTTTAATCCTTTGTTATGGCTTAACCTCATTACTTAACACTAAACAAAAACACCAAAAACATCTAAATAATCACAAGTAGGTTAATGATCGTAATTCTACACCAAAGGTGATTAAGTGTGAGAATCTGACTTCACACTTAAGGTACTCTCATTACCCCTAATCAGAGGGAAGATGTGATGAGTTTACTAAATCCATTGGTTTAGGCTTAAGCTCATTAACTTATGACAAACTTTCAAAAGCAATAAAAGACTGAAAATACAAAAAACAAACAATAATCGTCTCCTCCGGGATTCTTTTCTCATCACCTTCACTCATAAGCGAGAACTTGCTTCTTCCGTCTGATGCAAGACAGTTTGCACCTGAGCCAGACAGGTCATACACTTGAGCATAGACAAGTAAGCAGTTCACAAGTCAATTTACCTTTCAGTCTCTTTGGGTCGAACTACGGTGTTCTGACTTCCTCATTGCACGAGAGGATACGTAGGCATAACTTAACAGTTATCGAACAAAAGTCTCTGTATATTCCCCCTCTTTCCAGCTATCCTTTAAGCCTCATGTTCATGAGCATTTCACTCCTGTCCTTACACTGACACCTGTACATCCTTTTCCAGCTCTTTTATACACAGATTGCACTGACACTACCCCTTTAAAACACAAATCTTTTAAGCGTGGATCCCATCGAGTACGACGGACAATCTGGGTGCTAATACCTTCCCAGGTTGTAACCAACCCCCTTTCTCAGTCTCTCTGGCTCGCGACCGTCCTATCCATATCTTTCTAGGTCTATGCAGCATTGCCTTTCCTCCGGGATAAAAATGCCTAGCTGGCGACTCTATTCATCTCCAGTGAGTTCACGGCTGTGTGTTCTCATTGTTCCTTTCGCCGACCGTTCGCGTCTGTACCTTTATCTGGGCCAGTCCCACTTATCGGGAGCGACAGCTTGGCGACTCTGCTGGGGATCCTTATACTGCAACCAGGGCTTCTGGTTCTTTTTGTGGGTTCCTCCTAGCGCTTGATTGATTTGTGTTTACTGGGGTGTTATGTGCTAAATGTGTTTGTATATTTTACTGCTTTATGTACAGTTGTTTTACTGCTTTCTTTATAGCTTTGCATTATATCATATTGTCATACTGTGCTGCTGGCTGGATCTGTTTGTTTGCTTTGGTGGGTGGGTGTTCTATTGAGAGTTGAGGTCCTACACCTGGGACCTGAGTGACACCTAGGCTAGAGTGGTTCATGTTCTTTCCCATTCCATTTCGGTCTGGTGCGGGGATATGAAACACAGTTCAGATATGGGTTTCTTCTTGAGAACTCTGTGCTGCAGATTTCCTGCAATGCTAGGGCTATCTGGGAAGCCTGCTAAGTCTGGATGACCTTTTAGTATTGACCTTCAGAAACTGAGGTGAATTAGAGGAGGAACTTTTATGGTTATTGTAAACACTGTACCTCCGGGTTAGAAGTGTTTACACTTCTCATAACTGATCCAAGTCTGAGGATCCTTGTTTTAGAACACCACCTGTGAGGGGGTTGGGCTGTTTACAGGTTTGCAGGTACCCTTGGCCTCAACATACCCTGTTACTTTGATTTGATTAAGAATACTCCATGTTGGAACAGTTCTTGTGATTCTAAACCCTGGACATGTGACTCTTTATTTGAGTCCCCCACCTTGGTTACTGGATTTATAGACCTCCATCTGGATTTCTTGGACATACTTAGACCTATATCAGGGCATTTGATCAGATCCAGCTCAGTCACAAACCCTTGCATATCATTTGCATACATAATCATTGCATCATATTGACATTTTCTTATTTGTGTTTCAGGGTATCCATCTTCATTTTTGGTTTGGTTTTGACCCCATCTTCAGTATTGACCCATCTTCATCAGCATCTGCTTCAGCTATCAGCTATCAGCTACCTGTTTCAGTCACCTATCAGTGGCCCATTCTTCAGTGTTATCATCAGCACCTGTCTCCACTCATCCTCAACATCATGGCACCTAAAAAGAGTAACATCACCTACCACTTCTTCCAGCCAGAGCTAGCTGACATCAGGAGGATTCAGACCCTGATCACTCCAGACCATATACCACTCTTCAGGGAACACTATGGAGATATACTTGATGTGGTTATGGATTTGGACCCTTCACAGAGGAGCCTGATTCATACTTGCCTTCAGTTTTATGATCCCCCACTGAGGTGTTTCACTTTTCAGGACTTTCAGTTGGGCCCTTTATTGGAGGAATACTCATCATTGGTTGGTATACCTATCAGGGGTGGAGTCCCTTTCAATCCTGAGATGGTCTTTCCTGGTAATGAAGAGGTAGCCAAGGCTTTGCATCTGGAACCAGTTCTGATTGGGCAGCATATGACCTCTAAGGCTGGAATCCCTGGCTTGCATCTGGATTTCTTGATCTCTCAAGCTACCCTGAAAGCTTCTTTAGGAGAGTGGAAAGCAGTCTGTGCTTTACTGGCCCTGAGCATATATGGAATCATATTATTTGCAGATGAGCCCAGATTCATTAGCAAGAATGCAATCCATCTATTCATTCTAAGGAACCCAGTGCCAACCTTGTTGGGGGATTTCTACTATTCAGTGCACCAAAGGAATGAAAAGCAGAGGGGAAGATTAGTGAGGTGTTGTGCTCCTTTGTTCCATACTTGGCTTCTTAGGCATTTACCCAAGACAGATGCATTTTTGAATCCTCATCAGCAGAGAAACTGGGCTAGAAGACTCACTGCTCTAACTTCAGCTGATATCAGGTGGTGCACTCAAAGCGCAAAGGGCAGGGATATCATCACCAGTTGTGGGCATTTCCCTAATGTACCCCTGATAGGAGTTAAGGATAGCATTAATTACAACCCTCTGTTGTTCAGAAGGCAACTGGGCTATGCATTGGTCCACACTCCTAAGGCACAAGACTTGGCTGAGACTCTTTATTGTGAGAACAAACCTAATCTGGCTATTGTTAGGCAGGCAGCCTGGGCCTGGGACAATGTTCAAACTAAAGGAGTAACCATTCTGGGGAAGTGCAACAATGTGGCATCAGCACAATATTATGAGTGGTCCCATGCCAGGGCTCAATTTTCTGGGATGCCCTTTACCATGGAAGATATGCCTGGGTCATCCTCAGCACCACCTCCTGCCACTGTAAGCTTAGAGGAGTTTGAAAGCTTGAAAGAGAGAAATGAGAAGTTGACTCAGGCTTTGCAGAAGACCCTCTGGGAGAGGAGTGATGGTAGGTTGGATATTGAAAGGTTGGAAAAGTTGAGGGTGGAGCATCTGGCTAAAATTGAGAAATCTGAGGATTACATCAAAAAATCTAGGGCTGGAGAACAAATTCTGAAGAATGCTTGCAAGGAAGCCCAGTTCCAGAGAGCCAGGACAGACTTGTATCTGAAGGAGAGTCAAGCTAGGTGGGTCAGGATCACCGAAGCTCGCACTCTGGAAGATAAGAGGGTCCAAGACAAGATAGAGCAACTGGAAACTAGTGCAAAAGAACAGCAAGAAGCCCTGGCAGCAGCCCAGAGGGAGATATCAGAGCTAAAGATCAGAGCTGGGGTGAAGAGGTCGAAGGACCAAAGTCAGCACAAGAAGCTAACTACAGCTGTTACTACCCGGAACCTCCTTATCAGGAATCTCACGGAGCGTCCAGCTGATCCTGTGACCGAAGCACTTCTCAAGGAAGTTCGGGAGGACGAGTTTGGTCTTGGTGTTTGACCATTTGCTTGTTGTTGCTTTCATTCCATGTACTTTTATTTTCTTGTAATGTATTTTGACCCCTCGGAGGGCTCGTATTTGTAAACAAACTATGTACCATTTGTCTTTTGTAATATATGTATCAGTTTGTTCCATCCGAGTTTACTTCAAAAGCAACATCAACAGCATCTTCAAGGGTCTGGAAGGGTCAAAACTGAATGCCAAGCCGGATACCTTGAGAACAAATAAGCATACTGCATTGCATGCTAACCCTTTGTTTGTTTTGCAGGTTTTTGTTTTGTTGTTGCTAACTCTGTTGTGATGTTCAGGAACTATTGCTCGACGCCGGGTATTTCCCCTCAACCGTCCACACCGATATCCAACCCGTAACAACCTTCCGGGCATACAAATGGATCAAGTACAGCAGGACCTTGCAGAGGTCAGAAATCAAATGGCAAACGAAAGATTGGAAATGAGAACACAGATGACGCAGTTTATGGAAGTAATGAACAACATGGCTCAGAGCCAAGAAAGATTGAGAGCCATGGTGGAAAGGCAAAATCAAGAGGATCCACATGTAGGGACTGCTGGCACAAGCAATAACGAGAGGGTCCAACCTCATGTCAATCCCCCAGTCTTTGGACCACACCTCCATCCTGAGGTAAACATCCCTGCAAATGTTCAAGGGACTGCCACTGCAGCCAGGATACTGCAAGAAGACCCCCAGGAGGATCAGTTCACAGTAATGGGTGCTGGGGAAGAAGCTTATGACAGAAGGCTGGATGAGATAGCTGAGAAATTGAGATCCTTAGAGTCTCAAAACTCTTTGGGTTTCGATGTCATGGACATGGGCTTGGTAGACGGGGTCAGGATTCCCCATAAGTTTAAGCCTCCTTGTTTTGAGAAATACAACGGGACTTCATGCCCTCGGACCCATTTACAATCATTTCTGGGGAGGCTGAAGGCCTATACCATGGACGAGAAGCTCTGGATGTTTTATTTTGAGGACAGCTTGACGGGAGCTTCAAGGGAATGGTACTCTCATCTGACAAGAGCAACTATCAGGTGTTGGAAAGACCTGGCAGAGGCCTTTATCAGACAGTATCAGTACAACTTAGATATGGCACCCAACAGGACCCTCCTAATGGGAATGTCCCAGTCGTCAAGAGAAAGTTTCCGAGAATATGCCCAGAGATGGAGGCAATTGGCTGCTGCTGTTCAGCCACCTATGTCTGAGAGGGAAATAGCAGATATGTTTATGAACACCCTTCAGGGAACATACATTGACAGGCTGGCTGCTTTCTCTTCTACTAGCTTTGCAGATGTTGTCATAGCTGGGGAGAGAATCGAGAGCCTGTTAAAAATGGGCAAAATTTCTGACAATGGTGCCAGCTCGTCCAGCAATACAAGGAAGCCTTTTGCAGGCCCAAGAAGAACTGGCGAGACCAATGCCATCCACACCAACAGGGGCAGACCTCAGTATGTTCACAGGTCTGTAGCAGCAGTCACCATTCCCGCTCCAGCTCATCCACAACCAGCTTATCAACCTCCGCAACAAAACTATCAGCAACAACCTCAGTACCATCAACAAGCTCAGTATCCTCCGAGAAACTACAACAACACCAACAACAACAATCAGCAAAGGCCATTCCAACAGAGGCCTTCTCAAGCTAATAGGGTGATCGATCTGATCCCAATGCCCTATGCTACACTACTGCCACAACTCCTGAAACTCAACCTGGTCGAGCTAAGGACGTTGGCACCTCCGGATCCTAATAGTCTACCCAGGAATTATGACTCCAACGCCAGATGTGCTTTTCATTCAAATGCACCTGGCCACAGTACAGAAAAGTGCAGAGCCTTGCACATGAAGGTACAAGACCTGGTAGACTCTAAGGCCCTGAATTTCGCACCGCCACCGAATGTCAACAAAAACCCTATGCCACACCACGGAGGTCCCAGAATCAACGCTATTGAAGAAGACAAGCCGTCTTATTTAATAACCAGTGTGGGTCAGATTCGGACACCGTTGGTAGAAATTAAGGCTCAACTCCTCGAATGTCAAATGTTCCCAGGGTGTGAGTTAGGGTGTGCTTACTGCAACATTTCAGTGAATGGGTGTGATAACTTGAGAGATGGCATAGATGGTCTTATCCAGAGTGGCCTACTTCAGATAACAACATCAATTCCAACAAATCCAGCAACCTCATCAGCAACAATTCCAGTATCTCCTACAACTGCAACAACCATTGTTCCCGACAACTCTTCGGCTTCATCAACAAATGTTTCATCTATCATCTCAACTGACCAAATATCAACAAACTTTCCTTCTACAACTCCAGCACCACTTCATTTTGAATCTCCTACAACAACAACACCCATCCTTCCAACAATGTCTCCTACAACATCAGCAACAAACCATGAAGATGTCTCAACAGTTACGATTTATTATGATCCCGAAAATGATTCCGCCTACAACTCACAAAGTGCTACTCCCATCAGAGCACCAGTCACAATATACTACGATCCACAGACTATCACAATTCCTTCCGCAGCTGCAATCAGTCCAGTCACTATCACAGTGCCTGGGCCAGTACCTTATGAAAGTAGTAATGCTATCCCCTGGCATTACGGCTCTGATCTATACTGCGAAGGACAAAAAATCACTTTTGAATCATCAACCCCCGCACCAAAAATAGACAATGTGGGAGGAGGCGGAGGCTTCACTCGAAGCGGATGTCTCTTTGCTCCACAAACTCAAAGACCCACTGCCGAAGCAGAAGCTGCTGCCAAGGCAAAAGGGAAAGGCTTGGTGCAGGAAGAGCAGGTTGTTAAAGAAGCTTTGAAAACACCCTATGATCAAGAGGTTGATGAGTTCATGAGGATCATCAAGAAAAGTGATTACAAAATAGTGGATCAGCTTCACCAGACGCCTTCCAAGATCTCAATCCTATCATTGCTTATGTGCTCCGAAGCCCATCGGAACGCACTACTAAAAGTCTTGCACGCAGCTTATGTGCCTGAAGAGATCACTGTCAATCAGTTGGAAGCTGTGGTAGGAAATGTTAATGCTAGTCATGGACTAGGGTTCACCAATACTGATTTGACCACGGAAGGCCGCAACCATAACAAGGCTTTGCACATAACCATGGAATGTAAAGGTGCAGTCCTTTCCCATGTGCTGGTAGACACGGGGTCATCCCTCAATGTCTTACCTAAAAAAGCCCTTGTGAAGCTAGAATATGACGGATTGGCATTGCGTCCCAGCAACCTGGTAGTGAGAGCCTTTGATGGTTCTAAGAGATCGGTTCTGGGAGAGATTGAATTGCCCATAACGATTGGCCCACAAACTTTCAAAACGACCTTCTACGTGATGGATATACAGCCTGCCTACAGCTGTCTATTGGGTAGGCCATGGATTCACGCCGCCGGCGCCGTGACCTCAACCCTTCACCAGAAGTTAAAATTCGAGTGGGAGGGTCAAGTCGTTACTATCTGTGGAGAGGAGGATATTTTTGTTAGCCACCTGGCTACCTACAAATACATTGAGATGAATGGGGAGATCCACGAAACAATGAGTCAAGGGTTTGAGGCCTTGAACGTAAATGAAACTTCTGCTGTACCTGGAACCTCAATGACATCTTACCAACAAGCCCGGAAGGTTGTTGAAGAAGGGAATGCCCAAGGCTGGGGCAAATTGTTACCGGTGGAGAAGAAAGAGGATAGATTTGGGTTGGGTTACAAACCAACTCAACAAGATCAAGCAGAGGCTGCAAAGGAGCCCAACTTTGTTAGTGGGGGGATGCTCACCCCTGATGCTGTCAACAATTTGGAAGACGAGGATGAAAGCGACCGCAACCTGGAGAGTTGGATCCGTCCAAAGATCCCGGGAAGCAGTATCCCAAACTGGTCTTCCCAGGAAATTATAAGAGTTACTCATGCAGAGTAATTATTATTTCCTGTATTTTATAAGCATGCATCAAAGTCTTGCATCTTGCCCAAGATGACAAGACTCATTTTGTAATCGGGCCATCTGTACTTTTTGTGCAACAAGATTAATCAATGAAATATCAGACATCTTTTTGCAAACGAGTCTTTTTCTTTTTCGCTCACTGTTTTTCCATTTTTCTTTTTGTACAAAAAATAAATGGCAATGTTTTCAAAATGACAACTTCATTTCACTTTTCTAAACAAGATTAAAATCAAATCACTAAAATGAACAAACTGAACCCTTGCAGAGTGTGCCTTCCAGACAGCACCGACAACAGCACGGCTATGACTTCGTATGACTTTGACAATCCAATCAATCAAGCTGATGAAGGGGTTGAAGAAGAGTATGAGCTTCCTGAAGAGCTAGCCAGGTTGTTAAGACAAGAGGAAAAGGTTATTACTCCTCACCAGGAGGAGGTTGAAACGATCAATCTTGGTACAAATGAAGACGTGAAAGAAGTTAAAATCGGGGCCTGCTTACAAGACTCAGTGAAGAGACAACTGATTGACCTGCTTCAAGAGTATGTGGACGTGTTCGCTTGGTCTTATCAAGATATGCCAGGGTTGGATACCGACATTGTTGTGCACAAGCTGCCTTTAAGAGAAGAATGCCCGCCGGTTAAACAGAAACTGCGCCGTACTCGCCCAGACATGGCGATGAAGATCAAAGAAGAGGTGCAAAAGCAATGGGACGCCGGGTTCCTTGCCGTAACTAGCTATCCACCATGGGTTGCTAATATAGTACCTGTGCCTAAGAAGGACGGCAAAGTAAGAATGTGTGTTGATTACCGAGATCTGAACAGAGCCAGCCCGAAAGATGATTTCCCATTACCTCACATTGATGTACTGGTGGATAATATGGCTCAGTTCTCGGTATTCTCCTTCATGGATGGATTTTCAGGATACAATCAGATTAAAATGTCACCTGAAGACATGGAGAAGACGACCTTCATCACACCCTGGGGCACGTTCTGCTACAAGGTAATGCCATTTGGGCTCAAGAATGCCGGTGCAACGTATCAACGGGCTATGGTAACATTATTCCACGATATGATTCATAAAGAGATAGAATGTTATGTGGATGACATGATTGCCAAATCCCTTACTGAAGAAGATCACCTGGTAAATCTGCTGAAGCTATTCAAGCGTCTGAGGAAGTATCAACTGAAGTTAAACCCCAACAAATGCACATTCGGGGTGCGATCCGGTAAGTTGCTGGGATTCATTGTAAGCGAAAAAGGGATTGAAGTTGACCCTGATAAAGTCAAAGCTATTCAAGAGATGCCTGCGCCGAAGACAGAAAAAGAAGTTCGAGGTTTCTTAGGTCGATTGAACTACATCTCAAGGTTCATATCTCACCTTACAACAACCTGTGAACCTTTGTTCAAACTGCTAAGAAAAGAGCAAACGGTCAGGTGGAACGAAGACTGCCAGAAGGCTTTTGACAAGATCAAGGAATACTTGCAAGAACCTCCAATCCTCATGCCTCCAGTTGAAGGAAGACCTCTGATAATGTACTTGACAGTATTAGAAGAGTCGATGGGGTGTGTGTTGGGCCAGCATGACGAGTCTGGTCGAAAAGAGTATGCAATATACTACCTAAGCAAAAAGTTTACCGACTGTGAACAACGTTATTCACTGCTCGAGAAAACTTGCTGTGCTTTAGCGTGGGCTGCTCGCCGACTGAGACAGTATATGTTGACCCACACCACTTTGTTGATCTCAAAGATGGACCCAGTTAAGTACATATTTGAGAAGCCAGCACTTACCGGACGGGTTGCAAGATGGCAAATGATCCTTACAGAATATGACATCCAGTACACTTCTCAGAAAGCCATCAAGGGCAGTGTATTGTCTGAATATCTTGCTGAGCAACCTATTGATGATTACCAACCTATGAGATTTGACTTCCCTGATGAAGACATCATGTTCATAAAAGCAAAAGATCATGAAGAGCCTGTTTACACTGAAGGGCCCAACCCGGAAGAAGAATGGACTATGATGTTTGATGGGGCTGTCAACATGAATGGTCGTGGTGTGGGTGCAGTACTCATTACACCTAAAGGAGTTCACATGCCTTTCTCGGCAAAACTCACCTTTAACTGCACTAATAACGAAGCTGAATACGAAGCTTGCATTATGGGTCTTGAGGAAGCCATTGACCTCAGGATCAAGACATTGACCGTATTCGGAGATTCAGCTTTGGTAATCAATCAAACCAATGGCAAATGGTACACCCACCAGGATCATCTGATACCTTACAGGGATTATACAAGGAGGTTATTGACTTTCTTTACAACAGTCAAGCTTGAGTACATCCCTCGGGACGAGAATCAGTTTGCAGATGCTCTGGCTACCATTTCATCTATGATCAAAGTTCAGGCTGCCAACTTTGTACCTCAAATCTCAGTGTCCAGGCTCGACAGGCCAGCATATGTATTTGCAGCGGATGTTGTCAAGGATGATAAGCCTTGGTTCCATGACATTAAGTGCTTCTTAGAGGATCAAACATACCCACCTGGGGCATCTTCCAATGATAAGAAGACTTTGAGAAGACTTGCTGGTAGTTTCTTTCTGAACACTGATGGTTCCTTGTACAAGAGAAACTTTGATATGGTACTCCTCAGATGCGTCGACAAGACAGAAGCAGACTTGTTAATGCATGAAGTGCACGAAGGATCCTTTGGTACCCATGCTGGAGGGCATGCCATGGCCAAGAAGTTGCTAAGATCAGGCTATTACTGGATCACAATGGACGCAGATTGTTGTGCCTACGCCAGAAAATGCCATAAATGCCAGATCTATGCAGATAAGGTGCATGTTCCTCCCAATCTCTTGAATGTAATGTCTTCACCCTGGCCCTTTGCTATGTGGGGCATTGACATGATTGGCAAGATTGAACCGACTGCTTCGAATGGCCACAGATTCATCCTGGTTGCCATTGACTATTTCACCAAGTGGGTCGAAGCAGCATCTTATGCAAATGTTACCAGGCAAGTAGTAGCCAGATTCCTGAAAAGAGATATCATCTGTCGATATGGAGTGCCCGAGCGAATCATTACTGACAATGGTTCCAACTTAAATAACAAAATGATGGCAGAGCTGTGTCGGGACTTCAAGATTCAGCATCACAATTCTTCTCCTTACAGGCCAAAGATGAATGGCGCTGTTGAGGCAGCTAATAAGAATATCAAGAAGATTGTGCAGAAGATGGTAGTCACCTACAAAGACTGGCATGAAATGCTACCGTTTGCCTTGCATGGGTACCGCACGTCAATCAGAACATCCACTGGGGCAACACCATATCAGCTTGTGTATGGTATGGAAGCAGTCCTACCTGTCGAAGTTGAATTACCCTCTCTACGGGTACTAATGGATGTCAAGCTGAACGAAGCAGAATGGGTCAGGGCCCGATACGAACAACTGAGTCTGATCGAAGGGAAAAGGTTGGCTGCAATCTGTCATGGGCAGTTGTATCAAAAAAGAATGAAGAAAGCCTTCGATCAGAAAGTCAGGCACCGAGAGTACCAAGTGGGAGATCTTGTGCTAAAGAGAATCCTCCCTCCTCATACAGACCACAGGGGCAAGTGGACTCCAAACTATGAAGGACCATTCGTAGTAAAGAAAGTTTTCTCAGGTGGAGCACTGATGCTCAGCACCATGGATGGTGAAGACTTCCCGTCCCCTGTGAATTCAGATGCAGTTAAAAAATACTTCGCATAAAATGACCCCCTGGACATAAAAACAGAATGTAAGTCCAGGAAAAAATAGGGCATCCCGGCGAGTCAAAAACAGAATAAAAGGCTCGGGCAAAAATAAGGGAAAATAAGCAAAAAAAATGTACACCCGCTGAGTTGAAAAGCCGCCTTGGACAGCTCAGGCAAAAATGGGTATCCCGATGGATTGAAAACCCGAAAGGGCGATCCATGCAAAATAAGGGAATAAGCGAACAACTGCATTCTGAATTCGTCTGTATCACTTACAGCTTGGTAAGTTTCGAAAGGATCAAGCTTCAATCAGAATCAACATTCTTCAGAAAGCAAGATGAGAAGAACGTCAAAAGTCATACGAGTCATAGTAAAGAGGAAGCTCCTTAAAGCGTCATCAACACTGCCAGCATTTTGTTTCTCAATTTGTAACAATCTCCTCATTTCAGGGGATATGTTCCTTTGACTGTATCTCGCCAATTCAGGGCATATGAATTAATAAAATCAGATTTTCAGTCATGTTTCGTCTTGTACATTTTATTTGCAAAAAATGTCTGATGTTAAAAGAAACACTGATTGCATAAAATACAGATGTTTATCTTCAAATAAAAACGTGCTTGCAGGAAATATACTTACTCTCGGAAGTGTCTAAACTCCTATGACGGAATCCAGTAAAGGATACCTCGGGATTACTTGTGCGTTTCCCTATCTTTGCAGGATTGCAGGTATCCAGAATGCAACTTGGGGCGTGTAAGCTTCATCCCAGCAAGCTGGCAAATCAACACTCAATTTTAGCACCCGAAATGCTCTTTCCCCAGCTGAGTTGCCTCTCAGGACTCCCCCCAGCTGAGCTGCCACTTGCTACTGCTCCCAGCCGAGTTGCCGTTCTTTCCTCAGCCGAATACAAAAGCCAAGGAGCTCTTTCCCCACAGAGTTTCAGCCTCTATCCAGAAGAGCAACGCATGAAGGAATCGCAACAGAGTGAAGAAAGCTTCTTCAAATCCCAGCTGGGTCTCTCATTTATTGGAATAGGTCCTTCACTGACCCATTTCCCCAAGCAAATAGCATCTCGTCAGATCTGCCAGTGATCTCATCCCCAGCTGGGATGTCCATTTCAAGCAGATCGACCGAAGATCTTCACAGCAACGGGATCCGAATCCCGGTTTGGTATCTTAGCATAATCATAGCATTCGCATCATATTCACCCACAAAGCGTAGCATTCCATTTAATACGGAGCATTACGGCAAAAATCAAGCATATAGCATAATCATAAGCCATGTCTTGAATCAACACTTGTGAATAATATTAATTCGTCAATGTACAGAATACTCCCCCCAGAGTCCCCAGCGGAGATTCCCCAGCAAAATCAGTTGCCTCACATTCACAAACATCAGTACATATACTCTCCCTGGCACCCGTCCGTGTCAATACTCCCCAGTAAAGTCACCCGAATACCCTGTGCAAACAAAACCACCTGCATTACAAATACTTCTTGACACCCATCTGTGTCAACCCCAGCAGAAAGCCAAAGACGTCCTCTTTGCACTCACATATACTTACATATGATAATCCTTTGACACCCGTCCGTGTCACATCCCCAGCGCAGTCGCCTACACTTTGTATATCAGATACTTGTTTATATTACACTCTTCTCCTTTTGACACCCGTCCGTGTCACTCTCCCCAACAGTTAAACACTCATCTATACATCACTCATACTTATACAGATACTCGTCCGTATCTTGTATACCCCACTCAAATCCCCTCAGGGTCAACACTCGTCCGTGTTCTTTGTTAACCAGTTGGTACTCGTCCGTACCATCATCTCAGAACATGCGTCAAGAGTTTGGTTCTACATGATACTCGTCCGTATCATAGTCTTAAGGATGCTCGTCCGCATCTTTAATCCATACACTGTGTCAAACACTTTTGTCTTCTTGAATATAGACACTCGCCTGTGTCTACTATTCCCCAGAAGAGTCCCTTCAGATTCAACACTCGTCCGTGTTCCTTGTTAACCCGTTGATACTCGTCCGTATCATCATCTCTGAACACGTGTCAGTATTTGTTTCTACCCGATACTCGTCCGTATCGTAGTCTTAAGGATGCTCGTCCGCATCTTTAATCTATACACAAACATCTAAACACTCATACCTTTTGTTTCTCGGATGTAAACACTCGTCCGTGTTTACTATTCCCCAGTAGATCGATGCCAAAGCAAATTTTCTTTTTATCTAACACTCGTCCTGTGTTATGACAAACCCTGAGAGCAGCCGTACCCTGCTAGGTGGTCGTCCTCCACCTCTTGATGGTCGTCCTCCATCATGCTCATCCGATGGCCGTCCCCATCGTTGATATTTTTAGCAGCCGTCCCCTGCTAGGTGGTCGTCCTCCACCTTTTGATGATCGTCCTTCATCATTTTATCCAATGGCCGTCCCCATTGTTGATTTTGGTTATCTGGCATTCGTCCTATGTCATGATAAACCTTGAGAGCAGCCGTCCCCTGCTAGGTGGTCGTCCTCCACCTCTTGATGGTCGTCCTCCATCATGCTCGTCCGATGGCCATCCCCATCGTTGACCTTCTATCCGGCATTCGTCCTATGTCGCGATATTTTCGGCAGCCGTACCCTGCCAGGTGGTCGTCCTCCACCTTAGGTGACCGTCCCTCATCTTAACCCAACAGAGCAGCCGTCCCCTGCTAGGTGATCGTCCTTCACCTTTGATGACCGTACCTCATCATCTGTTTATTTCATTTATTCTTTAACCCGATGGCCGTCCCCGTCGTGGTCCCTTTTCTTTTTAGCCCGATGGCCGTCCCCATCGTTGGCTACTTTACTTTTTGAACTTGATGGCCGTCCCCGTCATGTTTCATCAGTCCCCAGAAAATCGTACAGCTTTACTTGATGGCCGTCCCCATCATAATTCTTGTATCCCCAGCATGTCGGCCGTCCCCGTCATTGCTTTATTTTCCGCACTTTTCCCAGCATGTCGGCCGTCCCCGTCATTGCTCTTTACCCAGCAGTCGTCCTCTGCTCGACGGTCGTCCTCCGTCGCCCGCACTTTACAATATACTTTATTTTCCTTTACAATCTATATCCCTTTTCTTCTTCATTCTGTGAGTGCAAATTTTGGACTGTCTTTGGTATTCAACCACAAGTTATCTTGTTTGCCTGTTAAGCCGTCGCTTACATCCTGCACAGCTAACTCATGTTTGAATAGGGGAAGCTGTAAACACCCCAAATTTGCCCTCACCCATTCACACCATGGCTTGTGATCATTTCATATGCATAAACACAATCATACCATCTCATATCACATTTTTGAATCTTTGCATTGGTTCTAAGTCATCTGCATCTAGGGTTTGTGATCTGAGCAATCCAAGAGCTTCTTGAGACACTCCAAAGGTCATCAATCACTTCAAAGGGGTCTATGTGTGTTCAAGCATCATATTATAACCTCTCAAAGTCAAGAATGCCAAAGAATCACAAGAACTGGGATTGGTGTGGAGGCAGAGCCAGGCTTGACTGCACAGTTGACCTAAAATTAGGGTTTTGGTTTCAGAGGCCATAACTCCAAATTTTTTGGTCATTCTTGTTTCTATTGGTCTCTATATGGTATAGGGAGTATGCATATCAATTTTCATGAAGAAATTCCATGGGGAAGTCATCTGATCAAGAGTTGACTTTCTGGGCAAGTCAGTGCTAAATCAGGGCATCTGAGGCCCCCAATGACCCAACCAAGGGGTGATCTTCATCATTTTGAGTGTATTAGGTCTTTATTTGATCATAGAAGAAGGTTGAAGTTCACAAAATTCAAGAATTACAAGTTTTTGCAAAGTTGACTTTTTTGGGCATGGTTGACTTTTAATGAAATGTCATTTTATGCAACTTTTTCAACCCTTACTTTTTGATCCAAAAATGCTTCAAATGGAAAAACTTTGGTCATGAAAGTTGTAGATTAGATCTTTCCCTTTTCAAAAAGTACAAGAACATGACCTAATTCATTTTGGATCAAAAGTTATGGTGTGTCAAAGTTGGCTAAAATCATTAATTTTCAAAATATGCACCAAATGGGAAACTTGCAAAAACTTTGTACCAAGGCATTTGTGACTTCTAGTTCATATCAAACCAATGTGCAAGCATCACACAAGTTCTAAAAATCAGATTTGAACCAAAAGATCACATGTTCATGGTTTGCATAGCAAGATATTTTCATGAAAAAGAAAAAGCAAGTAAGTTGTAAAACCATCATCACACTTCCATCCACTTGTTGCCTTGGCTGCTGAACCAACCCTAACCTTTCCCCTCACCATGCTGCGCCAGCCCACACCCTTGTACTAGCCTAGAACACAACCCATGCTTCTCTTACACAAGAGTGGACTTTTTGCAAAAGCTAGCTCACCTATCACAGCAGGCCAAGTCACATCACCTGACCAATAGGACTTGTTTATGTGGATCAAAGGCCAGCCATTTCATACAACAAGCCAGCCTGAAAACTCACCACAACACACATTCACAAACTCTCTCCAACTTGCATTTTCCTTCGAATCTGATTCCACAAGCCATAAACACTCAAACAAACTCCACTAATCATCTCACCTTGCTTCACTGAACCAAAACCAGCAAGACCTAAGCCTGAAACCAGCAAGAACATTACTCTTCCATTTTCCACTCTCAAAGCCAAAGCTTTCGAAACTCATTCCACAGGCCACAAACACTTGAACAAACTTCACAAACCTTCTCAAAACATCATCCTGACCACAAAGAACCACTCACCTTTGCCTGAAACTGCCTGAATCACAATCACCATTCTCACCTGAGCTTGAGCAGAAGCTGTTCAAACTCCCAAACCAGCCAACATAAACTCTTGCTGAGCATCCAGACATCATCAAGGGACCAAAGGGGGTGGTTTGCATCAAAGGAAGAGGGCAGAAAGTTGCAGGATTGAAAGCTTCGAAACTCAGGTAGCTCAAGAACATTTTTTCCAGAAATCATTTTTTAAGTTCTTAAGTTGTTATTCATGCTTCCCTGATCATAAATATGTCTTTAGTTTTGGAAATGGTTGAGAGATGAGAGTTTAATCAGTCTCTGAAACTTTTTGCCCTAGATTTTGTTTGCTTCGATTCAGCCATTTCTGGAATGATAAATATGTTTTGTTTGGGGGTTTTGATTCGTGAGTGAGTGGGGATCATTCCTGTGTTTTTAGAATTCATTTTAGATGCGTATGGAGTGAGATTGGGTTTTGAGGTGAACGGAGAAGATGACCGGAACACTGTTCCGGTCACCTGAAAGTAATTAACGGTGGGATTAGGGCATAAGCATTAATTAGCTGAGTTTGAATTTGGTCCGTTCATTTGCGCGCGTGGTCAGCTCCCGCGTCCTGGGGTTTGAATCTCAGCCATTAGATTGGCTGACTTTTTCCTTTTCCATTTAATTTCATTTTATTTTCATATTTATTTCATTTGTTTTATACAATTTATTAAAAATAGCAAAAACCATTTAAAAATTATGAAACTTTTTGTCAAGAGTTTCATTAATTTTTAAAACACAAAAATATTTTTATTTTCATTTTTAGCATTAAAAAAGTATTTTTAAATATTTAAAAGTTTATTTTTAATTGATTAATGAAAATTAATTTATTAAAAATACTTTTAGGTATTTAAAAATCACCAAAAAATTCATGAAATGTTCTAAGACATTTAGAAACATTGTCCAACCTTCAAACCAAATTTATTTTTTGATCTTGATGCATTTTGAGAATTTTTCATTGAATTAAAGTCATTTTTATGCATTATTTTGATCCAAACTTCAAAAAATCATTTCTGCCTAACCCTAAAGAGTTGGACCTTGTTTCTTTTTGCATTGCATTGTGTTTAACATGTAGTTTGTGAGAATAAATGGCCATGATTTGATCTCTCATTTTCAATTTGTTTGATAATTTTCTTATTTAGGAACCCTAAAACCCTAGAAAACTTAGGAAAATCATATCTTGAGTTTGGTTAGGAGTTGAGACCTCTCCTTTGGGCATTAAGTTAGTATAGGGTTAGGGATCCTTTGAGTGCATTTTCAATTTTTTTATAATGTTGTTTGCTTCTGATTTTGGTTTGTGTTTGATGTATTGTTCATAAACCCTAATTTGGGCTTTCATATGCATCCATCTTGCATTCTCTTGCATAACATGACTTGCCATGGCATTCCATGCCTACATTTGATTCATTGAATATCATAAGGCATATTGAAAGCATGTTTGATCATTGCATCTTGCATTTGTCATGTTGTATGCCATATGCATCTCATAACTTTTCATGCATGTTCATGTGTCCTAACTTGCTTCATTTGCATTCATAAGCTTGTATGATCATCCACATGTTTTGTTTCTGGTTTGTAGCATCTCATAGCATCATTAATATCACATATATGCTTCTGGTTTTGGTTTGCATCATGTCATTCCATCCCATTTTGCATTGCATTGCATTTCTTTTCTAACCTTTCAGGTGGTAAGTGATTTTGAGAAGTGAATTTGCCTTCACTTCTCATACTTTCTTCTCATCTCTCTCTTGCATCCTTGCTGCATTTTGATATGTGTTTTAGATTGAGCTTGCTCATTCTTCTTCTTCTTACTTTCTTTCTTCAAGTGACTTGACTTCTTAAATGAAGCAAGTTGCTTTGCTTCTCTTGATCCTTTCATCTGCTTCCTGGTGGTTCCATTGAAGACTTCTCTTGCAAACCTCACAAACCTTAGGAACAACCAAGCATGACAATGATTAGGGTTTTGATTAGTCCCCCCTCTTAGTTTTCACCTTTGTGTCTCTTTGAGTCTTCTCTTCTCATCTCATAATCAGGGGCTAAACCCTAAAGGCTTTAAGGCTTTGTGATTAAGCTTATGCCTGCATCCTTCTCTTAGGATGGAGTGTATAACTTTAATCCTAAGTGTTAAACCCTTAATGTGTTTAAATCCCTTAATCAATCCACTTAATAATCATCAAGACATCACACTTGTAACTTGGGCCTTGCATTAGGGTTCTAATTCTTCCTTAATTGGTTAAGAAGGACTAACCCTAGTGTTAATGGACAAGTCCCCCTCAAGTTGTCTTACAAACCCTAAAATTCACTTCATCATCATATCATTAAATAAAATCCATATAATAAAGGCTTGTTTTGTCATGAGTTTAATCCCTAATCATGGATTAAGTTGAGGAGCTTTCCTCAGCTTAAACATTCTCATCTATTATCCTTCTATTAGGATGGTGTAATGAGTCTGTTTAATCCTTTGTTATGGCTTAACCTCATTACTTAACACTAAACAAAAACACCAAAAACATCTAAATAATCACAAGTAGGTTAATGATCGTAATTATACACCAAAGGTGATTAAGTGTGAGAATCTGACTTCACACTTAAGGTACTCTCATTACCCCTAATCAGAGGGAAGATGTGATGAGTTTACTAAATCCATTGGTTTAGGCTTAAGCTCATTAACTTATGACAAACTTTCAAAAGCAATAAAAGACTGAAAATACAAAAAACAAACAATAATCGTCTCCTCCGGGATTCTTTTCTCATCACCTTCACTCATAAGCGAGAACTTGCTTCTTCCGTCTGATGCAAGACAGTTTGCACCTGAGCCAGACAGGTCATACACTTGAGCATAGACAAGTAAGCAGTTCACAAGTCAATTTACCTTTCAGTCTCTTTGGGTCGAACTACGGTGTTCTGACTTCCTCATTGCACGAGAGGATACGTAGGCATAACTTAACAGTTATCGAACAAAAGTCTCTGTATATTCCCCCTCTTTCCAGCTATCCTTTAAGCCTCATGTTCATGAGCATTTCACTCCTGTCCTTACACTGACACCTGTACATCCTTTTCCAGCTCTTTTATACACAGATTGCACTGACACTACCCCTTTAAAACACAAATCTTTTAAGCGTGGATCCCGTCGAGTACGACGGACAATCTGGGTGCTAATACCTTCCCAGGTTGTAACCAACCCCCTTTCTCAGTCTCTCTGGCTCGCGACCGTCCTATCCATATCTTTCTAGGTCTATGCAGCATTGCCTTTCCTCCGGGATAAAAATGCCTAGCTGGCGACTCTATTCATCTCCAGTGAGTTCACGGCTGTGTGTTCTCATTGTTCCTTTCGCCGACCGTTCGCGTCTGTACCTTTATCTGGGCCAGTCCCACTTATCGGGAGCGACAAGAAGTTCCCGCACCTCTCCCTCGGGTCGATTCCATCGACCTAGATTGCAGGTTTCTAGACGAATTTGAAAGCTCCCAGCTGCCCTCTACTTCGTTAACCCGACCAATCCCCGACGGCAAATTCGAGCTGATCCTATTGGGGGAAGATCCAAGCAGATGCGTAAAGATTTAGGCCCATCTCCCGGACCTGGTGTAAACACCCCAAATTTGCCCTCACTCATCACACGATGGCTTGTGATCTTTTCATTTGCATAAGCTCAATCATATCATATCATATTGCATTTTTGCTTCACTGCATTGGTTCAAAGTCATCTGCATCTAAGGTTTGTGATCTGAGCAATCCATGAGCCACCTGAGCCACTCCAAAGGTCTTCAGTCATCTCAAGAGGGTCCATGTATGTTCAATCATCATATTATATCCTTCCAAGATCAAGGAAGTCAGAAAATCACAAGAACTTGCAAGACATGGGAGCAGAGCCAGGTTTAACTGCACAAATGACCTAAAATTAGGGTTTTGGTTTCAGAGGCCATAATTCCAAATTTTTTGGTCATTCTTGTTTCTATTGCTCTCAATATGATATAAGGATCATGCATACCAAGTTTGATGGGAAAATTCATTGCGGAAGTCATCTGATTACTGGGTAACTTCTTGAGCAAGTCAGAGCCAAATCAGGGCATCTGAGCCCCCCCAACATGGAACTAAAGTGGCCCTCAGCATATATGGGGATATACTGTTTGCAGATGAGCCTAAATTTGTCAGTAGGAATGTCATCCATTTGTTTCTTCTAAAGAACCCAATGCCTACATTGCTAGGGGATTTCTACTATTCTATTCATCAGAGGAATGAAAAACAAAGGGGGAAGTTGGTGAGATGTTGCGCTCCTTTGTTTTACTCCTGGTTGCTCAGACACCTGCCTAAATTAAATGCTTTCTTGAATCCACATCAGCAGAAGAATTGGGCCAAGAGGTTCATTGCCTTAACTTCAGATGATATCAGATGGTGTACCTAGAGCACCAAAGGCAAGGATATTATCACCAGCTGTGGACAATACCCAAATGTGCCTCTGATAGGAGTAAAGGGTTGCATAAACTACAACCCCTTACTGTTTAAGAGACAATTGGGCTATGCCTTAGTTCACCCTCCGAGAGGACAGGATTTAGCTGAGACCCTATACTGTGAAGTGCAACCTAATTCAGCTGTTGCCAGGCAAGCTGCCTGGGCTTGGGACAACATCCAGACAAAAGGGATAGCTATTCTTGGAAGATGTAACAATGTTGCTTCAACTCAGTACTCAGATTGGTCCCGTACTAGAGCTCAGATTACCAGGATGCCTTTCACTTTGGAAGACACACCTGGACCATCCACAGTACAGCCTGCAGCAACAGTTAGCCTGGAGGAATTTGAAAAGTTGAAGGAAAGGAATGAGCAGCTATCTCAGGCCTTAAAAAAGACTCTTTGGGAAAGAAGTGATGGTCGTATGGACATTGAGAGATTGGAAAAGCTCAGAATTGAGCATCTGGCCAAAATTGAAAAGACAGAGGACTATATAAGGAAAGCAATGGCTGGGGAACGGATATTGAAGAATGCCTAAAAGGAGGCCAAGATTCAGAAAGCTAGGGCTGAGCACTATCTGCAAGAGAGCCAGGCTAGGTGGGTCAGGATCACCGAAGCCCGTGCACAAGAAGACCAGAAGACTCAGGCCAAGATTGAACAGCTGAAGGCCAATGAGAAGAAGCAGCAGGAAGCTTTGTTGGCAGCTCAGAAGGGGATATCACAGTTGAAGCTTAGAACAGGGTTAAAGAGATCAAAAGACCAAGACAGGCATAAGAAGCTGACTACTGCCATTGCCACTAGGAACCTCCTCATTAGGACCATTACAGAGCACCCAGCTGGTCCAGTAACTGAGGCACTCCTGAAGGAGGTCAGGGAAGATGATTATGGATTGGATGTCTGATTCCTCTTTGCTTGTTGTTCTTTCCTTTTGATGTACTTTTCCTTTTGTTGTATTTGTGACCCTCCATGGGCATGTGTTGTAAAACAGACTATGCATTTTTCATCATTTGTAATATATTTTAGTTTGTTTTTATTTGGGCTTCTTTTCTCAACAACATCAAGCATCTTCCTCGAGGTCTGGAAAGGTCAAAACCAAGAACCAAACCGGATACCTTGGAAAACAAATAAGCATACTGCATTGCATACTAACTTTGCCTTTGTTTTGTAGGTTTTTTGCTATTATTATTTGTTTCTAACTTTGTTGTGATCTCAGGAAACATTGCTCGTCGCCGAGTGTTCCCTGTCAACCGCACACACTGGTACCCTACTCATAACAACCTTCCCGGCATTCAAATGGAGCAGGTATAGCAGGAGCTGAATGAGGTCAGAAATCAGATGGCAAACGAAAGGGTCGAGATGAGAAACCAGATGTCTCAATTTATGGCTGTCATGATTGGCTTAGCCCAGAGCCAGGAAAGACTGAGAGAGCTGGTAGAAAGACAGACACCTGAAGAGCCCCACCTTGGGACAAGAGGAACCAGCAATAATGAACGGGGGCAACCTCGTATTGACCCACCGGAGTATGGACCCCATTTGAATCCAGATGTTAACATCCCGAGAAATGTTCAAGGTAATACTGTTGGGGAAAGAATCCTGCAAGAGGATCCCCAAGAAGAACAGTTTACTGTTATTGGGGCTGGAGATGAGGTATATGATAGAAGATTGGATGAGATTGCTGAAAAGTTAAGATCTTTGGAATCTCAGAATTCTTTGGGTTTCGACGTGATGGATATGGGGCTGGTAGATGGGGTGAGGATTCCCCACAAATTCAAACCCCCTTGCTTTGAGAAGTATAATGGTACCTCCTGTCCGCGTACTCATCTGCAATCTTTCTTGGGAAGGCTCAAGGCTTATACCATGGATGAGAAGTTATGGATGTTTTACTTTGAGGACAGTCTGACTAGAGCTTCAAGAGAATGATATTCGCATCTGACAAGGGCCACCATAAGATGTTGGAAGGACTTGGCCGAGGCTTTCATCCGGCAATATCAGTACAAACTAGACATGGCCCCCAATAGAACCCTTCTCATGGGCATGTCTCAGTCTTCAAGGGAGAGCTTCCGGGATTATGCTCAGAGGTGGAGACAGCTTGCTGCTTCTGTCCAGCCACCCATGTCAGAAAGAGAAATGGCTGACATGTTTATGAACACACTGCAAGGGACTTATATTGATAGACTCGCTGCTTTCTCCTCTACCAGTTTTGCTGATGTAGATATAGCTGGTGAAAGAATTGAGAGTCTCTTGAAGATGGGCAAAATCTCCGACAATGGTGCAAGTTCCTCCAGCAACCCCAGAAAACCTTTTGCAGGACCCCGTAGGGCAGGTGAAACAAATGCTATTCACGCAAGCAGGGGCAGGCCCCAATATTCTCACAGGACAGTAGTAGTTGTTACCATTCCAGCTTCAGCTCCACAACAGCTATTATATCCTCAACCACAACAACAACATCACTATCAGCAACCATCTCATTTTCCGCAACAAAGAACGTACAACAACAATAGCAACCAATAACAGCGCCCTTTTCAATAGAGGCCATCTCAGGCAAATAGGGTAATTGACCCTATCCCTATGCCTTATGCTTCCTTATTGCCACAACTCCTGAAGCTCAACTTGGTTGAGTTAAGGACGTTGGCACCACCAGATCCTCTCAATCTCCCGAAGAATTATGATGTTAACTCCAGGTGTGCCTTTCACTCCAACGCACTTGGTCACAATACTGAGAAATGCAGAGCCTTACAAATGAAGGTGCAAGATTTGGTTGATTCTAAAGCTCTCAACTTCGTGCCTCCTCCAAACGTTAACAGAAATCCTATGCCTAATCATGGTGGGCCTAGGATTAATGCCATTGAAGAGGACCAACCCTCTACACTAATTGATAATGTTGCACAGATTCAAACACCACTGGCTGAAGTCAAAGTTCAACTTTTAAGATGCCAAGTGTTCCCAGGCTGTAGGGCCTGCTGTGAATTGTGTAAGACAGCTAGTAATGGTTGTGAGAAGCTAAGGATTGGCATAGACGGCCTCATCAAGGATGGAATCTTACAAATCACTTCAACAGCTCCTTCAGCAACTCTTGTTTCAACAAAGGATCCTCCTACAACACCAGCAATTTCTCCTACAACAGCAACAACAATCATTCCTACCGATTCATCAACAACACCAGCAATTAATCCATCCATTATTTCAACGAGCCAAAGTTCAGCAACTTTTTCTTCTACAACGTCAGCACCCATTTTATCAACAAAATCTTCTACAACGCCAGTAAAAATTAATGAAGATGTCTCAACGGTCACAATTTACTATGACCCATCAAATATTCCTCCCAGCAGCAATTTCCAACAACAAACTGCGGCACCTCCTGCCGGATCTCCGGTCACTATTTACTATGATCCACACACCATTACAGTACCTTCTTCTGCAGAAATCAGTCCAGTTACCATTACGGTACCTGGGCCTGTTCCTTATGAAAGCAGTAATGCCATACCTTGGCACTACGACTCTGATCTCTACTGCAATGGGGAGAAAATCACTCTGAATTCATCAACCTCTTCACCACAAATTGACAATGTTGGGGGAGGCGGAGGCTTCACCAGAAGCGAACGCCTTTTTGCCTCACAAACACCAAGGCCTAATGCTGAAACAGAAGCTGCTGCTAAAGCAAAAGGAAAGAATGTGGTATCTGAAGATCCATCTGCTAAGGAAACTCAGAAGACATCTTTTGAACAAGATGTAGACGAGTTCATGAGAATAATAAAAAGAAGTGATTACAAGGTGGTGGACCAGCTTCACCAAACACCCTCCAAAATCTCCATATTATCCCTGTTAATGTGTTCCGAAGCTCACAGGAATGCATTGTTGAAGGTCCTGCACGCAGCATACGTGCCAGAGGAGATTACTATTAATCAGTTAGAAACTGTGGTTGCAAATGTCAACACCAGTCACGGACTGGGCTTTACAAACGCTGATTTAACAACGGAGGGGCGCAACCATAACAAGGCTTTGCATATCACCTTGGAATGCAAGGGTGTTGTTCTGTCTCATGTGCTGGTGGACACTGGGTCTTCACTCAATGTTCTACCAAAGAAAGCCTTGGTGAAGTTGGAGTATGATGGATTGGCATTGCGCCCGAGTAATTTGGTAGTGAGAGCATTTGATGGCTCTAAGAGATCGGTGCTTGGAGAGATCGATCTGCCTGTGTTGATTGGCCCGCAGACCTTCAAAACTACCTTCTTTGTGATGGACATACAGCCGGCCTACAGCTGTCTGTTGGGTAGACCTTGGATCCATGCCGTTGGCGCTGTTACGTCTACCCTTCACCAGAAGTTAAAATTCGAGTGGGAAGGCCAAATCATCACCATCTGTGGAGAGGAGGACATCTTTGTTAGCCAGTTGGCTACGTATAAGTACATAGATATGGATGGGGAGATCCATGAGACCATGAGTCAAGGGTTTGAAGCCCTTATTATTAATGAAGCATTTGTTGTGTCTGGTACTTCCATCACATCATATCAACAGGCCCGGAAGGTTGTTGAGGAGGGTACCGCTCAAGGCTGGGGCAAGCTGCTGCCAGTTGAAAAGAAAGAAGACCGATTCGGGTTGGGTTACATACCAACTCGACAAGATCAACCCGAGGCTGCAATGGAGCCCAAGTTTTTCAGCGGGGGAATGCTCACCCCGGATGCTGTGAACAGTTTGGAAGATGAGGAAGAAGACGAACGCAACCTGGAAAACTGGATACGTCCAAGGATCCCGGGGAACCAAGTCTCAAACTGGTCTTTCCAGGAAATTATAAAAGTTACTCCTGCAGAGTAATTATTATTTCCCGTCTTTAAGCATGCATCAAGTCCTACATCTTGCCCAAGATGTCAGGGCTCATTTTGTAATCGGGCCATCTTGTATTTTGTGCAAACGATCAATTAATGAATATCAGGACATCTTTTGCAAATGAGTCTTTTCTTTTCCGCTCACTTTTTTTCATTCTTTACTTTTTGTACAAAAATAAAATGGCAATGTTTTTCAAAATAATAACTTCATCTTCACTTTTTCTAAACAAGACAAAACTGATCACTAAAATGAACAAATCTAAACCCTTGCAGAGAGTGCCCTCCAGACTGCACTGACAACAACACCGCTATGACTTCGTATGACTTTGACAATCTGATTAATCAAGTCGATGAAGGGGTTGAAGAAGATTATGAGCTACCTGAAGAACTAGCCAGGTTGTTGAGACAAGAGAAGAAGGTTATCACTCCTCATCAGGAGGAAGTTGAGACGGTTAATCTTGGTACCGAAGAAGACTTGAAAAAGTGAAAATTGGGGCCCATCTGCAAAATTCAGTGAAAGAGCAACTTATTGACATGCTTCGGGAGTATGTGGATGTTTTTGCCTGGTCTTATCTGGACATGCCAGGTCTGGATACCGACATCGTTATGCACAAGCTGCCTCTAAAAGAAGACTGTCCTCCAGTGAAACAGAAGCTGCACCGTACTCGTCAGGATATGGCCATGAAGATAAAAGAAGAGGTACAAAAACAGTGGGACGCCGGTTTCCTTGCTGTAACTAGTTATCCGCCGTGGGTTGCTAACATTGTACCTGTGCCTAAGAAGGATGGCAAAGTGAGGATGTTTGTGGATTACCGGGATCTGAACAGAGCCAGCCCAAAAGATGACTTCTCATTACCTCACATTGACATATTGGTCGACAATACAGCTCAGTTCTCGGTGTTCTCCTTCATGGATGGATTTTCAGGATATAATCAGATCAATATGTCACCTGAAGACATGGAGAAGACAACTTTCATCACACCCTGGGGCACATTTTGTTATAAGGTAATGCCATTCGGACTAAAGAATGTTGGTGCCACTTATCAACGAGCTATGGTAACATTATTCAATGACATGATCCATAAAGAAATTGAATGTTATGTGGATGACATGATTGCCAAGTTCCTCACTGAAGAAGACCACCTGGTGAATCTGTTGAAGTTATTCAAGCGTCTGAGGAAGTACCAGTTGAAGTTAAACCCCAACAAATGTACATTCGGGGTACGGTCCGGTAAGCTGCTGGGATTTATTGTAAGCGAAAAGGGGATTGAAGTTGACCCTGACAAAGTCAAAGCCATTCAGGAAATGCCTGCACCAAAGACTGAAAAAGAAGTTCGGGGGTTTCTAGGTAGATTGAACTACATTTCAAGGTTAATATCTCACCTTACTGCGACCTGTGAACCCTTGTTCAAGTTGTTAAGAAAAGAGAAAACAGTCAGGTGGAATGAAGACTGCCAAAGGGCTTTTGACAAAATCAAGGAGTACTTACAAGAGCCTCCAATCCTTATGCCTCCAGTTGAGGGAAAACCTCTAATAATGTACTTGACAGTATTAGAAGAGTCAATGGGGTGTGTGCTGGGC
Source organism: Lathyrus aphaca (assembly GCA_963966055.1). Taxonomy (NCBI): domain Eukaryota; kingdom Viridiplantae; phylum Streptophyta; class Magnoliopsida; order Fabales; family Fabaceae; genus Lathyrus; species Lathyrus aphaca. Next base: position 388,511,277 of record OZ014522.1, on the reverse strand, counting down.
CAACATGACGAGTCTGGTCAAAAAGAGTATGCAATATACTACCTAAGCAAAAAGTTTACCGACTATGAACAACGTTATTCACTGCTCGAGAAAACTTGTTGTGCTTTAGCGTGGGTTGCTCGCCGACTAAGGCAGTATATGTTGACCCACACTACTTTGTTGATCTCAAAGATGGATCCAGTCAAGTACATATTTGAGAAGCCAGCACTTACCGGACGGGTTGCAAGATGGCAATTGATTCTCACAGAATATGACATTCAGTACACATCTTAAAAAGCCATCAAAGGCAGTGTATTGTCTGATTATCTTGCTGAGCAACCCATTGATGATTACCAGCCTATGAGATTTGACTTCCCTGATGAAGACATCATGTTCATAAAAGCAAAAGATCATGAAGAGCTTGTTCTCATTGAAGGGCCTGACCCAGAAGAAGAATGGACAATGATGTTCGATGGGGCTTTTAACATGAATGGTCGTGGAGTTGGTGTAGTGCTCATTACACCTAAAGGAGTTCACATGGCTTTCTCAGCAAAACTCACTTTCAACTGCACTAACAACGAAGCTGAATACAAAGCTTGTATTATGGGTCTTGAGGAAGCCATTGACCTCAGGATCAAGACTTTAACTATGTTCGGAGATTCAGCTTTGGTAATCAATCAAACCAACGGCAAATGATACACTCATCAGGAGCATCTGATTCCGTACCGAGACTACACGAGGAGGTTACTGACTTTCTTCACAACCGTCAAACTTGAGTATATCCCTCGAGATGAAAATCAGTTTGCAGATGCTCTGGCTACCATTTCATCCATGATCAAAGTTCAAGCTGCCAACTTTGTACCTCGGATTTCAGTATCCAGACTTGACATACCAGCATTCGTATTCTCAGCAGACCTTGCTAAAGATGATAAGCCTTGGTTCTATGACATCAAATGCTTCTTGGAGGATCAAACATACCCACCTGGGGCATCATCCAATGATAAGAAGACATTAAGAAGGCTGGCTGGTAGCTTCTTCATGAATGCTGATGGTTCCTTGTACAAAAGAAACTTTGATATGGTACTTCTCAGATGTGTTGATAAGGCAGAGGCAAACTTACTGATGCACGAGGTGCACGAAGGATCTTTTGGAACCCATGCTGGAGGACATGCAATGACCAAGAAATTGTTAAGATCGGGTTACTACTAGATCACAATGGATGCAGACTGTTGTGCTTACGCCAGAAAGTGCCACAAATTCCAGATTTATGCGGATAAAGTGCATGTGCCTCCGAATCTGTTGAATGTAATGTCTTCACCTTGGCCCTTTGCCATGTGGGGCATTGATATGATTGGCAAGATTGAACCGACTGCTTCCAATGGCTACAGATTCATCCTGGTAGCCATTGACTATTTTACCAAGTGGGTTGAAGCAGCTTCGTATGCAAATGTCACCAGACAAGTGGTAGCCCGATTCCTAAAGAGAGACATCATCTGTCGGTATGGAGTGCCTGAGCGAATCATTACTGACAATGGTTCCAATTTAAACAACAAAATGATGGCAGAACTGTGTCGGGACTTCAAGATCCAACACCACAATTCTTCTCCTTACAGGCCAAATATGAATGGTGCTGTTGAGGCGGCTAACAAGAATATCAAGAAGATTGTGCAAAAGATGGTGGTCACCTAAAAAGACTGGCATGAAATGGTACCATTTGCCTTGCATGGGTACCGTACCTCAATTAGAACATCCACTGGGGAAACACCGTATCAGCTTGTGTATGGTATGGAGGCAGTCCTACCTGTTGAAGTTGAATTACCCTCCTTGCGGGTACTGATGGATGTCAAATTGAATGAAGCAGAATGGATCCGATTCTGGTACGATCAACTGAATCTGATCGAAGAGAAGAGATTAGCTGCAATCTGTCATGGGAAGTTATATCAGAAAAGAATGAAGAAAGCCTTCGATCAGAAAGTCAGGCTTCGGGAATACCAAGTAGGAGATCTTGTGCTGAAAAGACTCCTTCCTCCTCATACAGACCATAGGGGCAAGTGGACCCCGAACTACGATGGTACATTCATAGTAAAGAAAGTTTTCTCTGGTGGAGCACTGATGCTCACTACTATGGATGGTGAAGATTTCCTATCCCCTGTGAATTCAGATGCAGTTAAAAAATACTTCGCATAAAAAGACCCGCTGGACATAAAAACAGAATGTAAAGTCCAGGCAAAAATAGGGCATCCCGGCGAGTCAAAAACAAAATAAAAGACTCGGGCAAAAATAAGGGAAAATAAAAAGAAAAAATGTACACCCGCTGAGTTGAAAAGTCGCATTGGACAGCTCAGGCAAAAATGGGTATCCCGGTGGATTGAAAACCCGAAAGGGCGATCCAGGCATAAATAAGGGAATAAACGAACAACTGCATTCTAAATTCGTCTGTATCATTCACACCATGGAAAGCTTCGAAAGGTTAAAGCATCGATCAGAATCAACCTGTTTCAAAAAGCAAGATGGGAAGAACGTCATTGTCATACGAGTCATAGCAAAAGGGAAGCTCACTGAAGCGTCATCAACATTGCCAGCACCTTTTTGTTTCTCAATTTGTAGCAATCTCCTCATTTCAGGGGATCTATTTCTTTGACTGTACTTGCCAATTCAGGGCATACAAATTAATAAAATCAGATTCTCAGTCACATTTCGTCTTGTACATTTTATTTCATTTGCGAAAATGTCCGATATCCTTGATATAATGGTTGCATAAAAACAGATGTGCCTTCTTAATCACATGCTTGCAGGAAATTTATTACTTACTCCCAGGAGTATCTAAACTCCTGTGATGGAATCCGGTAAGGGATGCCTCGGGGAACTTGTACGTTTCTTAGTCGTAACAGGATTGCAGGTATTCAACGCGCAACATGGGGCATGAAAGCTTCTCCCCTAGCAAGCTGCCAAATCATTATTTCCTCAGCACATCTGTCAGAGCAGCATCAGAAGGTGTTCATCTCCCCAGCTGAGTTGTCAGATATTACCATCCTCAGCGGGATCCCCACAGAAATCTCTAGGAAGATCGTTCAGTGATCGTTCCTCCCCAGCCGAGTGTTAGACAGGGAACTATCTCCCCACAGAGGTCCAGCCTCTAACCAGAAGAGCAATGTCTGAGAATCGCACAACAAAGTGACGAAAGCTTCCACAACCCCAGCTGGGCTCCTCATTATAATAGGTCTATCAGTGACTTACTTCCCCAAGAAGAGCTTTATATCAGATCTACCAATGATCTCATCCCCAGCTGGGATATTCCTTCAAGCAGATCAGCCAGAGATCTTTACAGCAACGGGATCTGAATCCCGGATCGATATCTTTGAATAATCGTAGCATTCCGTTTAAAATGGAGCATTACGGCAAAAATCAAACATATTGCATAATCACAAGACATGTTTTGAATCCAACGCCTGTAAATACCAACATTCCGTCAGCAATGTATATAAGGACTCACAGTCCCAGCAGAAAGCAAAAGCGTCCCCTTTGCACTCACTAATACATATTGATATATACTCTTTTCGACACTCGTCCGTGTCATATCCATTCCCCTGCAGATATAAACCATGAACAGATATCTATACACTCCTTTGACACTCGTCTGTGTCACCTTTCCCCAGCATGATTTCCTAAACACTTATTGTAAACCAAACACTTGTTTATAATACACTTCTTCCGACACCCGTCTGTGTCATCTTATCCCCACAGAACTTCCAAATATCTTTTACACTCATAAGTTCATAACTTATACATTTTCTCTTATGATACTCGTCTGTATCATACTCTCCCCGGCAAGTTCAACACTCGTCTGTGTCTCACTCAGGCTTATTTTTCACTCATACAGATACTCGTCTGTATCTTGTATACACCACTTATCTCTCCTTAGATTCAACACTCGTCCGTGTTCTTTGTTAACCAGTTGGTACTCGTCCATATCATCATCTCTAAACATGCGTCAGCGTTTGTTTCTACTGATACTCGTCCGTATCATAATCTTAAGGATGCTCGTCCGCGTCTTTAATCTATACACAGTGTCAAAACACTTATACCTTTCCTTTCTTGAATGTAGACATTCGTCCGTGTCTACCTTTCCCCAGCAAATCCCCATTAAAAAGCAAATGTCTCTTCTATCTGACGTCCATCCTATGTCATGATACTTTTCGGCAGCCGTACCCTGCAAGGTGATCGTCCTTCACCTTTGATGACCGTCCCTCATCTCTTCCCCAACGGAGTCTCCATTATTGGAACCCTTTTCTATCCGACATTCGTCCTATGTCGTGATATTTTAGCAGCTGTTCCCTGCTAGGTGATCGTCCTTCACCTCTTGATGATCGTCCTTCATCATTTCGATGGTCGTCCCCATCGTTGATCTTGTTATCTGACATTCGTCCTATGTCATGATAAACCCCGAGATCAGCCGTACCCTTCTAGGTGATCGTCCTTCACCTCTTGATGATCGTCCTTCATCATGCTTATCCGATGGCCGTCCCCATCGTCGACTTTTTCTATCCGGCATTCATCCTATGTCGTGATACTTTCGGCAGCCGTACCCTGCCAGGTGATCGTCCTTCACCTTTGATGATCGTCCCTCATCATTTATTTCATTGACCCGATGGCCGTCCCCATCGTGATACCCCCATTTCCCCAGCATGTCGGTCGTCCCCGTCATTGCTTTATCTCCAGCAGTCGTCCTCTTCTCGATGGTTGTCCTCCATCGCCCGCACTTTATAATCATACTTTACTACCTTTTTACAATCTATATCCCTTTTCTTCTTCATACCCAGTGAGTGCAAATTTTGGACTGTCTTTGGTATTCAACCACAGGTTATCTTGTTTGCCTGTTAAGCTATCGCTTACATCCTGCACAGCTAACTCATGTTTGAATAGGGGCGACTGTAAACACCCCAAATTTTCCCTCACTCATCACACCATGGCTTGTGATCTTTTCATTTGTATAAGCTCAATCATATCATATCATATTGCATTTTTTGCTTCACTGCATTGGTTCAAAGTCATCTGCATCTAGGGTTTGTGATATGAGCAATCCATGAGCCATATGAGCCACTCCAAAGGTCTTCAGTCATCTCAAGAGGGTCCATGTATATTCAATCATCATATTATATCCTCCCAAGATCAAGGAAGTCAGAAAATCACAAGAACTTGCAAGACATGGGAGCAGAGCCAGGTTTAACTACACAGATGACCTAAAATTAGGGTTTTGGTTTCAGAGGCCATAATTCCAAAATTTTTGGTCATTCTTGTTTCTATTGCTCTCAATATGATATAAGGATCATGCATACCAAGTTTGATGGAAAAATTCATTGTGGAAGTCATCTGATCACTGGGAAACTTCTTGAGCAAGTCAGAGCCAAATCGGGGGCATTTGAGGCCCCCCAACATGGAACCAAAGTGGATTTTTCATCAAAATGAAGTTATATGGTCTTTATTTGATCATTGAAGTGCTTAGAAGTTCACAAATTTGAAGAAAAGTGGGCTAAACCAAAAGTTGCCAAAAATGGAAATGACTTGTAATGTAAACTTTCCATTTTGGGAAAGTTTTTCAAACTCCTTTTTCTTAACCAAAAATGCTTCAAATGAAAAATTCTTGGTCATGAAAGTTGTATATTGGATCATTCCCTTTTCAAAAATTACAAGAACAAGATCTAATTCATTTTGGAACTCAAGTTATGGCTTTCCAAAGTTGGGAAAAATCACATAAAAATCACTTTTGCACCAAAGAGGCATTTTGCAAAATGACATGATAAGGCATTCTAAAGGCTTCAAATATGCACAAATACTTCACAACTTTCTCATGTGACCTCTAAGGATCATATTTGTGCTTTTAATCATTTCATCTCATGCCTTGAACTTCAAGTAATTCAAAAGGGGCCAAACTTCTTCAAAATTGCAAAATGGAGCAAATCTCTTCATCCACTTGTGCCAGCTACAAAATATGACTTCCATGGACCTCCTTGAAGCTAGCTGACTCGAGCCATACCCCTGAACCATCACTGAACCAGCCCATGCTTTCACTTACACAAAAATTGACTTTTTGCATTTTGAACCATACCAATCAGCATAGGCCACCAACAACTCTCTGACCTATCAGGACTTGATATATGTACCAAAGGCAAGCCATTTCAGACAAGGTTTGAGCCTAAAACATTACACAAGCCAAGTTTACAAAAAATTCCTCTTGCCTTCATTCCTTCGAAACTCATCACACAAGCTACAAACATCCAAACAAACTTCATAGATCAACTCACCATCACAATTAGAGCATTTTTCCAACCACTAAAATAGCCTGAAAACACCATAAGCCAAAACACGATTCTTGGCCAGTTGAAGAACAAACCTTCAAAACACCCCATTTAAACTCTTTCAAAGTGTCAAAGCTTCATCAGGAGTTCAAGGGGAGTGGTTTGCGCAAAGAGAGGAGGTCTAAATGTCCCAAACTGAGAAAGCTCAAGCTCAGGTACCTTCTTGAAACATTTTTCCAGAATTTGTTTTCTTAGTTATAGAATGGTAGAGTTTGTTTCCCTGGTCACAATGAGCTTTGAATGGTGAAGAATGGTTAAGATTTGAGTGTGTATGCATGTTCTGAAAATTTTTCAGTTTTTATGTTTGTGTTTGAATCTTGGTTTTGAGGCAAAATAAATGAGATTCGTTGTTGGATTATGGTTTGTTGTTGATCATTGATTGTTTATGGAGATTTTGGTACATTTTCATGGCGTATTGAGAGAGATAGAAAAATGGCTCGCCGGAGAAGACGACCGGAACCACTATTCCGGCCGTCTGAGAGTCATTAACCCTAATTAGGGTTTAGGCCCAGTTTTGAATGTGGAGCGTTAGATGGCCCTTCCCGCGTGTGTACCAACGGCCCAGATGCGTTGTTTAAGCCCTAATCAGGATTAGTTTAGATTAATTAGGTTTAAGAAATTCAAAATTCCAGTTTCAATCCTAGCCGTCCCTTAACGCGCGCAGTCTTTCCCTCCACCCCAGCTTTGAATTCCAGCCCTCAGATCAGCATACTTTTCCATTTAATTTCATTTTAATTACATTTTATTGTATTTTCTTTGCACATTTATTTTAAAATATCAAAAATCATCCAAAAATTCTCATTTTTTGCATCATGGCTTTAAATATTTTTCTCATTCTGAAAATATTTTTATTTTTATTTTTTTCATTAAAAAATATTTTTAAATCATTTAAATGATTAGTTTTAATTAGTTAATGGAAATTAATTAATTAAAAATACATTTAGGTAATTAAAAATCCCAAAAAAAATCAGAGAGCCTTTTCAAATATTTAGAAACATTTACAAACTCACAACACAAATTTCGTTTTGGTTTTGATCCCACTTTGACATTTTTTAAATGAATTAGGGTTCTTAAATTTGAATATTTTTAACCCTAACTTCAAAAATTCATAACTTTTGATCCAAGTTGAGTTTATGAATGGTTCTTTTTGCATTGTGTTATCCATACTTTCAAGCATCTAAAAACATTTTTGTTTCATTTTTATAATGCATTTTCAATTTGTTTGGCATTTTACCTTTAGGATCACCTTTAAAACCCTAGAAACTTAAGAAATTCATAACTCCCTTAGGGTTTAGCTTCTGACCTCCCCCTTTGGATGGTGAACTAGTATAGGTTTAGGTTTCCTTTGAGTCCATTTTCAACTTTTTATCTCATGTTTTGCTTCTGTTTTTGAATTGTGCATCTCACATGTTCATATAGCCCTAATTTGCATCTTCATTTGCATCCATCTTGTATAAGCTTGCATACATGAACTTGCCATGACATTTTGTGTATCCACATGACATATAAGACATCTTAGGACACATTAGAATCATGTTTGATCATTGCATCATTCATTTGCCATGTTTTTCTTTCATTTGGTGTCATATGCATTCATGAACTTTCATGCCTCTTATATGCTTCATTTGCATTCTCATCCTTTGTATGATCATCCCCATCTCATGACATACATTTGTGTCATCTCTTTGCATCATTAGCATCATGAACATGCTTATGACTTTAGTTTTTTTCTTTGCATTTCATTTCATTTCACTTCCTTTTGCTAACTTTTCAGGTGGTAAGTGTTTGAGAAGTGAATTTGCCTTCACTTCTCATAATCTCTTCTCATCTCTCTTATGCATTCATTGCTGCATTTACTTTTGTATTAGAGTGAGCTTGCTCATTCATGCTCCCTCCTCACTTTCTTTCTTCAAGCAACTTATCTTCTTAAGTGAAGTAAGTTGTCCTGCTTCTTTCTGCTTCTTTTCCTTCCATCCTACTTCTTCCTTGGTGGCTTTTCCTCGAAGATCTCTTGCAAGCCTCATAAGCCCTAGGAATACCCAAGCATAATAAAAATTAGGGTTTTATTAGTCCCCCCATTAGTTTTACCTTTGTGTCATCTTTTGAGTCTTCTTTTCTCATCTCATAATCAAGGACTAAACCCTTAAGGCTTTAAGGCTTTGTGATTAGGGTTATGCCTGTATCCTTCTATTAGGTTAGAGTGTATAACTTTAATCCTAAGTGTTAAACCCTTAATGTGTTTAAATCCTTTAATCAATCCACTTAATAAGCACTAAGATATCAAGCTTGTAACTTGGGCCTTGCATTAGGGTTCTAATTCTTCCTTAATTGGTTAAGAAGGACTAACCCTACTGTTAATGGACAAGTCCCCCTCAAGTTGTCTTACAAACCATAAAATCCACTTCTTAATCTTGTCATTAACTAAAATCCACTTTAATAAAGGCTTTGTTTTGTTATGAGGTTAATCCCTAATCATGGATTAAGTTGAGGAGCCTTCCTCAACTTAAATGTTCTCATCTATTATCCTTCTATTAGGATGGTGTAATGGGTCCATTAAATCCTTGATTATGGCTTAAACTCATTACTTAACACTAAACAAAAACTCCAAAACATCTAAATAATTACAAGTAGGTTAATGATCTTAATCCTACATCAGGGTGGTTAAGTGTGAGGTGCTTACTTCACAATTAAGGTATTCTTATTACCCCTAATCAGAGGGAGGATGTGATGAATTTACCAACCCTTGGTTTAGGCTTAAGCTCATTTTCTTATGACAAACTCCAAAAAGAAATAAAAGATTGAAAACACCAAAAACAAACAATAACCGTCTCCTCCGGGATTCTTTTCTCACCTCATTCACTCACAAACGAGAACTCGCTTCTTCCGTCTAATGCAAGACAATTTGCACCTGATCCAGACAGGTCATACACTTGAGCATAGACAAGCAAGCAGTTCACAGGTCAATTTATCTTTCAGTCTCTTTGAGTCAAACTACGGTGTTCTGACTTCCTCATTGCACGAGAGGATACGTAGGCATAACTTAACAGTTATCGAACAAAAGTCTCTGTTTATTCCCCCTCCTCCAGCTTTATTCTTTAAGCCTCATAGTCTTGAGCTTTGCACTCTTTCCTTGCACTGAGACTTCTTTCATTTCACTTCACATTTCTTTTGCACTGACACTTGCATTCTTTTCCAGCTTTTGCACACAAAATAGCACTGACACTACCCCTTTAAACACAAACTTTCAAGCGTGGATCCCGTCGAGTACGACGGACAATCTGGGTGCTAATACCTTCCCAGATTGTAATCAACCCCCTTTCTCAGTTTCTCTGGTTCACAACCGTCTTATCCATCTCTTTCTAGGTTTATACAGCATTACCTTTCCTTCGAGATAAAAATGCCTAGTTGGCGACTCTTTTCAGTTCACCCTTGTGTTCTCCCCTTCGCCGACCGTTCGCGTCTATACCCCTCTTGGCCCTGTGTCATCAGGCGGGAGCGACACCTGGCAAAGAAACGGCTGGAGGCATGCCTGAAAGGGAACGCCAACCTATTCGCGTTGAGTGCAGCAGAGATGCCTGGACTCGACCCAGACGTAGCATGCCACCACCTATCCATTGATCCTAATCACAAGGTCGTTGCCCAATGAAGGAGGAAACAGTCGACTGAAAAAACTAAAGCGGCCGAAAAAGCTGTAGAAGACCTCCTATAGGCAAACTTTGTAACGGAGGCCAGGTACACTACCTGGCTTTCCAATGTTGTACTTGTGAAAACATCTAATGGAAAGTGGAGAATATGCGTTGATCATACCGATCTTAATCGGGCTTGCCCGAAAGATGCTTACCCGTTGCCAAATATTGATGAATTGGTCGACAACTCAGTCGGTTTCAAACTACTATCATTTATGGACGCTTATTCAGGATATAATCAAATTCTCATGGCAATGGCCAATAAAAAACACACAGCCTTCATGACCGAATCAGACAATTACTACTATAATGTTATGCCCTTTGGTTTAAAAAACGCGGGCGCCACTTATCAGCGTATGATGAACAAAGTTTTCCGAGCAGAAATTGGAGACATGCTCGAAGTGTACATGGACGACATGATCGTCAAATCTCAGAAAGAGACAGATCACACTTCCCACTTATGAAAGGTGTTTGACCAAGCTCTAAAATGCAAGATGCATTTCAACCCTGAAAAATGTACGTTCGGAGTCCGAGCGGGTAAATTCCTCGGGTTTTATTTGACCAAACGAGGAATCAAAGCCAACCCTTACAAATGTCGAGCGTTCGCGGAGATACCTACCCCAAACTCTAAGAAATCAATACAATCGTTAAATGGAGTGCTCGCTTCTCTCGCTCGATTTGTGGCTAAGTCTGCCCAACACGCGCTCCCGTTCTACAAACTCCTTCGCAAAGAATCAACTTTCGAATGAACCAACGAATGCGAGCAAGCTTTGACCCACCTGAAAAAAAGAACTGTTCGATCCCCTGATACTCTCTCGACCTAACGAAGGCGAAATGTTATACCTTTACCTCGCTGTGGCAAACGAGACGGTGAGCGCAACCCTTATTCGCGAGCTTCCCGAGGGGAAAAACCCCATTTACTTCACGAGCAAAGCCTTGAGCGGCCCTGAGCTCAAGTACCTACAAATTGAAAAGGTTGATGGCCCTCCTCTTAGCTGCAAGAAGGTTGTGACACTACTTCTTGGCCCACACTATTGTCGTCAGGACAGACCAACCCATCAGACAGATGCTCGGAAGGCCAAATATGGTCGGACGAATGCTAAAATGGTCGCTGGAATTATCCGAGTTCGACGTCAAGTTCGAAGGATGGCATGCCCTCAAAGCTCAAGCCTTGGCCGATTTTATAGCAGAGCTTACCTTCACCGAGCAAACTGCAACATCCCCGTCTAGGTGGACCATCTTCGTCGACGGAGCATTTAGCTCGGCAGGTAGCGGGGCCGGAGTGCTGTTGGAGAACGAGGAAGGAACCCTCATTGAAGTATCCTTAACCTTATCTTTCCCCCACATCCAATAATCAAGCAGAATATGAAGCCTTCCTGGCCGATTTACACCTTGCATACGACCTAGGGGCAGAAGAAATTGTAATATGCACAGATTCCCAGCTGGTCGCCAACCAGGTGCGAGGAGATTTCCAAGCCAAGAGCGACAACATGGCTGAATACTTAGCCTTAGTCAAAGAGAAACTAAAACGATTCACATCCGTAAAAGTCAGGAACGTCCCACGCGAAAATAACACCTGAGCCAATATATTGTCCAAACTGGCAAGTACCAAGAAGAAAGGGGGCAACAAATCCGTCATACAGGAGATACTCCCTCGGCCCAGCATTGGGCAGTCATCGGCCCCAGTAGACGTTGTAAACACCCCAAATTTGCCCTCACTAATTTCACACCATGGCTTATGATCTTCCATATTTGCATTAGTTTAAGCATATCATCTCATATTGTATTTTTGTTTCACTGCATTAGTTCAAGTTCATCTGCATCTATGGTTTGTGATCTGAGCAATCCAAGGATCCATCTGAGCCACTCCAAAGGTCTCCAATCATTCCAAGAGGGTCCATGTGTGTTCTATCATCATATTACATCCCTCAAAGATCAAGGAAGTCAAGAAATCACAAGAACTTGGAAAGCATGGAAGCAGAGCTAGGGTTTCACTGCACAGGTGACCTGAAATTAGGGTTTTGGTTTCAGAGGCCATAACTCCAAATTTTTTGGTCATTCTTGTTTCTAATAGTCTCAATATGTTGTAAGGATCATATGTATCAAGTTTGATGAATAAATTCATTGTGGAAGTCATATGTTCACTGGGTAACTTCTTGAGCAAGTCAGAGCAAAATCAGGGCATCTGAGGCCCCCATCAATGGAACCAAAGTGATATTTTCATCAAATTTAAGTTATATGATCTTTATTTGATCATTGAAGTGCTTGGAAGTTTACAAAATTGAAGAAATTTGAGCTAAACCAAAAGTTGCCAAAAATGGAAATGACTTGTAATGGAAAATTTCCATTTTGGGAAAGTTTTTCAACCTCCTCTTTCTCAACCAAAAATGCTTCAAATGGACAATTGTTGGTCATGAAAGTTGTAGATTGGATCATTCCCTTTTCAAAAAGTACAAGAACATGTTCTAATTCATCATGGAACTCAAGTTATGGCCTTGCAAAGTTGGCAAAAATCCTATAATTTTCACTTTCACACCAAAGAGGATTTTTTGCAATTTCACATACCAAGCCATTTTATGACCTCTAATCACTCTCTAAGCATCATACAAACATAATACATTGCATTGTGACCAAAATTGCCCAAAGAATCACAAGTTTCTATGGCTTGCATCACAAGAAATCACAAAAGGGGCAAAATGCATAACACTTGCAAAACCTATGAAATCTTTCCCTCCAAGCCATCCAGCTGCATAATCACAATCCCATGGCTCTCCTTGATCAATGCTGAACCAGGACATGCCATAGAACAGCTGCTACATGAGCCCATACCTCAAGTACACAATTTGTTGACTTTTTGCAAATGGACCCATACCAATCAGCTGCAGCCACAACCACTCTCTGGCCAATAGGGTTATATTATGTGGACCAAAAGCAAGTCATAACACAACACACACAAGCCTGAATCATCAGATAAGCCAAGTTCACAAAAATCACCCTCAAGCTTCAAAATTTCGAAACACTATGTCCAGCCACTCAAACCTCAAACAAACTTTACCATTCAACTCACCATCATCAATAGAACATTTCCCAACCATCAAACAAGCCTGAAACCTCACAAACATAAAACACGATTTCAGAACAGTTGAGGTGCAACCACTCAATCCATCCAGTCTAAACTCTTTCAAAGCATTGCAATAGCATCAGGGGATCAAGTGGAGGCCATTTGCACAAGAGAGAGGTCCAGAAAGTGCCAAACTGAGAAAGCTCTAGCTCAGGTAACCTCAAGAACTTTTTTTTCCAGAAATGAAATTTTAAGTTCCTAAATGAATCTATGTGATGTGTGTCGCTCCCACCAAATGACACCTGGTCAGAAGCGGTACAGACGCGAACGGTCGGCGAAAGGAGAGAACACACAAGGGTGAACTGAAAAGGAAAGAGTCGCCAGCTAGGTATTTTTATCCCGAAGGAAAGGTAATGCTGCATAAACCTAAGAAAAGATATGGATAAGACGATCGCGAACCAGAGAAACTGAGAAAGGGGGTTGGTTACAACCTGGGAAGGTATTAGCACCCAGATTGTCCGTCGTACTCGACGGGATCCACGCTTGAAAGATTTGTGTTTAAAGGGGTAGTGTCAGTGCTATCTGTGTCCAAGAGCTGGAAAAGAATGCAAGTGTCAGTGCTGGAAGAAAGTATGAAGTGAATAAAAGAAGTGTTAGTGTAAGGAAAGAGTATGAAGCTCAAGATTATGAGGCTTAAAGAATAATGCTGGAAGGAGGGGGGATATACAGAGACTTTTGTTCGATAACTGTCAAGTTATGCCTACGTATCCTCTCGTGCAATGAGGAAGTCAGAACACCGTAGTTCGACTCAAAGAGACTGAAAGATAAATTGACTTATGAACTGCTTGCTTATCTATGCTCAAGTGTATGACCTATCTGGCTCAGGTGCAAACTGTCTTGCATTAGACGGAAGAAGCAAGTTCTCGCTTGTGAGTGAAGGAGGTGAGAATAGAATCCCGGAGGAGACGATTATTGTTTGTTTTTGTGTTTTCAATCTTTTATTTCTTTTTTTGTGTTTGTCATAAGTTAATAAGCTTAAGCCTAAACCAAGGGTTAGTACACTCATCACATCCTCCCTCTGATTAGGGGTAATGAGAATACCTTAAGCATGAAGTAAACACCTCACACTTAATCACCATGATGTAGGATTAAGATCATTAACCTACTTGCATTTATTTAGATGTTTTTGGTGTTTTTGTTTAGTGTTAAGTAATGAGTTTAAGCCATAATCAAGGATTCAATGGACTCATTACACCATCCTAATAGAAGGATAATAGATGAGAACCTTTAAGCTGAGGAAGGCTCCTCAACTTAATCCATGATTAGGGATTAACCTCATGACAAAACAAAACCTTTATTTAAGTGGAATTTAGTTAATGGTAGGATTAAGGAATGGATTTTATGGTTTGTAAGACAACTTGAGGGGGACTTGTCCGTTAACACTAGGGTTAGTCCTTAACCAATTAAGGAAGAATTAGAACCCTAATGCAAGGCCCAAGTTACAAGCTTGATGTCTTAGTGATTATTAGATGGATTGATTATAGGAATTAAACACAATAAGGGTTTAACACTTAGGATTAAAGTTATACACTCCATCCTAATAGAAGGATACAGGCATAAACTTAATCACAAAGCCTTAAAACCTTTAAGGTTTAGTCCTTGATTATGAGATTAGAAGAGGAGACTCAAAGATGACACAAAGGTAAAACTAATGGGGGACTAATCAAACCCTTAATTGTTATCATGCTTGGGTATTCCTAGGGTTAATGAGGCTTTCAAGAAGATCTTCATAGAAACCACCAAGGAAGAAGCAGATGAAATGAAAAGAAGTAGCAAGAAGCAAGACAACTTGCTTCACTTAAGAAGACAAGTTGCTTGAAGAAAGAAAGTGAGGAGAAAGAGAATGAATGAGCAAGCAAGCTCACTCTAATACACAAGTAAAAATAAAGCAATGATGCATAAAAGGGATGAGAAGAGGTTATGAGAAGTGAAGGCAAATTCACTTCTCAAAGCACTTACCACCTGAAAAGTTAACAAAAGGAAATGAAATGAAATGAAAAAGTGAAAGATGCAATGATGCAAACCAAAACAAGAAGCATGATCAAGATGTAAATGATGCTAAGAGGTGATACAAATGGATGTCATGTGATGTGGATGATCATGCAAACAATGAAGATGCAAATGATACATGAAAGTAAGCATGAAAGTTCATGAATGCATATGAAATGAAATGAAAGCAAAAACATGGCAAATGAAGGATGCAATGATCAAACATGATTGCAATATGTCTTAAGGTGTCTTACATGTCATTTGGATGCACAAAATGTCATGGCAAGTTCATGTATGCAAGTATATGAAGGATGGATGCAAATGAAGATGCAAATTAGGGTTTACACACAATATACAATGCAAGAATCCAAAATCAGAAGCAAATCATGAGATAAAAAATTGAAAATGGGATCAAAGGAACCCTAATCCTATACAAGTTCACTGCCCAAAGGAGGAGGCCTAGATCTTAACCTAATGGAAGTTATGATTTTCTTAAGTTTGCTAGGGTTTTAAGGCACCTCTTAAGGAAAAATGCAAAACCAAATGAAAATGAAAGATAAATTCATACCAATTTTATCCTAGAAACTACATGATATGTGGAATCCAATGCAAAAAGAACCGTTATCAAACTCTTCATGGTTAGGCAGAAAAGATTTTTCTAAGTTAGGGTCAAAATATTAATTTTAAAGAACCCTAAATCAAAAGAAAAATGTCAAAATGGATCAAAAACAAAAAAAAAGAAATTTGTATGAATGGTTTGATAATGTCTCTAAATGTGTCAAGATGCAATGTGATTTTTTTGGTGATTTTTAGAAACTTAAATGGTATTTTAATTAATTAATTTCCATTAATTAATTAAAATAAACATTTAAATATTTAAAAAATACAAATTTTATGCAAAAAATAAAATAAAAATTATTTTCTGGATGAGAAAAATATTTGAAAGGAGAATGCAAAAGATAAAATTTTTTAGATGAGTTTTGCTATTTTTAATAAAATGGTAAAGAAAATGCAAATAAAATGAAAATTAAATGAATTTAAATGGAAGTCATCTAATCCAAGGGCCAGGGTTTGAAGTCAGGACGCGGGAATTGACTAGCGCGCGCATCTGAATGGCCAGTATTCAAACTTCCCTAATTATGATTAAAACCCTAATCTGAGCCCTAATTACTTTCAGGTCACCAGAACAGTGTTCCGGTCATCTTCTCCGGCTAGCCAAACATTCAATCTCTCTTAATACGTGACCCCAAGCCCTCAAACTTTCCAGAAATGATCCTCACATCATACCCAACAAGAATCACCCAACAAAAATCATTTATTTACCATCAAGAACATGAATCGAAGCAAAACGGAAAATATAGCAAAATTTTCAGAAGCTTGTGAAATGCTTAAAACTCAACCATTTTCGGAAAAAAACATATCATGGCAATCAGGGGAACACATAGAATCATTCTATAACATAAAAAGGAAGTTCTGGAAAAATAAATTCCATGGCTACCTGAAGTGAAGCTTTCAACCCAGGAGCTTTCTGACCAGTTCTTTGCCTCAAATCAACTCCAATGACTCCCCTCAAGAGTTTGCAATGTTTGTTTGGAGTTTAAATGGCCTCTAAATGAAGTTGGAAGAAGTTCAGTTCAAGGGATGTGAAAATCGTGTTTTGGATATGGTGTGTTTCAAGGCAAAATGAAGGGTGGGAAATGATCAGTGATGAGTGTGTAGTTGAATGGTGGAAAAAGTTTTGATATTTGTTGGCTGAGTTATGAAATTCGAAGGCTTTTGCAAGTTGGAGGGATTTTGGATATGCTGAGCAATGGGAGGATTCAGGTTCCAAACTTATGTGAAATGGCTTGCTTCTTTGCCACATAACATGCTGGGATAGGTCAGTGTAGTTGTTGTAGGCTATACTGATTGGTATGGGGCAAAATGCACAAAGTCAATAGTTGGTGTACTTGAGGTATGGGCAAGTGGAAGGCTGGGACAGAGGCATGGCTATGCGCAGCAAGGATCAAGGAAGGCTATGAAATCAGATTTGCTGAGTTGTGGAAAGTGGATGGAAGGTTTTGATCCATTTTGCAATTATGGGGAAGTTTGGCCCCTTTTGAAATTTGTAAAGTTCAAGGCATGAAGGCTTGTGATTCAAGGCACAAATCTGATCCAAATGAGTTGCACTAGAATGGTATGATATGTAAAGATGCATTAGAGGTCCCAAATTGGCTTGGTATGAGAATTTGCAAACTTCCCTCTTTGGTGCAAAAGTGAAATTTAAGTGATTTTTCCCAACTTTGACAAGCCATAACTTGAGTTCTAAAATGAATTAGGTCAAGTTCTTGTACTTTTTGAAAAGGGAATGATCCAATCTACAACTTTCATGACCAAAAATTTTTCATTTGAAGCAATTTTGAATCAAAAAGAGGAGGTTGAAAAACTTTCCCAAAATGGCAAGTTTGCATTACAAGTCACTTTCCCAAAATGGCAACTTTGCAAATGGTTTGAAATTCTTCAATCTTGTGAACTTCTAACTTCTTCTAAGATAAAATAAAGATCACACACTTTCAAAATGATGGAGAAGACCCTTTGGTTGTGTCATTGGGGGCCTCAGATGCCCTGATTTTGCACTGACTTGCTCAAGAAGTCATATATTGATCAGATGCCTTCCCCATTGAATTTCTTCATGAAAATTGGTATGCATGATCCTTATATCATATAGAGAACAATAGGAACAAGAATGACCAAAAAATTTGGAGTTATGGCCTCTGAAACCAAAACCCTAATTTTAGGTCATCTGTGCTGTTAAACCTGGCTCTGCTTCCACGCCTTCCTCAGTTCTTGTGATTTTCTGACTTTCTTGACCTTGGGAGGATATAATATGATGCTTGAACATACATGGACCCTCTTGAGATGATTGAAGACCTTTGGAGTGGCTCAAATGGCTCAGGGATGGCTCAAATCACAAACCCTAGATGCAAATGACTTTGAACCAATGCAGTGAAGCAAAAATGCAATATGAGATGATATGATTGAACTTATGCATATGAAAGAATCACAAGCCATGGTCAAATTAGTGAGGGAAAATTTGGGGTGTTTACAGCTGCCCCTATTCAAGCATGAGTTAGCTGTGTAGGATGTAAGCGACAGCTTAACAGGCAAACAAGATAACTTGTGGTTGAATACCAAAGACAGTCCAAAATTTGCACTCACTGAATGAAGAAGAAAAGGGACATAGATTTTAAAAGGTAGAAAAGCATAATTATAAAGTGCGGGCAGTGGAGGACGACCATCGAGCAGGGGATGACTACTGGGGATGAAATAATGACGGGGACGGCCGACATGCTGGGGAAATAAAGAGATCGTGATGGGGACGACCATCAAGCATAGTAATAAGACTCTCTGGGGATTAAATAAAGGAAATGATGGGGACGGCCATCAGGTTTGAAAAGTATAAATGATGAGGTACGGTCATCAACGGTGAAGGACGATCACCTAGCAGGGGACGGCTGCTCTGTTGGGGATAAGGATGAGGGACGGTCATCCAAGGTGAAGGACGATCATCTGGAAAGGTACGGTTGCCGAAAGTATCACGACATAGGACGAATGCCGGATAGAAAGAGTCAACGATGGGGACGGCCATCGGATAAAATGATGAAGGAAGATCATCAAGAGGTGAAGGACGATCACCTAGCAGGGTACGGCTGCTCTCGGGGTTTATCATGACATAGGATGAATGTCACATGACAAGATCAACGATGGGGACGACCATTGGATAAAATGATGAAGGACGATCATCAGAAGGTGAAGGACGATCACCTAGCAGGGTACGGCTGCTAAAATATCACGACATAGGACGAATGTCGGACAAGAAAGGGTTCCAATAATGGAGACTCCGCTGGGGGATGATGAAGGACGATCATCGGAAGGTGAAGGACGGTCACCTGGCAGGGTATGGCTACCGAAAGTGTCATGACATAGGACGAATGTCAGATAGAAAGGAAACAATTTTGCTGGAAAATATCCTGGGGGAAATGACAAACACGGACGAGTGTCTAAAGAGTGTATATGTATTTATTTGTAGAGAACGTTCGGGCGACTTTACTTGGGAATGATGACACGGACGAGTGCCAACGGAGCATAAATATGTTTCTTGAGAGTGCAAAGGGGACGCTTTGGCTTTCTGCAGGGGGATTTGAGAGGTATTTGTATATTGCTGATGTGGTATTGTCAGTATTTACAGGTGACTGGTTCGAACCTGACTTGTGATTATGCAATATGTTTGATTTTCGCCGTAATGCTCCATATTAGACGGAATGCTACGTTCTGGGGGGAAATGATGCGAATGCTATGATTATGCAAAGATACCGATTTGGGATTCGGATCCCGCTGCTGTGAAGATCTCTGATTGATTTGCTTGAAGAGAAAGTCCCAGCTGGGCATAAGATCATTTGGTAGATCTGATATATATGACTCTGCTTGGGAAAATAAGTCACTGATAGACCTATCTTGGTAATGGGGAGCCCAGCTGGGGTCCGTGGAAGCTTTCGTCACTTTGTTGTGAGTTCTTCAGATATTGCTCTTCTGGATAGAGGTTGAGACTCTACGGGGAGATGATTCCCTGTCTAACACTTGGCTGGGGAGGAATGATCACTGAACGATCTTCCTGGTGATTTCTATAGAAGATCCTGCTGAGGATGATTGAAGCCTGGAAACTCAGTTGGGGAGAAGGCATCCCTGGCGCTATTTGGGAGATGTGCTGAGCAAATAGTGATTTGGCAGCTTGCTGGGGAGAAGCTTTCATGCCCCCTGGTGTGCTTTAACTGCCTGCAATCCTGTATGACAAAGAAACGTACAAGTATCCCGAGGTATCCCTTACTGGATTCCATCATAGGAGTTCAGACACTTCCGGGAGCAAATATATTTCCTGTAAGCATGTAATTTAGAAAAGACGCATCTGTATTTATGCAATCAAAGGACATCAGACATTTTTGCAAATGAAGATGAGATGTACGAGACGAAATATGACTGAAAATCTGATTTTATTAATTTGTGTGCCCTGAATTGGCAAGATACAGTCAAAGAGACAGATCCCCTGAAATGAGGAGATTGTTACAAATTGAGAAGAATAAAGGTGCTGGCAATGTTGATAACGCTTTAGTGTGCTTCCTTTTGCTATGACTCGTATGACATTGACGTTCTTCTCATCCTGCTTTTGAAGAAGGTTGGTTCTGACCGATGCTTGAACCTTTCGAAGCTTGACATGTCGTAAGTGATACAAACGAATTCAAAATGCAGTTGTTCGCTTATTCCCTTATTTTGCGTGGATCGCCCTTTCGGGTTTTCAATCCACCGGGATACCCATTTTTGCCTGAGCTATCCAATGCGGCTTTTCAACTCAGCGGGTGTACATTTTTTATTATTTTCCCTTATTTTTGACCGAGTCTTTTTATTCTGTTTTTGATTCGCCGGGATGCCCTATTTTTGCCTGGACTTACATTCTGTTTTTATGTCCAGCGGGTCATTTTATGCGAAGTATTTTTTAACTGCATCTGAATTCACAGGGGACAGGAAGTCTTCACCATCCATAGTACTGAGCATCAGTGCTCCACCAGAGAAGACTTTCTTTACTATGAACGGACCATCGTAATTCGGAGTCCACTTGCCCCTGTGGTCTGTATGAGGAGGGAGGAGTCTTTTCAGCACAAGATCCCCTACTTGGTATTCCCGAAGCCTGACTTTCTGATCGAAGGCTTTCTTCATTCTTTTCTGATATAACTGCCCATGACAAATTGCAGCTAATCTCTTCTCTTTGATCAGATTCAGTTGGTTGTACCGAGAACGGACCCATTCTGCCTCGTTCAGCTTGACATCCATTAGTACCCTTAAGGAGGGTAATTCAACTTCAACAGGTAGGACTGCCTCCATACCATACACAAGTTGATACGCTATTGCCCCAGTAGATGTTCTAATTGAGGTACGGTACCCATGCAAGGCAAATGGCGGCATTTCATGCCAGTCTTTATAAGTAACCACCATCTTCTGCACAATCTTCTTGATGTTCTTGTTAGCTGCCTCAACAGCGCCATTCATCTTTGGCCTGTAAGGAAAAGAGTTGTGATGTTGAATCTTGAAGTCTCGGCACAGTTCTGCCATCATTTTGTTGTTCAAATTGGAACCATTATCAGTAATGATTCGCTCGGGCACTCCATACCGACAGATGATGTCTCTCTTCAGGAATCGGGCTACCACTTGCCTGGTGACATTTGCATAGGAAGCTGCTTCAACCCACTTGGTAAAATAGTCAATGGCCACCAGGATAAATCTATGGCCATTTGAAGCCGTCGGTTCAATCTTTCCAATCATATCAATGCCCCACATGGCAAAGGGCCAGGGTGAAGACATCACATTCAAAGGATTTGGAGGCACATGTACTTTATTTGCATAAATCTGGCATTTATGGCATTTCCTTGCATAGGCACAACAGTCTGCATCCATCGTGATCCAGTAATAGCCTGACCTTAGCAATATTTTAGCCATTGCATGTCCTCCGGCATGGGTACCAAAAGATCCTTCATGCACCTCGTGCATCAATAGGTATGCCTCTGTCTTATCAACACATCTGAGAAGTACCATGTCAAAGTTTCGCTTGTATAAGGAACCATCAGCATTCAGGAAGAAACTACCACCTAGCCTTCTTAATGTCTTCTTGTCATTGGAAGATGCCCTAGGTGGGTATGTTTGATCCTCCAAGAAGCATTTGATGTCATAGAACCAAGGCTTATCATCTTTAGCAAGGTCTGCTGAGAATACGTATGTTGGTCTGTCAAGTCTGGATACTGAAATCCGAGGCACAAAGTTGGCAGCTTGAACCTTGATCATGGATGAGATGGTAGCCAGAGCATTTGCAAACTGATTTTCATCTCGGGGAATATACTCAAGCTTGACTGTAGTGAAGAACGTAAGCAACCTCCTTGTATAGTCTCGGTAAGGTATCAGATGCTCCTGGTGAGTATACCATTTTCCGTTGGTTTTATTAATTACCAGAGCTGAATCTCTGAATACAGTTAAAGTCTTGATCCTGAGGTCAATGGCTTCCTCAAGACCCATAATACAAGCTTCGTATTCAGCTTCGTTGTTAGTGTAGTTAAAGGTGAGTTTTGCCGAGAAAGGCATGTGAACTCCCTTAGGTGTAATGAGTACTGCACCAACACCACGACCATTCATATTAACCGCCCCATCAAACATCATAGTCCATTCTTCTTCTGGGTCAGGCCCTTCAGTGTGAACAGGCTCTTCATGATCTTTTGCTTTTATTAACATGATGTCTTCATCAGGGAAGTCAAACCTCATAGGCTGGTAATCATCAATGGGTTGCTCAGCAAGATAGTCAGACAATACACTGCCTTTGATGGCTTTCTGGGAGGTGTACTGAATGTCATATTCTGTGAGGATCATTTGCCATCTTGCAACCCGTCCGGTAAGTGCTGGATTCTCAAAAATGTACTTAACTGGGTCCATCTTGGAGATCAATAAAGTGGTGTGGGTCAACATATACTGCCTTAGTCGGCGAGCATCCCACGCTAAAGCACATCAAGTTTTCTCGAGCAGTGAATAACGTTGTTCACAGTCGGTAAACTTTTTGCTTAGGTAGTATATTGCATACTCTTTTCGACCAGACTCGTCATGCTGGCCCAGCACACACCCCATTGATCCTTCTAATACTGTCAAGTACATGATTAGAGGTCTTCCTTCTATTGGAGGCATAAGGATTGGAGGCTCTTGTATGTATTTCTTGATTTTGTCAAAAGCCCTTTGGCAGTCTTCATTCCACCTGACCGTTTGTTCTTTTCTTAACAATTTGAATAAGGGTTCACAGGTTGCAGTAACGTGAGATATGAACCTCGAAATGTAGTTCAATCTACCTAAGAACCCCCGAACTTCTTTTTCATTCTTCAATGCAGGCATTTCTTGAATGGCTTTGACTTTATCAGGGTCAACTTCAATCCCTTTCTCACTTACAATAAATCCCAGCAGCTTACCGGATCGCACCCCGAATGTGCATTTGTTGGGGTTTAGCTTCAATTGGTACTTCCTCAGACGCTTGAATAGTTTCAGCAGATTCACCAGATGGTCTTCTTCTGTGAGGGACTTGGCAATCATGTCATCCACATAACATTCAATTTCTTTGTGGATCATGTCATGGAATAATATTACCATAGCCCGTTGATAAGTGGCACCAGCATTCTTCAGTCCGAATGGAATTACCTTGTAACAGAATGTGCCCAGGGTGTGATGAAAGTTGTCTTCTCCATGTCTTCAGGTGACATTTTGATCTGATTTTATCCTGAAAATCTGTCCATGAAGGAGAACACCGAGAACTGAGCCGTATTATCAACCAATAAATCAATGTGAGGTAAAGGGAAGTCATCTTTCGGGCTGGCTCTGTTCAGGTCCCGGTAATCCACACACATCCTCACCTTGCCGTCTTTCTTAGGCACAGGTACAATTTTAGCGACCCACGGCGGGTAACTAGACACAGCAAGGAAACCGGCGTCCCACTGTTTTTGTACCTCTTCCTTTATCTTCATTGCCATATCTGGGCGAGTACGGCGCAGCTTCTGTTTTACTGGCGGACAGTCTTCTTTCAGAGGCAGCTTGTGCATAACAATGTCGGTGTCCAACCCTGGCATATCCTGATAAGACCAAGCAAAAACATCCACATACTCTCGAAGCATGTCAATCAGTTGCTCTTTCACTGAATCTTGCAGGCAGGCCCCGATCTTAACTTTTTTCAAGTCTTCTTTCGTACCAAGATTAACCGTTTCAACCTCCTCCTGATGAGGAGTGATAACCTTCTCCTCTTGTCTCAACAACCTGGCTAGTTCTTCAGGAAGCTCATAATCTTCTTCAACCCCTTCATCAGCTTGATTGATTGGATTGTCAAATTCATACGAAGTCATAGCAGTGTTGTTGTCGGTGCGATTTGGAGGGCACTCTCTGCAAGGATTTAGATTTGTTCATTTTAGTGATCAGTTTTATCTTATTTAGAAAAGAGAAAAAAAAGAAGAAAAAAAAGTGAAAAATGAGGTTATTATTTTGAAAAACATTGCCATTTTATTTTTGTACAAAACGTAAAAAAAATGAAAAACAGTGAGCGAAAAAAGAAAAGACCCATTTGCAAAAGATATCCCGATATTCATTAATTGATCTTTGCATAAAATACAAGATGGCCCGATTACAAAATGAGTCCTGACATCTTGGGCAAGATGCAGGACTTGATGCATGCTTTAAAAACAGGAAATAATAATTACTCTGCTGGAGTAACTCTTATAATTTCCTGGGAAGACTAGTTTGAGACATGGCTCCCCGGGATCCTTGGACGTATCCAGCTTTCCAGGTTGCGCTCGTCTTCTGACTCATCTTCCAAACTATTCACAGCATCCGGGGTTAGCATCCCCCCGCTGACAAACTTGGGCTCCTTTGCAGCCTCTGGTTGATCTTGTCGAGTTGGTCTGTAACCCAACCCGAATCGGTCCTCTTTCTTCTCCACGGGAAGCAGCTTGCCCCAGCCTTGGGCGGTACCTTCCTCAACAACCTTCCGGGCTTGTTGATATGATGTGATGGAGGTCCCAGACACAGCAGATGTTTCATTAATATTAAGGGCCTCAAACCCCTGGCTCATGGTTTCATGGATCTCCCCATCCATTTCAATGTATTTGAAAGTAGTCAGCTGGCTAACGAAGATATCCTCCTCCCCACAAATGGTAATGACTTGGCCCTCCCACTCAAATTTTAACTTCTGGTGAAGGGTTGACGTCACGGCGCCAGCGGCGTGTATCCATGGTCTACCCAATAGACAGTTGTAGGCAGGCTGTATATCCATCACAAAGAAGGTCGTTTTGAAAACCTGTGGGCCAATCATTATTGGAAACTCTATCTCTCCCAGAACTGATCTTTTAGAACCGTCAAAGGCTCTCACTACCAAGTTGCTTGGGCGTAGTGCCAATCCTTCATACTCCAGCTTCACAAGGGCTTTCTTGGGTAGGACATTGAGGGATGACCCTGTGTCCACCAATACGTGAGAAAGAACTGCACCCTTACACTCCAAGGTAATGTGCAAAGCCTTGTTGTGATTGCGACCTTCCGTTGTTAGATCAGTGTTGGTAAATCCTAGTCCATGACTAGCGTTGACATTTCCAACTAGGGGTGATCGTATCCGAACCAATCCAAAAGTAAAACCACAAACCGAACCAATCCAAACCGAAAACTGCAAAAACCCGCATTGGTTTGGATGTATTTGGATGAATTTTTCACTTAACCGCGCGGTTCGGTTCGGTTTGGGTTTTTGTTTCTCAAAACCGAACCGAACCAAACCGAACCGCATATTAACCCATTTCCTAATTTTTAATATTATATTTCCTATTTTCCATTTATTAAATTTCAGAATTAAACATTTTGTTTAATATTATTTTCATTTTCCTTTTCATTTTCACCACTACTGTCTCTCTCTCTCTCTCTCTCAGTCTCTCATTCTAATATAATATAGCGTTTCTCTTTCATTTCACTCACTCACTCGTTCTCTCGCCGACACCGTTTTTCTCACTCTCACTCTCTTGTCGGCGCCGTCTCACTCATTCACTCTCTTGTCGGCGCCATCTCACTCGTTCTCACTCTCTCGCCGACGTCGTCTCTCTCGGTCTCACTCGTTCTTGTTAAATGTGAATCAAGGAAATTAAGATTTAAGGTTTATAGATTTATAATATTAAAATTATGATTAGTTTTTCAGTTTTATATTTTCATAGTCAAGATGTTTGTAAACCGCATCCACCGAACCGATTCTAACCGCATTGGTTTGGTTTGGTTTGGTTTGGATAAATTTTTAAAAACCAACCGAACCAAACCGAACTGCATGTATTTTGATCTTGCAGTTAGCATGACTTTTATGCTCAAAACCGAACCAAACCGCACCACGAACACCCCTATTTCCAACCACGGCCTCTAATTGATTGACAGTAATCTCCTCCGGCACAGAAGCTGCATGCAAGACTTTTAATAGTGCGTTCCGATGAGCCTCGGAACACATTAGCAATGATAGTATGGAGATTTTGGAAGGTGTTTGGTGAAGCTGGTCTACCACCTTATAATCGCTCTTTTTGATGATCCGAATGAATTCATCAACCTCTTAATCAAAAGGAGTCTTCAAAGTTTCTTTAGCAACTAGTTCTTCTTGCACCACGCTCTTCCCTTTTTGCCTTAGCAGCAGCTTCTGCTTCAGCAATGGGCCATGGTATTTGCGAGGCAAAGAGACGTCCACTTCTAGTGAAGCCTCCGCCTCCCCCCACATTGTCTATCTGAGGTGAAGAAGTTGACGATTCTAAAGTGATTTTCTGCCCCTCGCAGTATAGATCTGAGCCATAATGCCAAGGGATGGCATTATTGCTTTCGTAAGGAACTGGGCCAGGCACTGTGATAGTGACCGGACTGATAGCAGCTGCAGAGGGGACCACAATGGTGTGTGGATCATAATATATAGTAACTGGAGCACTGACAGGAGTAACATTTTGTTGTGAATTGTTGGAAGGAACATTTGTGGGATCATAGTATATCGTAACTGCTGAGACACTTTCATTAACTGTTGTAGAAGATACTGTTGACTGGACAAGTGCTGAAGTTGTAGCAGGAAATGATGGAATAATGGGTGTTGTCGTTGTAGAAGGAATTGTGACTGAACTTGTATCCGTTGAAATGATTGATTGAGTATTTGTTGGAGTTGTAGTAGAATCCGTTGGAACAATGGTTGCTTACGTTGTAGGAGTATCTGTGATTGTTGATGAAGGAATTGTTGGAGTTGTAGTCGCCGTTGTCGTAATCTGAAGAATACCATCTTTAATGAGACCATCAATGCCATTTCTCAGTCTCTCACATCCATTAACGGCAATGTTGCAATATCCACAGCCGACCTCGCATCCGGGGACACTTGGCACTCTAACAGCTGTGCTTTGATTTCAACCAAGGGTGTTCAGATTTGTGCAACACTGGTAATTAATGTGGATGGTTTGCCTT
This sequence comes from Lathyrus aphaca, assembly GCA_963966055.1. Lineage (NCBI taxonomy): Eukaryota > Viridiplantae > Streptophyta > Magnoliopsida > Fabales > Fabaceae > Lathyrus > Lathyrus aphaca. Next base: position 388,484,095 of record OZ014522.1, on the reverse strand, counting down.
CCTCAATAGCATTAATCCTAGGCCCGTTATGACTAGGCATTGGATTTATTGTGACGTTTGGAGGAGGTGCAAAGTTGAGAGCTTTTGAGTCCACCAAATCCTGGACCTTCATCTGTAGGGCCCTGCATTTTTCAGTATTATGCCCCGGTGTGTTTGAGTGGAATGCACATCTGGCATTTGCATCATAGTTCTTTGGCATATTAAGAGGATCTGGAGGTTCCAACGTCCTTAACTCAACTAGGTTGAGCTTCAGGAGTTGTGGCAAGAGTGCAGCATACGACATTGGAATCGAGTCAATTACCCTGTTTGCCTGTGATGGTCTTTGTTGGAAGGGACGCTGTTGTTGGTTGTTGTTGTTGTTGTTGTACGACCTTTGTTGCGGATAATGAACTTGTTATTGATACTGTGGTTGTTGTTGTTGAGGATATGATGATTGTTATGGAATCGGAGCTGGAATGGTAATAGCTGCTACTGACCGGTGAGCATATTGAGGTCTGCCCCTGCTTGTATGAATGGAGTTTGTTTCACCTACCCTTCGGGGTCCCGCAAAGGGCTTTCTGGGATTGCTGGATGAACTTGCACCACTGTCGGAAATTTTACCCATTTTTAAGAGACTTTCAATCCTCTCACCAGCTATGACCACATCAACAAAACTGGTAGAGGAAAAAGCAGCCAGTCTATCAATATAGGTCCCTTGCAATGTATTCATGAACATGTCAGCCATTTCCCTTTTTGACATGGGTGGTTGGACAGCAGCAGCAAGCTGTCTCCACCTTTGGGCATATTCCCTGAAGCTCTCTCTAGAAGATTGAGACATTCCCATCAGAAGGGTCCTGTTGGGAGCCATGTCCAGGTTGTATTGATATTGACGGATGAAAGCCTCAGCCAAATCCTTCCAGCATCTTATGGTGGCCCTAGACAAGTGTGAATACCACTCTCTCGAAGCCCCAGTCAGACTATCTTCAAAGTAGAACATCCACAACTTTTCATCCATAGTATAAGCTTTGAGCCTTCCCAAGAAAGACTGCAGATGAGTGCGAGGACAGGAGGTACCATTGTACTTTTCAAAACATGTAGGCTTGAATTTGTGGAGAATTCTCACCCCATCTACTAATCCCATGTCCATCACATTGAAGCCCAAAGAATTATGAGATTCCAAAGATCTTAACTTCTCAGCAATCTCATCTAACCTTATGTCGTATACCTCATCTCCAGCTCCAATAACTATGAACTGTTCTCCCTGGGGATCCTCCTGTAGGATTGGGCTCCTAGTAGCATTACCTTGCACATTTCTTTGGATGTTAACTTCTGGATTCAGGTGCGGTCCATACTCCTGTGGGTCAATACGAGGCTGACCCCGTTCATTGTTGCTAGTTCCTCCTGTTCCCAGGGGAGGTTCCTTAGGAGTTTGTCTCTCCACCAGCTCTCTTAACCTCTCCTGAATCTGGGCCAAGCCAATCATTACTGCCATGAACTGAGACATATGGTTTCTCATCTCCAATATCTCATTGACCATCTGATTTCTGACCTCAGTCAGATCCTGCTGTACTTGTTCCATTTGAATGCCGGGAAGGTTGTTATGAGTCGGGTATCGGTGCGCACGGTTGACAGGGAACACTCGGCGACGAGCAATGTTTCCTGAGATCACAACAAAGTTAGAAACAATAAATAACAACAAAACCTACAAAACAAAAACAAAGTTAGTATGCAATGCAATATGCTTATTTGTTTTCCAAGGTATCCGGTTTGGTTCTTGGCTTTGACCTTTCCAGACCTCGAGGAAGATGCTTGATGTTGAGAGAAAACCCAAATGGAAACAAACTAAAATATATTACCAATGGTGAACAATACATAGTTTGTTTTACAACACATGCCCATGGAGGGTCAAAATACAACAAAAAGAAAAGTACATCAAATAGAAACAAACAACAAGCAAAGAATCATACATCCAGCCCAAATTCATCTTCTCTGACCTCCTTCAGGAGTGCCTCAGCCACTGGACCAGCTGGATGCTCTGTAATGCTCCTAATGAGGAGGTTCCTGGTAGCAATGGCAGTAGTCAGTTTCTTATGCCTGTCCTGGTCCTTAGACCTCTTCAATCCTACCCTAATTTTCAACTCTGAAATCTCCTTCTGAGCTGCCAACAAAGCTTCCTGCTGCTTTTTTCACTGGCCTCTAGCTGTTCAATCTTGGCTTGAGTCTTCTGGTCCTCTTGTGTACGGGCTTCAGTGATCCTGACCCACCTTGCCTGACTCTCTTGCAGATAATGCTCAGCCCTAGCTTTCTGAATTTTGGCCTCCTTGCAGGCATTCTTCAATATCTGTTCCCCAGCCCTTGCTTTCCTTATGTAGTCTTTTGTCTTCTCAATTTTGGCAAGATGCTCCACCCTGAGCTTTTCCAATCTCTCAATGTCCAGACGACCATCACTCCTTTCCCAAAGAGTCTTCTTTAAGGCTTGAGATAACTGCTCATTCCTTTCCTTCAACTTTTCGAATTCCTCCAGGCTAACAGTTGTTGCAGGCTGTACTGTGGATGGCCCAGGTATGTCTTCCAAGATGAAAGGCATTCTGGTAATCTGAGCCCTGGTACGGGACCAGTCATAGTACTGAGCTGAAGCAACATTATTACATCTTCCAAGAATATCCACTCCTTTTGTCTGGATGTTGTCCCAAGCCCAGGATGCTTGTCTGACAACAGCTGAATTAGGTTTCACTTCACAATACAGGGTCTCAGCTAAATCCTATCCTCTGGGAGGGTGAACCAAGGCATAACCCAGTTGTCTCTTAAATAGTAAAGGATTGTAGTTGATGCAACCCTTTACTCCTATCAGAGGCACATTTGGGTATTGTCCACAGCTGGTGATAATGTCCTTGCCTTTGGTGCTCTGGGTTCACCATCTAATATCATCTGAAGTCAAGGCAATGAGCCTCTTAGCCCAATTCTTCTGCTGGTGGGAAGTCAAGGCAATGAGCCTCTTAGCCCAATTCTTCTGCAGGTGTAAAACAAAGGAGCACAACATCTTACCAACTTCCCCCTTTGTTTCTCATTCCTCTGATGAATGGAGTAGTAAATATCTCCTAGCAGTGTGGGTACTGGGTTCTTCAAAAGAAACAGATGGATGGCATTCTTGCTGACAAATTTGGGCTCATCTGCAAACAATATAGCCCCATATATGCTTAGGGCTAACAGTGCGCAGACTGCCCTCCATTCTCCCAATGAAACTTTCAGGATGGCCTGAGAAATCAAGAAGTCCAAGTGCAAACCAGGGATCCCAGCCTTTGTTGTCATACTTTGCTCAATCAGGGAAGGCTCCAAGTATAGTGCCCTTGCCACCTCTTCATTTCTGGGAGCAGTCATCTCTGGGTTGAAGGGGATTCCACCTCTGATAGGTACTCCAATCAATAAAGAGAACTCTTACAGCAGAGGCCCTAGCTGAAAGTCTGGAAATGTGAAACATCTCAAAGGAGGGTCATAAAACTGCAAGCATGTATGGATCATTCTCCTCTGAGAAGGGTCAAGGTCCATAACCATATCCAGGATACCTCCATAGTGCTCTCTAAATAATGGGATGTAATCAGGTGTGATTAGTGACTGGACCTGCCTGATACCAGTCAACACAGGCTCAAAGAAGTGGTAGGATATGTTGCTTTTCCTGGGAGTAGTCATGAGTGCTGCTGAAGAAGCTGAAGATAGGTGTTGATGAAGATCACAGACTAATGCTGGAAATGAGCCACTGACAAGATGATGCTGGTGAGGATGGAGATAACTGAAGCAAATAACTGATGAAGACAGCTGAAGCAAAGGTTTATGCAGAAGAAGGGGTCAAAACCAAACCAGATATGATATGGATACCCTGAAAAACAAATAAACAAATATTAAATGATGTAATGATGATATATGAAAATGATATGCAAGGGTTTGTGATCAAACTGGATCTGATTATCTGTCTTGACATAAGGCCTATGTATGTTCAAAAAGTCCAGTTAGAGGTTCAGAAATCCAGTAACCAGGGAGGAGGACTTAAGTAAAGAGTCACATGTCCAGGGTTAATCACAAGAACTGTCCAAAGTGAGGTATTCTTAAACAAAAATAGTAATAGGGTATGATGTGGCCAAGGGTTCCTGCAAACCTGTAAACAGCCCAACCCCCTCACAGGTAATGCTCTAGAACAAGGATCCTCAGACTTGGATCAGTTATGAGAAGTGTAAACACTTCTAACCCGGAGGTACAGTGTTTACAATAACCATAGAAGATCCTCCTCTAATTCACCTCAGTTTCTGAAGGTCATAGTAAAGGTCCTCCAGACTTAGCAGGCTTCTCAGATAGCCCTAGCACTACAGGAAATATGTAGCACAGAGTTCTCAAGAAGAAACTCATATCTGAACCGTTTTTCATATTCCCGCACCAGACCGAAATGGAATGGGAAAGAACATGAACCACTCTAGCCTAGATGTCACTCAGGTCCCAGGTATAGGACCTTAAACTCTCAATGGAACCCCACCCACCAAAACAACAAACCAGATCCAGCAGATGACAGTATGATAGTATGATGTATATAAAACTGTAAAGAAAGCAATAAGTAAAGCTGTACATAAAGCAGTAAATAAGGCAAAAAAAAAAATAAACACACAACACATAACACCCTAGTAAACACAAATCAAACAAGCGCTAGGAGGAACCCACAAAAAGAACCAGAAGCCCTGGTTGCAATATTAGGATCCCCATCAGAGTCGCCAAGCTTTCGCTCCCACCAAATGACACCTGGTCAGAAGGGGTACAGACGCGAACGGTCGGCGAAAGGAGAGAACACACAAGGGTGAACTGAAAAGGAAAGAGTCACCGGCTAGGCATTTTTATCCCGAAGGAAAGGTAATGCTGCATAAACCTAAGAAAAGATATGGATAAGACGATCGCGAACCAGAGAAACTGAGAAAGGGGGTTGGTTACAACCTGGGAAGGTATTAGCACCCAGATTGTCCGTCGTACTCGACGAGATCCATGCTTGAAAGATTTGTGTTTAAAGGGGTAGTGTCAGTGTTATCTGTGTGCAAGAGCTGGAAAAGAATGTAAGTGTCAGTGCTGGAAGAAAGTATGAAGTGAAGTAAAGAAGTGTCAGTGTAAGGAAAGAGTATGAAGCTCAAGATTATGAGGCTTAAAGAATAATGCTGGAAGGAGGGGGGATATATAGAGACTTTTGTTCGATAACTGTCAAGTTATGCCTACGTATCCTCTCGTGCAATGAGGAAGTCAGAACACCGTAGTTCGACTTAAAGAGACTGAAAGATAAATTGACTTATGAACTGCTTGCTTGTCTATGCTCAAGTGTATGACCTATCTGGCTCAGGTGCAAACTGTCTTGCATTAGACGGAAGAAGCAAGTTCTCGCTTGTGAGTGAAGAAGGTGAGAATAGAATCCCGGAGGAGATGATTATTGTTTGTTTTTGTGTTTTCAATCTTTTATTGCTTTTTTTGTGTTTGTCATAAGTTAATGAGCTTAAGCCTAAACCAAGGGTTAGTAAACTCATCACATCCTCCCTCTGATTAGGGGTAATGAGAATACCTTAAGCATGAAGTAAACACCTCACACTTAATCACCATGATGTAGGATTAAAATCATTAACCTAATTGCATTTATTTAGATGTTTTTGGTGTTTTTGTTTAGTGTTAAGTAATGATTTTAAGCCATAATCAAGGATTCAATGGACTCATTACACCATCCTAATAGAAGGATAATAGATGAGAACCTTTAAGCTGAGGAAGGCTCCTCAACTTAATCCATGATTAGGGATTAACCTCATGACAAAACAAAACCTTTATTTAAGTGGATTTTAGTTAATGGTAGGATTAAGGAATGGATTTTATGGTTTGTAAGACAACTTGAGGGGGACTTGTCCGTTAACACTAGGGTTAGTCCTTCTTAACCAATTAAGGAAGAATTAGAACCCTAATGCAAGGCCCAAGTTACAAGCTTGATGTCTTAGTGATTATTAGGTGGATTGATTATAGGAATTAAACACAATAATGATTTAACACTTAGGATTAAAGTTATACACTCCATCCTAATAGAAGGATACATGCATAAACTTAATCACAAAGCCTTAAAACCTTTAAAGTTTAGTCCTTGATTATGAGATGAGAAGAGGAGACTCAAAGATGACACAAAGGTAAAACTAATGGGGGACTAATCAAACCCTTAATTGTTATCATGCTTGGGTATTCCTAGGGTTAATGAGGCTTGCAAGAAGATCTTCATAGAAACCACCAAGGAAGAAGCAGATGAAATGAAATGAAGCAGCAAGAAGCAAGACAACTTGCTTCACTTAAGAAGACAAGTTGCTTGAAGAAAGAAAGTGAGGAGAAAAAGCATGAATGAGCAAGCAAGCTCACTCTAATACACAAGTAAAAATGCAGCAATGATGCATAAAAGGGATGAGAAGAGGTTATGAGAAGTGAAGGCAAATTCACTTCTCAAAGCACTTACCACCTGAAAAGTTAACAAAAGGAAATGAAATGAAATGAAAAAGTGAAAGATGCAATGATGCAAACCAAAACCAGAAGCATGATCAAGATGTAAATGATGCTAAGAGGTGATACAAATGGATGTCATGTAATGTGGATGATCATGCAAACAATGAAGATGCAAATGATACATGAAAGTAAGCATGAAAGTTCATGAATGCATATGAAATGAAATGAAAGCAAAAACATGGCAAATGGAGGATGCAATGATCAAACATGATTGCAATATGTCTTAAGGTGTCTTACATGTCATTTGGATGCACAAAATGTCATGGCAAGTTCATGTATGCAAGTATATGAAGGATGGATGCAAATGAAGATGCAAATCAGGGTTTACACACAATATACAATGCAAGAATCCAAAATCAGAAGAAAATCATGAGATAAAAAATTAAAAATGGGATCAAAGGAACCCTAAACCTATACAAGTTCACTGCCCAAAGGAGGAGGCCTAGATCTTAACCTAATGGAAGTTATGATTTTCTTAAGTTTGCTAGGGTTTTAAGGCACCACTTAAGGAAAAATGGAAAACAAAATGAAAATGAAAGATAAATTCATACCAATTTTATCCTAGAAACTACATGATATGTGGAATGCAATGCAAAAAGAACCATTATCAAACTCTGCATGGTTAGGCAGAAAAGATTTTTCTAAGTTAGGGTCAAAATATTAATTTTAAAGAACCCTAAATCAAAAGAAAAATGTCAAAATGGATCAAAAACCAAAAAGAAATTTGTATGAATGGTTTGATAATGTCTCTAAATGTGTCAAGATGCAATGTGATTTTTTTGGTGATTTTTAGAAACTTAAATGGTATTTTAATTAATTAATATCCATTAATTAATTAAAATAAACATTTAAATATTTTAAAAATACAAATTTTATGCAAAAAATAAAATAAAAATTATTTTCTGGATGAGATAAATATTTGAAAGGAGAATGCAAAAGATAAAAAAATTTAGATGAGTTTTGCTATTTTTAATAAAATGGTAAAGAAAATGCAAATAAAATGAAAATTAAATGAATTTAAATGGAAGTCATCTAATCCAAGGGCCAGGGTTTGAAGTCAGGACGCGGGAATTGACCAGCGCGCGCATCTGAATGGCCAGTATTCAAACTTCCCTAATTATGATTAAAACCCTAATTTGAGCCCTAATTACTTTCAGGTGACCGAAACAGTTTTCCGGTCATCTTCTCCGGCTAGCCAAACATTCAATCTCTCTTAATACGTGACTCCAAGCCCTTAAACTTTCCAGAAATGATCCTCACATCAACCCCAACAAGAATCACCCAACAAAAATCATTTATTTACCATCAAGAACATGAATCGAAGCAAAACGGAAAATATAGCAAAATTTTCAGAAGCTTGTGAAATGCTTAAAACTCAACCATTTTCGAAACAAAACATATCATGGCAATCAGGGGAACACATAGAATCATTCTATAACATAAAAAGGAAGTTCTAGAAAAATAAATTCCATGGCTACCTGAAGTGAAGCTTTCAACCCAGGAGCTTTCTGACTAGTTCTTTGCCTCAAATCAACTCCAATGACTCCCCTCAAGAGTTTGCAATGTTTGTTTGGAGTTTAAATGGCCTCTAAATGAAGTTGGAAGAAGTTCAGTTCAAGGGATGTGAAAATCTTGTTTTGGATATGGTGTGTTTCAAGGCAAAATGAAGGGTGGGAAATGATCAGTGATGAGTGTGTAGTTGAATGGTGGAAAAAGTTTTGATATTTGTTGGCTGAGTTATGAAATTTGAAGGCTTTTGCAAGTTGGAGGGATTTTAGCTATGCTGAGCAATGGGAGGATTCAGGTTCCAAACTTATGTGAAATGGCTTGCTTCTTTGCCACATAACATGCTGAGATAGGTCAGTGTAGTTGTTGTGGGCTATGCTGATTGGTATGGGTCAAAATGCACAAAGTCAAGAGTTGGTGTACTTGAGGTATGGGCAAGTGGTAGGCTGGGACAGAGGCATGGCTATGCGTAGCAAGGATCAAGGAAGGCTATGGAATCAGATTTGCTGAGCTGTGGCAAGTGGATGGAAGGTTTTGATCCATTTTGCAATTATGGGGAAGTTTGGCCCCTTTTGAAATTTGTAAAGTTCAAAGCATGAAGGCTTGTGATTCAAGGCACAAATCTGATCCAAATGAGTTGCACTAGAATGGTATGATATGTAAAAATGCATTAGAGGTCCCAAATTGGCTTGGTATGAGAATTTGCAAACTTCCCTCTTTGGTGCAAAAGTGAAATTTAAGTGATTTTTCCCAACTTTGACAGGCCATAACTTGAGTTCTAAAATGAATTAGGTCAAGTTCTTGTACTTTTTGAAAAGGGAATGATCCAATCTACAACTTTCATGACCAAGAATTTTTCATTTGAAGCATTTTTGAATCAAAAAGAGGAGGTTGAAAAACTTTCCCAAAATGGCAAGTTTGCATTACAAGTCACTTTCCCAAAATGGCAACTTTGCAAATGGTTTGAAATTCTTCAATCTTGTGAACTTCTAACTTCTTCTAAGATCAAATAAAGATCACACACTTTCAAAATGATGGAGAATACCCTTTGGTTGTGTCATTGGGGGCCTCAGATGCCCTGATTTTGCACTGACTTGCTCAAGAAGTCATCTATTGATCAGATGCCTTCCCCATTGAATTTCTTCATGAAAATTGGTATGCATGATCCTTATATCATATAGAGACCAATAGGAACAAGAATGACCAAAAAATTTGGAGTTATGGCCTCTGAAACCAAAACCCTAATTTTAGGTCATCTGTGCAGTTAAACCTGGCTCTGCTTCCATGCCTTCCTCAGTTCTTGTGATTTTCTGACTTTCTTGACCTTGGGAGGATATAATATGATGCTTGAACATACATGGACCCTCTTGAGATGATTTAAGACCTTTGGAGTGGCTCAAATGGCTCAGGGATGGCTCAAATCACAAACCCTAGATGCAGATGACTTTGAACCAATGCAGTGAAGCAAAAATGCAATATGAGATGGTGTTTTGAGGTAGCTCAGGGGAGGAGCTCACCGGAGAAGACGACTGAAAGTCTTCTCCGGCCACCTGAGATTAATTAGGGTTTTAATTAGGGTTAGCGTGAGTTTGAATGTGGAGCGTTGGATCAATGTTTCCCGCGTGTGATGGAGGGCCTGGATGTGTCCATTTAATTATAATTGTGATTAGTTAATTAATTAATTAGGATTAAGCCAGTTTGAATCTGGGCCTTTGATCTGCGCGCCAGTCAACACATTTTTCTCAGCTTTAAACCACAACCTTTGAATCCTCATACTTTCATTAAAATTCATTTTTATTTCATTTAAATTGCATTTTTCTTTACCATTTTATTTAAAATACTTAGAAAAATCACAAAAATACTTTCTTCTACATTTTAATTGAAAATATTTTTCTTCACCCAAAAATATTTTTATTTTTATTTTTTGCATTAAAAACTCATTTTAAAAATATTTAAGTGTTTATTTTAATTAATTAATGGAAATTAATTAATTAAAATACCATTTAGGTTTCCAAAAATCCCAAAAAAATTCACATTGCACCTTAGGACAATTAGAAACATTGTAAAACCATTCTTATAAATTTCTTTTTGGTTTTGATCCAATTTTGACATTTTTCTTGAATTTAGGGTTCATGAAATTCCCTTTTTGGAACCCTAACTTTGAAAATTCTTTTCTGCCTAACCATGAAAGGTTTGACAATGATTCTTTTTGCATTGTTTTCCATATAGCATTTAGTTTCTAAGATATTTTTTCCATGAATTTATCTTTCATTTTCAAATTGATTTGCATTTTTCCTCTTAAGATACCCAAAAACCCTAGTTAACTTAGAAAATCATAACTTTCTTTAGGTTAAGAGTTAGACCTTCTCCTTTGGGGTGTGATATCATATGGGGTTAGGGTTTGTTTGAGCTCATTTGAAATTTTTTATCATGTGAATTGCTTCTATTTTGATCATTTGCATCTCATCCTTTCATGTAACCCTAATTTAGCATCCATACTTGCATCTTACATTGCATTGCATGAACATATGAACTTGCCATGACATTCTAAGCACTTGTATGCCATATTAGACATCTTAAGACATTGCTTTAACATTTCTTGGTCATTTATTCATACATTTTCCATGCTTTGCATCCATTTCATTTCATAAACATCCATGTGTTTTCATGTTTCCCATATGCTTCATTTGCATTCATTCTCTTTGTATGAACATTCATAACACTTGGTATGCCTTTGCATCATCTAATAGCATCATTCTCATCATGTGATTGCTTCCGGTTTCGGCATTGGCCCATTCATATGCATCATTTCATATCATTTATTTCCTTATGCTAACATTTACAGGTGGTAAGTTAACTTGAGAAGTGAATTTGCCTTCACTTCTCATTTCTCTTCATCTTCTTCATATGCATCCTTGCTTCATTTTTCATTGTCTTAGAGTGGGCTTGCCCATTCATGTTCATCTCTCACTTTCTTTCTCTAAGTCACTTATCTTCTTCATTGAAGTAAGTAACTTATTCATCTGTTTCTTCCTCCTTTCATCTGCTTCTTCCATTGGTGGCTTCTTTGAAGATCTCTTCCAAGCCTTAAAAACCATAGGAACATCCAAGCATGACAATAATTAGGGTTGTGATTAGTCCCCCTTTAGCTTTTACCTTTGTGTCTTCTTTGTGTCTCTCTTCTCACCTCATCATTAGAAACTAAACCTTTAAGGTTTTAGGACTTTGGTATTAAGGTTATGCCTGCATCCTTATCTTAGGATGGAATGTATAACTTTAATCCTAAGTGTTAAACCCTTAATTTGTTTAAACCTCTTAATCAATCCATCTAATAATCACTAAGACATTAACTTGTAACTTGGGCCTTACATTAGGGTTCTATTTCTTCCTTTATTGGTTAAGAAGGACTAACCCTAGTGTTTAATGGACAAGCCCCCCTCAAGTTGTCTTACAAACCATAAAATTCACTTTTTAATCTCACCTTTAATTAAAATCCACCTTAATAAAGGCTTGTTTTGTCATGAGGTTAACCCCTAATCATGGATTAAGTTGAGGTATCTTCCTTAGCTTAAGTGTGCTCATCTATTATCCTTCTATTAGGATGGTGTAATGAGTTCACTAATCCTTGATTATGGCTTAAACTCATTACTTAACACTAAACAAAAAAACAAAAACATCTAAATAATCACAAGTAGATTAATGATCTTAATCCTACATCATCATGGTAATTAAGTTGAGATGTTTATCTCATACTTAAGGTATTATCATTATCCCTAATCAAAGGGAGGATATAATGAGATTACTAACCCTTGGTCTAGGCTGAAGCTCATTAACTTATGACAAACACCAAAAAAAAATAAAAGATTGAAAACACAAAAACAAACAATAATCGTCTCCTCAGGGATTCTTTTCTCATCATCTTCATTCATAAACGAGAACTTGCTTTTTTCCGTCTAATGCAAGACAGTTAGCACCCGAGCCAGACGAGTCATACACTTGAGCATAGACAAGCCGGCAGTTCATCAGTCAATTTATCTTTCAGTCTCTTTGAGTCGAACTACGGTGTTCTGACTTCCTCATTTCACGAGAGGATACGTAGGCATAACTTAACAGTTATCGAACAAAAGTCTCTGTGTCTCCCCCTCCTTCAGTATTCCTTAAAAGCCTCATTCCTGAGCATTTCCTTTCACCTTTTGCACTGACACTTGTACATTCTTTTCCGGCTTTTGCACACAGATAGCACATACACCTACCCCTTTTAAACACAAACTTTTAAGTGTGGATCCCGTCGAGTACGACGGACAATCTGGGTGCTAATACCTTCCCAGGTTGTAACCAACCCCCTTTCTCAGTTTCTCTAGTTCGCAACCGTCTTATCCATATCTTTCTAGGTTTATGCAGCATTACCTTTCCCTCGGGATAAAAATGCCTAGCTGGCGACTCTATTCATCTTCATTTCATTTCTCCTTTCGCCGACCGTTCGCGTCTGTACCCTATCTGACCGGGTGTCTTTTCAGGGGAGCGACAGCTTGGTGACTCTGCTGGGGACCCTTATATTGCAACCAGGGCTTCTGGTTCTTTTTGTGGATTTCTCCTAGCGCTTGTTTGATTTGTGTTTGCAGGGGTGTTATATGCTACTTGTGTTTATTTGCTTTATTTATTGCTTTCTATACAGCTTTATTTATTGCTTTTCATTTATAGTTTCTATGCATTTCATACTGTCATTATCATGTGTTGGATCTGCTGTTTCTTTGGTGGGTGGGGATCATTGAGTGATTAAGGTCATATAACGGGGACCTGAGTGACTTAACGGGGACCTGAGTGACACATAGGCTAGAGTGGCTTCATATTCTTTCCCATTCCATTTCGGTCTGGTGCGGGAATATGAAACACGGTTCAGGCGTGGGTTTCTTCTTGAGAACTCTGTGCTACGGATTTCCTGTAGTACTAGGGCTATCTGGGAAGCCTGCTAAGTCTGGATGACCTTTTTATGACCTTCAGCATCTGAGGTGAATTAGAGGAGGATCTTTTATGGTTATTGTAAACATTGTACCTCCGGGTTAGAAGTGTTTACACTTCTCATAACTGATCCAAGTCTGAGGATCCTTGTTCTAGAACATTACATGTGAGGGGGTTGGGATGTTTACAGGTTTGCAGGAACCCTTGGCCCCATCATACCTTGTTACTAGATTTGTTAAGGTTGTATTATTTGGACAGTTCTTATGATTAACCTGGACTTGTGACTCTTTATTTGAGTCCCCCACCTGGTTATTGGATTTCTAAGCCTCCATCCGGACTTTTGAACACACATGGACTTTATCCAGGCAGATAGCCAGATCCAGCACTTGATCACAAACCCTTTGCATATCATTTTGCATACATCATTTTTGCATCATTTAACATTTGCCTATTTGTTTTACAAGGTATCCATCTTATTGTCTTTGGTTTGGTTTTGACCCCTTCTGCTGCTCAGACTTCTTCAGTTATCCTCTCCAACATCTCCATCAGTTTGTCAGAGACTCATCTCCAGCATCTCATTCGGTGACCTTCACCAGGGTTTATCTCAACTACTTCACCAACACCCATTATCAGTATGGACACTTCAAGAAAGAGCAACATCACTTACCATTTCTTTGAGCCTACCCTGACTGGCATCAGGCAGATCCAGTCTCTCATTACTCCTGATCGTGTCCCACTATTCAGAGAACATTATGGAAGCATATTGGGCATGGTCATGGACCTGGATGCATCTCAGAGGAGCATGATCCATACTTGCTTGCAGTTTTATGATCTTCCACTCAGATGCTTCACTTTTCCTGATTTCCAGTTGGGACCTCTGCTAGAAGAATTTTCCATGTTGTTAGGAGTTCCTATCAGGAGAGGGATTCCTTTCAACCCTGAGATGGTTGCTCCCAAAAATGAGGTCATAGCCAGGGCATTGCATTTGGAGTCTGCCCTCATTGACCAGAGCATGACCACCAAGGCTGGGGTTCCAGGCCTTCACCTAGACTTCTTGATCTCCCAGGCCACCCTGCATGCTGCATTAGGGGAATGGAAGGTTGTCTGTGCACTTCTAGCCCTCAGTATATATGGGGTTATCTTGTTTGTAGATGAGCCAAAGTTTGTGAGAAAGAATGTCATTCACCTGTTCTTATTGAGGAACCCAGTTCCTACCTTGCTTGGAGACTTCTACTACTCAGTACACCAGAGGAACGAGAAGCAAAGAGGAAGACTAGTCAGATGATGTGCTCCTCTCTATTACTCTTGGCTGCTAAGACACTTGCCAAAGTCAGATACTTTCTTGAACCCTCATCAGCAAAAGAACTGGACTAAGAGATTTATTGCCTTGACATCAAAAGACATTAGATGGTGCACTCAGAGCACCAAAGGCAAAGATATCATTACTAGTTGTGGGAAAAATCCTAATGTGCCTTTGATAGGAGTGAAATGTTGCATCAACTACAACCCTTTACTGTTTAAGAGACAATTAGGGTATGCTTTGGTCCATCCTCCCAGAGGGCAAGATTTGACTGAAACCCTCTACTGTGAAATCCAGCCCAACTCTGCTGTTGTCAGACAAGCTGCCTGGGCTTGGGATAACATTCAGACTATGGGAACATCCATCCTTGGCAAGTGCAACAACATTGCTTCAGCACAGTATTCTGATTGGTCTCGCACCAGAGATCAGATCACCCGAATGCTATTTACCTTGGAAGATATACCTGGACCTTCAACAGTGCAACCTACAGCTACTGTCAGTTTGGAAGAGTTTGAGAAGCTGAAAGAAAGGAATACTCAGCTCTCTAAAGCCTTGAAGAAGACTCTCTGGGAGAGAAATGACAGCCGTCTAGATAATGAGAGATTGGAAAGGCTCAGGATTGAGCACTTGACCAAGATTGAGAAGACGGATGACTACATCAGGAAGGCTAGGGAAGGGGAATTAGTACTGAAGAATGCTTGCAAGGAAGCAAAGACTCAGAAGGCTAGGGCAGAGCACTATTTAGAGGAGAGCCAGGCTATGTGGATCAGGATCACTGAAGCCCGTGCACAGGAGGATCAGAGAACTCAAGCTAAGATAAACCAACTGGAGGCTAGTGAGAAGAAGCATCAGGAGGCATTATTAGCAGCTCAGAAGGAGATATCTGAATTAAAACTCCGGGTGGGGTTAAAGAGGTCAAATGATCAGGATAAGCATAAGAAGTTGACCAATGCCATTCCTACCAGGAATCTCCTCATCAGGACTATCACAGAGCACTCAGTAGGTCCAGTGACTGAGGCCCTCCTGAAGGAAGTCAGAGAGGATGACTTTGGATTAGATGTTTGACTCTTTTGCTTGTACTTTCCTTTTGTTGTACTTTTTGATTTTGTTGTTGTATTTTAACCCACCATGGGAATGTATTGTAATCAAACTATGTATTTTCACTCTTTGTAATATATCAGTTTGTATTATTTTTGGTGGGCTTTATCTATCTCTATAACATCATCAGCATTTCCTCGAGGTCTGGAAAAGGTCAAAACCAAAGAACCAAACCGGATACCCTTGGAAGACAAATAGGCATCCTGCATTGCATACTAACATTTCTCTTTGGTTTGTAGGTATTTGTTTGTTTTTGTTTCTCACTTTGTTGTGGTTTCAGGAAAAATTGCTCGCGGAAGAGTGTTCCCTGTCAAAAGAATACACCGGTACCCGACAAGAAACAACCTTTCGGGACTCCAGATGGATCAAGTTCAGCAATACTTGAATGAAGTGAGGACCCAAATGGTCAATGAGAGGGTTGAGATGAGAAATCAGATGACCCAATTCATGACTGTAATGACTGGTTTAGCTCAGAGCCAGGAAAGACTGAGGGAGTTGGTTGAGAGACAAACTCCTGAAGAACACCATCCAGGTACAGGAGGTACCAGTAACAATGATCACGTGCAACCTCGCACTGATCCACCAGAGTTTGGGCCTCATCTGAACCCAGAAGTCAATGCCATAAGAAATACTCAGGGTAACACTGCTGGAGGAAGGGTCTTGCAGGAAGATCCTCAAGAAGAGCAGTTTACAGTGGTTAGGGCTGGAGACGAAGTTTACGACCGTCGGTTGGATGAAATTGCAGAGAAGCTAAGGTCTCTTGAATCCCAAAACTCCATAGGTTTTGATGCCATGGACATGGGATTGGTGGAAGGGGTGAGAATTCCTCACAAGTTCAAACCCCCTTGTTTTGAAAGATATAATGGCACATCCTGCCCACGTACCTATCTTCAGTCTTTCCTGGGAAGATTAAAAGCATACACCATGGACGAGAAGTTGTGGATGTTTTATTTCGAGGATAGCTTGACAGGGGCATCCCGAGAATGGTATTCCCACTTGACTAGAGCCACAGTAAGAAACTGGAAAGACTTTGCTGAAGCTTTTATCCGTCAGTATCAGTATAATCTGGACATGGCCCCAAACAGGACCCTTCTAATGGGAATGTCTCAATCTTCCTGTGAAAGCTTTAGGGAGTATGCCCAAAGGGGGAGGCAACTTGCTGCTGCAGTTCAACCCCCCATGTCTGAAAGGGAAATGGCAGACATGTTCATGAATACTCTCCAAGGAACCTACATCGACAGGTTGGCTGCATTTTTCTTCTACCAGCTTTGCAGATGTGGTGATAGCTGGGGAAAGAATAGAGAGCCTTTTAAAGATGGGAAAGATCTCCGACAACGGTGTCAGTTCAAGCAGTACAAGGAAGCCATTTACTGGGCCCCGTAGATCTGGTGAGACAAACTCTGTGCACATGGGAAGAGGGAGACCCCAATACTTGCCCAGAACAGTTGCTGCTGTTACTATCCCTGCTCCACCTCCCCAGTATGCTCAACAACCACAACACTTTTCGCAACAACAACAGTTTCCGCAACAGAGATCATACAACAACAATAACAACAATCAACAACAACGCCCTTTTCAACAGCAGCCATCTCAGATCAACAGGGTGATTGACCCCATTCCAATGCCATATGCTACACTACTCCCGCAACTCCTAAAGCTCAATCTTGTTGAATTGAGGACATTGGCTCCACCTGATCCTCAAAACCTTCCAAGAAACTACGATGTCAAT
The DNA here is from genome assembly GCA_963966055.1 of Lathyrus aphaca. NCBI lineage: Eukaryota > Viridiplantae > Streptophyta > Magnoliopsida > Fabales > Fabaceae > Lathyrus > Lathyrus aphaca. The sequence continues at coordinate 388,466,975 of OZ014522.1, read as the reverse complement.
GCTAGGTGTGCTTTTCACTCTAATGCACCTGGTCACTCTACGGAAAAATGCAGAGCTCTGCATATGAAGGTTCAGGATCTGGTAGATTCAAAAGCCCTGAACTTCGCACCACCTCCAAATGTGATGAAAAATCCTATGCCAAGCCACATTAGGTCAAGGATTAATGTTATAGAAGATGGCTCACCCTTGAGTTTAATAGAAGATATTGCATGTATTCAGACACCTCTGGCAGAGGTTAAAGCCCAGCTTTTAAAGTGCCAAGTGTTTCCAGGTTGTGAGGCCTGTTGTGAATTATGCAAACTTTCTGAGAATGGGTGTGCTAGCTTGAGGAGCCGAATTAATGGCTTGATCAGAGAAGGCATTCTGCAAATTACAACAACTGCTTCTACAACACCAGCAACTCTTTTATCGACAACAAGTGAATCTTCTACAAATGCAACAACCACCTTTCCTACTAGTTCTTCTACAACTGCAACAACCATTGTTCCAACTGATTCAGCTACAACTTCAACAATCATTCCACCTGTCACTTCAACACACAACAATTCATTTGTACCTGCTACTACAACTTCAGCAATTACTAATAATGATGTTTCCACCGTCACAATTTATTATGACCCGACAACGGTCCTGAATTCCAGCAGCTTTCAACAACCTCAACGACAGTCTCAACAAAGCTTCAATTCACCTCCACCAACATCCGCCAGAGGTCCTGTTACTATTTTCTATGATCCACAGACTATTACAGTTCCAACATCTACTGCAGTGAGCCCAGTCACCATCACGGTGCCCGGGCCAATGATAAAGACAATGTTATACCATGGCATTATGGTGCTGATCTATACTACAACGGAGAGAAAGTCCTTCTTGATTCTCCAGTTCTCACTGCCCAAGTGGATAATGTTGGGGGAGGCGGAGGCTTCACCCGAAGTGGACGTCTCTTCGCATCACAAGTCCCTAGAACCAACACTGAGGCAGAGGCTACTGCCAAAGCCAAAGGGAAGAGTGTGATACCTAGAGAAGCTGCACCAAAAGAGACTCATAAATCATCCTTCGATCAAGATGTGGATGAGTTTATGAGAATTATTAAAATAAGCGACTATAAAGTTGTGGACCAGCTCCACCAGACTCCTTCAAAGATCTCAATCTTATCTCTGCTATTGTGTTCCGAAGCCCATCGGGATGCACTACTCAAAGTTCTGCACGCTGCCTACGTGCCAGAAGAGATCACATTAAGTCAGCTGGAAACAGTGGTGTCAAATGTCAATGCTAGCCATGGGCTAGGTTTCACTGATGCTGATTTAGCCACAGAAGGACGTCACCACAACAAAGTTTTGCACATAACTCTGGAGTGCAAAGGAGCTGTATTATCTCATGTTCTTGTAGACACTAGGTCCTCACTCAATGTCTTACCCAAGAAAGCTCTTGTCAAGCTCGAATACGATGGGATAGCTCTCCGGCCAAGTAATCTTGTGGTCAGGGCTTTTGATGGGTCCAAAAGATCTGTTCTATGAGAGGTGGAGCTGCCGGTGATAATCGGTCCACAAGTCTTTAAGACCACTTTCTATGTGATGGACATACAGCCGGCCTACAGGTGTTTGTTAGGTCGACCTTGGATTCACGCCGCAGGTGCAATAACGTCGACCCTTCCCATAAACTGAAGTACGAGTGGGAAGGACAAATTATCACCATCTGTGGTGAGGAGGACATATTTGTTAGCCATCTGGCTACATACAAATATATTGAGATGGATGGTGAAATCCATGAAAATATGAGCCAAGGGTTCGAGGCCCTGAATGTCAATGAGGCGACGACTGAAGTATCTGCTGCATCCCAGGAAGACAGGATGGGTACTTCAATTGTTTCCTATCAGCAAGCCTAGAAGGTTGTTGAAGACGGTAATGCCCAAGGTTGGGGCAAGCTGCTGCCAGTGGAGAAAAAGGAAGATAGATTCGGTTTGGGTTACAGACCATTCCGACAAGGTCAATCAGAGGTTGCCAAAGAGCCCAAGTTCATCAGTGGGGGGATGCTCACCCCAGATGCTGTTAACAACCTGGAAGACGAGGCGGAAAGCGACCGCAACCTGGAGATCTGGATACGTCCAAGGATCCCGGGGAACCAAGTCCTTAACTGGTCTTCCCAGGAAATTATAAGGGTTTCTCTTGCAAAGTAATTATTATTTCCTGTCTTTTTTAGCATGCATCAAGTCCTGCATCTTTCCCAAGGTGCCAGGACTCATTTTGTAATAGGGCCATATTGTAATTTTGTGCAAATGGATTAATCAATGAATATCGGACATCTTTTGCAAACGAGTCTCTTTTTCGCTCACTGTCTTTTCATTTTTCACTTTTGTACAAAACAATAAAATGGCAAATTTCAAAATAATAACTTCATTTTCACTTTTTCTAAACAAGATTAAAACTGATCATTAAAACGAACAAATCTCAACCCTTGCAGAGATTATCCTCCAGATTGCACCGACAACAGCACTGCCACGACCTTGTATGACTTCGACAATCCAATTAATCAAGCCGATGAAAGGGTTGAAGAAGACTATGAGTTACCTGAAGAGTTAGCCAGGTTGTTGAGGCAGGAAGAGAAAGTGATTACTCCTCATCAGGAGGAGGTTGAAACGGTTAATCTTGGTACCGAAGAGGATTAGAAAGAAGTGAAGATCGGGGCCGGTTTACAAGCTTCAGTAAAAGAACAGCTTATTGGCATGCTTCGAGAATACGTCGACGTATTTGCTTGGTCCTATCAAGACATGCCAGGTCTGGATACTGATATTGTTATGCACAAGCTGCCATTGAAAGAAGATTGTCCTCCAGTAAAACAGAAGATGCGCCGTACTCGCCCAGATATGGCCATGAAGATTAAAGAAGAGGTACAAAAACAGTGGGACGTCGGTTTCCTTGCTGTAACTAGTTACCCGCCGTGGGTCGCTAATATTGTACCAGTGCCCAAGAAAGATGGCAAAGTACGGATGTGTGTGGATTACCGGGATCTGAACAGAGCTAGCCCAAAGGATGACTTCCCTCTACCTCACATTGATGTATTGGTCGACAACACAACTCAGTTCTCGGTGTTTTCCTTTATGGGTGGTTTTTCCAGGTATTATCAGATCAGGATGTCACCCGAAGACATGGAGAAGACAACCTTCATTACACCTTGGGGCACATTTTGTTACAAGGTAATGCCATTCGGGCTGAAGAATGTCGGTGCTACTTATCAACGGGCTATGGTGATGTTATTCCATGACATGATCCACAAAGAAATTGAATGCTATGTGGATGACATGATTGCCAAGTCCCTTACTGAAGAAGATCATCTGGTAAATCTGTTGAAGTTGTTCAAGCGCCTGAGAAAGTATCAGCTGAAGCTAAACCCCAACAAATGCACATTCGGGGTACGTTCTGGTAAGCTGTTGGGATTCATTCTAAGTAAGAAGGGAATTGAAGTTGATCCTGACAAAGTCAAAGCCATTCAGGAGATGCCTGCACCTAGGACTGAAAAAGAAGTTTGAGGGTTCCTAGGTAGATTGAACTACATATCAAGGTTCATATCTCATCTTACTGCAACCCGTGAGCCCTTGTTCAAACTGTTAAGAAAGGAACAAACAGTAAGGTGGAACAAAGATTGTCAGAAGGCTTTTGACAAAATCAAGGAGTACTTACAAGAACCTCCAATTCTCATGCCTCCGATTGAAGGAAGACCTCTAATAATGTACCTGACAGTATTAGAAGGATCAATGGGATGTGTGTTGGGCCAGCATGACGAGTCTGGTCGAAAAGAGTATGCAATATACTACCTAAGCAAAAAGTTTACCGACTGTGAACAACATTATTCACTACTCGAGAAAACTTGTTGTGCTTTAGCGTGGGCTGCTCGCCGACTAAGACAGTATATGTTGACTCACACTACTTTGTTAATCTCAAAAATGGACCCCGTCAAGTACATATTTGAGAAACCAACACTTACCGGAAGGGTTGCAAGATGGAAAATGATTCTGACAGAGTATGACATTCAGTACACATCTCAAAAGGTCATCAAGGGAAGTGTACTATATGACTATCTAGCTGAGCAACCCATTGATGATTACCAACCAATGAGATTTGACTTCCCTGATGAAGACATCATGTTCCTGAAAGCAAAAGATCATGAAGAGCCTGTCCACACTGAAGGGCCTAACCCGGAAGAAGAGTGGACAATGATGTTTGACGGGGCTGTCAATATGAATGGTCGTGGAGTTGGTGCAGTGCTCATTACACCTAAAGGAGTTCATATGCCTTTCTCGGCAAAACTCACCTTTGCATGCACTAACAACGAAGCTGAGTACGAAGCTTGTATCATGGGTCTTGAGGAAGCCATTGACCTCAGGATCAAGACGTTAACTGTATTCGGAGATTCAGCTCTGGTAATCAATCAGACCAACGGAAAATGGTACACTCACCAAGAGCATCTAATTCCATACCGTGACTATACGAGGAGATTATTGACTTTCTTCACAACAGTCAAACTTGAATATATCCCTCGAGATGAAAATCATTTCGCAGATGCTCTAGCTACCATTTCCTCCATGATCAAGGTTCAAACTGCAAGTTATGTGCCTCGAATTTCAGTATCCAGATTGGAACGACCAGCATACGTATTCTCTGTGGACATTGTTAAAGATGACAAGCCTTGGTTCCATGACATCAAAAGCTTCTTAGAGGATCAGACATTCCCATATGGGGCATCATCCAATGATAAGAAGACATTAAGAAGGCTGGCCGGTAGCTTCTTCCTTAATGCTGATGGTTCTTTATACAAGCGAAACTTTGACATGGTTCTTCTCAGATGTGTTGATAAGAGAGAAGCAGACTTGCTGATGCACGAGGTGCATGAAGGATCCTTTGGTACCCATGCTGGAGGACATGCAATGGCTAAGAAATTGTTAAGATCAGGTTACTACTGGATCACAATGGATGCAGACTGTTGTGCCTATGCTAGAAAGTGCCACAAATGCCAGATCTATGCAGATAAAGTGCATGTACCTCCAAATCCTTTGAATGTGATGTCTTTACCTTGGCCCTTTGCCATGTGGGGCATTGACATGATTGGAAAGATCGAACTGACTGCTTCAAATGGCCACAGATTCATCCTGGTAGCCATTGATTACTTCACCAAATGGGTTGAAGCAGCTTCGTATGCAAACGTCACCAGACAAGTGATAGCCAGATTTCTAAAAAGAGACATCATCTGTCGATATGGAGTACCCGAGCGAATCATTACTGATAATGGTTCCAATTTGAACAACAAAATGATGGCAGAACTATGTCGGGACTTCAAAATTTAACATCACAACTCTTCTCCTTACAGGCCAAAGATGAATGGCGCTGTTGAGACAGCTAACAAAAACATCAAGAAGATTGTGCAGAAGATGGTGGTCACTTACAAAGACTGGCATGAAATGCTACCATTTGCCTTGCATGGGTATCACACCTCAATCAGAACATCTACTGGGGAAACACCTTATCAGCTTGTGTATGGTATGGAAGCTGTCCTACCTGTTGAAGTTGAACTACCCTCCTTACGGGTACTAATGGATGTAAAGCTGAATGAAGCAGAATGGATTCGATCTCGGTACAATCAACTGAATCTGATCGAAGAAAAGAGATTAGCTGCCATCTGTCATGGACAGTTATATCAGAAAAGGATGAAGAAAGCCTTCGATCAGAAAGTCAGACTTAGGGAATACCAAGTGGGAGATCTTGTGCTGAAAAGACTCCTCCCTCCTCATACAGACCACAGGGGAAAGTGGACTCCAAATTACGATGGTCCGTTCATAGTAAAGAAGGTTTTCTCCGGTGGAGCATTGATGCTCGCTACTATGGATGGTGAAGATTTCTTATCCCCTGTGAATTCAGATGTAGTTAAAAAATACTTCGCATAAAAAGACCCGTTGGACATAAAAATAGAATGTAAGTCCAGGAAAAAATAGGGCATCCCGGCGAGTCAAAAACAAAATAAAATACTCGGGCAAAAATAAGAGAAAATTGAAAAAATGTACACCCGCTGAGTTGAAAAGCCGCATTGGACAGCTCAGGCAAAAATGGGTATCCCGGTGGATTGAAAACCCGAAAGGGCGATCCACACAAGATCAGGGAATAAGCGAAGAACTGCATTCTGAATTCGTCTGTATCACTTACAACATGGTAAGCTTCGAAAGGATAAAACACCAGTCAGAATCAACCTTCTTCAGAAAGCAAGATAAGAAGAACATCAAGGTCATATGGGTCATAGCAAAGGAAGCTCACTGGAGCGTCGTCAACATTGCCAGCACTTTTGCCTTTACAATTTGTAACAATCTCCTCATTCCAGGGGATCTGTTTCTTTGACTGTATCTGCCCATTCAAGGCACCCAGATTAATAAAATCAGAGTTTTCAGTCACACCTCATTTTGTACATTTTTGTTTTGTTTGCAAAATGTCCAATATCCATGATATAATATTTGCATAAAACAAATGAGCCATTCTTGATAAAATGCTTGCAGGAAATATATTTACTCTCAGAAATATCTAACTCCTATGACGGAATCCGGCGAGGGATACCTCGGAATGCTTGTTCGTTTCTTTGTCTTAACAGGTTACAGGTATTCAATACACAGCATGGGGCATGCCAGGCACACTCTCCCCAGCATACCTCCTCCCCGAGCAGTATCTGGAATGCTTTTCCCCAGCGAAGTTGTCAAGACCTCCTAATCCCCATCAGGAGTCTATTCAACAGGAGCTTCCCCAGCCGGGATCCCCACAGAGTTCTCTAGAAAGATCGTTCAGTGATCTTTTCTTCCCCAAACAGAGTGCCAGGACTCTAAAGAATTATTTCCCCATAGAATTTCGGCCTCTCCCCAGAAGAGCAATGCCTAAAACTCTCACACAACAAATTGACGGAAGCTTCCTTCTCCCTAGCTGGGTTTCTCCTTGCAGGATAAGTCTATCAATGATCTAGCTCCCCAAGCAGAGCCATACATCTTATCAGATCTACCGAAGATCTTCCCCAGCTGGGATGCTCCTCCAAGCAGATCAGCCAGAGATCTTCACAACAGCGGGATCCGAATCCCGGATCAGTTTCTTTTTTGCATAATCATAGCATTCGCATCATTTTTCCCCACAAGAGCGTAGCATTCCGTCTAATACAGAGCATTACGGAAAAAATCAAACATTTGCATGATCATAAGCCAGGTTCAAGCCAGTCACCTGCAATTACCATCAGTGTTTCATCAACAGTATGAAAAGCCCACAATCCCCTGCAAATAAAAGCCAAAGTTTCCCCTTTGCACTCCCCAACACAGATACATGTGTACTCTTTCGACACTTGTTCGTGTCATATCACTCCCCTGCAGATATAAGCCAGAAACATCCTCTTTGCATACAAATACCTATACATACTCTTTTGACACTCGTCTGTGTCACCTTTCCCCCAGCACGGTTTCCAAAACACTTGTTGCAAACCAAACACTTCTCCATAAGACACTCCTTTCGACACCCGTCCGTGTCATCCTATCCCCACAGGTCGCCAAAACACCTTTTAAACTCTCACATACAAATGTTTATTCATAACCTATACATTCTCTTTTGACACGCGTCCGTGTTGCATAGTCCCCAGCAAGTTGAACACTCGTCCGTGTCTTGCTCATTACTTCACAATACTCATTCATACTCATACAGAAGTCTCTGATACTCGTCCATATCTTGTTTATATATTATTCCCTATAGATTTGACACTCGTCCGTGTTCTTTGTTAACCAGTTGGTACTCGGCCGTATCATCATCTCTGAACACGCGACAACGTTTGTTTCTACTAATACTCGTCTGTATCATGGTCCTAAGGATGCTCGTCCGCATCTTTAATCTATACACAACGTCAAACACTTATACCTTTTATTCTTAAGCGTAAAGCACCCGTCCGTGTTTACCTTTCCCCAGCAGAACAAATTTTCTTCTATCCGACATCCGTCCTATGTCGTGATACTTTCGGCAACCGTACCCTGCCAGGTGATCGTCCTTCATCTTTGGATGACTGTCCCTCATCCCTTCCCCCATCGGAGCCTCCATTATTGGAACCCTTTTCTATCCGACATTCGCCATATGTCGTGGTATTTAGTAGTCGTCCCCTGCTAGGTGATCGTCCTTCACCTTTTGATGACCGTCCCTCGTCATTTTATCCGATGGCCGTCCCCATCGTCGACTTTTTCTATCTGACACTCGTCCTATGTCGCGATAAAGAGAAGTCGTCCCCTGCTAGGTGATCATCCTTCACCTCTTGATGATCGTCCTTCATCATTTTATCCGATGGCCGTCCCCATCGTCGACTTTTTTCCATCCGACATTCGTCCTATGTCGCGATAAAGAGCAGCCGTCCCCTGCTAGGTAATCGTCCTTCACCTTTGATGATCGTCCCTCATCATTATTTCATTTATTTTTTAAACCGATGGCCTTCCCCATTGTTGTTTACTTTACTTTCCGAGCTTGATGGGCGTCCCTATCATGATCTCTTTATTTCCCCAGCTTGTCGGTCATCCCCGTCATTGCTTTATCCCCAGCAGTTGTCCTCTACTCAATGGTCGTCCTCTATCGCCCTCATTTAATAATAATACTATACTTTCTTTTACAATTTATATCCCTTTTCTTCTTCTCCCCAGTGTGTGCAAATTTTGGACTGTCTTTGGTATTCAACCACAAGTTATCTTGTTTGCCTGTTAAGCCCGTCGCTTACATCCCGCATAGCTAACTCATGCTTGAATAGGGGCAGCTGTAAACACCCCAAATTTGCCCTCACTAATTTCACACCATGGCTTGTGATCTTCCATATTTGCATTAGTTTAAGCATATCATCTCATATTACATTTTTGTTTCACTGCATTAGTTCAAGTTCATCTACATCTAGGGTTTGTGATCTGAGCAATCCAAGGATCCATCTGAGCCACTCCAAAGGTCTCCAATCATTCCAAGAGGGTCCATGTGTGTTCTATCATCATATTACATTCCTCAAAGATCAAGGAAGTCAAGAAATCACAAGAACTTGGAAAGCATGGAAGCAGAGCTAGGGTTTCACTACATAGATGACCTGAAATTAGGGTTTTGGTTTCAGAGGCCATAACTCCAATTTTTTTTGTCATTCTTGTTTCTAATAGTCTCAATATATTTTAAGGATCATATGTACCAAGTTTGATGAAGAAATTCATTGTGGAAGTCATTTGTTCACTGGGTAACTTCTTGAGCAAGTCAGAACAAAATCAGGGCATCTAAGGCCCCCATCAATGGAACCAAAGTGATATTTTCATCAAATTGAAGTTTTATGATCTTTATTTGATCATTTAAGTGCTTGGAAGTTCACAAAATTGAAGAAATTTGAGCTAAACTAAAAGTTGCCAAAAATGGAAATGACTTGTAATGGGAAATTTCCATTTTGGGAAAGTTTTTCAACCTCCTCTTTCTCAACCAAAAATGCTTCAAATGAAAAATTGTTGGTCATGAAAGTTGTAGATTGGATCATTCCATTTTCAAAAATTACAATAACATGTTCTAATTCATCATGGAACTCAAGTTATGGCCTTGCAAAGTTGGCAAAAATCCTATAATTTTCACTTTCACACCAAAGAGGATTTTTTGCAATTTCACATACAAAGCCATTTTGTGACCTCTAATCACTCTCTGAGCATCATACAAACATAATACATTGCATTGTGACCAAAATTGCCCAAAGAATCACAAGTTTCTATGGCTTGCATCACAAGAAAACACAAAAGGGGCAAAATGCATAACACTTGCAAAACCTATGAAATCTTTCCCTCCAAGCCATCCAGCTGCATAATCACAATCCCATGGCTCTCCTTGATCAATGCTGAACCAGGACATGCCATAGAACAGCTGCTACATGAGCCCATACCTCAAGTACACAATTTGTTGACTTTTTGCAAATGGACCCATACCAATCAGCTGCAGCCACAACCACTCTCTGGCCAATAGGGTTATGTTATGTGGACCAAAAGCAAGCCATAACACAACACACACAAGCTTGAATCATCAGATAAGCCAAGTTCACAAAAATCACCCTCAAGCTTCAAACTTTCGAAACACTCTATCCAGCCACTCAAACCTCAAACAAAATTCACCATTCAACTCACCATCATCAATAGAACATTTCCCAACCATCAAACAAGCCTGAAACCTCACAATTTAGCATCCATACTTGCATCTTACATTGCATTGCATGAACATATGAACTTGCCATGACATTCTAAGCACTTGTATGCCATCTTAGACATCTTAAGACATTGCTTGAACATTGCTTGGTCATTTATTCATACATTTTCCATGCTTTGCATCCATTTCATTTCATAAACATCCATGTGTTTTCATGTTTCCCATTTGCTTCATTTGCATTCATTCTCTTTGTATGAACATTCATAACACTTGGTATTCCTTTGCATCATCTCATAGCATCATTTGCATCATGTGATTTCTTCCGGTTTCGGCATTGGCCCATTCATATGCATCATTTCATATCATTTCTTTCCTTATGCTAGCATTTACAGGTGGTAAGTTAACTTGAGAAGTGAATTTGCCTTCACTTCTCATTTCTTTTCATCTTCTTCATATGCATCCTTGCTGCATTTTTCAATGTCTTAGAGTGGGCTTGCCCATTCATGTTCATCTCTCACTTTCTTTCTCTAATTCACTTATCTTCTTCATTGAAGTAAGTAACTTATTCATCTGTTTCTTCCTCCTTTCATCTGCTTCTTCCATTGGTGGCTTCTTTGAAGATCTCTTCCAAGCCTTAAAAACCATAGGAACATCCAAGCATGACAATAATTAGGGTTGTGATTAGTCCCCCTTTAGCTTTTACCTTTGTGTCTTCTTTGTGTCTCTCTTCTCACCTCATCATTAAAGACTAAACCTTTAAGGTTTTAGGACTTTGGTATTAAGGTTATGCCTGCATCCTTCTCTTAGGATGGAGTGTATAACCTTAATCCTAAGTGTTAAACCCTTAATTTGTTTAAACCTCTTAATCAATCCATCTAATAATCACTAAGACATTAACTTGTAACTTGGGCCTTACATTAGGGTTCTATTTCTTCCTTTATTGGTTAAGAAGGACTAACCCTAGTGTTTAATGGACAAGTCCCCCTCAAGTTGTCTTACAAACCATAAAATTCACTTCTTAATCTCACCCTTAATTAAAATCCACCTTAATAAAGGCTTGTTTTGTCATGAGGTTAACCCCTAATCATGGATTAAGTTGAGGTATCTTCCTCAGCTTAAGTGTGCTCATCTATTATCCTTCTATTAGGATGGTGTAATGAGTTCACTAATCCTTGATTATGGATTAAACGCATTACTTAACACTAAACAAAAAAACAAAAACATCTAAATAATCACAAGTAGGTTAATGATCTTAATCCTACATCATCATGTTAATTAAGTTGAGATATTTATCTCATACTTAAGGTATTCTCATTATCCCTAATCAAAGGGAGGATATAATGAGATTACTAACCCTTGGTCTAGGCTTAAGCTCATTAACTTATGACAAACACCAAAAACAATAAAAGATTGAAAACACAAAAACAAACAATAATCGTCTCCTCCGGGATTCTTTTCTCATCATCTTCATACATAAATGAGAACTTGCTTTTTTCCGTATAATGCAAGACAATTAGCACTCGAGCCAGACGAGTCATACACTTGAGCATAGATAAGCCAGCAGTTCATCAATCAATTTATCTTTCAGTCTCTTTGAGTTGAACTACGGTGTTCTGACTTCCTCATTGCACGAGAGGATACGTAGGCATAACTTAACAGTTATCGAACAAAAGTCTCTGTGTCTCCCCCCTCCTTCAGCATTCTTTAAAAGCCTCATTCCTGAGCATTTCCTTTCACCTTTTGCACTGACACTTGTACATTCTTTTCCGGATTTTGCACACAGATAGCACATACACCTACCCTTTTTAAACACAAACTTTTAAGCGTGGATCCCGTCGAGTACGACGGACAATCTGGGTCCTAATACCTTCCCAGGTTGTAACCAACCCCCTTTCTCAGTTTCTCTGGTTTGCAACCGTCTTATCCATATCTTTCTAGGTTTATACAGCATTACCTTTCCCTCGGGATAAAAATGCCTAGCTGGCGACTCTAACCATCTTCATTTCATTTCTCTTTTCGCCGACCGTTCGCGTCTGTACCCTATCTGACCGGGTGTCTTTTCGTGGGAGCGACAGACGTCAACGTCGTGGGCGATGCTAATTGTTGGATGACCCCAGTATTCAAATATTTGCCCAAGGACAAATTACCAACAGATCCAAAAACGGCCAGCACCGTCCGACGAAGGTCGTGCGCATACACGATGGTCGAGGGAAAGATGTATCGTCGGGGTTTCTCCACACCACTCCTTAGATGCGTCGAGGAAGAAAACATTCCACACGTGTTAAGGGAAGTCCACGAAGGAATCAACGCACAACGTTCAGTTGGACTATCGCTCGCTCGCAAAATCCTACGAGCAGGATACTACTGGCCGACGATGCAAAGTGATGCGAAGGATCACGTTAAAAAATGCGACAAATACCAACAACATGGAGACATGCACGTGGCACTTCCTACCGAGTTGAAATCATTGTCTTCCCCGTGGCCGTTCGCCTGGTGGGGACTAGACATATTGGGACCCTTCGTCATCGGCACCGATCAAAACAAGTACCTCATCGTGGGCGTCGATTATTTCACTAAATGGATCGAAGCAGAGGCCTTAGCCAAAATCACTGCATTAAACATCTTGCGCTTCTTCAAGCGAAACATTCTCGCCCGATTCGGGGTACCACTCGCCATCGTAATCGACAATGGAACCCAGTTCACCGACAAACATTTTCAAGAATTTGCGCTTCGGTAGGAACCAAACAGCATTTCGCTTCTATCGAGCACCCCCAGACTAACGAATAAGTAGAAGCTGCTAACAGGGTAATCTTAAGAGACCTTAAGTGAATGTTGGACGAGCACAAAAAATGTTGGGTTGAAGAGCTACACAATGTTCTTTGGGCATACAGAACCATGCCTCACTCGACAACCGGGGAATCCCCATTCCGGCTAGGCTACGGGACCAAAGCAGTCATCCCCATAGAGATGCACATACCGTCCTTGCGAACAGAATCACCCATGGACCAAGATACCAACTCTGAAACGCTGAGAGAAGAGCTCGAGTTGGTCGAAGAAATCCGATCAGGGGCAGCTCTTCGAGAAGCTAGGCTCAAACAAAAAATTGCAGCTCGACATAACGCCAAGGTTATTAAACAAGCATTCGAAGTCGGGAGTCTCGTATTGAGAAAAAACCACAATGAATCCCGAGAAGGGAAACTGGCACCTAATTGGGAGGGCCCATACCGCGTCCGAGCAAAGACCGAAAACGGGGCCTACTACTTAGAAAATCTTCAAGGGGAAGAGCTCGCACGGCCATGGAACGCCGAGAAACTCAAGCAATACTACAGCTAGTATGAAGGTCGCCCTACTCCCGTACGAGGAGCAGATTGTCCGGCCAAAACCTGCATGCCCAGGTACAAGCATTGCAGTCCAAAACATTTGATTAACGAAACCTCCCCCCCACAAAGAGGAAGGTGTCGCTCCCCGGATTTCCATCCTGGTACAAACGCGAAAGTGGCGCGGAAAAAGAATAGAGTCGCCAGCCAGGCATTTTTATCCCTGAAGAAAGGGAATGGTAATGCTGCACAAACCAGAAGAAAAAAGAGGAAGGACACAGGTCCTACGAACCAAAGAGACTGAGTTCGGGAGTCGGTTACGACCTGGGAAGGTATTAGCACCCAGATCGTCCGCCGTACCCGACGGGATCCATGCTTGCAAAGATAACTATTTCAAAAGGGTGAGGGTATGAAAGCTACAGCAAAAGAAATGAAAATGAAAAGAAACTGGAACTGGAAAAGAATTGAAATAAGAAACAAAGAGAAAAATGTAGGGAAAATAAAGATCGTGCTCGAACGGGCCCTACCCCGCTGCCTACGTACCTCATCAGGATAATGAGGATCAGAGACGCCGTAGTTCCCTTAACTAGGGGTACTAAAAGGAAATTGCTTGTGAATTAAAGGCTTGAACTTCCTATGCCATTGCTCAGGTGTTGCAGACTCGGACGACGAGTGCGTAACCGTCTTGCAAAGTGACAAGTAGGAGCAAGTTCGCGTACGGAGCGAATGAGGTGAGAAAATAATTCCCGAAGGAAAGACGCTTATTATTTGTTTGTGTTTTTTTAGAAGCTTTTATGAGTATGTCACAAGGAAGTGAACTCAAGCTCTCTTCAATGGAATGTGCACTTGTCACTACATTCCAAGATGGAATAATAGAACAAGCACACTCAATTAAGGAGAAGATCCCCAAAACTTGAAACCAAAGATTAGGGCCTAAGCTCACTAACTTGTTAACTTATTAAGTGTTTTTGGTATTTACAATGAAGAAGTGTTTTTTATGCTTTTCTTTTATGAAGGAGATACCTTGATCAGACTTGTGCATCACAAGGTAAACTTGTACTATCCCAAGATGGGAAGACTACAAGCATACCTCATGGAATAAGGTTATGGATCAATGCATCACTTCAAAGTTATTAAAGTGTTTTTTAGAGTTATGAGATGAGAAGAGAAGAAAAACCAAAAGAGATCATAAAGGTAAAAGCTAACGGGAAAAAGTCTAATCCTAATATTCACATGCTCGGATGGTCCTAGGTTAGTGAGGCTCACTATCCTAATGAAGGAGAAGAAAAGAAGAAGATGAGAGGAGAAGCTCCATGGTGGCCTAAGCACACCTCAAGTCGAGAAAGAATAGAAGAAGATGAGGAAGAAGAAATAAGAATGAGAGATGAGAACGCAACATGAAGAAATAAGATAAAGAGATGAGAATGCGATATGGAGATAAGATGACAATGCACAAATAGAGCCTACACCAGTAGGACTTCCAGATGTAGTAGCATGCACTAATAAAATCGGTCCTCAGTGTTACCTAACGGAGAAGGTCCGTTGCCTCTTCAATAAGCACAAGAGAAACTCAGGAAGAAATTTCAAGTCTAAAGCGGATTCAACAGTTAAGCGCAATTGTCAAATATCAGGGCATCAGACCAAAGTCAAGTGCAAGCATCCATCATCCAGAATTAAAGTCAAGAATCAGTCCGCGCAAAACCAAAGTCTAAGTTCAATTGGTATCCAAAGGTCTCATTAGTCTAGACAAAATTATGGAACAATTAGCCACAAGGTCATCCACGTTTTATCCTTCATCAAGAAACCTACAAAACATCCACTAGAAAACTAAAATCAAAATTAGACAAAATCTTATAAGAACAAAATTAATTGAGATTAAAATCTAAACTACATTAAAATTAATAATTAAAACAAATTGCTAAAACAAAATCTCTAAACTTTTAACAAATATTAACTAAAAATTAACTATTATCTTAACAAAGTTATATAGAAAATCTAATTAGAATAATAATAAAAAAAAACTAAAGTTAATGTTAATAAAGAAATTAATTATAATTAACAAAAAGAAAATAAAGAAAATGATGAGAATTTAGAAAAGAAAATGAAAAACAGAGAGAGGAGTTTATTTGCCGGAAAACAGGGTGTGATTGGCATACTCGGGTGGGCTTTACCTAATACCAACATGAATGCATTTCCTTGAATCAACAACAACAATAATGAATGAGAAAAGCTATAGGGTGATTCACTGGAAAAGGAGGATGAGAAGAGAAATTCGGTGGGCTTAGCATACTGACCCAAAAACAACAATCAAACCAAAAACTCTTTTATAACATAAATTAAAAAAAGAAAAATAACATGAAATAAAAGTTAACATAAATTGACAAAAGCAAAAGATAAAGTCAGAGAAACACAACACAGATCCCAAAAGAAAGAAAAAGCGATCTTCTTCTTCGTATACCCTCCCGCCGACACCGTTCAATGCCGACAACGACATTCATGGCGGACACTCTCACCGGTATTGCTCGATCTATCTCAGCTGCAGTTTTGTCTCACCGATCTCTTTGTCTACTTGCGGGTCTTGCGATCTCTATGATTCAGTTTATTTTTGATCTTGATTCAAATCTATTTGTCTCAACTTCTTCTTTGTTTCTGAATCTGAAACCTTCTACTCTTTTTCTTCTGTTTATTTGTGCTTTGATGTTGTTTATGAAATTGTGGTTTATGGAGGTTGGTTGAGGGTTGAAGGATCCGGTGAAGTTTGTTGAAGATGAGGGTTGTTGTTGCGGGTGAGTGAAGAGTGATGAAGGTGTACGTGTTGTGGCCGATTGAAGAAATTGGCGGTTGGTTTGATGAGTTTGAAGTGGTTTATTATGATGCGGTGAGGATGGAGATGGTGATGAGAGCGAAGGTTGTTTGTTGTTGTTGTATATTGGTTGTGATTTTGTGAATCATGAAAGAATGAGGTGCGTGATTGGTTGTAGAAAGCCAAAAGTGTAGGTGACGAAGGGTTGCTTGTGCGAGTGCTAGTTTCTGTATGAAGAGTGGGAGTATGGATGAAGGTTTCTTCAATTTTGTTTGAGCGATTTTGTGAAGTGTTTCTGCAGATTTTGAAATGCTTATCGAAAGTTTGGTTGGAGAGAAATCGGTTAGGGTGATTGTTTGAGTTGCTGGAAAATGGAGCTCTTGGTTGTGTGTGTGTAGTGAGTGGGCGAGAATTTGTTGCTGACTCCGTTGTGTGTTGTGCGGGACTGAAAAGAAGAGTGAAAATCATGATGGTGGCGTGATAACGGTAGTAGTGTAGGTGCGTGATGTTTTGTTTTTGCTGAAAGTTTGCGGAAAGAAAAATGAGATTTGTTGTGAGTGGGAGAGAATTTTCATGTGGGGCTATGAGTTACATCAAAAGTTGTTGTGGGGTCATTGTTGTGGGGTCACGTTGATGAGGTTGAAAAGTTGTTGACGAAAAGGTTGGTAAAATGAAATTTGTGTGGTTGGTGCCTTATACCATGTGGGTCGTGAATTTATTTGCTGAAAGAACAAAGTGGTAGCAGGATGTGCATGGACCATGAAATTAATTGTTGTGTTATTATATTGAAAATGTGTATGAAAGGATCATTGTGACTATTTTTTTATAAAAAAAACTGGTTAATGGGCTTTGGTGTTTCATGGAAAATGTTATGTTTCTTTCATTCTTTGTTCACACCAAAAATGTAATGGACTTAATATTTTTTTTCTTGGATAATGGTCTTGAATTTGATTTGAATATATGGATATAAAAGTGTATGAAATTTGGACAATGGAAAATGGTTTGAAAAGTGGACATTATGGAAACTAACAAAAATGGATAGAAATATAATTATGTGGATAAATGGATATTAATAGATGGAAATTGGTATAGAAAATGGATAAAAAAGAAAATGGTTTATGGAATATAAATGATAAATACAATGAATGTGGATAAGAATTAGGCTAGAAAATGGAAGTAGAAAGATATTTGAAATCGAGTTGGAAACTGAATTCTGAGAAGTCCACATGGCCAAACTCAAACTTGCACCCTTTTTACAAACCACTGATTGAATGAACATGACTATCACTAGACACCATCCAAATGAAATGAAACCTTCTGAATTAATCATCCTCTCTTGATATCTTGATGAATTCCACACACAACAATTTGACTTTGGATATGCACCGCCTGAGAAATCAACCCGTGTAACTTGATGAAGAAGAGAATAGTCTGATGATGGACCAGATACATAGTGAATAGTTCGTGAAATCTTTGAAGACCACCGAATCGGGGAAATAAACCCTAATTCTGTGACAAGAGCATGAAAGAATGATTCCACTGAGGGCTGCAAGCCAAAGCCTTGATTTCTTCTGGTAATCTGCAAATGATGACGTGAAACTCTAATCTTCTGATGACCACGATCTCATGTCTTATGCACATGATATGAATTCTAAATGACCTAATAGAAATGCAAACAGATGCAAACGAACAACGGACAATGATAGAAAAAACCAGAGGGCAAATTTAGGGTATCTACAGAAGGTAACTGTCGCACGAACGGATACTCGAACGAGTCCAACATCGCCTAAGTACCATGACCAGGCAGAAACCCAACTCGCGATGGGACGTTCAAGCCACGAAATTCGAGCCATGATCTTGACCTAGATACCGACCTAGAGCCAGCCTCCATACATCTGACTGGCCCCCAAACCAACAGATCACATTTTCTTACGAGCATTTACCCCTTTAGTCGACCATTATAACAGTCCTCCGACGGACGGGCAGTCATACGTTAAAACAAAAACACTGCAAAATCACAAAATGACCACCAAGGTCGGAAACATTTATCAAAAAACTGCGACCCCTAAGGGCCGACTTGTTCAGAATTACATAAAAGGGGGACCATGTCCCCGAGCAAAAAATTATAAATTACATATGTTTAGGCACGTAGGCCAACCTAATTACCATCTTCCTCTTGCGCCCATGGCTGACTTTCGCTCGGAGGTTGCTGAGCCTCAGGCTGGACCGGCTGGTCGAGCTCCCCCGGCTGAGAATCATCAAAGATCATGTAGTCTGGGACTACAACCCGACCATCCACGACCTTGTAAAAATAGCTGACTCGGTCTGCGTCAAGATCCAATTTTGAATGGAGGGCCTTGATCTGATCCACTGCATTCTGAAAACTTAGCTTGGTCGTGTCCCTCAATTCTTCTAGGTCCTGGTCCAGCTGGGCAATGAAATGCGCCCTGCTCATCAGACCCTTGGTATCTTGGTCTTCGTCGTCCTTAGGAAAGAAAGTCTCTTTCAACTTCCTGTTCTGATCAACAACTTTCTTCTTATCCACCTCCAGCTTAGCGATCACATCCGCCCACGCCGTCAACTCTTTAGTCGCAGCCTCAGCGTCCTCGGTGGCCTTCCTCGCTCTCTCCTCCAAATCAATTAGGAGAAACTTCAGGCGGCTGATTTTGTGCTCCTTCCCAGAGCTTCCCTAGGAAAACATCGAGGCCATCGACAACACCCGCATCACAGCACTAGCATCTTGTGCCAAGGATAACCTTCGAGCAGGACGATCCATCTGCTCGAGGGACAGCGAGTCTGCTCGTTCGACCTCCAAAGAAGTGCTCTCAAAAAAGTTGTGCTGCATAAAACACGTCGACAATGAATGTTTAGGTTTTGAAGGAGCATTGATCGTCAGATCCGTGATGGTCGGTCCAACTTTGTGTTTCTTGAGGCTCGAACCCGAAGACACGCCCGGAGATCCTCGGGCAATGGGACCCGAGCTAGAGCCGCTTGTATCATTACCCATCAGTCGAGTCTGAACGATCCTAGCCTTCCGCTTGTTACCTTGCATCAACTTCTCCTGGATCTTATCCAAGGAATTCGCCATAGAGCCTACAAAACAAAGAGAAAAGGGTCAGACCGACTACGAGCATAAAATCACAACAAATAAACAAAAATAAAAAACAAAGAGTACCAAACAGTTCGGACACTTCGTGCCCGTTTTTACAAGCCAAGAGATTTGTGATGTCGATTAGCGGATGTTCCATAGCTTCTCCCCCGTCGGAAGCTAACATCACTTTCCCCTCCCTGTCGAGCATCGGGATCAGAGTGAAAGATGACACCAGCTTACGAAACTCCTCAAAGCTGGTTGCGTCCTCCTCGCCCAGAGCATCTCCTATTTGGACGAAATCGCTCACCGGTCGCCCGTAATGACCGTAATCCCACGAAAAAGGCAACCTCCAAATCCTCCTATGGATCTGACGCCCTTCCGTGTCCAGCTGGGGCACATCGTTTTCATCGGTATCGACCCCCATAAAACTTATCGACCTCGTTGCTTCCCGACTCACAGGCTCGATCAAGACGTAGTCGCCTATGAATGATCGGATAGACTCCGAATGTGCCTTAAAGATCTTGGGGTTATTTAAAAGAGATAAAACCCTTCAGGCAGTCCCACGCCCCACCTGGCGCTGCAGAGAAAACAACCGGAAGAAGAGAGGAAAAGTAGCCCCCGCCCCAGGTGCATGCATGTCAACTCGAATGCCCTCATAAAGGCATAAAAATTAGGATGCAGTTGCGAGAGCGCTACCCCCAGGTAACCGAGCACAGAGAAAACCAAGTCGCTGAACGGTAGCCTGATCCCCAGGGTCAAAATGGCATACTCGTACATTGAGAATTTTTTTCCCCCCGAATTCCAAGAAAATTCTATCGTCATCACTCGGGCATGTCACCTTCCAATGGATAGGGTCCCCCACCACGGGCAGAGGATCTTCGCACGGCCGTGCATAAGACGAGTGCCTTTTCCTCCTCGGGCGTGAGTGCTTTTTCCTCCTCATCTGGAACCACAGGCGCGCCAGCCTCTCCCCCAGAAACTGTCGCCACATCATTGTTTTCAGTCGCCTTTGAGTCCCCCGAGGAACTACCAGAGTCTGACGGAACAGTTGCCGAGGAGCCTGAATCTTCTGACTAGCTTTCTTCCGAGGAGATATCGTAAGGATCGACGAGCGCGTTTTCACCTGAAAAGAAGAGGAAAGGTGTTAGTGAATTCGATCTGAATATCAAGTGAAAGGGCATGCAACGGCCCGAGAATAGGGTCTCGACCAAAGCCCTCGAGTAATCGACGCCCGAAACGATCGATCAACGCTCGACAAGGAAAAATAAAGACAAGAGGTTCGCGACGAACAGAGGCTCATCGCAAAACCCTAAACCTTGGTCGATCTTCGACCAAAGTCACCGCCCACCGTGAACCAGGGTTCAGAGTAGGCAGCGCTACAACAACTACTCAAACCTAAAATCCATATACATTACTCTAATCTACCGGTAAAATCGAAACCTAAACCGCATGCATCACTATTTCATAAGAGCTAAGTCTAAAAGTCGAAATGAAGTTCTTACCTTGGCCTTGAGATGCCATTTCAAAAGAGTATGTTGAGAAGTGTGGTGGTCGATGAAAAACAGCAGTGATCGACAGCGGAGTAGGATGAACGAAGATGCGAGCAGAGATGTAAGGAATAAGACGAAACGAAAAATGCAAAAATGAAACAACATTTATATTTATAGGGAAGGGAGCACGTGCGGCTGAAGCGTGACCCTTATCCCTAGGCGATGATAGCCTACACGCTAGCCCCTAGGCTAGCCGTCAGAACATCAAATTGGTACAAATCCCAAGACGCGTCACCTTTTCGTTTCCTCTTCCTTCACACCAACCAAAGAGCAGAATGCTCTCCTGTCGAGCACCTTTAATCTTCCACAGAAAACGCTCGAAAGATCAATCCTCCCACGTCTGCTGATATTCCCGATCAAAAGGCCACCTTTAAGTCATCACTTCCTCGACCAGAAGCAACGACTTGGGGGGCTCCTGTTCCAGACCGGCCCAATTATCAAGATTGGACCCTGTCTATCTCACGGCCCAATGACTCTTCAACGCTCGGAGTCCTAAGAACCGGATGTTCGACAAAGGGCATCTAACCAAGGACCAAGTTGAGCAGATCTAACCTTGCCCAACGGCTAGTTCCTAACCGTCAACGGTTATTACGGAATCCACGATCCTCGCCCAACAATTCAGGCCAATAACCATTCACTTGGACCAATATAAAAACCCTCTTAATCGAGAGGGTCAGGTTTCAAATCTTGACCCAAAATCTCGTACTTGCTCACTCGTTGCTCACTTTCTGACTTTAGCATCGGAGTGCCTTTGTATGTACACCCCTTTTTTATCCATCATCAACCGTGCTCATCCACGTTCAACGCGGCCCCATTGGATCCTGATCTTCAGGTACGATCAAAAATTAACATTTTACGACGGTTGTATGCCTAACCGCCTTAAAAAGTTATTTGCGACAGTTTAACAACCGTCGCCCCCAAATAAATTTAAAAAACATATTCATGGACAAATTAAAAGGAATGAAAAAATAAGTTATGAAGGTTGGTACCATGTGCATCCTAAACATGACTAAAGTTTCAATCATCGTCCCCTTTACACCCTACAAATTCTTCATAAATTCTTCAAATTTTTCGTCCTTCTACTGAAGCTTACCGATTTCCCACCCGTCGTCTCCCAATTTCTTCACCTAATTATTCTCGCTCACTGATTAATTAGGGAAATATACAGTGAAAAAAAACACAATGAAAATTGGTCTTGGTTTCTTTGCGTAAATAGGAGAATGGTTTGCTTCGCTGCTTCTGAATCAAATCTCATAACAGTTTAGTTTCTAATTTACATAAGTTGCTTTTGAATCTAGAATTAGGATTTTACGAATTTATCAATTTATTCTAGTTTGGGTGAAGTATGGTTTTACGAACAAATTGGGGGACGAAACTGGGGAAGAAATTGGTGAAGTAGGGTTTACCAAGTTTGGGTTTGAATTTTTAGTGTTAAAAGGTTAGAAAATTTTCCAATACCCCTTTAATTTGTTGTGTTAGGTTTATGATTATACACAAAGCTCTTTGTTGTGGAAGATTGTTGAAGTTTTACAATTCATTGGTAAATAAGAAGGGATGTAACTTCCTTCTAGTTTTGTTGCTTGCATAGCAGAGACATCTAATCGGAATTTAAGGAGGGTGGTATTATCATTCGAGACTTGCCGCGTCCAACAGTAAACTACACAATCATCCCCATTTAGGGTTCATTTGTTAATATAGATTATTAAAAAAAATTGACGTTCAATAATTTCCTCAATGTGTTTCTTGAAGGTGTCCTTTCACTAACAAACAAACAATTTCCCCAATGGACTGGGAGGAATATATTTCAGAAATTGCATCTGCCATAATGAAGGAACAAAGCCCTAAAAGGTTTGCACTTTGCATATAACTTTCTATTTTTTCAAAATAAACAAAATGACTTGATCAATTTTATGAACTTCCAATGTAATACCCATATACAAAAGACATACATAAAGCATATTTTTAATATATAATATTAATAATTTGGTACTGAAATATAAATAAGTTCTTAGCAACACAATGTATAAATATAGCCACTACAACATAAGGTACTAAACAAGGCTATAAAATAGTACAATATGTTCAACTACAAAAAGATCTAAGAACTAGATCTAAAGATCTCAAAAATCCACAGCGGAAGACTAAGCCATCAACTAGTAAGGATAATCAAGTCGCCTTATCCTTACCCTTAGCGGAACCTAAAGTACCTGAAATAACAACATCAACATAGGGTGAGATAAAACATCTCAGTGGGTTCCCTATCTTAGAGTTCTCTCGGCTCTAAGGGTCAAGCATAACAATTCTACGAGTACAAAGGTTCCTCTCAAAAATAACCAAGTCGAAATGGAACAACCCAGCAATACATCGTACAAGACTTCTCGTGGGACTCAGTGGAACACCCACCTCAAGTATGAACCACTAGACTTATCATGGGACTCAATGAAATACCCATCTCAAGTTATCACTCGCTTCCCGTGGGACTCAATGTAATACCCACCTCAAGCTAACTCTTGCTTCCCGTGGGACTCAATGTAATACCCACCTCAAGCTAACTCTCGCTTCCCGTGGGACTCAATGTAATACCCACCTCAAGCTAACTCTCGCTTCCCGTGAGACTCAATGTAATACCCACCTAAAGCTAACAAAGGGAAACAAAATCAAGCGCAATCCTCAATTCTTATTAGTCTACGAACTCCTAGGTGTCTCACAAGTCTCACCATTCCTTATCTTTAACTCACAATTCCATAATTATGTTTCGTTACCTTTTAATCGAATAGTCGGGTAAAAGTCGGGTGGAACTAACATTTCTTGATCTCAAAATATAGATTTCATCATTAGCTTCAAAACGATATGTGGAACGCTAAAAACAGATACCCGAATCATAAGTTACGCTAAAAACGATATGTGTAACCTTGTTCAACTTACGATAATCGATGCACAGCCTCATACCACCATCCTTTTTCTTTAACAATAACATCGGAGCTCCCCACGGTGAGACACTAGGTCTTACAAAATGTTTTGCCATCAAATCCTCTAATTGATCCTTCAACTCCTTCAACTCGAGCGGAGCCATTCGATAAGGGGAAACAGATATATGAGTCGTTCTCGGTATCAGGTCGACTGAGAACTCAACTTCCCTCACCGGAGATAAGGAAGTGACATCTTCAGGAAAGACATCGGGAAATTCACAAACTATCGAAATGTTCAAAACTTTCTAGTCATTACTCTCCTCATTAGTAAGGACAAGCAAAACAGATTTCTCTTGCTCAAACAGAAAATTTACCATTCCAACCGTACCTTCCAAGATCATTGTCAAAACATCTTTCGGAGGCACTTCAACAGAGGGAATGAGGATCAACTTTTCTTTACATCCAATAAACACAGAATTCGCAGACAACCAATCCATTCCCAGGATAACATAAATTTTCTTAAGGGGCAAACAAATGAGGTCAATCTGAAAGATTCTACCATCCACGGACAACGTACAATTCTCATACTTAAGCGGCGTCTAAACAGTTTCATCCATAGTGGTAGTAACCACCATTGGAGGAGACAAAGGAAATAGTCGCAACCCAAGTCGCTTCGCACAACTAGTAGATATAAAAGAATGTGTAGCTTCACAGTCAAATAAAACAAGACAAGGATGATTGTTAACAAGACAATTACCCGCAATCAAGGATTTGTCGCCCTTCGCCTTCCTAGTATCCATAGTATAAACTCTTGCTTGCACTTGGTCCTTCTTCTGGGGACAATCTCTAGCAAAATTTCCTTCTCTCTGACAAAGGAAGAAAACCACGGCACCCGGATTGCATCTATCAAAATGATTCTCATGGCATCGGGAGCAAGAAGGAGGAGCACTGGATCTAGGACTCAACACCTATTTCCCCTTGAAGGGTTGAGGCCTCGGCCTAAAAGATTGACTAGCTCTCCCCCTATCTCCTTGAACCACCCTTCCGGCACTTGCTTATATCTGCACTTTCATTAAACTATGTTCTGCAACATAGCATTGTCTCAACATCTCAGAGTAGGTAGTGAACTCCCTTTGAGAGACACTATGCGAGATGTCGGCCCTTAGCCCAAACAAGAACTGGTCAATTTTCCACCTTTCATCAGGAGCATACATAGCCTGCCTAGAGTAGGCCGCCATGTTCTCAAACTTCTCAGCATAACTGGCCACAGTCATGCTCCCTTGCCTCAATTGTTGAAATTCGAACTCCTTTTGTGTCCTCAAGGAACTCGGGAAATACTTATCCATAAAAACGGTCTTAAATTGCTGCCATACCCTCGGAATTCCTTGCACCATCATCAAATTGGAAGCACTCTCCCACCACCTAGCAGCAGGACCCTTTAGTAAATGTGACGCAAAAGTCACCTTGTCTTCTTCACTACAAATCACAATCTGGAATATCCTCTCTATTCCAGTCACCCATTCATGAGCCTTAACCGGATCCAACCCGCCATGAAACTCCTGAGGGTTCATGCGAAAGAAGTCTCTAAATGTTCCTCCCACAGCTCTAGGAGCAACCACGTGAGGGTGAAGGCCCCCACTCATCTGATGCATCATTTCTTGCATGAATTGGTGCTGCTGTTGCTGCATCTGCTGCATAAATTGGAACATAGGAGCATTCCCATCGCCACCTGCTTGATCGCTACCGGGAGGAGTGACACTGGGTCGAGCACGAGTTCCATGTCTACCAGCCATATTTCCTAAATGTCATCAAAACAGGATTAAGTTGATCAGTCTCAATACCATAAACATAACATTTAGTCCTATCACAAGCCAACGTGTAAGAATGGAAAGAACCACTTATAATATTTCAAGGCTAGGTCGAGGATACGACCTGCTCTGATACCAATTGTAATACCCATATACAAAAGACATACATAAAGCATATTTTTCATATATAATATTAATAATTTGGTACTGAAATATAAATAAGTTCTTAGCAACACAATGTATAAATATAGCCACTACAACATAAGGTACTAAACAAGGCTATAAAATAGTACAAGATGTTCAACTACAAAAAGATCTAAGAACTAGATCCGAAGATCTCAAAAATCCACAACGGAAGACTAAGCCATCAACTAGTAAGGATAATCAAGTCTCCTTATCCTTACCCTTAGCAGAACCTGAAGTACCTGAAATAACAACATCAACATGGGGTGAGATAAAACATCTCAGTGGGTTCCCTATCTTAGAGTTCTCTCGGCTCTAAGGGTCAAGCATAATAATTCTACTAGTACAAAGGTTCCTCTCAAAAATAACCAAGTCGAAATGGAACAACCCAGCAATACATCGTACAAGACTTCCCGTGGGACTCAGTGGAACACCCACCTCAAGTATGAACCACTAGACTTCTCATGGGACTCAATGAAATACCCATCTCAAGTTATCACTCGCTTCCCGTGGGACTCAATGTAATACCCACCTCAAGCTAACTCTCGCTTCCCGTGGGACTCAATGTAATACCCACCTCAAGCTAACTCTCGCTTCCCGTGGGACTCAATGTAATACCCACCTCAAGCTAACTCTCGCTTCCCGTGGGACTCAATGTAATACCCACCTCAAGCTAACAAAGGGAAACACAATCAAGCGCGATCATTAATTCTTATTAGTCTACGAACTCCTAGGTGTCTCACAAGTCTCATTATTCCTTATCTTTAACTCACAATTCCATAATTATGTTTCGTTACCTTTTAATCGAATAGTCGAGTAAAAGTCAGGTGGAACTAACATTTCTTGATCTCAAAATATAGATTTCATCATTAGCTTCGAAACGATATGTGGAACACTAAAAACAGATACCCGGATCATAAGTTACGAAATAAAAACCAAGGTTGGAACCTACAGGTTTCGCTGAGCAAAAATCACCCTGGAACTTTCGTTGAGCGAGGTATGCTCACTGAGCGAGCTACACCAGTCCAGGAAGTTCCAGCCTTACGGGAAAACACTTCTCCCACACTAAATCTCTCCCAAACATCAACCATTACAGAAAAACATAATCAAACGTGTTCATAAACATCATATGAGCATTTTAGTTAAGTTTTAATCGAGTTTATATTGTAAAACTTCCGATTTTTCTTAGATTTTCCAATCTAGACCTAACCACAAAATCTCTAAAACTCAACCAAAATCAAAGATAAAATTTTCTAACTAAGAACCCACCTCGAGAGATGAAGATTGACGGAAAGATTGAGTTGATTCGACGGACGGATGATCGGGAATGAGGAATTGGAGCTTTAGGGCTTTTCTCTCTTCTTCTTCTCTTCTCTTCTCCTCTTTTTTTTCTTTTCTTCTTTCTTACCAACTTTTTCTTCCTCTCATAACCTTTCTATATATATAAAAATATAAAAGCTTATATTTTTACCAATAGGTCAAAAATTAGAGAGTATCCAAAAATGTCTCTTAATCCGATATTTTATAAAACCTCTGAGTCAGCTAATATCAATTAACAAAATAATATCTCATGAATTACTCTATTTAGTTCCGTTAAAATTTCTTAGAGTATTCCGGAATAATATTATTACCAATTAATATTGTCCAGAGCTTTAAATAAAATACGGGGTATTACAACCAACTTGATTACTTTGTCAACTATCTTCTTGTTTTAGTTGCATATATTCAATGCATTTTTCATCACTCGTGTCATATGCTATAGGTTGTTTCAAGTTCGAGGAAAACTTTATGAGCTTCTAATCAATTGCATTCCTCCCGAAATCATTTTGAATGTAAATTTCTTTCTTTACAATGGCATAGTTAGGTTTTTTTTCTTTCTCTTTTTCAATACTTAACTTTGACCATTTTTTGTTGGTTCAGAGGCTACTTTATGATCTATTGAGAAAATTGGATGCAAAATTTAAGCATGAAGTCTGCCATTGGTCAGCATATTATGTAAGTGAACAATATATCTAGTCATTTTTACTTCAATATTGGTAAACTAATAAATTTGCATAAATTTTGCAGAAATTTTTACTTCAATAGATAATAACTCATCAAAAGAAGAGGAGAGTTGTTTAGATCCTCAGTTATGGCATGCTTGTGCTGGTGGAATGTTTCAGATGTCGGTGGTGAATAGCAAAGTTTATTACTTTCCTCAAGGTCATGTTGGACCTGTTAATTTCATGAATTGTCCAAAGGTGGAGCCTTTGATTCCATGCAAAGTTTTTCGGTTAAGTTTATGGTTGATCCTAAAACAGATGAGGTTTATGCCAAGCTTAAGCTTGTTCCTTTGAGTGGAAATGGAAATGGAAATGTCAATGGAAATGATGATGTAGATTATGACAATGATGTTGCTGGTCTTGAAAATAAAGATAAGCCTGCTTCGTTTGCAAAGACGTTGATGCAATTTGATGCGAATAATGGTGGAGGTTTTTCTGTTCCTAGGTATTGTGCAGAGATGATTTTTCCAAGGTTGGATTATGCGGTGGATCCTCCTCTACATAACGTTTTGGCTAAGGATGTTCATGGTGAAATGTGGAAGTTTTGGCATATTTATAGGGGGATGTCGATGAGGCATCTTTTGACTACCGATTGGAGTACTTTTGTTAATCACTAGAAGCTTTTTGCTGGTGATTCTATTGCGTTTTGATGGCGAAAATGAAGATTTGATGGTGTTCTAGAATAAGAATCAAGATTCCATTTGAAACCGAGGATTCATCTCGAATAATTTGATCCCTTTCTCTAGCCATCATTTTTGCTAATAGCATAATTTATTCAGGAAATTGTGCTACTGGAAGATTATTCACCTTGAAGTGGGATCAACTTCAAGGTTATTCAAAGAAGATTATTCAGGAAACTTATTCACCTTGAAGATTATTCAAGTAAATCTCTCATTTTGAATAAACTTTTAGTACATAGTTTAGATAGAATCTAGCCAAAACATTTACAACTATTGAAGTGGAGATTAGTTATATGGATCCTTTGATTCATATGAGTAGCCCTGTTTGAAATTTCACCAATTATGTAGGTTGATAATGAGCCTGTTTGAAATTTCACCAATTATTATGTAGGTTGATAATGAACCTGTTTGAATATGACTATTTTTTTGTCAACCACTTGTGTGACTTGTTAATATGACTATAGCATTGACCAAACCTGTCTCATATTGCTTTGGCTTACCTAAACATAACCACTTTGGTCCTTTCATTTGGTTAATTTGTTTTTTATTTTTAGAGTTGATTATGATCTTTGTTTCTGAATATTTTACATGCCCAAACACAATTAGTTCTTAGTATATTTGTCATCTTATTTGTCGTAATAGTATATTGGAGGATGAAAAGATTGTAAAGGGTCTTGCTTGAATTCCTTTATAGGGGGTTGTTTTGTTAGTTGGGAATTACTTATTGTAGACTTGTATCAGATATATGATAGCAACCGTGAGTGAGTCCAATGTGTGACAAAAGCTTTAGCTTTTTTGCTGTTTTTAATTGAAACAAATCCTTAGCATATTCTCAACCATACCACTAAATGTAACATTGATATTCCACCCTGTTTTGCACTTGTTTGGTTTCTTTCATTGTCGTAGGAATGATAATCTACCAGTTTCACTTTTTTACTTGTGGTCTTTTCACATTATTCATGAGGAACCTTTTACACTTGAGTAAATATACTCCATTCATGTTTATGTACTCATGTTACACTTGTCTAAAATCAGTATTTTAAATTGCAGAAAATTGTTGTCTGCTCAAATTTCATCTATGGAGAAATTCCATTATCAATTTCATCTTTGAAGAATCTTATATCAACAGATTAATCTTATCATTATCATAACAAAGGAAATTAATCACTTTTGTGAAAATGTTGGAGGAAGATGGTGAGATTTGGGACGTATACAAGGTGGTCAGAATAAAAGAAATTGAAGATGAAACCGACAACTTCAATTCGTTGAATCTAAAATAATAAGGATCTCAAGGACATCAATATAAAGGTAGACTCAAATATGTGTAATACCTCAAAATTTTCCCTCATATTTAATACCCTAACTGGCTTTTCGCTTCGCATTTCATCTGCATTTTCCCATTAGGTCGTAACATTCACAATCATGCATTGCATTGGTTTTTTTAAGGCATGTGATCAGGGAGTTATTTGAATCAGGGCTTCATGTTTGATTTGGGGTTCTGCCCTACAAGTTGAAGCAATAAGATTTCAACTGGGAATGAAATTGGACCATGGTTTGGTTTTTTTCAGCAATCCAAATTATTTCCTCATTCAAGAATTTGGTCATGTAGTGGGATCATTAGTCTTAAAGGTGGATAATGTTTGAAGTCATATCATCATGGATATCCTCTTTTTCAAGGAGCATCGGGTTATAAGGTCATTTTCTTAAGACGTCTCATGTTAGGATCAAGGCACAAAGAATGAATCTCCTTGGTACAAAGCATGAATTTCCTTGGTACATGTTTTGTCAATACCGGTTTACAACGCGATTGTTTTAAGGTATAGACTCAACATTGGTTAATGATTTTTGAGCCAAACCATGTGGTTATAGTTGGTTTCATGACTTATGCCCATCTTTATCATAGACTTTGAGATTTTGTTGGAAAAAAAAGTCAAGAGTGATGGTTGTTCAACTTGGTGTATTAAAAGAATTTCATCATGATCAATATCAAAGAGTATTTGGAGTGAGATATTATTCGAATACATGCTAGTCTCATCATGTTTCTCGGTTCATCGTTATTACCAGGGAGATTATAATTCAAATTCAAGTCCTTCATATCCACTTCAAATCCATTTTTCGATTCAACTTAATTCATTCTAGACCACATTCTAAACCATTGTCACCCGTATCCATTTTTACATTAATTCCATGAAAGACATATCTACTCATAAGCCATTGCCTAATATCCAAGTCCAATTTCAATAAGCATCTGATTTTGTTCGATTTTTATTTGTCCTCATTTAAATCCGAGTCCGTTAAAACGATTTTGTAAATCCATCATTCAATTCTCACTAAACCATTTTTTGTTCTTCTTTTCTCTTCATTATTGTTCATGTCCATTGAAACCATAGTCATTACCATTCTTATCTCATAAAATTCAAATGCATTTAAAAACCATAAAACCAATTTAGTTTCATTTTTATTTTTTTTATATATAATTACATGAATTAAAGTGAAGGTGTGAGTCAGCAGCCAAAAGAGTAATAACCAAACTGATATGATTCAGTTATACACAAACAAACAAAAAACTCAACAACAGATATCAGAATATGGCTAGCGGGATCTAAAACTTGATAGAAAATCAGTTACAAGTTTGTAACAAAAATCTCTATTGGTCTTCGGAAAAAAAAACAAAGATCGCTCTTCGACAAGTCTTCAAATGTTCGTCATCACAACCTTATCTTCGCTTTCAACAATTCGTCATCAATCTTCGGCATCGCATTCGAATCACTTCCAAAACCTGCAAGTTTAAGAACACAGCATTAGTCAATATCAAGAACAACCGCAACTTCTTTGATACGAATCCGCAAACCGTAATTCAGCACCAATTCTAATCTTTCAACCGTTTCAATTCAGAATCATCACATTTCCAATAATCTTCAACCTTCAGAATCAACATAAATATTTCTGCAAGGTCCAACATCAAATAATCAGTACAGAATACTTTAGAAGAAGAATTGTGGGGATTTTCAACAGAAAAATAACAGAAGAGAAGAAAAAGTCAGTTACCAACTTCTAACAAATTCTCGGTAATTATCGATCTGGATCCGTCTTTAGCTTGAAATCACCAAAACCACTCTTCATCATAACAACCTGCATAACGGAATCAAAAACTCGTAATAACCTAAAACAAAAAATGGAAATTGAATAACTGAAAAAATAACAAACCTAACCGACTTTTCTTCTGGAAACTTCATCTGACATCCTTTATAAATCAATCCTTCACCATAATTTCGCTTCTTCTTCACAATTCATTCATCTCACACACAACTTCACTCCTTCAATCTCCTATAACTTCCTCATCCTTCTTCTTCTTCAACCATTTTTTCCCGAATTCCTCATTCCAAACCTCTTCAATCTTCACATTTGCATCTCTCAATCATCCTCACGATCCTTCTTCCTCTCCAATCTCAATCTTCATCTCTCTTCTCCACTAGCTCCTTCAATCATTCCTCAGACTCTCATTCAACTTCTTCTTCTCCATTCTGAGATTTCTTCCCTAAACTATTTTCTTCAATCATTCTTCTCCACCATTTCAATGATTCTTCAACCCTATCTGCATCATATCCTATCGATCTTCATCACCCTTTAATCACCTTCACCAACCTGCAAATTCAAGGATCAAGGATAACACAAGTTTTCAAGTGAAGATTCATCAAATTCGTTGCATTAGCATAACAACAAACTACATCAGTGAGAAGAAAAGAGAAGATTGAAGTGATACCTGAATCCTCTTGTTGATTTGAGGCGTAATTTGTCTTCACATTGCAAGAATCACGATTCAGCTTTGGCGAATCCATAACCGTCATAACAATCTGACGCCATAACGCTTCAACGGATTCAACGAATCAGCGACAATCAACGAAGCTTTCACCTGCAAATTGACAACAATAACTCAATAACGCATTTGCTTCACGCTTCAAGAACAACGGCAAATCGAAATAACACACGCACACATCGCAATTACCGAAACTCCAGATTCAAAAGAAAAAGAAGAGAAAAAGCTTCAACGCACAGCATCGTCACACCATTTGAGTCAATGTACACGAGCTTCTTTCAGTTTCTCTAGCTTCTATGGTCGATTTGATTGATTTATTGGAGTATGTTGAAGTCATGGTTTCGAACTCTTGACTAGCGTAGGAAGCGTTCCGAAAATTGAAGGGAGGTTAGGTTTGTCGCAAATTAGGATAGGTTGAGGTGAGGTGATGGTGACGGAAGAGTTTGGGAAAGGAGATGAGGATGAGGACGATGGTGACGGCGGAAGAAGAGTGGGAGGGCCATGGAGGCGACGGCGCCGCGGGAGAGGGAGGGGAAATTAGGGTTCCTTCATCTTTATTTGATTTATTAAGAACTAAATGTTTTATGCTTTGGTTTTTGTTAATAAAGATTAATGATATTAAAGGGCATTTAATTAAGTTAATAGAATATCAAGAGTTCAATGTTCATAAAACCCTTTTAATTCACTTTTAATCTCCCTTTAATCTTTTCAAATTCTAAGAGATAAGGTTGAAGATGCTTTTGGGATTTCCGGCCACTCCGGCGGTGACACTTGTCACCGTCCGGTAGGTGGTGCCAGTGGTTGATTGTGTACGCATGGTTCATCGTAGCAATCACGTGTCTGCGTTTGTAAGCCTCTTGATAGGAATACCATTGGAAAGACTCTTAATCGGACGGTCCATAGTAAAGTCAAAGACATTGACCAAGGTCCATGCCATACACCACCAAATTCCTGCGTTTTGGGCCTTGTGAGTTCTGCTTTTTATACCCCATGTATAAGCCCACATTCCATAATAACTGAAAAATTCACTTTTCGCACCCCTTTTCTTTTTTTTCTTTCTTTATATTTTTTTTAGCATAGTATGAATTAAATCCTTAAAAAATAGTAAAATTCATAATAAAATTCTATAAAAATTCCAGTAGGTTTTTAATTCAATTTAGAAATTTGTGACATTTTTACTTTCTGAATTTTGGCTATTTTTGATTTAATTTTGATTTTCCATGTAATTAGCATTTTATTGAATTCTTTTAGTTACACATAATTTTGTTCATTTTATTTTTTCCACTTCCTGTAGGATTTTTAGCCCATTCTTTTTGTTGTGATTAGAGGACTAATAATAGAACTTAGGATATTTTTTTGGTAGATTTTTAGGCCATTTTATCCACTGTTTTGGTAGCTTAGTTCATGTAAAATTGTGATTAGTCCTTAGGTAGATTTAAGTGACTTTTAGGCCTAGTTATGTTCTGAATTTTTGGGATATTTTTTAGTACAAATTATAGTCAGGTTAAGGACCCTATAGAATTAATTTCATATTTTTTCCAGGGCTTTTACTATTTTTAGTGCACTAATTTTTAGGCCATTGTTACATTGTAAATCCACCTAGTTTAGCTTAGGATTTTTATGGTTCATTAAGATTTAGTTCAATTAGGTTTAATCTTAGGATTTTAGAATGATTTAGTATAGTTTAGCTACTGATTTTAGAATGAGGATATTAAATAAATTCCCTTAGTTTTAGGACTTAGGCTTAGAATTTTCAATAAATATGTTTAGGTGAAGTTTAGCCTTACTTTTATTTTTATGCTTTAATATGCAATTTTGTGAATTTTATTTCTCATTTCAATTTTAATGCTTTTGTCTTATTATTTGAATTTTCTAGTTGTATAGGCTTCCCATGTTTCTTAAAATCAACTTAACTTCCTTAAGAAGTAAGTTGAATTCTAGCAGTTTTTAGTTCCTTTTCTTCATTAGGTTTAGAAAACTCCACAAACCATTAGGACCACTTTTGAATAATAACTAAAATTAGGATTGAGTCTTAGTCCCCTTAGTTTTTTCCTTTTGCAACTTGAGTCATTCTTTCTCTCCTCATAAAGAAAATAATAAAAATACTTAATAAAAATCGAACATTCTTGTACGACACGAGACTTTGTTGCGGAGTACTTATACGCGTCCTGTTTCGGTGCGAGGTGTAAGTATTTACCATGATGGATAGGTCTTAGTATGAGAATGTTCACAAACAAATTCAAAACATTTCTAATAAAAGACAAAAACAAACATTAAGCGACTATCCTGCGGGAACTTCTCTCTCTCATCTCACTCATTCTAAACGCGAACTTGCGACGACTTGTCTCGCATGCAAGACGGTAAACGCACTCGTACCAGACGAGCCTGCAACACCTGAGCATAGACATACGCAGTTCCAGCCATAAAAAACACAAACAAATAGTTCCCGCCTTAGTTAGGCGAACTACGTCGACTCTGATCCTCATTTTCCCGATGAGGTACGTAGGCAGCGGGGTAGGGCCCGTTCGAGCACATTCTTTATTTTTCCTACATTTCCCCTTTTCTTTTCGATCTATTTTCTTTGTTCCCTTTCTCGTTTCAGTTTCCATTCCAGTTAGCAGTTCATTTGTTCAGCAGCAGTTATATTTTTCTCACCCTTTGAAACAAGCAGACAAGCGTGGATCCCGTTGGGTACGACAGACGGTCTGGGGTGCTAATACCTTCCTAGGTTGTAATCGACTCCCAAACCCAGATCTTTGGTTCGCAAGACCTTGTCCTTTCCTTCTTCCTCAGGTTTGTGCAACATTACCTTTCCCATTCCTTCGGGATAAAAATGCATGATGGCGACTCTACCTTTTTCGCACCATTTTCGCTTTTGTACTAGGATGAAAATCCCGGAAGTGACAGCTGGCGACTCTGCTGGGGATCGAACCTAGAAGCTCTGGTTTCCCTCGTAGAGTCAATCCTAGCGCCTATTTGGTTTTGTTTCTTTGAGTGTTTATCTGTTTGTTGATGTGTGTTTTAGTTTAGCTTTACTGTTTTCATTTACAGCTTTTACTTTACAGCTTTACTTTACCGCATTTATTTATTTCTTTCAGTATTTATTTTCCATGCATCATATTATACTAGACTGTCTGGCTGTGCTGGTTTTCATTTTTTCTGCGGGATGGGAGATTCTGTGAGATAAGCCAAATACCCGGCTTGAGTGCACTATAGGATTAGCGTGGACATGTTGTACTCGCATGGTTACATGATGAGTGGCGATGTGTTCCACACCTAGACTGCGACCGTCTTGGGACTATTATGTGGGGGGGTTCTTCTCCACTTCAGGGTACGACCTAGATGGTTATGTGCATCTGGTGACCGGTCTTCGAGGACCTTAATGGAAACAACCCTCTCCAGTGATGACAGTGGCATACCACATTTGTTGGCAAACCCACTCGCATTTGAGGGTCCATTGGAAACTCGCATAGGATGGCCTGGTTCTCTCATAGGAATCCAGTTAAAGCAAACTGTTTGTATGATGGTATTATTGTACCCTTCGAGATGAATGTACTATTGTTTCTCGATTCAGTGCTTGAAGCTGGGGACTTATGAGGGATGCTTGTTTTTCCAGACTCAGCTGAGGCCTCCCTGAGTAGTACATAATGCCAAACCGATTCCCTGATTTGGTCATGAGCCATTTCTCGGAAATGGTGAACGTATTATTGCTATTCGGCTTTGAGAGTCCGTGATGTTGACCCGAGTAGCACACCCGTGATATTGGGAGGGGTTTACAGGTTTGTAGGAACTCTAAGACCTTCAGCATACCCGCTTTTCCATTGGTTCAGTTTTGTGATCTGGTTCTCTTGTACATTGGTTCTAAGATATGGATCCCGGATCAGAGGGATTGCTTTTGTGATATGTTGATATTGTGACCTTGCACCGACACCTGATTATATGATTGGCACATCACAGACACTTCACTGATCACATGCCTCGTCTTGCATAAGCATCATAACATCATTAATCATTTGTGTTTCTTTTATTCTCAGGGTTTGCATTACTCCCGGTTCCTGGTCATATCATTACTTCATAATGGAAGACGTCAGAAAAAGGACTGTGCACTACAAATTTTTTTATACCAAAGTGGACTTGATCAACCAAATGGTGTCTCTTATTACCCCGGGTCGTCTGGGATACTTCAAGGAAAAGTATGGTGATATTCTGGACTTGGTATTCAACTTGGATAGCTCTCAAAAAAGCGCCATTCACACTTTGTTGCAGTATTACAACCCACGGCTCAGGTGTTTCACTTTTCATGACTTTCAGTTGGGTCCTTTACTAGAAGAGTATGCTGAGATTATGGGAGTGTCAATCAAGGATCAGATTCCTTTCAACTCAGAGATGACAAGACCAACCCATGCTGACATCACTAAAGCTCTTTATTTGAGCTCATCTGAAGTATCTGCAAATCTGTCTACCACCAAAGCAAAAGTACGTGGTTTCACTCTGGAGTATTTGGTTAGAAGGGATGGATAACTTGCAGTGACAAATCAGTGGGATTCTGTTTGCGCCATCTTAGCACTATCCATTTATGGTATCATCCTGTTTGCTGATATGGACAAATTTGTGGACATAAATGCTATTCATTTATTTGTGTTAAAGAATCCGGTGCCCACTCTCCTGGGTGACTTGTATTATTCAGTGCACTATAAGAATGAGAAGAAGCGAGGAGGTCTAGTTAGATGTTGTGCTCCCTTATTCTACAGGTGGGTCATGAGACATTTGCCAACCACTAAGAGTTTCACTGATCCTAATACTACCTGGGCCCAGAAGCTAAGTACATTGTCTGCTAGAGATATTAGATGGTTTACTTTGAGGTTGAAAGGAAAGAGTTTCATTACCAGTTGTGGGAATTACCTCAATGTGCCTTTATTAGGAGTATCAGGGGGTATCAACTACAACCATATTCTCTTA
This sequence comes from Lathyrus aphaca, assembly GCA_963966055.1. Taxonomy (NCBI): domain Eukaryota; kingdom Viridiplantae; phylum Streptophyta; class Magnoliopsida; order Fabales; family Fabaceae; genus Lathyrus; species Lathyrus aphaca. Next base: position 388,429,632 of record OZ014522.1, on the reverse strand, counting down.
AGAAGACAGTTAGGGTACGCACTCAAAGAGATCCCCGATGAATCTGAGTTATTCCAAACTTTCTACTTCTCGGTAAAAGACAATCTTCCGTTGGTCAGAAAAGTTGCAGGTTCTTGGAAAGTGATCAAACGAAAAGACACTGAATGTCTAGGCAAGAGCAATAATCGGATGTTCCCTGAATTCGAAGCTTGGATAAAGGAAGAGGTTCAAATGTGTCTAGTCCCTTTTTCTATACCAACTCCACCTCCAGCAATTGTGCCTTTAGAGGATTACCAAAAATTGGAGGCTTTGGTCAAGCAGCTTAGAGTTGAAAATAAGGAGGCTTACAATTCTTGTCAGAAATTGATGATTCAGAACCAGCAGTTAGAGGATAGAGCTCTCTGAGCTGAAGAGACAGTTCGGCTTAAGCAGAAGGACTTTGAGGAAAGAGAACTATACTTTAGGAAGAGAGGATTCGCTGAGATCCATAAGGCGAGCCAGCGCTGGAGGGATAAGAAAGAACTGAATGAGGCTAATGAATCCATCACACTTTGGCAAGAAAAGTGGAGCGATAATCAGAAAAAGCAAAAGGAGGTAGAGGCTGAATTCGAGTTGAAGATCAAAAACCTTCAGGATGCCCTGGTTGAGCAAGGGAAGTTAGTTCAGAAAGCCCAAGAGCAACAGAGAGAATACCTTCATCAGATGACAAAGAGTCAACAAATAGCTGAAGATGTCCAGAAAGAAGTTGAAGAGCTGAAGCTTCGAGCCGATGTGAAGAAGTCAAAGGCTGAGCCGGGTCCGAGCAAAGAAAATGAGAAGGCTTTCTTACAGCAGATTGAAGAGTTCTATGCTTCCTTTGACCTAAGGGATCTCCTCATTCAGAGACTCATCCAGGAGCCCGACCATCCGGATATAGCTCAGTTGTTCCAGAATGTCAAACGTCTTAGCTGGAGGCTGCAGGACTTAGAGCTCCCTAGAGTTTAGTTTCATGTTATTGTACTTGGATTACCCACAGGCTTGTTGTGGGATTCCTTTTATTGATATACTTTGATTGTTCTTTTAATTAGAACCCTTCGGGGACTTTGTTGTTTCAAACTTCAGTTTATGTGATTGACTTGCTTTGAATCTCTTGTTTGTTATATGTTGCACAGACACGGGGTAAGAAGCACCAGTTCTCCGCGGTCGTCACGTTATTTGAACATCATATGGGTCTTCTTCCCAATTATTATTCGCTTAATATCAGGACGGGAAAAGGGAAAAAACCTTGAGGATAAAAGGAACACATTGCATTGCATACACATCATTTGCATGTTCTTCTTTGTTTTTGCAGGTTTTCTACAGGATGCTTAACTTGTCTGTGTTTCAGGAAAAGATTGCGAGATCTGCCAAGACCCGACATCTCCGACAAGATATCCCACATGGCTACACAACTCGCAGCAACCAGAGGACATTCATGGACGCTATGCAAACTGAGCTTAATGAGTTTTGCACCAGAATGGGAGAATTCATGGTCATGATGCAAGGGATGGCTCAGGGACAACAAGAGTTAAGAAATGCAATTCAAGGGCTCAACCCTCCTCATACTAATCCTCCTGTAACCACTCCTGGCATGCAAGTGACTCCTCCCAATACCAACAATGGCCCAGGTGGACCTCAAGTTCCAGAACAGGGCACAACAACTTTCATTCCGGTACAAGACAGGCAGGAGGATCAGTTCTCTCCTTTTAACAACAACATGGGGTTCGGCGGAGAAGGAAATCTTCAAGACTTTTTGATGCTTGCTGAGAAAGTCAAATCCCTCGATTGTAGAGACACTTTGGGGATAGATATGGCTGACATAGGCCTAGTCCCTGGGGTGGTTATTCCTCACAAATTCAGGCCGCCTACTTTTGACAAGTATAACGGTAGTTCCTGCCCTAAAACTCACTTGTAGGCATTCTACCGGAAGATTGCTACCCATACTAGGGATGAAAAGCTCTGGATGTCCTACTTCCAGGATAGTCTCTCCGGAGGGTCCTTGGAATGGTATATGAAGCTAGAGAGAAGCTCTGTAAGAAACTGGAAGGAATTGGGAGAAGAATTCCTCAAGCAGTATCAGTATAATATCAACATGGCGCCCAGTCGCACTCAACTTCAGAGTCTGGCTCAGAAGAACTCTGAGAGCTTCAAAGATTACGCACAAAGGTGGCGTGTGTAACACGGTGGGAGAACTGACTTTTCTATAAATGTTGCGGATAGCAAGAGTCGCCACCGACTTTTATTTTATCCAAAAGGAAAGGACATAAAAGAACAGGAAAGACCTTAAAAAGATTTTGAGTTCGGGGGGTAGGTTATACAAAGGGAAGGCGTTAGCACCCTTTATATCCATGGTTATCCATGGGCTCTTAGTTACTTAGCTCACTTTAAATTGTTTTGAGAAAGGTGTAGTGTGTGTTTAAAAATTTTCTAAGTACTTTATAATGATCCTCGTATGGATGTATATAAAGACTTTGTTTTGAAAATTGTTTAAAATGTGAAGTGTAATGAAGTATTTTGAAGAAAAGTGAACAAGTACTTAAGAGGAACCTACCCTATGCTAAGTCTTTACTGTTCTTATATGTTCTTTCAATGGTAAGACTATCCCTATTATTAAGGAATAGGTAGTCATTACCTTGGATGTTAAAGGGACATGTGAAGGGACATCTGTATTTAGGCAACTGTAAGGTGTCTTTAGCAATTCGTAGGGACTTATCATCTTTTTATTTCGAAGGGACAAGATCATTTACCGTAGGCAACATCGAAGGGACTTGATCTTATAATCTTAAAGGGACTTGATGATATTAATGAAGGGACTTTGCTTTTAAGACACCTTACTTGACCTTATAATTAGGCAACATGAGAGGTAACCTTAGAAAGTGTGAGATGGCGATCAAAGATCGACTTACGTGTGTGAGTGTTCATATTCATATATTTATCTTATTAAGTAAGTCATTCTAAATTAATTTTTAAATCACAAACATGTTATCACTCCCTATAGTTACTAACCATGGCAAAAATATTTATAAACAATAAAATAACAACGATAATAAACCTACGACTATTACAAGGCTTTCGCAATTACATTATAATAAATATATAAAGAATAATAAGCAATAAAAGAAATTAATAATAGCATAGGAGTTAGAAAGAATTAGGGTTAGTCAAAATAAGAAAAATCAGGATTAAGAATAAATCAGGGTTAGTTAATGAAAAGAATCGAGATTATGGTTTTAATTATTAAAGAATTTATATACAAGAATATATATATATATATATATATATATATATATATATATATATATATATATATATATATATATATATATATATATATATATATATATATATATATTAATAAATATAAACAATAATTTAATTTTCTTGAGAAAATAAATTAATTAATTGGAAATTTTTTTAGAAAAAATAAGTTAATTAGGATTAGTAAGAAACAATAGGATTAAGGTTTTAATTATGAAAACTTAATTAATATAATTATATGATTAATAAAATAAAAAGAAAAGAAAACAAAGAAAAATAAATAAAAGAAAGAGGGGAGGCCTGGATTTGAACCCAGGACCTCCTCTGATACCTGGTAAGTCCTAGCCACTAGGACAAGGCGCGCGCCTTGTTGTTTGGGGGAGAAGAGTGCATAATATATGTAAAATAGCTTTTAAGAATTTTTCCCAAAAAGAATGGTCTTGATAGGGTTCGAACCCTTGACCTTGCTATACACACGCGCATCCCTTACCAGCTGAGCCAAACATCATATCTGAAATATATATAACAACAAAATATAATAAAACAAACTTAATTTCAAAAGTCAGATTTCGCGCCAAAGACTTCATCTTCTTCCCCAGGTTTCCTGCGAATTCTCCTTCAATGTTTCCTGCGAATTTTCTTGCATGTTCTTCCATATTCATGACCTACGAAACTCAAACATCAATCAAACAGTAAAATTTCTTCAAATTAATTAGTGCAATGTGATCCTTATGACTCATACGATCTTCCTATGTTCTTAAAAGTAATTTATGTTTGGTTTATCATGAAACCCCAAATGAGAGGCCGAAACCCTAACTATGGTGAATCCTTCAACCTGCAATGAAAACTCAGTCCAAACACATAGAAACGTTCCAGGAACCTTCATAAACAAGCATCAATAATCAAAAACAATTTATATTACATGAATCTATGAAATCGAAAATTTTAAAAAAACAAGAATATGATGATTCGGTTATGGCATTTGTGTATATGAATGGATGCTTTTATGATTCAGAAACATTCAATGATCTTCCAGGAACACATTGAAACCTTCAAAAGTCTTTGGAATGGCTTGAATGCTTGAATTCGGGTTTTGCTTTTTCCTTGAAAATTCGAAATTGGTTTAGTGTTCTAGAGGCAGAATTTTCGTGTCTTGTGCATTGCTTGATGTTGTATATATATATATATGATACATCAGAATTAGGTCAAAAAATTAATCTTCACTTTGGACTTTTGGATAGTTAAAGATTGAAAACGATAAGCTTCCAAAAATTGAAAAATCTTGATATATCCTTATTATTTTTGAATGATCTGATTTTGTATAGTTTCAATCACCTCAAAATGATCATTAAGACTTTCTAGAACCAAAATCAAATCCAATATTCACACTTTTATATTTTATTTTGATTTAAAATTATTTTTAATATAAAAAATCATAATAAATAAAATAAAATGAATAAAATATGAATAAATAAATTTTAATTCGTGCATGATGTCATGGAAGTGTTTGGATCATAAAAAAGCAAGCCCATTTGGTGAATTATGGTTTTAAGACCCCATTTACTTCATAAACCTCTCAAAACTTTCCCAACTTTGCAAGGGCACAAATCCCTCAATTTTAATGCTATGAAGGTGTTCTTGGACATTTTGGAAATCTTAAAGAGTCCTCTAACCAACCTCTTATGTATCATCTCCATATCTTTTACCATCCTCAAGTTATGCTCTTTGGAAGTTGTTGACTTTTTGTTGACTTTTAAAATGACCTATAATGTCTTAGCTCATACCTTCCAAATGAAGCATTTTTGGGCTTGGCTTGTGAGACACAAAGTTGTAGAGAATTCAATTTCCTTCAAAATGAGCTTTGTATGGAAAATTCTTGATGAAGCATGTGAAAGTTATGGCTGGTCAAAGTTCAGTTGACTTTTCCTATGAAAACCCTAATTTAGAAACTCCTGATTCTTGATGATCTGAAATCTCCTTGATGAATCATGATCAACCCTTGATAAAATGATGAATTTTACTTCATAAAATTGATGTTGGCAAAAAATCATGAATTTTGACTTTGGTTTGACCACAGTTGACCTCAGTTTGACTTTTTAACTACTTTGACTGATTTTAGCCTATCTGATCATCTGACTGAGCAAACCTTTGGGAAAAGTCTTGAAACTTGACATGGGGATTATTGAACACATATAGGATGCTATGAAGCTCATTTGAAGTCTTGGAAGTCCATTTATCCTGATGAAAGTCAAAACCCTAGTTTAAGATGCATTGCTTAGGAGGATGCATTGTCTGAGGGAATTGCCAAACTTTCTGACTAATTGTGAACCTTGTGAACCTCATGAGATGTATTGTGAACCTTGTGAATCTTGTGAACCTTGTGAACCTCTAGGGATACCTTAGTACACAATGTTTTGTCTTGGTGAGGGAAAATTTTGGGGTGCAACAGCTGCCCCTGTTCAATTTTCTGAAACCTGAGGGGTTAGATTGGTATATGTGCCAGTCGTGACCTGGAAGGTTGAAGGGGATTGAACATAAAAGCCCAAAAATTTGCACTCGCCGGTGCGTAAAGTAAAGCTGATGATTAATTGTATATGCTTGAGTGGGCTTGAAGATGCCACTTGGAAGAAATGGAGATGGGCTTATAGATGCCATCCATAATATCAGGAGGTGATAATATCTTGATGTTGATACTGGATATCAGTACTAGGTATTCGTATAGACCGTCTCTGAATCGTTTATGCAACATGGTGAGGATTATCTCTTCTGGAAATATCCTGGATTAGGGAATAGATCTTCGTATAGACCGTTTGCCTACTATCCAAGGACAAAAGAATATCAGGATTAAATCTTCTGAAAATATCCTGGACTAGGGAATGGATCTTCGTATAGACCGTTTGCCTACTATCCAAGGACAAAAGAAATATCAAGATTAAATCTTCGGAAAATATCCTGGACTAGGGAATAGATCTTCGTATAGACTGTTTTCCTACTATCCAAGGACAAAGGAAATATCAAGATTAAATCTTCTGAAAATATCCTGGACTAGGGAATGGATCTTCGTATAGACCGTTTGCCTACTATCCAAGGACAAAAGAATATCAGGATTAAATCTTCTGAAAATATCCTGGACTAGGGAATGGATCTTCGTATAGACCGTTTGCCTACTATCCAAGGACAAAAGAAATATCAAGATTAAATCTTCGGAAAATATCCTGGACTAGGGAATAGATCTCCGTATAGACCGTTTGCCTACTATCCAAGGACAAAGGAAATATCAAGATTAAATCTTCTGAAAATATCCTGGACTAGGGAATGGATCTTTGTATAGACCGTTTGCTTACTATCCAAGGACAAAAGAAATATCAAGATTAAATCTTCGGAAAATATCCTGGACTAGGGAATGGATCTTCGTATAGACCGTTTGCCTACTATCCAAGGACAAAAGAAATATCAAGATTAAATCTTCGGAAAATATCCTGGACTAGGGAATGGATCTTCGTATAGACCGTTTGCCTACTATCCAAGGACAAAAGAATATCAGGATTAAATCTTCGTGGCGATTACATCCTTTGAAAATATCCTGGATTAGTGAATAGATCTTCGTATAGACCATTTGCCTACTATCCAAGGACATCTTGAGTAATGATTAAGTATCAGTACTAGACCTTCGTATAGATCGTTTCTGACCTGTTGTGAATTGTTGATAATATTTTATCTGCATATAACCATCCTGCAAGGAAAAGGTTAGTTTATGCAATATGTATGCATGCATGGTATGATGCTTCTAAGTAAATGTACTATGCATTTATGGATGCATATGCTATGATATGATGTAAATGATGTATGTATGAATCATGCAGCCTACGGTATCTGAATATCTCTGTATAACAACCGCTGGCTAGGGAAAATAAATCCTGGTTCGTTACTGAAGAATATGAGGACTTCGTTCCCGTCTTGTTTGATAGTATGGTATTTATAACCTCCCGTCTTCGTTCGTCGTACTTCTATTGAAGGAATAAGTTCCCGAGTATCCCGACTGAGGATAAAAGAGATGGGCATAAATTCAAGGGGAGATGTAACTCGAAGTATCTATAAAGATAGATTTGCTCTACTGGGGATTTGTAGTTGTCTTGTGGGGATGAACCGGCGAAGCTTCATTGAATTCCTACCTTCGTTCGTCCTTAGTAAATACTATTACTGCATTTTATGCATTTCTGGTAAACATCAATCATATTCAAAAGCATACATACATTCAAACACAACCAATGGACGTTTTCGCTTATGTAAATAGGGTAAAAGTAAATCTGGATTCAAAGATGAAATTTTATTTATATTACAAAGTGGCCTATACACAGGTAAATTTGTACAAGGAGACAGAAATCCTAGTAAGAGGAATTCGTCATAAACGTTTTACAAAACAAAGAAAACAGCTATGTGAGAAATGATCCTATTGAGTTTCAATTCTACTATTGCCATTATCTTCAAGTATCTCATCTTCTGTTGTTGAGATGGAAACGATTGGATTGAGCTTTATCTTTTGAACTTGATTTAGGTAGCACCATCAGTTCAAGTTACATGAGTGATCCAAACGAGACATAGTCATACGCTTTAATCCCTAACGTTTGCCTGGATTGCCCTTTTAGGTTTTCAATCCACCGGGATACCCTTTTATGCCCAAGCCGCCTTTTCAGGTTTTCGACTTGCCGGGTGTACACTTTTTTATATATTTATCCCTAATTTTTGCCCGAACCCTTTTGATTCGCCGGGATGCCCTTATTGTTTCCTATGCCAGTCAACCTAGCGGGTCTCTTTTCATGCGTAGTATTTTTTTTAACTATGTCTGCGTTTACAGGCTGTGGGAAGTCTTCACCATCCATAGTAGTAAGCATCATGGCACCTCCTGAGAATACTCTTTTGACCACAAATGGTCCTTCATATGTAGGAGTCCACTTGCCCCTAGGATCACCCTGTGGTAGTATGATACGCTTGATTACCAAGTCACCAACCTGATATACCTTTTGCTTAACCTTCTTATTGAAAGCTTTGATCATCCGTTTCTGGTACATCTGACCGTGACAAACAGCTGCCAGCCTTTTCTCATCAATCAAATTTATCTGGTCAAGTCGAGTCTGAATCCACTCATCTTCATCCAAGCTTACATCCTTCATGATTCTTAAGGAGGGTATCTGAACTTCAATGGGCAGAACTGTTTCCATACCATAGACTAAGGAGAATGGGGTTGCCCCTGTTGAAGTGCGTATTGTAGTACGATAATGTTGCACCCCAAAATTTGCCCTCACAATACGAGACTTTGTGTGCTATAAGGTTCACAAGACCTTTCATGAGGTTCATGAAGTTTACAAGATACTTTATGAGGTTCACAAGGTTCACAAGACCTTTCATGAGGTTCATGAAGTTTACAAGACACTTTATGAGGTTCACAAGGTTCACAAGACCTTTCATGAGGTTCATGAAGTTTACAAGATACTTTATGAGGTTCACAAGGTTCACAAGACCTTTCATGAGGTTCATGAAGTTTACAAGACACTTTATGAGGTTCACAAGGTTCACAAGACCTTTCATGAGGTTCACAAGGTTCACAAGACATCTTATGAGGTTCACAAGGTTCACAAAGTTCATCATGGGTCAGAAGATTTGACAAATCCCTCAGGGAAGGCACTCTCCTAAGCAGTGCATCCAAAACTAGGGTTTTGACTTTAATCAGGCTAAATGGACTTCCAAGACTTCAAGTGAGCTTCATAATATCTTATATGTGTCTAAGAATCCCCATGACAAATTTCAGGACTTTTCTCAAAGGTTTGCTCAGTCAAATGATCAGATAAGTCAAAATCAGTCAAAGTAGTTAAAAAGTCAAACTGAGGTCAACTGTGGTCAAACCAAAGTCAAACTTCATGATTTATTTCCAACATCAAGTATATGAAGTAAAATTCATCATTTGATCAAGGGTTAATCATTATTCATCAAGGATATTTCAGATCATCAAGAATCAGAAGTTTCTAAATTAGGGTTTCCTCAGGAAAAGTCAACTGAACTTTGACCAGCCATAACTTTCACATGCTTCATCACATTTTTCCCATACAAAGCTCATTTTTAAGGAATTTGAATTCTCTACAACTTTGCGTCTCACAAGCCAAGCCCAAAAATGCTTCATTTGGAAGGTATGAGCTAAGACATTATAGGTCCTTTTGAAAGTCAACAAAAAGTCAACAACTTCAAAAGAGCATAACTTGAGAATGGTAAATGATATAGACATGAAACCAATGGGGTTGGTTAGAGGACTCTTCAAGCTTTCCAAAATGTCCAAGAACACCCTCATAGCATTAAAATTGAAGTATGTGTGCCCTTGCAAAGTTGGGAAATTTTTGGGTGGTTTATGAAGAAAATAGGGTCTTAGAACCAAATTTTTCTAAATGGGCTGAACTTTTGGTGATCCAAAGTGATCCATGACCTCATGCACGAAATTTATTTAATATTTTCATAATTTTATTTTATTTAATTTATTTATTATGATTTTTATATTAAAAAATCATTTTAAATTTAAATAAAATATCAAATGTGAAAATTTAAAATATATTTCTCTTCTAGAAGATCATAAATATAATTTGGATTGAATTGATACAACATTGATGAAGATTGGCTTGAAATAGAAAGGTCTTATTCAAGAATATTTGATTTTTAAGCTTTAATCTTTTTCAATCTCCAAAATCCAAAAAGTCCATGCAATGATCAAATCTCTTGACCTAATTTGATTCTACTATAAGTATACAACATAACCCAATCACAAAAACACGAATTCCCTGCCTCAAAAAGTAAGTTCATACATCAAAAAAATCACCAAAAATTCAAATTCGGATTTCACAACTCAAGCTCTTTCAAGCCAATTTGCAGGTTGAGACATGTTCAATAAACATCACTGAATCTATTGGGACCATTTGTAGCATCTAAAGCATTGCATATGACCTAAACCGAATTTGTTTTGTTCTTGACTTTGAATTTTTCGATTCTCATTATTTATGCATTGCCAACTAATTTTTTTTATTGATTTGTGATTATTTGAAGCTTGTGATGAATTCTGGACAGTTTAATTCGAGTTTCATGAACTGGAGTGAATTCCACCATTGTTAGGGTTTTCGGCCTCCTTTAGGGTTTTGCTCTTAAGCTAACATAAATTAATTCTAAATCCATGGATCAATGCCAATTCATCTCTGGATCATATTTGTATAATTAATTTGATGAAATTTTGCAGTTTTGATGGTGAATGAGATTCGTAGGTTTTGCTGCAAGTATGAATTCGCAGGAAAACTGGTAATAAAATTCGCAGCTAAATCCCCAGGGCTGGAGGAAGAAGAAGAAGCCAGCGCGCGTTTTTGGATTTTTGAATTCTGTTTTAATATTTTATTGAATTATCTGTAATTTGTTTCACAAATGTGTGGTTGGCTCAGTGGCAAGGGACGCGCGCGTATGACCTTAGAGCCTTGGTTCGAATCCTGGGCTCAGCAACTTTTTCTTGTTTTTCCATTCAATTAATAAACTTAATATATTATGCAATGTTGTGGATTAACTAACAGTTGCGCCCTCCTGGCTGGAATGGTAAGAGTGTTTGTGTATTGCGTAAAGGTCCTGGGTTCGAATCCCCCCCCCAGGCCTTTTGTGTTATTTGTTTTGCTTGTTTTTCATGATTTTTCAGGATAAGCAACAAAACCAAATGGAGGAGGAATGCTATCAGCCAGCGCGCGCTAGCCCAGTGGTATTGCTCTTGTGTATCCAGGTAAAGGACCTGGGTTCAAATCCCAGGTCCTGTTTTTTGGTTTTTTTTGTTTTCATTTATTTTTGATTTTTCTTTTATTTCATTAAAACAATTTCTAAAAAGTATTTAAATCATTCTTTTCTTTTTAACTTTATATTATTTTCTTAAAACTTAATTTAATATGTTTATTTCATTATATTTTTCTATTAATATATATTTGTATATAATTTCATTAATTATTTGTAAAATAAATTATAAACCCTAATTTTATTTTTTTCTAAAATTCATAACCCTAATAATTTTTACAAACCCTAATTTTCTTTTACCTAAAATTTAATTCTATTATAACTCTTAATTTATTATTTATAAACTTTAATCATGTATATATTTCTATAATTTGTTTATAATTTAATTCTTGTATATAAATATGCTTAAAATAATTAAAATTCTTAATTTAATTTTGTAAATGTCATTTATTTTTATAATATGTTTATAATTAACCTAATTTTCATAACATGCATATAATTTAAAATTTTATAATAATTAGTATATAATTGTTTATATTTTCTTCTTAATCTCAAAATAATAATTGTTTATAAAAAATTGAGCTTTTAATTATTATGCTAATATTCTTATTTATTTTATTATTAATGCTATTTATTTTCATATTTATTTTATTATTACTAACCCCATTTATATATTGTGATTTATTATTTATTTTTTTACTAACCCAATTATATTATTATTATTTATTTTTGCTTATTTATTTAATTTGCTTTAAATATTATTATTATGTAATTGTCCTCTTTATGTAATATTTTAAATAGTAATATTTATTTTTAAATGCTATGGTTAGTAAAATAGGGAGTGTAAACATGTTTGTATCTTAAAATTGAATTTAGATCACTAATTTAAAAGATAATTATTTAAAATTGTACACTCACACACGTAAGTCGATCTTTGATCGCCATCTCACTTCCTTAAGGATACCTCTCATGTTGCCTAAAACAAAAGGTCAAGTAGGGTGTATAAAGCAAAGTCCCTCATTTCACATCATCTAGTCCCTAAACATATAAAAAGATCAAGTCCCTTCGAATGTTGCCTTCGTAATGATTGTGTCCCTTTCGAATAAAGATGATAAGTCCCTTCGAATTGCTTATACACCCCACAGTTGCCTCAATAACAGATGTCCCTTACTTGTCCCATCATATCCAAGGTAATGACTACCTATTCCTTAATAATAGGGATAGTCTTACCATTTAAAGGATTCAAGAACAGAAAAGACTTAAACTTAGGGTAGGTTTCTCTTAGATACTTGCTCACTCTTCAAAACATTTCAAACACTTCACATTTTCAAACAAATTTTCAAAACAAAGGTTTTATACGCATCCGTACATGGATCATTATAAAACACTTAAAGAAATTTCTATTCACACACTTCACATTTCAAAAACATTTTAAAGTGAGCTAAGTAACTAAGAGCCCATGGATAACCATGGATGTAAAGGGTGCTAACACCTTCCCTTTACATAACCTACCCCCCGGACCCAAAAATCTTTTAAAAGGTCTTTCCTGTTCTTTTATGCCTTTCCTTTGGATAAAATAAAAGTCGGTGGCGACTCTTGATATCCGCAACATAACTAAAGTCAGTTCTCCCACCGTGTTACAGATAACCATGAAGAGCAAATGGTAACATCTCATGCCAATCTTTGTAAGTAACAGTCATCTTTTGTAGAATCTTCTTAATGTTCTTAATAGCAGCTTCTACTGCCCCATTCATCTTCGGACGATACGGAGAAGAGTTGTGATGCTTAATCTTGAACTGTGTGCAGAGATCAGTAATCATAGTGTTGTTCAGATTAGAGCCATTGTCAGTAATAATCCTTTCAGGGATGCCATACCTACATATGAGATTATTCTTAATGAATCGAGCCACAACATTCTTAGTAACAGATGCAAATGAAGCTGCCTCCACCCACTTTGTAAAGTAATCAATAGCAACCAGGATGAAACGATGCCCATTAGAAGCAGTGGGTTTGATCTCACCAATCATATCAATGCCCCACATAGCAAAAGGCCAAGGAGCAGTCAACACATTCAATGGAGATGGAGGTATATGTACTTTATCAGCATAGATTTGACACTTGTGACATGTTCTGGAATTTTGATAGCAGTCAGCTTCCATGGTAGACCAATAGTAACCTGCTCTCAATATTTTCTTTGCCATGGTGTGACCACTAGAGTGAGTGCCAAAGATCCCATCATGCATGTCGTCCATAATCTCTGTTGCTTCCTTCTTATCCACACAACGAAGCAAAGTTGAATCATGATTGCGCTTGTACAAAATTCCATTACTCAAGAAGAACTTAGCAGAAAACCTCCTTAGAAACTTCTTATCTTTGACAGATGCCCCTTTAGGGAACTCCTGAGCTTCAAGATATATTTTCACTTCATAGAACCAAGGCTTCCCCTCTGCTTCTTCAGTATCAATCTCATTGCAGTATGCAGGCTTCTCAAATCTGTCAATAGTAATCTTGGGAGCTTCATCATCCCAGCTAATCTCAAACATAGATGCCATGGTGGCTAATGCATCTGCCAACTGATTCTCTCCTCGTGGAATATGTCCAAAGGTAATCTCTTCAAAATTTGGGATCAAAGACAACACATGCTCTCTGTAAGGAATGATATTCTCATGCTTGGTATCCCAATCCCCTTTAATCTGACTCACTACCAGGGTTGAATCTCCATACACGTCCAGGAACTGAATCTTCATATCAATGGCAACTTTGATGCCCAGGATACATGCCTCATATTCAGCCATGTTATTGGTACAATAGAAACAAAGTCTTGCAGTAATCGGGGTATGACAACCTTCAGGGGAAATAATCACAACACCAACACCATTACCAAGTGCATTAGAAGCTACATCAAAAACCATAGTCCATCGGGATCCTTGTTCAGGTCTGTCATATTGTCCAGGTTCTTTGGTAATAATCATAATGTCTTCATCAGGGAACTCAAAACTCATTAATTGATAATCATCCACTGCTTCATGAGCCAAATGATCAGCTACCACACTACCCTTAATGGCCTTCTGAGTAGTGTACTGTATATCATATTCTGTTAAGATCATTTGCCATCTCGCTATCCGTCCGGAGAGAGCAGGTTTCTCGAATATGTACTTGTTTGGATCCATCTTTGAAATCAACAAGGTGGTATGAGTCAACATATACTGTCTTAGTCAGCGAGCAGCCCATGCCAAAGCGCAGCAAGTTTTCTCGAGCAGTGAGTATCTTGTTTCACAGTCGGTAAACTTTTTGCTAAGGTAGTATATTGCCTGCTCTTTTCGACCAGACTCGTCATGTTGCCCCAACACACACCCCATTGAGTTGTCTAACACTGTTAAGTACATGATCAAGGGTCTTCCATCAACTGGTGGCATCAAGATTGGAGGTTCTAGAAGATATCTCTTGATTTCATCAAAGGCTGTCTGACACTCGTCATTCCATTCCATTACCTGATCTTTCTTCAGTAACTTGAAGATTGGCTCACAGGTAGCAGTTAATTGGGAAATAAATCTTGCAATGTAATTCAATCGTCCCAAGAAACCTCTAACTTCCTTCTCAGTATGGGGAGCTGGCATCTCTTGTATGGCTTTTACTTTTGCAGGATCTACTTCAATACCTTTTCCACTGACAATGAAATCCAGGAGTTTACCAGATCTAACTCCAAAAGTACATTTGTTTGGGTTCAATCTCAACTTGTATTTCTTCAACCTTTCAAACAGCTTATGCAGATAATCAAGATGTTGTTCTTCATTCTGGGATCTGGCTATCATATCATCCACATATACCTCTATCTCATGATGAATCATATCGTGAAACAAAGCCACCATAGCATGCTGATATGTTGCCCCGACATTCTTCAAACCAAATGGCATCACTTTATAACAAAAAGTGCCCTACTGTGTAACAAATGTAGTCTTCTCCATATCTTCAGGTGCCATCTTGATTTGATTGTAACCAGAGAAACCATCCATGAAAGATAATATCTTATGCTGAGCAGTGTTGTCTACCAGAACATCAATATGAGGAAGTGGAAAATCATCTTTAGGGCTGGCCTTGTTCAAATCCCTGTAATCTACACACATACGTACCTTACCATCTTTCTTAGGTACTGGTACCACATTTGCAACCCACTGAGGATAAGAAGTCACAGCTAAGAACCCTGCATCAAATTGTTTCATCACCTCTGCTTTAATCTTTTCTGACATTTCAGGACGCATGCGACGAACCTTCTGCTTCTTTGGACAACAATCTTCTTTTACTGGTAAACGATGAACCACAATGTCTGTATCCAACCCTGGCATATCCTCATAGGACCAAGCAAAGATCTCCACATAATCACGTAACATCTGAATTAATCTGCTTTTAACACCATCCTCTAATTCAGCCCCTATCTTGACCTCTTTCCTGTTTTCTTCAGTTCCCAAATTCACAACTTCGATTGGTTCTTCATGTGGCTGTATAGCTTTCTCTTCTTGTTGTAATAACCTAGCAAGCTCTACAGGTACTTCACAATCTTCCTCCTTTCCATCTTCAGCTTGATAGATCGGATTCTCGAAATTATAACTGGCAATAGTAGAACTGTTATCAACAGGATCCAGAGTGGATGAGGATCTGCATTTTAGTGATGTGGGTGTGTGTAAGAACACATAGCTGATAAACAAAAATATAAAAAATAAAAGAAAGACAAAGAGCGTAATATTTACGAAAACGAAACGTCCTTTAATTTTTATTGAATGAAGTATGCAAATGAAATGACATCCCGAAACAAGCATACCATTGTGCCCCGGGTAAGACACAAGGCTTAAAAGTTTAATTATTTTAAAATTACAAATTTAGAATAAAAACACAGTAATAGTATTTACTCCTGACTAAAGGAGATAGAAATAACGTCTTCAGTCTTCCAATTGTTGAGCCCATCACCCACAGTAGGAAAGATCCAATCATCCAGGTTGTAGTCTTCACTATAGTCACCCACAACATTGATTTGATCTCTCATGACCCCTTGATTGGTGATACGAACAGCACGAGCACGACGAACAGCCTTCTGGGACTCTGCAGTGAAACCCAAACCAAACTTGTCATACTTGTAAGGGATGTCAGGAAGCTGGCCCCAAATAGTACAACCACCTTCTTCAACCACAGCTCTAGCATCTTTGAGGGAGGCCATTGTAGGGGGTACTCTGGTAACCACAGGAACTCTTTTAACAACATGGGGAGCTTCAGTAGCAGGAACGACCCAAGGAACTACCTCAAATGTCTGGCAAGGAGTCTCAACATATTCACCTTCCACTTCAACATACTTAAAAGTATTCACATGACTGACCATATATTCTTCCTCTCCATAAACAGTGACGATCTTTCCCTTCACCGGATATTTCAACTTCTGATGTAGAGTGGAGGTCACATCACCTGCCCCATGGATCCAGGGGCGCCCAAGAAAACAGGAGTACGCAGGACGAATATCCATTACATAGAAAGTAGAGTCGAAGACTTGAGAGCCTACTTTGATTGGGAGATCTACTTCTCCATGTACCACTCTTCTTGAACCATCAAAGACCCTCACCACTATATTACTTGGTCTTAACACAGCATCTTCAGGACTGAGCTTATTCAGAACCTCTTTGGGAAGTACATTCAATGAAGAGCCATTGTCTATCAACACATGAGACAAGGTAGTGCCCCTACATTCAATGGAGATATGCAAATCTCTGTTATGGTTTCTCTTGGCAGGAGTCAAGTCAGCATCAGAAAAGCCTAACCCGTTATCATAAGTCAGATGTGCAACACAATTTTCAAATTGATCCACAGAAATCTCATTTGGCACATGAGCAGTTTTTAAGAACTTGATTAAGGCCTTAACATGAGCCTCAGAACACAGCAACAAAGATAACATGGAGATTTTGGAGGGAGTATGCCCCAATTGGTCAACAATATCATAATCACTCTTGTGAATGATCTTCAACACTTATTCCATCTGCTTAGAGAGATTTTTAGCAGTCGGTGTCTCAGCTTGCACAGGTTCGACCATAGGACCTTTTCCCCGAGCATCAGTACTTGGCTCAGAAGTGTAAGTAGGAGTAACTGCACTTTTTGAAGTAGCCGGAGGAGAGAAAATTCTTCCACTTCTGGTGATCTTACTAGATCCAGCAATATTATCAACATCAAGATTATCATCAGTAATAGGTGTATCAGTCAGAGATTCTTGCTTAACACCATGGAGATAAACATCAGAACCATAATTCCAGGGTATAGCTTTATCAGAAGTATAAGGAATAGGACCAGGAGTGGTAATAATCATGGGAGACACCCTAACTTCAGCAACAGTCTTCACAAGGCCTTCAGCAGTGATCCTGACAGGACCTTTAGGAGTGATCTTGATAGGGCCTTTGGAGGTAATCTTCACTGGCACTTTATCAACCATATCCACATCTTCAAACTTCTTACCCCGAGTTAGATGTTCACACATACTTTCCACAGAAGGTGTCCTCTCAAACAATATGGTGTAATTGTCCATGAGGCGTTGAATACCATCTTTCAACTTCCAGCAGCTATCAGGTTTATAAGCACAGTAAAAACAGTCTTCATTGCAACCTGGAAAGAATCCAGCCTGCACCAGCTTCTTCTTAATAATAGATAGGGGAGTAGTCACATCTGCTACTGAGGAAACATATGAAACTTCATCAATAGCATTAACAGTCTTCTCATGATTGGGCATGGGAGCAGTAATCACATTTGGAGTCCCAGGAGGGTCAAATTCAATCTCTCCAGCTTTAATCATATCTTGAATCTTGTTTTTCAATATCCAGCAATTGTTGGTATCATGTCCCGGACAATTAGAATGATAGGCACATCGTGCATTAGGATTGTATCGAGGAGAGGAAGTATTAGGATTCTGAGGAGGGTCCTTCAAAGTAATGAGTTCCCCTTTCAACATGTGTTGCAAGGCTTGGGCCAGTGACATGTTGATCTTGGTGAACTGTCTTCTAGGCTTCTGTTGATTGTTTTGTGGCAGCTCTGGTGCTGCAGGAGTAGGATTGGAGATGTGAACTGCTCCCACAGATTGGTGACTTCTGTTACGATTAGGTTGACCATACACAGCATTAGACTCCTTCTTTCCACTAGGGGGCTTCTTAGCAGTACTTGATGAAGAGGCACCCACCTGTATCTTACCACTTCTTATACCACTCTCCACACGTTCTCCAGTCATTATCAGCTCGGTGAAACCAGATGATGAGCTTCCAATGAGGTGACTATAGAAAGGACCATTCAGCGTACACATAAACATATCCACCAGTTCCCTGTCAGTCAGAGGAGGTTGAACTCTGCCAGCCAGGTCTCTCCATTTTTGGGCATACTCTTTGAAATTCTCCTTAGCACCCATTGACATGCTTTGGAGCTGCATGCGAGTAGGTGCTAAATCAGCATTATATTGGTATTGCCTGTAGAATGCCTCAGCAAGATCATTCCAATCACGAATATTGACACTTTCCAGTTGATAGTACCATTCCAATTGAGCTCTAGACAAGCTCTCTTGGAAGAAATGAATCCATAACTTCTTGTCAGCAGTATGTGGTTGAATCCTCCGGACATAGGATCTTAAATGCAGCTTGGGACATGAGACACCATCATACACCACAAAAGCAGGAACCTTGAAACCAATAGGTATGACCATTCCAGATATTAAGCTCAGATCTTCAAAATCAAGCCCAGAAGATTTTTGTAACTCTATGGCATTCATCCTGTCTACCAGCATCTTGTACTTATCTTCACTAGCAGGATCATGATAATAGTTTGCTTCAGAATCAGAATCTCCCACAGTATCATGAAGACTACCTCCCTCTTTCTCAGAATTTTCAGACTCAGAATCCTCAATTTGTTCTTTTGTCTTGATAGGACCTCTGAACCTTCTTCCCAGATTGATAAGGCCTCCTGATCTTCTAGTCTTCTTCTTCTTCTTAGCCAGTAGTGTCTTCAGCTCATCTTGCCCCTTGGACAAATTCAGAATCAACTCTTGGAATTGTGCATTCTGAGCCTGGAGATCTTTGACAGTCTGTTCAAGAGCCATTTCTGCTGAAATAAACAGCGAGAAGATAAGATACATGTTCATAAGAAACCTGTGATGCAAGGATATGGTATGTAAATGCATATGCAATATTTTCAAGGACCGCAGGATTTAAATTTGTTTAAACAACCAAAAAGATAAACTTTTATTAGTAACCAATAAACTTGTTTGCCCCTTGGGCTTACAACAAAAATGAAATGAATACAAAGATGGGGTTTTAAGTCTCCCATGGACGTTTCCTCTTTGTGTTGAGGTATGAGTTGAGATTCCGCTCCTCGTGAAGTTGTTTTGTTAGCTCCAGGATTATTTCTTGACTTGATTTGTAATGAGTCTCAAAAGTATCTCTTTGCTCCTTCAACTGGATCCAGGACCTTTGTAACTCTTCCATGTCAGTGGGCATGTCTGGGTGAAGAATGACATAAGAAGTATCTCCTTCAGCAACAGGCTCCATGGTAACTGGCAGGATAGCAGAATATGGCATCATAAGAGTCTGAGCACGAGATCGCACCCATCTGAGATAAGGTTCCATAGGAATAGTGTACTTGGGTTCCAGAGTCTTGCTGTCAACCTTGTTCACTTTACCCCATGCTCGTATAAACCTTTGACGGTAACCTTGCAGATCGTTATCGTAGTCGAACACAATACCCTGAATAAGCATGTCATGAGGACCATCACTCCGAACATAACCAAACTGACGTAGAGCTAAGGAAGGATTGTAGGTAATGCCCCCTATTATGCCAAGAAGTGGCACATTAGGGAACTCCCCACAACGGTCAATGATAGTAACATTCTCCATAGATCTAGAGCACTGATGAATATCTGAATGTGAAAGTGACATAATCCTCTTGGACCACCTGAACCCTTGTTCATTATTCATCACTAATCGAGGAAGGTGAGAAATAAACCACCTATACAATAGAGGTATACAACACATCAGAGTTCCTCGTGCCTTTGTAGTACGGGTATGAAGAGAGTGTAAGATATCTCCAAGCAATGTAGGCACTGGATTATGAGTCAGAAATATGTTGATGGCATGTACGTCTATGAACTGGTCTGGATTGGGGAACAATACTAAGCCATAGATCAATAGGGCTGAGATTTCCTCAAAAGCATCATAACTCATAGCCTTCAGGAACACTTGAGCTTTCTCCATCAATGCCTTAGCAAGAATACCCTTAACTCCACTTCTTATTTCTAGAACAATGTCTGATTTCTTCAGATGTAGGGTTGCATCAATGACTTTAGGTTTAGGCTCTTTTTCCAAGCCTGTGAAGGGTTTCTGATCAAGAATAGGTATACCCAGAAGCTTGGAGAACTCTTACATTGTAGGAACAAGCTGATAGTCGGGGAATGTGAAGCAATGGTGTTTTAGGATCAAAGAACTGAAATAGGACACTCATCATGTCTTCATTGAACCCTGGAGTGACTAGATCCAATAGGTGACCATGCTTCTTGATGAACTGGGAGTTTTCAGAAACTTGAGAGACCAATTCTTTAAGCTTAGGAGGTATTCCTACAAAGTTGATCCGGATAGTATTCCTACGAGCAGAAGCCATGACCTGTAACAAAGAACAAAGATAAATCCTTTGGTCCTTGAAATGGTTAGTGAAAATGCTATGCTTATGATGCATGATGTCATGATGTTATGCTCAATCACAAACATGTGGCACACACAAACAAGTCACACAATATCCCTAGGTATGAAGGCTTGCATGAGGTTTAAAGGTAAGTACCCTCCCCTGAAGTTTGTTGGTTCATCCTGTCCTATAAAGTAACCAGGTTCTAAGGGATCTCAATATCATTGATCCTTCACAAGGGTGGTTGTTCAGTAGGCAACTTACTTGCAAACCAAAACCCTCCAAGTTTAGAATCTCAATAAGTGTAGTATCAAGTATCAACCAACTTCAGTCTTCACCAATGCCGGTTATCTCACTACTTTTCTAAAGGCCAAGATGGGATGACTAAGGTTCTAAAAGTCAGTTAGTGTATTGACAACATATGGCAGCCTCATATTATCCTCAACTTACTTAAGGAACATAAGCACCAACCAAGAAGTCACACTAACTATGGCCACCAGATCAACCATATCGGTATACGCCGTACAGTTTCCTTGGTCTATTGCCATTTACCTGAGGTACACTAGATCCGAGTTAGGATCTTTCACACATAAGAGCACCCAACAAGTAAAGTAAAACAAACAAAGCAAACAAGTTTAAAGTGATCTAATTCCTAAGGGTACCCCTCTTTTAGTTTCTCCCTAGCAGAGTCACCAGTTCTGTAACACGGTGGGAGAACTGACTTTTCTATAAATGTTGCGGATAGCAAGAGTCGCCACCGACTTTTATTTTATCCAAAAGGAAAGGACATAAAAGAACAGGATAGACCTTAAAAAGATTTTGAGTTCGGGGGGTAGGTTATACAAAGGGAAGGTGTTAGCACCCTTTATATCCATGGTTATCCATGGGCTCTTAGTTACTTAGCTCACTTTAAATTGTTTTGAGAAAGGTGTAGTGTGTGTTTAAAAATTTTCTAAGTACTTTATAATGATCCTCGTATGGATGTATATAAAGACTTTGTTTTGAAAATTGTTTAAAATGTGAAGTGTAATGAAGTATTTTGAAGAAAAGTGAGCAAGTACTTAAGAGGAACCTACCCTATGCTAAGTCTTTACTGTTCTTATATGTTCTTTCAATGGTAAGACTATCCCTATTATTAAGGAATAGGTAGTCATTACCTTGGATGTTAAAGGGACATGTGAAGGGACATCTGTATTTAGGCAACTGTAAGGTGTCTTTAGCAATTCGTAGGGACTTATCATCTTTTTATTTCGAAGGGACAAGATCATTTACCGTAGGCAACATCGAAGGGACTTGATCTTATAATCTTAAAGGGACTTGATGATATTAATGAAGGGACTTTGCTTTTAAGACACCTTACTTGACCTTATAATTAGGCAACATGAGAGGTAACCTTAGAAAGTGTGAGATGGCGATCAAAGATCGACTTACGTGTGTGAGTGTTCATATTCATATATTTATCTTATTAAGTAAGTCATTCTAAATTAATTTTTAAATCACAAACATGTTATCACTCCCTATAGTTACTAACCATGGCAAAAATATTTATAAACAATAAAATAACAACGATAATAAACCTACAACTATTACAAGGCTTTCGCAATTACATTATAATAAATATATAAAGAA
Source organism: Lathyrus aphaca (assembly GCA_963966055.1). NCBI lineage: Eukaryota > Viridiplantae > Streptophyta > Magnoliopsida > Fabales > Fabaceae > Lathyrus > Lathyrus aphaca. The sequence goes on along the minus strand of OZ014522.1, from coordinate 388,407,270 downwards.
TAATAAGCAATAAAAGAAATTAATAATAGCATAGGAGTTAGAAAGAATTAGGGTTAGTCAAAATAAGAAAAATCAGGATTAAGAATAAATCAGGGTTAGTTAATGAAAAGAATCGAGATTATGGTTTTAATTATTAAAGAATTTATATACAAGAATATATATATATATATATATATATATATATATATATATATATATATATATATAAACAATAATTTAATTTTCTTGAGAAAATAAATTAATTAATTGGAATTTTTTTTAGAAAAAATAAGTTAATTAGGATTAGTAAGAAACAATAGGATTAAGGTTTTAATTATGAAAACTTAATTAATATAATTATATGATTAATAAAATAAAAAGAAAAGAAAATAAAGAAAAATAAATAAAAGAAAGAGGGGATGCCTGGATTTGAACCCAGGACCTCCCCTGATACCTGGTAAGTCCTAGCCACTAGGACAAGGCGCGCGCCTTGTTGTTTGGGGAGAAGAGTGCATAATATATGTAAAATAGCTTTTAAGAATTTTTCCCAAAAAGAATGGTCTTGATAGGGTTCGAACCCTTGACCTTGCTATACACACGCGCATCCCTTACCAGCTGAGCCAAACATCATATCTAAAATATATATAACAACAAAATATAATAAAACAAACATAATTTCAAAAGTCAGATTTCGCACCAAAGACTTCATCTTCTTCCCCAGGTTTCCTGCGAATTCTCCTTCAATGTTTCCTGCGAATTTTCTTGCATGTTCTTCCATATTCATGACCTACGAAACTCAAACATCAATCAAACAGTAATATTTCTTCAAATTAATTAGTGCAATGTGATCCTTATGACTCATACGATCTTCCTATGTTCTTAAAAGTCATTTATGTTTGGTTTATCATGAAACCCCAAATGAGAGGCCGAAACCCTAACTATGGTGAATCCTTCAAACTGTAATGAAAACTCAGTCCAAACACATAGAAACGTTCCAGGCACCTTCATAAACAAGCATCAATGATCAAAAACAATTTATATTACATGAATCTATGAAATCGAAAATTTTAAAAAAACAAGAATATGATGATTCGGTTATGGCATCTGTGTATATGAATGGATGCCTTTATGATTCAGAAACATTCAATGATCTTCCAGGAACACATTGAAACCTTCAAAAGTCTTTGGAATGGCTTGAATGCTTGAATTCGGGTTTTGCTTTTTCCTTGAAAATTCGAAATTGGTTTAGTGTTCTAGAGGCAGAATTTTCGTGTCTTGTGCATTGCTTGATGTTGTATATATATGATACATCAGAATTAGGTCAAAAAATTAATCTTCACTTTGGACTTTTGGATAGTTAAAGATTGAAAAAGATAAGCTTCCAAAAATTGAAAAATATTGATATATCCTTACTATTTTTGAATGATCTTATTTTGTATAGTTTCAATCACCTCTAAATGATCATTAAGACTTTCTAGAACCAAAATCAAATCCAATATTCACACTTTTATATTTTATTTTGATTTAAAATGATTTTTAATATAAAAATCATAATAAATAAAATAAAATGAATAAAAATATGAATAAATAAATTTTAATTCGTGCATGATGTCATGGAAGTGTTTGGATCATAAAAAAGCAAGCCCATTTGGTGAATTATGGTTTTAAGACCCCATTTACTTCATAAGCCTCTCAAAACTTTCCCAACTTTGCAAGGGCACAAATCCCTCAATTTTAATGCTATGAAGGTGTTCTTGGACATTTTGGAAATCTTAAAGAGTCCTCTAACCAACATCTTTGGTCTCATGTCCATATCTTTTACCATTCTCAAGTTATGCTCTTTGGAAGTTGTTGACTTTTTGTTGACTTTTAAAATGACCTATAATGTCTTAGCTCATACCTTCCAAATGAAGAAATTTTGGGCTTGGCTTGTGAGACACAAAGTTGTAGAGAATTAAATTTCCTTCAAAATGAGCTTTGGATGGAAAATTCTTGATGAAGCATGTGAAAACCCTAATTTAGAAACTCCTGATTCTTGATGATCTGAAATCTCCTTGATGAATCATGATCAACCCTTGATAAAATGATGAATTTTACTTCATAAACTTGATGTTGGCAAAATATCATGAATTTTGACTTTGGTTTGACCACAGTTGACCTCAGTTTGACTTTTTAACTGATTTGACTGATTTTAGCCTATCTGGTCATCTGACTGAGCAAACCTTTGGGAAAAGTCTTGAAACTTGACATGGGGATTATTGAACACATATAGGATGCTATGAAGCTTATTTGAAGTCTTGGAAGTCCATTTATCCTGATGAAAGTCAAAACCCTAGTTTAAGATGCATTGCTTAGGAGGATGCATTGTCTAAGGGAATTGCCAAACTTTCTGACTAATTGTGAACTTTGTGAACCTTGTGAACCTCATGAGATGTCTTGTGAACCTTGTGAATCTTGTGAACCTTGTGAACCTCTAGGGATACCTTAGTACACAATGTTTTGTCTTGGTGAGGGCAAATTTTGGGGTGCAACAGCGTGAAGTGGCCGCTAGAGTGCAACCGCCTTTGTTGGAGAGAGAAATGGTAGACCTGTTCCTGGATACCCTCCCTGGGCATTTTATGGAAAGGCTAGCTGGATGTTCTTCAAGTGGATTTTCAGATATCATCTTGACTGGCGAGAGGATAGAAAGTTGGATCAAGCAAGGGAAGATTCATAACGGGGGTGCTTCAAATTCTGGTATCAAGAAACCCTTCGTGAAGAGGAGAGAAGGAGAGACTGGGGCAGTGTATGCACAGAGGGGAGGAAGTAATAGAGGGTTTTATCAGCAAGTGGCTCCTGTCACTATCTCAGCTCAACCTGTTCAACAACAAGTCCAACCACCGCAGCCGCAACGCTCACAAGGGTATCAACAAAGAGCTCCCCGTCCATACTATTCTCAGAGGACCAGAGAAAGGCAGTTTGAAACTCTGCTTATGTCCTATTCACAACTTTTGAAGAATCTCCTCCAACTCCAGTTGGTTCAGCTCAGAACTTTGCAACCCCCGAAGCCGGGGCAACTTCCTGAAGATTATGATACAAACGCTAGATGCGAATTTCATTCCGGAGCCCCCGGACATACCACGGAAAAATGCAAAGCCTTGAAGTATGTAATCCAAGACCTAGTAGATTCCAAAGCAATCAATTTTGCTCATACTCCTAACGTAATTCAGAACCCCATGCCTCCTTACGAAGGTACGATTGGGGCAGTTGATGAAGGGGAGAATCTAAACTTGGTGCGTGATGTCAACGACCTGCAAACTCCGTTGAGTGTTGTTAAAATTTGCTTGTCACAAAAGGGTGTTTTTCTTGGGTGTGAAGTTGATTGTCCAGGATGTGCTGAAGCTACAAATGGTTGTGAGCAGTTGAAAGCAGGGATCCAAAGCATGATTAATGAAGGAGTGTTGCAGTTTGACAAAGTTGTAAAAGAAAGCGAAGTCTCTACAGTAACCATCTTCTACGATCCATCTCAAGTTCCTCCATGGGCCAGAGTGGCACCGATAACCATCACCACTGCAGGACCAGTAATGTATCAGAGTGATAAAGCCATTCCCTGGAATTATGGTGGCGAAGTCTATTGTAACGGCCAGAAGCAAGAGTTGGCCACGTCTAGTACAACCCTAGCTCAAGTAGAAAACGTTGGAGTAGGGGGCTTTACTAGAAGTGGAAGGTTATTTGCGCCGGAAACACTAAGAAATAATGTGATACCACCCAGAGACACCGCAGAAGCCCAGGCTAAAGCAAGAGGGAAGCAGCCAGTGGTTGTCAATGAGCCCGCATCAGTGACTGATCCAGACATCACCTTTGATAAAGAAGCTAAAGAATTTCTGAGAATTATCAAAAAGAGCGATTACAAGATTGTGGACCATCTGCAGCAGACTTCGTCGAAGATTTCCATCTTGTCCTTGCTAATGTGTTCTAACTCCCACATGAAGGCTCTATTGAATATTCTGAACAATGCGTATGTACCTCAGGATATTTCAGTAAATCAGTTGGAAGCGGTGGTATCTAGTGTCAATGCCAGTCACGGATTGGGATTTACAAAAGTGGATCTAACATCTGAAGGGCGTGCTCATAATCGGGCACTACATATCTCTTTAGAATGTAAAGGTGCAGTACTTTCTCACGTGTTGGTAGATACCGGATCTTCGTTGAATGTTCTGCCCAAGAAAGCATTGATGAAGTTGGATTATGATGGAGTAGTTCTAAAGCCTAGCGACCTGGTAGTTAGAGAATTTGATGGGTCGAGGAGATCGGTGTTCGGGGAGGTGGAGTTACCAATTAAAGTAGGTCCACAAATCTTCAATACCACATTCTATGTAATGGATATACAGCCTGCATACAGCTGTTTGCTAGGAAGACCTTGGATACATTCAGCAGGAGCAGTATCATCCACACTTCATCAAAAGCTAAAGTTCGTCTGGAAGGCCAAATTATAACTGTCAGTGGGGAAGAAGACATTTTTGTTAGTCATCTGGCTTCATTCAAGTATGTGGAGATGGATGGCGAGATAGTCGAGACTACATGTCAGGCTTTTGAGCCCCTGAAAACTGAACAAGCATCTGCAGTGGCAACTTCTCCTGAAGAACCAAAGAAGGGGTTTTCCGTGGCCTCGTACAAGAAAGCTCTTGAGTTGGTAGAGTCGGGGTTGCGAGAAGGCTGGGGCAGTCCAGTAGAAGTGCCAGAAAAGAAAGATATGTTTGGGATTGGTTACCATCCTGGGCGTTCATCATCTGAACCGAGTGCTAGAGGTTGTCAAAGCCCGATTACTTTCACGAGTGCGGGAGTGTGGATTATGGAAGCATCAGAGCCGTGCAGGGTGATGCAGTTGATAGTGACTGTGACTTAGATGAGTGGATCAGGCCTGCTGTTCCAGGGACTCAACTTAGCAATTGGACATCTGAAAGGCTTATCTCAGTCACCTCCTTTGAAGAGTAATAATCTTTGTTTTTTGTCTTTCCTGTATTCAATCACTATGTCTTTCCCGGGGCATAATAGCTTTTTGTAAGGGTTCTTTTGTTCCTAACACAATTCATAATCATAAATAAAGCTGACATTTCACATTCATCCATGTTGTTCTTTGCCTTTCATTTTTTGCTTTTGTTTTTCAAAAAGAAAGAAAAGTTTTAAACTAGCAATGTTTCTCATTTTCTCAAGCTTTTTCTAAAGCCTTGCATGAATCACCATTCATGCAGGTGCTCGTCACCGGATCTTATCAATGACGACCCTGTTATGGCTGAGTATGAATTTGAAAATCCAATTTATCAAGCTGATGAGGAGGGTGAAGAAGATTGCGAACTACCTGAAGAATTGGCCAGATTGCTTAAACAGGAGGGGAAGATGATTCAGCCGCATGAAAAGATTGTCGAGGTGATAAACCTGGGTACCAAAGAAGACAAGAAAGAAGTCAAGATCGGGGCCGCATTAGAAGAATCTATCAAGACTCGTTTAATTGCTATGCTTCGAGAGTATGTTGATATCTTCGCATGGTCCTACCAAGATATGCCTGGTTTAGACACTGACATTGTGGTGCACAAGTTACCTCTGAGAGAAGATTGCCCTCCAGTGAGGCAGAAGTTGAGGCGCACACACCCTGATATGGCAATCAAAATAAAAGAGGAAGTACAAAAGCAATTTGATGCTGGTTTCTTGGTCGTGACCAGTTACCCTCCGTGGATTTCCAATATTGTGTTGGTCCCTAAGAAAGACGGTAAGGTCAGGATGTGTGTAGACTACAGGGATTTGAACAGGGCCAGCCCTAAAGATGATTTCCCTCTGCCTTACATATATGTGCTTATTGATAATACCACTCAGTTTTCTGTGTTCTCTTTCATGGACGGGTTTTCCGGTTATAACCAGATTAAGATGTCTCCCGATGATATGGAAAAGACTACCTTTATCACGCCTTGGGGCACTTTCTGTTACAAGGTTATGCCATTTGGTTTGAAGAATGCTGGAGCCACTTACCAACGGGCGATGGTGACGCTATTTCACGACATGATTCATCATAAAATAAGGTTTATGTTGATGATATGATAGCAAAGTCCCAAACAGAAGAAGAGCACTTGGTAAATCTAGCAAAGTTGTTTGACAGACTCCGGAAGTTCAGATTGAGGTTGAATCCGAATAAGTGCGCCTTCGGGGTCCGTTCCGGCAAGCTACTTAGTTTCATTGTTCGTGAGCGAGGAATTGAGGTTGATCCAGCCAAAGTGAAAGCCATCCAAGAGATGCCTGAGTCAAAGACTGAAAAGCAAGTGCATGGTTTCTTAGGGAGACTAAACTACATTGCACGGTTTATCTCTCACCTAATGGCCACGTGTGAGCCCATCTTTAAGCTTCTGAGGAAGAATCATGCCATTAAATGGAATGAAGACTGCCAGCAAGCCTTTGACCGAATCAAAGAATACCTACTAGAACCTCCAATTCTCATGCCTCCAGTACCAGGGAGACCTTTGATCATGTATCTTACCGTGCTGGAAGGATCAATGGGATATGTGTCGGGTCACCAAGACGAGTCTGGTCGAAAAGAGCATGCCATTTATTACCTTAGCAAAAAGTTTACCGATTGTGAGACACGCTACTCACTACTCGAGAAAACTTGCTGTGCTTTGGCATGGGCTGCTCGCCAACTAAGACAGTACATGCTGACTCACACCACTCTCTTAATTTCAAAGATGGATCCTATGAAATACATTTTCGAGAAGCCGGCTCTGACAGGAAGGGTAGCCCGATGGCAGATGATACTAACAGAATATGATATCCATTACACTTTGCAAAAGGAAATCAAAGGAAGTGTATTTTCAGAATACTTGGCTCAGCAGCCAATTGATGATTATCAACCCATGAAGTTCGAGTTTCCGGATGAGGACATCATGTTCCTCAAGTTGAAAGACTGTGAAGAACCACTTCTAGAGGAGGGGCAGACCCTGAATCCAAATGGAAGTTGATGTTTGACGGAGCTGTGAACATGAACAGAAGTGGAGTAGGTTCTGTTATCATCTCACCAGAAGGGGTCCATACACCTTTAGCTGCTCGGTTGACTTTCAAATGCACTAACAATGAGGCAGAGTATGAAGCTTGCATCATGGGGGTTGAAGAAGCAATCAACTTCTGAGTCAAGAACCTCGAGATCTTCGGAGATTCTGCTCTGGTGGTGAACTAAGTCAATGGCAAATGGCTAGTTCACCAACCTCACTTGGTTCCTTATAGGTATTATGTCAGGAGACTGTTAACTTTCTTCACCGAGGTCAAGTTGAATTATATTCCTCGAGATGAAAACCAGTTCGCCGATGCTCTAGCAACTTTGTCGTCTATGATTAAAGTTTGTCAAGAGAATTTCGTGCCTCGAATCATGGTCTCCCATCTTGAAAGACCTGCTTATGTCTTTGCAGTTGATAGTGGTGAAGATAACAAACCTTGGTATCATGATATCAAGCAATTCTTGAAGGCTCAAGAATACCCGGCTGGGGAATCCAGTAAAGACAAGAAGACCCTTAGAAGACTAGCAAGTGGTTTCTTCTTGAATCAAGATGGTGTGCTATATAAGCGAAAATTCGACATGGTTCTGCTCAGATGCGTGGATAGATGTCGCTCCCACCAAATGACACCTGGTCAAGAGGGGTACAGACGCAAACGGTCGGCGAAAGAGAGGAAGGAATGAAAAGAGTCGCCAACTAGGCATTTTTATCCCGAAGGAAAGGTAATGCTGCATAAACCTAAGAAAAGATGGATAAGACGGTTGCGAACTAGAGAAACTAAGAAAGGGGGTTGGTTACAACCTGGGAAGGTATTGGCACCCAGATTGTCCGTCGTACTCGACGGGATCCACGCTTGAAAGATTTGTGTTTTAAAGGGGTAGTGTCAGTGTTATTCTGTGTGCAAAAAACTGGATAAAGAATGCAAGTGTCAGTGAAAAAGAAATGTGAAGTGAAATAAAGAGTGTTAGTGTAAGGATAGAATGCAAAGCTCAAGACCATGAGGCTTAAAAGAATAATGCTGGAAGAGGGGGGGAATGGACAGAGACTTTTGTTCGATAACCGTTAAGTTATGCCTACGTATCCTCTCGTGCAATGAGGAAGTCAGAACAGCATAGTTCGACTCAAAGAGACTGAAAGGTAAATTGACTTGTGAACTGCTTACTTGTCTATGCTCAAGTGTATGACATGTCTGGCTCAGGTGCAAACTGTCTTGCATTAGACGGAAGAAGCAAGTTCTCGTTTGTGAGTGAATTAGGTGAGAAAAGAATCCCGGAGGAGACGATTATTGTTTGTTCTTGTATTTTCAGTCTTTTATTGTTTTTTGTGTTTGACATAATAAAATGAGCTTAAGCCTACATCAAAGGTTAGTAGACTCATCACATCCTCCCTCTGATTAGAGGTAATGAGAAGACTTTAAGTATGAGGTAAACACCTCACACTTAATCACCATGATGCAGGATTAAGATCATTATCCTACTTGCATTTATTTGGTTGTTTTTTGGAGTTTTTTTTAGTGTTAGGTAATGAGTTTAAGCCATAATCAAGGATTTAATGGACCCATTACACCATCATAATAGAAGGATAATAGATGAGAACATTTAAGCTGAGGAAGGCTCCTCAACTTAATCCATGATTAGGGATTAACCTCATGACAAAACAAAGCCTTTATTAAAGTGGATTTTAGTTAATGGAAAGATTAAGAAGTGAATTTTATGGTTTGTAAGACAACTGGAGGGGGACTTGTCCATTAACACTAGGGTTAGTCCTTCTTAACCAGTTAAGGAAGAGTTAGAACCCTAATGCAAGGCCCAAGTTACAAGCTTGATGTCTTAGTGATTATTAGATGGATTGATTAAAGGATTTAAACACATTAAGGGATTAACACTTAGGATTAAAGTTATACACTCCATCCTAATAGAAGGATACAGGCATAACCCCAATCACAAAGTCTTAAAACCTTTAAGGTTTAGTCCTTGATTATGAGATGAGAAGAGAAGACTCAAAGATGACACAAAGGAAAAACTAATGGGGGACTAATCAAAACCCTAATTGTTATCATGCTTGAGTGTTCCTAGGGTTAATGAGGCTTGCAAGAAGATCTTCAAGATGAGCCACCAAGGAAGAAGCAAAGATGGAAGAGAAGCAGAAGAAGCAAGCCAACTTACTTCACTTAAGATGATAAGTTGCTTGAAGAAAGAAAATGAGGAGAGAACATGAATGAGAAAGCTCACTCTAAAACAAAAGTAAAATTCAGCAATGATGCATAAGAGAGATGAAAAGAAATTATGAGAAGTGAAGGCAAATTCACTTCTCAAAAACTTACCACCTGCAAAGTTAGCAACAAGCAATGAAAAGAAATGAAAATGCGATGAAATTCAAAGATGCAAACCAAAACCAGAAGCATATTCATGATGAAAATGATGCTATGAGATGGTATGAAAGCATGTCATGAGGTGTGAATGATCATACAAGTCATGAAGATGCAAATGAAACTTAAAGGAGCATGGAAGATCATGAATGCATATGACATGAAATGAAAGCAAAAGCATGGAAAATGGGTGATGCAATGATCAAGCATGATTCTAATATGTCCTAAGATGTCTTGTGTGTCATGTGGATGCACAAAATGTCATGGTAAGCTCATGTATGCAAGCATGTGAAGGATGAATGCAAATGAAGAAGCAAATTAGGGTTTATGCACAAGATACAAAGCAAAATTCAAAATCAGAAGCAAATGACAAGATAAAAAATTGAAAATGGGATCAAGGGTACCCTAAACCTATACAAGTTCACTGCCCAAAGGGGAAGACCTAACTCTTAACCCTAAAGAAGTTATGATTTTCCCAAGTTGGCTAGGGTTTTAGGATACCTCACAATGAAAAATGCAAAACAAATTGAAAATGAAAGATAAATTCAAACCAATTTTATCCTAGAAACTACATGACATGAGGAGTGCAATGCAAAAAGAATCATCATCAAACTCTTCATGGTTAGGCGGAAAGGATTTTTCTAAGTTAGGGCAAAAATATTGACTTTTAAGAACCCTAAATCCAAAGAAAAATGTCAAAATAGGTCAAGAACCAAAAAGAAATTTGTGTGAAGGGTTTGATAATTTTTCTAAATGTATCAAGATGCAATGTGATTTTTTTGGTGATTTTTAGAAACTTAAATGGTATTTTAATTAATTAATTCTCATTAATTAATTAAAATAAACATTTAAATATTTTAAAAATACGAATTTTATGCAAAAAATAAAATAAAAATTATTTTCAGAATGAGAAAAATATTTGAAAGGGAAATGCAAAAGATAAAAAAATTTGAAAGTGCTTTGCTATTTTAAATAAAATGGTAAAGAAAATGCAAATAAAATGAAATTAAAATGAATTTAAATGAAAGTCAACTGATCTGAGGGCTGTAGTTCAAACCTAGGACGCGGGAATTGACCAGCGCGCGCATCTGAATGGCCAGAATTCAAACTTCCCTAATTATGATTAAAACCCTAATCTGAGCCCTAATTACTTTCAGGTGACCGGAACAGTGTTCCGGTCATCTTCTCCGACTATTCACTTTTGCTATCTCTCTCAATACGCAACCCCAAGCCCTAAAACTCTCCAGAAATGATCCTCACACCAACCCCAACAAGAATCACACAACAAAATTCATTTATTCATCATCAAGAACATGAATCGAAGCAAAACGGAAAACATATCAGAAATTTCAGAAGCTTATGAAATACTTATTTCTCAACTATTTTCGAAACCAAACATATCATGGCAATCAGAGGAACACGTAGAATCATTCTATAACATAAAATGAAGGTTCTGGAAAAATAAATGCCATGGCTACCTGAAGTGGAGCTTTCAACCCAGGAGCTTTCTGACCAGTTCTTTGCCTCAAATCCACTCCAATGACTCCCCTCAAGAGCTTGTGATGCTTGGTTGGAGTTTAATTGGCCTCAAAATGAAGTTGGCAGAAGTTCAGTTCAAGCAATGTCAAAATCGTGTTTTTGATTCAGGGTGTTTTAGGGGAAGATGAAGGGTGGGAAATGATCAGTAATGGATATGGAGTTGAATGGTGGAATTTGTTTTGAGGTTTGATGGCTGAACTATGAATTTCGAAGGCTTTTGCATAAGAGGGAGTTTTTGTGATTGCTCAGTTCTTGGAGGTTTCAGCTTGTGTTATGTTATGGAATGGCTTGCTTTTGGTACACATATCATGTTGGGATAGGTCAGAGGGTGGGTGGTGGCCTATGTTAATTGGTATGGGCAAGTTGCAAAAATGTCAACATGACTTGTACTTGAGGTATGGGCAAGAACACAACTGGCCCTTGGGCGTGTCCATGCGCAGCTGACTTCATGGAGGTCCACAAATCCATTCTTGAGGCAATTCAGCAAGAGAGAAGAAAGTTATGGGGTGTTTTGCAATTATGTGATGTTTTGGCCCCTTTAGGAAATCTTGATGTTCAAGGCATGAAACTTGGGATTTCTTTGTGCAATTCTGAATTATAGGTCATGTGTGATGTTTGTGCAATGCTTAGAAGTCACTTAGAGGTCACATTTGGCTTTGGCAAGTGTTTTTGCAAACTTCCCTCTTAGGTGCATAAGTGAAATTTAGTGATTTTTCCCAACATTGCAAAGCCATAACTTGAGTTCTATGATGAATTAGGTCAAGTTCTTGTACTTTTTGAAAAGGGAATGATCCAATCTACAACTTTCATGACCAAGAATTTTTCATTTGAAGCATTTTTGAATCAAAAAGAGGGGGTTGAAAAACTTTCCCAAAATGGCAAGTTTGCATTACAAGTCACTTTCCCAAAATGGCAACTTTGCAAATGGCTTGAAATTCTTCAATTTTGTGAACTTCTAACTTCTTCTAAGATCAAATATAGATCATATACACCCAAAATGATGGAGAAGACCCTTTGGTTGGGTGATTGGGGGCCTCAGATGCCCTGATTTTGCACTGACTTGCTTGAGAAGTCATCTTGTGATCAGATGCCTTCCCCACTGAATTTCTTCATGAAAATTGGTATGAATGATCCTTATATCATATAGAGATCAATAGAAACAAGAATGACCAAAAAATTTGGAGTTATGGCCTCTGAAACCAAAACCCTAATTTTAGGTCATCTGTGTAGTTAAGCTTGGCTCTACTTCCATGCCTTTCTCAGTTCGTGTGATTCTTTGACTTCTTTGATCTTGGGAGGATATAATATGATGCTTGAACATACATGGACCCTCTTGAGATGATTGAAGACATTTGGAGTGTCTCAGATGGCTCTTGGGTTGCTCAAATCACAAACCCTATATGCAGATGACTTTGAACCAATGCAGTGAAGCAAAAATGTAATATGAGATGATATGGTTGAACTTATGCAAATGAAAAGATCACAAGCCATGGTGAAATGAGTGAGGGAAAATTTGGAGTGTTTACAGCTGCCCCTATTCAAACATGAGTTAGCTGTGCAGGATGTAAGCGACGGCTTAACAGACAAACAAGATAACTTGTGGTTGAATACCAAAGACAGTCCAAAATTTGCACTCACTGGGTATGAAGAAGAAAAGGGATATAGATTGTAAAAGGAAGTAAATTGTGATTTATAAAGTGCGGGCGACGGAGGATGACCGTCGTGCAGAGGATGACTGCTGGGGATAAAGCCATGACGGGGACGGCCGACATGCTGGGGAAATAAAGAATCATGACGGGGACGGCCATCAAGTAAAGAAGATTCTCTGGGGATTACCATAAAGGCAATGATGGGGACGACCATCAGGTTTGCAAAGTATAAATGAAATAAATGATGAGGTACGGTCATCAAAGGTGAAGTACGGTCACCTAGCAGGGGACGGCTGCTCTGTTGGGGAGAAAAGATGAGGGGTTGTCATCTAAGGTGAAGGACGATCACCTGGCAAGGTACGGTTGCCGAAAGTATCACGACATAGGACGAATGTTGGATAGAAATAGTCGATGATGGGGACGGCCATCGGAGTAGCATGATGGAGGACGATCATCAAGAGGTGAAGGACGATCACCTGGAAGGGTACGGCTGCTCGCGGGGTTTATCATGACATAGGACGAATGTCAGATAACAAGATCAACGATGGGGACGGCCATCGGATAAAATGATGAAGGACGATCATCAAAAGGTGAAGGACGATCACCTAGCAGGGGACGGCTGCTAAAAATATCACGACATAGGACGAATGTCGGATAGGGAAGGGTTCCAATAATGGATACTCCGCTGGAGGAATGATGAAGGACGATCATCAAAAGGTGAAGAATGATCACCTGGCAGGATACGGCTGCCGGAAGCATCATGACATAGGACGAATGTCAGATAGGAAGGAAGTAATTTATTGGGATTTGTCGGGGACTCTTCTGGGGAATGGTAGACACAGACGAATGTCTAAATTCAAGAAGATATAAGTGTTTGACACGGTGTATAGATTAAAGATGCGGACGAGCATCCTTGGGACCATGATACGGACTAGTATCGGTAGAAACAAACGCTGACGCATGTTCAGAGATGATGATACGGACGAGTACCAACTGGTTAACAAAGAACACGGACGAGTGCCGAATCTGAGGGAGATAAGTGGTGTATACAAGATACGGACGAGTATCTGTATGAGTAAAAAAAGTAAACATGAGTGAGACACAGACGAGTGTTCAACTTGCTGGGGAGAATATGACACAGACGAGTATCATAAGAGAAAGTGTATAAGTTATGAACTTATAAATGTAAAAGGTGTTTGACGACATGTGGGGATAGGATGACACGGACGAGTGTCTGGAAAGTATAATAAGCGAGGCTTTAGGAAACTGTGTAGGGGATATGACACAGACGAGCGTCAAGAAGTATCCGTTATGTGGAAGTATCTGTTTGTAGAAAAGGTCCTGGCGACTTTACTGGGGAATGATGACACGGACGAGTGCCAAAAGGAGCATGTATCCGTATCTGAGAGTGCAAAGAGGATGCTTTGGCTTTCTGTCGGGGAATTTTGAGAGGTATTTTGTATATTGTTGATGGTATGTCAATATTCACAGGTGACTGATTCAAACATGGCTTGTGATTATGCAACATGTTTGGTTTTTGCCGTAATGCTCCGTATTAGACGGAATGCTACGCTCTGGGGGAAGATATGATGCGAATGCTATGATTATGCAAAAGATGTCGATCCGGGATTCAGATCCCGTTGCCGTGAAGATCTCTGGCTGATCTGCTTGAAAGAATGTCCCAGCTGGGGAAAAGATCATTGGTAGATCTGATAAGATGTATGACTACTTGGGGAAACTGGTCACTGATAGACCTATCTTTGGTGATGAGGAGTCCAGCTGGGGTCTGTGGAAGCTTTCGTCACTTTGTTGTGAGATCTCCAGACATTGCTCTTCTGGATAGAGGTTGAAACTTTGCGGGGAGACGGTTCCCTGTCTTTGCACTTGGCTGGGGAGGAATGATCACTGAACGATCTTCCTAGAGATGTCTGTGGGGATTCTGCTGAGGATGATGATTTCTGATAACTCAGCTGGGGAGGATGAGCACCTGCAATCCTGTTATGTCAAAGAAACATACAAGTATCCTGAGGTATCTCTTACTGGATTCCATCATAGGAGTTCAGACACTCCCGGGAGCAAATCTATTTCCTGTAAGCACGTAATTTAGAAAAGACGCATTTGTATTAATGCAATCAATACTTATAAGGACATCGGACATTTTTTCAAATGAAAATAAAATGTACGAGACGAAACGTGACTGAAAATCTGATTTTATTAATTTGTGTGCCCTGAATTGGCAAGTACAGTCAAAGAAACAGATCCCTTGAAATGAGGAGATTGTTATAAATTAAGAAACAAAAAGATGCTGGCAATGTTGATGACGCTTCAATGCTTCCTCTTGCTATGACTCGTATGACATTGACGTTCTTCTCATCCTGCTTTCTGAAGAAGTCTGATTCTGACCGACGCTCGAACCTTTCGAAGCTTGCCATGTTGTAAGTGATACAGACGAATTCAGAATGCAGTTGTTCGCTTATTCCCTTATTTTGCGTGGATCGCCCTTCGGGGTTTTCAATCCACCGGGATACCCATTTTTGCCTGAGCTGTCCAATGTGGCTTTTCAACTCAGCGGGTGTACATTTTTTTATTTATTTTCCCTTATTTTTGCCCGAGTCTTTTATTCTGTTTTTGACTCGCCGGGATGCCCTATTTTTTGCCTGGACTTACATTCTGTTTTTATGTCCAGCGGGTCATTTTATGCGAAGTATTTTTTAACTGCATCTGAATTCACAGGGGACAGGAAGTCTTCACCATCTATAGTACTGAGCATCAGTGCTCCAC
The DNA here is from genome assembly GCA_963966055.1 of Lathyrus aphaca. Taxonomy (NCBI): domain Eukaryota; kingdom Viridiplantae; phylum Streptophyta; class Magnoliopsida; order Fabales; family Fabaceae; genus Lathyrus; species Lathyrus aphaca. Next base: position 388,391,941 of record OZ014522.1, on the reverse strand, counting down.
CAGAGAATACTTTCTTTACTATGAATGGACCATCGTAATTCGGAGTCCACTTGCCCCTGTGGTCTGTATGAGGAGGAAGGAGTCTTTTTAGCACAAGATCTCCTACTTGGTATTCTCGAAGCCTGACTTTCTGATCGAAGGCTTTCTTCATTCTCTTCTGATATAACTGCCCATGACATATTGCAGCTAATCTCTTCTCTTCAATCAGATTCAGTTGATCGTACCGAGAACGGACCTATTCTGCTTCATTCAACTTGACATCCATCAGTACCCGCAAGGAGGGTAATTCAACTTCAACAGGTAGGACTGCCTCCATACCATATACCAGCTGATACGGAGTTGCCCCAGTGGATGTTCTGATTGACGTTCGGTACCCATGCAAGGCAAATGGTAGCATTTTGTGCCAGTCTTTGTAGGTGACCACCATCTTCTGCACAATCTTCTTGATATTTTTGTTAGCTGCCTCTACAGCGCCATTCATCTTTGGCCTGTAAGGAGAAGAGTTGTGGTGTTGGATCTTGAAGTCCCGACACAATTCTGTCATCATTTTGTTGTTCAGATTGGAACCATTATCAGTAATAATTCGCTCTGGGACTCCATACCGACAGATGATGTCTCTCTTCAGGAATCGGGCTACCACTTGCCTGGTGACATTTGCATATGAAGCTGCCTCAACCCACTTGGTAAAATAGTCAATGGCTACCAGGATGAATCTGTGGCCATTCGAAGTGGTCGGTTCAATCTTGCCAATCATATCAATGCCCCACATGGCAAAGGGCCAAGGTGAAGACATTACATTCAAAGGATTTGGAGGCACATGCACTTTATCTGCATAAATCTGGCATTTATGGCACTTTCTGGAATAAGCACAACAGTCTGCATCCATTGTGATCCAATAATAGCCTGATCTTAACAACGTTTTAGCCATAGCATGCCCTCCAGCATGGGTACCAAAAGATCCTTCGTGCACCTCGTGCATCAACAAGCCTGTCTTTGTCTTATCAACACATCTGGGAAGTACCATATCAAAGTTTCTCTTGTACAAAGATCCATCAGTATTCAGGAAGAAGCTTTTGATGTCATGGAACCAAGGCTTATCATCTTTAGCAAGGTCTGTAGAGAACACGTATGCTGGTCTGTCAAGTCTGGATACTGAAATCCGAGGCACGAAGTTGGCAGCTTGAACTTTGATGATAGATGAAATGGTAGCCAAAGCATCTGCAAACTAATTTTCATCCCGAGGGATATACTCAAGCTTGACCGTAGTGAAGAAAGTCATTAATCTCCTTGTATAATCCCGGTATGGAATCAGATGATCCTGGTGAGTGTACCATTTGCCGTTGGTTTGATTAATTACCAGAGCTGAATCTCCGAATACAGTCAAAGTCTTGATCCTGAGGTCAATGGCTTCCTCAAGACCCATAATACAAGCTTCGTATTCAGCTTCGTTGTTAGTGCAGTTAAAGGTGAGTTTTGCCGAGAAAGGCATGTGAACTCCCTTAGGTGTAATAAGTATTGCACCAACACCACGACCATTCATATTAACAGCCCCATCAAACATCATAGTCCATTCTTCCTCTTGGTCAGGCCCTTCAGTGTGAATAGGTTCTTCATGATCTTTTGCTTTTATGAACATGATGTCTTCATCAGGGAAGTCAAATCTCATAGGCTAGTAATCATCAATGGGTTGCTCAGCAAGATAATCAGACAATACACTGCCTTTGATGGCTTTTTGAGATGTGTACTGAATGTCATATTCTGTGAGAATCATTTGCCATCTTGCAACTCGTCCGGTAAGTGCTGGCTTCTCGAATATGTACTTAACTGGGTCCATCTTGGAGATCAACAAAGTAGTGTGGGTCAACATATACTGCCTTAGTCGGCGAGCAGCCCACGCTAAAGCACAGCAAGTTTTCTCGAGCAGTGAATAACGTTGTTCACAGTCGGTAAACTTTTTGCTTAGGTGGTATATTGCATACTCTTTTCGACCAGACTCGTCATGCTGGCCCAGCACACACCCCATTGACTCTTCTAATACTGTCAAGTACATTATTAGAGGTCTTCCTTCAACTGGAGGCATAAGAATTGGAGGCTCTTGTAAGTATTCCTTGATTTTGTCAAAAGCCCTTTGGCAATCTTCATTCCACCTGACCGTTTGTTCTTTCCTTAACAATTTGAACAAAGGCTCACAGGTTGCTGTAAGGTGAGATATGAACCGTGAAATGTAGTTCAATCTCCCTAGAAACCCCCGAACTTCTTTTTCAGTCTTCGGTGCAGGCATTTCTTGAATGGCTTTAACTTTATCAGGGTCAACTTCAATCCCTTTCTCACTTACAATAAATCCCAGCAACTTACCGGATCGCACCCCGAATGTGCATTTGTTGGGGTTTAACTTCAACTGGTACTTCCTCAGACGCTTGAATAGCTTCAACAGATTCACCAGGTGGTCTTCTTCTGTGAGGGACTTGGCAATCATGTCATTCACATAACATTCAATTTCTTTGTGGATCATGTCATGGAATAATGTTACCATAGCCCGTTGATAAGTGGCACCAGCATTCTTCAGTCCGAATGGCATTACCTTATAACAGAATGTGCCCCAGGGTGTGATGAAAGTTGTCTTCTCCATGTCTTTAGGAGACATCTTGATCTGATTATATCCTGAAAATCCATCCATGAAGGAGAACACCGAGAACTGAGTCGTATTGTCGACCAATACATCAATGTGAGGTAAAGGGAAGTCATCCTTCGGGCTGGCTCTGTTCAGATCCCGGTAATCCACACACATCCTCACCTTGCCGTCCTTCTTAGGCACAGGTACAATATTAGCAACCCACGGTGGGTAACTAGTGAAAGCAAGGAAACCGGCGTCCCACTGTTTATGTACCTCTTCTTTTATCTTCATTGCCATATCCGGGCGAGTACGTCGCAGCTTCTGTTTTACTGGCGGACAGTCTTCTTTCAGAGGCAGCTTGTGCATAACAATGCCGGTGTACAACCCTAGCATATCCTGATAAGACCAAGCAAAAACATCCACATATTCCTGAAGCATGTCAATCAATTTCTCTTTTACTGAATCTTGTAGGCAGGCCCCGATCTTAACTTCTTTCAAGTCTTCTTCTGTACCAAGATTAACCGTCTCAACCTCCTCCTGATGAGGAGTGATAACCTTCTCCTCTTGTCTCAACAACCTGGCTAACTCCTCAGGTAGCTCATAATCTTCTTCAACCCCTTCATCAGCTTGATTAATCGGATTGTCAAAGTCATACGAAGTCGTAGCAGTGTTGTTGTCGGTGCAGTCTGGAGGGCACTTTCTGCAAGGGTTTAGATTTGTTCATTTTAGTGATCAATTTTATCTTGCTTAGAAAAAGTGAAAAATGAAGTTATTATTTTGAAAAACATTGCCATTTTATTTTTGTACAAAAAATAAAAAATGAAAAACAGTGAGCGAAAAAGAAAAGACTCATTTGCAAAAGATGTCCTGATATTCATTAATTGATCGTTTGCACAAAATACAAGATGGCACGATTACAAAATGAGCCCTGACATCTTGGGCAAGATGCAGGACTTGATGCATGCTTTAAAAATAGGAAATAATAATTACTCTGCGGGAGTAACTCTTATAATTTCCTGGGAAGACCAGTTTGAGACATGGCTCCCCGGGATCCTTGGACGTATCTTTCCAGGTTGCGTTCGTCTTCTGACTCATCTTCCAAATTGTTTACAGCATCCGGGGTGAGCATTCCCCCGCTGACAAACTTGGGCTCCGTTGCAGCCTCTGGTTGATCTCGTCGAGTTGGTTTGTAACCCAACCCGAATCGGTCTTCCTTCTTCTCGACCGACAGCAGCTTGCCCCAGCCTTGAGCAGTACCCTCCTCAACAACCTTCCGGGCTTGTTGATACGAGGCTATGGAAGTCCCCAGCACAGCAGATGTTTCATTGATATTCAAGGCCTCAAACCCCTGACTCATGGTTTCATGGATTTCCCCATCCATTTCAATATATTTGAAAGTAGCCAGCTGGCTAACAAAGATATCCTCCTCCCTACAAATGGAAATGACTTGGCCCTCCCACTCGAATTTTAACTTCTGGTGAAGGGTTGATGTCACGGCGCCAGCGGCGTGTATCCATGGTCTACCCAATAGACAACTGTAGGCAGGCTGTATATCCATCACAAAGAAGGTCGTTTTGAAAACCTGTAGGCCAATCATTATTGGTAATTCTATCTCTCTCAGAACTGATCTTTTAGAACCGTCAAAGGCTCTCACTACCAAGTTGCTTGGGCGTAGTGCCAATCCATCATGTTCCAGCTTCACAAGGGCTTTCTTGGGTAGGACATTGAGGGATGACCCTGTGTCTACCAGTACGTGAGAAAGAACTGCACCCTTACACTCCAAGGTAATGTGCAAAGCCTTGTTGTGATTGTGACCTTCCGTTGTCAGATCAGCGTTGGTAAATCCTAGTCCATGACTAGCATTGACATTTCCAACCACAGCCTCTAACTGATTGATAGTAATCTCCTCCGACACATAAGCTGCATGCAGGACTTTTAATAGTGCGTTCCGATGAGCCTCGGAGCACATTAGCAATGATAGTATGGAGATTTTGGAAGGTGTTTGGTGAAGCTGGTCCACCACCTTGTAGTCACTTTTCTTTATGATTCTCATGAATTCATCAACCTCTTGATCAAAAGGAGTCTTTAAAGCTTCTCTAGCAACTGGTTCTTCTTGCACCATGCTCTTCCCTTTTGCCTTGGCAGCAGCTTCTGCTTCAGCAACGGGTCTTGGAATTTGCGAGGCAAAGAGACGTCCGCTTCTAGTGAAGCCTCCGCCTCCCCCCACATTGTCTATCTGAGGTGAAGAAGTTGATGATTCTAAAGTGATTTTCTGCCCCTCGCAGTACAGATCTGAGCCATAATGCCAAGGGATGGCATTATTGCTTTCGTAAGGAACTGGCCCATGCACTGTGATAGTGACCAGACTGATAGAAGCTGCAGAAGGGACCACAATGGTATGTGGATCATAGTATATGGTAACTGGTGCTCTGACAGGAGTAGCATTTTGTTGTGAGTTGTTGGAAGGAACATTTGCAGGGTCTTAGTATATTGTAACTGCTGAGACACTTTCATTAATTGTTGCTGATGTTGTAGACGGTACCGTTGACTGGACGGGTGCTGAAGTTGTAGCAGAAACTGATGGAATAAAGGATCTTGTCGTTGTAGAAGGAATTGTGATTGAACTTGTATCCGCTGAAGTGATTGACTAAGCAGTTGTTGGAGTTGTAGTAGAATCTGTTGGAACAATGGTTGCTGACGTTGTAGGAGTATCTGTGATTGTTGATGAAGGAATTGCTGGAGTTGTAGTTACCGTTGTTGTGATATGAAGAATACCATCCTTAATAAGACCATCTATGTCGTTTCTCAGTCTCTCACATCCATTAACAGCAATGTTGCAAAATCCACAGCCGAGCTCACATCCGGGGAACTCTTGGCATTCTAACAGCTGAGCTTTGATTTCAACCAGAGGTGTTCGGATTTGTGCAACACTGTTGATTAATGTGGATGGTTTTCCCTCCTCAATAGCATTAATCCTAGGCCCGTTGTGACTAGGCATTGGATTTCTTGTGACGTTCGGGGGAGGTGCAAAATTGAGAGCTTTTGAGTCCACCAGATCTTGGACTTTCATCTGTAGGGCCCTGCACTTTTCAGTATTATGCCCCGGTGCGTTTGAGTGGAATGCACACCTGGCATTTGTATCATAGTTCTTTGGCATATTGAGAGGATCTGGAGGTGCCAATGTCCTTAACTCAACTAGGTTGAGCTTCAGGAGTTGTGGCAAGAGTGCAGCATACGGCATTGGGATTGGGTCAATTACCTTGTTTGCTTGTGATGGCCTTTGTTGGAAAGGACGCTGTTGTTGGTTGTTGTTACTGCTGTTATAGGTTCTCTGTTGCGGAAAATGAGATTGTTGCTGATAGTGAGATTGTTATTGATATTGTGGATGTTGTTGTTGAGGATATGATGGTTGCTGTGGAACCGGAGATGGAATGGTAACAACTGCTACTGACCGGTGAGCATATTGAGGCCTGCCCCTGCTTGTATGAATGAAATTAGTTTCACCTGCCCTTCGGGGCCCTGCAAAAGGTTTTCTTGGATTGCTGGAAGAACTAGAACCACTGTCGGAGATCTTACCCATCTTCAAGAGACTTTCAATCCTTTCACCAGCTATGACTACGTCAGCAAAACTGGTAGAGGAGAAAGCAGCCAGCCTATCAATATAAGTCCCTTGCAATGTATTCATAAACATGTCAGCCATTTCCCTCTCTGACATGGGTGGTTGGACAGCAGCAGCAAGCTGTCTCCATCTTTGAGCATACTCCCGGAAGCTCTCTCTAGAAGACTGAGACATGCCCATTAGAAGAGTTCTATTGGGAGCCATGTCCAGATTGTATTGATATTGACGGATGAAAGCCTCGGCCAAATCCTTCCAGCATCTTATGGTGGCCCTAGACAAATGCGAATACCACTCTCTTGAAGCCCCTGTTAGACTGTCTTCAAAGTAGAACATCCACAACTTTTCATCCATAGTATAAGCTTTGAGTCTTCCCAGGAAATACTGCAGGTGAGTTCGTGGACAGGAGGTTCCATTGTACTTCTCAAAGCATGGGGGTTTGAATTTGTGGGGAATTCTCACCCCATCCACTAGTCCCATATCCATTACATCGAAGCCCAAAGAATTCTGAGACTCCAAAGATCTTAACTTCTCAGCGATCTCGTCCAATCTCCTGTCATATACTTCATCTCCAACCCCTATGACAGTGAACTATTCTTCCTGGGGATCCTCCTGCAGGATTCTGCCCCCAGTAGTGTTACCTTGAACATTCCTCGGGATGTTAACCTCTGGATTCAAGTGAGGTCCAAACTCTGGTGGGTTGATACGAGGCTGCCCCTGTTCATTGTTGCTAGTTCCTCCTGTTCCAAGATGAGGTTCCTCATGAGTTTGTCTTTCTACTAGCTCTCTTAACCTTTCTTGACTCTAGGCTAAGCCAGTCATCACTGCCATGAACTAAGACATCTGATTTATCATCTCCACTCTCTCATTGGCCATCTGATTTCTGACCTCAGACAGGTCCTGCTGTACTTGTTCCATTTGAATACCGGGAAGGTTGTTACGAGTTGGGTACCGGTGCGCGCGGTTGACAGGGAACACTCGGCGACGAGCAATATTTCATGAGATCACAACAAAGTTAGAAACAATAATAATTACAAAACCTACAAAACAAAAACAAAGTTAGTATGCAATGCAGTATGCTTATTTGTTTTCCAAGGTATCCGGCTTGGTTCTTGGTTTTGACCTTTCCAGACCTCGAGGAAGATGCTTGATGTTGTTGAAAGAAGGCCCGAATAAAAAAAAACAAACCAAAATATATTACAAATGATGGAGCAATACATAGTCTGTTTTACAATATATGCCCTTGAAGGGTCAAAATACATCAAAAAGAAAAAAGTACATCAAATGGGAACAAACAACAAGCAAAGGGTCAGACATCCAGTCCAAACTCATCTTCTCTGACCTCCTTCAGGAGTGCCTCAGTCACTGGACCAGCTGGGTGCTCTGTAATGGTCCTAATGAGGAGGTTCCTGGTAGCAATGGCAGTGGTCAGCTTCTTATGCATGTCCTGGTCCTTTGATCTCTTCAATCCTGCTCTAAGCGTCAACTCTGAAATCTCCTTCTGGGCTGCCAATAAAGCTTCCTGCTGCTTCTTCTCATTGGCCTCCAGCTGTTCAATCTTGGCTTGAGTCTTCTGGTCTTCTTGTGTACGGGCCTTAGTGATTCTGACCCACCTAGCCTGACTCTCTTGCAGATAGAGCTTAGTCCTAGCCTTTTGAATTTGGGCCTCTTTACAGGCATTCTTCAATATTTGTTCCCCGACTCTTGCTTTCCTGATGTAGTCCTCTGTCTTCTCAATTTTGGTAAGATGCTCCACTCTAAGCTTCTCCAATCTCTCAATATCCAGACGACCATCACTTCTTTCCCAAAGAGTCTTCTTCAAGGCTTGAGATAAGTTCTCATTCCTTTCCTTCAGCTTCTCAAATTCTTCTAGGCTGACAGTTGCTGCTGGCTGTACTGTGGATGGTCCAGGCATGTCTTCCAAGATGAAAGGCATTCTGGTAATCTGAGCTCTAGTATAGGACCAGTCTAAATATTGAGCTGAAGCAACATTATTACACCTTCCAAGAATAGCTACCCCCTTTGTCTGGATGTTGTCACAAGCCCAGGATGCTTGTCTGACAACAGCTGAATTAGGTTTTACTTCACAATACAGGGTCTCAGCTAAATCTTGTCCTCTGGGAGGGTGAACCAAAGCATAGCCCAGTTGTCTCTTAAACAGCAAAGGATTGTAGTTGATGCAACCATTTACTCCTATCAGAGGTACATTTGGGTATTGTCCACAGCTGGTGATAATGTCCTTGCCTTTGGTGCTCTGGGTGCACCATCTAATATCATCTGAAGTCAAGGTAATGAGCCTCTTGGCCCAATTCTTCTGTTAGTGGGGATTCAAGAAAGTATCTGATTTAGGCAGGTGTCTGAGCAGCCAGGTGTAAAACAAAGGAGCACAGCATCTTACCAACTTCCCCCTCTGTTTCTCATTCCTCTGATGGATGGAATAATAGAAATCTCCTAGCAATGTGGGTACTGGGTTCTTCAGAAGAAACAAATGGATGGCATTCCTGCTGACAAATTTGGGCTCATCTGCAAACAGTATAGCCCCATATATGCTAAGGGCTAATAGTGCACAGACTGCCCTCCACTCTCCCAATGAAGCCTTCAGGATGGCCTGAGAAATCAAGAAGTCCAAATGCAAACCGGGGATCCCAGCTTTTGTAGTCATACTTTGCTCAATCAAGGCAGGCTCCAAATACAGTGCTCTTGCTATCTCCTCATTTTTGGGAGCTGTCATCTCTGGATTGAAAGGGATTCCACCTCTGATAGGTACTCCAATCAATAAAGAAAATTCTTCCAGCAGAGGCCCTAGCTGAAAGTCTGGAAATGTGAAGCATCTCAATGGAGGGTCATAAAACTGTAAGCATGTGTGGATCATGCTCCTCTGAGAAGGGTCAAGGTCCATAACCATATCCAGGATGCCTCCATAGTGCTCTCTAAACAGTGGGATGTGGTTAGGTGTGATGAGTGACTGGACCTGCCTGATACCAGTCAATAGGCTCAAAGAAGTGGCAGGATATGTTGCTCTTCTTGGGAGTAGCCATGAGTGCTGCTGAAGAAGCTGGAGACAAATGCTGATGAAGATCACAAACTAAGAAGCTGGAAGTGAACCACTGACAGACTGATGCAGATGGTGATGGAGATGACTGAAGCAGATGCTGAACAAGACAGCTGAAGCAGAGGTCTATGCAGAAGAAGGGGTCAAAACCAAAACCAAAATATAGTGAGGTGGATACCCTGAAAAACAAATAAACAAATGTTAAATGATGCAATGATGATATATGCAAATGATATGCAAGGGTTTGTGAACAAGCTGGATCTGATTATCTGTCTTGATATAAGGCCCATGTATGTTCAAAGAGTCCAGATGAGGCTTAGAAGTCCAGTAACCAAGGTGGGGGACTCAAATAAAGAGTCACATGTCCAGGGTTAATCACAAGAACTGTCCAAAGTGAGGTATTCTTAAACAAAATAGTAACAAGGTATGATGTGGCCAAGGGTTCCTGCAAACCTGTAAACAGCCCAACCCCCTCACATGTAATGTTCTAGAACAAGGAGCCTCAGACTTGGATCAGTTATGAGAAGTGTAAACACTTCTAACCCGGAGGTACAGTGTTTACAATAACCATAAAAGATCCTCCTCTAATTCACCTCAGTTTCTGAAGGTCATAATAAAGGTTATCCAGACTTAGCAGGCTTCCCAGATAGCCCCAGCACTACAGGAAATCTATAGCACAGAGTTCTCAAGAAGAAACCCACATCTGAATTGTGTTTCATATTCCCGCACCAGACCGAAATGGAATGGGAAAGAACATGAACCACTCTAGCCTAGGTGTCACTCAGGTCCCAGGTATAGGACCTTAATCTCTCAATGGAACCCCACCCATCAAAACAATAAACCAGATCCAGCAATGACAGTATGACAATATGATGCATAAAGCTGTAAAGAAGGCAGTAAATAAAACTGTACATAAAGCAATAAAGCAAATACATAAACACAATTAGCACATAACACCCCAGTAAACACAAATCAAACAAGCGCTAGGAGGAACCCACAAAAAGAACCAGAAGCCCTGGTTACAATATAAGGGTCCCCAGCAGAGTCGTCAAGCTGTCGCTCCCGCCAAATGACACCCGGTCAAGAGGGGTACAGACGCGAACGGTCAGTGAAAGAGAGGAAGGAATGAAAAGAGTCGCCAGCTAGGCATTTTTATCCCGAAGGAAAGGTAATGTTGCATAAACCTAAGAAAAGATGGATAAGACGGTTGCGAACCAGAGAAACTGAGAAAGGGGGTTGGTTACAACCTGGGAAGGTATTAGCACCCAGATTGTCCGTCGTACTCTACGGGATCCACGCTTGAAAGATTTGTGTTTTAAAGGGGTAGTGTTAGTGCTATTCTGTGTGCAAAAAACTGGATAAAGAATGCAAGTGTCAGTGAAAAAGAAATGTGAAGTGAAATAAAGAGTGTCAGTGTAAGGATAGAATGCAAAGCTCAAGACCATGAGGCTTAAAATAATAATGTTGGAAGAGGGGGGGAATGGACAGAGACTTTTGTTCGATAACCGTTAAGTTATGCCTACGTATCCTCTCGTGCAATGAGGAAGTCAGAACACCGTAGTTCGACTCAAAGAGACTGAAAGGTAAATTTACTTGTGAACTGCTTACTTGTCTATGCTCAAGTGTATGACATGTCTGGCTCAGGTGCAAACTGTCTTGCATTATACGGAAGAAGCAAGTTCTCGTTTGTGAGTGAATGAGGTGAGAAAAGAATCCCGGAGGAGACGATTATTGTTTGTTCTTGTATTTTCAGTCTTTTATTGCTTTTTGTGTTTGTCATAAGAAAATGAGCTTAAGCCTACATCAAAGATTAGTAGACTCATCACATCCTCCCTCTGATTAGGGGTAATGAGAAGACTTTAAGGATGAAGTAAACACCTCACACTTAATCACCATGATGCAGGATTAAGATCATTATCCTACTTGCATTTATTTAGTTGTTTTTTGGAGTTTTTTGTTTAGTGTTAGGTAATGAGTTTAAGCCATAATCAAGGATTTAATGGACCCATTACACCATCCTAATAGAAGGATAATAGATGAGAACATTTAAGCTGAGGAAGGCTCCTTAACTTAATCCATGATTAGGGATTAACCTCATGACAAAACAAAGCCTTTATTAAAGTGGATTTTAGTTAGTGGAAAGATTAAGAAGTGAATTTTATGGTTTGTAAGACAACTTGAGGGGGACTTGTCCATTAACACTAGGGTTAGTCCTTCTTAACCAGTTAAGGAAGAATTAGAACCCTAATGCAAGGCCCAAGTTACAAGCTTGATGTCTTAGTGATTATTAGATGGATTAATTAAAGGATTTAAACACATTAAGGGTTTAACACTTAGGATTAAAGTTATACACTCCATCCTAATAGAAGGATACAGGCATAACCCTAATCACAAAGTCTTAAAACCTTTAAGGTTTAGTCCTTGATTATGAGATGAGAAGAGAAGACTCAAAGATGACACAAAGGAAAAACTAATGGGGGACTAATCAAAACCCTAATTGTTATCATGCTTGAGTGTTCCTAGGGTTAATGAGGCTTGCAAGAAGATCTTCAATATGAGCCACCAAGGAAGAAGCAAAGATGGAAGAGAAGCAGAAGAAGCAAGCCAACTTACTTCACTTAAGAAGATAAGTTGCTTGAAGAAAGAAAATGAGGAGAGAACATGAATGAGCAAGCTCACTCTAAAACAAAAGTAAAATTCAGCAATGATGCATAAGAGAGATGAAAAGAAATTATGAGAAGTGAAGGCAAATTCACTTCTCAAAAACTTACCACCTGCAAAGTTAGCAACAAGCAATGAAAAGAAATGAAAATGGGATGAAATGCCAAGATGCAAACCAAAACCAGAAGCATATTCATGATGCAAATGATGCTATGAGATGGTATGAAAGCATGTCATGAGGTGTGAATGATCATACAAGTCATGAAGATGCAAATGAAACTTAAAGGAGCATGGAAGATCATGAATGCCTATGACATGAAATGAAAGCAAAAGCATGGCAAATGGGTGATGCAATGATCAAGCATGATTCTAATATGCCTTAAGATGTCTTGTATGTCATGTAGATGCACAAAATGTCATGGTAAGCTCATGTATGCAAGCATGTGAAGGATGAATGCAAATGAAGAAGCAAATTAGGGTTTATGCACAAGATACAAAGCAAAATTCAAAATCAGAAGCAAATGACAAGATAAAAAATTGAAAATGGGATTAAGGGTACCCTAAACCTATACAAGTTATCTGCCCAAAGGGGAAGACCTAACTCTTAACCCTAAAGAAGTTATGATATTCCCAAGTTGGCTAGGGTTTTAGGATACCTCACAATGAAAAATGCAAAACAAATTGAAAATGAAAGATAAATTCAAACCAATTTTATCCTAGAAACTAAATGACGTGAGGAGTGCAATGCAAAAAGAATCATCATCAAACTCTTCATGGTTAGGCAGAAAGGATTTTTCTAATTAGGGCAAAAATATTGACTTTTAAGAACCCTAAATCCAAAGAAAAATGTCAAAATAGGTCAAGAACCAAAAAGAAATTTGTGTTAAGGGTTTGATAATGTTTCTAAATGTATCAAGATGCAATGTGATTTTCTTGGTGATTTTTAGAAACTTAAATGGTATTTTAATTAATTAATTCTCATTAATTAATCAAAATAAACATTTAAATATTTTAAAAATACGAATTTTATGCAAAAAATAAAATAAAAATTATTTTCAGAATGAGAAAAATATTTGAAAGGGAAATGCAAAAGATAAAAAATTTTGAAAGTGTTTTGCTATTTTAAATAAAATGGTAAAGAAAATGCAAATAAAATGAAATTAAAATGAATTTAAATGAAAGTCAACTGATCTGAGGGTTGTGGTTCAAACCTAGGACGCGAGAATTGACCAACGCGCCATCTGAATGGCCAGAATTCAAACTTCCCTAATTATGATTAAAACCCTAATCTGAGCCCTAATTACTTTCAGGTGACCGGAACAGTGTTCCGGTCATCTTCTCCGGCTATTCACTTTTGCTATCTCTCTCAATACGCAACCCCAAGCCCTAAAACTCTCCAGAAATGATCCTCACACCAACCCCAACAAGAATCACACAACAAAATTCATTTATTCATCATCAAGAACATGAATCGAAGCAAAACGGAAAACATATCAGAAATTTCAGAAGCTTATGAAATGCTTATTTCTCAACTATTTTCGAAACCAAACATATCATGGCAATCAGGGGAACACATAGAATCATTATATAACATAAAATGAAGGTTCTGGAAAAATAAATGCCATGGCTACCTGAAGTGGAGCTTTCAACCCAGGAGCTTTCTGACCAGTTCTTTGCCTCAAATCCACTCCAAAGACTCCCCTCAAGAGCTTGTGATGCTTGGTTGGAGTTTAAATGGCCTCAAAATGAAGTTGGCAGAAGTTCAGTTCAAGCAATGTCAAAATCGTGTTTTTGATTCAGGGTGTTTTAAGGGAAGATGAAGGGTGGGAAATGATCAGTAATGGATATGGAGTTGAATGGTGGAATTTGTTTTGAGGTTTGATGGCTGAACTATGAATTTCGAAGGCTTTTGCATAAGAGGGAGTTTTTGTGATTGCTCAGTTCTTGGAGGTTTCAGCTTGTGTTATGTTATGGAATGGCTTTCTTTTGGTACACATATCATGCTGGGATAGGTCAGAGGGTGGGTGGTGGCCTATGTTGATTGGTATGGGCAAGTTGCAAAAATGTCAACATGACTTGTACTTGAGGTATGGGTAAGAACACAGCTGGCCCTTGGGCATGTCCATGCGCAACTGACTTCATGGAGGTCCACAAATCCATTCTTGAGGCAATTCAGCAAGAGAGAAGAAAGTTATGGGGTGTTTTGCAATTATGTGATGTTTTGGCCCCTTTAGGAAATCTTGATGTTCAAGGCATGAAACTTGGGATTTCTTTGTGCAATTCTGAATTATAGGTCATGTGTGATGTTTGTGAAATGCTTAGAAGTCACTTAGAGGTCACATTTGGCTTTGGCAAGTGTTTTTGCAAACTTCCCTCTTAGGTGCATAAGTGAAATTTAGTGATTTTTCCCAACTTTGCAAAGCCATAACTTGAGTTCTATGATGAATTAGGTCATGTTCTTGTACTTTTTGAAAAGGGAATGATCCAATCTACAACTTTCATGACCAAGAATTTTTCATTTGAAGCATTTTTGAATCAAAAAGAGGGGGTTGAAAAACTTTCCCAAAATGGCAAGTTTGCATTACAAGTCACTTTCCCAAAATGGCAACTTTGCAAATGGCTTGAAATTCTTCAATTTTGTGAACTTCTAACTTCTTATAAGATCAAATAAAGATCATATACACCCAAAATGATGGAGAAGACCCTTTGGTTGGGTGATTGGGGGCCTCAGATGCCCTGATTTTGCACTGACTTGCTTGAGAAGTCATCTTGTGATCAGATGCCTTCCCCACTGAATTTCTTCATGAAAATTGGTATGCATGATCCTTATATCATATAGAGACCAATAGAAACAAGAATGACCAAAAAATTTGGAGTTATGGCCTCTGAAACCAAAACACTAATTTTAGGTCATCTGTGTAGTTAAGCTTGGCTCTGCTTCCATGCCTTTCTCAGTTCTTGTGATTCTTTGACTTCTTTGATCTTGGGAGGATATAATATGATGCTTGAAAATACATGGACCCTCTTGAGATGATTGAAGACCTTTGGAGTGTCTCAGATGGCTCTTGGTTTGCTCAAATCACAAACCCTAGATGCAGATGACTTTAAACCAATGCAGTGAAGCAAAAATGTAATATGAGATGATATGGTTGAACTTATGCAAATGAAAAGATCATAAGCCATGGTGAAATGAGTGAGGGCAAATTTGGAGTGTTTACAATAGACACGAAGCAGACCTGTTGATGCAAGAAGTTCATGAAGGCTCATTTGGTACCCATGCTGGAGGACATGTTATGGCCAAGAAGTTGTTGAGATCGGGATATTATTGGATCACCATGGAATCCGATTGCTGTAAATACTCCCGTAAATGTCACAAGTGTCAGATTTATGTCGATAAGGTCCATGTGCCTCCGAATCCATTGAGTGTCATGTCTTCACCATGGTCGTTCTCCATGTGGGGCATTGATATGATTGGCAAGATTGAGCCGACGGCTTTTAACGGTCATCGCTTCATCCTGGTTGCTATAGACTACTTCACGAAGTGGGTCGAAGCGGCATCTTATGCCAATGTTACTAAACAAGTGGTAGCCCGGTTTATTAAAAGAGACATCATTTGCCGGTACGAAATTCCCGAAAGAATCATTATTGATAATGGTTCTAATCTCAACAACAAGATGATGGCTGACTTGTGTCTGGATTTCAAAATAGAGCATCACAACTCTTCTCCATATCGCCCGAAGATGAATGGCGCCTTCGAGCCGACAAATAAGAACATCAAGAAGATCGTGCAGAAGATGGTTGTAACATACAAAGACTGGCATGAGATGATACCATTCGCTTTGCATGGGTACAGAACGTCAGTGCATACCTCAACAGGGGCAACCCCATTCTCACTGGTGTATGGTATGGAGGCAGTCCTACCAATCGAAATGGAAATCCCCTCGTTGAGGTTGATGATGGACATTAAGCTAGATGAAGCTGAGTGGCTCCAATCCAGATATAATCAATTGAGCCTCATTGAAGAAAAACGTCTAGCAGCTATATGCCATGGACAATTGTATCAGCGGTGGATGAAGCATGCTTTTGATAAGAAGGTACGACCACAAAGGTACATACTAGGTGATTTGGTGCTAAAAAGGATTATTCCTCCTCTTAACGATCACAGGAGCAAATGGACACCTAATTATGAAGGACCATTCGTGGTTAAAAAGGTTTTCTCAGGTGGAGCCTTGATGCTGACAACCATGGACGGAGAAGATTTCCAATCCCCTGTCAACGCAGACACAGTAAGAAAATACTTCGTATAAAAAGGACCCGCGGGATAAAAACAGAATAAAGATCCAGGAAAAAATGGGCATCCCGGCGAGCCAAAAACAGAATAAAAGGCTCGGGCAACAATTAGGGAAATCTCGAAAAAATGTACACCCGCTGAGTTGAAAAGCCACATCGGACAGCTCGGGCAAAAAAGGGTATCCCGGTGGATTGAAAACCTGAAAAGGTGATTCATGCAAAAGAGGGATTAACACGAACGACTGCGATCTGCGAAATCTGTAACCTATTTGCAACTGAGGTTATTCTAAGGGTTGAAGACCAGTTCAATTACCTTTCTCAAGGGGTAGAGCGAGCGGATCGTCTCGAAGATATACGAGTCATAACCGGGTTGGAACTTGATGAGATCCACTTATTACATTGCCAATAGGATAGTTTGTTTTCCTTTTTGGTTGTTTCCTCTTTCCAGGGAACTTCTTCCTTTGTAATGCCTATTCATGGCCATTTTTCCGAATCAATAAAAATTCAATTTCAGTAACCTTGTGACTATCTGCTTCTCGTTTTTGTTTTTCATCTAGCATTGATTGATTGCGAAAACGTCCAGCAAATTGTGATTTATATTGTGTTGTGAACATTTGAATGCTTTCTAACTCATGCAGGAGGACATAAACATTTAATACAACTCTGAAAGGGTGTCAAGATGCCCAGATAAATATTCATGCTATATGAGCCTGGGACATACAGGTCCCAAACTAACTCTCTATGTTGCAGGCACTATTGATTGTGTTTATGCAGGTACAGGTATATGTGTTGCTAACAGAGCTAAAAGCATATTTTCAGGAGGAGCATTTCTTTACGCTTGAACAAGAACAGGTGTTTTCCAGGGTGTCTCTAGTCATCCCTAGTGGAAGTGAAGTTGAATTTCTTCTCCAACATTAATGGCAAGAGATGTTTGCCTTTCCCAAGCAGAAATTTTCCTTCAATATAGGGGAAATCCCCAGCAGTACAAGGAATGTCTTTCCTCCCCAGTAGGATGCTTCATCAGCATTGCCATATCTCTGGTTCCCAGCCAAGTCAGAAGGTCTCCATTTCCCCACCAGAGTGCAAGAAGGGTCCATCTCCAGCAGGGTCTTGGCTCTCCAATCTCAAAGTCCAATTTATTTTTGGCAGTGGCGGTTGTTCAGAGCCGGTGTATCATTGACAGCTTTCCCCGCAGAGTTATCTCCTCCTCATCAGGATGGATCAGATCAGTGCAATGATCATCAGTTACTCCCCAGCCAAGCCATCTGGGATACTTGCAGTCTTCTTATAAGGAAATTCCTTTGCATTTGCATACGCATGATCATCATTGCATTTGCATCCTCCAAAGCGTAGCATTTCCATCCTCATGGAACATTACGCCATAAATCCAAGCATATGCACGCCAGCATGGGCCGGTTTTGAGGTATATTACATATGACCTATAACATATTTTTTTCCCGAAGTATTCCCCACAGAAGATACTTATACCATTTTCCAGACATCTTGGTCTTTCCAAGTCGATGTTGTTTTCTTTGTAACTTGGTCCTTCCCAGCTGTCATATTGTTGAGTTCCATTCCGCTAATGGTCTCGTTAAGCCCTGTTTCGCCAACAGGCATCTTCTGTGGCTTGGTCCTGCCCAGCAGTCGTGTGTTTTCTTTGTGATTTGGTCCTGCCCAGCAGTCATATTGTTGAGTTCCATTCCGCTAATGGTCTCGTTAAGCCCTGTTTCGCCAACAGGCACATTCCGTGGCATGGTCCTGCCCAACAGTCGCGTGTTTTCTTTGTGACTTGGTCCTGCTCAGCAGACATATTGTTGAGTTCCATTTCGCTAATGGTCTCGTTAAGCCCTGTTTCGCCAACAGGCATCTTCCGTGGCTTGGTCCTGCCCAGCAGTCGCGTGTTTTCTTTGTGACTTGGTCCTGCCCAGCAGTCATATTGTTGAGTTCCATTCCGCTAATGGTCTCGTTAAGCCCTGTTTTGCCAACAGGCATCTTCCGTGGCTTGGTCCTGCCCAGCAGTCGCGTGTTTTCTTTGTGACTTGGTCCTGCCCAGCAGTCATATTGTTGAGTTCCATTCCGCTAATGGTCTCGTTAAGCCCTGTTTCGCCAACAGGCATCTTCCGTGGCGTGGTCCTGCCCAGCAGTCGCGTGTTTTCTTTGTGACTTGGTCCTGCCCACCAGTCATATTATTGAGTTTCATTCCGTTAATGGTCTCGTTAAGCCCTGTTTCGCCAACAAGCACCTTCGGTGGCTTGGTCCTGCCCAACAATCGCGTGTTTTCTTTGTGACTTGGTCCTGCCCAACAGTCATATTGTTGAGTTCCATTCCTCTAATGGTCTCGTTAAGCCCTGTTTCGTCAACAGGCACATGCTGTGGCTTGGTTCTGCCCAGCAGTCGCGTGTTTTCTTTGTGACTTGGTCCTGCCCAGCAGTCATATTGTTGAGTTCCATTCCGCTAATGGTCTCGTTAAGCCATGTTTCGCCAACAGACATCTTTTGTGGCTTGGTCCTGCCCAGCAGTCGCGTGTTTTCTTTGTGACTTGGTCCTGCCCAGCAGTCATATTGTTGAGTTCTATTCCGCTAATGGTCTCGTTAAGCCCTGTTTCACCAACAGGCATCTTCCGTGGCTTGGTCCTACCCAGCAGTCGTGTGTTTTCTTTGTGACCTTGTCCTGCCCAGCAGTCATATTGTTGAGTTCCATTCCGCTAATGGTCTCGTTAAGCCCTGTTTCGCCAACAGACATCTTCTGTGGCTTGGTCCTGCCCAGCAGTCATATTGTTGAGTTCCATTCCGCTAATGGTCTCGTTAAGCCCTGTTTCGTCAACAGGCACATTCTGTGGCTTGGTCCTGCCCAGCAGTCGCGTGTTTTCTTTATGACTTGGTCCTGCCCAGGAGTGATATTGTTAAGTTCCATTTCGCTAATGGTCTCAGTAAGCCCTGTTTCGCCAACAGGCATCTTCTGTGGCTTGGTCCTGCCCAGCAATCGCGTGTTTTCTTTGTGACTTGGTCCTGCACAACAGTCATATTGTTGAGTTCCATTCTGCTAATAGTCTCATTAAGCCCTCTTTCGCCAAAATGCATCTTCCGTGGCTTGGACCTGCCCAGCAGTCGCATGTTTTCTTTGTGACTTGGTCCTGCCCAGTAGTCATATTGTTGAGTTCCATTCCGCTAATGGTCTCGTTAAGCCCTGTTTCGCCAACATGCATCTTCTGTGGCTTGGTCCTGCCCAGCAGTCGCGTGTTTTCTTTGTGACTTGGTCCTGCCCAGCAGTCATATTGTTGAGTTCCATTCCGCTAATGGTCTCGTTAAGCCCTGTTTCACCAACAGGCATCTTCCGTGGCTTAGTCCTGCCCAGCAGTCGCGTGTTTTCTTTGTGACTTGGTCCTGCCCAGCAGTCATATTGTTGAGTTCCATTCCGCTAATGGTCTCGTTAAGCCATGTTTCGCCAACAGACATCTTCCGTGGCTTGGTCCTGTCCAGCAGTCATATTGTTGAGTTCCATTCCGCTAATGGTCTCGTTAAGCCCTGTTTCGCCAACAGGCACATTCCGTGGCATGGTCCTGCCCAACAGTCGCGTGTTTTCTTTGTGACTTGGTCCTGCTCAGCAGACATATTGTTGAGTTCCATTTCGCTAATGGTCTCGTTAAGCCCTGTTTCGCCAACAGGCATCTTCCGTGGCTTGGTCCTGCCCAGCAGTCGCGTGTTTTCTTTGTGACTTGGTCCTGCCCAGCAGTCATATTGTTGAGTTCCATTCCGCTAATGGTCTCGTTAAGCCCTGTTTTGCCAACAGGCATCTTCCGTGGCTTGGTCCTGCCCAGCAGTCGCGTGTTTTCTTTGTGACTTGGTCCTGCCCAGCAGTCATATTGTTGAGTTCCATTCCGCTAATGGTCTCGTTAAGCCCTGTTTCGCCAACAGGCATCTTCCGTGGCGTGTTCCTGCCCAGCAGTCGCGTGTTTTCTTTGTGACTTTGTCCTGCCCACCAGTCATATTATTGAGTTTCATTCCGTTAATGGTCTCGTTAAGCCCTGTTTCGCCAACAAGCATCTTCGGTGGCTTGGTCCTGCCCAACAATCGCGTGTTTTCTTTGTGACTTGGTCCTGCCCAACAGTCATATTGTTGAGTTCCATTCCTCTAATGGTCTCGTTAAGCCCTGTTTCGTCAACAGGCACATGCTGTGGCTTGGTTCTGCCCAGCAGTCGCGTGTTTTCTTTGTGACTTGGTCCTGCCCAGCAGTCATATTGTTGAGTTCCATTCCGCTAATGGTCTCGTTAAGCCATGTTTCGCCAACAGACATCTTTTGTGGCTTGGTCCTGCCCAGCAGTCGCGTGTTTTCTTTGTGACTTGGTCCTGCCCAGCAGTCATATTGTTGAGTTCTATTCCGCTAATGGTCTCGTTAAGCCCTGTTTCACCAACAGGCATCTTCCGTGGCTTGGTCCTACCCAGCAGTCGTGTGTTTTCTTTGTGACCTTGTCCTGCCCAGCAGTCATATTGTTGAGTTCCATTCCGCTAATGCTCTCGTTAAGCCCTGTTTCGCCAACAGACATCTTCTGTGGCTTGGTCCTGCCCAGCAGTCATATTGTTGAGTTCCATTCCGCTAATGGTCTCGTTAAGCCCTGTTTCGTCAACAGGCACATTCTGTGGCTTGGTCCTGCCCAGCAGTTGCGTGTTTTCTTTATGACTTGGTCCTGCCCAGGAGTGATATTGTTAAGTTCCATTTCGCTAATGGTCTCAGTAAGCCCTGTTTCGCCAACAGGCATCTTCTGTGCCTTGGTCCTGCCCAGCAATCGCGTGTTTTCTTTGTGACTTGGTCCTGCACAACAGTCATATTGTTGAGTTCCATTCTGCTAATAGTCTCATTAAGCCCTCTTTCGCCAAAATGCATCTTCCTTGGCTTGGACCTGCCCAGCAGTCGCATGTTTTCTTTGTGACTTGGTCCTGCCCAGTAGTCATATTGTTGAGTTCCATTCCGCTAATGGTCTCGTTAAGCCCTGTTTCGCCAACATGCATCTTCTGTGGCTTGGTCCTGCCCAGCAGTCGCGTGTTTTCTTTGTGACTTGGTCCTGCCCAGCAGTCATATTGTTGAGTTCCATTCCGCTAATGGTCTCGTTAAGCCCTGTTTCACCAACAGGCATCTTCCGTGGCTTAGTCCTGCCCAGCAGTCGCGTGTTTTCTTTGTGACTTGGTCCTGCCCAGCAGTCATATTGTTGAGTTCCATTCCGCTAATGGTCTCGTTAAGCCATGTTTCGCCAACAGACATCTTCTGTGGCTTGGTCCTGTCCAGCAGTCATATTGTTGAGTTCCATTCCGCTAATGGTCTCGTTAATACTTGTTTCGTCAACAGGCACATTCCGTGGCTTGGTCCTGCCCAGCAGTCACATGTTTTCTTTGTGACTTGGTCCTGCCCAGCAGTCATATTGTTAATTTCCATTCCGCTAATGGTCTCGTTAAGCCCTGTTTCGCCAACAGGCATCTTCTGTGGCTTGGTCCTGTCCAGTAATCGTGTGTTTTCTTTGTGACTTGGTCTTGCCCAACAGTCATATTGTTGAGTTCCATTCCGCTAATGGTCTCATTAAGCCCTGTTTCGCCATTATGCATCATCCGTGGCTTAGTCCTGCCCAGCAGTCGCATGTTTTCTTTGTGACTTGGTCCTGCCCAGCAGTCATATTGTTGAGTTCCATTCCGCTAATGGTCTCGTTAAACCCTATTTCGCCAACAGGCATCTTCCGTGGCTTGGTCCTGCCCAGCAGTCGCGTGTTTTCTTTTTGACTTGGTCCTGCCCAACAGTCATATTGTTGAGTTCCATTCCGCTAATGGTCTCGTTAAGCCCTGTTTCGCCAACAAGCATCTTTCGTGGCCTGGTCCTGCCCAGCAGTCGCGTGTTTTCTTTGTGACTTTGTCCCGCCCAACAGTCATATTGGTGAGTTCCATTCCGCTAATGGTCTCGTTAAGCACTGTTTCGTCAACAGGCACATGTCGTGGCTTGGTCCTGCCCAGCAGTCGCGTGTTTTCTTTGTGACCATGTCCTGCCCAGCAGTCATATTGTTGAGTTCCATTCCGCTAATGGTCTCGTTAAGCCCTGTTTCCCCAACAGGTATCTTTTGTAGTCTGGTCCTGCCTAGTAGTCGCGTGTTTTCTTTGTGACTTGGTCCTGCCCAGCAGTCATATTATTGAGTTCCATTCCGCTAATGGTCTCTTTAAGCCCTGTTTTACCAACAGGCATCTTCTGGGGCTTGGTGCTGCCGAGCAGTCGCATGTTTTCTTTGTGACTTGGTCCTGCCCAGCAGTCATATTGTTGAGTTCCATTCCGCTAATGGTCTCGTTAAGCCCTGTTTCGCCAACAGACATCATTCGTGGCTTGGTCCTGCCCAGCATTCATATTGTTGAGTTCCATTCCGCTAATGGTCTCGTTAAGCCCTGTTTCGTCAACAGGCACATTCTGTGGCTTGGTCCTGCCCAGCAGTCGCGTGTTTTCTTTGTGACTTGGTCCTACCCAGCAGTCATATTGTTAAGTGTCGCTCCCGATAAGTGGGACTGGCCCAGATAAAGGTACAGACGCGAACGGTCGGCGAAAGGAACAATGAGAACACACAGCCGTGAACTCACTGGAGATGAATAGAGTCGCCAGCTAGGCATTTTTATCCCGGAGGAAAGGCAATGCTGCATAGACCTAGAAAGATATGGATAGGACGGTCGCGAGCCAGAGAGACTGAGAAAGGGGGTTGGTTACAACCTGGGAAGGTATTAGCACCCAGATTGTCCGTCGTACTCGACGGGATCCACGCTTAAAAGATTTGTGTTTTAAAGGGGTAGTGTCAGTGCAATCTGTGTATAAAAGAGTTGGAAAAGGATGTACAGGTGTCAGTGTAAGGACAGGAGTGAAATGCTCATGAACATGAGGCTTAAAGGATAGCTGGAAAGAGGGGGAATATACAGAGACTTTTGTTCGATAACTGTTAAGTTATGCCTACGTATCCTCTCGTGCAATGAGGAAGTCAGAACACCGTAGTTCGACCCAAAGAGACTGAAAGGTAAATTGACTTGTGAACTGCTTACTTGTCTATGCTCAAGTGTATGACCTGTCTGGCTCAGGTGCAAACTGTCTTGCATCAGACGGAAGAAGCAAGTTCTCGCTTATGAGTGAAGGTGATGAGAAAAGAATCCCGGAGGAGACGATTATTGTTTGTTTTTTGTATTTTCAGTCTTTTATTGCTTTTGAAAGTTTGTCATAAGTTAATGAGCTTAAGCCTAAACCAATGGATTTAGTAAACTCATCACATCTTCCCTCTGATTAGGGGTAATGAGAGTACCTTAAGTGTGAAGTCAGATTCTCACACTTAATCACCTTTGGTGTAGAATTACGATCATTAACCTACTTGTGATTATTTAGATGTTTTTGGTGTTTTTGTTTAGTGTTAAGTAATGAGGTTAAGCCATAACCAAGGATTAAACAGACTCATTACACCATCCTAATAGAAGGATAATAGATGAGAATGTTTAAGCTGAGGAAAGCTCCTCAACTTAATCCATGATTAGGGATTAAACTCATGACAAAACAAGCCTTTATTATATGGATTTTATTTAATGATATGATGATGAAGTTAATTTTAGGGTTTGTAAGACAACTTGAGGGGGACTTGTCCATTAACACTAGGGTTAGTCCTTCTTAACCAATTAAGGAAGAATTAGAACCCTAATGCAAGGCCCAAGTTACAAGTGTGATGTCTTGATGATTATTAAGTGGATTGATTAAGGGATTTAAACACATTAAGGGTTTAACACTTAGGATTAAAGTTATACACTCCATCCTAAGAGAAGGATGCAGACATAAGCTTAATCACAAAGCCTTAAAGCCTTTAGGGTTTAGCCCCTGATTATGAGATGAGAAGAGAAGACTCAAAGAGACACAAAGGTGAAAACTAAGAGGGGGGACTAATCAAAACCCTAATCATTGTCATGCTTGGTTGTTCCTAAGGTTTGTGAGGTTTGCAAGAGAAGTCTTCAATGGAACCACCAGGAAGCAGATGAAAGGATCAAGAGAAGCAAAGCAACTTGCTTCATTTAAGAAGTCAAGTCACTTGAAGAAAGAAAGTAAGAAGAAGAAGAATGAGCAAGCTCAATCTCAAACACATATCAAAATGCAGCAAGGATGCAAGAGAGAGATGAGAAGAAAGTATGAGAAGTGAAGGCAAATTCACTTCTCAAAATCACTTACCACCTGAAAGGTTAGAAAAGAAATGCAATGCAATGCAAAATGGGATGGAATGACATGATGCAAACCAAAACCAGAAGCATATATGTGATATTAATGATGCTATGAGATGCTACAAACCAGAAACAAAACATGTGGATGATCATACAAGCTTATGAATGCAAATGAAGCAAGTTAGGACACATGAACATGCATGAAAAGTTATGAGATGCATATGGCATACAACATGACAAATGCAAGATGCAATGATCAAACATGCTTTCAATATGCCTTATGATATTCAATGAATCAAATGGAGGCATGGAATGCCATGGCAAGTCATGTTATGCAAGAGAATGCAAGATGGATGCATATGAAAGCCCAAATTAGGGTTTATGAACAATACATCAAACACAAACCAAAATCAGAAGCAAACAACATTATAAAAAAATTGAAAATGCACTCAAAGGATCCCTAACCCTATACTAACTTAATGCCCAAAGGAGAGGTCTCAACTCCTAACCAAACTCAAGATATGATTTTCCTAAGTTTTCTAGGGTTTTAGGGTTCCTAAACAAGAAAATTATCAAACAAATTGAAAATGAGAGATCAAATCATGGCCATTTAATCTCACAAACTACATGTTAAACACAATGCAATGCAAAAAGAAACAAGGTCCAACTCTTTAGGGTTAGGCAGAAATGATTTTTTGAAGTTTGGATCAAAATAATGCATAAAAATGACTTTAATTCAATGAAAAATTCTCAAAATGCATCAAGATCAAAAAATAAATTTGGTTTGAAGGTTGGACAATGTTTCTAAATGTCTTAGAACATTTCATGAATTTTTTGGTGATTTTTAAATACCTAAAAGTATTTTTAATAAATTAATTTTCATTAATCAATTAAAAATAAACTTTTAAATATTTAAAAATACTTTTTTAATGCTAAAAATGAAAATAAAAATATTTTTGTGTTTAAAAATTAATGAAACTCTTGACAAAAAGTTTCATAATTTTTAAATGGTTTTTGCTATTTTTAATAAATTGTATAAAACAAATGAAATAAATATGAAAATAAAATGAAATTAAATGGAAAAGGAAAAAGTCAGCCAATCTAATGGCTGAGATTCAAACCCCAGGACGCGGGAGCTGACCACGCGCGCAAATGAACGGACCAAATTCAAACTCAGCTAATTAATGCTTATGCCCTAATCCCACCGTTAATTACTTTCAGGTGACCGGAACAGTGTTCCGGTCATCTTCTCCGTTCACCTCAAAACCCAATCTCACTCCATACGCATCTAAAATGAATTCTAAAAACACAGGAATGATCCCCACTCACTCACGAATCAAAACCCCCAAACAAAACATATTTATCATTCCAGAAATGGCTGAATCGAAGTAAACAAAATCTAGGGCAAAAAGTTTCAGAGACTGATTAAACTCTCATCTCTCCACCATTTCCAAAACTAAAGACATATTTATGATCAGGGAAGCATGAATAACAACTTAAGAACTTAAAAAATGATTTCTGGAAAAAATGTTCTTGAGCTACCTGAGTTTCGAAGCTTTCAATCCTGCAACTTTCTGCCCTCTTCCTTTGATGCAAACCACCCCCTTTGGTCCCTTGATGATGTCTGGATGCTCAGCAAGAGTTTATGTTGGCTGGTTTGGGAGTTTGAACAGCTTCTGCTCAAGCTCAGGTGAGAATGGTGATTGTGATTCAGGCAGTTTCAGGCAAAGGTGAGTGGTTCTTTGTGGTCAGGATGATGTTTTGAGAAGGTTTGTGAAGTTTGTTCAAGTGTTTGTGGCCTGTGGAATGAGTTTCGAAAGCTTTGGCTTTGAGAGTGGAAAATGGAAGAGTAATGTTCTTGCTGGTTTCAGGCTTAGGTCTTGCTGGTTTTGGTTCAGTGAAGCAAGGTGAGATGATTAGTGGAGTTTGTTTGAGTGTTTATGGCTTGTGGAATCAGATTCGAAGGAAAATGCAAGTTGGAGAGAGTTTGTGAATGTGTGTTGTGGTGAGTTTTCAGGCTGGCTTGTTGTATGAAATGGCTGGCCTTTGATCCACATAAACAAGTCCTATTGGTCAGGTGATGTGACTTGGCCTGCTGTGATAG
Organism: Lathyrus aphaca; assembly: GCA_963966055.1. Lineage (NCBI taxonomy): Eukaryota > Viridiplantae > Streptophyta > Magnoliopsida > Fabales > Fabaceae > Lathyrus > Lathyrus aphaca. Next base: position 388,365,403 of record OZ014522.1, on the reverse strand, counting down.
GTGAGCTAGCTTTTGCAAAAAGTCCACTCTTGTGTAAGAGAAGCATGGGTTGTGTTCTAGGCTAGTACAAGGGTGTGGGCTGGCGCAGCATGGTGAGGGGAAAGGTTAGGGTTGGTTCAGCAGCCAAGGCAACAAGTGGATGGAAGTGTGATGATGGTTTTGCAACTTACTTGCTTTTGCTTTTTCATGAAAATATCTTGCTATGCAAACCATGAACATGTGATCTTTTGGTTCAAATCTGATTTTTAGAACTTGTGTGATGCTTGCACATTGGTTTGATATGAACTAGAAGTCACAAATGCCTTGGTACAAAGTTTTTGCAAGTTTCCCATTTGGTGCATATTTTGAAAATTAATGATTTTAGCCAACTTTGACACACCATAACTTTTGATCCAAAATGAATTAGGTCATGTTCTTGTACTTTTTGAAAAGGGAAAGATCTAATCTACAACTTTCATGACCAAAGTTTTTCCATTTGAAGCATTTTTGGATCAAAAAGTAAGGGTTGAAAAAGTTGCATAAAATGACATTTCATTAAAAGTCAACCATGCCCAAAAAAGTCAACTTTGCAAAAACTTGTAATTCTTGAATTTTGTGAACTTCAACCTTCTTCTATGATCAAATAAAGACCTAATACACTCAAAATGATGAAGATCACCCCTTGGTTGGGTCATTGGGGGCCTCAGATGCCCTGATTTAGCACTGACTTGCCCAGAAAGTCAACTCTTGATCAGATGACTTCCCCATGGAATTTCTTCATGAAAATTGATATGCATACTCCCTATACCATATAGAGACCAATAGAAACAAGAATGACCAAAAAATTTGGAGTTATGGCCTCTGAAACCAAAACCCTAATTTTAGGTCAACTGTGCAGTCAAGCCTGGCTCTGCCTCCACACCAATCCCAGTTCTTGTGATTCTTTGGCATTCTTGACTTTGAGAGGTTATAATATGATGCTTGAACACACATAGACCCCTTTGAAGTGATTGATGACCTTTGGAGTGTCTCAAGAAGCTCTTGGATTGCTCAGATCACAAACCCTAGATGCAGATGACTTAGAACCAATGCAAAGATTCAAAAATGTGATATGAGATGGTATGATTGTGTTTATGCATATGAAATGATCACAAGCCATGGTGTGAATGGGTGAGGTCAAATTTGGGGTGTTTACAGCTGCCCCTATTCAAACATGAGTTAGCTGTGCAGGATGTAAGCGACGGCTTAACAGGCAAACAAGATAACTTGTGGTTGAATACCAAAGACAGTCCAAAATTTGCACTCACAGAATGAAGAAGAAAAGGGATATAGATTGTAAAGGAAAGTAAAGTATATTGTAAAGTGCGGGCGACGGAGGACGACCGTCGAGCAGAGGACGACTGCTGGGTAAAGAGCAATGACGGGGACGGCCGACATGCTGGGAAAAGTGCGGAAAATAAAGCAATGACGGGGACGGCCGACATGCTGGGGATACAAGAATTATGATGGGGACGGCCATCAAGTAAAGCTGTACGATTTTCTGGGGACTGATGAAACATGACGGGGACGGCCATCAAGTTCAAAAAGTAAAGTAGCCAACGATGGGGACGGCCATCGGGCTAAAAAGAAAAGGGACCACGACGGGGACGGCCATCGGGTTAAAGAATAAATGAAATAAACAGATGATGAGGTACGGTCATCAAAGGTGAAGGACGATCACCTAGCAGGGGACGGCTGCTCTGTTGGGTTAAGATGAGGGACGGTCACCTAAGGTGGAGGACGACCACCTGGCAGGGTACGGCTGCCGAAAATATCGCGACATAGGACGAATGCCGGATAGAAGGTCAACGATGGGGACGGCCATCGGACGAGCATGATGGAGGACGACCATCAAGAGGTGGAGGACGACCACCTAGCAGGGGACGGCTGCTCTCAAGGTTTATCATGACATAGGACGAATGCCAGATAACCAAAATCAACAATGGGGACGGCCATTGGATAAAATGATGAAGGACGATCATCAAAAGGTGGAGGACGACCACCTAGCAGGGGACGGCTGCTAAAAATATCAACGATGGGGACGGCCATCGGATGAGCATGATGGAGGACGACCATCAAGAGGTGGAGGACGACCACCTAGCAGGGTACGGCTGCTCTCAGGGTTTGTCATAACACAGGACGAGTGTTAGATAAAAAGAAAATTTGATTTGGCATCGATCTACTGGGGAATAGTAAACACGGACGAGTGTTTACATCCGAGAAACAAAAGGTATGAGTGTTTAGATGTTTGTGTATAGATTAAAGATGCGGACGAGCATCCTTAAGACTACGATACGGACGAGTATCGGATAGAAACAAATACTGACACGTGTTCAGAGATGATGATACGGACGAGTATCAACGGGTTAACAAGGAACACGGACGAGTGTTGAATCTGAAGGGACTCTTTTGGGGAATAGTAGACACAGGCGAGTGTCTATATTCAAGAAGAAAAAAGTGTTTGACACAGTGTATGGATTAAAGATGCGGACGAGCATCCTTAAGACTATGATACGGACGAGTATCATGTAGAACCAAACTCTTGACGCATGTTCTGAGATGATGGTACGGACGAGTACCAACTGGTTAACAAAGAACACGGACGAGTGTTGACCCTGAGGGGATTTGAGTGGGGTATACAAGATACGGACGAGTATCTGTATAAGTATGAGTGATGTATAGATGAGTGTTTAACTGTTGGGGAGAGTGACACGGACGGGTGTCAAAAGGAGAAGAGTGTAATATAAACAAGTATCTGATATACAAAGTGTAGGCGACTGCGCTGGGGATGTGACACGGACGGGTGTCAAAGGATTATCATATGTAAGTATATGTGAGTGCAAAGAGGACGTCTTTGGCTTTCTGCTGGGGTTGACACAGATGGGTGTCAAGAAGTATTTGTAATGCAGGTGGTTTTGTTTGCACAGGGTATTCGGGTGACTTTACTGGGGAGTATTGACACGGACGGGTGCCAGGGAGAGTATATGTACTGATGTTTGTGAATGTGAGGCAACTGATTTTGCTGGGGAATCTCCGCTGGGGACTCTGGGGGGAGTATTCTGTACATTGACGAATTGTTATTATTCACAAGCGTTGATTCAAGACATGGCTTATGATTATGCTATATGCTTGATTTTTGCCGTAATGCTCCGTATTAAACGGAATGCTACGCTTTGTGGGTGAATATGATGCGAATGCTATGATTATGCTAAGATACCAAACCGGGATTCGGATCCCGTTGCTGTGAAGATCTTCGGTCGATCTGCTTGAAATGGACATCCCAGCTGGGGATGAGATCACTGGCAGATCTGACGAGATGCTATTTGCTTGGGGAAATGGGTCAGTGAAGGACCTATTCCAATAAATGAGAGACCCAGCTGGGATTTGAAGAAGCTTTCTTCACTCTGTTGCGATTCCTTCATGCGTTGCTCTTCTGGATAGAGGCTGAAACTCTGTGGGGAAAGAGCTCCTTGGCTTTTGTATTCGGCTGAGGAAAGAACGGCAACTCGGCTGGGAGCAGTAGCAAGTGGCAGCTCAGCTGGGGGGAGTCCTGAGAGGCAACTCAGCTGGGGAAAGAGCATTTCGGGTGCTAAAATTGAGTGTTGATTTGCCAGCTTGCTGGGATGAAGCTTACACGCCCCAAGTTGCATTCTGGATACCTGCAATCCTGCAAAGATAGGGAAACGCACAAGTAATCCCGAGGTATCCTTTACTGGATTCCGTCATAGGAGTTTAGACACTTCCGAGAGTAAGTATATTTCCTGCAAGCACGTTTTTATTTGAAGATAAACATCTGTATTTTATGCAATCAGTGTTTCTTTTAGACATCAGACATTTTTTGCAAATAAAATGTACAAGACGAAACATGACTGAAAATCTGATTTTATTAATTCATATGCCCTGAATTGGCGAGATACAGTCAAAGGAACATATCCCCTGAAATGAGGAGATTGTTACAAATTGAGAAACAAAATGCTGGCAGTGTTGATGACGCTTTAAGGAGCTTCCTCTTTACTATGACTCGTATGACTTTTGACGTTCTTCTCATCTTGCTTTCTGAAGAATGTTGATTCTGATTGAAGCTTGATCCTTTCGAAACTTACCAAGCTGTAAGTGATACAGACGAATTCAGAATGCAGTTGTTCGCTTATTCCCTTATTTTGCATGGATCGCCCTTTCGGGTTTTCAATCCATCGGGATACCCATTTTTGCCTGAGCTGTCCAAGGCGGCTTTTCAACTCAGCGGGTGTACATTTTTTTTGCTTATTTTCCCTTATTTTTGCCCGAGCCTTTTATTCTGTTTTTGACTCGCCGGGATGCCCTATTTTTGCCTGGACTTACATTCTGTTTTTATGTCCAGGGGGTCATTTTATGCGAAGTATTTTTTAACTGCATCTGAATTCACAGGGGACGGGAAGTCTTCACCATCCATGGTGCTGAGCATCAGTGCTCCACCTGAGAAAACTTTCTTTACTACGAATGGTCCTTCATAGTTTGGAGTCCACTTGCCCCTGTGGTCTGTATGAGGAGGGAGGATTCTCTTTAGCACAAGATCTCCCACTTGGTACTCTCGGTGCCTGACTTTCTGATCGAAGGCTTTCTTCATTCTTTTCTGATACAACTGCCCATGACAGATTGCAGCCAACCTTTTCCCTTCGATCAGACTCAGTTGTTCGTATCGGGCCCTGACCCATTCTGCTTCGTTCAGCTTGACATCCATTAGTACCCGTAGAGAGGGTAATTCAACTTCGACAGGTAGGACTGCTTCCATACCATACACAAGCTGATATGGTGTTGCCCCAGTGGATGTTCTGATTGACGTGCGGTACCCATGCAAGGCAAACGGTAGCATTTCATGCCAGTCTTTGTAGGTGACTACCATCTTCTGCACAATCTTCTTGATATTCTTATTAGCTGCCTCAACAGCGCCATTCATCTTTGGCCTGTAAGGAGAAGAATTGTGATGCTGAATCTTGAAGTCCCGGCACAGCTCTGCCATCATTTTGTTATTTAAGTTGGAACCATTGTCAGTAATGATTCGCTCGGGCACTCCATATCGACAGATGATATCTCTTTTCAGGAATCTGGCTACTACTTGCCTGGTAACATTTGCATAAGATGCTGCTTCGACCCACTTGGTGAAATAGTCAATGGCAACCAGGATGAATCTGTGGCCATTCGAAGCAGTCGGTTCAATCTTGCCAATCATGTCAATGCCCCACATAGCAAAGGGCCAGGGTGAAGACATTACATTCAAGAGATTAGGAGGAACATGCACCTTATCTGCATAGATCTGGCATTTATGGCATTTTCTGGCGTAGGCACAACAATCTGCGTCCATTGTGATCCAGTAATAGCCTGATCTTAGCAACTTCTTGGCCATGGCATGCCCTCCAGCATGGGTACCAAAGGATCCTTCGTGCACTTCATGCATTAACAAGTCTGCTTCTGTCTTGTCGACGCATCTGAGGAGTACCATATCAAAGTTTCTCTTGTACAGGGAACCATCAGTGTTCAGAAAGAAACTACCAGCAAGCCTTCTCAAAGTCTTCTTATCATTGGAAGATGCCCCAAGTGGGTATGTTTGATCCTCTAAGAAGCACTTAATGTCATGGAACCAAGGCTTATCATCCTTGACAACATCCGCTGCAAATACATATGCTGGCCTGTCGAGCCTGGACACTGAGATTTGAGGTACAAAGTTGGCAGCCTGAACTTTGATCATAGATGAAATGGTAGCCAGAGCATCTGCAAACTGATTCTCGTCCCGAGGGATGTACTCAAGCTTGACTGTTGTAAAGAAAGTCAATAACCTCCTTGTATAATCCCTGTAAGGTATCAGATGATCCTGGTGGGTGTACCATTTGCCATTGGTTTGATTGATTACCAAAGCTGAATCTCCGAATACGGTCAATGTCTTGATCCTGAGGTCAATGGCTTCCTCAAGACCCATAATGCAAGCTTCGTATTCAGCTTCGTTATTAGTGCAGTTAAAGGTGAGTTTTGCCGAGAAAGGCATGTGAACACCTTTAGGTGTAATGAGTACTGCACCCACACCACGACCATTCATGTTGACAGCCCCATCAAACATCATAGTCCATTCTTCTTCCGGGTTGGGCCCTTCAGTGTAAACAGGCTCTTCATGATCTTTTGCTTTTATGAACATGATGTCTTCATCAGGGAAGTCAAATCTCATAGGCTGGTAATCATCAATAGGTTGCTCAGCAAGATATTCAGACAATACACTGCCCTTGATGGCTTTCTGAGAAGTGTACTGGATGTCATATTCTGTAAGGATCATTTGCCATCTTGCAACCCGTCCGGTAAGTGCTGGCTTCTCAAATATGTACTTAACTGGGTCCATCTTTGAGATCAACAAAGTGGTGTGGGTCAACATATACTGTCTCAGTCAGCGAGCAGCCCACGCTAAAGCACAGCAAGTTTTCTCGAGCAGTGAATAACGTTGTTCACAGTCGGTAAACTTTTTGCTTAGGTAGTATATTGCATACTCTTTTCGACCAGACTCGTCATGCTGGCCCAACACACACCCCATCGACTCTTCTAATACTGTCAAGTACATTATCATAGGTCTTCCTTCAACTGGAGGCATGAGGATTGGAGGTTCTTGCAAGTATTCCTTGATCTTGTCAAAAGCCTTCTGGCAGTCTTCGTTCCACCTGACCGTTTGCTCTTTTCTTAGCAGTTTGAACAAAGGTTCACAGGTTGCTGTAAGGTGAGATATGAACCTTGAGATGTAGTTCAATCGACCTAAGAAACCTCGAACTTCTTTTTCTGTCTTCGGCGCAGGCATCTCTTGAATAGCTTTGACTTTATCAGGGTCAACTTCAATCCCTTTTTCTCTTACAATGAATCCCAGCAACTTACCGGATCGCACCCCGAATGTGCATTTGTTGGGGTTTAACTTCAGTTGATACTTCCTCAGACGCTTGAATAGCTTCAGCAGATTTACCAGGTGATCTTCTTCAGTAAGGGATTTGGCAATCATGTCATCCACATAACATTTTATCTCTTTATGAATCATATCGTGGAATAATGTTACCATAGCCCGTTGATACGTTGCACCGGCATTCTTGAGCCCAAATGGCATTACCTTGTAGCAGAACGTGCCCCAGGGTGTGATGAAGGTCGTCTTCTCCATGTCTTCAGGTGACATTTTAATCTGATTGTATCCTGAAAATCCATCCATGAAGGAGAATACCGAGAACTGAGCCGTATTATCCACCAGTACATCAATGTGAAGTAATGGGAAATCATCTTTCGGGCTGGCTCTGTTCAGACCTCGGTAATCAACACACATTCTTACTTTTCCGTCCTTCTTAGGCACAAGTACTATATTAGCAACCCACGGTGGATAGCTAGTTACGGCAAGGAACCCGGCGTCCCATTGCTTTTGCACCTCTTCTTTGATCTTCATCGCCATGTCTGGGCGAGTACGGCGCAGTTTCTGTTTAACCGGCGGGCATTCTTCTCTTAAAGGCAGCTTGTGCACAACAATGTCGGTATCCAACCCTGGCATATCTTGATAAGACCAAGCGAACACGTCCACATACTCTTGAAGCAGGTCAATCAGTTGTCTCTTCACTGAGTCTTGTAAGCAGGCCCCGATTTTAACTTCTTTCACGTCTTCATCTGTACCAAGATTGATCGTTTCAACCTCCTCCTGGTGAGGAGTAATAACCTTTTCCTCTTGTCTTAACAACCTGGCTAGCTCTTCAGGAAGCTCATACTCTTCTTCAACCCCTTCATCAGCTTGATTGATTGGATTGTCAAAGTCATACGAAGTCATAGCCGTGCTGTTGTCGGTGCTGTCTGGAAGGCACACTCTGCAAGGGTTCAGTTTGTTCATTTTAGTGATTTGATTTTAATCTTGTTTAGAAAAGTGAAATGAAGTTGTCATTTTGAAAACATTGCCATTTATTTTTTGTACAAAAAGAAAAATGGAAAAACAGTGAGCGAAAAAGAAAAAGACTCGTTTGCAAAAAGATGTCTGATATTTCATTAATTAATCTTGTTGCACAAAAAGTACAGATGGCCCGATTACAAAATGAGTCTTGTCATCTTGGGCAAGATGCAAGACTTTGATGCATGCTTATAAAATACAGGAAATAATAATTACTCTGCATGAGTAACTCTTATAATTTCCTGGGAAGACCAGTTTGGGATACTGCTTCCCGGGATCTTTGGACGGATCCAACTCTCCAGGTTGCGGTCGCTTTCATCCTCGTCTTCCAAATTGTTGACAGCATCAGGGGTGAGCATCCCCCCACTAACAAAGTTGGGCTCCTTTGCAGCCTCTACTTGATCTTGTTGAGTTGGTTTGTAACCCAACCCAAATCTATCCTCTTTCTTCTCCACCGGTAACAATTTGCCCCAGCCTTGGGCATTCCCTTCTTCAACAACCTTCCGGGCTTGTTGGTAAGATGTCATTGAGGTTCCAGGTACAGCAGAAGTTTCATTTACGTTCAAGGCCTCAAACCCTTGACTCATTTTTTCGTGGATCTCCCCATCCATCTCAATGTATTTGTAGGTAGCCAGGTGGCTAACAAAAATATCCTCCTCTCCACAGATAGTAACGACTTGACCCTCCCACTCGAATTTTAACTTCTGGTGAAGGGTTGAGGTCACGGCGCCGGCGGCGTGAATCCATGGCCTACCCAATAGACAGCTGTAGGCAGGCTGTATATCCATCACGTAGAAGGTCGTTTTGAAAGTTTGTGGGCCAATCGTTATGGGCAATTCAATCTCTCCCAGAACCGATCTCTTAGAACCATCAAAGGCTCTCACTACCAGGTTGCTGGGACGCAATGCCAATCCGTCATATTCTAGCTTCACAGGGGCTTTTTTAGGTAAGACATTGAGGGATGACCCCGTGTCTACCAGCACATGGGAAAGGACTGCACCTTTACATTCCATGGTTATGTGCAAAGCCTTGTTATGGTTGCGGCCTTCCGTGGTCAAATCAGTATTGGTGAACCCTAGTCCATGACTAGCATTAACATTTCCTACCACAGCTTCCAACTGATTGACAGTGATCTCTTCAGGCACATAAGCTGCGTGCAAGACTTTTAGTAGTGCGTTCCGATGGGCTTCGGAGCACATAAGCAATGATAGGATTGAGATCTTGGAAGGCGTCTGGTGAAGCTGATCCACTATTTTGTAATCACTTTTCTTGATGATCCTCATGAACTCATCAACCTCTTGATCAAAGGGTGTTTTCAAAGCTTCTTTAACAACCTGCTCTTCCTGCACCAAGCCTTTCCCTTTTGCCTTGGCAGCAGCTTCTGCTTCGGCAGTGGGTCTTTGAGTTTGTGGAGCAAAGAGACGTCCGCTTCGAGTGAAGCCTCCGCCTCCTCCCACATTGTCTATTTGTGGTGCGGGGGTTGATGATTCAAAAGTGATTTTTTGTCCTTCGTAGTATAGATCAGAGCCGTAATGCCAGGGGATAGCATTACTGCTTTCATAAGGTACTGGCCCAGGCACTGTGATAGTGACTGGACTGATTGCAGCTGCGGAAGGAATTGTGATAGTCTGTGGATCGTAGTATATTGTGACTGGTGCTCTGATGGGAGTAGCACTTTGTGAGTTGTAGGCGGAATCATTTTCGGGATCATAATAAATCGTAACTGTTGAGACATCTTCATGGTTTGTTGCTGATGTTGTAGGAGACATTGTTGGAAGGATGGGTGTTGTTGTTGTAGGAGATTCAAAATGAAGTGGTGCTGGAGTTGTAGAAGGAAAGTTTGTTGATATTTGGTCAGTTGAGATGACAGATGAAACATTTGTTGATGAAGCCGAAGAGTTGTCGGGAACAATGGTTGTTGCAGTTGTAGGAGATACTGGAATTGTTGCTGATGAGGTTGCTGGATTTGTTGGAATTGATGTTGTTATCTGAAGTAGGCCACTCTGGATAAGACCATCTATGCCATCTCTCAAGTTATCACACCCATTCACTGAAATGTTGCAGTAAGCACACCCTAACTCACACCCTGGGAACATTTGACATTCGAGGAGTTGAGCCTTAATTTCTACCAACGGTGTCCGAATCTGACCCACACTGGTTATTAAATAAGACGGCTTGTCTTCTTCAATAGCGTTGATTCTGGGACCTCCGTGGTGTGGCATAGGGTTTTTGTTGACATTCGGTGGCGGTGCGAAATTCAGGGCCTTAGAGTCTACCAGGTCTTGTACCTTCATGTGCAAGGCTCTGCACTTTTCTGTACTGTGGCCAGGTGCATTTGAATGAAAAGCACATCTGGCGTTGGAGTCATAATTCCTGGGTAGACTATTAGGATCCGGAGGTGCCAACGTCCTTAGCTCGACCAGGTTGAGTTTCAGGAGTTGTGGCAGTAGTGTAGCATAGGGCATTGGGATCGGATCGATCACCCTATTAGCTTGAGAAGGCCTCTGTTGGAATGGCCTTTGCTGATTGTTGTTGTTGGTGTTGTTGTAGTTTCTCGGAGGATACTGAGCTTGTTGATGGTACTGAGGTTGTTGCTGATAGTTTTGTTGCGGAGGTTGATAAGCTGGTTGTGGATGAGCTGGAGCGGGAATGGTGACTGCTGCTACAGACCTGTGAACATACTGAGGTCTGCCCCTGTTGGTGTGGATGGCATTGGTCTCGCCAGTTCTTCTTGGGCCTGCAAAAGGCTTCCTTGTATTGCTGGACGAGCTGGCACCATTGTCAGAAATTTTGCCCATTTTTAACAGGCTCTCGATTCTCTCCCCAGCTATGACAACATCTGCAAAGCTAGTAGAAGAGAAAGCAGCCAGCCTGTCAATGTATGTTCCCTGAAGGGTGTTCATAAACATATCTGCTATTTCCCTCTCAGACATAGGTGGCTGAACAGCAGCAGCCAATTGCCTCCATCTCTAGGCATATTCTCGGAAACTTTCTCTTGACGACTGGGACATTCCCATTAGGAGGGTCCTGTTGGGTGCCATATCTAAGTTGTACTGATACTGTCTGATAAAGGCCTCTGCCAGGTCTTTCCAACACCTGATAGTTGCTCTTGTCAGATGAGAGTACCATTCCCTTGAAGCTCCCGTCAAGCTGTCCTCAAAATAAAACATCCAGAGCTTCTCGTCCATGGTATAGGCCTTCAGCCTCCCCAGAAATGATTGTAAATGGGTCCGAGGGCATGAAGTCCCGTTGTATTTCTCAAAACAAGGAGGCTTAAACTTATGGGGAATCCTGACCCCGTCTACCAAGCCCATGTCCATGACATCGAAACCCAAAGAGTTTTGAGACTCTAAGGATCTCAATTTCTCAGCTATCTCATCCAGCCTTCTGTCATAAGCTTCTTCCCCAGCACCCATTACTGTGAACTGATCCTCCTGGGGGTCTTCTTGCAGTATCCTGGCTGCAGTGGCAGTCCCTTGAACATTTGCAGGGATGTTGACCTCAGGATGGAGGTGTGGTCCAAAGACTGGGGGATTGACATGAGGTTGGACCCTCTCGTTATTGCTTGTGCCAGCAGTCCCTACATGTGGATCCTCTTGATTTTGCCTTTCCACCATGGCTCTCAATCTTTCTTGGCTCTGAGCCATGTTGTTCATTACTTCCATAAACTGCGTCATCTGTGTTCTCATTTCCAATCTTTCGTTTGCCATTTGATTTCTGACCTCTGCAAGGTCCTGCTGTACTTGATCCATTTGTATGCCCGGAAGGTTGTTACGGGTTGGATATCGGTGTGGACGGTTGAGGGGAAATACCCGGCGTCGAGCAATAGTTCCTGAACATCACAACAGAGTTAGCAACAACAAAACAAAAACCTGCAAAACAAACAAAGGGTTAGCATGCAATGCAGTATGCTTATTTGTTCTCAAGGTATCCGGCTTGGCATTCAGTTTTGACCCTTCCAGACCCTTGAAGATGCTGTTGATGTTGCTTTTGAAGTAAACTCGGATGGAACAAACTGATACATATATTACAAAAGACAAATGGTACATAGTTTGTTTACAAATACGAGCCCTCCGAGGGGTCAAAATACATTACAAGAAAATAAAAGTACATGGAATGAAAGCAACAACAAGCAAATGGTCAAACACCAAGACCAAACTCGTCCTCCCGAACTTCCTTGAGAAGTGCTTCGGTCACAGGATCAGCTGGACGCTCCGTGAGATTCCTGATAAGGAGGTTCCGGGTAGTAACAGCTGTAGTTAGCTTCTTGTGCTGACTTTGGTCCTTCGACCTCTTCACCCCAGCTCTGATCTTTAGCTCTGATATCTCCCTCTGGGCTGCTGCCAGGGCTTCTTGCTGTTCTTTTGCACTAGTTTCCAGTTGCTCTATCTTGTCTTGGACCCTCTTATCTTCCAGAGTGCGAGCTTCGGTGATCCTGACCCACCTAGCTTGACTCTCCTTCAGATACAAGTCTGTCCTGGCTCTCTGGAACTGGGCTTCCTTGCAAGCATTCTTCAGAATTTGTTCTCCAGCCCTAGATTTTTTGATGTAATCCTCAGATTTCTCAATTTTAGCCAGATGCTCCACCCTCAACTTTTCCAACCTTTCAATATCCAACCTACCATCACTCCTCTCCCAAAGGGTCTTCTGCAAAGCCTGAGTCAACTTCTCATTTCTCTCTTTCAAGCTTTCAAACTCATCTAAGCTTACAGTGGCAGGAGGTGGTGCTGAGGATAACCCAGGCATATCTTCCATGGTAAAGGGCATCCCAGAAAATTGAGCCCTGGCATGGGACCACTCATAATATTGTGCTGATGCCACATTGTTGCACTTCCCCAGAATGGTTACTCCTTTAGTTTGAACATTGTCCCAGGCCCAGGCTGCCTGCCTAACAATAGCCAGATTAGGCTTGTTCTCACAATAAAGAGTCTCAGCCAAGTCTTGTGCCTTAGGAGTGTGGACCAATGCATAGCCCAGTTGCCTTCTGAACAGCAGAGGGTTGTAATTAATGCTACCCTTAACTCCTATCAGGGGTACATTAGGGAAATGCCCACAACTGGTGATGATATCCCTGCCCTTTGCGCTTTGAGTGCACCACCTGATATCAGCTGAAGTTAGAGCAGTGAGTCTTCTAGCCCAGTTTCTCTACTGATGAGGATTCAAAAATGCATATGTCTTGGGTAAATGCCTAAGAAGCCAAGTATGGAACAAAGGAGCACAACACCTCACTAATCTTCCCCTCTGTTTTTCATTCCTTTGGTGCACTGAATAGTAGAAATCCCCCAACAAGGTTGGCACTGGGTTCCTTAGAATGAATAGATGGATTGCATTCTTGCTAATGAATCTGGGCTCATCTGCAAATAATATGATTCCATATATGCTCAGGGCCAGTAAAGCACAGACTGCTTTCCACTCTCCTAAAGAAGCTTTCAGGGTAGCTTGAGAGATCAAGAAATCCAGATGCAAGCCAGGGATTCCAGCCTTAGAGGTCATATGCTGCCCAATTAGAACTGGTTCCAGATGCAAAGCCTTGGCTACCTCTTCATTACCAGGAAAGACCATCTCAGGATTGAAAGGGACTCCACCCCTGATAGGTATACCAACCAATGATGAGTATTCCTCCAATAAAGGGCCCAACTGAAAGTCCTGAAAAGTGAAACACCTCAGTGGGGGATCATAAAACTGAAGGCAAGTATGAATCAGGCTCCTCTGTGAAGGGTCCAAATCCATAACCACATCAAGTATATCTCCATAGTGTTCCCTGAAGAGTGGTATATGGTCTGGAGTGATCAGGGTCTGAATCCTCCTGATGTCACCTAGCTCTGGCTGGAAGAAGTGGTAGGTGATGTTACTCTTTTTAGGTGCCATGATGTTGAGGATGAGTGGAGACAGGTGCTGATGATAACACTGAAGAATGGGCCACTGATAGGTGACTGAAACAGGTAGCTGATAGCTGATAGCTGAAGCAGATGCTGATGAAGATGGGTCAATACTGAAGATGGGGTCAAAACCAAACCAAAAATGAAGATGGATACCCTGAAACACAAATAAGCAAATGTCAATATGATGCAATGATTATGTATGCAAATGATATGCAAGGGTTTGTGACTGAGCTGGATCTGATCAAATGCCCTGATATAGGTCTAAGTATGTCCAAGAAATCCAGATGGAGGTCTATAAATCCAGTAACCAAGGTGGGGGACTCAAATAAAGAGTCACATGTCCAGGGTTTAGAATCACAAGAACTGTTCCAACATGGAGTATTCTTAATCAAATCAAAGTAACAGGGTATGTTGAGGCCAAGGGTACCTGCAAACCTGTAAACAGCCCAACCCCCTCACAGGTGGTGTTCTAAAACAAGGATCCTCAGACTTGGATCAGTTATGAGAAGTGTAAACACTTCTAACCCGGAGGTACGGTGTTTACAATAACCATAAAAGTTCCTCCTCTAATTCACCTCAGTTTCTGAAGGTCAATACTAAAAGGTCATCCAGACTTAGCAGGCTTCCCAGATAGCCCTAGCATTGCAGGAAATCTGCAACACAGAGTTCTTAAGAAGAAACCCATATCTGAACTGTGTTTCATATCCCTGCACCAGACCGAAATGGAATGGGAAAGAACATGAACCACTCTAGCCTAGGTGTCACTCAGGTCCCAGGTGTAGGACCTCAACTCTCAATAGAACACCCACCCACCAAAGCAAACAAACAGATCCAGCCAGCAGCACAGTATGACAATATGATATAATGCAAAGCTATAAAGAAAGCAGTAAAACAATTGTACATAAAGCAGTAAAATATACAAACACATTTAGCACATAACACCCCAGTAAACACAAATCAATCAAGCGCTAGGAGGAACCCACAAAAAGAACCAGAAGCCCTGGTTGCAGTATAAGGATCCCCAGCAGAGTCGCCAAGCTGTCGCTCCCGATAAGTGGGACTGGCCCAGATAAAGGTACAGACGCGAACGGTCGGCGAAAGGAACAATGAGAACACACAGCCGTGAACTCACTGGAGATGAATAGAGTCGCCAGCTAGGCATTTTTATCCCGGAGGAAAGGCAATGCTGCATAGACCTAGAAAGATATGGATAGGACGGTCGCGAGCCAGAGAGACTGAGAAAGGGGGTTGGTTACAACCTGGGAAGGTATTAGCACCCAGATTGTCCGTCGTACTCGACGGGATCCACGCTTAAAAGATTTGTGTTTTAAAGGGGTAGTGTCAGTGCAATCTGTGTATAAAAGAGCTGGAAAAGGATGTACAGGTGTCAGTGTAAGGACAGGAGTGAAATGCTCATGAACATGAGGCTTAAAGGATAGCTGGAAAGAGGGGGAATATACAGAGACTTTTGTTCGATAACTGTTAAGTTATGCCTACGTATCCTCTCGTGCAATGAGGAAGTCAGAACACCGTAGTTCGACCCAAAGAGACTGAAAGGTAAATTGACTTGTGAACTGCTTACTTGTCTATGCTCAAGTGTATGACCTGTCTGGCTCAGGTGCAAACTGTCTTGCATCAGACGGAAGAAGCAAGTTCTCGCTTATGAGTGAAGGTGATGAGAAAAGAATCCCGGAGGAGACGATTATTGTTTGTTTTTTGTATTTTCAGTCTTTTATTGCTTTTGAAAGTTTGTCATAAGTTAATGAGCTTAAGCCTAAACCAATGGATTTAGTAAACTCATCACATCTTCCCTCTGATTAGGGGTAATGAGAGTACCTTAAGTGTGAAGTCAGATTCTCACACTTAATCACCTTTGGTGTAGAATTACGATCATTAACCTACTTGTGATTATTTAGATGTTTTTGGTGTTTTTGTTTAGTGTTAAGTAATGAGGTTAAGCCATAACCAAGGATTAAACAGACTCATTACACCATCCTAATAGAAGGATAATAGATGAGAATGTTTAAGCTGAGGAAAGCTCCTCAACTTAATCCATGATTAGGGATTAAACTCATGACAAAACAAGCCTTTATTATATGGATTTTATTTAATGATATGATGATGAAGTGAATTTTAGGGTTTGTAAGACAACTTGAGGGGGACTTGTCCATTAACACTAGGGTTAGTCCTTCTTAACCAATTAAGGAAGAATTAGAACCCTAATGCAAGGCCCAAGTTACAAGTGTGATGTCTTGATGATTATTAAGTGGATTGATTAAGGGATTTAAACACATTAAGGGTTTAACACTTAGGATTAAAGTTATACACTCCATCCTAAGAGAAGGATGCAGGCATAAGCTTAATCACAAAGCCTTAAAGCCTTTAGGGTTTAGCCCCTGATTATGAGATGAGAAGAGAAGACTCAAAGAGACACAAAGGTGAAAACTAAGAGGGGGGACTAATCAAAACCCTAATCATTGTCATGCTTGGTTGTTCCTAAGGTTTGTGAGGTTTGCAAGAGAAGTCTTCAATGGAACCACCAGGAAGCAGATGAAAGGATCAAGAGAAGCAAAGCAACTTGCTTCATTTAAGAAGTCAAGACACTTGAAGAAAGAAAGTAAGAAGAAGAAGAATGAGCAAGCTCAATCTCAAACACATATCAAAATGCAGCAAGGATGCAAGAGAGAGATGAGAAGAAAGTATGAGAAGTGAAGGCAAATTCACTTCTCAAAATCACTTACCACCTGAAAGGTTAGAAAAGAAATGCAATGCAATGCAAAATGGGATGGAATGACATGATGCAAACCAAAACCAGAAGCATATATGTGATATTAATGATGCTATGAGATGCTACAAACCAGAAACAAAACATGTGAATGATCATACAAGCTTATGAATGCAAATGAAGCAAGTTAGGACACATGAACATGCATGAAAAGTTATGAGATGCATATGGCATACAACATGACAAATGCAAGATGCAATGATCAAACATGCTTTCAATATGCCTTATGATATTCAATGAATCAAATGGAGGCATGGAATGCCATGGCAAGTCATGTTATGCAAGAGAATGCAAGATGGATGCATATGAAAGCCCAAATTAGGGTTTATGAACAATACATCAAACACAAACCAAAATCAGAAGCAAACAACATTATAAAAAAATTGAAAATGCACTCAAAGGATCCCTAACCCTATACTAACTTAATGCCCAAAGGAGAGGTCTCAACTCCTAACCAAACTCAAGATATGATTTTCCTAAGTTTTCTAGGGTTTTAGGGTTCCTAAACAAGAAAATTATCAAACAAATTGAAAATGAGAGATCAAATCATGGCCATTTAATCTCACAAACTACATGTTAAACACAATGCAATGCAAAAAGAAACAAGGTCCAACTCTTTAGGGTTAGGCAGAAATGATTTTTTGAAGTTTGGATCAAAATAATGCATAAAAATGACTTTAATTCAATGAAAAATTCTCAAAATGCATCAAGATCAAAAAATAAATTTGGTTTGAAGGTTGGACAATGTTTCTAAATGTCTTAGAACATTTCATGAATTTTTTGGTGATTTTTAAATACCTAAAAGTATTTTTAATAAATTAATTTTCATTAATCAATTAAAAATAAACTTTTAAATATTTAAAAATACTTTTTTAATGCTAAAAATGAAAATAAAAATATTTTTGTGTTTTAAAAATTAATGAAACTCTTGACAAAAAGTTTCATAATTTTTAAATGGTTTTTGCTATTTTTAATAAATTGTATAAAACAAATGAAATAAATATGAAAATAAAATGAAATTAAATGGAAAAGGAAAAAGTCAGCCAATCTAATGGCTGAGATTCAAACCCCAGGACGCGGGAGCTGACCACGCGCGCAAATGAACGGACCAAATTCAAACTCAGCTAATTAATGCTTATGCCCTAATCCCACCGTTAATTACTTTCAGGTGACCGGAACAGTGTTCCGGTCATCTTCTCCGTTCACCTCAAAACCCAATCTCACTCCATACGCATCTAAAATGAATTCTAAAAACACAGGAATGATCCCCACTCACTCACGAATCAAAACCCCCAAACAAAACATATTTATCATTCCAGAAATGGCTGAATCGAAGCAAACAAAATCTAGGGCAAAAAGTTTCAGAGACTGATTAAACTCTCATCTCTCCACCATTTCCAAAACTAAAGACATATTTATGATCAGGGAAGCATGAATAACAACTTAAGAACTTAAAAAATGATTTCTGGAAAAAATGTTCTTGAGCTACCTGAGTTTCGAAGCTTTCAATCCTGCAACTTTCTGCCCTCTTCCTTTGATGCAAACCACCCCCTTTGGTCCCTTGATGATGTCTGGATGCTCAGCAAGAGTTTATGTTGGCTGGTTTAGGAGTTTGAACAGCTTCTGCTCAAGCTCAGGTGAGAATGGTGATTGTGATTCAGGCAGTTTCAGGCAAAGGTGAGTGGTTCTTTGTGGTCAGGATGATGTTTTGAGAAGGTTTGTGAAGTTTGTTCAAGTGTTTATGGCCTGTGGAATGAGTTTCGAAAGCTTTGGCTTTGAGAGTGGAAAATGGAAGAGTAATGTTCTTGCTGGTTTCAGGCTTAGGTCTTGCTGGTTTTGGTTCAGTGAAGCAAGGTGAGATGATTAGTGGAGTTTGTTTGAGTGTTTATGGCTTGTGGAATCAGATTCGAAGGAAAATGCAAGTTAGAGAGAGTTTGTGAATGTGTGTTGTGGTGAGTTTTCAGGCTGGCTTGTTGTATGAAATGGCTGGCCTTTGATCCACATAAACAAGTCCTATTGGTCAGGTGATGTGACTTGGCCTGCTGTGATAGGTGAGCTAGCTTTTGCAAAAAGTCCACTCTTGTGTAAGAGAAGCATGGGTTGTGTTCTAGGCTAGTACAAGGGTGTGGGCTGGCGCAGCATGGTGAGGGGAAAGGTTAGGGTTGGTTCAGCAGCCAAGGCAACAAGTGGATGGAAGTGTGATGATGGTTTTGCAACTTACTTGCTTTTGCTTTTTCATGAAAATATCTTGCTATGCAAACCATGAACATGTGATCTTTTGGTTCAAATCTGATTTTTAGAACTTGTGTGATGCTTGCACATTGGTTTGATATGAACTAGAAGTCACAAATGCCTTGGTACAAAGTTTTTGCAAGTTTCCCATTTGGTGCATATTTTGAAAATTAATGATTTTAGCCAACTTTGACACACCATAACTTTTGATCCAAAATGAATTAGGTCATGTTCTTGTACTTTTTGAAAAGGGAAAGATCTAATCTACAACTTTCATGACCAAAGTTTTTCCATTTGAAGCATTTTTGGATCAAAAAGTAAGGGTTGAAAAAGTTGCATAAAATGACATTTCATTAAAAGTCAACCATGCCCAAAAAAGTCAACTTTGCAAAAACTTGTAATTCTTGAATTTTGTGAACTTCAACCTTCTTCTATGATCAAATAAAGACCTAATACACTCAAAATGATGAAGATCACCCCTTGGTTGGGTCATTGGGGGCCTCAGATGCCCTGATTTAGCACTGACTTGCCCAGAAAGTCAACTCTTGATCAGATGACTTCCCCATGGAATTTCTTCATGAAAATTGATATGCATACTCCCTATACCATATAGAGACCAATAGAAACAAGAATGACCAAAAAATTTGGAGTTATGGCCTCTGAAACCAAAACCCTAATTTTAGGTCAACTGTGCAGTCAAGCCTGGCTCTGCCTCCACACCAATCCCAGTTCTTGTGATTCTTTGGCATTATTGACTTTGAGAGGTTATAATATGATGCTTGAACACACGTAGACCCCTTTGAAGTGATTGATGACCTTTGGAGTGTCTCAAGAAGCTCTTGGATTGCTCAGATCACAAACCCTAGATGCAGATGACTTAGAACCAATGCAAAGATTCAAAAATGTGATATGAGATGGTATGATTGTGTTTATGCATATGAAATGATCACAAGCCATGGTGTGAATGGGTGAGGGCAAATTTGGGGTGTTTACATTAAGTTCCATTCCGCTAATGGTCTCGTTAAGCCCTGTTTCGCCAACAGGCATCTTCTGTGACTTGATCCTACCCAGCAATCACGTGTTTTCTTTGTGACTTGGTCCTGCCCAACAGTCATATTGTTGAGTTCCATTCAGCTAATGGTCTCATTAAGCCCTGTTTATCCAACATGCATCTTCCGTGGCTTGGTCCTGCCCAGCAGTCGCATGTTTTCTTTGTGACTTGGTCCTGCCCAGCAGTCATATTGTTGAGTTCCATTCCGCTAATGGTCTCGTTAAGCCCTGTTTCACCAACAGGCATCTTCCGTGGCTTGGTCCTGCCCAGCAGTCGCGTGTTTTCTTTGTGACTTGGTCCTGCCCAACAGTCATATTGTTGAGTTCCATTCCGCTAATGGCCTCGTTAAGCCCTGTTTCGCCAACAAGCATCTTCAGTGGCCTTGTCCTGCCCAGCAGTCGCGTGTTTTCTTTGTGACTTGGTCCTGCCCAACATTCATATTGTTGAGTTCCATTCCGCTAATGGTCTCGTTAAGCCCTGTTTCGTCATCCGGTACATGTCGTGGCTTGGTCCTGCCCAGCAGTTGCGTGTTTTTTTTGTGACTTGGTCCTCCCCAGCAGTCATATTATTGAGTTCCATTCCGCTAATGATCTCGTTAAGCCCTGTTTCGCCAACAGGTATCTTCTGTGGCTTGGTCCTGCCCAGTAGTCGCGTGTTTTCTTTGTGACTTGGTCCTACCCAGCAGTCATATTGTTGAGTTCCATTCCGCTAATGGTCACTTTAAGCCCTATTTCGCCAACAGGCATCTTCTGTGGCGTGGTCCTGCCCAGCAGTCGCGTGTTTTCTTTGTGACTTGGTCCTGCCCAGCAGTCATATTGTTGAGTTCCATTCCGCTAATGGTCTCGTTAAGCCCTGTTTCGCCAACAGGCATCTTTTATGGCTTGGTCCTGCCCAGCAGTCAAATTGTTGAGTTCCATTCCGCTAATGGTCTCGTTAAGCCCTGTTTCGTCAACAGACACATTCTGTGGCTTGGTCCTGCCCAGCAGTCGCGTGTTTTCTTTCTGACTTGGTCCTGCCCAGCAGTCATATTGTTAAGTTCCATTCCGCTAATGGTCTCGTTAAGCCCTGTTTCGCCAACAGGCATTTTCTGTGGCTTGGTCATGCCCAGCAGTCGCTTGTTTTCTTTGTGACTCGGTCCTTCCCAGCAGTCATATTGTTGAGTTCCATTCCGCTAATGGTCTCGTTAAGCCCTGTTTCGTCAACATGCACATTCTGTGGCTTGGTCCTGCCCAGCAGTCGCGTGTTTTCTTTGTGACTTGGTCCTGCCCAGCAGTCATATTGTTAAGTTCCATTCCGCTAATGGTCTCGTTAAGCCCTATTTCGCCAACAGGCATCTTCTGTGACTTGATCCTACCCAGCAATCACGTGTTTTCTTTGTGACTTGGTCCTCCCCAGCAGTCATATTGTTGAGTTCCATTCCGTTAATGGTCTCGTTAAGCCCTGTTTCGCCAACATGCATCTTCCGTGGCTTGGTCCTGCCCAGCAGTCGCATGTTTTCTTTGTGACTTGGTCCTGACCAGCAGTCATATTGTTGAGTTCCATTCCACTAATGGTCTCGTTAAGCCCTGTTTCACCAACAGGCATCTTCCGTGGCTTGGTCCTGCCCAGCAGTCGCGTGTTTTCTTTGTGACTTGGTCCTGCCCAATAGTCATATTGTTGAGTTCCATTCCGCTAATGGTCTCGTTAAGCCCTGTTTCGCCAACAAGCATCTTCAGTGGCCTTGTCCTGCCCAGCAGTCGCGTGTTTTCTTTGTGACTTGGTCCTGCCCAACATTCATATTGTTGAGTTCCATTCCGCTAATGGTCTCGTTAAGCCCTGTTTCGTCATCCGGTACATGTCGTGGCTTGGTCCTGCCCAGCAGTTGCGTGTTTTTTTTGTGACTTGGTCCTCCCCAGCAGTCATATTATTGAGTTCCATTCCGCTAATGGTCTCGTTAAGCCCTGTTTCGCCAACAGGTATCTTCTGTGGCTTGGTCCTGCCCAGTAGTCGTGTGTTTTATTTGTGACTTGGTCCTACCCAGCAGTCATATTGTTGAGTTCCATTCCGCTAATGGTCACTTTAAGCCCTGTTTCGCCAACAGGCATCTTCTGTGGCGTGGTCCTGCCCAGCAGTCACGTGTTTTCTTTGTGACTTGGTCCTGCCCAGCAGTCATATTGTTGAGTTCCATTCCGCTAATGGTCTCGTTAAGCCTTGTTTTGCCAACAGGCATCTTCTATGGCTTGGTCCTGCCCAGCAGTCATATTGTTGAGTTCCATTCCGCTAATGGTCTCGTTAAGCCCTGTTTCGCCAACAGGCATTTTCTGTGGCTTGGTCCTGCCCAACAGTCGCTTGTTTTCTTTGTGACTCGGTCCTGCCCAGCAGTCATATTGTTGAGTTTCATTCCGCTAATGGTCTCATTAAGCCCTGTTTCGCCAACAGGCATCTTCCGTGGCTTGGTCCTGCCCAGCAGTCGCGTGTTTTCTTTATGACTTGGTCCTGCCCAGCAGTCATATTGTTAAGTTCCATTCCGCTAATGGTCTCGTTAAGCCCTGTTTCGCCAACAGGCATCTTCTGTGACTTGGTCCTGCCCAGCAATCACGTGTTTTCTTTGTGACTTGGTCCTGCCCAACAGTCATATTGTTGAGTTCCATTCAGCTAATGGTCTCATTAAGCCCTGTTTCGCTAACGTGCATCTTCCGTGGCTATGTCCTGCCCAGCAGTTGCATGTTTTCTTTGTGACTTGGTCCTGCCCAGCAGTCATATTGTTGAGTTCCATTCCGCTAATGGTCTCGTTAAGCCCTGTTTCACCAACAGGCATCTTCTGTGGCTTGGTCCTGCCCAGCAGTCGCATTTTTTCTTTGTGACTTGGTCCTGCCCAACAGTCATATTGTTGAGTTCCATTCCGCTAATGGTCTCGTTAAGCCCTGTTTCACCAACAGGCATCTTCCGTGGCTTGGTCCTGCCCAGCAGTCGCGTGTTTTCTTTGTGACTTGGTCCTGCCCAACAGTCATATTGTTGAGTTCCATTCCGCTAATGGCCTCGTTAAGCCCTGTTTCGCCAACAAGCATCTTCAGTGGCCTTGTCCTGCCCAGCAGTCGCGTGTTTTCTTTGTGACTTGGTCCTGCCCAACATTCATATTGTTGAGTTCCATTCCGCTAATGGTCTCGTTAAGCCCTGTTTCGTCATCCGGTACATGTCGTGGCTTGGTCCTGCCCAGCAGTTGCGTGTTTTTTTTGTGACTTGGTCCTCCCCAGCAGTCATATTATTGAGTTCCATTCCGCTAATGATCTCGTTAAGCCCTGTTTCGCCAACAGGTATCTTCTGTGGCTTGGTCCTGCCCAGTAGTCGCGTGTTTTCTTTGTGACTTGGTCCTACCCAGCAGTCATATTGTTGAGTTCCATTCCGCTAATGGTCACTTTAAGCCCTATTTCGCCAACAGGCATCTTCTGTGGCGTGGTCCTGCCCAGCAGTCGCGTGTTTTCTTTGTGACTTGGTCCTGCCCAGCAGTCATATTGTTGAGTTCCATTCCGCTAATGGTCTCGTTAAGCCCTGTTTCGCCAACAGGCATCTTTTATGGCTTGGTCCTGCCCAGCAGTCAAATTGTTGAGTTCCATTCCGCTAATGGTCTCGTTAAGCCCTGTTTCGTCAACAGACACATTCTGTGGCTTGGTCCTGCCCAGCAGTCGCGTGTTTTCTTTCTGACTTGGTCCTGCCCAGCAGTCATATTGTTAAGTTCCATTCCGCTAATGGTCTCGTTAAGCCCTGTTTCGCCAACAGGCATTTTCTGTGGCTTGGTCATGCCCAGCAGTCGCTTGTTTTCTTTGTGACTCGGTCCTTCCCAGCAGTCATATTGTTGAGTTCCATTCCGCTAATGGTCTCGTTAAGCCCTGTTTCGTCAACATGCACATTCTGTGGCTTGGTCCTGCCCAGCAGTCGCGTGTTTTCTTTGTGACTTGGTCCTGCCCAGCAGTCATATTGTTAAGTTCCATTCCGCTAATGGTCTCGTTAAGCCCTATTTCGCCAACAGGCATCTTCTGTGACTTGATCCTACCCAGCAATCACGTGTTTTCTTTGTGACTTGGTCCTCCCCAGCAGTCATATTGTTGAGTTCCATTCCGTTAATGGTCTCGTTAAGCCCTGTTTCGCCAACATGCATCTTCCGTGGCTTGGTCCTGCCCAGCAGTCGCATGTTTTCTTTGTGACTTGGTCCTGACCAGCAGTCATATTGTTGAGTTCCATTCCACTAATGGTCTCGTTAAGCCCTGTTTCACCAACAGGCATCTTCCGTGGCTTGGTCCTGCCCAGCAGTCGCGTGTTTTCTTTGTGACTTGGTCCTGCCCAATAGTCATATTGTTGAGTTCCATTCCGCTAATGGTCTCGTTAAGCCCTGTTTCGCCAACAAGCATCTTCAGTGGCCTTGTCCTGCCCAGCAGTCGCGTGTTTTCTTTGTGACTTGGTCCTGCCCAACATTCATATTGTTGAGTTCCATTCCGCTAATGGTCTCGTTAAGCCCTGTTTCGTCATCCGGTACATGTCGTGGCTTGGTCCTGCCCAGCAGTTGCGTGTTTTTTTTGTGACTTGGTCCTCCCCAGCAGTCATATTATTGAGTTCCATTCCGCTAATGGTCTCGTTAAGCCCTGTTTCGCCAACAGGTATCTTCTGTGGCTTGGTCCTGCCCAGTAGTCGTGTGTTTTATTTGTGACTTGGTCCTACCCAGCAGTCATATTGTTGAGTTCCATTCCGCTAATGGTCACTTTAAGCCCTGTTTCGCCAACAGGCATCTTCTGTGGCGTGGTCCTGCCCAGCAGTCACGTGTTTTCTTTGTGACTTGGTCCTGCCCAGCAGTCATATTGTTGAGTTCCATTCCGCTAATGGTCTCGTTAAGCCTTGTTTTGCCAACAGGCATCTTCTATGGCTTGGTCCTGCCCAGCAGTCATATTGTTGAGTTCCATTCCGCTAATGGTCTCGTTAAGCCCTGTTTCGCCAACAGGCATTTTCTGTGGCTTGGTCCTGCCCAACAGTCGCTTGTTTTCTTTGTGACTCGGTCCTGCCCAGCAGTCATATTGTTGAGTTTCATTCCGCTAATGGTCTCATTAAGCCCTGTTTCGCCAACAGGCATCTTCCGTGGCTTGGTCCTGCCCAGCAGTCGCGTGTTTTCTTTATGACTTGGTCCTGCCCAGCAGTCATATTGTTAAGTTCCATTCCGCTAATGGTCTCATTAAGCCCTGTTTCGCCAACAGGCATCTTCTGTGACTTGGTCCTGCCCAGCAATCACGTGTTTTCTTTGTGACTTGGTCCTGCCCAACAGTCATATTGTTGAGTTCCATTCAGCTAATGGTCTCATTAAGCCCTGTTTCGCTAACGTGCATCTTCCGTGGCTATGTCCTGCCCAGCAGTTGCATGTTTTCTTTGTGACTTGGTCCTGCCCAGCAGTCATATTGTTGAGTTCCATTCCGCTAATGGTCTCGTTAAGCCCTGTTTCACCAACAGGCATCTTCTGTGGCTTGGTCCTGCCCAGCAGTCGCATTTTTTCTTTGTGACTTGGTCCTGCCCAACAGTCATATTGTTGAGTTCCATTCCGCTAATGGTCTCGTTAAGCCTTGTTTCGCCAACAAGCATCTTCAGTGGCCTTGTCCTGCCCAGCAGTCGCGTGTTTTCTTTGTGACTTGGTCCTGCCCAACAGTCATATTGTTGAGTTCCATTCCACTAATGGTCTCGTTAAGCCCTGTTTCGTCATCCGGTACATGTCGTGGCTTGGTCCATCCCAGCAGTCGCGTGTTTTCTTTGTGACTTGGTCCTCCCCAGCAGTCATATTGTTGAGTTCCATTCAGTTAATGGTCTCGTTAAGCCCTGTTTCGCCAACAGGTATCTTCTGTGGCTTGGTCCTGCCCAGTAGTCGCGTGTTTTCTTTGTGACTTGGTCCTACCCAGCAGTCATATTGTTGAGTTCCATTCTGCTAATGGTCACTTTAAGCCCTGTTTCGCCAACAGGCATCTTCTGTGGCGTGGTCCTGCCCAACAGTCGCGTGTTTTCTTTGTGACTTGGTCCTGCCCAACAGTCATATTGTTGAGTTCCATTCCGCTAATGGTCTCGTTAAGCCCTGTTTCGCCAACAGGCATCTTCTATGGATTGGTCCTGCCCAGCAGTCATATTGTTGAGTTCCATTCCGCTAATGGTCTCGTTAAGCCCTGTTTCGTCAAAAGACACATTTCGTGCCTTGGTCTTGCCCAGCAGTCGCGTGTTTTCTTTGTGACTTGGTCCTGCCCAGCAGTCATATTGTTTAGTTCCATTCCGCTAATGGTCTCGTTAAGCCCTGTTTCGCCAACAGGCATTTTCTGTGGCTTGGTCCTGCCCAGCAGTCGCCTATTTTCTTTGTGACTCGGTCCTGCCCAGCAGTCATATTGATGAGTTCCATTCCGCTAATGGTCTCATTAAGCCCTATTTTGCCAACAGGCATCTTCCGTGGCTTGGTCCTGCCCAGCAGTCGCGTGTTTTCTTTGTGACTTGGTCCTGCCCAGCAGTCATATTGTTGAGGTCCATTCTGCTAATGGTCTCGTTAAGCCCTGTTTCGCCAAAAGGCATCTTCTGTGACTTGGTCCTGCCCAGCAATCACGTGTTTTCTTTGTGACTTGGTCTTGCCCAGTAGTCATATTGTTGAGTTCCATTCAGCTAATGGTCTCATTAAGCCCTGTATCGCCAACATGCATCTTCCGAGGCTTGGTCCTGCCCAGCAGTCGCGTGTTTTCTTTGTGACTTGGTCCTGCCCAGCAGTCACATTATTAAGTTCCATTCCGCTAATGGTCTCGTTAAGCCCTGTTTCGCCAACAGGCACATTCCGTGGCTTGGTCCTTCCCATTAGTCGCATGCTTTCTTTGTGATTTTGTCCTGCCCAACAGTCATATTGTTGAGTTCCATTCCGCTAATGGTCTCTTGAAGCCCTATTTCGCCAACAGGCATCTTCAGTGGCCTTGTCCTGCCCAGCAGTCGCGTGTTTTCTTTGTGACTTGGTCCTGCCCAACAGTCATATTGTTGAGTTCCATTCCGCTAATGGTCTCGTTAAGCCCTGTTTCATCATCCGGTACATGTCGTGGCTTGGTCCATCCCAGCTGTCGCGTGTTTTCTTTGTGACTTGGTCCTCCCCAGCAGTCATATTGTTGAGTTCCATTCCATTAATGGTCTCGTTAAGCCCTGTTTCGCCAACAGGTATCTTTTGTGGCTTGGTCCTGCCCAGTAGTCGCGTGTTTTCTTTGTGACTTGGTCCTACCCAACAGTCATATTGTTGAGTTCCATTCCGCTAATGGTCACTTTACGCCCTGTTTCGCCAACAGGCATTTTCTGTGGCGTGGTCCTGCCCAACAGTCGCGTGTTTTCTTTGTGACTTGGTTCTGCCGAGCAGTCATATTGTTGAGTTCCATTCCGCTAATGGTCTCGTTAAGCCCTGTTTCGCCAACAGGCATCTTCTGTGACTTGGTCCTGCCCAGCAATCACGTGTTTTCTTTGTGACTTGGTCCTGCCCAACAGTCATATTGTTGAGTTCCATTCAGCTAATGGTCTCATTAAGCCCTGTTTCGGTAACATGCATCTTCCGTGGCTGGGTCCTGCCCAGCAGTTGCATGTTTTCTTTGTGACTTGGTCCTGCCCAGCAGTCATATTGTTGAGTTCCATTCCGCTAATGGTCTCGTTAAGCCCTGTTTCACCAACAGGCATCTTCTGTGGCTTGGTCCTGCCCAGCAGTCGCGTGTTTTCTTTGTGACTTGGTCCTGCCCAACAGTCATATTGTTGAGTTCCATTCCGCTAATGGTCTCGTTAAGCCTTGTTTCGCCAACAAGCATCTTCAGTGGCCTTGTCCTGCCCAGCAGTCGAGTGTTTTCTTTGTGACTTGGTCCTGCCCAACAGTCATATTGTTGAGTTCCATTCCGCTAATGGTCTCGTTAAGCCCTGTTTCGTCATCCGGTACATGTCGTGGCTTGGTCCATCCTAGCAGTCGCGTGTTTTCTTTGTGACTTGGTCCTCCCCAGCAGTCATATTGTTGAGTTCCATTCAGTTAATGGTCTCGTTAAGCCCTGTTTCGCCAACAGGTATCTTCTGTGGCTTGGTCCTGCCCAGTAGTCGCGTGTTTTCTTTGTGACTTGGTCCTACCCAGCAGTCATATTGTTGAGTTCCATTCCGCTAATGGTCACTTTAAGCCCTGTTTCGCCAACAGGCATCTTCTGTGGCGTGGTCCTGCCCAACAGTCGCGTGTTTTCTTTGTGACTTGGTCCTGCCCAACAGTCATATTGTTGAGTTCCATTCCGCTAATGGTCTCGTTAAGCCCTGTTTCGCCAACAGGCATCTTCTATGGATTGGTCCTGCCCAGCAGTCACATTGTTGAGTTCCATTCCGCTAATGGTCTCGTTAAGCCCTGTTTCTTCAAAAGACACATTTCGTGCCTTGGTCCTGCCCAGCAGTCGCGTGTTTTCTTTGTGACTTGGTCCTGCCCAGCAGTCATATTGTTTAGTTCCATTCCGCTAATGGTCTCGTTAAGCCCTGTTTCTCCAACAGGCATTTTCTGTGGCTTGGTCCTGCCCAGCAGTCGCCTATTTTCTTTGTGACTCAGTCCTGCCCAGCAGTCATATTGATGAGTTCCATTCCGCTAATGGTCTCATTAAGCCCTATTTTGCCAACAGGCATCTTCCGTGGCTTGGTCCTGCCCAGCAGTCGCGTGTTTTCTTTGTGACTTGGTCCTGCCCAGCAGTCATATTGTTGAGGTCCATTCTGCTAATGGTCTCGTTAAGCCCTGTTTCGCCAAAAGGCATCTTCTGTGACTTGGTCCTGCCCAGCAATCACGTGTTTTCTTTGTGACTTGGTCTTGCCCAGTAGTCATATTGTTGAGTTCCATTCAGCTAATGGTCTCATTAAGCCCTGTATCGCCAACATGCATCTTCCGTGGCTTGGTCCTGCCCAGCAGTCGCGTGTTTTCTTTGTGACTTGGTCCTGCCCAGCAGTCACATTATTAAGTTCCATTCCGCTAATGGTCTCGTTAAGCCCTGTTTCGCCAACAGGCACATTCCGTGGCTTGGTCCTTCCCATTAGTCGCATGCTTTCTTTGTGATTTTGTCCTGCCCAACAGTCATATTGTTGAGTTCCATTCCGCTAATGGTCTCTTGAAGCCCTATTTCTCCAACAGGCATCTTCAGTGGCCTTGTCCTGCCCAGCAGTCGCGTGTTTTCTTTGTGACTTGGTCCTGCCCAACAGTCATATTGTTGAGTTCCATTCCGCTAATGGTCTCGTTAAGCCCTGTTTCGTCATCCGGTACATGTCGTGGCTTGGTCCATCCCAGCTGTCGCGTGTTTTCTTTGTGACTTGGTCCTCCCCATCAGTCATATTGTTGAGTTCCATTCCGTTAATGGTCTCGTTAAGCCCTGTTTCGCCAACAGGTATCTTTTGTGGCTTGGTCCTGCCCAACAGTCATATTGTTGAGTTCCATTCAGCTAATGGTCTCATTAAGCCCTGTTTCGCTAACATGCATCTTCCGTGGCTGGGTCCTGCCCAGCAGTTGCATGTTTTCTTTGTGACTTGGTCCTGCCCAGCAGTCATATTGTTGAGTTCCATTCCGCTAATGGTCTCGTTAAGCCCTGTTTCACCAATAGGCATCTTCTGTGGCTTGGTCCTGCCCAGCAGTCGCGTGTTTTCTTTGTGACTTGGTCCTGCCCAACAGTCATATTGTTGAGTTCCATTCCGCTAATGGTCTCGTTAAGCCTTGTTTCGCCAACAAGCATCTTCAGTGGCCTTGTCCTGCCCAGCAGTCGCGTGTTTTCTTTGTGACTTGGTCCTGCCCAACAGTCATATTGTTGAGTTCCATTCCGCTAATGGTCTCGTTAAGCCCTGTTTCGTCATCCGGTACATGTCGTGGCTTGGTCCATCCCAGCAGTCGCGTGTTTTCTTTGTGACTTGGTCCTCCCCAGCAGTCATATTGTTGAGTTCCATTCAGTTAATGGTCTCGTTAAGCCCTGTTTCGCCAACAGGTATCTTCTGTGGCTTGGTCCTGCCCAGTAGTCGCGTGTTTTCTTTGTGACTTGGTCCTACCCAGCAGTCATATTGTTGAGTTCCATTCCGCTAATGGTCACTTTACGCCCTGTTTCGCCAACAGGCATTTTCTGTGGCGTGGTCCTGCCCAACAGTCGCGTGTTTTCTTTGTGACTTGGTTCTGCTGAGCAGTCATATTGTTGAGTTCCATTCTGCTAATGGTCTCGTTAAGCCCTGTTTCGCCAACAGGCATCTTCTATGGATTGGTCCTGCCCAGCAGTCATATTGTTGAGTTCCATTCCGCTAATGGTCTCGTTAAGCCCTGTTTCGTCAACAGACACATTCCGTGGCTTGGTCCTGCCCAGCAGTCGCGTGTTTTCTTTGTGACTTGGTCCTGCCCAGCAGTCATATTGTTAAGTTCCATTCCGCTAATGGTCTCGTTAAGCCCTGTTTCGCCAACAGGCATTTTCTGTGGCTTGGTCCTGCCCAGCAGTCGCCTGTTTTCTTTGTGACTCGGTCCTGCCCAGCAGTCATATTGATGAGTTCCATTCCGCTAATGGTCTCATTAAGCCCTATTTCGCCAACAGGCATCTTCCGTGGCTTGGTCCTGCCCAGCAGTCGCGTGTTTTCTTTGTGACTTGGTCCTTCCCAGCAATCATATTGTTGAGGTCCATTCCGCTAATGGTCTCGTTAAGCCCTGTTTCGCCAACAGGCATCTTCTGTGGCTTGGTCCTGCCCAGCAGTCGCATGTTTTCTTTGTTAGTTGGTCGTGCACAGTAGTCATATTGTTGAGTTCCATTCCGCTAATGGTCTCGTTAAGCCCTGTTTCGCCAATAGGCATCTTCTGTGGCTTGGTCATGCCCAGCAGTCGCGTGTTTTCTTTGTGACTTGGTCCTGCCCAGCAGTCATATTATTAAGTTCCATTCTGCTAATGGTCTCGTTATGCCCTGTTTCGCCAACAGGCACATTCCGTAGCTTGGTCCTTCCCATTAGTCGCATGCTTTCTTTGTGAATTTGTCCTGCCCAGCAGTCATATTGTTGAGTTCCATTCTGTTAATAGTCTCTTTAAGCCCTATTTCGCCAACAGGCACATTCTGTGGCTTGGTCCTGCCCAGCATTCGCGTGTTTTCTTTGTGACTTGGTCCTGCCCAGCAGTCACATTGTTGAGT
Source organism: Lathyrus aphaca (assembly GCA_963966055.1). Taxonomy (NCBI): domain Eukaryota; kingdom Viridiplantae; phylum Streptophyta; class Magnoliopsida; order Fabales; family Fabaceae; genus Lathyrus; species Lathyrus aphaca. The sequence continues at coordinate 388,334,361 of OZ014522.1, read as the reverse complement.
TCCATTTTTCTAATGGTCTCGTTAAGTCCTGTTGCGCCAATAGACACCCTCGTTGTGGCTTGTTTCTCTCAGCATTCATAGTGCTGATTTATTACATTGATTCTATTCCACATATTTCTTCTCCCGCTACCTGTTCAGAGGTCAAAAAAATATAAATAAAAGGCATATGGCATTCCTACTATACACTGAGTTCAAATTTCCAGGTTTTATTCGAGTATTCAATCACTTCATGCCTTGAATGTCTAGAAGCAATTGATATTATCCATTCAGGCTTGCAGATGATTGAATAGGGGCAGCTGTAATACTTCAAAATTTGCCCTCATATTTAATACCCTAACTGGATTTTCGCTTCGCATTTCATCTGCATTTTCCCATTAGGTCGTAACATTCACAATCATGCATTGCATTGGTTTTTTTAAGGCATGTGATCAGGGAGTTATTTGAATCAGGGCTTCATGATTGATTTGGGGTTCTGCCCTACAAGTTGAAGCAATAAGATTTCAACAGGGAATGAAATTGGACCATGGTTTGGTTTTTTTCAGCAATCCAAATTATTTCCTCATTCAAGAATTTGGTCATGTGGTGGGATCATTAGTCATAAAGGTGGATAATGTTTGAAGTCATATCATCATGGATATCCTCTTTGTCAAGGAGCATCGGGTTATAAGGTCATTTTCTTAAGACGTCTCATGTTAGGATCAAGGTACAAAGCATGAATCGCCTTGGTACAAAGCATGAATTTCCTTGGTACATGTTTTGTCAATACCGGTTTACAACGCGATTGTTTTAAGGTATAGACTCAACATTGGTTAATGATTTTTGAGCCAAACTATGTGGTTATAGTTGGTTTCATGACTTATGCCCATCTTTATCATAGACTTTGAGATTTTGTTGGAAAAAAAGTCAAGAGTGATGGTTGTTCAGCTTGGTGAATTAAAAGAATTTCATCATGGTCAATATTAAAGAGTATTTGGAGTGAGATATTATTCGAATACATGCTAGTCTCATCATGTTTCTCGGTTCATCGTTATTACCAGGGAGATTATAATTCAAATTCAAGTCCTTCATATCCACTTCAAATCCATTTTTTCGATTCAACTTAATTCATTCTAGACCACATTCTAAACCATTGTCACCTGTATCCATTTTTACATTAATTCTATGAAAGATATATCTACTCATAAGCCATTGCCTAATATCCAAGTCCAATTTCAATAAGCATTCGATTTTGTTCGATTTTTATTTGTCCTCATTTAAATCTGAGTCCGTTAAAACCATTTTGTAAATCCATCATTCAATTCTCACTAAACCATTTTTTGTTCTTCTTTTCTCTTCATTATTGTTCATGTCCATTGAAACCATAGTCATTACCATTCTTATCTCATAAAATTCAAATGCATTTAAAAACCATAAAACCAATTTAGTTTCATTTTTATTTTTATATATATATATATATAATTATATGAATTAAAGTGAAGGTGCGAGTCAGCAGCCAAAAGAGTAATAACCAAACTGATATGATTCAGTTATACACAAAAAAACATTCAACAACAGATATCAGAATATGGCTAGCGGGATCTGAAACTTGATAGAAAATCAGTTACCAGTTTGTAACAAAAATCTCTATTGGTCTTCGGAAAAAAACAAAGATCGCTCTTCGACAAGTCTTCAAATGTTCATCATCACAACCTTATCTTCGCTTTCAACAATTCGTCATCAATCATCGGCATCGCCTTCGAATCACTTCCAAAACCTGCAAGTTTAAAAACACAACATTAGTCAATATCAAGAACAACCGCAACTTCTTTGATATGAATCCGCAAACCGTAATTCCACACCAATTCTAACCTTTCAACCGTTTCAATTCAGAATCATCACATTTCCAATAATCTTCAACCTTCAGAATCAACATAAATATTTCTGCAAGGTCCAACATCAAATAATCAGTACAGAATACTTTAGAAGAAGAATTGTGGGGATTTTCAACAGAAAAATAACAAAAGAGAAGAAAAAGTCAGTTACCAACTTCTAACAAATTCTCGGTAATTATCGACTCGGATCCGTCTTCAGCTTGAAATCATCAAAATCACTCTTCATCACAACAACCTGCATAACGGAATCAAAAACTCGTAACAACCTAAAACAAAAAATGGAAATTGAATAACTGAAAAAATAACAAACCTAACCGACTTTTCTTCTGGAAACTTCATCCGACATCCTTTATAAATCAATCCTTCACCATAATTTCGCTTCTTCTTCACAATTCATTCATCTCACAGACAACTTCACTCCTTCAATCTCCTACAACTTCCTCATCCTTCTTCTTCAACCATTTTTTCCCAAATTCCTCATTCCAAACCTCTTCAATCTTCACATTTGCATCTCTCAATCATCCTCACGATCCTTCTTCCTCTCCAATCTCAATCTTCATCTCTCATCTCCACTAGCTCCTTCAATCATTCCTCGGACTCTTATTCAACTTCTTCTTCTCCATTCTGAGATTTCTTTCCTGAACCATTTTCTTCAATCATTCTTCTCCACCATTTAAATGATTCTTCAACCCTATCTGCATCATATCCTATCGATCTTCATCACCCTTTAATCACCTTCACCAACCTGTAAATTCAAGGATCAAGGATAACACAAGTTTTCAGGTGAAGATTCATCAAATTTGTTGCATTATCATAACAACAAACCGCATCAGTGAGAAGAAAAGAGAAGATTGAAGTGATACATGAATCCTCTTGTTGATTTGAGGCCTAATTTGTCTTCACATTGCAAGAATCACAATTCAGCTTTGGCGAATCCATAACCGTCATAACAATCTGACGCCATAATGCTTCAAAGGATTCAACGAATCAACGACAATCAACGGAGCTTTCACCTGCAAATTGACAACGATAACTCAATAACGCATTCGCTTCACGCTTCAAGAACAACGGAAAATCGAAACAACACACGCATACATCGCAATTACCGAAACTCCGGATTCAAAGGAAAAAGAAGAGGAAAAGCTTCAAAGCACAACATCGTCACACCATTTGAGTCAAGGTACACGAGCTTATTTCGGTTTCTCTAGCTTCTGTGGTCGATTTGATTAATTTATTGGAGTATGTTGAAGTCATGGTTTCGAACTCTTGACTAGCGTAGGAAGCGTTCCGAAGATTGAATGGAGATTAGGTTTGTCGCAAATTAGGATAGGTTGAGGTGAGGTAACGGTGACAGAAGAGTTTGGGAAAGGAGATGAGGATGAGGACGGTGGTGACGGCGGAAGAAGAGTGGGAGGGCCATGGAGGCGACGGTGCCGCGGGAGAGGGAAGGGAAATTAGGGTTCCTTCATCTTTATTTGATTTATTAAGAACTGAATGTTTTATGCTTTGGTTTTTGTTACGAAAGATTAATGAGATTAAAGGGCATTTAATTCAATTAATAGAATATCAAGAGTTCAATGTTCATAAAACCCGTTTAATTCACTTTTAATCTCCCTTTAATCTTTTCAAATTCTAAGAGATAAGGATGAAGATGCTTTTAGGATTCCCGACCACTCCGGCGGTGACACTTGTCACCGTCCGGTAGGTGGTGCCAGCGGTTGATTGTGTACGCATGGTTCATCGTAGCTATCACGTGTCTGCGTTTGTAAGCCTCTTGATAGGAATACCATTGGAAAGACTCTTAATCGGACGGTCCATAGTAAAGTCAAAGACATTGACCAAGGTCCATGCCATACACCACCAAATTCCTGCGTTTTGGGCCTTGTGAGTTCTGCTTTTTACACCCCATGTATAAGCCCACATTCCATAATAACTGAAAAAATCACTTTTCGCACCCCTTCTCTTTTTTTTATTTCTTTATTTTTTTTTAGCATAGTTTGAATTAAATCCTTAAAAAATAGTAAAATTCATAATAAAATTCTATAAAAATTCCAGTAGGTTTTTAATTAAATTTAGAAATTTGTGACATTTTTACTTTCTGAATTTTGGCTATTTTTTATTTAATTTAGATTTTCCATGTAATTTGCATTTTATTGAATTCTTTTAGTTACACATAGTTTTGTTCATTTAATTTTTCCACTTCCTGTAGGATTTTTAGCCCATTATTTTTTATATGATTAGAGGACTAATAATAGAACTTAGGATATTTTTTGGTAGATTTTTAGGTCATTTTATCCATTGTTTTGGTAGCTTAGTTCATGTAAAATTGAGATTAGTCCTTAGGTAGATTTAAGTGACTTTTAGACCTAGTTAGGTTCTGAATTTTTGGGATATTTTTTAGCATAATATTATAGTCAGGTTAAGGACTCTATAGAATTAATTTCATATTTTTTCTAGGACTTTTACTATTTTTAGTGCACTAATTTTTAGGTCATTGTTACATTGTAAATCCACCTAGTTTAGCTTAGGATTTTTATGGTTCATTAAGATTTAGTTCAATTAGGTTTAATCTTAGGATTTTAGAATGATTTAGTATAGTTTATCTACTGATTTTAGAATGAGGATATTAAATAAATTCCCTTAGTTTTAGGACTTAGGCTTAGAATTTTCAATAAATATGTTTAGGTGAAGTTTAGCCTTACTTTTATTTTTATGCTTTAATATGCAATTTTGTGAATTTTATTTCTCATTTCAATTTTAATACTTTTGCCTTATTATTTGACTTCCTACTTGTATAGGCTTCCCCATGTTTCTTAGAATCAACTTAACTTCCTTAGGAAGTAAGTTGAATTCTAGCAGTTTTTAGTTCCTTTTTTTCATTAGGTTTAGAAAACTCCACAAACCATTAGGACCACTTTTGAATAATAACTAAAATTAGAATTGAGTCTTAGTCCCCTTAGTTTTTTCCTTTTTCAAATTGAGTCATTCTTTATCTCCTCATAAAGAAAATAATAAAAATACTTAATAAAAATCGAACATTCTTGTACGACACGAGACTTTGTTGCGGAGTACTTATACGCGTCCAGTTTCGGGGCGAGGTGTAAGTATTTACCACGATGGATAGGTCTTAGTATGAGAATGTTCACAAAAAAATTCAAAACATTTCTCATAAAAGACAAAAACAAACAATAAGCGACTATCCTACGGGAACTTCTCTCTCTCATATCAGTCATTCTAAACGCGAACTTGCGACGACTTGTCTCGCATGCAAGACGGTAAACGCACTCGTACCAGACGAGCCTGCAACACCTGAGCATAGACATACGCAGTTCCAGCCAAAAAAAACACAAACAAATAGTTCCCGCCTTAGTTAGGTGAACTACGTCGACTCTGATCCTCATTTTCCCGATGAGGTACGTAGGCAGCGGGGTAGGGCCCGTTCGAGCACATTCTTTATTTTCCCTACATTTCCCCTTTTCTTTTCGATTTATTTTCTTTGTTCCCTTTCTCATTTCAGTTTCCATTCCAGTTAGCAGTTCATTTGTTCAGCAGCAGTTATATTTTTCTCACCCTTTGAAACAAGAAGATGATCCCGTCGGGTACGACAGACGGTCTGGGGTGCTAATACCTTCCCAGGTCGTAATCGACTCTCGAACCCATATCTTTGGTTCGCAGGACCTTGTCCTTTCCTTCTTCCTCAGGTTTGTGCAGCATTACCTTTCCCATTCCTTCGGGATAAAAATGCATGGCTGGCGACTCTACCTTTTTCGCACCACTTTCGCGTTTGTACTAGGATGAAAATCCCGGGAACGACAATATGGTTCAATGATCATGGTTAATTTGAAGAGTTTGAGAAAAATCAGTGATAGACATGCTTTTGGGTCTTGTACAAGATGGAAAGTTAAAATACAAGTATGTCTTAAAATTCAATTTCTCATAAAATCTAAAATTTATGACCCTTTATTTCTCTCATTCAATTTACATATTAATTGGTCACCAATTTGTGCAGGATGGAATTGACTCCCTTTAACGATTTCAATACAGCATTGGATAAAGCTCTAGTAAAACTTGGGAGCCAGCCCAAGCAGGTGATCAAATTCTATATTGATATGTGGGATTGGATTTAATTAAGGCTCTTGGTTGATATTACTGAATTTTGCATTCTATCTGGCATTTCTATCTCGCTCTTAAGTACACACTTGTAGGAATCTCGTCCGTGTAGTTAGGGATGTCAATTTAATTCATACTTAATGGTTACTTTCGAAAAATACTTATGATAGCATTAAAACACACTAAAAAGTATGGGTACAATCACATATAATTACCCCCAGAATTATTTCTTTTGACATCATAGTGAGTTTCATGAGTTCATTTGTATGTCTCTGCAATAGAATGCACAATATATCTCATAGTTCAAGTTAGCTTATAGTTTATGAGGTTCAATATAAACATTATTTACATAACTTTAATTTTATTTCTGATCTTATAGGTGCAATATAATTTAGTAGACTCATGAGTTATGATCACTGCAATATCATTTCAACCTTATTCCGACAAAATTAGACTTTTCATTTTCAGGTTCAGATTGTTCAGAGATTCAACCTTATGAAATGTGGCTCATATTTTTATGCTATTCTTTTTCATGTTCGACTTGTTTAGATTTTTTTTTGTTTATGTTTAGTTTTGGTTTTTAGATTCCACAGTTTAGAACTTGGTTTGAATTTGTTTCATGTTTTGGATTCAGTTTCAGATTGAGTTCAGAATTGATTCAACTCAGTTTGTATTTGGTTCATGTATGGCTTGGAAATTCCTTGCATTTTGGTTCAAGCTTTTTCTCTAACTTAAGTTACAGTGTTCATGTATATCTTTGGTGTGTTTTTAGATCCGACAGTGGACAAGGTCATTATCCTTTACTTTTCTTTTAATTAGAGGTTTATTTATGTAATATATGGATTTAATTAGTAGTGAAACTGATTGCAACTTATGTTTAATGCCACATTGATCTTGTTATGTATTAGACCTGTCAAAGTTGCTGCATTGGCACAGGCTCCATGGCTCTTGATTATACCTTCGATCATCACAATTTTTAGAGAGGTAATCATACTTCATGACATAAAAGTTTTATTAGGGTTGAAGTTTGGATGAATCTATAATTTTATATGATTATTAGATTAGATCATGGTTTGCGGATAGGTAGTTGGATCACTGTTTTGGATCACTGGTATATGAACCCTTATGTTTATTCTTAGGAATTTGTTCATATATCTTATTATTTTAAAATCAATATATAATTGCTTCATGATAGACTTGGTGACAATGGTTTTATGCAGGACTCCGATTCGAGAATTCAGGTGATCGCAACTAGTGAAAATCGTAGTCAATAATGGCAGGGAAGCTTTGTTATTCCCCATGTGTGTTTAGTTCTAATATAAAGTAACATTTATTGATGTAAATACAAGATATATTGATTATGTAAATACAAACGATGTATGTTTAGCTCTAATATAAATAATTATTATTGATGTAAATACAAGATTTATTGATGATGTAATACAAACCATGTATGTTTCTGCCCCATTCTATTCATATTTCTCCAAATATTTTTTATTTATTTTAAAAGAAAATTACCTACGAATTTACCTGTGAAAAAGGAATTTCCTACATATTTACCTGCAGATGTAACTGCGAAATAACAAGTTACGACGATTGGAACCGTCATAATTAATAATAAAAACAAAAAACAAATGAAAAGTTAAGACGGTTGTAACCTATGCAATATGCAGTTTATGTCAGTTCCTTACCCATCGTTAAAGATAACGACGGTTTGTGTGAAGGTTTTTACAACCGACGCAATATGTCCTCGCAACGCACGTTTCTGCGAGAGTGGTGTAACCATTGTGACTTGCAAATTACGGCGGTTTTAACCGTCGTAAGCTGCCAAAATAAGCGTCATAATCTGCCATTTTTCTTGTAGTGATTTCCATTTGTATCAGAAGTAGCTCCAAGAGCCAAACATGCCTTGGGAGTTGTACATTCTGATGTGTGTGGTCCATTTCCAATAGCATCAATTGGAGGGAACAAATACTTTGTGTCATTTATTAACGAGTTCACCATAATGACGTGGCTATCCCTCATTAAATTTAAACACAAGGTGTTTGCTGAATTCAAGAAGTTCAGATTGAAGGTTCAGAATCAGAGTGGTCAGACTCTGAAGGTTCTCAGAACCGATGGTGGAGGAGAGTATAACTCCAAAGAGTTCCAGAAGTTTTGTGAGAAGAATGGAATTGAGCATGAGGTTACTGCTCCCTACACTCATCAACACAATGGTCTTGCTGAAAGAAGAAATCGTACTTTGCTTGATATGACGAGAAGCATGCTGAAGGAAAAGAAGCTTCCTCAGAAGTTGTGGGGAGAAGCTGTTACTACTGCAACATATGTACTCAACAGATGTCCAACAAAGAAGCTAAAAGAAATAATTCCTATTCAGAAGTGGACTGGAGATAAGCAGAGTGTCAGTCATCTGAAGGTTTTTGGTTTTGTATGTTACAAACATGTTCTAGAAGCTAGAAGATAGAAACTGGATGATAGAAGCAAAGTGATGTTACTAGTGGGGTACCACATTACATGTGCGTACAAGCTTTATTGTCCACAAACTAATAAAGTTGAATTCAGCCGAGACGTAATTGTGAAGGAATCAAAAGTTTGGAATTGGGAAAAGTCTCAATTGAACTCTGATGTGAGAACTTTTGAAGCAAGCTCAGAACTAAGAATTTATGAAGTTGGAGTGAATTCTAATAATGATTCTGACTCCGATGGTGATTTTGATTCTGAAGAAGACTCAGAAGATGAAGGTGACTCTGATAACCCAGATACTGGTGATAATTCAGAATTTGGGAATATGTCAGACTCTAAAGATGGTTAAGGCTCTAGAGGAAGTCAATCTTCAGAAGCAAGAGCTTCTGAAGGAGAAACTTTTGAGTTTCAAACATCCGAAGCATATTTTGAACAAGAACAAAGGCCACAAAGAATCAGAAGAATTTCGAGAAGGTTTGCAGAGTTTGATATGCTGCAAGACATGAAGTTGATTCTGAAGGAGAAGTTATTCAATGTGCCATGTTAGTAGACTCTGAACCCATGAGTACGAAAGAGGCTCTTAAGCAGAAAGTATGGATGAAGGCCATGAAAGAAGAACTTGATGCCATAGAGAGAAACAAGACATGGAAGCTGACAGAACTTCCGAAGGACAAGAAAGCCATCAACGTTAGATGGGTTTTTAAGCAGAAGCTAAAGCTAGATGGATAAATTGGAAAACACAAAGTGAGGTTAGTAGCAAGAGGATTTCTGCAAAAACCTGGGCTTGATTATTCTGAAGTGTTTGCACCTATAGCAAGACATGAAACATCAGATTGGTGATTGCAATAGCTGCTGACAGGAATTGGCCTCTGATGCATTTAGATGTGAAATCCGCATTTCTGAATGGTACATTACATGAAAAGTTGTACGTGTCACAATCTCCTGGATTTGTTAAAAGGAATCAGGAAGGGATGGTGTACAGATTACACAAAGCTCTGTATGGATTGAAGCAAGCTCCCAGAGCTTGGAATCAGAAGATTGATTCATTTTTCAAGGAACAGGGTTTTCAGAAATGTGAGATGGGGTACGGTGTTTATGTTCAACATACTTCTGGAGGCAATATGATTCTGGTATGTTTGTATGTTGATGACATACTGCTGACAGGAAGTTCTGAACAAGAGATAGCCAAGTTCAAGAATATGCTGATGAATGAGTTTGAGATTACTGATCTCGGCAAAATGACATACTTTCTAGGGATGGAGTTCACATATTATGAGAAAGGTATCATTTTGCATCAGCAGAAGTATGAACTTGATCTTATGAAGAGATTTAAGCTGCAGAATTGTAAGACTGCTATCACACTTGCTGACACAAATCAGAAACAAGATTATGATTCTGATGGTGAGGATGTGGATGCTACAACCTTCAAACAGTTGGTTGGTTCTCTGAGGTATTTGTGTAATACCAGACCTGACATTTTCTATGCAGTTGTAATAGTTAGAAGATTCATGAATAAATCCAAGTGGTCTCATTACCAAGTTGCTGTCAAGATTCTAAGGTATATCAAGGGAACTCAGAAGTATGGAGTGTTATTCCCTTCTGGAAGAAAGATTGGATTAGAACTTCTGAGATATTCAGATTCTGATTGGTGTGGAGACAGAGTTGACAGAATAAGTACTTCTGGGTGCTTGTTCAAATTTCGGGGAGGTCCTATTTATTGGTGTTCTAAGAAGCAACCTATTGTTGCGTTGTCAACCTGTGAAGCAGGATATATTGCAGGTGTTGTTACTGCATGTCAAGTTGTGTGGATTCTGAATTTGCTGCAGGATCTGAAGATCAAAGTAAACAAACCTCTGAAACTGATGATTGATAACAAGTCTGCAATCAATATTGCCAGAAACCCAGTGTTGCATGGGAGAAGCAAGCATATTGAGACCAAGTATCATTTTCTAAGAAATCAGGTTCAGAGTGGAGTGCTAGAAGTTGAGCACTACAGCACCCAGAAGTAGCTAGCAGATGTTCTGACGAAGGCCATCAAGACTGATCAATTTCTCCGCTTAAGGGATGGAATTGGTGTAATTAGTTTTTGAAGAAATATAAATTAAGGGATTGTATTAGAAATAAATAATTTATATTTATTAGTCATTAAGTTTGTTAGAGGGTATTTTAGTATTTTGTGTGTTTTTTGTAACCCTAGTTTTAGCCTATAAATAGACTAGGGATGTCACTCAATCATTTGGATTATTATTGTAACTTATTCCTTGTAACTGTCATTTTCTTTTAATAGAATATTCTCTTTTATCATTCACCTTGTGCACCAACATATTTTAGGGTGGTGTGGGTTAAGTATTTAGGAGATCATCTTCTAATGTGATCGTCATGCTCCATCCATTTTTCTTGCGCGTTTTTGTAGACATTTTATGCATTTTTAGACCTAAAAGATGTAGTGTCTGCGGACTTGCTCCGCCCTACCCTTACTTTTATGCGGAACGGACTAAGATTTTAGACCCGCGCCCTCAACTATGTTTGTCCCGTCTCACCTCGTTTTTTTTTACTTTTACAGAGCAGGTCTAAATGGGACAGACATGTCAGTTTGCCACCCTTACTCATATCTACTTGATCACAAAGAGTAGAAAAACAACTCACACTCCAATATCATCAAATCTTGAATTCAATTGGTAAACTATACTATTAGAGTTGTATTTGAATATATATATATATATATATATATATATATATATATATATATATATATATATATATATATATATATATATATATATATATATATATATATATATATATATATATATATATATATATATATAAGGGTTGGTATAAATTTAAAAAAAAAATCCAAAATCATTTGACCTGAATATAGTGAGTTATTCTCGGTGCAACATTGTGTGGTAAGAACAACATGAGTTAAGAATCCATGTATTTGTTCACTTGTTGAATGAAACACAAAATAACTGTTTTATTTTCAGAATCATCGGTTTGAACAACATTTTCATAACTGGATGTACCCTGTTTTCTGTTTGGACATTCCCTCTTTCAATACCCAATTTGTTTGCAACTATATCACTATTATTTTTTATTACTCATGTACTTAGACCTCTTCTTTCCTAAACTTGTTTTACCTGTTCCACCCTCGATCATGACCCCCCCCCCCCCCCCGCCTCACACACACAAAGGCAGAATGTCGTCTTGAGTTCCTTCCTCTACACTTTGTGTTCTTTAAGAATGAGACAAAAGTGTAACAGTAATCACATCAAGACTGATATTATCTTTCTCGTAGGTAAAAGTAGTCACCAAATGGCTTTAAGAAGTTGGTAAGGAGAAAAACAAGATAATTTTTGTATCTTTATCATCAATCTTAACCCTAAGGATCACTAGCTCGTTAATTATATTGTTGAATACATTGAGATATTGTTGCAAATCACAACCTTCCCACATCTGAAGACTAAATAATTGATGTTTTGCGGACAATTTATTCATCAATGTCTTTGACATATATTAACTCTCTAATTTGTTCTAAACCTCTTTTGGCATTGTTAGGTATAAGATATGATACATCACCTTGTCTGAAACACATAGGTGAATCAATCTCACAGCTTTCTCCTTCATCTCTATCTAATCGGTATCTTTCTTGTTGGTTTGTTTCGTCCCATGAAACATCTTTTGTAAGCTTTTTCGATCCAATAGATCCTTAATTCTACCATAATTCAAAATACTCTATCATAATTTAAAATTCTTCGTCTTGCTAAACCTTCTCACCTTGAATTTTGCATCAGGGTTAAGCATCATTTATTGAAAAATGAAAAGAGAGAGTGTCAATAGAATAAAAATTCAAGATCCAAGATTCTTTAACAACACATATAATATACACTATAAGAAAAAAAAAGCTAGATATGTTTGTAAATCATATAAAATTTCTTCAACTTTTAATTCTTGCAAAATTAAACTGCAAACAGTTATAATATGTATTGTTAGATTATCTTTAATTTTTCAATATACTTTTACATGTGTTTAAAATTTTAAAAAAGCTGTTGAGAAAAATGAGTTAAGAGGTCGGTTTATGGATCAAAATTTTATTTATTTTTGTCCAGCATTTTTGGCATTTAAAAAATTATATTTAAATAGATTTGCGTTAAAAAAGTTCTAATTTTTGTAAATAAAATTTAAAATTCGAAGCAACATTGCCTTAAATGTGGAGACTACTTTGATATTTCAAAACACTAAAATATTTTAAAGCAAAAAATTAATATAAAGAAAATTTATCCAAAAAAAATGTTTTAAACTATAAAAAAAATCTGAAAATTTGTACAAAGTCTCATAGAGATGATTTTAAAATATATTTATCAAATATGTTCTTTTTTTCTTTTTAAAAACAGTTGTTAAAATTTAGTTTTAAAAAAAAAATTTAAAAACTAACAAACAAAACTTATTCTCCAAGTGGAAACAGAAGTATTAAAATTATTTAAATTTAGTCAAAACAATAACTTGTTTTTTATAAAACTAAAACATTAAAATTGTTGACCAATGATCAAAGGTGCCTTATAGGCTTTTCAATAAAGTACAAATAGATACATCAAATTGTAACATCATACAATACAATACAATATTTCATATAGTAGTTGAAACATCATTTGGAGACTTCCTTATTTTGAGACCATACAAATTATGAATCACATTTTCATTTGATAACATGTCTTGTTTTGTATAAATTATGTGTCCTTGAATGAACCTATATTTGTGATAGGTTGGTTGTTAAATCTATTCAAAGACACGGTTATGACAAGTAGGGTTGCAAGGATAAGAACAATCTATCTGTTGAAAACCTTTTCTCTCATAATACCAATCTCCCACAGCCTTTGCTATTGTCTGCACATTGTTAATAATAACTTGAGTTGGAAGATAGTAATAATAAATAAGCTTTTTCTATCGCGAATTTCTGTTGGAAGTTCGACTTTTTTAACAGTGAAAAGTACAAGTAAAAATATGCAGTGTCTTACTGTATTGGCAATGAGTGGAGAGTCATTTCTCATCCATGTTTCCTGTATTCCAGTTTGGCAGTGGGAATAGCAACCGTCGATAAACATTCCTTTTGACGGAGAATTACTAACCACGCTAATTGCCTTTAAGAATTCTGTCCTGAAACCTGAAAAACAATACATTCATGCATTATGTTAGATACTTCTATTTTCTCAAATTATTACCGGTTTTAGTGTCAGTGTGTCAGTGTCATATCAGATGTTTGTGTCTGTGCTTCATAGCTCGTTTCTAAGGTTAAGTAGAAGCTTGGAAAAATGGAGAATTTATCGAGTTTATAGGAATCAACAAATTTAAGTGCAAGACAAGTTATGATCATGGAATGTTCACCTTGCATTGTGGTTAATTGATTAGGCGAGCAATCTTTTATATCAAGCTTGCAGCTACGCCAAGTGCCGTGGGGATCAGCAACCCCGGGTGCCAAAATATTCTTAATCTGAAGTAAAGCAACAAGTTCAGAAGCCAGAGAAAAGATAGTGTCGAATTATCTTGGCGAATTCTAGTGTCATTTGACGATTGAAATACAAGAACGCAATCTTAGTTAAGAAGATTCAAATAATACTAATAGACTCCAAAAGAACACCATTTCAAAAATAAATTGATGATTCTTGAGAAAGCGAATTCTTACCTGCCATGAGTCATAGGCTGCATTTACAAAGAAGATTGGTGTCCTGATTTGTGCGACCACATTTTGCGGGAAGAAACACTACAAAAATAGTTCTGAAGTATTAGCAACACAGACGAAGTTGTGATGGTTGATACAATGTACGTTTACAATTCACAAACTTACCAGCCCTGGAGGAAGTCTTGAAGTGCAAGATGAGGGCAAATTCTTTGCCGAGGCCTAAAATAAATAAGAAAATACAAATAACGGAAACTTTTAGTCACGGCAAAAGGAGTTTTGATTAAGAGGTTTATGACGAGAAAGAAAGAATTAGTACATGTGTTTGAACAACTTGGCTGTAGAATTGTTCAATGTGTTGTGCTCCAGAGACCGCCTTTCTGTAGTAAAACAATAAGAAAACCCAAACTCTCAGTTCTTACGCTCAGGACTGAACATATGGACCATGACTCGAGATCTCGTATAGTAGGACCGTTCAAGGTTCAGTACATTAAGAAAACCCAAACTGAACTGTAACTATAGTTCAGTAAAACTGAATCGACACTATGCAACTTACGCATTGATAAAATAACCAGCATCTGAGACGCATTTAACTTTAGCTGCAGCAGGAAGTAAACTTCTAAAGCGATCGCATTGTAAAATCGAAGTCAGTCCTCCAGCAGAACATCCGGATAGAATTGCCTGTAGTTACAATTTAACCAAGTGAATTAGAATCTCATAACTCATTCGTAAAGATTAAAAAAAGTCGGAAGTCATCAATTTATCGTACATTTTTAGCATTTTTCATTCCTTTTGCAAGTAAATCCTCAATGACAGCAACAAATATTCTTCCTCCTCTGTAGTGCAAATTAGTTGCCTGACTCATAGTTCAAATTATAGAATCTTAGCACATAGAGCATTAGCATATAATTGAAATTTTCAATTTTTTCTAAAATTTTTAAACTTACTGGATCAACAGCTTCAACATCACCGGTAAATGATGAACCGTCACAATACCTAACCTTGATTCTGTTCCAGTTGTAGAAATCTGGATTTCATATATCACAACCATTGTTCAAAATTGAATTCACAAGCATAAACAAGATCTAACTTATTGGATAAGTGCTTATGCTATAAATGCTTAATTAAGTTATATATCCAAACAAATTTTACCTGGATTAAACTTTTTTCCATTACTAAAAAATCCCGAAAAGGAAAGTGTTGTGTCCATTTTCTTCGACGATCCTAATCGAGTGTCTCTTTTCTCCAGGCAAGTAGAGGCATTGTTACACCATCCTCCTCCCTAAAAAAATTGTACTCGAGATCATTACTATACTCGAGAGAACAATTGAAAATTCATCATTTTCTTAAAAGTTGTTGGTCTATAAATATCAACAACTTATTTACATAAATAATGCGTCAGATATTGAACCCTAAACCAGCAATTTACATTCATTTAACTCAACTAACACATATCACGAGTTGATAATCCATCGATGGCAAGCAAGTTTGCGAAAAAGGAACATACCTCGAAGTGAACAATCCAGTTATCAATTCCAGCTTCAATTCCCTTATCAAAATGGTAAGCCGGTGGACTCCCATCCATACAAACTGCAAAAAGATACTAGTTTACATCAATTTCAGAGATATCATAAACATTAATGTACTCAAAAATAGTATAAAATTTCCATTATATCAGAAGTAGAAGAACTTCCTCACCAGCTCCTTTTGGTACTGCACTTTGAACATAAGTGATTGGCACAGCAACCCCTTCAGCTGATTTTACTAATAGCAGTGTGCATATTACAAGACTTAGCAAATGCTCCATTTTTGTACTCATTTTCATTCTGTATGAATATGACAAAAAGAAAAATGATAAACCTATAGTTGAAAACAAGAAATGCAAAGTATGCTTACTTAGAAATGGCCATAGATCTAATTATTAATTAACATAAGATCATGATTACCAAGACAAGATCAATTCTTTTGTGTTGTGATTTCAGAAATCAGTGAATCAACAAGTTGAATTTAATTATTTAGAAAAAAAAGTAGTAGATCCTTGTAAGTTTAACTGCATTTCCATGAAAAGTTGCTAAAGAAAAAAAGAAAAAAAGATGATTATGTAGAAAAGAAGTGAATATGAAACTTACTAGCTATAGTTGAAGCTTGAATGGAAGAAGAAGAAGAAGAAGAATGAATGAATGAGAAATTGAAACTGAGTTATGGCTTATAAATGCTTTCAGCTGCCGACAGTAGTTACTGCTAGCAGAGCAAAACCGAGTGAAGTACTTGCTTGTTTAAAAATGTTTTTTTCTTTTTCTTTTTTTTTGTGGTTTCTGAAAACACAACACAGTGTTCTAGTATTAATAATATTTGTTTTTAGCTATTAATAATGTTTTTTTAGAAAAAAAAAATAAAGAATAAATGAGAAGATAAGGAAAAAAGAGACCAAACCAAAACCAAAACCCATGGAAACGAGGCTTAGCCTTGGGGTACCAACTTTATCTAATATAAAGTATCGGTCAATGTCATGATTAGGGGTGGTAAACGGGTTGTTCGCTCCGTCTCATTCTGCCTTAAACTTGTTAAAAAAAAATGGGATAGGCAAACACGTCAAGTGGAAATGGACATAAAAATTTAACTCATCCCATCAAGGTGGTGGGTTGGCGGAAAATAGGCTTACATGTCTACCTTTTTAATTTTTCTATAGATTAATAGACTTGTTTTTACATCTCAATTAGACTTTTCACTTATTTTTTAGAGCAATTTTTATAAAGCATCTTTTAAACAAATTTAACTTCAAAAAATATTACATATATTCTCAAATAAATATATAAAATAAAACCATCAAGTTGAACGAATAGGTGTGACGTTCTTTCCCGGACGACGGATTTTGGCGGGTGGCGGTCTTCAACAGATAGCATGCCCAAAATCTCAACCCAATCTGCCACTTTTTGGCGGGTGTGCAGGTTGTCTCACGGGCTACGACCCGTTTTACCATCCCTAGATACTATGCATAAAATTGAACCAATTGTTAGTTCTAGACATGAAATTAATAGTCGCTAACGAATCTACACAACCATTGGCTTCCCTAAATATATGGGTAACCAAAAAATCCATGTCATGAGCAATATATACACAATTTGACCATCTAGATGTTAATTTTCAATGAACAGGACTAAAATTAGTGAAAGATTTCACCACAATAGTTTATTCAGATTCAATCCAAAGGTTGTCCTACTTTATCTTCCTAACATGCTCCACTGCAGTCATGGCTACATACAATTCAACAAATAACGTATTGTCATTGCCCAAGAAGTTTGAAAAGCTTCCCAAGAGATTTGTTGCCTCGTTTCTAAAGATTAAATCACAAGAACAAGAAGGTGGAACACCTTTAGCAAATTCGTATATATTGCATTTTATCCAAACCCTATTCGGAGGGTGTAAACACCCCAAATTTTCCCTCTTTTTTTTCTCACACCTTGACTTGTGATCCTTCGTATTGCATTGCATAAGCATACCATCTCACACTGCATAGTTATTTCACTGCATAAGTTATATAACTAGGGTTTATGATCAAATGAATCTTAGAAGTGGTTTGAGCTATCTCAGAGGCCATGAAGCATGTCAAGAGGGTTCATGAGTGTTCTATGATCATATTATACCTCCAAGTTTTCTTTAAAGTCACAAAATCTCAGAGGATTGCACAGCTACCCAGGCAGGCTTAGGGTTTCCTACACAGATGACCAAAAATTAGGGTTTTGGGTTTGAGGCCCTTACACTTAAATTTTTTGGCCATTATTGATTATATTGGTCTATATATGTTATAAGGAGCATGTGTATCAAATTTGAAGCAAAAATTTATTGTGGAAGTCATCTGATCAAATGGTAACTTGTTGTGCAAGAAAAGTCAGAATCAGGGCATCTAAGGCCTCCATCAAGGGTACCAAAGGGTCATCTTCATCAATTTGAGGTCCTATGATCTTTATTTGATCTTGGGAATGGTTAGAAGTTCACAAGATTGGATAATTTTGAGCCATTTGCAAAGTTGTCATTTTTGGACATGACTTGTAATGTAAACTTTCCATTCTGGGAAAGATTTTCAACCTCCTATTTCTTGATCAAAAAGACTTCAAATGAAACTTTTTCAAACATGAAAGTTGTAGATTGGATCTTCCCATTTTCAAAAAGTACAAGAACTCCTCTTGATTCATCCTAGAACTCAAGTTATGATGGATCAAAGTTGGCAAAAATCACATAATTTTCAAGTTCATGCCAAAGAGGGAAATGTGCAATTTTGCTTTCCAAGCCTTCTCATGACCTCTAATACACTTCTACATATCATAACAACATAATGCAACTTGCCTTGACCAGAATTATGCCAAGAACCAAGGGTTTTCATGACTTGTTCCTCAAGAATTCACAAAGTTGGAAAAATGCAAAATCACTTCTAACTCTTGATCCAAGTGTTACAACTCATGACAAATGATCCAAGGGTGCTCCATGAAGTTAGTTGATGCATAACCACCCTTCAAAACATCTCTGTCCCAGCTCATGCCTTTAGTTCAAAAAATCTTGACTTTTTGCATTTCAAGTCATGCCAATCCCACAGTGCCACAACAACGCTTTTGACTAATAGTATTGTTTATACAAACCCTAAGAAGCATAAAACACATAACATCAAGCCTTGAAAACATACCATATCATTAGATTGCAAAAATTGCCTCAAAAACTTCATCTCTTCGAATCTCTTCACCAAGCCATCAAACTTCACATTTTCTTTCACCAATTAACTCCACATCATCTAAGGAACAAATACCACCCATTGCCATGGCCTAAAACTCAACACGCAAGAACTCCATTTTCTGCCAAACCAGAACCACACATCATAAAATAGCCCATTTAAACTCCATCAAAGCATTTCAATAGCTTCAGGGGGACCAGAGGAGCCATTTTGCACCAAAGGGAGGCTTTGAAAGTTCAAGTTTGAAGAGATTCAGTTCAGGTAGCCTCCAAGAACATTTTTTCCAGAACTTCATTTTCTTGTTATAAATTGAATCTACATGTTATCCTGATCATCATGATATGTTTAGAATTGAAAATGAGTGAAAAATGAGTATGTTATGATGTTCTGAAAGTTTGGTCGTGAATTTGTTTTGTTTCGATTCTCTTGATTCACTTGTTATAAATGCCATTTGATTGTTGATTTGAGTTGAGTGAAGTTAGGGGAGTGTTTCTAGGCAATTTTCATGGAGTGAGATGGCCTGTAAAAGAAACTAGGGTTGGGGGTTCGCCGAAGAAGGTGACCGGAGCTTCCTTCCGGCCACCTGAAGGTCATTAGGGTTTTAATCTTGTTTTTGTTTCCAGATGCAACCACAGCCATCAGATCTTGTTTTAATTAGCGTGTGGACGGTTTAGAACATGTAATTAACCCCTAATCTCATTTAATTATATTAATCTAAATTAATTAATTCAGAGTGAACCAGGACCCTTAGATCACGCGCGAAACCAAACTTTGAACCTGGACCTCTGGATCCTCATACCTTGGGTCACGCTGACTTCCCTTCACAGCCCTTGATCTCATCAACTTTGCATATGAACCATTCAGTTTGCTTACTTTGCATTTCTTTTTATTTATTTTGCATTTTTATTTCACATATTTATTTAAAATAGTAAATTATTTTATAAATATATAATCTTTTGCACTTTCACTTCAAATAATTTTCAGAAACCAAAAACTTTTTTATTTTTTATTTTTGTATTAAAAATCTATTTTTAAATCATTTAATTGTATTATTTAATTAATTAATTCATTTTAATTAATTAAAAATACTTTTAGGTATTTAAAAATCACCAAAACAATCATGAAGCATTCTTACATATTTAGAACAATTTACAAACTCATCTTACAAATTTATTTTAGGGTTTGATCATACTTTACATTTAACCATGAATTAGGGTTTCCAAATTTCCTATTTTCTAACCCTAACTTCAAAAATCCATTTTTGATCAACCAAGATGAGTTTGCACATGGTTCTTTTTGCATTCTTTCACACATTGCATATAGTATCTAGGGCATTTAACTCATATTTTTGCATTGCATTTTCCATTTGTTTGGCATTTTTCATGAAGAAGTACCCAAAACCCTAGCCTAACTTAGAAAAACCATAACTTGACTTTGGTATAGCTTCTGATCTCCATCTTTGGGGAGTGATCTTATGTGTGTTTAGGGTTCATTTGGTTGAATTTTCAAATTTGTATTGTGTGTTATCCTTCTATTGTGGACATGTGCATCTCATACTTTCTTAAACCCTAATTTTCCATGTTCATTTGCATTCATCTTTGCATACCTTCATCATATGAACTTGTCATGACATCTCATGCATTTGTATGTCATATTAGATACCTTAGGACATGTATGAACATTGGTTGATCATTGTTGCATCCATTTGGTATGTTTTTCATTCATTACTTCTTATGTGTATTCATGTGATTTCAAGCTTTTAACATGCCTTCCTTTGCATCCCATCTCTTGTATGATCATGCATAAACATTGTACATGTCTTTGCATCATTTCATAACACATTTTCATTGTGTTTGCACTTATGGTATTGATCATTGCATCTTCATTTGCCTTATTTCCTTTTGTTTCATATCTTATGCATTCATACTAACTTTTCAGGGGCTTCAGGTAAGTTGTTTAGAATGTGGATTTGCCTCCACATCCAACCTCTTCTTATCTCTTCATTTGCATATTTATTTGTCTTTGAAGTGAGTTTGACTCACTTATGCTCTCTCTTGCTCCCTATCTTTCTCTTAGGTTACTTAACTTCTTCAGGAAGTAAGTAACCTATTCTCCTTTCTCTTCTCTTTTCATCTGCTTCTTCTTCCTTGGTGGCCATCTAAAGATCTTTCTCTAAGCCTCACAAACCATAGGAATATCCAAGCATGATAACTTTAGGGTTGTACATAGTATCCCCTAGTTTTTACCTTTGAGTCTCCTTAAGTCTCTGCTTCTCATCTCATATCAAGGCTAAACAGTTAAAGTTTTAAGACTCTGAATTAGGGTTATGCATGTATCCTTATCTTAGGATGGAGTGTATAACTTTAATACTTAGTGTTAAACCTTTAAGTTGTTTACACCTCCTAATTAAAACACCTAATAATCATCAAGACTTAAGCTTGTAACTTGGGCCTTATATTAGGGTTACATCTCTGCCTGTTGGTTCAGAGGGACTAACCCTAGTGTTCAATGGACAAGTCCCCCTCAGGTTTAGTCTTACAAACATAAAATCCATTTCTTAATCCCACCTTTAATTAAAATCCAATTTAATAAAGGCTTGTTATATAATGATTTTAATCCCTAACCATGGATTAAGTTGAGGAGTCTTCCTCATCTTAAGTGTTCTCATCTATTATCCTTCTCTTAGGATGGTGTAATGAGTTCACTAATCCCTGATTAGAGATTAAACTCATTACTTAACACAAAACAAAATCCAAAAACACTTAATAATCACAAGTAGGTTAATGATCTTAATCTTGCATCATTAGGGTAATTAAGTTGATATTTTCATCTCATACTAAAGTAGACTCATTATCCCTAATCAAGGGTGATATAATGAGTTTACGACCCTTGATTAAGGCTTAAGCTCATTATCTTATATAAAACACCAAAAACAATAAAAAAAAACTGAAAACACAAAAACAAACAATAAAAGTCTCCTTCGGGATTCTTTTCTCATCATATTCACTCTGAAAACGAGAACTCGCTTCTTCCGTCTAATGCAAGACAGTTAGCACTCGAGCCAGACGAGTCATACACTTGAGCATAGACAAGCAAGCAGTTCACACCAAAATATCTAAGTCTCTTTGAGTCGAACTACGGTGTTCTGACTTCCTCATTGCACGAGAGGATACGTAGGCATAACTTAACAGTTATCGAACAAAAGTCTCTTTGTCCTCCCCCCTCTCCTCCTCCCAGTTCTCTTTCCTCAGTCTCAGTTTTGAGCATTCACTTTCTTCTTGCAATGACACTCTGCACATCCATTCCTCCCTAGCCTTTTATACACAGTTTAGCACATACACTATCCCCTTTTAAACACAAGCAGGTACGTGTGGATCCCGTCGAGTACGACGGACGATCTGGGTGTTAATACTTTCCCAGGTCGTAACCTACCCCCTTACTCAGTCTCTTTGGTTCGCAATTGTCTTATCCATATCATTCTAGGTTTATGTAGCATTACCTTTCCTTTGGGATAAAAATGTCTAGCTGGCGACTCTATTCAACTTCACCCTAACCTTCTCTTCGCCTCTTTCGTTCGCGTTTGCACCAGGACGCAAGTTCGAGGGAGCGACAGAGGGAAAAAATATTTATGGTTTTCCTGACTTTAGGGGGATGAATAGATATGTTAAACTTCTTTAGGATGCATAAGTTATCCATGGAAGAGTTTGAGGCTTTGTTGGTATTAGTCTCTGCTAAGCTGGAAGCAACAGCTAAAGAGGCAACACATGATTTCTAATTAACCAACCTGCTAGCAAACCTAATAATGTTTCTAGCAGTCCAAATCTACAAAAATACTAATTATACAAGCATTAAGAATAACTATCAATTAGGGGGACCAATCACTTCTCATGGCATATTTGCAATCCAAGAAAGTCTTGATAGGGCTCTAAATGTTGAAACAACCCTTGAACCAATTTTAAATGTGGGACACAAACTTGTAGTCAAAGAAAATGTGCGATAAGGATTCACAGTCACTGTTGCACAAGGAACACGTCAAAGTAAAATCAAAACCTCGTCTAGTCCCTTTTTCATATGTGGGAAGTTTGTTGTGTAGAAAACGCTACATCAGTATTGATTTTGAAGGAGGTATGCAGGGATTCCACGGGAAACCAATCCATATATCTGAAGGGGAATAGTTGACCAAACAATTTTAGGCCTGCTTTAGACTAGGTTCTCCAATATCATACCCATTCCAAACCAACATGCCAGCAAAGCATTTAGTGAGGATGAAGCAAAAAGAAACATAACTCAACAAGTCGGGAATAATAGGCTGAAGAATCAAAGGAAAATACCAATTAGTATTGTGCAAGTAATTTGATACCTTATAAGAAATATAATTGTGATGCCTTAGATGAATATTGAATTTCTGAACCAGAGGACAACCATCTAGTTGTCTAACCAGGAGTTGATTTTCTTTCCATCTCCAAGAAGCCATGTTGAGTTTTCCTTAACAATAGTGAATTGGTTCTTGAGACCACTCTATAAGGAAGAATAAATGTGATGGGAAATGATTTGTTTGCCTCTTAAAACTCAATAAGAAAGTAGTTTTGACCAACTAGAATTAGCCTGCACCAAGGACCAACAAAGGTGAAGATTTGTAGCATCATTAAGAACTCTCAAAGATCGAATTCCTAAGCGTCCCTCTCTGTAACTTTTATATGAATTGTGTCAAGCTAATGTGACCACTTTCCTTTTATCTAAATATCTACTCCAAATAAATTTCCTCATCTAAGACTCTATGTTGTTTACAATACCACAAGTCCAGTTGTAGATCATTAAATTATGCATTAGCATGCCATGAACCATTACTTTCACCAGTTGAAGTTTCCCATCCGTGGATATAAGAATAGCTTTCCAAGTTTCAAGCTTAAGTCTGATTCTATCAACAATGAATTGGAAATGTATATTCTTAGGCCTTCTAATAAAAATAGGGGGCCTAGATAGATAAAGGTATTTAAGGTCATAGATAAGTCTAGAACATGAGAAAGTATCTTGTGCCTCGAGTGATCCATTGTTCCTCCAAAGATAAGAATTTTGGCATCATTGCAAGTTTGGTCTAAATAATGAGCATATCTTATCAAGATATTAGAGATGGCATTGATGGACCTATTTTCACCCTTACAAAAGATCATAATTTCGTCTCCATAAAGAGTGTGAGACAGAACCATGATGTTTCTAGAGCTTTGCATTAGAGAGATTTGCTTGCCTTTAACAAGTTTAGCTATATCTATAGTCAAACCTTCTTCTGCTAGAGAAAAGAGAATAGTAGGGAGACGATCTCCCAACCTCACACCATTGGAACACTTGAAGAAACCAATTTTCTTGACATTTATGCCAATAGAGATATGAGAAGATTCCAGAACTAACTTGATCCAAAGACAAAAATTTTCACAAAAACCAAAGGCTGGCAAGGCTTTTAGAAGAAAGGTCCAACTTAAGGAATCAAAAACATTGTATATATCTATTTTCAGGGAAATATTTACTTTAAATTTTTTTTGGTTTAGACGATTCATAGCTTCTGAGGCTATTCAAATGATATCCCTTATCTTCCTACCATACACAAAACCCTTCTTCTCAGGAGAGATCAAAGAAGGAAGAATAGAGGCTAACATATCAGCTAGCACTTTTGAAATAATCTTAAATTTGAAATTGGCTAGAGTTATAGGTCTGTACTATTTTAATTTGTCAGCTTCCTTGCACTTAGGAATTAGGATTACATTGTTTGAGTTAAAGTGAAGCATGATCCATTCTTGAAGAAAGAATTGATTGATAGCATTTATGACATCCACTTTGATGACCTCCCAATTTTGCTGGTAAAAAAATAGGATTTTTAATACACCCCATGAATTACTTAGCCACCGCACAAAATTATTTTTTTACCCCTTATTTTCGGATGTGCATATCCGGACACACCAATTTTTACAAAAATGTTGATTTTCTCCGAATGTGCATATCCGATAGACGTCTGGATGTGCATATCCGGGAGTATTTCTTATAACTCTTCGCGCCAGAGGCTCTCCCCCTCACTTTTCACATTCTCATTTCTACAAACTATCCCAAATTATCTCAAACTCTCAAAATATTATTCCCACAAATCCCGATTATTTTCAATTTAGTTCGGCGCAAAACGACTACTACTACAATCATCAATACACTCAGCAACCTCCGTATCTCAATTTAATTGGTAAGTTTTCGAATTTTTGAGTTTCTGAGTAATTTACGAGTAATCGATTTGAAGTTGACATTTAGGTGTAGAAATGGTTAGGTAGTTTGAAAAACATAGTTTAGAGACAACGTAGATGTTTTTTGCTGCTTCAAACGGATGATTAGGGCATTAAAATACCCTTTTCTATGGTACAACAACAATGGTTGCATTTTTTAAAATAAAAATATGTATCGGATATGCAGATCTGGAAGTTTCCAACGTTAGTTTCTTCCTGATGTGCCGATCCAGAAGTTTCCAACATTGGTTTCTTCCTGATGTGCACATCCGAGAGTTTCCAACGTTATAAATTCTGAGTACTACTGGATGTGCACATCCGGAATAAACTTTTTTTTTGTTATTTTGTTTTTTATTTATTAATTTTATAAACTTCTAATATATTTATTATGTTTTGCAAATTACATGGCTGATAGAGAGGATTGTATGATACACAAATGACCAGCTCAGCATGCATCTATTCAGCGTGAGCGGACGCAGGCTAGAGTCGAGGCCTCAGGCGTAGAGGATGTCCCAGCAGCCCCTACAGCTGAGGTACATCCCACACCTCCACCTACCACATCAGAGGTGAGTCTCACCGCAACTAAGGGACATCCTACTGCACAGCCTTCCACTTCACAGGTCACTCCCACCACAACCGTCGCTTTTCATCTCAGAGGCATTGGGTTGCTTCTGGTTCTTCATCTAGGGCCCCACCACCGCCGCTTCTACACCTACTATTGTTCCATTAGCCACACCTCAGGAGGTTGTTCATGACGCACCCACTAAGGCAGTTATTCCTGGTCCTGAGGGTGATCACCCAGTACATGAGGGTGATGACAACTTTGATGAGTTAGGGGATTACCTCGGGGGACCGTCTGATTTGTCCCTACTTATGGGTTACTTTGAGCACACTACTACATATGTTTGGCTAGGGCATGTAACTATTCCCGGTTTATAATTGTTTTCGTTGAAAATATTTTCATTTGTAACATTGTTTTATATTGGAAATTTTCAAGAGAATGATCCCCAGAAGTTCTATAACCTTGGGGGCAAGGTCTTGGACATGATTGTGGAGCTGCCAGAGGATGAGTGGTTATGGATTACACTTTCTACCTCCAGTCTCAGAGGCCTTTTCAGGATCAGGTCTTCCCAGATCAACTACGTTATGTTGATGGCTTTTGTTGAGAGATGGTACCCTGAGACATCCTTATTCCATCTACCGTACATTGAGCTCACGATCACATTAGACGACATCTCTTGCCTTTTAAGTCTACCTATCATGGGCACCCTGCTCTGTCACGGTAGGATGATGAAGGTGGACGCAATAGAGATGCGTATTGAGGAGCTTGGGGATACCCATGCTGACACACTTGCGGAGGTGACCGCATTGTGACGTTCACATGTCTGTTTCTCCTTTCTGATAGGAAAATTTCGTGTGAGGCTTCCTGAGGCAGCACTGGCAGATGGTGTTGCAGTTGAGGTGGAGATCCAAATGCAGCGTGCCTTGAGATACTACTATTTATTTTTTGCTCGGGACACAACTGTTTATGGATGCTAACGTCTCTTTATTCTACCTTAGGTACCTTTTGGATCCCACTGAGATCCATGGGTACAACATGGGGGCGGCTACGCTAACATACACCTACTCCAGGATCTCAAATGGTTGTCGTTGGGCATCCAAGACTGTGGCATGCAGCTGCACGCTATACTTGGTAACAATCTTATATTTTAAGTTATTTTTTTCATTTCTTTTATTTCTATATTCATTATAATGTTTAACACTGATGTTATGTTTTCCATTTTAGGCATGGATATTACAACATTTCCCCAAGATTACTAGTTGGGGGAGTGTTTTGGAGTACATTGAGGAGATGTCGCGTGTTGTTGCCTTTGTCCTGCTCAGAGAGAACCAGGGTTTATCTTGATCGGATGGTTGTTGAGGATATCTTTTATGATGCATATGTCGATCGCCGTGTCACGCGCTCGTCTCCTCCTCTTAGCTTGACCCATAGGGAGATAAATGAGATATATGTTAACTTCTAGAACCACTAGGTACTGGAAGAGGCTCGGGCGACCAGAGCCCCTGGAGAATGGAGCATTGATGTCAGGCACATCTTGTGGTTCTATAGAGTCTTACACCCATGCATGGTGCTCACTGTTGAAGGATCGCCACCCAGATCTACTCATCAGGAGATATTAGAGGAAAAACAGTCTCAGCTGGACCATATGCAGGATGTCCTCCCACGTTGTCGTGACATAAAGTAGATAGCGCGGGAGGCCATTGCGGACGGTCACCTCTCTAAGGGCTATGGTGGCAGACTTTTCGTGGATATCATCCTTGATATTGCTCATGGGGAACTTCACTACCACCGACATTAAACCAGGATGACTAGTAGGGGCAGAGGAGCAGGGGAGCCAGGAGAGATCTTTAGGCATACACAATAGTTATTGTTTGATGTATTCTACTTTATTTTTTACATTTTTGTATTGTATTTTGACAAGATTGTTATTTTATATATATATATATATCATTTTATTTTATATATGGATATTTTCGAATGTATATTGAGTTGCAACGATAAATTAACATCCGCGACAAACCAACAAAACTGACTTTAAAAAAATAAAGTTCTGATTTTTTCCGGATGTGCAGGTCTGGTTAACCTTTCCGGATGTGCATATCCAGAAAAAAAATGTAAAAATTGGTGCGTCCATATGCGCACATCCGAAAACTGGAGGCATAAAAGGAAATTTACAAGGTGCCATAGAAACCCATGGGGCGTGTTAAGAAGTTCTCTAAAAAACTCCCAAAACCATCTGGACCTAGAGCAAAATCAGAGTTGAGATTCAAAATGGTCTTATGGATTTCTTCTTTAGTAAGTAAGTTGGTGAGGAGAGTGTTGGTTGAATCTTTGACTGAAGAAGGAATTTTTTCCTCTATAAAGACATTGTCTTGCAAGTTGGAAACCTGATTAAATAAGGACTTGTAGTGGCTCTCAATGATGTCTTTCTCAAAAACCACCTATTGTCAATCAAGAGAGAAGATATAATCTTGATTTTTTCTTTATTTTGACATAAGTGTGAAAGAATTTTGCAATTTTATCTCCTTGAAGACTCTAGTTGATTCTAGTTTTCTCCTTACAAAAAGTTTATTCTAAGTTAAGAGTTACTTCAAGACTAACCTGAGCCCCTCTTTCTTCCTCATAAAGCATGTCGTTCAGACCCTGCAACTCAATAACAATCTGAATATTCTTTAACTTTGCCTCAACTTCTTGAACCTTAAGTTGCACATTACCAAAAGTGTTTTTGTTCTAATCATTTAGCCTAGACTTTAAGACTCTCAATTTCTTGTCAAGTATATACATTGGGCAACTCGGGATTTGGATATTCCTATAATTCTTTATGACATTAATACAAAATTCATGAGAGGACCACATTTTACGGAACTTAAACTGGGATACAAAATTTACCTCTTCCACTTCAAAATTCAAAAGGATGGGAAAATGATCGGATTGTATCTTAATAAGGGTATTGCAAGAGAGCTTGTTGCACATTTTAAACCAGTCTAAATTACACATTTTTATATCTAACCTTTTCACATTCATTGATATATTATTTCTCCCATTGCACTAGGTGAACTTGCTTATAGCGGTTGGAATGTGAAGAAACTTATTAGAGTCAAACCAGTGTAGAAAGTCATCCATGGGGATTCTGGCAGGTTCATAATTGCCTTTATACTCCTCAACACAGATGATGGCATTGAAATCCCCAATGAAACACCAAAAAGTGTCAAGTATAAGAGGGTGAAGCTTGTTCCACGGGGATCATCTATGGATGTAATTAGTGGAGGCAGAATCAATTGAGAAACCAAAGCATTTATTTTGATAACTTAAAAAAAAGGCCATATGTTGATCATAAAAACAAAATCACTGTAGGGTCAAGCCAATTACTTTAGCGACACCATAGATTAGGGAGAAGGTCAAGTCTACAATTAACAACAAAAATATTTAACCAGTTCTTTGAGAAGTTATTGTAATCCATTCATGGCTCAATAATGAAGACCATATCAGGTTTATTATTGCTTATCAATCTTTTCAAAGCAAACCTTGAAGAGATATTGGCCATACCTCTAATATTCTATAAAATATGCTTCATTGAGATGTAATGTTAGGAATAGACCTTAGTCTAATATTTGTTTTACCCTTTGTGTTGGTCTTTCAATTTTTATTTCTAGAAACAACTTTTTTTAAACCATCCTCCAAATCCTTATGCTCATCAGTTGTATCATTGTCATCTAAGTCCGTCAAATTAGCCCAATACTTTTACAAGAAGTCATTAACTTTATCTTTCTCAGATTCCACTAATTCTTGAGTTTCATGAAGTCTTTCTACCATTTGAGTGGCATCAACAAATTCACTTTCACAATTGTTTACAATGTCGATGGTTTTCTAAAGTATTGTCTCTAAGAACTAGATGTAGATTGCCAATAACTTTCTCCCCACTTGTTCCTTCCTAATGAGAATGATAACAAGTTCTGTAAGTTTCTTCTTTTCCAAGGCAACCTTGTTTATTTCTCATGTTGTATTATTGTTCCTGACTAGTATGTATCTTGACTCACTAGCAGTTTTCTGATTCATGTTAAGTTGATGCTTAAACATTTCTTGTTGTTGATCTTTGTAACACCCAATTTACCCCACGAAATTATTTATAATTATCAGAGTAAAATTTCATTTAAAAACCAATTGAGTGTTAAAATTCAACACAAACAAACCCGACTCAATGATACATTTTCAAAAATAAACATTCAACCTGCAGCGGAAATGATTTTAAAATCAACATCAATCAACTTCATTTACAAAAATTGTTTTCTAAAAGAGATAACAAGTAACAATAACGCCATACTGACTCCCAAAGCGATGTATCAGAGTCGGCACCCTAAAGACGTGAAGTACACCGACTTCACTGACCACCACATGACTTATCATGCTCACCTACATGTTACCAACATAAGGGTAACATTCAAAAAGAAGGATGAGATACTTACATCATAAAGAGTAATATAATAAGAATCAAGAAAGTATAAGAAAACAATGCACCACTTCTCAATAACAACTATTCACCAACATCACCTACAACAACAACTATCACATACCTCAATAACGTCACATACAACAATAACATATATACAACAACATCATATACTACCTGCAACAACAACAACAACAATCATGCAATGAGACTCCACTTGACTTTATGCATGTAGTATCATATTTGATCTCTATTTCAAGATCCAGTTCCCATCGGAACTCTCGACCCCTTTTTCATGGTCCAATATGATCCCTATTTCATGATCACACCCTCGAACCCTATTTCATGGCCACGTACGATCCATATTTCATGACCGCACTAACATCACAACAACGACCATACCCCACCTTGGTATGTTATTCAACTATGCAACATGTCATGCCACATCAATGGCATGCATGCATACTTATAATGACTACATCATGCAACATCACAACAACAATCACTTATCACAACATCAATCAATATACTACTAGTCATTACCATCATGATTATCATGCATTTTTCACATATAATCACGTAGTTTAACTCTTACCACGACAACGCAACGCAACATATACTACAACATATCACATACTCAAATATCATTAGCAAGCATTCGAAACACATCAACACGACAAATACGAATCACAACAACAACAACAATGACAACGTCAACGAACATATTGATTATTGAAATTCTGTGATCAGGTATGAGATGTCCTAAGAGATGTCCCAACACTTGACAGATTTAACCAAAACTTAAATAGCAAGAAAAGTAAACAACACAGAAGTTTGTTAACCCAGTTCAGTGTATAACCACACTTACATCTGGAGGCTACCAAGCCAGGAGGAAATCCACTATAAGTAATATTAATTCTAGACTTAAACCACCCTGTTTAATCTATCACTTAATCACTATCCAATGCAATTTCTACCTAAGACACAACTTAGATAAGAGTACCCTACTCACTCCCCCTCAATCACACAGTGATCAAGTTTACAAGTTTAATAAAATTTAAGTCATACTTCAAACAAAACAGCTTGATCTTACTTCACAGTTTCAATCAAGTCACAAATGCACTTATGCTTAAAAGCTCATCAAGTGGTACAATAAAAACAACCTGCTATTAAAAACACTAGACACCCTATTTGGTCTTCTGAAATTCGTACTCAATTCTATGAGTTTCTGTTGATTAAATAGGTATCTGAAATTTGGGCTTTCTGTAGAATGATCCAGCCCTAATGCGCATGCAGCTTCCACCTTGAATTTAGGGTTTGTTACTTCCTAGATTCTAGGTGATTTAGGTCTTCTGTTTTAATCTGAATCCTCAATATAAAACTCCCTACAGATGCGCCTTGTTCTGTTTTTATCCATCATTAATTAATTCCAGATAACTCTCCTTAAATATCTCTGATCAGTTAGTCAATAATTAAATCTGGTAGCAGGTTTGAGATGTCTCAACATCTGTTGGGACATCCTGAAAAACTGAACTTAAGTCATTTACACAATGTCCCAACATCTTGTGAGACATCCTGAAATAAGTTCATATACTCTGTTTGCTAATGTCCCAACATTTGATAGGACATTCTGAACTGAATTCAATATTCCTTGTTGGTCAAAAATTCTGCCAATTCAAGACATCTACAAACTCCCCCTTTGGCTAATTTTTGGCTAACATCTTTTCTGGTTTTCAGAGTGCAGCAGAAGTTCTTTTTATCAGAGTATAGCATTACTTTTCTGTTGATTCTTATTTGAGATTACTCCCCCTCAAACATATATGTATCCAGTCTTGTTGCAACAGAAATATTTATCAAAACACACTTATTCAGTTCAGACATAAGCAAACAGATTTTTCATTCATAATTAAACAGCAATACAATTTGTTGTTGTTGTTCTCCCCCTTGTTAGACACAAATTATGGAGCCAAAGACACTAATCCAGAAATACAATGCTGTCATTACAATTGTCCTCACATACAATGATCACTCAGATTCATCACTCTCAGTTTCTTCCTCAACTTCAGTTTCTTCATCAACTTCACTTTCTTCATCAGAGGCAGCTTTCTGATCTCCTTCACTCTCCAGCCTTTGGATGATTTCTTCAAGTTTCAGCTTCCTTGCTTCAAGTTCTTTACATGTGCTCTTTAGCTCAGCAATTAATGCCTTCTTGGAGATTGGAGTCTTAGCAGTTGAAGGACCTGCAGATGTCCCAGAAGGTGCTTCAACATCTGCAGCATGATGACTGAGGAATAATTTGTAGTGAAAAGCCAGGGGGCTTTCTCTTTTGCAGACTGTATCCTTGTCAGTGAGAATTCCAGGGTATTGATTGAGCACTATACCACACAGCAATGAGGGAAAAGCTATTGGTAGCTTTGTTGCAGAAGAGCTGACATGCTTCAAGGTCTGATCAAAAATGTAAGCACCATAGTCCAGCTTGGTCTGAGTTCCCACAGCATAGATAAACCTGGCCAAGCCAGTGGAGATTGAGGATGTGTGGTTGGTAGGCACCCAGTTAGCTGTACCAATCCTGTTCAGCATAGCATATTTTCTTGTAAGCATGCTCACTGAGAGCTTTCCCTTCACAGGCCATGCCTTGACCTGGTTTGCAGTGATAACCTTGCAGACTTGGTTATCTGTCTTACCTAGCTCATTTGGTCCATCTGTTTCTCTTCCTAGGTACTGATTGATGATTTGAGGAGAAAACTCTACACACTTACCTCTAACAAAAACTTTTCTAAACTCAGAGGACTTACCATTTGAACAATCCTCCTGAAGATTAACAATGAACTCTTTGACAAGAAGTTCATAGCAGGGAGAGAGATCTGAGACTGTTTTGAATAGTCCTGCAGCAGAGATGAGGTCAATCAGTTCAGTGCACTCAAGTGCATTGCTGCTTAGTTCTCTTTCAAGGGCAACCCTTCTTTGGTACACAAACTTCCATCTGTTGACACTAGAGACATGATGGAATGATATGTTGTCCAAGGGGGCTTCTGGAACAGCAGATGAAGCCCTAGATGGTGCTGGTTTCTTTTTGGGAGGAGATGTTGGGACATCTGATTCAACATTTGAGTCTGATGGGGTGACAGCTTTTCTTTTCTGAGTTTGGACTTTACTCCATTGTTTTGTTGGGCCAAAGGCAGCTTTAGCTTTGCCTTTCTTTGGGGAAGCTTTCTTCTTCTCAGGAATTTCAGCTTCAGCTTGCATCTTTCCTTTCCTGGACCTGAGCCTTTTGGCTATGCTAGGTCTAACAGAGGCTATGATCTCTGTATCAGAGTCTTGTTCAAGGTTCACCACTGGAGGAGATTGAGCAGTCTCCTCTTCAGCTGGTTGATCAGCAGAGATTTGATCTTCATTTGAGGCTTTGGTCTGATCCTCAGAGTCTTCTTCATCACTTTTATTTGAGGCCTGTTTCTGGTCCTCAGATTCTTCTGCAGCAGCATTAGATGAGTTCTTTTTCTCATCCTCAGATGTTCCAACATCTATTGGGACATCCTGTTGAGCAGGAGTGTCCTCTGCAGCTTGAGCTTGTTCTTCTTGAGGTGCAGGCATGGTGTTTAGAGGAATAGAAATTCCACTCACCCTTCTCTCTTCAAAAAGAATTTGGGTGACAATTTCCTTGATGGAATCATCCACATATTCTGAAGATTTTGGGGGCATGTTAGCAGGTGAAGGAATGCCTCCTTTGGCTTTGCTGCAGACTTGATCTTTAGCTCTCTTTGGAGTTCTTGGCTTTTTAGTGTGAGAAGCACTTCCTCTGAGTTCGTCCAATGGGGTTGATTTCATTGGAACTACAGAGATGTGAGTTGCATGAACTACGTCTTCTTTGTTGAGAACTTCTTCAGGAGTGTTAGGGTTTTGAGACATTGTTAAGGAATATGGATGAAGAGCTTTAGGGTTGATGATTTCTGAAGAATAGCTAGTTAATGAGATTCGCTTGTGATAGAATGATGAGAATCTTGATAGCTGATTATAAGTAGATACTAAAAAAGTAGCCGTTACATTGTAAATCATTAGGAATGGAATTCCCAAGGTTCTTGTCCAGACTTGTTTTGCCATCTGGAACTTATGCCATACAATGTCATATGACATGTTGGCACATCTCATTAACTGCTAAATATCACATAAACAGATTCCCAGTTTGCCCCTTAAGTTCTCAAATTGTGTAGCATCCAATGCTTTGGTAAAGATATCAGCTAACTGCAGATTTGTAGCTACATGTTCCAATGAAATCACTTTTTCTTCTACAAGATCTCTGATGAAATGATGTCTGATATCAATATGCTTGGTCCTGCTATGTTGGATAGGATTCTTTGATATGTTGATTGCACTTAAGTTATCACAGTACAATGTCATGACATCCTGTGGGACATTGTACTCAGTGCGCATTTGCTTCATCCAAACCAACTGAGAACAACTGCTTCCAGCTGCTATATATTCAGCTTCAGCTGTAGATAAGGATACACAATTTTGTTTCTTACTGAACCAAGAAATCAAGTTGTTTCCTAGAAAGAAGCATCCTCCTGAAGTGCTTTTTTTGTCATCTGCACTTCCAGCCCAATCAGCATCACAGAAGCCAGTGAGAATTGGTTTACATCCATGAAAATACATTATGCCATAGTCACAAGTACCATTAACATATTTAAGAATTCTCTTGACTTGATTGAGATGACTGACTTTTGGATCAGCTTGATATCTTGCACATACACCTACTGCAAATGCTATGTCAGGTCTGCTAGCAGTCAAGTATAACAAGCTTCCAATCATGCTTCTGTATAAGCTTTGATCTACATTCTCACCCTTTTCATCTTTAGTCAGCTTCAAATGTGTGGGAGCAGGAGTTCTCTTATGAGTAGCATTTTCCATTCCAAATTTCTTGACTATGTTCTTGGAATACTTGCTTTGGGAAATGAACATTGAATCTTCCATTTGCTTAATTTGTAGACCAAGAAAGTAGGTTAACTCACCTACTAGGCTCATTTCAAATTCAGATTCCATCTGCTTGACAAAATGTTTGACCATCTTATCAGACATCCCACCAAAGACAATATCATCAACATATATTTGAGCAATTATGATATTTCCTTCTTCATCTTTAACAAACAAGGTTTTGTCAATTCCACCTTTTCTGTACCCTTGCTTGATAAGAAATGTGGTCAGTCTTTCATACCATGCCCTTGGAGCTTGTTTAAGACCATAAAGTGCTTTCTTCAGTTTGTATACATGATTTGGACAGCTTGGATCAACAAATCCTTTAGGCTGTTCTACATATACCTCTTCATTCAGATAACCATTTAAAAATGCACTTTTCACATCCATTTGAAATAGCTTGAACTTTAAGATACAAGCAATTCCCAAAAGTAGTCTGATTGATTCAAGTCTTGCTACTGGTGCAAAGGTTTCATCAAAGTCTACTCCTTCAATTTGAGTGTATCCTTGAGCTACAAGTCTAGCTTTGTTCTTTGTAACAACTCCTTGTTCATTTGACTTGTTCTTATACACCCATTTTGTTCCAATCACATTTATGTCATCAGGTCTAGGAACAAGATTCCATACTTCATTCCTTGTGAATTGGCCTAATTCCTCTTGCATAGCACTAATCCAGTATTCATCAGTAAGAGCTTCCTTGATGTTCTTAGGTTCTATTTTAGAAACAAAACAAGAACCTAAAATCACTTCTCTTGATCTAGTGCTCACACCTCTGTTGGGATCACCAATTATCAAATCTTTGGGATGATCTTTCTGTATTC
Organism: Lathyrus aphaca; assembly: GCA_963966055.1. Lineage (NCBI taxonomy): Eukaryota > Viridiplantae > Streptophyta > Magnoliopsida > Fabales > Fabaceae > Lathyrus > Lathyrus aphaca. The sequence goes on along the minus strand of OZ014522.1, from coordinate 388,298,462 downwards.
TGATGGAGGGAGGTTTGATGGATTCTTTTGTTCTTGTATCAGTTTGAGTGAAGTTATAATGATCATTCTTTTCTTCAGCTTCAATCTTGATATCAGCAGATGTTCCAACATCTTCTGGGACATCTATAGGAGCATCATCAATTATCACATTTATGGATTCCATGATGACTTTGGTTCTAGAATTAAATACTCTATATGCTCTGCTGTTGATAGAGTATCCAAGGAAAATCCCTTCATCACTTTTAGGATCCATTTTTCTTCTCTGCTCCCTATCTGCCAGAATGTAACAGTTGCTTCCAAACACATGAAAGTACTTAACTGTGGGTTTTCTGCCCTTCCAGACTTCATATATTGTGGACAAAGTTCCTTTCCTTAAGGTAACTCTGTTATGGATGTAACAAGCAGTGTTCATAGCTTCAGCCCAGAAGTACAAAGGTAACTTTTTAGCATGGATCATGGCTCTTGCTGATTCTTGAATAGTTTTGTTCTTCCTCTCAACAATCCCATTCTGTTGAGGAGTGATAGGTGAAGAATATTCATGATTGATTCCTTCTGAAGAGCAGAATTCTAAGAACTTTTGATTCTCAAATTTTTTTCCATGATCACTTCTTATTCTGATCACACAGCTGGATTTTTCCCTTTGTAATCTTTGGCATAATTCTTTGAATACATCAAATACATCAGACTTTTCTTTGATGAAATTTATCCATGTATATCTTGAAAAGTCATCAACCACCACATAGGCATACCTCTTTCCACCAAGACTTTCAACCTGCATAGGTCCCATAAGATCCATATGTAATAGTTCCAAAACTTTGGAAGTTGTCAGATGTTGGAGCTTTGGATGGGACATCTTGGTTTGCTTGCCTATTTGACATTCACCACATAGTTTGCCATCATCAATCTTCAGTTTAGGAATACCTCTTACAGCATCCATAGATATTATCTTCTTTATGCCTCTGAAATGAAGATGACCTAGCCTTTGGTGCCATAGTTTCACTTCTTCTTCTTTAGCTAAAGAACAAGTTGAAGTGAGACTGAGGTTTTGAGATTCCCACATGTAACAGTTGTCTTTAGATCTGGCTCCTCTCATGACCACTTCTTGTTCTTTGTTAGTCACTATACATTCAGTTTTGGTAAAGTTTACACTGTACCCTTGATCACATAATTGACTTATACTGATCAGGTTAGCAGTTAAACCTTTAACTAGCAGCACATCATCTAATCTTGGAACATCTTGACAGTCCAAGGTCCCAACTCCCTTGATTTCTCCTTTAGCTCCATCTCCAAAGGTTACATACCTGGATGAGTGTGACTTTAAGTTTACTAGCAGGTTCTTCAATCCAGTCATGTGTCTTGAACATCCACTGTCAAAATACCAGTCTTCCTTAGCTGATACTCTTAGTGATGTATGTGCTATATATGCAACACTTTTCTTTGACCATTTGAGTTGAGATTTCTTTTGATGACTTTTCCCTGTGTGTTGTTCACCAGCAGATCTCCAAGATTGATTGTTGATCTTGTTCTTGGGTATGTAGTTTTGATCAGTCTAAATGCTAGTTTTTGGTCTCCATACCTTCTTGATGACTTCTGTCTTCTGTTTAGGAGGTTGCTGATTTCTTTGATGTCTATGCAACACTTTAGCTTCTATTTTCTGCTTAGAAGGTTGCTGACACATCTGATTTGGGTATCCATGTAGCTTATAACAATGAGGTTTGATATGTCCAAATCTTCCACAGTGATGGCATCTCCATCTTTGATACTTCTTCTTCATTTTGTTCTTTCCAGAATGTTGAGACATCTGTTGGGACATCTTGTTTGACTGTATGGATTTTGAAGTTGTTTTGCTAGAGCTAGCTTCATCTTTATGTATTCTGTTAAATCCCAGTCCACTTTTATCCCCTGAGTGCTTATTGTTGTTGAGAATAACATCCAGTGTATTTGAGCTGCTGTTCAACATTCTAACAGATTTGGACATATGTTCCAACTTGGAGTTGAGAAGAGTTACTTCACTTTTCAAGGTGTCAATGATCTCTTGATCACTTGATTTTTCATCTTATAATGCCTCATTATGCTTCTTTAGCTTTATAACCTCACTGCATATTTCAGTGCTTCTTTTGTACAGATCTTTGAATGCTTGCTCAAGATCTTCATAAGTAAGCTCTTCATCACTGGATTCACTTTCAGACTCACATAGTCCAGCTAAAGCAGTGATATGCTTAGCTGATTCTTCTTCTGAATCACCTCCTGAGTCTTCATCAGACCAGGTTACAGATAGTCCTTTCTTTTGCCTTTTTAAGTAGGTAGGACATTCATTCTTGATGTGTCCATATCCTTCACATCCATGGCATTTGATTCCTTTTTCTTGACTGGTCTTTTCAGTATAATTTGACCTTCTGTTAGTATCAAAAGATCTCTTGTTCTCAGAAGAGTTTGTGTATCTTCCACTAGGATTGGATTTGCCTTCCATTCCTCTGAGAATCTTTTTGAATTGTCTTCCAAGCATAGCAATGTTGTCTGATAAGCTTTTACCAGTTTCTGATTCATCATCTTCTTCTTCATCAGTGTTTGTTACCAAGGCTATGCTTTTATTCTTCTTGACATTTGTGTCATTCATTCCCATCTCAAATGTTTGAAGGGAACCAATGAGTTCTTCAACTTTCATAGTGCATATGTCTTGAGCTTCTTCTATTGTTGTGACTTTCATGTCAAATCTTTTTGGCAAAGATCTGAGGATCTTTCTTACAAGTTTTTCATCAGTCATTTTTTCTCCCAAAGCTCCAGAAGTATTGGCTACTTCTAAGATGTTCATGTAGAATTCATGAACTGTCTCATCTTCCTTCATTCTCAAATTTTCAAACTTGGTGGTAAGAAGTTGAAGTCTTGACATCTTTACCTTTGATGTTCCTTCATGAGTTGTTTTGAGAGTATCCCATACTTCTTTGGCTAGCTCACAGTGATGCACAAGTCTAAAGATGTTCCTATCAATGCCATTAAATAGAGCATTTAAGGCCTTGGAGTTGCCTAGTGCTGAATCTTCTTCTTCCTTACTCCATTCTTCTTCAGGTTTCAACACTTTTGATCCATCTTTGGAGTCTTGGATAGGATGTTCCCATCCAATGTTGACTGCTCTCCAGGCCCTGTTGTCAAGTGATCTTAAGAATGCAATCATTCTTGGTTTCCAGTAGTCATAATTTGATCCATCCAGAATAGGTGGTCTATTTACTGACCCTATATCTCTGTCCATGTTTCCAGAATTTGTATTCCCTAGATCTCACCCAGTATAAACAGGCAGGGTGCCTGCTCTGATGCCAATTGAAATTCTGTGATCAGGTATGAGATGTCCTAAGAGATGTCCCAACACTTGACAGATTTAACCAAAACTTAAATAGCAAGAAAAGTAAACAACACAGAAGTTTGTTAACCCAGTTCAGTGTATAACCACACTTACATCTGGAGGCTACCAAGCCAGGAGGAAATCCACTATAAGTAATATTAATTCTAGACTTAAACCACCCTGTTTAATCTATCACTTAATCACTACCCAATGCAATTTCTACCTAAGACACAACTTAGATAAGAGTACCCTACTCACTCCCCCTCAATCACACAGTGATCAAGTTTACAAGTTTAATAAAATTTAAGTCATACTTCAAACAAAACAGCTTGATCTTACTTCACAGTTTCAATCAAGTCACAAATGCACTTATGCTTAAAATCTCATCAAGTGGTACAATAAAAACAACCTGCTATTAAAAACACTAGACACCCTATTTGGTCTTCTGAAATTCGTACTCAATTCTATGAGTTTCTGTTGATTAAATAGGTATCTGAAATTTGGGCTTTCTGTAGAATGATCCAGCCCTAATGCGCATGCAGCTTCCACCTTGAATTTAGGGTTTGTTACTTCCTAGATTCTAGGTGATTTAGGTCTTCTGTTTTAATCTGAATCCTCAATATAAAACTCCCTACAGATGCGCCTTGTTCTGTTTTTATCCATCATTAATTAATTCCAGATAACTCTCCTTAAATATCTCTGATCAGTTAGTCAATAATTAAATTTGGTAGCAGGTTTGAGATGTCTCAACATCTGTTGGGACATCCTGAAAAACTGAACTTAAGTCATTTACACAATGTCCCAACATCTTGTGAGACATCCTGAAATAAGTTCATATACTCTGTTTGCTAATGTCCCAACATTTGATAGGACATTCTGAACTGAATTCAATATTCCTTGTTGGTCAAAAATTCTGCCAATTCTAGACATCTACAATTATGTTTATAGTCGAGTTACACTAATTATCCCTACTGTTTTGTGTATACTCTTCTTTTACTACTTCCAGCTACACCCCATCAATTCCTAAACATTAATAAGTAACTAAATAATTTTTCATTAATTTTTCGGAATTTAAAAATTAATTTTTTGCGCTACTGGCTCACTAAGCGAGGGTCACTGCTCGCTATGCGATGAACTCAATGACTCTGTTCACTTAGCGAGCTCTGCAATTTTACAAATTGCACTTCTGTGCTTAGCACTCAAACCTTCTACGAATAACAACATACCCAGCACCAACAACAACCAGGAATCACAGTATTCATCAATTTCATTATCTAATTCATACAATTATCAACTAATAACAACCAACAACTCATAATTGAACGTAATTCCTCCTCAATCCACCACAACCTCAATTCCTAGTCCTCAACCTAACCAATTCCCATTATAAAACCCTTGGAGATGGAAGAATCTCACCCTTACCTTAGGTTTTATCGAGAGTTTCCTTCTTCGTGAACTCTTTTCTTCACGATCGAACCGTTTCCTCTTCTGCTTCTCTTCACAACTTTCACGATCATTTTCACCATCTCTCACAAACACAATTATGTTTTCCCTTTTTCCTTATTTCCGACATAACCCCTAAGACCCAACTTATGATCTTTCACTTTTACCCTTATTACTTTTACCAATTGACCACCTTATCCTCACCTCATATTTTATTCTATTTAATTTATTTATCACATACTAATACGATTATCCACCACAATATAATTCTCAATCACAATTATATTCGATAATCTATTATTCTAACACAACAATACATAATAATCTGATTAAAATAATTAAATAAAATTCGGGGCGTTACAACTCTCCCCCACTTAAAAGGTTTTCGTCCTCGAAAACTCACCTCAAGTAAAACGATTCGGATACGAGTCTCGCATCCTGCTTTCCAATTCCCAAGTCATATGCCCACCGACAACTCCTCCCCAAACCACTCTCACAAGGACAATCTCCTTACCTCTCAATTTCTTTACCTCTTGATCATCAATTTGTTCTAGTAATGCTTCAACCGTAATATTATGTCTTACCTCAACTTCATCCATTGGTATCTCATGTGACGGATTCAGAACATACTTCCGAAGTTGTGACACATGAAATACATCATGCAAATTTGACAATCTCGGTGGCAACGCCACTCTATAAGCAACAGGTCCAACTCTCGTCAAAATATGATATGGCCCAATGAGCTTAGGAGTAAGCTTCCTCGACTTCAAAGTTCGTCCAACACCAGTCACCGGAGTAACCCTCAAAAATACATGGTCTCCTTCTTGAAATTCAAGATCTTTTCTTCTCTTATCATGGTAACTCTTATGCCTACTCTGCGAAAGTCTTCATCTTATCTCGAATCAACTTCACCATCTCAGTAGTCTGTTGCACAATATCAGGTCCAAGTACAACACTCTCACCTGACTCATGCCAACACAAAAGTGTTCTACATCTTCGACCATAAAAAGCTTCAAACAGTGTCATACTGATATTGGAATGATAATTATTGTTATACGAAACTCGATCAATGACAAGTGACTATCCCAAGCACCTCCTTGTTCAAGCACACAAGCCCTCAACACTCCAAAGATTATATTGTCCTCCCTGTCTGTCCATCAGTCTGAGGATAATAAGTTGAACTCAACTTCAACTTCGAACCCAATGCCTCTTGCAAACTCTCCCAAAACCTCGAAGTAAACCTCAAATCTATATCTAACACAATGTTCAAAGGTATCCCGTTCAACTTCACAATCACACCGACATATATATCTGCCAATCTCTGCAAGGAATAAGTTATACCAATCGAAATAAAATATGTTGACTTCGTTAACCTATCAACAATCACCCAAATAGCATCATGCCCTCTTGGAGTAATAGGTAACCCCATAACAAAATACATCGATATACTATCCCATTTCCACTCAGGTATATCCAATGGTTGCATCAAACCAACAGGTTTCTAATGTTCCCCTTTCGACTTCTGATAAGTCAAACACGCATACACTAACTGAGCCACATCTCGTTTCATACCAGGCCACCAAAATATCTTCTTCAAATCCTGATACATTTCGTCGCTCCTGGTTAAATACTCAAGCCACTCCTATGCCCTTTTTCAAGAATCATTCTCTTCAAATCAATATCATCAGGAATACAGATACGATCCCGAAATCTAAGTACTCCATGTTCATCAGCCCGAAACTCATTATTTCCAACTCGTTCATCATTAACCATCAAGTCCACCTATTTCACTTCTGACTTCTAACTCTCTCGAACACGATCAAGAAAATCATTATTAACCTTCAGCATTCCCAACATCACACTATGAGGTGTCTGTTCACAAACTAAACTCGTATCTCTAAATTGCTCAATCAACTCCAACTCTCTAGCCATCATAGCCGACATGTGCAATGTCTTCCGACTCAAGGCATCAGCTATAACATTAGCCTTACCTGGATGATAATTCAAACTAAATTCATAATCCTTCAGAAATTCTAACCAACATCTCTGCCTCATATTCATCTCTTTCTGATCAAACAGGTATTTCAAACTCTTATGATCACTATAAACTTCAAACCTCAAACCATACAAGTAATGTCCCCAAATCTTTAAGGCAAAAACCACAGCTTCCAACTCCAAATCGTGAGTAGGATAATTCCTCTCATGAACTCTTAACTAACGTGAAGCATACACCACAACCTGACCATATTGCATCAATACTCCACCTAAACCCATCAAAGAAGCATCACAATAAACCACAAATGGTTCATCTGCTTTCGACAAAATCAAAACTGGCACAATAGTCAACTTCTTCTTTAACTCAATAAAACTATTCTCACACTGAGAATCCCACACAAACGCTTTGTTCTTACAAGTCAATTGGGTCAACGGAAGTGCCAACTTCGAAAACCCCTTGATAAACCTTCAATAATAATCGGTCAATCCCAAGAAACTTCTAATTTCTGTCACTGACTTCGGAGTCTCCTATTGTAGCACTGCATCTACTTTGGACGGATCCACAACAATCCCTTGTTCTGAAATCACATGGCCCATAAAACTCACCTCTTTCAACCAAAATTCACACTTCAACAATTTCACATAAAGCTTCTTCACTTTCAACACTTGCAACACAATTCGCAAATGTTCAACATGCTCTTCTTCTGACTTAGAATAAATCAGAATGTCATCTATAAACACAACAACAAATTGATCCAAATACTCATGGAAAATCCGATTCATATATTCCATGAATACACTAGGTTCATTAGTAACTCCAAATGGCATCACTACATATTCATAATGTCCATACCGAGTCCTAAAAGCAGTCTTCTGAATATCTTCATCCTTCATTCTTATCTGATGATAACCCGGTCGCAAATCGATCTTCCTGAACACACGAGCACCAACCAACTGATCCATCAGATCATCTATCCTTGGAAGCGGATACTTATTCTTAATCATCACCTTATTCAGTTGTTTGTAATCAATACATAACCTCATGCTACCATCATTCTTCTTCACCAACAATACTGGTGCTCCCCACGGAGATACACTCGGTCTCATAAATTTCTTTTCTAACAGTTCCTCTAACTGTTTCTTCAACTCAGATAACTCGGAAGCCGACATACGATACGGTGCCATCGAAATAGGTCTCATTCTCGGCACAAGATCGATACAGTATTCCACCTCTCTCTCTCTCTGGAGGTACATCCACAACATCATCTGGAAACACTTTCGGGAAATCTCTCACCACTTGCAATTCACTAATTGTCATACCATTTTCCACCGACAATGATGCAAACAATACCAAAACTTTCACTTCATCATCCATAAGCTCTTTCAACTCTCGAGCAGACAAATAACCAACTTCTTCTTCCTCTTCACCAGGAGTAAGAAACCGAACCAACTTACTGAAGCAATTAATATGAACATGGTTGTACTCCAACCAATTCATACCTAAAATCACATACATACCTCTCAACGGAAGACAAACCAAATCTACATCAAAGTCCTTACCATAGATCGATAACGGATAATTCTGACATACAAGAGAAGTAGTTAACGACCCAGCAACAGGAGTCTCGATAACCATCTCTCCTTGCATCGGAGACACAACAAGTCCTAATTTCCTCACACAATCAAGATAAATAAAACAGTGCGTCGTACCAACGTCAATCATAGTAATTAGCGGAATACTATTAATATCAAAAATACCTTTGATCAAACGATCCTCGCTGGAAGTCTGTGTCCTTGTCAAAGCGAACACCTTTCCTCCAGTTCCAGCTTTCTTGGGCTTCTGACAATGTGTACTGATATGACCTTGCTCCCCATAGTTGTAGCAAGTAACCAAATTTGCTTTGCACTCAACAATCAAGTGTCTAGGCTGACCACACTTGAAACATTTCTTCACGTCACTCGTGCACTCACTGACACGATGACCCATCTCACCACACCTATAGCCCTTAAGCGAAGTAGGAGCACCTCCCCCACTTGGCCTTTTTCCCTCATTTTTCTTCTGCTTACCCTTATCAGCAGGAGTTGCATAAGGTTTTCCACGATTCCCTTGTTGCTTACTTCTTCTCTCAGCTAAACCCTTGAAGTGCTCAGATCGAGCCTTACTGTCTTCTTCAAAGATTCTACAACAATCCACCAGATCCGGAAACCTACGGATTCTATGATAGCCAATCGCCTGCTTAATCTCAGGCCTCAAACCATTATTGAATTTAACACACTTCGAGAACTCAGCAGTTGCTTAACTATAATGCGGATTAAACTTCGCCAAATTAGTGAACTTCACAGCGTACTCAGTCACAGACATGTTTCCCTGCTTCAGTTCCAAAAAATCAATTTCCTTCTTTCCCCGAACATCTTCGGGAAAATACTTCCTCGTGAATTCTCTCTTGAACACAGCCTAGGTGACTGCCTCACCATATGTATCCAATCGTTGGCGAGTGTCAACCCACCAATCATCAACCTCATATACCAGTCTGTGCGCACCCAACCGCACCTTGCTTCCCTCTGAACATTCCATAACTCTGAAGATCCTCTCGATTTCCTTGATCCAATCTTGTGCCCCATCAGGATCATACTTCCCCTTGAATGTTGACAAACGATTCTTCCTGAACTCGTCGCTTACACGATTCCCAACATTCAACGGATTTTTCACACCTTATGACATCGCTTGCATAGCAGCGGAAAGTATAACATCATTCCTCCCAGTCATTCTAAATCTTCCATGCAACACAATCCAATAACGATTTAGAATCAACAATAACAACAACAACACAACAACAGTGCATCAACAACGGTCAACACCTAACAAAAACATAACAACTCAACGACTCTACGACTTGACGACTCAACTACTTGGTCGGACGGACCGACCTGCTCTGATACCACTATGTAACACCCAATTTACCCCACGGAATTATTTATAATTATCAGAGTAAAATTTCATTTAAAAACCAATTGAGTGCTACAATTCAACACAAACAAACTCAGCTCAATAATATGTTTTCAAAAATAAACATTCAACATGCATCGGAAATGATTTTAAAATCAACATCAATCAACTTCAGTTACAAAAATTGTTTTCTAAAAGAAATAGCAAGTAACAATAGTGTCATCCTGACTCCCAAAGCGACGTATCAGAGCCGACACCCTAAAGACGTGAAGTACATCGACTTCACTGACCACCACTTGACTTATCCTTCTCACCTGCATGTTACCAACATAAGGGTAACATTCAAACAGAAGGGGTGAGATACTTACATCACAAAGAGTAATATAATAAGAATCAAGCAAGTATCAGAAAACAATGTACCACTTCTCAACAATAACTATTCAATAACATCACCTACAATGACAACTATCACACACCTCAACAACAACATATATACAACAACATCATATACTACCACCACATAATATGCAACAACAACAACAACAACAATCATGCAATGAGACTCCACTTGACTCTATGCATGCGGTGCCATATCCAATCTCTATTTCAAGATCCAATTCCCGTCGGAACTCTTGACCCCTCTTTCATGGTCCAATATGATCCTTATTTCATGATCACGCCCTCGACCCCTATTTCATGGCCACATACGATCCCTATTTCATGACCGCACCAACATCACAACAACGACCATGCCCCACCTTGGTATGTTATTCAACTATGCAACATTTCATGCAACATCAATGACATACATGCATACTCATAATGACTACACCATGCAACATCACAACAACAGCCAGTTATCACAACATTGATCAATATACTACTAGTTATTACCATCACGATTATCATGCATTCTACACATATAATCATGTAGTTTAACTCTTACCACGACAACACAACGCAACATATACTAGAACATCTCACATACTCAAATATCATTAGCAAGCATTCGAAACACATCAACACAACAAATACGAATCACAATAACAACAACGTCAACGAACATATCGATTATGTTTATAGTCGAGTTAAACTAATTATCTCTATAATTGTGTGTATACTCTTCTTTTACTACTTCCAGCTATACCCCATCAATTCCTAAACATTACTAAGTAATTAAATAATTTTTCAGAAATTTTTCGGAATTTAAAATTAATTTTTCGCGCTACAGGGCTCACTAAGTGAGGGTCACTGCTCGCTAAGCGACGAACTCACTGACTATGCTCGCTAAGCGAGCTCTACGATTTTTCAAATCACACTTTTGCACTCAGCACTCAAACCTGCTACGAATAACAACATACCCAACACCAACAACAACCAGGAATCACAATATTCATCAATTTCATTATCTAATTCATACAATTATCAACTAATAACAGCTAACAACTCATAATTCCTCCTCAATCCACCACAACCTCAATCCCTAGTCCTCAACCTATCCAATTCCCATTATAAAACCCTTAGAGATGGAAGAATCTCACCCTTACCTTAGGTTTTGTCGAGAATTTCCTTCTTCGTGAACTCTTCTTCACGATCAAACATTTTCTTCTTCTTCTTCTCTTCACAACTTTCACGATCGTTTTCACGTTCTCTCACAAACACGATTATGTTTTCCCTTATTCCTTATTTCCAACATAACCCCTAAGACCCAACTTATGATCTTCCACTTTTACCCTTATTACTTTTACCAATTGACCACATTGTCCTCACCTCATATTTTATTCCATTTAATTTATTTATCACATAATAATACGATTATCCACCATAATATAACTTTCAATCACAATTATATTCGATAATCTATTATTCTAAATACAACAATACACAATAATTCAAATAAAATAATTAAATAAAATTTGGGGCGTTACAATCTTTCCTTTTGTAGTTGCCAATATAATGGCCATTGAAAATGTAATGTGAACAAAATTCAAGAATCTTATCATACTCTAGATCCACAAAAAAGGCAAACCATATTCTTTCCACTAGGATTTTAAAATTGGGCTCCTTTATAAGGTCCAAGTCTACAAAGACTATAACAAAATGACTAAAAGGTTGATCAAAAGAAGGTTTGTTAAAAGATGAATCTATGTAAATAGGATTTTCCCACACTGATATTCTATTGCAAAAATTATCCTCGATCGCCAATAATTATGAGATAAGCCATGTATTCTGATCCAGACTTGTGCAGAAGTTTGTTTTAAAGTAGAAGGAAAAAAGTCCTTAGTCCAAGGGAATAACTATAAAACTCTGACATTTAAACTCTGACATTTCCTGATAGTATTCACCTTCGTAATAATCCTTTTATATACATTTTTTTTTTTTTGCATTTTTATATTTTTTTAAATTAAAAAAAAAAAGTGAACTCCAAAATTCATGAAAATTAGGACCGACTTAAAAGAATGTTTATAGAAATAAAAGAGATATTCATTAGTTGAGCTCACAATCATGCAATTATTAAAATTATTGTTAGTTTTTCTTTAAACAACTAATATTATTTTTAGTTGAACATCACATACCTTCTCCTTTCATACATTTAAAGCGCGTCTAATTAAAAATGGATTTAGGTATAAAGATATTGTATAATGCTAATTAATTACAACCACTAGTTTATTTAAAAGTTTAATTTTAATTATTTTGAAAACAATCCATTTGAATGATCGTAATTAGGATCAGTTTGTTTTGATTTTTTTTTAAATGATTTTTATAGTGTAATAAAAATTAGTAAAATATTTTTTTATAAAGAAATTTTTCATAAAAGCTTCAAATAAAAATTTGGTTTGAATAATTATTTTTAAAATGCTATTTTAGATATTTTATCATTTTATAGAAAAATATTTGGATATCAAAATTTCAAAAAATTATTTAATTTTGAAGTTATTTCAAATAGATTTTCATAAATATCATTTTTGAGATACAATTCTTTCAAAAATTATGATTTCGACTATATTTTGATCTTTAATAATATATGTTTATGTTGTACGATGTCAAAATTAGTCTTACAATTTATAAAAAATAAATATAAAAAAATTTGTAATATTTTAAAAAACGATTTTACAAAATTCATTTTTAAAAATACAAAAAAAATTCATTTTTTTAAAACTAAAACAAACAGATCCTTATACTCATTGAAAATTAAGTCAATATTTACCTTAATTTATTTTTGATAAATTATTTTATATGTTTATTGAAGCATATCTATGACTTACTTTAATAAAATAAAAATACATTTTATAATATCTATGTGATATTATTTTATTTTTAAATAAAATATCTTACTAAGATATTTTAATTAGCTTGACAATGTGAAACATATATATTATATTTCTTTGTTTAAAAAACACAAATAAACATTTAATTACATTTTTTGACAATTTTTTATATTGTTTTGACAATTTTTTATATTGTTTTGTTGACAAAATCAGTTACTTATTTTGTTACAATAATTTGGTTATTTTAATATTACTACTGGAATAATTTTATACTTTTTTTTAATAAGGCAAAAATACGTGGAGAATCATAAAGTGGTTTTGAGGATGTTGGTTTTATATAGAAAGGGTTCAAATACAACTGGCACGCAGATGGCGGTGAGTATTTAAATAGAACCAAAAATAACTAATACTATATAGTTTCTAATGAGATTCATATATAGTATAGTTTATTTGATATTTCATTTTATTTTGACGGTGATATATTTTATATTATTTTATATTATTCTTCTCTATCCACATTGCATGCATACACATTTACTATTTAAGAATCGGTTACCACTTACAAGTCATGAACGTCTCAAAATAAAACTCAATTGATGAGGTAAAAGTCACTAACATCTTTTCGGTTCTACTTGTTCCTTTGCCAAAAAAGGTCTTCTTTTGCAACTTTAAAACGCGTCCACCAACAACCCCACATAGTCACATGGGAAGAAGAAATTTTGTCCTCATTTAATATACAAGAAAATATATTAACTTTATACTCCTTTCGTCTTATAAAAGTGTTCTATTTGAGTAATGTATGATTCTTAAAAAATAATTAGATGCGTTGGTTTTAATGAAAAATTAATATAAAAATATCCCTATTAAATATAAATAATAAAATAGTTGAATAAAGTAAAAAATAATGATTAAGGATATAATAATAAAAAATAATAATAAATATTGTAATAGAGGGTAATTTATTTATTTTATTATAAAAAAATAAAATTAACAATGTGTATCCATGACATTTTTTAAATCAAAATGACATTTGCAAGAAGAGTGGAGGAAGAACCAAAATTCAACAACGAAGAAGACACGCAAAATAAAGCTCAAACATAATTCCTCTGATTCTATTTATAAGAGAATGTTGATTTTTTATATTCATTGAATAATCAATGTATCTGATTCAAATACATTGATTGTTCAATGAATCTAAAAAGTATTTTTTTTCTTATAAATAGGATTTGAGGTAGTATAAAAATATAATGATTAGAAGAGCAAAAGTATTAAAAGAAAAGGAACGAAGAAAAAGAAAAAAGATGGTATCGATGAACGATTTAGAAATATATTATCAAACTCTGACTTCAATATTTTGAGGAGCGATTTAGAAAGGAAAAGATGGCTTTTATTACATGGAGAAGTCGTGGAAATAGCAAAAGATGTATTGGAATTTGGGAAAAGATTTTGGTTTGATATATAAAGGAGAATAGGGAGAGATTTTGCAGAGATTCAAGGTGGAGAAAGAGTAACATAATTCAGGTGGTCATTTTAAGGAGTGAGGAGTTGCTAATAATTTATAAATGAAATTAATAAGCTATAATATTAGGGGATTAGGAGGAGCAACCAAGAAAAGAAATTCATAAATTAGTTCAAAGATATAAATTACCGATTATGTTCATTCAAGAAACAAAGATAGAGACTATTGACATGAATATTAGTTATAGCTTGTGGGATATCAATGATTTCGAGTTTGTGTTCAAACCTACAGTGGGGAGATAAGGCAGAATTTTGACGATATAGGACAACAAAGTATTCACAGTTCAGAGAATATATACCTTAGCATTTGCAATGTGGGTGGAGTGACAGTGGAGGGAAGGAAAAAATTAGCATAATAAATGTATATGCACCATGTGATGGAAGAAGAAAGCGTGAGATATGGGTCAATTTATCGTCAAGAATTATTGAGATAAACAAAGAATGACTTTGCTTAGTGGGAGATTTTAACACAATCAGAAACTTAGAATAGAGAAGAGGATCATATGAAACAATAGAAGAGACGAGATGGAAGCATTTGAGGATTTCATATTAGAATTTTAGTTGATCGACTTACTTTATACGAAAGAAAATTCTCTTGGTCTAGAATGGGGGTTGCAACGATGAGTCGACTCAACAAATTTCTTATTAATGAAATGTGGCTCAAAATGTGGCCCGCAAGTACACAATGACGGTTGGACAAAGAACTATTAAATCATTGTACCATATTACTTTGTGAAAATGTGCAAAAATGAGGACCAAATCAATTTCGTATGTTAAATTGTTGGAAGGATTTAGACAAATATCATGAATTTGTAAGAGAACATTGGCAAAACTCAAAGGTGGAATGATGAGATATGTTCACTCTCAAGGATAAATTCATATTTATTAAGGAAAATTTACAGAAATGACACAAGTATCATACTCAAAATATGGAAGGAAAGATTAAAGATCTAAAAGAAGAACTCAATCGCATCAAGATTAAGGGGGAAATAAAGGATTTAATGGAAGAAGAAATGAATAGAAAGAGAGAAATAAAAGTAGCGTTATATAAGATGACAAATCGCAATTGTAGCATTCAGTGGCAAAGAGCCAGAAGTATGTGGTTGAAAGAATGAGACATAAATACTAAATATTACCATGGGTGTATAAATAAGCGAAGGAAAGAAAACGAAATTGTATCATTGGAACTGAATGGAAGAAAATTTATAGAGGCAGAAGAGATAATAAGAGAGTTACACGATCATTTCCATAATATTTTTTTTGGTAGAAGGGAAAGGTCCATATCAGCAAATATAGAATTCAAAAAAGTGAGTGAAAATCTTCGAGAAGAAATGGTAAGAAATTTTTAGAAGAGGAAGTCTAAAAGGACATATGGGAATGCGAAGGTAATAAAAGTTCAATTCCATACAGAGTTAATTTTGAGTTTATAAAAGAGTTTTGGAAGGATATCATAGTGGAGTTTATGAGGGTTATACAAGAACTCCATGCATATGGCAGAATATTAAAAGGAGAAAATAATTCACTTTTGGTTCTAATACCAAAGAAAAACAAGCCGACAAAAAAATCATATTACATACCAATATCTTTGATAGGGTGCATATACAAAGTTATCTCCAAGGCGTTGACAAACATATTAAAAAAGGAGATGGATGCAATTATTTTAGTCTCGATGTTGGTAAATGGGAGCCCAACAAAGGAGTTTAAAATAGATAGAGGTTTAAGACATGGGGTACTTTAGCCATATTCCTTTTCTTGATTGCAATAGAAGGTTTTAGTACTTTAATGAAGAAAGCGAATGATATGGGTTGGATTCAAGGTTTAGTTTCCAAAAGGGAGCCCAACGGTTTTCACACCTATAATACACATATGATACTATGATAGCAGGTGAAAAGAAATGGTCGAGTATAAGAATCATAAAATAAAATTTGATGTTATTCGAGTTGATGTCGGGGTTAAGAGTAGGAAAACTCACTAACAGGAATCAATGTATCACAAGAATGAGTAACAGAGGCAGCAGGGATTCTGAATTATAAAATATGTTCTATGATGTTCAATTATCTCAGCATTTTGATATGGGAAAACCAAAAGAGGAAAGAGTCTTGGAGTAAGGTGGTGCATATTGTAAAGGCTAGATTATCCTGATAAAAGAACAAACATCTTCCATTTGGGGGTCTGATAGTGCTTCTAAAATTTGTCTTGTATGTAATTTCAATTTAGTTTCTTCCTTTCTTCAAGGATCTAACAAGTATAATCTCCATAATATAATACCCCCGTATTTTAATTAAATACTCTGGATAATATTAATTAAGATTAATAGGGTCCTGGTGTGCTCTGAGAGTTTTCAATTAAATAATTAGAGCAACCAACGAACTTAAATTAATTAATTAGTATTATTTGACTAAGAGGTTTTATTAAATATTTGACTCAGAGACATTTTTGGATACTCTCAATTTGGACCAGTTAGTGTTACTAACTGATAGATATTGTTGTATTTGTTATAAAAAGAGAAAATAAGAGAAAGTTAGGAAGAAAGAAAAGAAAGAAAAGGGAGAAGAGAAAGAAGAAGGAAAACCTAGAAGAGAGGAAGAAGCTCTTGGAAGAAGAAGTTCATGGAAGAGTTTGCTATCATTTCTTCATCATCTTCATCAAACTCCTCGTCAATTGCAAGGTGGGTTCTAGATAGAAACTTTTGTTTTGTAATTTTGAAATTCTAGAGTTTTAGGTTAGAAATGATTAATATGATAATCAAAGTTTCTAACGGATAAAATGTTGAAATAATCGGGTAGAATAGTCGGTTTATATGTATGTTTAACCTTCTGAGATTGTTTGGATGAACCATTGCATTTTGGGTGAGAAAATGGAGCTTTTGACATGAAAAATGCAGTGTTTTGCTGCTACTGACTGTCGTTAACCGGTTAACCCAGGGCATTAACCGGTTAACGGGACCCTAATGCGTTAAAGGAAGTGGAAAACCAGACTAGTTAACCGGTTAACCCAGAGCGTTAACTGATAAACACTGTAAGCTGAGGAAAAATATTACTTTTGAAATACTTTGGAAATTCATAACCTCTTCATCCTTTATCTTATTCATCCGTTCTTTATACCAATTCGAAGATAAAAATATGTTCTATCTAATGAGATTGAAAAATAATATTTTGAGCCTACTTTTACCCGACTTTTTTAATTAACCGTAATTATGTTAGTTAGAGAATTGTGGTATTAATCGATTTGTGGAATTTATCTTAATCATGAAGATTGAGTGAGAGTAGAGACAATGAGATTATTGTGGGATTAGTTTAATTGTGATAATTAAATTAAGATGATAGATTATATGATCGATAATTATATAATTAAAGGCACCAAGAATGGAGAAAGAGTGAGGAAACCTTACCATAAACCAATATTGTGGCCTAGTAATGTAACTAGAAATTGTTAGATGGTATGACTGGTAAGATGCTTAGGATTTACCTTAGGTTGTTGCGAAACCGTTGGTGCATATTACACGGTGTCCTCTGAAAAGTCTTTAGTAAGTCTTGTGGTGGGTATTACACTGAGTCCCACGAGAAGCATCTGTAAAGGCTTGAGGTATCGTGGGTGAGGCGGGTAGTGACTTGTGGTGGATATTTCACTAAGTCCCACGGGAAGTCTTGCCGAGTTTAGGCTTGTGGTGGGTATTACACTGAGTCCCACGGGAAGCATGGTTTAGGCTTGTGGCGGGTATTACAGTGAGTCCCATGGGAAGTCTTGCCGAGTTTAGGCTTGTGGTGGGTATTACACTGAGTTCCACGGGAAGCATGGTTTAGGCTTGTGGTGGGTATTACACTGAGTCCCACGGGAAGCATGGTAGTGGCTTGTGGTGGGTATTACACTGATTCTCACGGGAAGTCTTGCTGTTAGCACTTACGATAGGCATTCCACGGAATTCTATGTAAGGTGTTGTGAGCGTTGTATGAACGTTATCCATCCTGTTTTGGTTACTTATTGAGAAGTAATTAGGGATCTTGTGTATTGGTTAGATTGAACCTTAGAGCCGAGAGAACTCTAAGATAGGGAACCCACTGAGATGTTGATATCTCACCCTACTATTGTTGTTGCTTTTCAGGTTTCTTTTGCAGGTTTGATTTAAAAGTGGAGCTATGTTCGGGATGTTTCAAGAGAAGCATATTTTTAGTTTCCGCTGTGTATTTATCTTCATACAATAATGAATATTGTATTTGATCATAGTATTTTCTTTTTAGTATGATTTCCATGTCTTGTACCATTGTTGTATTATGTTTTAGAATTGGTCAAGAATGTGAATTGTACTATTAGGAACTTATGATGGTGTCAGTACCAAAATAACACTTGTATGATATTATTCTTGATATATATTATATGGGCGTTATAGTTGGTATCAGAGCAGGTCGTATCCTCGACCTAGCTTTGAAACATCATAAGTAAATCTTTCTTGCCTCCTAAGTGTGTCTTGCCGGCATGATTCTTAATATCATATTATGCAGTATTGAGTCTGATAATCCTAATGCTATGTATGTGATAGGTAGAATCATGGTTGTGCAACCATGAGGACTTTGAAGTATTGTCAGAACTTGTGTTGTGAGAGTAGGCTCAACCCAAGAGTTTGTGGAGGGAGCTTTGGTCATCTCAGTTGGAGTCTTCTTAAGAGTTGTACTCCCTGTAACATGGAGTTGCAGGGTAGTGTGTTGTTCGAGAAATCCTTTGGAATGGATAGAGTCTGAAAGGTACAAATATATACAGGATAAGTGGTCAGTGTATTGAAGGATATGTAAAGTCACTAGTGGATCAGTATTGGTCACTGGTATGGACAAGAGTTTTGAGAAATCTCATTCCACGAAAAAAAAAGGATGCTTTGTAGAACGTATGACATAAGTTCGGGAATGAGTTAATTGTTAGTGTTTCAGTTCTAAGTTCATGGTGATATCGTAGATGAACGAGAGTACTTAAAGGAATGTATTCGGATAGTACCTTGCGGATGGATAAAAGTTACAAGTTAAGAATGTTCATTTTCTTTTGAGAATCTAAAGTCGCGGTGAAGCGTGAAGAGAAACACAAGGATGTGATTACACTTTTCAGGTAAGACAAGCACACCCCGAGCAAAGAATAGAATGTTGTTGTTGTATTTTCGGTTATGATCGAGGAGACAAGTTTAGAGTAATGTATCAGGGTGTTATACTTAGTAAGGGATCAATTCGGAAAGTGTTGAATTACCCAAGGAATGGTATGAGGTATAATACCAGAGGAAGAATAAGCTTTATTTAGTAACTTGAGGTGTAATTAGTATGGACCAGATGAAGTTGTGGTAAGTGATAGAGTAAGCACCTTGGATTTTGGGAGAAATCTAGTAAGATGGATTATGTTTGGGTATGAGAGGATTACCGCAGAGCGTGAAGTGAACACGGTATGGAAACGGTATTAATAGTGTGATATAAGAAAGTGATAACGAAATGTATTTTGGATGAATGCATAATGGAGTTGTTAAGTTGTTATTGAAACTAAAGTTAAGGAAGTGTAATCAATGATGGGTCGCCCATTAGGACTCTGGTAGTGTGATTACTTTATGTGTGGAATTATCTGTTGATAATTGTTATAACTTTTGGACGTGATTGGAATGAGTTTGGGAGGTTTAGGTAGCAATGAAAACCAGAATTGTGCTTATGTGTTTGAAGTAATCGGATTACCCTCTAGGTAGTACCCAGTTACATAATTGTGTTTCTAAATCTCTTTTTAGCTACTAGAAGTTTAGATTTTCACTGAGTAATCGGTTACCCTCCTGGTAGTAACCGGTTATCATTGTTAAGTTTTGGAAATTTGATTTTCTCTAAGATTCTTACTTTTGACCTGAGTGCCCGATAGAAGCGTTCTTGGTACCGATAGGAAGCTGTGGAGACTTTCTATACGATGATTAGTAGAGGGTATGGGAACCCAAGTTAATATGTAAGTAGAGATATCGAAGGTTCTTCAAAAGAGTGCATTACCTCAGTTTTCAAGTTTAAGGGAAAGCTCCTGTAAATTGTGAATGAACGGAATATTTGGAATTTATCTCTAGTGGGATTAAGTATGTGGTTGTTTAATTTCTCGCCAAGGAATTAAAGAAAGAGGACAAAGTTGTATATTAGACATGAGATGTCCATTGTTTGTTTTCTTCCCGATAAGAATTATGTGTTGGATTTTGCTTATGGACGAACCAAGTATTAACTTGTGACTAGAAATCCTTCTGAGGTCGTCATTGTCTCTTTCTACTAACGTCATTGTATGAGTGGAATCGATCTATTTCGTGGAGTATTCGTGGTGTGAACATAACAAAAATAGTAATTCTACTTTGTCGCTTGTTGGAGTATGTAATCTGCATGTTGTGCCTCGTTCTATGTTATCTTGAGTTATGAGCGGTGGGTGAATGTTACACATGATTACAAATCGCGAGTGAGAATCAACTTGCAAGTTAGTGTGGACTAGATTGATATTTTGAGTTGGATTGTTTGTTAACAAGAGGAACAAGTTTAGTCGTGTTCGACCGTTTAGCCTCGGATAGGCAATTGATTGACACATGACTTTTGTGGAGGACTTTAGAGAATCCTACTTTTTGAATTGTAAGTCCGTTTTAGTTTCCGTTAAAAGTGTCAGAGGATATAATGTTAAGCTTTCTTTTAAGCATGATTGGTAGACATTAAATGGTCTGAAATTTGGCGTGTCATCGTTGCGACTATTGAAGACCTAAATTGCGAAGTTATAAGAGAATCATGAAGTGTGATCTTATATGAAACATTTTGGTATTTGAATTACTGTGCAGATAAGAGATGGACAATTGGTCAGTTTTAGTATTGTTAATTCTTAACATCAGTTATGGACTCTGTAAGAGTAACACCAGATGTGTGCAGTTAAGTCGCACTCAGAGATATGGATTTTTAAGTTACCATCTAGGTAAGAGTGAGAGATGAATGTTCCAAAGTTAATCATGTAAATTAGATCGTTTAAGGAACGAGACCTTTGAAAGAAGAAAATTTGAACAAGAAGTTTTGTGAGATCTTCAAAGGTGAGTATGTGAAATATTGTATGCAATAGGCAAGTGTTATGGAAATCCGCAAGTATAATAAGAATGATTTAAGTTTGGTACGGGTGACTAACTAATGATTGTAAGCTCTGTGATGTTGCTACGTTGTTATTAATGGAGACCTTGTGTCAACAGAAGCTTTGAATGAATAGAATCATGTGAAGAGAATTGATATGGAGTATAGTAACCATAGTCAAATTCGTTAAGCTTAATTGGATGAATTGTTTCGAGTTTAGAATGGAATCAGAATTGTATTAGTTATGATTGCAACAGTACAACCCATGTACCTCTATCATTAGAGAGTTGAATCGATGTTATTATTGTATAGTTGATAAGTAAGTTGTTCTATCCATGAATGTCCGCAAGTTTGGTTTCGTTGGTTGTTGAGAACTCCAATGGGTAAGTGTTTCCTCTACAGACTATCGACTACCTAAGTTGCTTGAGAATTCGTGGTATATCCACTGCTAGACTTTGAGAGCATAGCGGAAGGAGACAGATGAAAGAGTTCAGTCGGACTATTGAGAATCATAAGAGAATTATTTATAAGTGTTAAGGTAAGGGAATTTTGTCCTGAGTGTGTTGTTTATATTAAGATACTGAAAGGATGAAGTATTAGATGTAAATGGTTACAACGTATAACATCAAACTAAGTGGAATTGATAAAAAGTCGTTGTAAACACTTTTTGAGATGGTTTTAGTAATTGAAGGATTTTGATAAGAGCTTTTGTTGGTAATTGTGCGTAGATAAGATTTCACTAAGATACCTTGTGGAGTTTTGTCGAGTATTTGTCGTCCCGAAATCAAGTTGGAGTGTTATGCATTGTGTTATGAATCAATAGAAGGAATTAGTATGGTATGTTTCTCCGAATGAGAAACATGACTAAGTGATTTAGTATGAAACACCAAATGAATTGCGGAAATAGTAAGTTAGAAGTTAACCTAATGTTGGATCAAGCGTATGAGTAAGGACGTGAAGTTTGATTTATTATGAACAAGGACTTTAAGCCACAAAGTCAAATTGGAATTTGAATATGTCAGAATATGTAGAAGAAGTAAGGATAAGTATGGATCTAAGATAGTGTTGTAAACTATTATTGTTGGTGAGTAAAGGAAATTCGAGAACGAATTTAAATTTAAGTAAGGGAGGATGTAATACCCCGTATTTTAATTAAATGCTTTATATAATATTAATTAAGATTAATAGGGTTCCGGTGTACTATGAGAGTTATCAATTAAAATAATTAGAGCAACCGACGAACTTAAATTAATTAATTAGTATTATCTGACTCAGAGATTTTATTAAATATTTGACTCGCAGACATTTTTGGATACTCTTAATTTGGACCAGTTAGTGTTACTAACTGATAGATATTGTTGTATTTGTTATAAAAAGAGAAAAGAAGAGAAAGTTAGGAAGAAAGAAAAGAAAGAAAGAGAGAAGAAATAGAAGAAGGAAAACCTAGAAGAGAGGAAGAAGATCTTGGAAGAAGAAGAAGTTCATGGAAGAGTTTGCTATCATTTCTTCATCATCTTCATCAAACTCCTCGTCGATTGCAATGTGGGTTCTAGATAGAAACTTTTGTTTTAGAATTTTGAAATTCTAGAGTTTTAGGTTAGAAATGATTAATATGATAATCAAAGTTTCTAACGGATAAAATGTTGAAATAATCGGGTAGAATAGTCGGTTTATATGTATGTTTAACCTTTTAAGATTGATTGGATGAACCATTGCATTTTGGGTGAGAAAATGGAGCTTTTGACATGAAAAATGCAACTTTTTGCTGCTAATGACTGTCGTTAACCGATTCACCCAAGGATATACCCGGTTAACGGGACCCTAATGCGTTAAAGGAAGTGGAAAACCAAATTGGTTAACCAGTTAACCCAGGGTGTTAACCGGTTAACACTGTAAGCTGAGGAAAAATATTACTTTTGAAATACTTTGAAAATTCATAACTTCTTCATCCTTTATCTAATTCATCCGTTCTTTATATCGATTCGAAGCTAAAAATATGTTCTATCTAATGAGACTGAAAAATTATATTTTGAGCCGACTTTTACCTGAATTTTTTAATTAACCGTAATTATGTTAGTTGGAATTATGGTATCAATCGATTTGTGGAATTTATGTTAATCATGAAGATTGAGTGAGAGTAGAGAAAATGAGATTATTTTGGGATTAGTTTAATTGTGATAATTAAATTAAGATAATAGATTATATGATCGAGAATTATATAATTAAAGGCACCAAGAATGGAGAAAGAGTAAGGAAACCTTACCATAAACCAATAGTGTGACCTAGTAATGTAACTAGAAATTGTTAGATGGTATGACTGGTAAGATGCTTAGGATTTACCCTAGGTTGTTACGAAACCGTTGGCGTGTATTACACGGTGTCCTCAGAAAATTCTTGTGGTGGGTATTACACTGATTCCCACGGGAAGCATTCGTAAAGGCTTGAAGTATCGTGGGTGAGGAGGGTAGTGACTTGTGGTGGGTATTACACTAAGTCCCATGGGAAGTCTTGCCGAGTTTAGGCTTGTGGTGGGTATTACACCGAGTCCCACGGGAAGCATGGTTTAGGCTTGCGGTGGGTATTACACTGAGTCCCACGGGAAGCATGGTTTAGGCTTGTGATGGGTATTACACTGAGTCCCACGGGAAGCATGGTTTAGGCTTGTGGTGGGTATTACACTAAGTCCCATGGGAAGCATGGTTTAGGCTTGTGGTGGGTATTACACTGAGTCCCACGGGAAGCATGATTTAGGCTTGTCGTGGGTATTACACTGAGTCCCACGGGAAGCATGGTAGTGGCTTGTGATGGGTATTACACTGAGTCCCACGGGAAGTCTTGCTGTTAGCACTTACGAAAGGTATTCCACGGAATTCTATGTAAGGTGTTGTGAGCGTTGTATGGACGTTATCCATCCTGTTTTGGTTACTTATTAAGAAGTAACTGGGGATCTTGTGTATTGGTTAGATTGAACCTTAGAGCCGAGAGAACTCTAAGATAGGGAACCCACTAAGATGTTGATATCTCACCCCACTATTGTTGTTGCTTTTCAGGTTTCTTTTGCAGGTTTGATTTACAAGTGGAGCTATGCTCGGGATGTTTCAAGAGAAGGATAGATTTAGTTTCCACTTTGTATTTATCTTCGTACAATAATGGATATTGTATTTGATCATAGTATTTTCTTTTTAGTATGATTTCCATGTCTTATACCATTGTTGTATCATGTTTTAGAATTGGTCAAGAATGTGAATTTTACTATTAGACACTTATGATGGTGTTAGTACCAAAATAACACTTGTATGATATTATTCTAGATATATATTATATGGGCTTTACACATAATTTATGAAGAGGTATCGTAAAACCCAATGAGCCATGTGATTGCTTGGATGGCTCTGATTTTCTTATCTTTCCCTTTCTTGTTGTGGATTGACACTTGATTTATTTCTACTGTGTTTGGAGATACTTAGTGTAACGCCCCAGTTTATTTATTTAATTATTTAATTTAAATAATTGGAAAATTTTTGTGTGTTGTGTGAATTGTGAAGTTTAGTGGTGTGTTGATTGAAAGGATGATGTTATAATAATTTATATAAGTTTAAATGATTTATATTACATTGAAATAAATATTAGAATGTTAAGTGAAAGGGTAGGTTGGTAATTGGATGAAGGAATTGTGAAGGCAAGATGAGGATTCCATATTAGGGGTCCAAGGGTTATGTTGGGAATTGAGAAAAATGGAAGTCAGTTCTCGTAGAAACGGATCGTGGAAATTATGAGAAGAGCGTGAAGAAGAGATAAGAGGAGAAAGGCTAGAGGAAAGGATTTTGTGAGAAAGAAAGAGATTTTTCATTGAATTAAGGTAAGGGTGGGATCTCTTTCATCTTTTAAGGATATTATGATATGAATGTTAGGATAGATGTCCTTAGGTATGTTAGATGGGGTTTTATGGAAAAACCTAGGATTTGATGAGTAGATTTTGAGGAATTATTGATGAATTGATGTGTGTTGTGCACTATAAATGATGTATGTGTATTAGTTATAGGTTCTATACTGAAATTTGTGATTAAAAATGGTGAAAGACGGGCTTTTGAGTGAAAATCGTAGCAGGAGTTTCGCTTTCATCGCAGGGTTTTTCTGTTAAATTTGTCTTGCCCGCTTAGCGAGTAGTTAAAAATCTGAATTTTCTCCAACCCGAGAGGAGGCCGCTTAGCGAGCAATGGGGCCGCTTAGCGAGACCTGGAAAGGAAAAAAATGTGTTTTTAATTCATTAAAATTCAAGAAAAATTGTGTTTTATGTTTTAGGAAGGATTGTGTGTTGTTGATGAGGTGTGTGTAACACCTCGATTTTTATTTAATTATTTAAATTGGATTATTGTATTTTGGTGTATGGAGAAAGAAAAATATTATTTAGTATAATATTAATTTAGGTAAATTATATTATATTGAAATAATTATAAAGTTGGAAAATTAGGAGTTAAGGGTAGAATGGTAATTGATAATGGTTAGTAAGGGTAAATGAGGAAGACCACAAGTTGGATCTAAGAGATAAGGTTGGAATAAGGAAAAAGATAAGTTCATTTGTGTTTTTGTGATTGTGAAGAAGAATCGTAAAAAGAGACAAGGAGAAGGAGAAAGGCTAAAGGCTAGAAGAAGAACTCGCGGAGAAGAAGGATTTCTCATCAAAACCAAGGTAAGAGTTGGATTCTTCCGTCTCTTAAGGTTTCATAATAGGGATTTGGTATAGTATTGTGGATTAGAGGGTTTGGGGTTTTCAATCATTATGGATGAAATTGGATGAAATCATTGATAATTGTTGATGTTGTATGATAATTATATATAATGGACATTGTATTGGGGAAATGTTACAACTGTTGGGTAGAAAAATTGGTTTTTATGAAGAGTTTTCGTGACAGATTGCTGATGGATCGCTAAAGGAGAACTGCGAAAATCGCAGAGCTCGCTTAGCGAGCAGGTGGAAATTTTGGGGATTGAATTACAAAGAGTTTCTCGCTCAGCGAGAAATCCCCTCGCTTAGCGATACTTGGATTGAAAAATAACATGATTTAATTCTGAAAAATTCTCTAAAATTATTTAATTAATATATTAATGGATAGGGATCGAAGTGGTCTGGTTAGAAGTAGTTAGAATTGAGTTATGAGCTTAATTAGAGTGTTAATTAACATAACTTGAAAATGAACATGAGTTGATATGTTTATAAGTTGTTGTTGTTTCCATGTGTGATTGTTGTTGTTATTGCGATTACATGACATTGTTGTTGATATATATGGATGTAACATGTTGATGTATGTTGTGTTGTGGTGTACATTCTTGTAGGTGTTGATAGGTGTTATTGATGTTGATATATGGTATTATAGTTGATGATGCATGTTGTATGTGTTGATAGGTGTTATTGAAGTTGATATATGTTGTTATAGTTGATGATGCACGTTGTAGGTGTTAATAGGTGTTATTGATGTTGATATATGTTGTTATAGTTTATGATGCATATTGTAGGTGTTTATAGGTGTTATTGATGTTGATATATGTTGTTATAGTTGATGATGCTTGTTGTAGGTGTCGATAGGTGTTATTGAAGTTAATATATGTCGTTATAGTTGATGATGCATGTTGTAGGTGTTGATAGGTGTTATTGATGCTGATATATGTTGTTTTAGTTTATGATGCATGAGGTAGAAGTTGATTGAAGTTATATAATGTTGTAATGTGTTGTTATTGTCGTTGTAGTTATATGACGTAGTAGTTTCTTGGGATTATTGTAGGTTGTTGATACATGTTCTTGATGTTGCTATGTGTTGTTGTTGTAGTTGTGGTTATATGATGTAGTAGTTGTTAGGAATTGTTGTATGTTGTTGATATATGTTGGTTATGTTGTATGTTGTCGATGATGCTATTGCATGAGATAGTTTTTGTATGTTGTTGGAGATGCTATTGCATGGGATGGTTGTTGTTGTATGTTGTATGTTGTGATGTCGTTGCACGAGGTAGGTGTTGTAATCATTGCATATTGTCATTGATGATGCATGACATGTGCATGGTTGGGGATGGTATACCAAGGTAGGGTATTTCCATTTGAATCCCAGAAGGGGTCATTGTAATGTTGGTGCGGTCATGAAATAGGGATCGTACGTGACCATGAAATAGGGCTCGAGGGCGTGGTCATGAATTATGGACCATACTGGACCATGAAAGAGGGGCTGAGAGTTCCGACGGGAACTGGATCTTTAAATAGAGATTGAATTATGGTACAACATGCATATAGTCATGTAGAGTCTCATTGCATAAGTTGTTATTTATGTGCATGATGTATATATATATTGTGGTGTGTTTGTTAGTTGTTATTGTTGAGAAGCGGTGATCTAATTTTCAATACTTGCTTTATTCTTATTATTTTTCTCTTTTGGGACGTAAGTATCTCACCCCCTTCTGTTTGAATGTTACCCCTATGTTGGTAATGTGCAGGTGATCAGGTTAAGTAGAGTGGTGGTTGGTGAAGTCGGTGTACTTCACAGTTATAAGAGTCGTCTCTGATACGTACTCTAGGGTGTCGAGGCGATGATCATTTCTATTGTTTATTAAATTACGAAAAAATATATGGTCAATGAATCTTTGTTTTTTATGATTTTATTTTGAAATTACCGCTGCAAGTAAAACATATTGTAATACGTATCAATTTAAGCCGAATGTTTGAAGAGAATGCAACACTCGAAATATTTTGTATATTTAATTACTCTGATTTTATTTGAAAATTTGTGGGGAGTATTTTGAGTGTTACAAAGTGGTATCAGAGCAGGTCGGTCAGTCCGGCCAGGTTGTGTAGTTGTGTTGTTGTCTAGTATGCGACAAGTGTGTGAGAACACTGTCAGTACTTGTTTTGTTTTCCATTGCAGGTTGGGAATGAAACAAATGGGGGAGAAGCCTTTGTTTCTCTTTGATATTCCCCATGTTGAGACATGGGATATCGAGTCGCGGTAAGAGAGAGTGCTATATGGATTGTTCAACTATTTAGAGAAAGGTGTTACCTCGAAGGGGAGGCAGTCAAAAGTTCTAGTTGTTTGTTTCCTTGTGGAGGGGTAAGACGATGTTTTAGGCCAGAAGTGAATTGGTGATGTGTGGAGTATCCTGACGTCTTTCCTTAGGAGGTACACAATTATCTTTGAGTTGGAACAAGGCGATGTTATTCTTGGAAGGAATGGATGGAGTTAAATAGTGTATTTTCCAATCGATGAGAGGATGGTGTATTGTGTCGTTGAACAATATTATGACTTGGTGATGATGGTTTATACCCCATCATGATTGTCGAATGCATATCAACAAATTGAGGATCTGATCACCCTTAATCCCTTGTTGATAACAGACGGGATTATCTTGGATGGGATAAACATGACTTGGTAAGATAGGATAGCATATATTATGAATGGTACGAGGTTAAGCCAATAACTTGCAGAGTGTTTGGATTAGTCGATGTAAATTCCTATATCTGGAGGTGATATGGATTCAGGAATGTGAGGTTTTACATGGATACAAAGATAGTGTTATGGAAATTGGAAATAAGGTCACAACGATGGACTACCGGTTGTGCGTGAATTTCGGAGTTGTTTCAAGAGAAGATATCAGATGTTCTGTTAAGAGAGGAAGATGAAACTTTATTGGAATTTTGTCAGTGGTACTGTATTCTATGGTATCGTACGAGATATCAGCGTTATAGAAATAATAGTAAAAGGATTTATTAAAAAGGAAAAATTGTGAAATTAGGAGTGTTGTTGTGGATAATGCTGGTATGATTGGTGAAGAAGAAAGCGATGGCTTGGGGTTGCGTGTTGCGTGTTGGTCGGTGAGTAGTATGGAATTCACATTTGTGCTCGGGATAAATTGGATTTGAAGCATGAGGAATCACAATTAGGTTGAAGTTTCCTGATGGTATTAGTGAACTATAAGGTGAAGAATGAGTACGAAGTATGGTAATTTGAGTCAACAACCGTTAAACCAAGTGGAACGGTAATAGTAAGATAGAAGTATGGTTATATGCTTGGGGTTGATAGGACGAATATGGAATGTAGAGTATACAACCATTGTGTTTTATGGAATTCATGAATCGAAAATCTGTGGGATATAAGATTTGAAACATTAGAAAGGTGATCTAGTGAGGGAGTAAATAGAAGGTGTGAAATGTTTGGAAGTTGAATTATAAGTATTAATTGAAGGAAGTAAAGTTGTATGATAAGTTTTCAAGGAGTGATTTTTGGTTGGTAGAGGTGAAGTGGCGTGTTTATGCCAAGTCAAAGGAAGGTATTGTTGTAAATCCATAAGATAGGATGTAGTCCTACAATGAGGAAGCTCCGAAGTAGGAAAAGAAGTTAAGATGTTTTGGCTACGAGTTTTAGAAGGTATTTCCCAAATTAGCAATTCGGTTATCTTAGTTAACTTGCGAAAATTAAGTTGTATGTTGGGATGTTTGTTGTAGGTAGAGACTTGGAGGACTGAAGTATAAGTCAACTATAATTCCATTTTGATTCAGTCTAATCCTAATACGCCGTTTATGGAGTGTGGAGATTTGTGGGTGAGAAGGTTGTCAGGGAATGAATATAAGATGGTAAAGTTATAGCTTATGCTTTACGACAACAGAGGATACAGGAAGGGATCCATTTTGTTCAAGATTTGGATTGGGTTGTGGAAGTGATTGTGTTCAATGATTAGGAATGGTTTTATGAATCTAGAATTCAGAGTGTTTAATAATCATAAAGTATATGATAATTGTTTGGTCTAATGGAATAGAGTATGAGATGACAAGGAGAATGAGGATTCCCTACAAGTTAAGTCAAAAGTCTTTTCATATGTATGATATAGTGGTTAGGGGAAGTTGGAATTGAGTTAGCAGTTCAGAGCTTTGTGTCTAGTTTGAGAGAAAACCCAATGGGTAGAAAGGTTGGGTATGCTGCACGTGAATAAGGATGTCTAGTGATTGCTAGAAAGTGTCAGAAGTTGGTTGGGAACTTAGTGTATTAAATAGTTGCAAGTAATCAGAGTGCGCAACGGAAGCGCAAGGAAGTGTAGTTTGTTCATATTGGTATGACTTGTAAAAATTTGGAAGGTTGACGATAGAAATGACGAGGATAATGAGACTGTTGGATATTCCAAGATGGAAGTGAGATGGCAAATCGTTTAATTTCTAATGTTGTATTACTAGGCAGATGGGTGTACTGGCTACGTGCTCAACTAGAAAAATCGTAGAATGGTTGTTTTGAAGTCGAGTGATGACAAAGTTGGTAGTTTAGTTGTGGTGATGTCGTATTATGGATTTTTGTGTCTTATCTTTGTTGTTGCTTGTTGCCTATGATGATGGTTTGGGGGTGTGTGGCTAATTCCTACAGCGGGGAATTAGGGAGGTGTTACCTAAGATGATGGTAACTATTGTGTTGTGCCGGTTTAAGAGTGAGCTTCCGTGTTTGTAATTTGATTATTTTGTGTCTTGAGTTGGTTGTGGAGTGCATTGCAAGAGAATTGAGCTTTGTTGTGGTTGTCATTAATAATGTGTACCGTTGTTTGTGCTATTTGTAGTATCGTTTTCCAGAGAGTAGTAGTTGACTATTGGATGCAAGGACATATCAGGGGTAGTTCGTATTCGGTAAGTTTTTGAGGACGGAAACCTTTTAAGTGGGGGAGAGTTGTAACACCCTGATTTTTATTTAATTATTTAAATTGGATTGTTGTATTTTGGTGTGTGGAGAAAGAAAAAGATTATTTAGTATAATATTAATTTAGGTAAATTATATTATATTGAAATAATTATAAAGTTGGAAACTAAGGAGTTAAGGGTAGAATGGTAATTGATGATGGTTAGTGATGGTAAATGAGGAAGACTACAAGTTGGGTCTAAGGGATAAGGTTGGAATAAGGAAAAAGAGAAGTTCAGTCATGTTTTTGTGATTATGAAGAAGAATCGTGAAAAGAGATAAGGAGAAGGAGAAAGGCTAAAGGCTAGAAGAAGAACTCGCGGAGAAGAAGGATTTCTCATCAAAACCAAGGTAAGGGTGGGATTTTTCCGTCTCTTAAGGGTTTTACAATAGGGATTTGGTATAGTATTATGGATTAGAGGGTTTGGGGTTTTGAGTGATTATGGATGAAATTGGATGAAATCGTTGATAATCATTGATGTTGTATGATAATTGTATATAATAGACATTGTATTGTGGAAATGTTGCAACTGTTGAGTAGAAAAACTGGTTTTTGTGAAGAGTTTTCGTGACATGTTGCTGATGGATCATTGAAGGAGAACTACGAAAATCGCAGAGCTCGCTTAGCGAGCAGGTGGAAATTTTGGAGATTAAAGTACAGAGAGTTGCTCGCTCAGCGAGCAAGCCCCTCGCTTAGCGAGACCTGGAGTGAAAAATAACATGATTTAATTCTGAAAAATTATCTAAAATTACTTAATTAATATATTAATGGATAGGGATCAAAGTGGTGTGGTTATAAGTAGTTAGAGTTGAGTTATGAGCTTAATTAGAGTGTTAATTAACATAACTAAAAAATGAACATGAGTTGATATGTTTATAAGTTGTTGTTGTTGCCATGTGTGGTTGTTGTTGTTGTTGCAGTTACATGACATTGTTGTTAATATATGTGTATGTAACATGTTGATGTATGTTGTGTTGTGGTGTACATTATTGTAGGTGTTGATAGGTGTTATTGATGTTGATATATGTTATTATAGTTGATGATGCATGTTTTAGGCGTTGATAGGTATTATTAATGTTGATATATGTTGTTATAGTTGATGATGCATGTTGTAGGTGTTGATAGGTGTTATTGATGTTGATATAAGTTGTTATAGTTGATAATGCATGTTGTAGGTGTCGATAGGTGTTATTGAAGTTGATATATGTCGTTATAGTTGATGATGCATGTTGTAGGTGTTGATAGGTGTTATTGATGTTGATATATGTTGTTGTAGTTGATGATGTATGAGGTAGAAGTTGATTGAAGTTATATAATGTTATTATATGTTGTTGTTGTCGTTGTAGTTATATGACGTAGTATTTTCTTGGGATTTTTGTAGGTTATTGATACATGTTGTTGATGTTGCTATGTGTTGTTGTAGTTGTGGTTATATGATATAGTAGTTGTTAGTAGTTGTTAGTAGTTGTTGATATATGTTGTTGATGTTGTATGTTGTCGATGAAATTATTACATGATATAGTTGTTGTTGTATGTTTTTGGTGATGCTATTGCATGAGATTGTTGTTGTTATATGTTGTATGTTGTGATGTCATTGTGTGAGGTAGATGTTGTAGTCATTGCATATTGTCATTGAGGTTGCATGACATGTGAATGGTTGGGGACGGTATACCAAGGTAGGGTATGTCCATTTGAATTTTAGAGGGGTTCGTTGTGATGTTGGTACGGTCATGAAATAGGGATTGTACATGACCATGAATTAAGGGTCGAGGGTTGTGGTCATGAAATAAGGATCATACTGGACAATGAAAGAGGGGTCGAGAG